>CM077029.1:2741166-4111749 GCA_039090855.1 Macrothele yani
GAAATAAGACAGTTCCGTTGGAATAAATACTCCAGAATGTTGTTGGCCACATATTGTGTCTGATAAAATAGTCAGTGATCTGCCATATACACTGCTAGCCAATCAAAATGCAACACCATGGACAGGAGATAGCAAAGCCAGATTTATTGGACACATAACAACAGATACAAAGATGAAACGATTGAGCTTACAGGCCCGTGCGACTCGCGGAACACGCAGACATCAATAGTTCGTGTGGCCCCCATGGCTGGCAATAACGGCCGCTACACGCCGCGGCATCGAACGAAAGAGGATTTGGATGTAGGCTTGGGGTATGTCGGTCCAGGCTGCTTCCACACGTTGCCACAGTTCATCAGGTGCAGCCGCGGGTGGTGCTTGCCGGGCCACTCGTTTGCCGATTAGCTACCAGACGTGTTCCATGGGCGACATATCGGGATATCAGGCGGGCCGTGGCAGAAGTGACACCTGTTGGGCCGTGAAGAATTGTTGCAAGATGCGTGCCACGTGCGGGCGCGCATTGTCCTGTTGAAACGTGGCCGCTGGCAGGTCATGCAGGTAAGGGAGGACTACAGGCTCCAAAACGTCGGAGATATAGCTGTGGCTGTTGAGTGTACCGGCGATGCGTATCAGAGGGGTGCGGGTATCATATCCAATTCCGCCTCAAACCATAACGCTAGGCGACGGACCGGTATGACGATGCGTGTTGCAGGCGTCATACAGTCTTTCGCCGCGGTGCCGCCACACGCGGATCCGACCATCATGGTGTTGCAGGCAAAAGCGGGATTCGTCGGAGAAGACAATGTCGTGCCATTCCGTACTCCAGGTGCGGCGTTCAACGGCTCACTGCCGCCGCACTCGCCGGCGGTGTAACGTCAATGGTAATCGAGCAATGGGCGCCGTGTGACAAGTCCCCGACGTCGAACGGTACGTGCTGACACAGGTTGTTGCGCAACACACCGTGATTCCTGCGCTAACGTTCGTGATGTGGAGGTGCGAGTCGTCAATGCCCGCCACACAACATGCCGGTCCTCTCGTTCGGTGGTGTGCCGCGGCTGCGGCAATCGCTTACGTCGGTCCGTCCGTCCCTGCTGCAACCCACCTAATCCATACTCGCCTCACTGTGGCTCGATGTCGTCCCACACGGGCGCCGATGCCTCGGTACGACAAACCGCTGTCGCGATAAGCCACTATTCGTCCTCTGTCGAACTCCGAAACGTGCTGGAATGACTGCCATATTTTGCGACGAGGTATAACGAAGTGAATTTCTCCGTCATTTCTATCCGCGCCAGGATTCGAACCCGGGTCCACTGATTCCGGAATAAGTTGCTCTACCAATTGAGCTACGCGGACATTTTATTCTGATTCCTATCTGTCTTTATGTCGTGTGCGTCCTTTTGGCAGGTACGTCACATCTCCTGGTACGTTACATCATCTCCCTCGTGTGCGTCCTTCTGGCAGGTACGTCACATCTCCTGGTACGTTACAGAGGCATCAGGAAGTTTCCCACGCACAGGTCCGGCAGCACAACACACTTGCACTACTTACACGCCGCCTTCTGTACATCCTTCTTATAGCGCTTCTCGGCGGCGTGCCGGGCGCACATGATTTGCATATGCCCTGCAATGCTAATCGTTTGCATGTCTTCTCGCGGGCGACGCATGCTTCCTTCTTGGTGTTGCATTTTGGGTGGCCAGCAGTGTATATATCTTCATAATCATCATGATCATCATCATCATCATTGTCAAGCATTATCAATCCACTGCTGGACGAAGGTCTCCTCCAGTTTCCTCCACAACGGTCTGTCTTGTGCCAGTCTCCTCCATGTCACTACTGCATACTTTCGAATTTCATCCACCCATCTTCCATGTGGTCTTCTTCTGGGTCTTTTCCTGTCCCTTGGAATCCAATCTAAAATTTCGGCTGTCCATCGATGGTCTGTCCTTCTGGCAGTATGTTCAGCCCATTGTCATTTCAGGGATTTTACTCTGATCATGATGTCTTCCACTCTTGTCATTTTTCGGATCCACGAGTTCCTCTTCTTATCTCTCCTGGTTACACCAAGCATGCACCTCTGCATGCTGCTTTGAAGTTGTCTGCAGCCTTTGTATGTCTCTTTTAGTTAAGGTCCACGTCTCTGCACCATACGTAAGCACTGGAAGGATGCATTGGTCAAACACTTTTCTTTTAAGACATAATGGCATATTGCTCTTGAAAATTATGCTGTTTCTTCCAAAAGCTCTCAGGCAAGGTTTGTACGCCGATTAATTTCTTCATCAAAGTGACCCTCACTTGATATCTGCTGTCCAAGATAAACGTAAGTGTCTGTTATCTCCAGCTTTTCTCCATCAATCGATAAATCTTCATTTCTTGTGAAAGCATTGAACATCATTTTTGTCTTCTGAAAGTTCATTTTTAATCCAACTTCTTTACTCTTGTCAGCAAGTTCCTGGATCATACTCTGCAGCTCTGATGGGGTAGTTGCAAAAATGACTAAATCATCAGCAAAACGAAGGTGGGTTAGATAATCTCCATTAACCTTTATCCCTTTGTTTTCCCAGTTCAGTGATTGAAAGACATTTTCTAATGTGGCATTAAAAAGCTTCGGAGACATGGTGTCACCTTGTCTCACTCACTTTCCAATTTTTATGTGTGTTGTATTTTCAAACAGCCGAATCTTTGCACTTGCATTTTCATAGATATTATTAGTAATATTAATGTATGCATCTTCAATACCACAGGATTTCAAAGCCATTGTAACTGCTGATGGTTTCACAAAATCAAAGGCTTTTTCATAATCGATAAAAGCCATGCACAATGGAAGTTCATATTCCCTCGCTCTTTCAATTAGTTCTCTCAGTGCGTTGATATGATCTATTGTGCTGTAGCCACTCCTAAATCCAGCTTGTTCTCTCGGTTGAGCTATGTCTAGTGTTACATTCAAACGGTGTGAAAGAACTTTAGTGAAGATTTTATAAACCACTGATAGGAGGATGATAGGTCTGTAGTTCCTGAGAACCACAATGTCACCTTTTTTATGTAGCAGGATCATTGTAGCGTTGTTCCAAATCCTCAGGAATCTTCCCTTCATTAAGGCATCGAGTGAAAATTTGGGCGAGTACTGTTTCGATTTCTCCATTTGCTTCTTGTATGATGTCTACAGTAATTCCATCTTCTCCTGGAGCTTTTCTCCGCTTCATGTTCTTGATTGCATGAGCAACTTCTGCTGGGAGGACTGAAAGAACTCTGGTACTGGTACGTTTCATGATGTCTGGAGTACATGTATCATCCATTTCAGATAATTCGGAGTAGAAATTTTTTACTCTTGTCAAAATTTCGCCTCTATTTCTTGTTACAGAACCATCTTCTTTTCTCAGTGCCATAATCTGTTTTCTTCCCTTACTGAGATGTCCCTTTGCTATCTTTAGGCTCTGGTTGTTTTCAATTGCTTTCCTCACTAGTTCACAGTTGAATTTCCTTACGTCTTCAGTGATACTTTTTCGTACTGTCTTGCATAGCTCTATATATTCCACTTTGGAAGTCACATCTTCTTTAGTTGTCCTCATCTCTCTTCTTTTTTGCATCAACATTTTGGTTTTTCCTGATAATTTGTTCACATGCAGCTTGTTCTTAGACCTGGCTAATTTTGATGCTGTTTCCATAAGAACTTTGGTTACTTTTCTGTTAACTTCAGAAATATCCACTTCTTCCAATGTTAGACCTTCTAAAGCAGAGAATCTGTTCTTCAGATCCAACTTGAAGGTATTATTGTGTTTTTTAAGGTTGATTATGTCAATACATTTTGTTTGTCTTATGAGCTTGCCACGTTCGAGTTTAGTGTTGAGGTGCATCTTACATCTCACCATTCTATGGTCACTACCTGTGTTGGACTTGTTTAGCACACTGCAGTCTTCTATGACGAATTTTTTATTACATATAATAAAATCAATTTCACTTGTCGTCCCATTTGGATGTCTCCATGTCCATTTCCCTGTGTGGTTTTTTCTTGAAAAAGGAGTTCAAGATGAAAAACCCTTGTGCCTAGCTGCAAACTCAACGAGAGTATTTCTACGCTGGTTTCAGTTGCCGTGACCGAATTTACCCATTGAAGTTTTATTCTGTTGCCGTTGCCCTATTTTTGCATTGAAATCTCCCATAATTATCTACAAGTGCTGCTTACTTTTATTATTTAGATGACGAATTTCCTCATAAAATTTTTCAATTTCTTCTTCAGGATGACTTGTGGTGGGTGCATAAGTTTGAATAATCTGAGCTTGGTATCTACTCGAGAGTTGGATAACTAGTCGTGCAGCTCTGTCAGAGGAACTTTCAACTTCTACAACTTTATCCTTCAGTTTCTTGTTTATTATAAATCCAACACCACTAGTTCTGCCAGTATCTGTCCCACGATAGTAGAAGAGATGTCCACTTTTCAGTTCAATGAGATCTTCTCCTTGTCTCCTTACCTCACTTAGCCCGACGATGTCCCACTTGATCCTTTGTAGTTCCTCTTCCAATTCAAGAAGCCTTGAATCAGAAGATAGGGAGCGTCCATTATACGTAGCCAAGGTCAGCATCAGATGGCAGCCTAGTCCGGTCCTCCGGTGATTCTTAGCACCCTCTGCTTTCATGACAGATGGAATGTACCTTGGCCAGGTACATTCCAGCTGCCGGAGACTGAGGGCCAAGATTTAACTTGTGGAGTCATTTTGGAGGGTTTGGCCATAACTCACCACGCTGGCCAAGCGGGTTGGTGAGTGTGGGATAGCATTTCCTCTAATCCCGATGGTATAGTTATACCGCTATTTTCGGTCGTCAGAGCCCCTTTAGTGGAAACAGGATGCACCACGGGAAGGCGGGGTTGACATTTGTCAAGGAGAGGCGGTGATGTTACGCATCACCTGACCTTTCATCCCTATATATATATTTCTAATATTTGGAAAATTCCTCATATTTTTGTTCCTCCAAACTTCATCAAAAATGCCTTCAATTCCGCACTTCAACCCCCTTCTCCCCGAAAATTAAATGAAAACGTTAAGCAACTCATGAATTCTCCATGCAAAACACATCACTACTACTCCTGAGCTAAAGGAGGAGTGCGCGCTGACGTGCTGACTACTGACATCTGTCGGCCCTGTGAGGACTATTGGGTCTTCGGAAAGTCATGACGTATTATGTTTTGCAAAGGTCATTTATTGATAGAAAGAACAAAGATCAATCAATGATATAATGCCCGTTTTGTTCGATAACGTTTTGCCATCTTTCAGTGAGCTGCAGAATGCCTCGTTCATAGAAGGATCTGTCTTTCGTGGCGAAAAACTGTACAAGGTGCTGATTTACAGCCTCGTCTGAATTGAACGTTATACCACGCAAGGACTGTTGAAGAGAGCGAAACAAGTGGAAGTCTGACGGTGCAAGGTCAGGCGAGTATGCTTGGTGTGGCAACACATCCCACCCAAGCTCCAATAATTTTTGGTGGGTGATCAAACTTGTGTGTGGTCTCGCGTTGTCGTGATGGAACACAACACCTTTACGATGAACGAGCTCTGAACGTTTCTGGATGATGTATTCGTTCCAACTGTCCAATTGCCGACAGTACACATTCGAATTGATTGTTTGGTTCCGTGGTAGGAGCTCGAAAAACACCACACTTTTAAAATCCCACCACACTGAGACCAGAACCTTCCGCTGATTAATGTCTGCTTTGGATGTCGTTTGAGGCGAAGCAGCTCGTCAGGACCAAGACCGTTTGCGCCGCACATTGTTGTACACAATCCATTTTTTTCACCGGTTATCAGTCGCTTCAAAAAAGGACCGTTTTCTTCACGTTTAATGAGCATATCGCAAATGTTTATACGCGCCGTCAATTGAGCTTCTTTGAGTTCATGAGGAACCCACACATCTAGCTTCCTTACGTATCCCTGGTAGTAGTGAACGCTTGAATGATGGATGTGCAATGTGTCTGCAATCTCTCGTGTCGTGTAACGTGACTTTAGCCCTTTAAGTGGCCGATGCATCTGGACCAAATTCTGCCTAAACTTTTCTGCGCTTCCCAAATCTATATCTTCTCATAGAGGTGTGGATTTACGAAAGCTGTGGCAAAACGATTTCTTTGACCTTCTCATCTGAGAAGTACCAACCACAAACCTGTCACTTTTCGTAAATTCTCTCTCTTTGACTCTGTTTCTCTGTATCTCTCTATCTCTTTCTACATATCTCTGTCTGTCTCTTTCTCTCTCTCTTCCCTCTCTCTTTTTTTCTCTCTGTCTGTCTGTCTGTCTCTTTTTCTCTACGTCTGTCTCTCTGTTCCTCTCCCCTCTTTCTTTTTCTCTCTGTCTGTCTCTCTCCCCCTCTTTTTCTCCCTTTTCCTCTCTGTATCTCCCCCCTCTTTCTCTCTGTCTGTCTGTCTGTCGGTCTCTCTCTGTCTCTCGTTCTCTCTCTCTCTCTCTCGTTCTCTATCTCTCTCTCTCTTTCTCTGTTCTGTTCTAGTACCTTATTCCCTGCTTCATGACTGAAGTCCCGATGGGGAAGGAGGAAAGATTAGTTTCTTTTGCGCGGACATCATGCCGCTGGGTAGAAACAAGCTATTCAAACATGCAGCGCTCTCTGATGGGTATGATCACCCGTTTCAGCAGCGTTCGGTCCACTTCTTAGACAGAGAATTCATTCGTTCGAGCTAATATCAACCCATTTTGCTAACCCCGAGTTAATTCGTTCCAGCCGGTTAAGTGGTTAACTCGATCAAAGCCTTGATTTGGTCGTCATCAACCTTGGTAGGCCTTCCGGACCGAGAAGCATCGTTGAGGTCAAAATCACCAGCGCGGAATTTTGCGAACCACCGCTGGCACTGACGTTCTTGTAGAACATTATCACCGTAAACTTTACGCAACTTTTCACAAGCTTGACGCGCGTTCCTCCCTTTACGGAAGTAAAACAGTAAAATATGGCAATAATGCACAGTTTGGTTTTCCATCTTCAACATGATGTCAAATCTCCGCAAATCAACCAAATCGCTCACTATTGCTTTTAGACTGCAGCTAGAACTGGCACTTGTCGAATGCCATAAGGAAAACAGAGCTGCTTCCAAAACTGCCCAACCGCCATCTGGTGCTAAAATACGTCATTACTTCTCCGACAACCCAATATATAGAGTGAAGGTACTTCGGAAGATAAATCACTAGTCCATGAAGTCATGTTGATATAAAAACTCAAAAATTCCCCTACCAATAAAATACACTCTCTATTTACCTTCTGTCGCAATCCAATTGTACGGGTAAAACAACTGAAGGTAACCATTGTCGCAAAGAAAACACCCGAACATTAAAATGGCTTATGGAGGGTGCAGCAAACCTACATGCAGAGCCTGATTTACGCAAGGGCACACGGGCCCCAATTGACTGGGGAGGGGGGATTTAAGCACTAATATTTAATTTTTATTATTATGGGCAGCAAAAACAGCGGCGGCGAGGCACCACTTCTTGTGCTTTACACAATTATACGCGGAATTATAGAATAATTGCGCGAAGGTTATAGAATAATTGCAAAAATTATAGAATTGCGCGAAGCACCAGGAGTTCTGCCTTAATATGCGCGAAGCACCAGGAGGGCTGCTTTAATATTGCACAAACAATTTGGAGGAGGGGGCCCCACCAGTCTTCAGTCGGTATCTGTCTACATGTCTTCGTCACATGACTCTCCTCAGAGGCCCCGCCTACTCGCAATATCCAAAGTAGCTCTGAACCAACCGCGTGGCGGAAATGGCCTTAATCGAAATTCCGTACATTCACCTGTGAAATACGCGCCCCGGTGGCGCAGTAGTCTAAGCGCTGGCTTATGACTATTCGTCCAAGAAGGGTCCGATTTCGAATCCGGTGAGGCACGGATGTTGTGTTTGTCTTACGGCGCTGGCTCTCTCCCTTCCCTGTAACTTGTGGCCCTAAATTAGGGTCGGGAGACTGCTTATAGCCCATTGAGTTCAGGGAGGTTAGAATAAGAATCTGGAGATGCCCCTGTTAGTGAAACAGTACGACTTTGCGTGAAGCCTATAACCGCGAGCGACGACCGTCAAAATGTAGGAGAGCTCATGGTTTTCAAGGCTATTGCAGTGCATTTTGTGTTGGCCGAATCGCCTTCTTTCGTCGCAAATATTTCCAATTTCGCATCGTAACTTCTTGCCAATGTGTGAGAAAATGTTGAATTTATAAAATTCTTAATTATTTTGAGGCTACTTCCAATTTTTTTTTAAATTAAAATACACGAACATTAGTGCGAATTCTAAACAAAACATAACGTTAAAATTGTAGGCTTAACTCGTGTGAGGAGTAAATTCATCCTGGTTAGATATTTACACGGTTTCTGCAACCCAAAACCTCACTATTCCAAAATACAAACAGTTGAAATTACATACGCGGTGAGGCATGGATGTTGTGTTTATCTTACGGCACTTGCTCTCTCTCTTTTCCCCGGAACCAGTGACCCTAAATTAAGGACGGGCGACTGCTTACATCACATTGAGTTGCTCACGGTGGTCGTTAAACCTTCAATAAAAAAAAATTACATACGCATCATGAAAACAACGGTAAATTCCCACACCTTTCGGCTTCACGGTTAAGAGACCGGGGTATCTCGAGAAGTATTATTCTAACCTCCTTGATTGAGTTGCTCACGGTGGTCGTTAAACCATGGAGGTAGGAATAAGAGGAGGCGCTGTCGCCCACTCTTCCCATGCTAGCAAAGTGAAGCCGGGGTTATACGCTTCTGCGGTGAAAGTAGTACCGCCAGCTTTGGCGTGGTTACTCTCAAGATGCAAAAGCAGACGATTTTCCGTAGGAAAGCATTAGCGAGACCGTATATGAACTGATGATTTAAAATGTGTTTATACTAAACATAATTTTATAAAACGTTTAAAATCTTCTCTGTCTTAGCGGATTATCGTAAAATATTGTTTATCATAGAAATTGTAACGATCGAGCTTCAGAGAATTTGTATTATGAGTGAATTTTTCAAAAGATCGCACTTTAAAGGGAGGGAACACTTCTGCCATGTTGTCAGGAAGAAAATTAAAATAAACAACGACGTTCCACGTATGTTTTACTTGAAGAACAATTATGATTGTTCGTAAGCAAAGGGAGGGGGGGGTAATATTCTCATTGAACATTATTATTTAAAAAAAACAAAAATTCATGAAATATCTAGATTTTATTTCCAAGCCTTTATAGAAAAAATGGGGAATCTGCGAGCTTGTTCAAAGAAATTAAAAAAATCAGACTCAAAATACGATGTTACTGTGTATACATTTTATTTTTTACAATTGCTTTAAGCACTTGACTGATTTTAGTTTCTTCTAATGAAGGTAGGAAATTCCAACTGGTTTGGTTAGAACTGTGGTGAGCTTCAAAGGTATGAATGCAAATAATTTTAAAACTACAGGCCTTAATAGGAAGGAATCTTTTTCCGGAGGGGGGGGATAACTATTTATCTTTTTAAAGGGTGCAGTTTCAAAATATAGCAAGAAAATATACACTTTATTAGTTTGTAGAAATATGATTTACAAGTCCTGCTGGTAGTAAAGGAAATCTGACTTGATAAAATGTCTTGATAAAAACAGATTTAAATAAGCAGCAGAAATAATTCCTACTGTAAGATCTTTTTTAAAAGAAATCCAACTGCATTCAAAATATTATACTTCTAATACACATCACTATTAACAGAGGCACATTCATAATGTAATAAGTTAATAGCTTTTAAGTAGTAAATGAAACAGACCTGTGTATATAATAAAGATTTTTAATTTGGTTTTTGAAATACATGTATACCATTTATGAGCAAGGTTATATTTATTAATAAAGAATTCATTGAGGATAAATCATGCAGTTTGTTGCTAGCACAACATATGTTCAAGAATAGGAAAATCTGATCACATAAGGTGTGGTTAATCAACACAACAAGGTGATTAATTTTAGCTCTAATGACAGAGAGCATTGCTAACAGTAGCCCATATGCTAATGCACATTTAACCTACATTTTCTGGCCACAAAAATTAACGGATAACTAATCAGAAGTGCATGGGAAATATAGAAGTGCAAATTTTCTGCCATCAGATGCTAAATCATCTTTGGTTTACTGTTATCTATGTAACATCTTCAGTACCAAAATCTGATTTCCAAAAATTATGCTGACCCTTTAAGCTAGAACTTCTTACGACCGCCTATTTCATCTGATTAGTTAAGTAATAAAGTTTTCACTCAAGTAATTTATTTGTTTGTCATAACTATACATTTTCATATATTGCAATTAATATCTTTATAATTTTATGCTGTTATATTTTTACTTCAGCTGAATTCAAGATTTCCCCCATTTCTGTCATCAAAAAGCCTAGCTGTGAGCTGCATTTCACACTCATTATGTACATTGTAAGCTGTAGAAAATATATCAGTATTATCATTTCCTAATGGGGGTTCAATATACCTCTAGTTACACAAGACAAAGAGAATGAGCTAGTTAAAACATGAAGAAATATTATTATGAGTTGATGCCCACATACATATTAAACTTCTTGAAGTCATTTTTATATATGCGAGAAAAGAAAAGCTTACCAAACAGTATTTGTAGCTGGAACTTAGCTTACTGCTGCAATTCTTACCATTAAAGACAAATATTTGTGTTGAAATTTATATGTACATCCAATACAAAACACTTATCTCAAATAGTTAAATCTCATCTTCAGTAACCTTCACTAGCAGCAGCAAAATGCTTTCCTTCACATACAATGGGTGCCACACCAGGTATGAGTGTCTTTTCTCTTAAAAGGCTTAGTCCTTCAGTCCTAATGGGAAAACAAAAAATGAAGGGTGGGGGATGCATGGATACACAACAAGAATACCAAAGAATATATATACAATACAGGAAATCTGTAACAACTATCAAAATATTGGGTACAAGAAATTTACGTTGCTGTGCGAAACAGTACAGGCTAATTACACTGAGTTAATCAGAACATGAACTGTGAGCAAATAAACCACAATAAATATCTGAATGTTTCAGCTACCACAGATACCTCGGCTTTGAAGAAATTACAATATGCTGATAAAACAAAGACAGATCATAAGCTCGATAGGCAAAACACACATGCCACACCCACTGTGCAAGGAATGACCTTTCAGCTACATCTCACTGATTTTACCAAAAAAAAAGTTAAGATATGATGTAAAGGAAGAAAAAGGTAACAAGATGGACTTTAAATATCAACAGAGAACCAAAAGGGGAAAGTTTAATTAGAGCATATATGCTGTAGAGCATTAATGCTATAATTAATATTAGATAGAAAAGGCAGATTATTCATGAGAGAGTTAAAATGCATTAAAACAATGTTTAATCTCAGAACATATACATGCATTACAGAATAGCAACTAAATCAGGTAAAGAAAACATTTAGTACCAGAAGTGAATGAAATATATGACTGATAGCTTATTTATGGAATATCAAAGTAACTGATGATCCTAAAATGTTTACTGCTCTGTAAAATGAATAAGAGAACATGAAGTTTTAGAATACCAAAAATGTGCAGTGACTAGAAATGGGGTGGCCAAAGAGAATCAAATCTATTTTTGGAATGAACAGGAAATACAGGCAATTTAGAGTTGTATGATTGCTGTGCTAATAATGATAATGTATTTCAATGCATTATGAGAATATTTCTTCAAAAATCAAAATGTGCATACGTTTATTGGGTCATAGCTTGAGAGGAGCCAGAAGTGCAAATCTTCACTGTAAGGTACTCATGTTAAGTCACTTTCAAATGTTTCCTTGTTCATTTGTCTCTTACTTCTATTTTTTTTTCTTTTAAATATCTGTGTGCACCCTTTGTGTCTCAACTTTCACTTTTCTCATCTACTGTGTTTAGTATAACCATCATTTTATATTTCACATACAAAGTGGTTTTGTTGTGAATCAGGAGATATTAACAGTGATGTTTTGCATTGTCATATAATTCCAAGAAATGGTTAGTGCAGTGTCTCACATGCAAAAGTTACTGTTTCAATGTCCTCTGCTAATCCAGAGAATCTACATTTGTACTGTGAAGTTCAGTTTTAAATAAAGGAGCTCCAGTTCTATTAACTGATCTTGTAGCCCACTATTAAAAGCACCTTGTCTATTAGTTTAAAATGAGTATTTACTAGCAATGGTCGAATCTACAATTTGGCATACTGGTCAAGCCCTAAAACAGGAAAAAAGAAATAGATGAACTTTTGGTAAATGTAGCTAATTCCTAACCACTATCGTTGTTGTTTATATAGTGCAAAGTTTTTGGATACAAACAGTCATAATTATAGGTGGGTTATTAATAATTCAAAGACGATTATCTTAATAATGTAGCTATATCGAACATCCTTTTAAACGTGGTTCAATTATGAATACCCCTCCGATTACATAACCTGCACTATTCCAGAAAAATTTGCTACAACTTTCGTAAACAGATCTGTATAACCTACGTAAACCTAGCGACTTCTTTAATTTTGCTACAAATTTAGAACATTACATAATATGCTAAAAGCAAGCAAATGACAGCAAAATATACAGTTGTCATTCACAGTAAATTGCAATCTACGATTGAATCCCAAAGAACTTAATTAAACCTAGTAAACGGAAAATAAAGTGATACTAACTGGTGGAATGACATACCTGGTATTTTATTTTTTAATTTATTTGCACAGCTGAATGCCACGCAGGATCCCATGGAAACTAAATATGAACAAGCTAAAGTATCTTGTCAAACACAGAAAAAAGTCTACGCTGACAAACCAGTTTAACGAAAAATATGAGCTTCTAAAAATCACAAATTTTCAATACTTTCCTATGGAAGACACGACCAAGAGAGTAACCAAGCACGCGGAGGGATATCATAGCAGTTAACAGGTCGGCTTCAGAAATCTGCGGTTACAACGTCTCCTAAATTTCCTACCTCCATGCGTTAAACCTTCAATCAATCAATCGATTAAAACCTCGCCATGACGTTACAGCGGCCGTAAACCGCTCCCTCGCCGGAGCTTAAAATCTCGTACTCAAACAAAGGAATGGCCCAATCCAACCTTTCTCTTCTACGGCCCTGGGCAAAAATACGTCTGACATCCCTTTCATGATATTTTCTGTTTCATGTTTTCAGTGGTGAAATGTTTTCATTTTAAAATATTTAAGCATTGTCACTTTCAATAAATTTGTATAATACCTTAAATATTCATCATAATGTTGTTTGAAATTTAGAAACAAGATTTTGTCTGGAAGTTTTTCACATACTGCCTTAAGGGGTTTTATTTCTACATTCTGCTCTTGCACTGTCTTGATGATCGCATAAACACTGCCTTATGGGATGATTAAAAATGTCTTACTATCGTTAAAAAACTTGCTGTAGTCTTTCTGCAAAGTCAGTTTCAAAGCATATTGCAGGGACCGGTCTGTAATTTGAAGTAGACTGCAGCTACAGTCACTACAAGCCATGTTTTTCTTTTTTTTTTTTTTTTTTTGAGCAAATGTATGAAATATAATTAAATAGATTTCTTGATATAATAAAATATAATAAACAGTTTTCTCCATTATAAGCTAAAGCTTCTCAATTTTAGCGGATGAAATTGCTGACATTGGGGGAACTGAACAATTTTCTTTAAGCCTTCGCTACGTTAACGACGAAACAGCAAAGATAAAACGAAAATTTTTTGCAGTTTGTGCCAGTGAGTATTAATACCACAGGAAAAGAATTACGGCAAACAATAAAATCCACATTGGATAAATTTGGTATGGAAACCAAGTACCTCAGGGGTCAGGGCTATGATGGAGAGCAATGGCAGGAAAATTTAATGGTGCTCAAGCAGTCGTGAAAGAAAAATTTCCATCTGCTATGTTTGTTCATTGTAGCTCATACTGCTTAAATTTAGCCATTTCTGGCGCATGTAAGGTTCAAGGCATTCGCAATGCTATGGGTACGGTAGAAAACGTTTATGAATTTTTCAATAACCCTAAATGTCAGTCATTCTTACAAACAAAGGTAAAAAATATATTTCCACATTCCAGAAAGGAGAAAATAAAGCATTTATGACCAACAAGATGCGTAGATAAACATGATTCCGTTAGCACTTTTTTTGAGCTTCAGCCGGCAGTTTCAAATGCTTTAGAAGCATGCAAATTTCATTGGCGATAGATAATAAAGGATGTAGAATTCAACATTAGCGTTCTTGTCATTAATGTGGTTTTTCGGTTCTCAATTTTACAGTGCAAAGCATTACAGAAAGAAAATATAGATTCAGTTGAAGCTATAAATCTTGCAGTGGATTTAAAACATGAAATACAATCAATGAGAAAAATCCTATTACAAATTTAAAAAAAATATTACAAGAATTAATTGAAAAATCAAAATTACTAGATTTTGACATCAAAGTACCACGTTTATGTAAAAGACAAATAAATCGTTTCAACGAAAAAACAGATTCTGCTGAAGATTACTACAGAATCTCTGTATTCTTGCCGTTTTTAGATTCGGTCGTACAAGAAATCAATCGAAGATTTCTAATGCATAAAAGTAAAACCATTATTAAAGGTTTTCAGTGTATACTGCCTTTTCACAATTTCTTACCTATCAACCACGGTGTATGATAAGTCAGGTGATACGACTCTCCGTTCTACAAACAGTTTGAAAAACGGACTGTTAATGTCACAGCTCGCCAGGAAGCGTTCAAGAGTAGTGGGCCGATCGTTCACACTAACCATCACAGGATCACATGGTGTTTATAATTTCATCAGTGCAAAATCGGTATTTATCTTGAGTATTTTTTATTTATTACTGTGTGCAATTATATTGTATGGAGTTTCAGAAACATTGAAGTTTCTGTACAGAAGGTAAAGTATGTCAACTCTGTTTTTATTTAACGGGAGATAAATTTATAATGTAGCTAAATGTCGGACTAGAATCTGTTCGGTTCTGTTTTAGGTATGAGCGAAAGTGTTTTGTACCGAACTATTGGTTATCAGACAGGTTATATGACATGTAAAGAACTTGTATCAACCTTTAATGACCTAACAGAGTTGAAAAAATGGCGGCAAGCATTAGCATGTGATACATTTTTCCACAGCTTACAATGTGGAAAAACTTTACTTTAAGAGCATTAACCATTGTTTAAATGTAGGATCACAAATTTTATTCCCTGATATCAGATATGTTCATCGTATTATATGCACGCAGGTCGGGGAAATCGCCGCCGAGAAAAAGCTGCCATTCTGTTGCGATACACTTTTCGTTGTATTATGAATTTTATTTTATTTTTGTACCTAATCATACTTATTCATTAGTATGATTAGGTACAAAAATAAAACAAATGTGCAAGATATATTGTTTATTACTAAATGAAAACATCAATAGTGAATGATTTCTCAAACAGAAAATTAATCAAAATTATTTTTTGCGAAAAATTCGGTAAGTTTGCAAAACCAGCAGTTTCCGTTAATGATGCTTCAATGAATGACTTACGCAAAAACTGATATTCCATGTTAAAATTGCTTCTTCGAATGTACAGCACCATCTCATTTTATAGGAAGTAAAATTTTTTTTGACGATAAAGGGTCTATTCTCTATGAGGTTGTAGCAGACACGTGACTTTAGCATGGCAACGAGCTTTAGTAACGTAAGTGAAGGACAACCAGTCCCTGTTAAAATGATGGCGTCCTACTTTGAAAGTTTAACTTCCGAGTACAAAATGCGGTATTTAAAAAAAATGTAAGAGATTGAAGGAAAATATCTGTATGTGCTGAATGCAAGTATCTTCGAAGGTGACGCGAAAAGTTTCCGAAAGTACAAATAGTAAATATTTTCTATTACTTTGTTTTGGTCGAACCACCTTTACCATACAATAGCTCGAGGCATATAAAAGTCTTGAAGCAAATAACATTTTATTACCGTGGATATTCTTTTACATGGTAATTTAGTGTGATCACTAATTAGTGAGTAATTAGGAACTCTTCAATAAAAGGTATTTCTCTTAGTTCTGGGAAACGTTTTCCAAGACTTAGAAAAATTTAGAGCAAAATATGTTTTGCCACGCAAAATTGTGGTGAAAAAAACCTCAATAATTTTGATTTGCGTCCTACGTTATTCATCCGTAAATAAATTTAGCAGCATAATCCCAGTCTGTAAACAGACCTAGACACCAAAAAAAATTTCATTTGAAAATAATTTTATCCATTATTTGCATTTTTCCACAAAAGTGTACTTCAGCTCCAGTTAAAAATCCAGGTTACTAAAAATAAAACCAACGGTGGTTTGGGGAGGAAATATATAGAACGAAATATTAAAGTAAAAAACAAAAATCTCCCAACACTGAGAGCCAAATAATCTTAAAAGTGAAAATACTAAGTGAAAAGCCGATAATTCGCAAAAAAAAAAAAAAAAAAAAAATGAGTCAATCTCTCCTAAAAAATCCAGAACAGCCGAAGAGATTTGATTCTGACTAACAGTCAGATTGGCTAACAAATTAACTTTCAGCTCTATAAAAAGTTTCAACACCTCCTTGATCAGCCAGGAACCTTCTGAATAGAAATCCCGGAAGGTGAAAACCCCAAGCGCACAGAAGTGGAGACTGGATACCGAAGCGTTGAGTTGGGAATTTTTTGACTAAGAGACAAACTCTGAAGGGTGTTCTATCAGAAAATAGTCGCCACCCCGGTGGCGCAGTGGTCTAAGCGATGTTTTTTTTTTATTGAAGGTTTAACGACCACCGTGAGCAACTCAATGGGCTATAAGCAGTTGCCCATCCCCAATTTAGGGTCACTGGTTCCTGGGAAGGGAGAGAACCAGTGCCGTAAGACAAACACAACATCCATGCCTCACGGGATTCGAACCCAGACCTTTTTCGGACGAATGATCAGAGGCCATCGCTTAGCAGTGACCCTAAATTGGGGATGGACAACTGCTTATAGCCCATTGAGTTGTTCACGGTGGTCGATAAACCTTACACCGAAAAAAAAAAAAAATAGTCAGTAGAAATAAAACCTACGCAAAACAAAAGCCAACACCTTTTAAATTCAACTTGAAAACTTCGAATCAACAAGTGAAACGACTGGCCCAATAAGTACAAGCACTGTACGCCAACAGCATTTGAACAAGTAAAAGATAGGTTCCCAACCTTACCAGAAATAACTGACTTATAGATAAAACTAACCTTTAAAAGATTTTTTACCTTTAAAGAGTCTAACTTTTCAATATTTTTGTTAACATTGATCGCTAATGATGGCATTTTACACAATAGCTGCAGGACAGCCAGCTGTGTCTGTCCTTCAGGAACTTGCAAGGACTGTTGCCACTTAACTGAAACTTCTCGATGACGTCACATGCTACATCCTCATTGCCCCAGTAAAAAACTCAGCATCGTCTGCTCAGAAAACTTCCCGTTAGAGTCTCACTTTGTTGCCAATATATATATATATATATATGTAAGGGGATGTAAGGTCAGGTGATGCGTAACATCACAGCCTCTCCTTGACAAATGTCAACCCAGCCTTCTCGTGGTGCATCCTGTTCCCACTAAAGGGGCTCTGATGACCGCCAGTAGCGGTATAACTATACATAGGGATTTGAGGAAATGCTATTCCACACTCACCAACCCGCATGGCCAGCGTGGTGAGTTATGGCCAAACCCCTCCAAAATGACTCCACAACTTAAATCTTGGCCCTCAGTCTCCGGCAGCTGGAATATCATGAAAGGTACCAGTACCAGAGTTCTTCCAGTCCTCCCAGCAGAAGTTGCACATGCAATCAAGAACATGAAGCGGGGAAAAGCTCCAGGAGAAGATGGCGTTATTGTAGACATCATACAAGAAGCAAGTGGAGAAATCGAAACATTACTCGTCCAAATTTTCACTCGATGCCTTAATGAAGGGAAGATTCCTGAGGATTGGAACAACGCTACAATGATCTTGTTACATAAAAAAGGTGACATTGAAGATCTCAGGAACTACAGACCTATCAGTGGTTTATAAAATCTTCACTAAAGTTCTTTCACACCGCTTGAAGGTGACACTGGACATGGCTCAACTGAGAGAACAAGCTGGATTCAGAAGTGGCTACAGCACAATAGATCATATCCACGTACTGAGAGAACTAATTGAAAGAGCGAGGGAATATGAACTTCCATTGTGCATGGCTTTTATCGATTATGAAAAAGCCTTTGATTCGGTGAAACCATCAGCAGTTACAATGGCTCTGAAATCCTGCGGTATTGAAGATGCGTACATTAATATTATTAATAACATCTATGAAAATGCAAGTGCAAAGATTCGGCTGTTAGAAAATACAACACACATAAAATTGGAAAAGGAGTGAGACAAGGTGACACCATATCTCCGAAGCTCTTTAATGCCACATTGGAAAATGTCTTTCAATCACTGAACTGGGAAAACAAAGGGATAAAGATTAATGGAGATTATCTAACCCACCTTCGTTTTGCTGATGACGTAGTCATTTTTGCAACTACCCCATCAGAGCTGCAGAGTATGATCCAGGAACTTGCTGTCAAGAGTAAAGAAGTGGGATTAAAAATGAACTTTCAGAAGACAAAAGTGATGTTCAATGCTTTTACAAGAAATGAAGATTTATCGATTGATGGAGAAAAGCTGGAGATAATAGACACTTACGTTTATCTTGGACAGCAGATATCAAGTGAGGGTCACATTGATGAAGAAATTATTTGGCATACAAAACTAGCCTGGAGAGCTTTTGGAAAAAACAGCATAATTTTCAAGAGCAATATGCCATTATGTCTTAAGAGAAAAGTGTTTCATCAATGCATCCTTCCAGTGCTTACGTATGGTGCAGAGACGTGGAGCTTAACTAAAAGAGACATACAAAGGCTGCAGACAACTCAAAGCAGCATGCAGAGGTGCATGCTTGGTATAACCAGGAGAGATAAGAAGAGGATCTCGTGGATCCGAAAAAAGACAAGAGTGAAAGACATCATGATCAGAGTTAAATCCCTGAAATGGCAATGGGCTGGACATACTGCCAGAAGGACAGACCATCGATGATAGACAGCTGAAATTTTAGATTAGATTCCAAGGGACAGGAAAAGACCCAGAAGAAGACCACATGGGAGAAGGGTGGATGAAATTCGTAGGTATGCGGGAATGACATGGAGGAGACTGGCACAAGACAGACTGTTGTGGAGGAAACTTGGGGAGACCTTAGTCCAGCAGTGGGTTGATAATGGTTGACAATGATGATGATAAATGTAAGGTCAGGTGATGCGTAACATCACAGCCTCTCCTTCACAAATGTCAACCCCGCCTTCTCGTGGTACATCCTGTTCCCACTAAAGGGGCTCTGACGACCGCCAATAGCGCTATAACTATACCATCGGGATTAGAGGAAATGCTATCCCACACTCACCAACCCGCTTGGCCAGCGTGGTGAGTTATGGCCAAACCCCTCCAAAATGACTCCACAACTTAAATCTTGGCCCTCAGTCTCCGGCAGCTGGAATGTACCTGGCCAAGGCAGCGGCCAGTGGGACATGAAGGCAGAGGGTGCTAAGAATCCCAGGAGAACCAGACTAGGCTGCCATCTGATGCTGACCTTGGCTACGTATAATGGACGCTCTCTATCTTCTGATTCAAGGCTTCTTGAATTGGAAGAGGAACTACAAAGGATCACGTGGGACATCGTCGGGCTAAGTGAGGTAAGGAGACAAGGAGAAGATCTCATTGAACTGAAAAGTGGACATCTCTTCTACTATCGTGGGACTGATACTGGCAGAACTAGTGGTGTTGGATTTATAATAAACAAGAAACTGAAGGATAAAGTTGTAGAAGTTGAAAGTTCCTCTGACAGAGCTGCACGACTCGTTATCCAACTCTCGAGAAGATACCAGGCTCAGATTATTTAAACTTATGCACCCACCACAAGTCATCCTGAAGAAGAAATTGAAGAATTTTATGAGGAAATTCATCATCTAAATAATAAAGGTAAGCAGCACTTAAAGATAATTATGGGAGATTTCAATGCAAAAATAGGGCAACAGCAACAAAATGAAACTTCACTAGGTATATTCGGTCACGGCAACAGAAACCAGTGTGGAAATACTCTCGTAGAGTTTGCAGAGGCAGATGGGTTTTTCATCATGAACTCCTTTTTCAAGAAAAAGCCACACAGGAAATGGACATGGAGACATCCAAATGGGACGACAAGTGAAATGGATTTTATTATGTGTAACAAAAAATTTGCCATAGAAGACTGCAGTGTGCTAAACAAGTTCAACACAGGTAGTGACCATAGAATGGTGAGATGTAAGATGCACCTCAACACTAAACTCGAACGTGGCAAGCTCATAAGACAAACAAAATCTATTGACATAACCAACCTTAAAAAACACAATAATACCTTCAAGTTGGATCTGAAGAACAGATTCTCTGCTTTAGAAGGCCTAACATTGGAAGAAGTGGATATTTCTGAAGTTAACAGAAAAGTAACCAAAGTTCTTATGGAAACAGCATCAAAATTAGCCAGGTCTAAGAACAAGTTGCATGTGAACAAATTATCAGGTAAAACCAAAATGTTGATGCAAAAAAGAAGAGAGATGAGGACAACTAAAGAAGATGTGACTTCCAAAGTGGAATATATAGAGCTATGCAAGACAGTACGAAAAAGTATCACTGAAGACGTAAGGAAATTCAACTGTGAACTAGTGAGGAAAGCAATTGAAAACAACCAAAGCCTAAAGATAGTAAAGTTACATCTCAGTAAGGGAAGAAAACAGATTATGGCACTGAGAAAAGAAGATGGTTCTGTAACAAGAAATAGAGGCGAATTTTTGACAAGAGTGAAAGATTTCTACTCCAAATTATATGAAAGGGATGATACATGGACTCCAGACATCATGAAAGGTACCAGTACCAGAGTTTCTCCAGTCCTTCCAGCAGAAGTTGCACATGCAATCAAGAACATGAAGCGGGGGAAAGCTCCAGGAGAAGATGGAATTACTGTAGACATCATACAAGAAGCAAGTGGAGAAATCGAAACAGTACTCGCCCAAATTTTCACTCGATGCCTTAATGAAGGGAAGATTTCTGAGGATTGGAACACCGCTACAATGATCCTGCTACATAAAAAGGTGACATTGAGGATCTCAGGAACTACAGACCTATCAGCCTCCTATCAGTGGTTTATAAAATCTTCACTAAAGTTCTTTCACACCGCTTGAAAGTGCCATTGGACATGGCTCAACCGAGAGAACAAACTGGATTCAAGAGTGGCTACAGCACAATAGATCATATCCACGTACTGAGAGAACTAATTGAAAGAGCGAGGGAATATGAACTTCCATTGTGCATGGCTTTTATCGATTATGAAAAACCCTTTGATTCGGTGAAACCATCAGCAGTTACAATGGCCCTGAAATCCTGCGATATTGAAGATGCGTACATTAATATCATTAATAACATCTAGGAAAATGCAAGTGCAAAGATTCGGCTGTTTGAAAATACAACACACATAAAAATTGGAAAAGGAGTGAGACAAGGTGACACCATATCTCCGAAGCTCTTTAATGCCACATTGGAAACTGTCTTTCAGTCGCTGAGCTGGGAAAACAAAGGGATAAAGATTAATGGAGATTATCTAACCCACCTTCGTTTTGCTGATGACGTAGTAATTTTTGCAACTACCCCATCAGAGCTGCAGAGTATGATCCAGGAACTTGCTGACAAGAGTAAAGAAGTGGGATTAAAAATGAACTTTCAGAAGACAAAAGTGATGTTCAATGCTTTTACAAGAAATGAAGATTCATTGATTGATGGAGAAAAGCTGGAGATAACAGACACGTACGTTTATTTTGGACAGCAGATATCAAGTGAGGGTCACACTGATGAAGAAATTAATCGGCGTACAAAACTTGCCTGGAGAGCTTTTGGAAGAAACAGCATTATTTTCAAGAGCAATATGCCATTATGTCTTAAAAGAAAAGTGTTTGATTAATGCATCCTTCCAGTGCTTACGTATGGTGCAGAGACGTGGACCTTAACTAAAAGAGACATACAAAGGCTGCAGACAACTCAAAGCAGCATGCAGAGGTGCATGCTTGGTGTAACCAGGAGAGATAAGAAGAGGAACTTGCGGATCAGAAAAATGACAAGAGTGGAGGAAATCATGATCATTGTTAAATCCCTGAAATGGCAATGGGCTGGACATATTGCCAGAAGGACAGACCATCGATGGACAGCCGAAATTTTAGATTGGATTCCAAGGGACAGGAAGAGACCCAGGAAATGACCACATGGGAGATGGGTGGATGAAATTCATAAGTATGCGGGAGTGACATGGAGGGGACTGGCACAAGACAGACCGTTGTGGAGGAAACTTGGGGAGACCTTCATCCAGCAGTGGATAAATAATGGTTGATGATGATATATGTAACGCTTATTTGACGAATTCCATGTGATACGCACAAAAGTGCATGTTTGAAAAGCGTTCCAGTTTGTTGTTGTTTTTAATTTCAAGCAAAATAGCATTCGTAAAATACGAATGTTTCTGCCACTTCTTCCCATAAGAAAGCATAGGTTGTATCAAATCATCGGCCGCAACTAGATAGAAGTACGTAGAGCGCTTACGTCAGGGAATGGGTGAAGCCACCGGAAACAAGTGGCAGCCATGTTTGATGAGGTACAGAACGATTTCCGTTCCGTATTAAGAAAGGGAGTTTTCGTAATACATTGCTGGACAATTGCTAAGGACGGATCATAAACGGCTATATAGCGCATAAAAAAGTAAGTGTGGTTGGATGCCAAGTGAAATAAAATAATGTCAGAATGCCAGGACATTACAAGAAAGACAATTTATTGTGCTCTGAAATCCAGAAGGCTTTGGAACGTGTTCAAGGGACAAACAGGCCATTTTGTGCAGAATACGCAAACGTGAAAAAAATGCAATTACCGTCAGCAGGCGTTCCGGCGTAAGATGTCAATACGGGATATGGCCACCATGGAAGGCGATGCAGGATTCCACACGTCGTGTCATGCTTTGCACATTATCAAGCAGCTGTTGGGGTACTTTATCCCATTCCTCTGTCAGTGCACGGATGAGGGTGTCTCCTTGTTTATTGGAGGGCATTGGCGACCAGCAAGACTCCTCCCCAAAGCATCCCACACATTTTCAATGGGATTCAGATCTGGAGAAAGTGCTGGCCATACGAGGCGTTGAATATCCTCGCTCTCAAGACACTCCTGGACAGCGACTGTTCGATGACATGTTGCGTTGTCGTCCATGAAAATGAATCTATCACCGACAGCACCACGGAACATGCGAACATGAGGTAGCAGAACATCATTAATGTAACGTTGGCCAGTCATAGTCCCAGTTGGAAACACATAGAGGGATGTACGGCCATTGATCATGATGCCAGCCCATACCATGACACTACATGTCGGATATCGGTCCCTTTCCTGTATGTTTGCTGGACAATATGCAGTACCACTATCACACCAGATCAGTTGTCGCCGACAATCAGACGACAGACTGTATCTACTCTCATCTGAGAAGAGGACAGCAGACCAGTCGTTATCAGTCCAATTGCGATGTTGATGGCACCATTGTATACAGGCAGTACGGTGACGTCTGGACAATGGGATGCACACAACAGGACGGCGGGCGTATAGTCCTGCTTCATGCAAACGTCTGGCGACAGTTTTTCGGGAGATCCGCTTGCCAGTAGCAGCCATAAACTGATTTGCTACCTCACTAGCTGTGCTGCGCCGGTGTCTTTTTGTTGATAGCACTATGTACCGATCTTCTGCAGCTGTTGTACTGCGAACACGACCTCCCCCGCAACGTTTGCTACACTCTCCATTTGTTTGAAATGATTTCCAAAGCCTTGAAACAACACTGTGGCTGACGTCGAACTCCCTGGCAACATCTGTTATTTTTCGCCCTTCTTCAATCTTGCCAATAATACGGCCACGCGTAAAATCATCTAGGTAATGTCGGGAAGACATACTGAAAATTGCAAGTTCGTCAATTGATTCTTTCCCTTTCAACTTTGCGTTTGAACAACAACGGTCAATGTGCGTCAAATCCTTTATATCTCTTATCAGCGCTATGACGTCAAGAACAAGTTCGGCAATCCAAAATTTGCATACGCACAACACGTCTTACTGTATCTCGCACTTATGCTAATTTCCACATTTTCCTGCCTTCCATCGTTGCTATTGTCATCCGTCCTTAGCAATTGTCCGGCAGTGTATATGGTTTGATGTTAAATAAGGATATAACTCAGAAATGTTGTTATAAACACCTAGAGGGTGAGACAAACTTTAATGTATCAAATAACGCTTTTCATTGTTAGTTGGCGGCAATAGTGTTTTAAAAAGAAAATTATATTTTAATGGATGCAGCTTGCTCTCGTTGAATAAAATCTCATGCCGTAATTTTTTGACATTTCACAAATTTTTTGGAACAAATTTTCAGTGAAATATTAGTCAGCGGTAATAGAGTAAAGGAAAAAAAAATAAATAAAAAATAGTTGCAGTCAATCTGCAAATTCGGTAAAAATCTTAGATATTCGTGGGTCATCACCATGAGAACGCTAAATCACCCCACAGCTTATCACTCCAAATACATAGACGCCAAATATTTTATGAGAGTTTTAAATGAAAAAAAAAAAGTTTGAAGAAAAACGGAAAACAAACAATGAGTTCACACAGCCAAGAGGTACCAATATTAAAATAATTTTATCAACTTTCCCTATCTTATATAATCAAAAGAAAACTACTACTTAACTGGTTTTTTTTTAATAAAAATTAAAAGTCCTTAGCACTGGGCATGTTTCTAATCTGCTTGTTAGGCTTAACATTCGACAACACAGATCTGTAAGCCTTATTCGTGGGTAGGCAAGGCAATTTTGGTAACTTGACCATAATAAAGGTATCTCCCAGCACATGCACTAAATACTTGACACAATATAATTCTCTCTCTCTCTATGTATATATATATATATATAAGACCCAGAAGAAGACCGCATGGGAGATGAATGGATGAAATTCGAAATCATGCAGGAGTGACACGGAGGAGACAGGCAACTGTGAAAGAAACTTGGGGAGGCCTTCATCCAGCAGTAGATTGATAATGGTTGATGTTATACATATATCAGTAAAAAGAAGTAAAGCACACTCATGTAGTAATTAGACCACATCAACACTGCACCTTGCTGCAGGAATTAGACGTAGAAGAAACAAACATAGAATTAACCAGAAGTAACTCACTTTCATGGTTCTAGACAAAAATGACATAGAATAAAACAACTCAGGAACCCCAAACCACTCTTCAGGAAAAGACATCTGTAGCCCCGAAGTTAAATCATAGCTTAAGTGTTACCGAAAAAACCCCAGAAGACCCCATTGGAGATGGGTGGATGAAATTCGAAAGCATGTCGGAGATAGGCTCAAGACATACAATTGCAGAAGAAACTTGGGGAGACATTCATCCAGTAGTGGATTGATAATGGTTGACAATGATGATAATGATATATATATATATTGATTATATACAGTATACATATATTGTAATGATAATAGTTGTCAATGATGCTGATATATATATCATTGTTGTCAACCATATATATATAGCATAATCATTGTCAACCATATATATATATATATATATATATTCTATAAAGAAGATACCTAAGCAAAAAAATACATATATAATTTTGACTCACACCTAATACAACATAGAAAAGGTTATGTATCTACCTGTGTGAGTAAAAGGAGAAAAGATAAAAAAAATAAAATAAAACAACTGAATGTAGAAGGTGTCGAGAATACTGAGCCTTGGCTTTATCAAGGACCAGCAAAAACTCTGCATTTTCTCACTTCCACAAAGACCTAGTTGGAAATGGGTTTCTGCAAGGCCATAGATGCAAGTAACATTCCCACCTAAAATAGTTAAAAAATATATATATATAAGTCATGTCCTCCGTAGAGTAGCATGACCTAGCACTAGTTAACAATTTCGCTTGCATCCATTAACCTTCATGGCCCGACCCATGCTCTTCATCTGTTACTATTAAACAGAGAGAAGAAGATTAAAGAGAACTCAAGCTGTGAGAGTGACATAATAAATGGAAATGATTTTCAGCTATAACGAAATTCCAAGTTCGTTTGAGAGAGAATTTAAACCTGAAAAACAATGCAAAAGAAATCCAAATTTTACATTGCAATTAAAAAAAAAAGGAAATGTTAATTTATCATTGTCTACCATATATATATATATATATGGTTTAATGATGATATATATGGTTGATAATGATGATATATATACCATTATCAATCCATTGCTGAATGAAGGTCTCCCCAAGTTTCTTCCACAACTATATCTGTCTTGAGCCTGTCTCCTCCACATTACTCCGGCATGTTTTCGAATTCCATCCACCCATCTCCCACGAGTCTTCTGTCCCTCGAAATCCAGTTCAAAATATCAGTCGTCCATCGGTGGTCTGTTCTTCTGGCAACGTCTAGCGCACTGCCATTTCAGTGAGTTCACTCTATCTCTCTCTGTATATATATATATTCTTTGAGTTGTCTGCATTCTTCGCATGTCTTTTTTTGGTATCAAAAGAAAAATATTTCCATACATCCTGCTTTTCTTTTTTAGTTAAGGCCATACATACAGTATATATATATATATACACCTGGTTATGATGTCGCCCACTCTCTCTCTATATAAAACATTACGTATAAACATTACTTACCTTTTTCCTGTATTTTTTATTCTGTCAGTTTACTTTTTGATGTATTTTAACAGCAGGAATAGGCTAACTCTTTTTTTGATGAAAATTATTTTATTTATGTATCTACATATGTTTATTTGCTATGTATTATTTAACTATCTTCCAAGGTTTATCCGTAAGAAAAAGAATTGAAAGTAATTATTCGTAAGTGAAGTTTAAATAAACTTGGTTACCTAATATATGTTGTAGTCAGAGATATATATCACTTCTGTAACTCCTCTGTGACCTAGGTATAGACAGACACTGGGGAAATATGATGCTCCAAATAGTATTTACAGTTAGCAACACCAGTACCGAGTAGCTAAAAATAGTTTTATGTACTTTTTCAACCTAAAAAGACTTATAATTTTTGGTATCAAAAGAAAAATCTTTCTAAACATCCTGCTTTTAATATCTGGGCAGGTAAATTTTCTCTGGGCATATATTATTTTAGATATTTTTCAAGCCCTGGGCTGAGTGATCAAAAAATTCAGATTATGGACCTGAAATTTTTATGGGACAAAAAATTGTCTTTTTTATTTTTTGTTTCAGTACTAAGTATTTAATATTTTTTATTTGCACTTTCATATTTTACTTTTTTTTAAGAAGCTTAGTTCTTTGTTGTCCCAAAGCTGAAATTTTGAAGTTTTCACCTGATATTTATACACATTTTGGCAATTGTTAAGATGTACTGCACATAGTTTTTTTTTTTTTTTTTCAATTTTAAGGGCACAGGCTCTTATTAATATGAAGTGAGAAATTAACAACTACTGATTTGCATTCATGGTGTGCAAAAAGTTTGGCGAACAAATGTTTATGTTTTGTGTTGTTATTTTGTGGGTTACTTCAGCAGTCTTGCTGGAAATACAAGTGTGTCTGATTTGTATTTTAGAGAAGTACAGGCACACTTGTTCAATTCAAAGAAAGATTGATTTACGTGAGTGATATTTGCTCAATACTAACAAACCTCTCATATATATGGTTGATGCAAAAGGAATAACTGGCAATTTATACATGGACATACTGACTGTACATTCATCATGAATCAGAGGTCACATTCTTCAAAAAAAAAAAAAAAACCATCACCTATCACACAAAAATCAAATGCAAGTAATTACAAAATGTTGCTAGTCCCTTTCTTTTGCATTATTGTATAATTTTTTTTTCAATTGTCATTTCATAATCATTTTTGCCAGTTTTTATAAATATTTCATGTTGTTTACATTTTTGAGGTACCATTGTACTCCCTGTTTCCTATTTTCAGTTTTAAATCAATATTGCCTGTATTTTTGCTACCCAAAAACCACACACATTGTACTAACACATTCACAAATAAAAAGTATTCTGTCAAGAATTTTTTTTTTTTTTGATTGGAGGTTTAACGACCGCCGTGAGCAACTCAATGGGCTATATATAGCAGTCGCCCGTCCCTAATTTAGGGTCACTGGTTCCAGGGAAGGGAGAGAGCCAGTGCCGTAAGACAAACACAACATCCATGCCTGACCGGGATTCGAACCCGGACCCCTTACGGACGAATGATCAGAGGCCACCGGGGCGGCGTCAGACAAGTTGCATGTACACTGTACAGATTCTAGAATATATATGCAAATGCCATTTGCAAAACATCCTCATATATGTAAAAGAAAAAAAAAAAACAACACTTACACAAGTAAAAATTGTTCCCAAATAGCCTCAAAGTTGGTAACTCACAATTAACCTCATCTTCCCATAAACATGATTCAGAGTTCACATTGAGTACGACTGTTTACAAAATATAAGGAATAAAAAGTCTTAAGATAACACAGATATTGAAATGGTTCATCTGCTGGTTTAATCACCAGCTACACGGATTAGATGTCTTATTTTCTGTGTTTGATTAACTGAGCATTTACCGTTCAACCTTATTTAAAAATGCTTACTTGTGAAATGTAAGGTCAGGGATGTAAGGTCAGGTGATGCGTAACATCACAGCCTCTCCTTGACAAATGTCAACCCCGCCTTCTCGTGGTGCATCCTGTTCCCACTAAAGGGGCTCTGACGACCGCCAATAGCGGTATAACTATACCATCGGGATCAGAGGAAATGCTATCCCACACTCACCAACCCGCTTGGCCAGCGTGGTGAGTTATGGCCAAACACCTCCAAAATGACTCTACAACTTAAATCTTGGCCCTCAGTCTCCGGCAGCTGGAATGTACCTGGCCAAGGCAGCGGCCAGTGCGACATGAAGGCAGAGGGTGCTAAGAATCCCCGGAGGACCGGACTAGGCTGCCATTTGATGCTGACCTTGGCTACCTATAACGGACGCTCCCTATCTTCTGATTCAAGGCTTCTTGAATTGGAAGAGGAACTACAAAGGATCAAGTGGGACATCGTCGGGCTAAGTGAGGTAAGGAGAAAAGGAGAAGATCTCATTGAACTGAAAAGTGGACATCTCTTCTATTATCGTGGGACAGATACTGGCAGAACTAGTGGTGTTGGATTTATAATAAACAAGAAACTGAAGGATAAAGTGGTAGAAGTTGAGAGCTGCACGACTCGTTATCCAACTATCGAGAAGATACCAGGCTCAGATTATTCAAACTTATGCACCCACCACAAGTCATCCTGAAGAAGAAATTGAAGAATTTTATGAGGAAATTCGTCATCTAAATAATAAAGGTAAGCAGCACTTGAAGATAATTATGGGAGATTTCAATGCAAAAATAGGGCAACGGCAACAGAATGAAACTTCAGTAGGTAAATTCGGTCACGGCAACAGAAACCAGCGTGGAAATACTCTCGTTGAGTTTGCAGAGGCAGAAGGATTTTTCATCTTGAACTCCTTTTTCAAGAAAAAGCCACACAGGAAATGGACATGGAGACATCCAATTGGGACGACAAGTGAAATTGATTTTATTATGTGTAACAAAAAATTCGTCATCGAAGACTGCAGTGTGCTGAACCAGTTCAACACAGGTAGTGACCATAGATTGGTGAGATGTAAGATGCACCTCAACACTAAACTGGAACATGGCAAGCTCATAAGACAAACAAAATGTATTGACATAACCAACCTTAAAAAACACCATAATACTTTCAAGTTGGAACTGAAGAACAGATTCTCTGCTTTAGAAGGCCTAACATCGGAAGAAGTGGATATTTCGGAAGTTAACAGAAAAGTAACCAAAGCTCTAATGGAAACGGCAACAAAATTAGCTGGGTCTAAGAACAAGTTGCATGTGAACAAATTATCAGGAAAAACCAAAATGTTGATGCAAAAAAGAAGAGAGATGAGGACAACTAAAGAAGATGTGACTTCCAAAGTGGAATATATAGAGCTATGCAAGACAACACGAAAAAGTATCACTGAAGACGTAAGGAAATTCAACTGTGAGCTAGTGAGGAAAGCAATTGAAAACAACCAAAGCCTTAAGATAGCAAAGGGACATCTCAGTAAGGGAAGAAAACAGATTATGGCTCTGAGAAAAGAAGATGGTTCTATAACAAGAAATAGAGGCGAAATTTTGACAAGAGTGAAAGATTTCTACTCCAAATTATATGAAAGGGATGATACATGTACTCCAGACATCATGAAAGATACCAGTACCAGAGTTCTTCCAGTCCTCCCAGCAGAAGTTGCTCATGCAATCAAGAACATGAAGCGGGGGAAAGCACCAGGAGAAGATGGAATTACTATAGACATCATACAAGAAGCAAGTGGAGAAATTGAAACAGTACTCGCCCAAATTTTCACTCGATGCCTTAATGAAGGGAAGATTCCTGAGGATTGGAACAATGCTACAATGATCCTGCTACATAAAAAAGGTGACATTGTGGTTCTCTCAGGAACTACAGACCTATCATCCTCCTATCAGTGGTTTATAAAATCTTCACTAAAGTTCTTTCACACCGCTTGAAGGTAACACTGGACATGGCTCAACCGAGAGAACAAGCTGGATTCAGGAGTGGCTACAGCACAATAGATCATATCCACGTACTGAGAGAACTAATTGAAAGAGCGAGGGAATATGAACTTCCATTGTGCATGGCTTTTATCGATTATGAAAAAGCCTTTGATTCGGTGAAACCATCAGCAGTTACCACGGCTCTGAAATCCTGCGGTATTGAAGATGCATACATTAATATTATTAATAACATCTATGAAAATGCAAGTGCAAAGATTCGGCTGTTTGAAAATACAACACACATAAAAATTGGAAAGGGAGTGAGACAAGGTGACACCATATCTCCGAAGCTCTTTAATGCCACATTGGAAAATGTCTTTCAATCACTGAACTGGGAAAACAAAGGGATAAAGATTAATGGAGATTATCTAACCCACCTTCGTTTTGCTGATGACGTAGTCATTTTTGCAACTACCCCATCAGAGCTGCAGAGTATGATCCAGGAACTTGCTGACAAGAGTAAAGAAGTGGGATTAAAAATGAACTTTCAGAAGACAAAAGTGATGTTCAATGCTTTTACAAGAAATGAAGATTTATCGATTGATGGAGAAAAACTGGAGATAACAGATACGTATGTTTATCTTGGACAGCAGATATCAAGTGAGGGTCACATTGATGAAGAAATTAATCGGCGTACAAAACTTGCCTGGAGAGCTTTTGGAAGAAACAGCATAATTTTCAAGAGCAATATGCCATTATGTCTTAAAAGAAAAGTGTTTGATCAATGCATCCTTCCAGTGCTTACGTATGGTGTAGAGACGTGGACCTTAACTAAAAGAGACATACAAAGGCTGCAGACAACTCAAAGCAGCATGCAGAGGTGCATGCTTGGTATAACCAGGAGAGATAAGAAGAGGAACTCGTGGATCCGAAAAATGACGAGAGTGGAAGACATCATGATCAGAGTTAAATCCCTGAAATGGCAATGGGCTGGACATACTGCCAGAAGGACAGACCATAGATGGACAGCCGAAATTTTAGATTGGATTCTAAGGGACAGGAAAAGACCCAGAAAAAGACCACATGGGAGATGGGTGGATGAAATTCGTAAATATGCGGGAGTGACATGGAGGAGACTGGCACAAGACAGACCGTTGTGGAGGAAACTTGGGGAGACCTTCGTCCAGCAGTGGATTGATAATGGTTGACAATGATGATGACTTGTGAAATGTAGGGCTAAAATTCCAAAAGTGGAATAAATGGCATTTTATTGTTGAAATAATTATCCAAAAGGTGCTGATAATTGTGAATATTCACATAACATAACACGATCGCCGAGCAGCTGAAAGAACCGAGGCGACTCCTTGACAGTTGACACACGCAGAATTTGTACCTCATCAAAGATGGTGGGGCCGCCCCGGTGGCGCAGTGGTTCTAAGGCGCTGGCCTCTGATCATTCGTCCGGAAGGGGTCCGGGTTCGAATCCCGGTGAGGCATGGATGTTGTGTTTGTCTTACGGCACTGGATCTCTCCCTTCCCTGGAACCAGTGACCCAAAATTAGGGACGGGCGACTGCTTATAGCCCATTGAGTTGCTCCCGGTGGTCGTTAAACCTCCAATCAAAAAAAAAAAAAAAAAAAAAGATGGTGGGCTCTCCCCACGTTTGCTTCAGCTGCCTCAGCAGAGAACCAATCACACAAGCACTCTATGTATTTCTATCTCCAAAGTAATCGAGGTAGTTGCCTTCAATTTTTAAGAACGTGCATTGAAGGCAACTACCTCGATTAATTTGGACTATTTCTGCACGAATTCGAATTCTCCTAATATTTCTATCTCGTTGATGGGCCCCCACATTCGTTACGCCATCTAGTGACAAGTGACATTAGCAGGTGATTTTTGTTTCCAGAGTCGTATCACCTGACTATCATACACCGTGGGTGGGGCTTATTTTAAGGTATCCGTGTGATTACTCACTGATGGTAGGAACGAATATTGCTAACTAACTGATGTTAATGTTTGTGGCAGGAGATGCCTTTTAAATGTGATAATGATGCAACATTGGTTTATTTTAAAATATGTTGGTGAGGTAGGGAGGGAAATGTTTTTTTTTCTGATTGGAGGTTTAACGACCACCGTGAGCAACTCAATGGGCTATAAGCAGTCGCCCGTCCCTAATTTAGGGTCACTGGTTCCAGGGAAGGGAGAGAGCCAGTGCCGTAAGACAAACACAACATCCATGCCTGACCGGGATTCGAACCCGGACCCCTTACGGACGAATGATCAGAGGCCACCGGGGCGGCGTCAGACAAGTTGCATGTACACTGTACAGATTCTAGAATATATATGCAAATGCCATTTGCAAAACATCCTCATATATGTAAAAGAAAAAAAAAAAAAACAACACTTACACAAGTAAAAATTGTTCCCAAATAGCCTCAAAGTTGGTAACTCACAATTAACCTCATCTTCCCATAAACATGATTCAGAGTTCACATTGAGTACGACTGTTTACAAAATATAAGGAATAAAAAGTCTTAAGATAACACAGATATTGAAATGGTTCATCTGCTGGTTTAATCACCAGCTACACGGATTAGATGTCTTATTTTCTGTGTTTGATTAACTGAGCATTTACCGTTCAACCTTATTTAAAAATGCTTACTTGTGAAATGTAGGGCTAACCTTCCAAAAGAGGAATAAATGGCATTTTATTGTTGAAATAATTATCCAAAAGGTGCTGATAATTGTGAATATTCACAAAACATAACACGATCGCCGAGCAGCTGAAAGAACCGAGGTGACTCCTTGACAGTTGACACACGCAGAATATGTACCTCATCAAAGATGGCGGGCTCTCCCCACGTTGGCTTCAGCTGCCTCAGCAGAGAACCAATCACACAAGCACTCTATGTATTTCTATCTCCAAAGTAATCGAGGTAGTTGCCTTCAATTTTTAAGAACGTGCATTGAAGGCAACTACCTCGATTAATTTGGACTATTTCTGCACGAATTCGAATTCTCCTAATATTTCTATCTCGTTGATGGGCCCCCACATTCGTTACGCCATCTAGTGACAAGTGACATTAGCAGGTGATTTTTGTTTCCAGAGTCGTATCACCTGACTATCATACACCGTGGGTGGGGCTTATTTTAATGTATCCGTGTGATTACTCACTGATGGTAGGAACGAATATTGCTAACTAACTGATGTTAATGTTTGTGGCAGGAGATGCCTTTTAAATGTGATAATGATGCGACATTGGTTCATTTTAAAATATGTAGGTGAGGTAGGGAGGGAAATGTTTTTTCGTTTTTGTTTTTTGTTTTTTTGTTTTTTTGATTGGAGGTTTAACGACCACCGTGAGCAACTCAATGGGCTATAAGCAGTCGCCCGTCCCGAATTTAGGGTCACTGCTTCCAGGGAAGGGAGAGAGCCAGTGCCGTAAGACAAACACAACATCCATGCCTGACCGGGATTCAAACCCGGACCCCTTACGGGCGAATGATCAGAGGCCAGCGCCTTAGACCACTGCGCCACCGGGGCAGCGCCAGCGTTTTGGAAACGACTGGAATCAACCGAAGAGCTCAATTGATTATAATAGCATAAATAGCGCAGAAAGAATATTGGCGTGCGAACCAATAGATTTCTAAGCCAAATTTTAATGAATAAGTTTTCGATTTCGGAAAAAAACGGCCAAAGATTAAAAATTATGCCGTTACATAGAGCGAACATGAATAAGTACGTGGTTTCAGAAATACAAATTTTGAATAAATTGCATTAACGTACCTTCAATTTTGAATATATCGCATAATCCCTTAACCACCCGATTTTGTTCCTTAAATTGTTTTATTGAAAGATATTTTTACCCAATGAGCTGATGCAAAATAAATATCCCACAAAATATTAATTCGGATGCCGCCTTCACACTCAATTGGGAACCTCAACGAACTATAGGGGGCGCTGCGCAAACGTAAACAAACTTCTCTAGTACGGGTAACGTCGCACGTGTTTCCATAAAGTCGAATGTTAGAATGGCTGGTTTGTCCATGAAATAATGAAATTTGTGGACGCTTCCAAAAATTCAAGATGCATTAAAGAAGGGGAAGTGATTGTTTTGCAGGCTATATAATTGCTTGTGGAATTAAGAAGGAAGATGGAAGAGAAATTCTCATAGTTTTGCACTGCATTCAGTCCACGGCAATAACGCCGTCGCCTCACTCCATCAACGGTGTTTTGATACAAGTAACAGTGAAATTTCTATAAAGTCATTTGAGTGCTCTTGTAAAGCGGGCAGAAGTGGAACGTGTAAGCACTGTGTAGCAGTAATGCTTTACTGTAACAGGTAATTTTTATTTTTACATTTTCAGGCAAGTGATATAGTAATACCGACAGGGGTGTGGCAAGAATTAGTGGGACCCTGGGAAAGTCACATTTTTGTGTCCTCCTTCACCCGCAACACCACTAATAGGTATACTGGCAGATTAGTTTTGTTTTTTCCGTCTGTAAATTAGACAAAACAATTGGATCTGTAAAGTTAAAGAAAGCAATAGGACCATTATGCAGTAAGATGTACGTTTGAAGTGCTCATATAAAGAAACTGGTATAAGGGGAAAAATCTGGAAGATTCGATAAATTCATGTAACAATATAAATATTAAAAGATTACATTCACGAACAAATTAAGAGTCCGCCCAATCTGGCGATTTAAAACAAGCTAATGCAGTATACATAGATTCATATAATTCAAAGCTAGGAATTATATCAATAACTCCAGATGCAAAATTTTAAGTCACTGAAAATCAGCATGGTAGAGGCAAGTATCATTCTGATGAATGTTTGTCACATAGTGATTGATATATTTGCCTATATTTTTGTTTAAACCATATAATGTTGGATCATTGACACATTGTAAGATTATTTATAGTTTCTAGGTGTAATTTAAATTGCCCAGTTATTATTTTGGTCTGGTTAATCCGCAATCAAAAACGTTTTAATAAACTGTAGCTCTCCCAACCCAAGTGAAGTAGACCTGTTGGGTGGAAAATCTGAGACATGTTTTTGTTAATTTCAAAATGTGGCAAAATATATATTTTGGCCATTGTGTATGATGCCTAGGTTTTAGAATATCTGTGCTACAGATTATTATTAAATTATCAAATTTTGGAAGTGCTCTGATTTTTTTCTGAGTTTTGAAGTACCAGATAGAATAATTTTACCTAGCTTCCACTGCAGATCTGTTTGTACTATATTAAATTCAGTATTTATATCCATTAATTTGTTTTATATTAGTAGGAGCTGTCAGAAAACTCATTCCTATGTCCTGGAATGTATTTGCCAATTAATTCAGGTTAAGCATTCCTGTTGAATCGCAATGCAATTAGAACTCGCCGCCCCGGTGGCGCAGTGGTCTAAGGCGTTGGCCTCTGATCATTCGTCCGAAGGGGTCCGGGTTCGAATCCCGGTGAGGCATGGATGTTGTGTTTGTCTTACGGCACTGGCTCTCTCCCTTCCCTGGAACCAGTGACCCTAAATTAGGGACGGGCGACTGCTTATAGCCCATTGAGTTGCTCACGGTGGTCGTTAAACCTCCAATCAAAAAAAAAAATTAGAACTCAAAATTCTTATAAACATATGTGCTCTCAGTGCACAGTGTTAAAAAAATAGTCATCCTATGATTCTACTCAGTACAATCATGTTGTACTAATTTCGGCAAAATAATGGTTTATCCGCAATATGTGATGGTACACGTTTCATCATTAAAAAGTTGTTGAATCAGCACTGAGTTCTAAAATATGATATTGTAGCATTTTCTGCCTAAAATATGGTGTTCTGACCTGATGGGTAGAGATACAAGTCTGTTCTTTGATGAGAAATGGGCCACTTGAAGACAACACTTGTGGTGCAGGGAATTTAGAGTATGCTGTACCCATACGTTTCCTTGAAATGGCTTCATAAACAGTGCAAGATAGTATCCCACTTAATCGGCTATACATAATTAATTGCCTTGTGTTATTTTTTATTTTCTGTACAATATTCAAATTCCTTAAACTTACAATGTGTTAATCAACCACTTTTTGGCTAAGCAGCCATTATATATTTTTCAACATTTCTGTGTTTTTCTTGTTATGAAATATGTGATTAATTTCCTTACTTGCTTTTTCTTCAAAATTATGTTTCAAAGGAAAATGTTGCAAGTCTGGAGAGACTGTCTGCGACGGATGAAAAATGTGCATGGTCAAGAACTAGTGCCAAAGACACAAGACTGTCATATGACCCAGTCCCATTACAAGACTTCTGCCATGTCACAAGTGGAACAACTGCTCATATTTCTGATGAAGCTAATTTTAAAAGCTACCCCGACATATGAATTGAAAAAACAAAACAGCATTTCTTCTCATTTAAATTTTTCTGTTTCAAGCGTTTCTGTTCCTCGATGAATTCTGTATGTTCTTTTGAAGCAAATGAACAATTAAGACGTCACTTCCTCTAACTGATACATGCAAATAGAAATACTTTTTGTAACTTAATATTTTCTCTGAGTATAGACCTGCGTGAACTTTTTTTCTCCCCCCCTTTTTTTTGCTAAAAAAGTTATGGTTACATAATTTTTTTTTCAAATTATCTTGTTAAAGACACATGAAAATAAGCCGCTCCTATAAATATCGTTACTGAAACTGAATACCGCCCTCTGATTGACTGAAATTTTACTAGTTCCATATCAATGTACGGAATGCCCATACGCATTTTTACCCATTCGGTTTGCTGTGGTTGTGACAAACACAGCTATTCTGTGCTTGCTTACAGCATGCAATCGTTGAATACAGGATTGCCGCCCCGGTGGCGCAGTGGTCTAAGGCGCTGGCCTCTTATCATTCGTCCATAAGGGGTCCGGGTTCGAATCCCGTCAGGCATGGATGTTGTGTTTGTCTTACGGCACTGGCTCTCTCCCTTCCCTGGAACCAGTGACCCTAAATTAGGGACGGGCGACTGCTTATAGCCCATTGAGTTGCTCACGGTGGTCGTTAAACGTCCAATCAAAAAAAAAAAAAAAATACAGGATCCCAATGGGTAACAGCGTGTCAAAGTGAATTTTGTACAAATGTTGCTACATAATTGTTGTATACAAGGCGTACGATTGAAAATAACCCAGAACATTCTCAGATTGGCTATCGAGAGAAACATTCTACAATCTCATCGGTAAAAGTTACACTCATGGGGATCGGCATATTCCGTGCTGAGTGGGTCAAAACATCACTTGATTACAGAACAGTTTGTTGACATTCAGTTCATTTTGTAAACATGATATCTGTAGACCCTCTTTTTTATTTTATGCAATATTCATTTTTCATGAGCTCATGGGGTGAAAATATTTTTCAATAAAACAAGTTGAGTAACAATATCGCGTGATTAAGGGTAATATGAAAAAACAATAATGCGGTATATTTAAATTCTCATTGCTGCAAATTCACGTATCAGGTGTGCGTTGTATGTAGCGGCGTATTTTCTATTTCCTTGCTGATTTTCATCGAAAATTGGTAACTTGCTTAATAAATTTTGATCTAGAAATTTGTTGGTTCACATTCGCACCCGAATATTCCTTCTGCGCTATTTATACGATACTATCTCAATTGCTGCTCGTTGCCTCCGTGTTTTCCAGTCTATTCTCCTCTAAGGTCTTTGGGTTCACATGGTAATTTCGTCCCGCCATCTAGTGATATTAACGGGCGATTTTGTTTCCACAGTTATTCTCCAATGCCATCATACACCGTACCTGACCGCATCAAAGGATATTTGAAGGTCTGGCAACTATCGTTCCTCATTTCTTGTAATCCGTAACCTACCTAAGTTTATTCCGCCTTTTCAGTAATACGCCATTTTAATTGAGGTATTGTGGTTTCGCACATTTTGTCTGTTCCAGTAAAATTATAAAAATATGTCGAGCACTTATGATCCCAACTCAGCTTTTGCAGATGCAGTACAAAGAGCGCGTCAAGTAAGTTTTTAGAATGTTTGTTTGATTTTATTTGCAATGTGTGTTTTAAAAACTGATTTCATAGGTTCTGTTTTTTGCATAATAAAGTTCTGGTTTTACTTGCTTTACGTTTTACAAAATGTAATCTTCCGGAAGTGAAAGTGTTGGCAATACGATCGAGGAACGAGCTTGGAGGTATGTAACGAAGATTAATGTTTTCATGCGAAATGCTCAAGTGATTTTTATTCACCGGTACGCTGGATATTAGGCCTAATGAAAAATGGAAGCCTTTGTAGTGGACAAAAAAAAAAAAATAAAAAAAAATAAAAGCATTACCGGTGTCTTAGAATTTATATTATTCCTTTCTGAACTTGTTTTTTTTTTTTAACTTGACGAGAAAGGGTACTATGAAAATATTAAGTTTACACGATTAAAGTGCGTGGTTTTTGTTTTTACGAGAGAAGGCAGGTGAAGACCGTAGAGAAAAAAGTTTCAGAATTAATGCGTTACACAAGTTTTATTGCTTCATAAAAAAGTGTTTGAAATCGCTTATTCATGGAATATGGCTAGGAAACGCACCGTTAACCGTGTTTTAGCATTCGATGATGGGGCCGATCAGTTTAATGAACAAATACGTGCTTTTCATGCTTAAATATATTGAAATATGATAAGTAGTTTAATTGTAATAACCGTAAGCTTTGCATGTCAGAAGTTTTATATTTGAAATAGCCTGATAAAATGACCATTTTGATAAAGTGTTTTTTACAAAGTGGAATGGAATGGGTTTAGAAATCAGATCCACTTTGGGCCAGGTTTGAATCTCATTGTTCAATGGAACTGGTGCTCATTTAAGGTTTGTTGACTAAGCAGTCAACAAACCTTAAATTAAGGTTTGTTGACTGCTTAGTCTTGGGTGTTAATTGTGGTAGTTACCCCTCTTCCACAATTTAAAATTAATAGATATGAACCATTGACCTTGTACAGGTAGACTGGGAATGATGTCAATTTCTTACTCCAACATCAAAAAGGGATAATGCCAAATGATCTTGGGCAACATTGTTAAAAGAAAATTCTGCAACTTTTCACTGGTAAAAAAACAAATTAAATGATTAAAAAAATTATATGTATTTATAGTAAGTGATTTCCAATTTTCCGTAAATTTTTATTACTGTTAGTAAGAGTGACCACAACTTTTTCATACTGCAAATATGAAAAAAGTTATATGTTATGCAAATATGTCAGTTTTAATTGCACTGGCTCTCTCTCTTCCCTGGAACCAGTGGCCCTAAATAAGGGACGGGCGACTGCTTATAGCCTATTGAGTTGCTCATGGTGGTTGTTAAACTTCCAAAAAATAAATAAATAAATAAAGTTGCAATTGGAGCATGGTGGTAAATATTAAACAATTGTTCTTTATAGACAGCATTTTTATATATATCCTTTGGACATGTTATTGTGATAGATATTGTACAAATCACCATCTTTTCATCATGTACGGGAAGAAATAATGTAGTTCTAATCCCAATCTAGAAAATGTGTGCCTGTTAACAAAATATATCCATTCACGATAAAATGAATTGTTTTAAATTTTGTGCAAATATTAATCACCATGTTATAATTAGCCTGTTGCACGTGCATATTTTAACCCTTTAACCGTCCGGTCTACGGGAACAAAATGTCGCCAAAAATCACCCGAAGCTTGAACACGTAGTGTCTCCAAATTCTCCTTCCTCTTCCGAAAAACTGGTCCCATTGCGGCGAGATTTTAGCTTTTCCAACATAGCGATTGCTGTCCCCCTTCTCACCTCAGCGGGTATAACCAAGGTACTTAGAAAGAGGAGGTGGAACACCAGCCTGTGACAGGGATTATGCTCCGTTCTATGACCCAATGCGAGAACAGGAAGGCTAGTCTCCTCCCACACTATTCTTGCTGAGTCGGTCGGAAGAAAAACAATTAAAGGAAAGAATTAACATGTAAAAACAGTGATGCACACTACGTTGGGGAAAAAAAAGAAAACAGTTTTACATCCGCATACATTGGATTTAACCATAGAGGTTGAATCGTATGTAGACAGGAATACGCGTTCCCCTCAACTTCCGTTATCGAGAAACACCCCCTGAATTTTAGAATAAAGTTTTTTACATAACATATTACTCTTTCCTAATTTTTTAAATTTCAAAACTTTGTATTTATAAAATTTAAATTTAATTCAAAATAATTGTGTTCTATATTTTTCTAAACCAAATATATCGATATGAAGTTACTTTTATTTTCATACCACTGTGTGTTATGAGTGGCGCACACCCGGGCAAAACCCATAAGGTCCGTCCCCTTTCCCCACCCTTCCAAAAATTCTTGTCCATTGCTCAGATGAAGGAACAAAAATTACTTTTAAATTACCTTATTCCAACGGATCCAGGAAAACTCGTACACTTTCTCATGCCGCTGAGAATAGTGCAAAGGGCGGAAAACTCGTACACCCTTTCAAATAAGGGGATATACACAAATTGCGTTTCGGTCCGAGATTTTGACAAAGTGTAAGAGTTTTCCTAGCTGAACAAAACAGAATGTACCACTTTTCCTAGGGATCTCAATGGGTATGTAAGATCAAAATAGCTCAAGGTTTATGTAGAACCTTTCTGACTCCTTTAATCTTGAGTTATGATTTTAATATCTCCCATGTGATAACAAGCAATAAAGGCTAATTAACAGGGGCTCAATGAATCGATATTCAGGTGCTGATCTTTTTAGAAGATTTTAAATTGCAACCTTGATATTCCGTATTTCTAAACATTTTATAAAACCTAATAAAAGCCACTCAATCGATTATTCCTCACCTTTTCACAAGCCACTTAGGCCGCGGGTCCTTTTAGAAGATTTTAAGTTACAACCTAGAAATTTCGTATTTGTAAACATTTTATTGAACCTAATGAAAGGCACACAATGGATTATTTCTCACCTATTTGCAAGCCACCTAGGCCGCGGGCCTTTTGAAAGATTTTAAGTTGCAACCTAGATATTTCGTATTTGTAAATTAAACAGTGACAAACGGTGTTGATTTGGACATGTCTGCATTAGTATGAATTCCACAAGAACCGTAGCTCTTAGATTATGCAAACGATGTACGTAAAAAAATATCTCATTCCCTTCTTCACCTTCCCCTTTATTTTCTTTCTTTAGTGAAATAATGATGTATTGCACTTTAATGAAAAAGAAACAGTTCCAACCCTTCTTACAAAACCAGAATATACATTTCAGGAAAACTTTTTTTTTCTTTTTTCTGTAGGGGGAGATTAATCTCTAGTGGGACTCCGAAGTGTAAGGGGTACCCAGAATTCCCTACCACTCCTTACCTATGCTCTTTTCCGGGAAACGATCACTCCATATCATATCGGTAAACGGTAAAAATACCACCCCCCACCTCCTGAAAATACCCATTAAAATTGAAAAGCGGTAAAAATACCTCTGGAGGAAATACCCACAAAACAAACGGTTCACTGAAAACTGTCACACAGGAACACTGTGGCGATTTACCGGCAACCCTGCCACACATCTTTCAGCAACTTGGAAAATTTCCACAGAGGAAAATTGCCACGCTTTTCATTAAAGGGTCGGGTACAAATTGCGGTTCCTCCGAAGAACACTTTGAATGTGTTACAATTTTTCCAGTGGGGCAGTTTTCTAAATTCCCGAGTTATGTGTGGCAGTTTTCCAAGGCACCTAAAGAGGGGAAGGAACTCTTTTGTTTGTCTGAATTTTTATGCGGGTTCATACGAGTTTAGGGCAACTGACCACAAAAGTTCAAGGGGTGTGGGTGGGTGGGGGTGGAGCTATAAAGATTGCCGTTTCTGAGCTTATATTGAGAACTGAATTGGGAACTCCAAACGAATTTCGAGAAAACGTTCCATGTAAGCCGAGCGAGAATTGTACTTTAATTTGAAGAAATAAATTGCCGAGGATTCGAGGTATACTTGGTTTGGGAGGGGCTCTACCCCCAACTTTCGTAATATTATATTCTGGGCCGCTGGAGTCTGTCAGTGTATCCAGGATGTTCCTCTTGAAGCGTCCGCGAGGTCCGTGAGCTGGGGGGGGGGGGTTACCACAAAATGTTAAAATAGACGTAGAGCTGTAAACATGAGTACCATGTTTTATATAATGATTCTGTACACGACCACGAATTTTCAGTAGGGTGGGGTGAATTCAGCCCTCCACTTTCCGTGTCTAAGAGCTCTTCAGGGGTAACATCGAGGATAAACTGACTGACTCTAGAGGTCCAGAATATAAAATTACGGAAGTTGGGGTAGAGCCCTCCAAACCATACACCTCTTATACCTTTTACAGACTTCACCAAATTGCCGGGGCAGCAGGGAAGGGCATACGTAGTCTGCTACTAATCACAACATGAAGTATAGAAATTACGAGCAAATCCCTTACCTTGAACACCTGTCTGCGCTCTAAGCAGCCTAGAATATAATATTACGGAAGTTGGGGACCCCCCCCCCAAACTAAGTGTACCTCGGATCCTCGGCAATTTATTTCTTCAAATTAAAGTACAATTCTCGCTTGGCTGACATGGAACGTTTTCTCGAAATTCGTTTGGAGTTCCTAATTTAGTTCTCAAAATAGGCCCAGAAATGGCAATCATTAAAGCCCCCCCCCCCGAACTTTTGTGGCCAGTTGCCCTAAACTCATAAGAACCCGCATGGAATTTCAGACAAACAAAAGAGTTTCTTCCCCTCGTTAGGTACCTTGGAAAACTGCCACATATAATTCGGAATTTTTTTGCTGTCACATATAATTCGGAATATATTTGGAATTTGGAAAACTACCCCATTAGAAAAATTGTCACACATTCAAAGTGTTCTTCGGAGGAAAAAACTATTTGTGCCCGGCCCTTTAATGAAAAACAGGGCAATTTTCCAAGTTGCTGAAATATGTGTGGCAGGGTTGCCGATAAATTGCCACACCGGAACACTGCCACACATCAGTGTTCCTGTGTGGCAGTTTACGGTAAACAGTTTGTTCTGGGGGCATTTCCTTCGGGGGAATTTTTTCCTAGGGTATTTTTACCGCTTTTTTAAGTTTTGAGAGGTATTTTTTCCAGGGGGTATTTTTACCCACATCCTATCATATTATATGCAGAGGTTTTTAGGAAAGGAGTGCCTGACCCCAGTTCTTAAACAACCCTTAGAAATAGGAAGCTAGGAGATTTGGGCTAGAGTGCCCGATAGGAAAGTTACACGGAAGCGAGGTAGAAAGGGGGAGGAAGACGCCCTTATTTATTACCGGGGGACCAGTACCCGGAGTCTGATGGCTTTACGTGCCCATTGACGCGTCCGTGAAGGGCTCGGATTTGAATCTCGCCCGATGAGGCATGAACGTTGCGTTTGTCTTACGGCACTGGCCCACATTCTGATTTCTTATCTATTCAACACTGGCATGAGATCATTCTGATTTCATGCCACTGTTCCCTTCCCTGGAATCAGTGGCCTTAAATTTGGAACGGGCGATAGCTTGTAGCCCATCGAGTTGCTCACGGTGGTCGTTAAACCTTCAATCAAAAAAGAAAGAAAAGAAAGATCAGAATTGTCGTTCTTTTGTTTTCTTTGTAATTTACACTTTTGGGACAAACGGCATAGTAACACAGGAAAAAGAACTGAGGAAGAGTCTCACATCTCTATAATACACTAAATATCTCAATTAAAAGGAACACAAAATTATGAGGGTCGTTATGAGTCACAACTGGGAATGTTTACATGGAGCAGTCAAATGGATGATTATTATACGGTCCCTTTATATATTTGTGTTCAGTTCTCTGGGTGGCCAATCTCCGGTGCCCACTTCTCTTGCACCTATATCATCATTGTCAACCGTTATCATCCACTGTTGGATTAAGGTCTCCCTTACTTTTCCTCCATAACGATCTGCCTCGAGCCAGTCTCCATGTCCCTCCCGCATGCTATCAAATTTCATCTATCCATCTCCCATGCGGTCTCCTTCTGGGTCTTTTCTAGTCCTGTGGAGTCCAGTCTAAAATTTCAGTTCAGCGTCGGTGGTTCGTTCCTCTGGCAATATATCCAGCCCATTGCCATTTCAGGGATTTTGCTCTGATCAAGCTGTCTTCCACTCATGTCATTTTCCTTATTCATGAGATCCTCTTCTTTTCTTTCCTGGTTATATCAAGCTTCTTTTCAGTTGTCCGTATTTTTGTAAGCCCTTTTTCGTTAGGGTTCTCGTCTCCACTCCATATGTAAGCACTGGAAGGATGCATTAATTAAACACTTTTCTTTTAAAACATAATAGCCTATTGCTCTTTAAAAATTCACTGTTTCTTCCAAAAGCACGCCGATCAAGTTTTATACGCAGATTAATTTATTCATCAAAGGGACCATCGCTTGATATTTACTATCGAAGGTGAATGTAGATATCCGTTATCTCCAGCTTCTCCCTATCAATCAGTAATTCTTTATTTCTTGTAAAAGCATTGTACATCATGAATGGAATACAGGATTACACCATACAATACAAATCTGGAAAATGTGAATCTGTTTTTGGTGTAAATATGACATGGATGGTAAGTCAGATAATATTCGAAAACTTGAAAATGTCGTCGTCCTGGAGCGGGAATCAAATCCGCGCCTCACGGATAGACTCGGGTGATATCCGGGTGACGCGGGTTCAATTCATCAGGAGACATGGGTTCGTCGTCCTACTGCTGATACGTCTTCAGCAGTAGGACGACGAAATTTTCAAGTTTTCGGATGTTATCTGACTTACCATCCACGTCGTATTTACACCAAAAAAAAAAAAAAAAGATACATATCTTCAAAATTTGTTTTGTACATCAGTTTTTTCTTCTGCAAGTTCATTTTTAATTCCACTTCACTCTTGTCAACAAGTTCTTGGAACATTGCAGTTTTGAAGTGCCAGTTCCAAAAAAGACTACGTCTTCAGCAAAACGAAGGTGAATTAAATAATCTCCATTAATCTCTATCTCTTTGTTTTCCCAGTTCAGGGACTGCATGACATTTGCAATGTGGTATTAAAGAGTTTGGGAGATACAAACACCTGATGACTGATATATTGTTTCAAACATCCGATGACTGATATGTTGATATCCATTTACCGCTTTTTTCTTATTTATTTAAACGTATCAAACATTATGATTGTAACAAAAATTCTGCTGAAAAAGCCTAGGGGGCTTTGCAGGAGTTTCATGTGTAGCACAATTTTTTTTATTGGTAATTGTCATTCGTATACAAAAATGAAATATCAAGCATTTAACAGAAAAAGTCGTAAAAAGAGCTTAGGTCTTTTCGTTCATGCAGGCATCTAAGGATTGATGTACTACTTCTCCTATCCTAATTTTAGAATGTATATTTGAATACACCTCACCTTAAAACTCCAATGTAAAAGCTAAATTTTGTTGAAAAGTCCAAGGCATAGGAATTTTGTAAGCGTTTTAGGTTCAGTGCGTTCTTGCTTCTTAATAACATTTGATTGCAAGTTCACACTTACGAGATATTAAAATTGCTGAGTTTTTTCGACAAGACTGTTGTGAAATTTTCAGAACTGTTCAATTTCCTTGTAATGCTAGGGATGGGTTCCATTTCAACTCAGGCAGGGTCGTACCATCATGGTCTCAGATTTCTCTAAAAATTAAGGGGTGTTTCTTGACTAAAATAAGGAGACCCATATTTTTTTCTTTTGGCAAGAAAAAAATTTTCCCTTCGAGATAGACGGTTTCAAATCTTGCACCGTCAAACAAGCTCTCTAGAAAACGGTTATTTTTCCTAACTTCAGCGAGTCATTGCAGCAGAGTTAAAAAAGATATCGTGTTCTTGTATTTTTTTTTACATTGTGTGTATAACATATAATAATATATGATGCTAATATTTGCTACACATCGTCTGATTAAAATTTAAAAAAATCGCAAACTTTGTGATTTTTTAAAAAAATTGAATTTTTAAGTTTTTTTTAAACAGGTTTGGATGGAGTTTTTTCTATATTCGTTTTTTTCGTTAAAGACATACAAATGTGCACTTTCTTTGTAATTTTTTGTGTGTCTGTGAAACTGCTAGTTTCCGTTTCGGCAGCGTTAAAAACAGCCGATTTTGAAAAATCTCTAACTTTGCCAACGATTTTCTCAAAAAGGCCATTTTTTAAAATTCTGAAAATTAAATCCCTGTTTGATTATCAACAGGAGAATATCTGTGTAAATTTTCACGGACCTAAAAACGCCCGTTTCCGAGTTAGACGCGTTTGAATTCGGTTTGAAAGCCTACGATTTCCCGTGTTCTAATGGCGCCATTTTGGAAAAATCTCAGGCGCAAAGTACGTATGTTATCTCTTACCCGAATCAAAGCGTTAGATATTCTTTACCCGAATGATGGAATGAGAGCATTGGGTCAGCTGGCCCTGGTTGGATACATCCACCTCACCCTTCCCCGAGTGATGACATGCCTATAAAACTATCGGGGGGGCAACCAATACATAAAGAAAATTCATGCTGCTCCACTAACAAAGTTGAGTTGCGAAAGACAGCAGCAGCAGTTGTTTGTTTGTTTACGTATATACTTAAAAATCGCATAAGAAAAGACTATGAAAGAGTAGAAAACTGCTGTGAAACAATTTTAAGAAAAAGAGTGCAGGCACGTGTACCGTAAGTTAATTTTCGATGGCTAAACAACCTCGAGTTTTTTCTGGAGTTGCTAATTGTAGGCTACTGTCAGAAGAGCAGTTGCTGTTTTGTTATAGTTGCTAAAATTAACTTCTCAGTTTTTCGTAATAGTAAAATATTCGCTCAGCAGAATTTTGTTCTCTGCGAACGGGGGAGAAGGTGCAATGCTCTTGACCTCGCTGCTGGGTTGATAGCGCTGGTCGCTACCGAAACTCTGCTTACCTCCTCTCCAAAACCTAATGGCAATTGTCTAATCTACTAAATAAATAACAATTAAACACATACGCGTGCATGCTTATTCATAAAATGTAAGTTGAGTATATTTCCTGTTCAATCAGCTGATTTTACTAGTAAAATTCATATACAACTTATGCGCTTATAATGGTGTAAAGATTTGTATCTATTTAAAACATATTCAAAGATTTCAATTTTTTAAAGGGGGGAGGGGGATTGTGTTCGTAGTGATCTCCACCTGGGCCACGATAAACCATGCACTGCCCATGGCTTCTGTTCCCTTAGAAGATAATCCTGCTTCGATGGGAGACCAGCGGAGTTTTGACAACCCTCCCTCTCACGTGGTGGTGAGGTGTCTCAAAGCTAGGTAGCTTTCAAACATGTTTCAACTTAGTTGGCTGGTAATAAGAGAGGGATTTCATTTCAACTCTGGCAGGTAGTACCATCACGGTCTCAGATTTCTCTAAAAATTAAGGGGGTGTTCCTTGATTAAAATAAGGAGACCCATATCTTTTCTTTCGGCAAGAAAAAAAAATTTTCCCTTCGAGACAGAGGGTTTCAAATCTTCCACCGTCAAACAAGCTCACTAAAAAACCGGTTATTTTTCCTAACTTCAGTGAGTCATTGCAGCAGAATTAAAAAGATCTATTGTTCTGGTATTTTTTATTACATTGTGTGTATAACGTATAATAATATTTGATGCTAATATTTTTTACACATCGTATGATTAAAATTTAAAAAAAAATTCGTAAACTTTGATTTAAAAAAAATTGAAATTTTTAAGATTTTTTTTTTTCTGGTTCAAATGGAGTTTTTTTTTTTTTATACTCGTTTTTTTGTTAAAGACATACAAATGTGCACTTTATTTGCAATTTTTTATGTGTCTGTGAAACTGCTAGTTTCAGCGTTAAAAAGCCGATTTTGAAAAATCTCTAACTTTTGCCAACGATTTTCTCAAAGCCCTTTTTTAAAATTCTGAAAATTAAATCCCTGTTTCATTATCAACAGGAGAATATCTGTGTAAATTTTCACGGACCTAAAAACGTCGGTTTCCGAGTTAGACACGTTTGAATTTCATTTGAAAACCTACGATTTCTCCGTGTTCTAAAGGCGCAATTTTGGAAAAATCTCAGGCGCAAAGTATATATTCTCTTACCCGAATGAGAGCGTTGGATCCGTCCACCTGACCCTACCCTGGGCGATAACACGCCTAAAAAACGGTCTTAGAAAAAAAAATAACAAATCTATATATATATAGATTTAAATGTATGTCTGCTAAACAAATTTACAGTTTTCAATTTAAAACCACCAAACTTGGTATACTATCTCATGGTACCCTAACTTAAACCGTAGACGGTTTTGAAGGGGTCGGAGCCCGGGGTCAAGGGGCTCCACACAAAACTTCCATAAAATCTAGTTTTCAATTTAGAACCACTAAATTTGGAATACTATAGCATGGTACCCTAACTTAGACCGCAGACTGTTTTTGGAAGGGGTCAGAGCCCTTGGTCAAAGGGCCCCCACACAAAATTTCCGTAAAATATACTTGTAAACTATAGTGCCCTAACTGAGACCGTAGATGGTTTTTGTAAGGGGGTAGAGCCCTGGGTGGGTGGGAGCCCGTGGTCAAAGGGCCCCACGCAAAATTTCCGTAAAATCTAGTTTTAAATTTAGTACCATCAAATTTGGTATACTTTTTCTTGGCACCCTAACGTTGTAAAATATTTTACGAAAATTTTGTAGGGGTGGGGGCTTGACCCCGGGTTCCGACCCCTTCCCAAAACCGTCTAGTCAAAGTTAGGGTGCCAAGAAAAAGTATACCAAATTTGGTGGTTCTATATTGAAAACTAGATTTTACGGAAATTTTGCGTGGGGCCCTTTGATCCGGGCTCCCTCTTCGAAAACCATCTACGGTCTAAGTTAGGGTACCATGAGATAGCATACCAAGTTTGATGGTTCTAAATTGACATACATTCAATTCTCTATATATAGAGATTTGTTATTTTTTTTCCCCAAGACCGTTTCTTAGGCATGTTATCGCTCAGGGTAGGGTGAGGTGGACGGATCCAACACTCTCATTCGAGTAAGAGAAAACGTACTTTGCGCCTAAGATTTTCCCAAAATGGCGCCTTTAGAACACGGAGAAATCGTAGGTTTTCAAACCAAATTCAAACGCGTCTAACTCGGAAACGGGCGTTTTTAGGTCTGTGAAAATTTACACAGATATTCTCCTGTTGATAATAAAACAGGGATTTTATTTTCAGAATTTTAAAAAAGGGCTTTTTTGAGAAAATCGTTGGCAAAGTTGGAGATTTTTCAAAATCGGCTGTTTTTAACGCTGCGGAAACTAGCAGTTTCACAGACACATAAAAAATTGCAAATAAAGTGCACATTTGTATGTCTTTAACAAAAAAACGAGTATAGAAAAATAACTCCATTTGAACCAGTTAAAAAAAAATCTTTAAAATTTCAATTTTTTTTTTTGAATCGAAGTTTACGATTTTTTAAAATTTTAATCATACGATGTGTAAAAAATATTAGCATCACTTATTATTATACGTTATACACACAATGTAATAAAAAATACCAGAACAAAATATCTTTAATTCTGCTGCAATGACTCGCTGAAGTTAGGAAAAATAACCGTTTTTTAGAGAGCTTGTTTGACGGTGGAAGATTTGAAAACCTCTGTCTCAAAGGGAAAATGTTTTCTTGTCGAAAGAAAAGATATGGGTCTCCTTATTTTAATCAAGGAACACCCCCTTAATTTTTTTTAGAGAAATCTGAGACCGTGATGGTACTACCCTGCCAGAGTTGAAATGGAATCCCTCTCTTGTTACCAGCCAACTAAGTTGAAACATGTTTGAAAGCTACCTAGCTTTGAGACACCTCACCAACACGTAAGGGGTGGGGTGGGGGTGTCAAAACTCCGCTGGTCTCCCATCGATCCAGGATTATCTTCTAAGGGAACAGAAGCCATGGGCAGTGCATGGTTTATCGTGGCCCAGGTGGAAATCACTAAGAACACAATCCCCCCCCCTCTTTAAAAAAAAATTGAAATTTATGAATATGTTTTAAATAGATAAAAATCTTTACACCATTATAAGTGCATAAGTTGTATATGTATTCTACTTGTAAAATCAGTTGATTGAACGGGAAATATACTCAACTTACATTTTATGAATAAGCATGCACGTGTACGTGTTAATTGTTATTTATTTAGTAGATTAGACAATTGCCATTACGTTTTGGAGAGGAGGTAAGCAGAGTTTCGGTAGCGACCAGCGCTATCAACCCAGCAGCTAAGTCAAGAGCATTGCACCTTCTCCCCCGTTCGCAGAGGACAAAATTATCCTGAGCGAATATTTTACTATTACGAAAAACTGAGGTTAACTTTAGCAACTATAACAAAACAGCAACTGCTCTCTTCTGACAGTAGCCTACAATTAGCAACTCCCAGAAAAACTCGAGGTTGTTTAGCCATCGAAAATTAACTTACGGTACACGTGCCTGCACTTTTTTCTTAAAATTATTTCACAACAGTTTTCTACTCTTTCATAGTCTTTTCTTATGCGATGTTTAAGTATATAACGTAAACAAACAACTGCTGCTGTCTTTCGCAACTCAACTTTGTTAGTGGAGCAGCAAGAATTTTCTTTATGTATTGGTTACCCCCCCCCCGACAGTTTTATAGGCATGTCATCACTCGGGGAAGGGTGAGGTGGATGTATCCAACCAGGGCCAGCTGACCCAATGCTCTCATTCACTCATTCGGGCAAAGAATATCTAACGCTTTGATTCGGGTAAGAGATAACGTACGTACTTTGCGCCTGAGATTTTTCCAAAATGGCGCTTTAGAACACGGGAAATCGTAGGCTTTCAAACTGAATTCAAACGCGTCTAACTCGGAAACGGGCGTTTTTAGGTCCGTGAAAATTTACACAGATATTCTCCTGTTGATAATCAAACAGGGATTTAATTTTCAGAATTTTAAAAAATGGCCTTTTTGAGAAAATCGTTGGCAAAGTTAGAGATTTTTCAAAATCGGCTGTTTTTAACGCTGCCGAAACGCGGAAACTAGCAGTTTCACAGACACACAAAAAATTACAAAGAAAGTGCACATTTGTATGTCTTTAACGAAAAAAACGAATATAGAAAAAACTCCATCCAAACCTGTTTAAAAAAGACTTAAAAAATTAAATTTTTTTTTAAATCACAAAGTTTACGATTTTTTTTAAATTTTATTCATACGATGTGTAGCAAATATTAGCACCATATATTATTATATGTTATATACACAATGTAAAAAAAAAATACAAGAACACGATATCTTTTTTAACTCTGCTGCAATGACTCGCTGAAGTTAGGAAAAATAACCGTTTTCTAGAGAGCTTGTTTGACGGTGCAAGATTTGAAACCCTCTATCTCGAAGGGAAAATTTTTTCTTGCCGAAAGAAAAAATATGGGTCTCCTTATTTTAGTCAAGGAGCACCCCTTAATTTTTTTAGAGAAATCTGAGACCATGATGGTACGACCCTGCCTGAGTTGAAATGGAACCCATCTAGGTAAAGTTCTGCCGCTCAGCAGAGGAAATGATCTGACTAGTTTTGCCGATTGCTTAGTTAAAATCAAGATATTTCTTCGTGAAATTAAAAAAGACCTTGTTTCTAACAGACGTAAAAAAACAACACACATTTGAGTATTATCTTATTTTCAAGACGTGGACATTTTTTTCTTAATTTCGAGGAGTGTTATTTTTTTTTTGTGAGCAATATTTGTGTGCGCGTTCGTTATTCACATCAAATTAAACATAACAGTCATGAGATTGTGCATTAGGAGATGTTGGCTGTTTTTAACATAAATGCAAGTGTTTACATGACTGTATTTATGAAAGAGGAACACGTGGATCCGAAAATGACAAGAGTGGAAGACATCATGATCAGAGTTAAATCCCTGAAATGGCAATGGGCTGGACATACTGCCAGAAGAACAGACCATCGATGGACAGCCGAAATTTTAGATTGGATTCCAAGGGACAGGAAAAGACCCAGAAGGAAGACCACATGGAAGATGGGTGGATGAAATTCGAAAGTATGCGGGAGTGACATGGAGGAGACTGGCACAAGACAGACTGTTGTGGAGGAAACTTGGGGAGACCTTCGTCCAGCAGTGGATTGATAATGGTTGACAATGATGATGATGATGATTTATGAAAAACTAATCCAGTCTGATCTCGCTCCTGAAAATATGCAGGTTCAAAAAATCCAACTATGGGCAACTCGATATTAAGCTTTCCGATAAGCATAGCTGGTAATATTATTGAATTCTAAATAACATACAATGAATGAGAGTCTGACTGGACTTCTGCAAGGATAGCGCGATTTTTTTCTAGCTAACCGTTTTCCATCTCAAATCCGAAATCAAAAGAATTAGATCAACTGTCTTCGTACAAAGCATGCTGATTGACAACTGACTTACTATTTCCTCCTGTTAAAGAAAATCGTCTTTGTGTCTTGTGTGTTTTATCTACTTTTTATTGCTCACACTTATATGTAACTATCTGTTCTTACTAATAGTTCAAATCGTTTCTGTTTTCATTTAAAATAGCAAAGCACTTTTGAGAAATCTTAAAATAAAGTAATTTTTGAAATTTAAATTTTGTTTTTCCACAATTTTTAGTACCACCAAATGAGAAATTTGATGTAAAAAAATTCATGTCATATTATTTAAATTATTTTTAGGTTGCTGTTGCAAACTAAAAAATCAGTTTCACAGTGGATTTCCTATTTCTTTAAATAAAATCGCGTTAATTAAATATTTTAAAATTAAAAGATAGTGTTCCCGAAAGTATATTTTTTTCTTGCCAAGTTGATTACAGAGAATTACTAAAATACTCTAAAGTTTTCCTTCAGTTTTAATTGTCGCATAACTACAGTTCAAGCTTCGTGAATTTATCTTTCCAAGACAAATGTAGAAACTGCAATGACATCCAAACGTCTCTCCTTTTAGATTCAGTGCCATTGTCTGAACCCTTTTAGCCGGTAATCAGTCAGAAAGGATTAGTGTCAACCGTCCCCGTAAACGAGCATTTTGAATAACAAAGCAAAGGGGGAATGTAATGTTCACTGTTATCCGGAGTTCGAGGTCACTCGGCTGACCTGGGCAGTGGACAGATTGCGTACCCAGAGTTATTTCATGCCAGCCGCTATGGGCCACTGAAACGTACCCCGAGTTATTTCGTGCCAGCCGTTATGGGCCACAGAAACATACCCCGAGTTATTTCGTTCGAGCCGCTTAAAGGGTTAAGTAAACTTACTCTGAGTACAGCAAGTAATTTCTATAAATTTTTATGCTTTAACTGTGAACATCTTGATATTTCACATATGTAATATACCAGAAATACTGTAGCTCTGTATCATGAGTTATTAATAAGAACACCATTTACCATGAAGTATCAAGTAGAAATTCAGCTGGTTCACACACGAAACATTTACGATTCATCCTACAACATCAAAACAGGTGCAGTGTAATTTTTATAAATGACAATTTCTTAAAGGTCATTAAGTAAAATCACTCAGTTTTTATAGGAAATGGTTGCTTGACCATCTAGTTAAATTTTTATATTTTCACCATAGGTGGCATTGCTAGTGAGCTGCTGAAAACTTTTTTTATCTGCCACCATCTTAGATTTAGACTAATTTTTAGTCACTGTGGCAAGCAAAAACGAGCGCTTGCAATGGTTTTAGAAAAAGGCTGCTGTGTGGTTTCTATTAGAAAGTTCTGGTTTTCACTGCCTTCCAGTAAAGATCCTGGCCTTTCAGGAAATGTATATGTAAGGGTAAATGTGTAGTTTAGCGTCCTAAATTATTTCATCGAAAATGTTGAATGATTTCGAAAAAGTGAGATGTACAGATTTTAAAGTACCTAATTTCATAGCAAATGGTGAAAAAATTTCATCTTTATAGTGCATTTTGAAGATTTTTACCGTAACATTTACATGGAAAGTATGATGACGTGAAAAACGAGGAAATTCAGAATCTAAATAACAAAGGCAAACAGCACTTGAAGATAATGAATGAAACTTCGATTGGCAAATTCGGTTATGGGAACAGAAATAAGCGTAAAAATACTCTCTTAGAATCTGCAGAAGCAGAAAGGTTTTTCATCATGAACTCCTTTTTCCAGAAAAAGCCACACAGGAAATGGACATGAAGACATCCGAATGGGACGACAAGTGAATTGATTTTATGATGTGTAACAAAAAATAAGCATCGAAGACTGCAGTGTGCTAAACAAGTTCAACATAGGTAGTGGCCATAGGGTAGTTAGTGACCATAGATTGGTGAGATGCACCTCAACACTAAACTCGAACGTGTCAAGCTCATAAGACAAACAAAAAATGTATTGACATAACCAACCTTAAAAAACACCATAATACCTTCAAGTTGGAACTGAGAAACATTCTCTGCTTAAGAAAGCCTAACATCGGAAGAAGTGGATATTTCTGAAGTTAACAGAGAACTCACCAAAGTTCTTATGGAAACAGCAACAAAAATAAGTGGTACTAAGAACAAGTTAGATATGAAAAAAATTTCAGGAAAAACAAAAATGATGCAAAAGAGAAGGGGGACGAGGACAAATAAAGACGTAACTTCCAACGTGGAATATATAGAGCTGTGCAAGACAGTGCGAAAAGGTATCACTGAAGATATAAGGAAATTCAATTGTAAACTGGTGATTAAAGCAATTGAAAATGACCAGAGCCTGAAGAGAGCAAAAAGACACCTCAGTAAGGGAAGGAAACAGATTATATTATGGCTCTGAGAAAAGAAGATGGTACTGTAACAAGAAATAGAAGCAAAATTTTGACAAGGGTAAAAGATTTCTATTCAAAACTATATGAAAGGGATGATACATCTATTCCAGACATTACGACAGGTACCAGTGCCAAAGTCCCTCCAATGCTCCCTGCAGAAGCACATATGCAATTAAGAACATGAAACAGGGAAAAGCTCCAGGAGAAGATAGAATTACTGTGGACATCATACAAGAAGCAAGTGAAGAAATTGAAACTACAGTTGCCCAAGTTTTCACCAGATGTCTTAATGAAGGAAAGATCCCTGAGGATTGGAACAATGCTACAATGATCTTGCTCCATAAAACAGGTGACATTAAAGATCTCAGGAACTGCAGGCCCATCAGCCTCCTTTCAGTGGTTTATAAAATCTTCACTTAGGTTCTTTCACATCGCTTGAAGGTAACCCTAGACTAGGCCCAACTAAGAGAACAAGCTGGATTCAGGAGTGGCTACTATAGATCATATCCATGTACTGAGAGAACTAATTGAAAGAACAAGAGAATATGAACTCCCATTATGCATGGTTTTTATTGACTATGAAATGAAAGGCCTTTGATTCTGTGAAAGCATCACCTGTAATAATGGCTTTGAAATCCTGCGGTATTAAAGGGCATTATTAATAACATCTGTGAAAATGCAAGTGCCAAGGTTCGGATATTTGAGGATACAGCACAAATAAGAATTGGAAAGTGAGTGAGACAATTTGACACTATATTTTCCAAACTCTTTAATGCTACATTACAAAATGTCTTTCAATCATTGAACTGGGAAAACAAAGGGATAAAGATTAATGGAGATTACTTAACTCACCTTCGTTTAGCTGGTGACATAGTCATGTTTGCAACTACCCCTTCAGAGCTGCAGAGTATGATCCAAGAACTTGCTGACAAGAGTAAAGAAGTGGGAATTAAAAATGAACTTTCAGAAGACAAAAAGTGATGTACAATGCTTTTACAAGAAACGAAGATTTATCGATTGATAGAGGAAGGCTTGACAACCGATTCCTACATTTATCTGGGGCAGCAGATATCGAGTGAGGGTCGCGTTGATGAATAAATTAATCGGCATATAAAACTTCAATGGAGAGCTTTTGGAAGAAACAGTTCAATTTTTAAAAGCAGTATGTCTAAAAAAAGTGTTTAATCAATGCATCCTGCCAGTGCTTACGTATGGAACTGAGGCATGGACCTTAACTAAAAAAGACACATTAAAACTGCAGACAACTCAAAGAAGCATGGAGAGATTCATGCTTGGTGTAAACAGCAAAGATAAGAAGAGGAACTTGTGGATAAAGAAAATGACAGTAGTAAACGACATGACCAGAGTGAAATCATGGAAATGGCAATGGGCTGGACATGTTCCCAGAAAAATAGACAACCAAAATTTTAGACTAGATTCCGAGGGACAGGAAAAGACCCAGAAGACCCCATGGGAGATGGAAGGATGAAATTTGAAAGTATGCTGGAATGACATGAAGACAAGTCCAAGACACAATTGTGGGAGAAATTTGGGGAGACTATCCAGCAGTGGATTGATAATGGTTGATGATGTGAACAGCGCTGCGGCAGGCCTAACACAACGCCGCAGTGACTACATCAAGCTTTGCTCCGCTGAAACAAAGTTCTTGTTCCTGCAGCCATTTTGCTAGCGGAAGAATACAAGAGGGATGGGGAACATTCTTGCTAGGAAAGCGTTCCTATTTGTAGTGTTACCTGACGGAAAAATATTTCATTTCTGTCACAGTTGTCAAAACACATGGTGACAGTTTTTTCCATCTTACGCATATGATTCCCTGATACGAAATAGGAAGTATGGAAATTCCTTTCTTCTAGAAAAGTGTTAAAGTATATGTCACGTTCTCTCCAACAGAAATCATATGCCACCAGAAAGTTAAAATTTTGCTCCTGTTGATGGGCGTAGTTCGCAGTTCATTCAAATTAGATTACAAAAAAAAAAAAAAACTGTGTACAGAGAATTGACCTCATACATTGCACATCAAAGAATCATACGTGAAAAAATCAAGAGATCATCAAACTGTGATGTTAAAAATTGAGACAGAAATGATGAGCTATTTTCTGTAGCATAGCACTAGAAAATGGAAGGCTTTCCTGGCAAGAACGTTCCCCTTTTCTGTTGTACTCTTCCACCAGCAATTTGACCGCTAAAAGACCATTGTTTCATCAGAGCAAAGCTCGATGTCGCCGCTGTGTTGTGTTAGGCCTGCTGCAGCTTTTGTTTACAGTGTAGTACTTACATGTAAATATTATGGTAAACATCTTTAAAATGCACTATACAGATGAAATTTTTTCACCATTTGCCGTGAAATGGATTACTTTAAAATCTGTATGTCTCACTTTTTCAAAATCCCTCTACATTTCTGACGAAATAATTTAGGACACTAAACTTACACAATTCAGGTTATGTAAGATAAGACTTTGGTACCTGGGAAAGATTAAGCTTAAATTTAGCCATCAAAACGAGTAATTTTGCGAGTAAATGTGTAGTTTAGTGTCATAAATTATTTTGCTGCAAATGTTGAAGGATTTCGGAAAAGTGAGATGTTACATATTTTAAAGTGTGCAGTTTCATGGCAAATGGTGAAAAATTTTCAACTGTAAAATGCATTTTAAAGATTTTACCATAAAAGTGAGCTCCAAGCATGACGATGTGAGCACCACTGCCGTAAGCCTAACACAACGTCGCGGCGACCACGGCAAGCTTGGCTCCGGTGAAACGATGGTCTCGTTTTTGGCAGCCAATTTGCTGGCTGTGTACAAAAGCATTCCATTTTGTAGTGCTAAGCTACAGAAAATAGCTCAGCAATTCTGTCTGTTTACCATGTCACAATACGAAAAAAAAAAAAAAAAAAAAAAAACTGAAAGAAGGAATAGAGATTGAGAAAAATAAAAATTCCATCATCAATGACTGCAAAGGATTTTCCCTGCCTAACATCTGGCAGGATTTGTTGAAAAATAACCTAAACCGTCAAGGTTAACCGTAACCGTGATAGTGACAAGGAAAAAGAGACAACAACAAGACAGCCTGAAGAAGAGTTTTCTCCGAAAATTTGCTATTAAAGAAAAAATTTCCTAGTAAAATCCCATAAGTTGCTTTAGATTATTAAGACAATTTTGTGTTTTTTTCGTGTCCAATTCTTTGATGCGCAATGTATGAACTCGCTCCTTCGAGCTTTTTTTCTGTAATCCAATTTGAATGAACTGCGAACCACGCTGTCAATAGGATAAGGAAAACTTATTTTCCGATGCCGTGTAACTTTCAACTTATGTTAGAGAGAATGCAACATCTACTTTAATGCTTTACTGGAAGAAAGAAAGGCATCTGTGTACCTTCTATTTTGTGTCAGGGAATCGTACGCGGGTCATTCCATGTCAGATCAACACAGTTTGGAATTAAATTCTCTCTTGACCAGTTAATTAAATGTTTTCTTAAAAGCCACATTTAATTTTTAAAATTCATACTTTTCAGAAAATGACAATTTTAAAATTTTGAAAAAAATCTCAAAATTACTTGGTACTGTTCTCTTACACTTCCCTAAAGTTTCATTTTGGGATCAGGTGGTACAGGGAGCACAAGTTCCACATGTGTGGACTAGTGTTCATCTTAGAAATTGAAAAGGGCTCATTATGTGTGCAAAACTTTGCAAGATCTGAAAAAAAGGGCACTTTGTATCAGGAAGAGGCACTTTGTGATGGCAAGACATAACTGAAAAAAAGTGCACAGTTTTTTCAAAAAGGGACATATTATGTATGAAGAATGTAAATTTAAAATAACTTCATTTTATTGAAATGGTTTCGTTAACAACATTCTTTTACTCAATAAGAATCGGATCTACATTTCCCATTACCTGAAGAATGTAACAACTTTTTTAGTTGCCTATTCATGGGTAAAAAGTAAATGCTTTTTACCATACTTCTGATCAATGGATTATTAAATATGTGAAAACATACAGTGAAATGAAATTATTTGAAAATAATTTATTTTAATCAAATAATTGAAATAAAAAACTGATTGTTCTTGCTTCCATCCGGTGTTTTGCTGCTGAAAGTGAAAAAAAAAAATTCAGTTTTAATTTGATGGCCAACAAATTGCCCTTATTTTCTAACTAGAGTTAAATTCACTGGTAATTGAGGTAAAACCATGAAATTAACCATTTCTTTTGAACTATTCACTGCTTTACAGAAACAAATGTCTATTCAATTTTTTTGCAGTCTGAAAATGATTGTTTTAAGCACGGAAGATAATGTACCGTGATTTTTAGAATTTCAAATTGTTTTTACCTAGCTGCATATCCCCTCCCCCATTTCTTTTTGTGATTATATTTTTATTTTTTATGTTTTTCTGAGCATATTCCTCGTTCTTAAATATCTTGCGATTAGTGAAAAAGACAGATTCAATATTAGAATTTTTTATAACAAAATGCATGTTTTCCTATTTCTTAACAGTCATTTCAAAACCAACTAATCATAGTAAACATTTTGTCCTCTTTTTTAAAGCCAAATTCAATTTTAAAATCGGTACTTAATCTGTCCATGATGGAACCTGCCATTTCCATGACTCATAAAATTATCACAGCAAAGTGTACAATGCAGTATCGATTTTTGACTTTGATTTCACTTAAAGCATGTTTTCTCAATCCGTAGTAAAAAAACATTTTTTTTGCTATATTAGGAGCAGAGCAAAAATATTTTTTGTTTAAATCAAAATTAATGTTCCAAAAACGCTACTGCATGCACACCGTGCAAAAGAAACTTGACTCAACAAACTTGACGAACGAAAGACAGCAACGGAAAGCTAAAGTTCCTATTTGAACTTCAATTCTTTTCTTAACAAAAGTAATGATTGCTCTTTTTTGTCTGTGGATTAGCAGGAAGTGACTAATGAATGGGAAATCATGTATTTTCGGAAAAAAATAAAATGCGAGCTGCTGATGTCGGTTTGTGACGTCAGAGTTCCAGCTGAAGCTCAGATGTCCATTGTCGTTACTTCCTGCCCAAACTTCAGTGAGAAAAACAACTGCCTTCCCCTTTCTCGAAGAGTGAATCTATAAATAAATTGCACCCACTTATTTACTGAGCAGAGAATTGTTTTTTCCCCACGTGTGAGTTGGATGATAGAAAATGATCTTGATAATTTATAGGAGGGTTTTGAAAAATGCAAATAAATTCTTTAGTAATGAAAAAATAATTTTACCACCAGACCGTTGTGAGTGGCAAATTTTCGAGCTTGGCGAGTAAAGCAACTTTTTCTACCGGCCATTTGTTTTATTCAGTCGCCACACTGCTGGTGGTAACCACTAATTTTGATCTTTTCTTGAAACCAGGGTCCCTAAATTGAGGACGGGCGACTGCTTATAGCCCTTTGAGTTGCTCATGGTGGTCGTTAAACCCCCAAACGAAAAAAAAAAAAAGTTTTAATTCAATTTCTACAAGATCACGTTAACCATAAGATTTGCGGGTACGTCTTCGAGCAAAACAATTACACTGGTGCATTTGTGACTGACTTTGCGATCGTGAGTCTGGCAAGGTGCGGAAAGGCAAGGGCAATAAAAGATTAAGGGCAGGTTATTGGCATTTTTACCATCCAAAAATAGGGCAGGGCAGATTTTAACATGCCAGAAAGGGTAGGGTGCTGCACCCTGCTGAAATGGCCTAGGGGGGAACAACACTATGGACACAATGTCAATTTAATTTTTAAAATGCAATAGTAAATTTATGATAAAAAAATATCCAAAAATTAAATGCTTTGGGTTGTGTAGAAAGCAAAAACCAAAAGAAATCTTGATTGTCCCCTCCCCTTTCTCTACTTAGTTTGAGGACCATTGGACAAGCTTGAACATTCAAGGCTGCTTGTGCCTGTTGAAACATGGGTAAATGTGTAGTTAAGCGTCCTAAATTATTTCATCGGAAATGTTGAAAGATTCCGAAAAAGTGAGGCGTACAGATTTTAAAGTAAGCAAATGGTGAAAAACTGTCATCTTTATAGTGTATTTTAAAGATTTTTACCGTAATATTTACATGTAAGTACGACGCTGTGAACAAAAGCTGCGGCCGGCTTACAACGCGGCAGCAACATCAAACTTTGTTCCGCTGAAACTGCCGCGAGATCAAACTTTGTTCCGCTGAAACGGTGGTCTCATTCCGGCGGCCATTTTGCTGGTGTAAGAGTACAACAGAAAGGGGGAACTTTCTTGCCAGGAAAGCCTTCCATTTTGTAGTGCTAAGCTACAGAAAATATCGCATCATTTCTGTCTCAATTTTTAACATCACAGTTTACAACCTCTTGAATTTTTTCATGCATGATTCTTTGATGCGCAATGTATGAAGGTCACTTCTCCGTCAACAGTTTTTTTTTTTTTAAATTTTGTAATCCAATTTGAATTAACTGCGATCTACGCTGTCAATAGGAGAAGCAAAGCGTTAACTTTCCAATGTCATGTAACTTCGGCTACAGAGAATGCCGCTGCAGCATCTACTTTAACACTTTTCTAGAAGAAAGAAAGAAATACATCTGCATTATTTCTATTTCATATCAGGGAATCATATGCGTAAAATCTGAGCAATTCCATGTGTTTTGACAAACTGCGACAGAAATGAAATATTTTCTGTCGGGTAGCACTACAGATAGGAACGCTTTCCTGGCAAGCATGTTCCTCGTTCTCCTTGTATTCTTTCGCCAGCAAAACGGCCTCCGGATTGAGACCTTTGTTTCAGTGGAGCAAAGCTTGACGTGGTCCTTGTGGTGGTGTTAAGCAGCGCTGTTCACGTCGTACTTGCATGTTAATATTACAGTAAAAATCTTTAAAATGCACTATACAGATGACATTTTTTCACCATTTGCAATGAAATTACATACTTTAAAATCTGTACATCTCACTTTTTCGAAATCCATCGACATTTCCGACAAAATAATTTACGCTGCTAAACTACACATTTACCGTTACATGCTTGTAAGCATGTTCTGCAGTCAGTTCACCATTATGGCTTCTTCTAGTAGGTTCACTAGTTGTTTTGTACCTTTAAAATACAGAACTGTGAGTGGTTTTAATGTGATTCGTGAGTGTTCATCATACTACTTGCAAATTATTATTCCATTAATAATCATCTCTGTCATGAATTCCAATGGAAAGACAGTTGGTGCTTTTAAATTGTTTTAACCCTTTAAAAAAGCCTTATCACTCCCATGTAAGTAAGAAAGGAATTAAGATCTGTTATGCCATGGATGTGCTCATTGATACCAGGAATGCTTGAAAATTCCAAAGTCTGATAGCTGTAGAAAGGACCTATCAAAGCTGAAGAATAGGCCCTACCACAGAGGATCTCCCCAGCACCAGCCAGTGTGACCTTCAACTTGGGAATGATAGAAGATCTGATGATTGGGAAAAAATGCAGAGGAAAATGAAGTGAAAGCTACATTTCTTCAGCCATCAGGACCTTTTTCTTATGCCTTAACACCTGATGTGCTCTGGATTCCTTCTACTGATGCAATTTGCAAAGTGAATCCTGTCACACCAACTGGTCAGGCTTATACTGTACCAGAAGATGAAATGAAGATTTCAGAGGTCATTAAACACTTCCTACACTTAAGAAAAGACTAATGGACTTGAGTTAATAGCAGCCACCCCTGACTTCCAGTATATTGACAAATACTATTCAAAATAGTACATAATCAGTTTAATGGTGGTGTATAGACTAATACAGTATGAATAAGCGAGCTTCACCACTCACGGGTGGCTTCTTCAGGCTACGTATATAATATAAACGAAGTAGTGGAAACTTAATAGGGAACAATTCAAATTTAAAGGTAAAATAGTTATAACAATGGTAACTTGTCACGCACATGCGTAACGAGGTAGCTGCGAGGAATGTTCAGAATCGACCGCCAGATGCTAGGTAACACACCAGATACCGCTTCGTTGCAGGCGAAGCGGTATCTGGTATGGTATATTCGTTTTTCGTTAAAGACATACAAATGTGCACAAATAAAGTGCACATTTGTATGTCTTTAACGAAAAAACGAATATAGAAAAAACTCCATCCAAACCTGTTTAAAAAAAACTTAAAAAATTCAATTTTTTTTAAATCACAAAGTTTATGATTTTTTAAAATTTTAATCATACGATGTGTAGCAAATATTAGCACCATATATTATTATATGTTATACACACAATGTAAAAAAAAAACACAAGAACACAATATCTTTTTTAACTCTGCTGCAATGACTCGCTGAAGTTAGGAAAAATAACCGTTTTCTAGAGAGCTTGTTTGACGGTGCAAGATTTGAAACCCTCTATCTCGAAGGGAAAATTTTTTCTTGCCGAAAGAAAAAAGAAAAAATATGGGTCTCCTTATTTTAGTCAAGGAACACCACTTAATTTTTTTAGAGAAATCTGAGACCATGATGGTACGACCCTGCCTGAGTTGAAATGGAACCCATCAACTTATGTTTCCATCAAGATGACTTCAACATTGATGCTGAATGGCATTTTTCAGCAACAGCACACGGTGATGGCATTGGTGGAACGGTGAAAAGGTTAGCTGCCCGAGCCAGCTTACAACGCCCTTACGAGAATCAAATTCAAACACCATTTCAGTTGTACGAATGGGCAATTCAGAACATTTTTGTGGTAAACTTTACATATGTAAATCAAGAACACCACATAGAAACAGACCAATTTTTGGAAAATCGCCTAAGCAAGTCTCTAACAATACAAGGTACCCAGAAACTTCGTGCTTTTATTCTTATCCCATTGAGTAATTCAAAAATAAAAGTGAAGATGTTCTCAGAATCAAATGAGTCAGCTACTGAAAAAGTATCAGCATTACAAGACAGACTGCAAATAACAGAAATTAGTGGTTACATAGCCATAATCTATGAAAACAACTGGTGGAATGCGTATGTTCTAGCAAAAGAAGAGAGTGAGAATGAAGTTAAGGTCTCATTTTTACATCCAGCTGGCTCATCTACATCCTTTTCCTACCCTAGTCAACAAGATGCATTATGGCTTCCTGTAAGTTATTTCTTGTGTAAAGTAAATCAAATCCTGCGACTCCGACATGAAGACTCTACAATCTTTCTGAATCAGAAATACACTTAACTACTGAAGCTGTTAAAGACTATATGAAGGATCTACAGGTGTGATTTCACTTCTAAACAATGATGCAACTTTTTTTTAATTTTAGGAGATTCTGCTTTAAGGTGGACGTCAAGTGAAAATCCGCCAATGTATTTTCAATGGGAAAATTTTGTTACATAAGTTCTCATACAAGAAATGCTTCCTGACTTGTGAAAATTCGCACACATACGAAGAAGGCACTAAACTATTGGGAGTGGCAATCAAATTTGAGAAAAAATATAGGAAATATTTTAAAATTAAATTTCTTTGAGATGAAGTAGTGTAGCCTATCGTTACTAGGTGGCGCTCTAGGTACGCCAAGTACTGAAAATGTGGCATAACCTTGACGTTTTCCTTGAATATTAAAAGTTTTCACACAAATAATAATAACTGAGCTGTCATAGCCTTTAGTTTAGGATGTCAGTATTTATTTAAATCACTTACATTACAGTTTATTGGCTTTTTTACCCTCAAACTTATGTAAAAAAGAAATCACATGCTGGTTACTCTAAGATGCTGACCAAAGCTTTTACGAATTATCCCCAGCTAAGCAGGGGATGGGGGATGAGATTTCCCCCTCAGTGAAGGGGATCAACTGACGGTATGAGGTTTCTGTAGTATTTGGGGAAAGAGTAATTACGCGTGAAACCTATTGTGCTGACCCTTCTTCACGAATAATGTTCAGCGCTATTGGAACAAGGAATGAATCTTTGGCCGCGACAGAACGAATGAATCAACATTAATTTTTCGTTTATTATTTTTTTCCATGAAAAAAATGTAATTGTGAAAAATGAAAAGAAAAATAATTATCAAAAATAATGAATAGTAAAAGTAAGACAAAGTGGCTCACGGAGAATTTCTTTATGGGGTGGCCCAAAATATTGAAGATGCAAATAAAAAGATATCCGGAAGAAAAGATCTGCCAAAATATTGCAAAGCGATAAAAATATATACCCCGTACTAAAGAGCGCTTCTTATTATTCGTAAAATATATATTTAAAAATATGTACCAATATATTTTTAAAAAAAGCAGCCAGAGAACGGAGAACCAAGTGATACCTAATGAAGAGGGGCCCGGAAACCTTGTCTACCCCACACTGAACAGGTCACTGGTAAAACAAATGTATGATATAAAATTTTGGTACTTTATTTTTTTAAGAAAGTTACATGCATTCTAGTGTCCAAATAACAAAAGTGTCCAAATAACAAAAGCCAAATAACAAAAATAGCAGCAACAGTCTTCGTTTCGGAATTTGTAATAGCTTTTTAAATTCGTTTTTCATCATGTTTCATTTCTTGTCTAGGATAAATCAATCTTTTTTTTTTAATTTGAGAAAGTAACCCATAAACCATAAAATTTTTTTATGCATTTGTTGTAAATAAGTACACGATATTTACACACAAGACATGGAAAAACAAAAGGTTTATCCAGAAATGAGAACTGACCAAAAGCGTAACAGCGTGAAAGAACACGAAAATCATTCAGAGAACGTTAATATTGTCCTTAGTAACTTTCCCCGTCTTGTGTCAAAAATATTTGGCAGAATGGGATCAGGCAAAATGAGAAGACGATTTTAGACTGAAATTTTGTTTTCACGTCCACTAATGACCCCTCCCTTTAATATCTGGCAATATGGGATTCGGCAAAATGTTTTTACACAAAATAGGAATTGTGGAATAACTTTTTTACGGGTCTTATAGAGGTTATTTTTAATGAAAGTTGGTTGTCAAATTTTCGAACTAAAGCCTAGTTCGTCATCAGGACTATGTCACTGGAGTAGTTGCTGCCACTCAATTGGAAGAGTCCATCCGCAATTATCGTTAATTGTGGTACTTCTTCTTCTTGCTATTTCGATCCCTTCTTCTAGTTTCCTCTTTACTAAGTTTGACTGGTGGGCGATTATTTTCACTGAGTCCCAATTTATGGAGTGTCCACTTGCTTGTACATGTCTGTCTAGCCCTGTTTTGTTCCCAATGTTCCTAATAGCTGCTTGGTGTTCTTTCATTCGGACCTTAATACTTCTCCCTGTTTCTCCTATATAGCTGAGTCCGCAGTTACAGTCGATGCAGTAAATTACTCCTTCCTGCAATTGGATGTCCAATTCTTTCTGCTTTAAAGCTGGCAGGAATTTCTTTAATTTGTTATTAAGATCTGGAGCTAGCCTGATATTATATTTTGCTCCGATCCTTTTCAGTTTCTCGAAAAGTCCCTTGTGGTACGTAATTTTGCTGGTGAATTTGAAGTTGGTTTTTTCCTGCTTCTTTTTTGGCACTTGTTTAAATATTTTCTCAACATATGGGGAGGGGTAATTGTTTTCTGCCAACATTTCCTTTAATTCTTCTTTGTGAAGATCTTTTTGAGAAGCTGAAGAGACCAGGATTTCAATTTTTTCCAAAAATTGTCTCGCTGTATTCGATTTAATATAATCAGGGTGGAATGAGCAGAAGTCTAACATCTTCCCTGTGTTGGTGGGTTTTCTAAAAAGCTGAGTGAATATTTTCCCTTCTCTTGAGGTCAAGGTTAAATCTAGGTAATTGATGCTATGGTCTTTTTCCTGTTCCAGGGTGTACTTCAAGGTATTCTCTAGTAAGGTAATCTGAGAGGGTAGAGATTGGTCCACAGTATCTACTATAATTAGGACATCATCCATGTACCTTACATAGAGAGCAAACAAGGAGGGTTGTATAAGGATTTTTGCCTCTAGTTTACTTATATAATAATTTGCTAGCAGAGGTGCTAGTGGAGAACCCATTGCAAGTCCTGAAGTTTGCCTGTAATATTTCTTTCCAAACTGGAAGAAATTATTCTTGAAGGAAAATAGGAGCAGTTCATATATGCCAAGTAGTATTTCTCTATTGTGATTATGGAATACTATTTTTTCCGCAAGGTCATCTGCAATGAATTCCAGTAGGAGGTCCAGGTTAATGTTGGTATACATAGAGACTATATCCAGGCTTGCCATTACTGGATGAATTAATTCTGGCAAGTTGTCCAGTTTTCTTTTTAGCTGCATGGAATTTTTTAGTAGGTAGGGAGGAGAAGGGAAAATATCTCTGAGGTGACCAAGTAAATAATAATTAATGTTGGAGAGTGGCAAATTTCTAGTGTCTATTATAGGTCTTACTGGATGGCCTTCTTTGTGTTATTATAGGTCTTACTATAATAGACACTAGAAATTCGCCACTCTCCAACATTAATTATTATTTACTTGGTCACCTCAGAGATATTTTCCCTTCTCCTCCCTACCTACTAAAAAATTCCATGCAGCTAAAAAGAAAACTGGACAACTTGCCAGAATTAATTCATCCAGTAATGACAAGCCTGGATATAGTCTCTATGTATACCAACATTAACCTGGACCTCCTACTGGAATTCATTGCAGATGACCTTGCAGAAAAAATAGTATTCCATAATCACAATAGAGAAATACTACTTGGCATATATGAACTGCTCCTATTTTCCTTCAAGAATAATTTCTTCCAGTTTGGAAAGAAATATTACAGGCAAACTTCAGGACTTGCAATGGGTTCTCCACTAGCACCTCTGCTAGCAAATTATTATATAAGTAAACTAGAGGCAAAAATCCTTACACAACCCTCCTTGTTTGCTCTCTATGTAAGGTACATGGATGATGTCCTAATTATAGTAGATACTGTGGACCAATCTCTACCCTCTCAGATTCTGGAAGAATTTAACTTACTAGAGAATACCTTGAAGTACACCCTGGAACAGGAAAAAGACCATAGCATCAATTACCTAGATTTAACCTTGACCTCAAGAGAAGGGAAAATATTCACTCAGCTGTTTAGAAAACCCACCAACACAGGGAAGATGTTAGACTTCTGCTCATTCCACCCTGATTATATTAAATTGAATACAGCGAGACAATTTTTGGAAAAAATTGAAATCCTGGTCTCTTCAGCTTCTCAAAAAGATCTTCACAAAGAAGAATTAAAGGAAATGTTGGCAGAAAACAATTACCCCTCCCCATATGTTGAGAAAATATTTAAACAAGTGCCAAAAAAGAAGCAGGAAAAACCAACTTCAAATTCACCAGCAAAATTACGTACCACAAGGTACGTAATTTTGCTGGTGAATTTGAAGTTGACTTTTCGAGAAACTGAAAAGGATCGGAGCAAAATATAATATCAGGCTAGCTCCAGATCTTAATAACAAATTAAAGAAATTCCTGCCAGCTTTAAAGCAGAAAGAATTGGACATCCAATTGCAGGAAGGAGTAATTTACTGCATCGACTGTAACTGCGGACTCAGCTATATAGGAGAAACAGGGAGAAGTATTAAGGTCTGAATGAAAGAACACCAAGCAGCTATTAGGAACGTTGGGAACAAAACAGGGCTAGACAGACATAAACAAGCAAGTGGACACTCCATAAATTGGGACTCAGCGAAAATAATCGCCCACCAGTCAAACTTAGTAAAGAGGAAACTAGAAGAAGGGATCGAACTAGCAAGAAGAAGAAGTACCACAATTAACGATAATTGCGGATGGACTCTTCCAATTGAGTGGCAGCAACTACTCCAGTGACATAGTCCTGATGACGAACTAGGCTTTAGTTCGAAAATTTGACAACCAACTTTCATTAAAAATAACCTCTATAAGACCCGTAAAAAAGTTATTCCACAATCACTATGAATAGAGGTGCCATAAATGCATTTAACCAAAATAGGAAGTAAAATTGCTACTGAAATTTCAATCCTCGTTTTACAGCCGCTAATGATTTCCATTTGGCAATATAGGATTAGAAAAAAATGAATTGCGGTTTTCATATGTGTCTTCTTCATACGCAGGAAATGTTTGCCATGGAAGCTAGCTGTGATAACAATTTTTCATTTTTTTTTATTCTTTCTTTCCTTTCTTCTGTTTTCTTTTTTTATTTCTCTCAGCGTGTTATCACGTAGGCAAAATGGAGACGCATGCAAATAAATAAATAAAAATCTGATAATCCTGGCACGTATGACCTCGAGTAATATGAGTTGAACTGACATAAAAGAACTGCAAATGAATAAATATGTATAATTTTTATTAACATTAAGAAATATATTTTACCCCCTCCCCTCCCAAAAACAAAAGCAAAAAAAAAACAACTGTATGCCCACACAATACCACTGTCTCATCCACTCCCAGTCCTACCTCAAGCCATAAAATCTTGGAAATATAGTCCCCGTCAACTAACCTTCGTGGAAGGTACGAAACAGCTATACCTACTCTTCGGAAAACGGTGACGAGCGTTTAGGACGAAAATCAACATAATCATTGCTCAGAATCCATTTTTGTCTGTGTGAAAATTGATATTTAAAATTTTCAAAATGACAGCGTTTCAGTAATAGATTTGATACGAGAAGTTACTCAATCAATATTCTTGCACTTTCGGCAGCTTAGTCCATCTGGCAAGTTTACGCAACTTGGAGACGGGTGGGGGTGGGCAGTGGAAGGTACAGAAATCTTCTGCCAACATTCGCTAAACACAGGCAATAAACTGACAAATGGACAAATGCGTGGGGGTAAGCAACCGTGGGGAAACGATTCTTCCAAGTTAGGACCCTACCTCACCCCGATTCTGTTCTATCTCCACTGTTCTTTGGAAAGATAGGAAGATGCAATTATCTACGTTTAGGTCATCAAGTCGTAAATGGGGGAAGGGGTCATAGCTGGAGAAATGTTCACAGCAAGGAACACAGCGGGATTGGAGTATGATGCGAATTCATACCACTGGCTAGCTTGCCCTTCACAGTCGCCTTAGTTTGACGTGGAGTCAGTCAGTGTAGTTTTCCTAGGCATGTGTTCTCCGCATTTGTTGTTTTTCTGCCTGTTGTTATCTCACCTCTTGTTCTTCCCCGTGTTTCATTAGTTGTAGATGATTGTAGATTCTTTTGCATTTTGAACTGATTTTGTATGTTCTGCCTAAAAAAAATGGGAACAATGGGGAACGTGTGAGGTGAAGAGACTAAATACAGGAAAAATACTCTATATATTTAGAAAAAAAGAAAATTAGGATTTCAGTGGGGAAGGAAATACTTTTTTTTTTATTTCATTTTTGAAGGATTTTGAATTATTTGTTTTAACGCAATTACTAATGAAATCCAGATTGCTAATATAATAAAAAGAGAAACTAAATAAAAATGCGTACATTACAAAATTTAGGTAACTCCTCGTACCCTGTTTTTCTTTAGATACTTCCGTACATACAGTGCTATCTTAAGTTGGTTTCGAGCCTCGCATTAATCAAGGGACTACAACTTAATGTTTTAATCGAAAGGAAAAAGAAATTCCCTGAGAACTTTAAAGTGTAAAATCAGTATTTGGGAATTTTCCGTGTAAGTTAGTTTGACCCCCCCCCACCCACACACACACCGGCTGTGTGAAGGAAACATACCCCGTCGTCATTTCTGATATACATTTCTGATATTCCTCAGTCGATTTTCAATATTTCATTTTTCTGTTGCCTGTTCTGAAAGTTCCTGGAAGTATTCCCATAGGATGCATTTTTTCCTGATGTGTATTCTTACAGGATTCTCCCTCGAAATACAAACTGGCAATTTGTAAGGGTTTTCATTGAATTTTTGGAAGATAATGCTATCACTATGTGGACTGCGTGCCTCAAGAAAAGCGTGTGTGTGGAGTGGGTGGGTGGGGGGGGATGTGTGTAACAAAACATCTTAATTTCATCTAAAGGCGGCCAGACCTCCACCTTGCCCACGCATTAACAATGGTTGGCGGAAGACTGCCACTCGTCTTTCAGCAACTTAGAAAATTGCCACACATCAGAAAATCGCCACACAGGAAAACTGCCACACGCTTTTCATTAAGGGGCCGGGCACAAATTGCTATTCCTCCGAGCAACACTTTGAATGAATGTGTGGCAGTTTTCCAAGTTTCCGAATTATGTGTGGCAGTTTCCCAAGGTGCTTCACGATGGGAAGAGCTCTTTTGTTTGTCTGAATTTTCATGTCGGTTCATACTTAGGGCTGGCCACAGAAGTCCGAGGGGGGGGGTATAAAGATTGCCGTTTCCTGGCCTATTTTGAGAATTGAATTGGGAACTCAAAACAATTGTTCTACCAATGTCATATTCACAGCAAATCATATTAATAATGTTGGGCGCGCTTTACTTAGGCACGAAATATTAATTCATAGACCCTAGGCCTTTTAAAAACTTTTGATTTTTTCAATGCCATATTGACAACATTTAAAAAAGCAAATCAAGTTAATAATATTACGCTTTTACTTGGGCACGAAATGTTAATTCATAGGTCCAGACCTAAAGCCTATGAATTAATAATTCGTGCCTAAGTAAAAGTGCAATATTATTGCATTTATTTGTTGTGCAAACGTTGTGAATGTGGCATTGATAAAGTAAAAACTAAAAAATGCCTGAGGCATATGAATTAATATTTCGTGCCTAATATTATTGACTTCATTTGCTGGGTAAACATTGTGAATATGGCATTGGTAGAATGAAAACTGTCAAAAAGGCCTAGGCGTTAATATTTCCTGCCTAAGTAAAATCGCAATATTATTACATTTATTTGTTGTGTAAACGTTGTGAATATGACAATGATAATTATGTGTGGCCATTTTCTTAGGCAGGAAATATTAATTCATAGGCCCCAGGCCTAGGCCTTTTTAATAAAAACTGTTAAAAAGGCCTAGGGCCTATGAATTAATATTTCCTGCCTAAGAAAACGCCCAATATTATTAACTTCATTTTCTGTGCAAACGTTGTGAATATGACATTGGTAGAATGAAAACTGGTAAAAGAGCCTAAGCCTAGGCCTCGGGCCTGTGAATAAATATTTCGTGCCTAAATAAAAGCGCAATATTATTAACTTGATTTGATATATAAACTCCGTGAATTTGACACTGGTAGAATAAAAACTGTTAAAAAGGCCTATGCCTGTGGCCTAGAACTTTAATATTTAGTGCCTAAGTAAAAGCACAATCTTATTGACTTGATTTGACACGTAAGCGTTATGAATATAAAGTCGGCAGATTAAAAGCTGTTAAAACGGCCGAGGTGTAATGCTTATGAATTAATTAAGTAAAAGAAAAATATTACAAATTTGACATGTTATGTAAATATTTAGTGCCTAAGTAAAAGTGCAGCTTTATTAAAAAATCTCATCTTATTGTCCTTTCCTGAACACAGCAAGTTTCGCTTGGCTTATATAGAACATTTTCTCAATTTGTTTGGAGTTCCTAATTCAATTATCAATATAGGCCAGGAAACAGCAATCTTTATACCCCCTCCCCTCGAACTTCTGTGGCCAGTTGCCCTAAGTGTGAACCGACATGAAAATTCAGACAAACAAAAGAGCTCCTTCCCATCGTTAGGCACCTTGGGAAACTGCCACACATAATTCAGAAACTTGGAAAAACTGCCAAACATTCAAAGTGTTCCTCGGAGGAATAGCAATTTGTGCCCGGTCCCTTAATGAAAAGCGTGTGGCAATTTTCCTGTGTGGCAATCTTCCGGTGTGGGAGTTTTCCTGCGTAGCAGTCATCCGGTGTGGCAGTTTTCGTGTGTGGCAGTTTTCCTGTGTAGAAATCTTCTGGTGTGGCAGTTTTCTTGTGTGGCGGTTTACAGTGAACCATGTACAACATCACGGGCCGGCCCTGACTGCGGGGCAATAGGCTTGCAAAGAATCTGCTAGCAAGCTGTTGCTAAGAAAAAGTGTCTGGTTTCCAAATGATGCCTCTGTTTTGTAAACTGTAGACTGGTAGAGTGTACGATTTGCTGCAGCATGCACGCTAAATGTCTGCACTTATTTCCGATCAACATGTTTGGACGTCCGGAACTGTATCTGCACTGCTGTGTCCATCATGACACCATGGGGTGCATAGCTTTGCACTCTGCTGGGTTGGCGTAACCTCAGGGTACTGCATTCCAGCTTTACAGATATCGATTATTCATATTTTCTCAGAGTTCAGTAATTTCCCATATGGATTGCCGTTTTCTTCCCCGGGCATATAGAGAAGTTCGAACATTGTGATCGACCTCTATTCTCTTACTTTCTATATTCTGTCCGCTATGACGAACCGAAATAACTCATTCTACGTGAATGCTTTTTTACAAGCCACAAATCAGAAAAGAAATAAATTTTGTACTAGTACAAATATGTGTTGATAATGGTTGTTTGGAGTAACAAATAAACTTAATCTTCCGCTTGGGAAAAAAGTATCACTCCTTTAGGCTGCAACCGTACTATTGTAATATTGTAAATATTAACTTTGGATGCATTAGACATTTATCATACTCTAAAATTTGTATTCAAAGGAAATTTTGTGTATATAAAAATGTTGAAAAGCTATTATGCGCTAAATAAAATTTTCACCAATGCATAATAACATACTATTTACAAGCTGCGTGTATAAATTCATTTGTACTCGTATATTATCAGTCGAAAAACATTCGCTTCCCAACACAGAAAATATCTTCGAAACTCACTTTCTATCCTTGGTACAAAAATGTTATTTGAAAAACCATTGCGTTTTGGAATATAACCTAGCAAACGACTCTTCACTTATTTTGTGAGCAAGTGTTTTTCCAAAATATTATTTATTGAAAACTATGTTACATCACGGACAGGTTTTTTATGCCACTAATGTATATATAATCTTTTTATAAACCCATTTATTCTTTGTAGGGAAATATTAGCGATTCCCTAATTTTTTCTTCTCTAATTTTCGAAACAACCTAGATGCTGATACAAATTTGCAAAATGCCGCTAGCGGACGAAATCGGTCCCAACTAATGTAACGGAAGAAATATGCACCGATATATTCGACCATTAGGCTCTCTGTATGAAACTAAAAATGTTAACATTATGAACTTCGTAATTATGTGCTTGGTTTATTCCTCTGTAGTACTGGAGAAATACGGATTGATGTGGGCCAGTACTATGCCCATAGCACAGATGCTTTATATTTCAAGTCACGTGTAATTTCTTGATTGCAAGCGCAATCGGAGCACAACATCCTATATTCTAAAGAGAATTTACTCTCCACACAAAAGACATAATAGCCATAAAAGGACAAGAAATTCAATCTAGGTTGAAGAAAATGGTTTATTGGCAAGGCACCACCTGCTGCTGTCTTTTGGACGACTTTCATATGCTATCAGGCATTACTGGTAAGAAAGTGCACGTATAAAACAGTGAAACTGCAAAAGGATAGAGTAAAAATGAATATATGACTTTAAAAATAGTGAAAAAAGGTAAAATAGTAAAGTAAATTTCCTCCTTCACAGTTATCTGTTAAAATTTGAATTATTTATCAGTTCCCCTTTGCTGTCATATATCACAAATTTTTGGATCATTTGTGTTAGCAGAAAAAAGCTTGCGTTTTACTTGCCTAAAACCAGGGCTTTGCCTAAAACGACGTTGTAAAGGAAATGTACTGAGCTTTCCCCTTGGGAAACATGGGGGTGAAGAAGGAGGGTAGGAAGGGAGCCAGGGCTTTGTAGGGAGCTGTAAACTGATCCTGCATCTGATAAGGGAAAGTGGTCATGACACTAAGACCCCCACAAGAAGGGGGTAGGAAATAACCCTGCGATTTTCAGCGCCACCTATGAGCAGAAGCTTTACATTAGATATGCCTTTATATCCACCTTAAGTGACGATCTAAGTTTAAGATTAGGAATATAATTTGCATTAATGTCAGCAATTCAATGGCATATGTTATTATTATTTTGTTGTGTTTCTTGAGCAGTAATTGAAGTTACTTTTTAAAGTGTTTATTTTTTTCATATTGTATTGTGAATTATTACAAATTCTGAATAATGAAATTAATTAAATTTTTAAACCCACTTAGTCTCAGATTTTAAACAAGTCAATTAAAAAAATAAAACATTGTTTAAATAAATGGTTTTAAATAACAAAAATACTATATTGTTATTAATAAAACTTTTTAAAGATTTAGCCCAAATTTATTTTCAGTTTGCATGATTTTTAATTATTTTTTTTCCATTAAACTCTTCTGTTAGGCTAAATTTGAATATAGCTTTTTAAGTAAACCCATTATCATCCCAAGTTACAACTCACACAATCAAATAGCAAACATATAAAGATGGTTTAAAAAAATTTAGAATTTTTTGGAGCATCACATTAAAAAAATTCAAAATTTAAATGTAAATTTTAAAATTTGAATTTTTTAAAATTTTAACCCCTATGGTGTTGTACATCAAATAAAAGAGAATAAAAAATACTACAAAAAGATACCTTTCCCATCTCTGTATCTTAATTAGGGGAGCTGCAATCACAATTTAAAAACATATCAATCTTCCAATTTTGGGGTGTTTTTGGACATTTTATATAGCTGTATTTTCAAAACCGGTGGATATATGATGATGAAATTTGGTATTTTTCTTAATCTATATAGAGGCCACCTATGTACCGAATTTCATTAAAATCTGAGATGGTGAGGTAAAAAATGTCTTCACAGATTTCTACACAATCAAATTTCAAAAAGAGTTCTATTGTGAAGGAAGGAAATCTAGTCTATCTCAATCACAAAAGATAAAATAAACCTTCATTGGACATTGTGATGTGCAAGTTTAGTATTACAAAGGTCAACTAATTTATTATTTTTGAGCATGTTTTCCTTCAGCTCTGAAAAAAAAAAATCTTGAATACTATGTATGAGATGTTTACAGTTCACATAATTGAGACTTGGTTGATTCAACCATTTTTCTGATATGAGGAATGTCCAGTTTCTCCCTTTACAACTATTTATAGAGGAGAAATAACATTTAACAAAAATTCAGGACAGACAGAAACATCGCGAAAGAAAAATAAAAAATCTTCGCTCCATCCGACTTCCGTTTTTGGAAATTTTCCCTCCGTTTTTGGAAATTTTCCCTCCGTTTTTAAGCTGAAACACAATCAGTTATCAAACAAAATTATATTTTACAATAAAAATAAGCAGAGGAAATATTGCGAGGGGAAAAAATTACGATTACAGATTAAATCTGCAGTTAGTCTTAACTTTCGTTTTCAAAAGTTTTGAAAGACGAAATTCCGTCCCCAGACGGCGCTCCATCGCCAGCATGCACACACACACCACCCCCATAAAATTATCTTCAGTTTTGATGACAACAAAGTCTGGGTTACTCTTCAAATTTGCGTAAGAAACTCGTGCCTAAAGTTTACAAGGAAATTTTTGCTCTGTCGAACTTCCGTTATTGGAAACTGTTTTCTACACTTTCAAGCTGACATGCAAACATTTATGCAATAAATTGATATTTGATAACAATACTGGACAGAGGAAAAGAAATTACGATCGCAGAAATTTTTTTCTCTCCGTTTCGCTTTTGTTTTCGGAAGTTCTGAAAAACGGAATACCACTCCCCAGGTGAAAAATGAGGCCCCCCCCCACTAATCCTCAGAAAATAAAGCATTATCTTCAGTTGTTTTTTTTCGTTGCTCAAGTACAAGTGAAATGTGGAATTCCGCGAATCCGAAGAACAATCCCATGCCTGATTCGTAACAGTCTGTGATGTGCAAAATGAACTGCTCCATACGACTACGCATGGAAACAGATTTACGGGTCCATAAACTGATTATGTTCCCGATGTATTCGATTGCAATTTTCGGACTCTGAACAGTCCATTTCTAAATCACATTTTTTTTTACAACGGATACGTTTTTAACGCACGAATTTTGCGAGCGATCCAAAAACGGACCCAAGATTTTATATTTATACATTTTTCTTAAAATTTCGTAAGGCGGGAGACCCTCGCTTAACAGCTTTGTTTCGGCAGGAATCCCGCCATCCAGACCTCAAATGGCAATTAAAAAAAACTTCAAAACACGTCGCTTTTCACTTCCTCCATGCCAAGGCTTAACTGCACTGGTACACCAGCGTCTCAATCCCGATGCGGCTGAATCATTACCTCCGACCAATGCCCATCGGTTGAGCTGCTCTTAAGTCCCAGTCTTCCTTGAAGGTTCTTCCGAATGATTGCCGAAAGCCGATCCCTAGCTGACTAGCTCAGCAATAGGAACCAAATCATGATTTTTTTCAAACTGACATAAAAGTTAACATATAATTTCTTGATAAAAAAAAAGCCATTTTTATGACAAAATCCCGTTGTAATCACCGATTCTAAAAGAAAATTGCATATGGAAAAACAATGCGTAAAAAATGTTCATTTCTAAATTTTAAAGCATATTTGGCGTTTTTGAGGCGTGAAATACGCGTGTAGAGGCATTATCGCGATCTCTGTATAGGCATGATCCAATAAATCTAGGTTATTATTACGGCTTTGCGTGGCGGAATTGGTTACGTTAGCCTGTGCTCGGAGGAAAACTTTGTTCACTTGGAGGGCGTCGTATCCAACGTTAGAAGTAAACTTTCTCACGTCGTTGAGCTCAATCTTTCTAGCCATCTTCCTCGTAGTTGGGCATGCCGACTCCAGTAAGATTACATTGGGCACATATGTTGGTTTGTAGAAGGTCTGTGTAGCCAGACTTCCTGAGCTTGTTTTACTCACTAGGACATCCAGGAAAGGTAATGCGGATTCTTTCTCTAGCTCCAAAGTGAACTTTATGCTTGGATGCTGAGAGTTGATGAACGAGTAAAATTGGGCGAGTGTCGCTTCACTTGAATCTCACACAAAAAATATTGTCCGCAAAGCGTAGCCATAATTTGGGGATCAGCGACTGTCTGGCGAGGATTTTTTCCAGGGGACGTAATACTGCCTCCGCTAACACTGCCAAGAGAGCCGATCCCATTGGAACCCCCATTGATTGCTTGTAGTTTCTGTTCTGGTGGGTAAAGAAGTTCGCTTCCATCACCAGGTCGAGCATTGAGGCTATTTCCAAAAGGGAAGACTGTTTGAACAAGCCTGAATCCTGTAAGGCTCTCTTGAGTTCATCTGTTGCCTCATCTATTGGGACCGATAGGTAGAGCGCTTCCACGGCGAAACTTCCTAATACATGTGAAGGTGCGACCGAGAAGTCCTTTATCTTTGAGATGAAATCTTCTGAAAAGTTGAGGACTAAGTCGAAGGGCGGAAAGAAAGGGGCAAGGAACTTGGCCAACTCCTTTTCCAGGAAGTATGATGGAGTGCACTTTCTTGAAACAATTGGCCGCATTGGGTTACCCGGTTTGTGATGCTTTAATCTGGCCAGGATTGTAGAGATTCTAGGTCCAGGAGGTATCTTCTTGGCACCTTTTTTGAGTGACTCCAGAAGATTCTCCATTTTGGCTACTTTCTTTACCTGAGCAATCCACCTGTCGAGGGGGGTTGGTGGTCCTGGGTTTGGATCGTAGATGCTGAGGAGGCTATAAAGTCATTAATTTTCGATGCATAATCACTCTTGTCCATAATAGCAAGTTGGCCCGATTTATCGGTGAGAGTAGATACCACGTTCGGGTCCTTTCTGAGTTTGTGGATGGTGGTTATAGCTGCCGGAATTTTGGTATTGATGGCAGCGGCTTTAAAAATTCACAATCTGTTCTGTTGGCACATAGGTGTCGGAGAGTGTCCCGGCGTTCACTTGGGATTCTGGATAGGAGGTCCTCCACAGTGGAGACCAGTTCCTGCATTTGAAAGCGGGCAGTTGCACAAAAGTTAGGTCCCTTCTTGAGTGTTGTACTTTCTTCCCTGGTGAGTGTCTTGGAGGAAATGTTGACCACCGGAATACTGTAAACCTTATGCTGAGATTGTCCTGCCTGGTTTCTCATTCTTGCAAGCTTCCTGGCGTGCTTGGCATTGAGAATCCTGTGCTGACGTTGGCTTAGCATATGAACACACCGCAAGAAGTTTTCTAATTCCAGGGGTGAAAATTCCTCTGCAAGGCAAAGATGTAACTTGAGCAGTCTACAGGGTGTCTAAAAAATACACGGCAAAACTGCAGGAATGAGTTCCTCGTAGGTAGATAACAGAAAAAGTTTATATAAACATAGGCCCAAAATGCTTGGTTTCCGAGTTACGAAGGAAGATCTGTCTATGACACTTAACTGTTCACATTACCTGACTCGGGTCGGTCTTGGTTTCCAAGTTATTCACCAGAATGAAGGATTATCATCATCTTCACCATAAGGTACTGACAGTGTAGTGGTGTTTTCCTTTCCGACCATGTACTCAAATGAGGAGCAAGCGGATATGCACTTTATGTACGGTTTGGCGGATGGCAATGCTCTGGAGGCTAGTTGTTTGTAGCACAAAAGGTTCCCAGGAAGAAAATGTCCAGACAGGAAACGTTTGAAAATATCCGTCACCGTAAAGATTAAAATTGGTGATTTTTTCAAGTGGCCATTGGCCAGTGAGTGGACAAAATCTAGTGGCCTTTTTCCTTACGGCTATTTCATGTTGTATACACATTTTATCACTGCACTGTATACCTTTCATTTATTTAGACAGTTAAATTTAAGATTAGTAGTTACAAGGGCCCACTGTCTTGTAACTACTAAGCTTAAATTTAATTAAACGAATAAATATAATCTTAAAAGTTATGTTTTTCTTCTACAACATCAGCCAAATTTTCTAGACAGTTTTTATTGTAAAGATAATTATCTTTAATTTAATTTAATAACTTTTATTTGGTCTCTCGCTATATGCACAAATAAATAAAATCTCCACCATAAATTGATAGCAGTGGATGGGTCAAAATTTTCAAGCAGTGCTTACTTTATTTAATTTGCTGTATTTTCTAAAGTCATTCTTTGCATGAGCATTGTCTTGTCATCAAGAACATTGCCCACAATGCTTGCATTCTCTTAACTTCTGCATTGCTTGACAACAGTCAACAGTATTTCAACAATTTGTGCTGTGATCTTCATGTACTAAAAATTGCTTGTTTTTAGTTTCTCAAGCAGTTTTTGGTGAGTTATTGATAGTCAAAAATTTTCAGACATTATGTTTTAAAGCTGCTTCCATTCTGCTAAATTTTTCTTTTCATTCCATTTATTTAATATTGGTTAGGTTCTTCTTGGTATCAAAAATGAAAACTGGCTGTATAGCTTTCAAAAATGAATTTCATATCTTATAGCAGAATCATTTTGTGGTACAGCCGAACCTGGTCACTTTATTTCACAGACTCGCAATGATTCCTGACCACTAACAGAAAATATTCTGTATTTTCCTGGGTTCTAATAAATATTACATTAAAAACATTGATAAACCTTCACATGTGTTGAAAAAATAGTCATTACGAAATAAGAACACTTGCAGAGTATCCTGATTCCATCGGATTCTGTTCGGTTTTCAAACCCAGTGTCAGGGGGTTTTTTTTTCAGAAAACATTCAGTTTTGGTGGAATTTTAATGATTTGTCATTTTTCCTGTTTGCCCGTTACAGACCTTCCAAATACTACGAATTCTCCATGGTCATTATGAAAATCGTTGATCGCTACGGAGTACGGGAAACATCGAATATACTACATAAATAAAAAATCTGGTTGTCTTGGTTTTTTTCCCCTTCGGAAAACGTTTTGATAGAATTTTAATGATTTCTAATTTTTTCCTGTTTGCCCACCTCATGCCTTTCAAATGCTACGAATTCTCAATAGTCACTACCAAAATCGTTGACTGCTGAGGGGTACAGGAACGGGAAACGTCGAATACACTACGGAAATAAAAAATCTAGTTGTCGGCTTTCCCCCCCCTTCCGGGTGTCCACATTCTGGAAAGTTAGGGAAATGAAAATTGGTCAGGGAAAGTCAGGGAAATGAAAATTGGTCAGGGAAATGCCTGAAATGTTGGTAAAGGTCAGGAAAAATCAGTGATATTTAAAAAAAAGTCAGAGAAATTTCAATCACAGTTAGATTACAACTAGTTTTAACCCGGCGTCGGGAAGTGACGCCCTCATCGCCCAACACCCTTGCACTTGGTGTTGCAGACAGTCACTAACTTCCTCTTCCTACTAATGTAACTATGTATTTCCTACCTATTATTGTAAGTTGTGTTACATTATTTACTTCTTAACATTTCTCTTGGTTTTAGGTCAAAGGAGTAGAAGAAAATTTGTGATATAAGTTATACCTTGTTAAAAGGCAATTAAGACTGCAACAATGTCAAAGCGTTGTGTGTTTAATGAACATTGGTTGGACGAACAATTAAATCCTGAGTTTTCTGGTTGGTTAGCTGCTGTGAACGGCAACAATGAATCAGCGTTTTGTAAAGTGTGCTCTAAAACTTTCAAGCTTAGCAACATGGGGCGTCGGGCAGCCTCCAGCCACGGAAATGGCCCTAATCATTTGAAAAACATCCATGCTAAAATGTCTTAGGCCAGTCTTGCTTCTTTCACTTCCTCTGTGAAAAAAAAACTCTCTTTGTAATAACAAGCTCTTGCCATCAACAAGCACAGAAAATGTGGAATCAGTACTTCTAGAAAATATTAAGTCTAGTGACTCAAATACTTATGTTGTGAAAGATGATGTGAACGCCCAGTGACCTTAATGCTTATGTAGTGAAAGATGATGTAACAAAGTTGGGAATAATATGGGCCATGGAAGTGTTGTCCAAGCGATTGTCTCTGAACTCTTGTACACAGATTAACAAAACATTTCAGTTAATGTTTCCTGACAGTGCGATAGCTTCAAAATTTACTTTAGGCAAAAGCAAAGCATCTTATGTGATAAACCATGGATTGGCACCACATTTCAAAGAGTGTTTAATGGACGATCTGAAGCAGTGCACTGACTTTGTAATTTGTTTTAATTTGTTTTGATAAATCACTAAACAAAATTGCTCAGCGTGAGCAAATTAAATGGATCAGTTTGTTCGTTATTGGGACGTCAATCTGCAAAAAGTTTCCACTAGATACTTAAGTAGTGTGTTTTTAGGACGGGCAACAACAGCTAATGACCTTTTAGAGAAATTCATTAAAGATGCACCTCTTCCCTTGGATAACATCAATGGATGTACCTAACCTTAATCTCAGCTTTCTTCAAAAGCTGAAAGATAAACTTGGAACTGAAAATCCAGATGGTAAATTATTAGTTGACAAAAAAATGATTTGGCTTATTTACTATTACTTCCAGATTTTCCCTCATTCTGTACCTTAAGAAAATGTTGCCACACACTATCTGATGGTCTACCACCTTTGTGCATTTTTTCAGTTTAAAATTCAATACAGATTTTTTTACTAAAACAAAAACACTTCTTCAGGTTTTAGGCACCTCAAAACCAGTCTCTTCAAATCAAAATAAAGAAGTCTGTCTCCTGAAATGTAATGAAATATTTATATTTCAGTGAAATGCTGGTACAGTAATACTTTTTTACACACACATGATAATCACATATTTATTAATTATTACTGTACATAATTTTACATGCAAAATTTTTTTAGTAAAAAAACTAAACTTTATTTTGTTAGTCTGTTAGTAGTTTTTTTTAGTATAGTTCTAGGAAAATCTACTGGTTTTTATGTGATATTTTTCATATTTTGATAGCTCTAGGATTTAGACACTTTTAGACAGTTTTGGATGGTAAAAACCACATGTCCTATCGAAACCAGTTTTGGACGTCCAAAACTTCAACCCTGGTCGTAGTGTTTGCCATATAGTCCCGTATGGAATGCCTGTTTGCCGAGAAAAATGAGCACTGGAGTCACCATGTGCAGATGACATTGCAATCACATCCATTTCCTGTGTAATAGTCTCTGCTGCAGCACCACATTTTCGTGGTCTACTGCTTCGTGGGCGTGCTGCCAAAGATCCTGTTTCCTTGAATTTTTTCACCATTCGCCGCAGCGCAATACTCCTTTCCCACTACGATCACCTTTCAGTGACCGGTAGGCTGTCAACGTAGCACTCGCACATTCAGCGTTGCAATAGAACAATTTCACCAAGAGCACTTTGTCCGGTAATGACAGCATACTGACACGGACCACCTTGACTTGCGGTTGTTGATTGATTGATTGTAGAGGATTTTTAGGAAGGGTGTGTCTGACCCCAGATCCTAAACAGCCCTTAGAAATAGGAAGCTAGGAGATTTGGGCTAGAGTGTCCGATAGGAAAGTAATATAAAAGCGAAGTAGAAAGGGGGAGAAAGACGCCCTTATTTATTACCAGGGGGCCAGTACCTGGGGTCAGACAGCTTAACGTGCCCATCCGACGCACGGCAGGTATTTAGTGAATCGAGTGTTCGTACCTGCTGGGATCGAACCTGAGGTCTTTTCTGTGGCAGTCACGAACGTTGCTCACTAGGCCACCCGCGGCCCTGACTTGTGGTTGCTTCCCAGCTGCTGCTTTTATACCCACTATGCCAGACCTGTGCGCCTATGGCGCCATCTGGCGATGAGAAATGTAAGTAAAATGAGTAAAAATTTATGTGATTTCATAAAAAACTCCTATATCATTCTGATAATTTCTATGCAAACCGCGTTGCCCTACTCCCAAAACCGCAAGTTATTACGTTTTCAAAATGTGCAAGACTTTTGGATCACCCGGTATATATATCCTAGCTTTTGTTCCTTTGTTTTAAATATTAAAAGAAATTAGACATCTAAATTCAATGGCATCAAAAATAAATTATGTATGTGTAAATTAAGATAGTAAGAGTAATGATATTACAGCACTGAAAAAAAATATCAAAAAATCAATCATTTTGGAACAAAAGCATATGCAATATTTGCAGTCAATCAATGATCCTGTGCAGTAACTGCTCTGCATCTGTTTTAATGAAGTTAGTGGAGGGGAAAGAAAAAAAGCATGCATCCATTTAATTTCATAGAAATGCAAGTAGAGAAGTTACTGAATTATTATTTTTTTAATTTCGTATGGCCAGTAGATTTTGTCATTTGGCTAGTAAAATTTTTATTCCACTAGCCACATTGGCTAGTAGAAATTTCAGCAATTGCAGCAGTTTTTGCAAGGGCTGGCACCCATCAGACCATGCAAATCTAACATACCTAAGATTACCAAGCTATTGAAATTCATTGATAAATTTCTTCATAATAAAGGTGCTGAACTGAACTGTAAACTAAAAGATTTCCTTTTGCAGTGGAAATTTTATATTGTAAACTTAAAAATGGTATTTTTTTTTGTTTTTCTAGATTGCTGCAAAAATTCACAGTTCTGGTGGTGGGGATACTGCAGCTACCACAGGAACAAAAAGACCACTTGAAGAGACTGTCACAGGTTAGTTCAATATGGCATCTTTATATTTCTTTTGTTATGTTTTCAAGCATTTTGGTACACTGCATTCCATGACAAATCAACCAGTTAAAAATTTATTTTGAACCTTGATGTTGATTTGCTTGATTTTTGATGTTAATAGCACCACTTAATATACTTTTGGTAAGTAATATTAATGCAGAGATGCCAACCATTATGGAATCTTCGTAATTATTACGGATTTCTCCCCGGGAATGCAAAGTTATGGATGACTAATCAAAAAAGTCGGATATTCAGATTTTCGCTGTTATTAAGAATGTTTTACTGGTTTTGTAATTCATTGCGAAAGCCTCTAAACAAAAAAATTCATGATGCTGCTCCTTGTTTTCTGTTTTCCCTCCAAGGAGGAGGAATGTGTTTTGCTTGTTTGAAAGCTAAGTGGAAAGAAAGCACGGTGCCAGGCCGAGGTTACATCGAATGGGTATATAGCCCTGTGAGCGAGTGGTAATCAGCAGCCAACTGCCACCCCGTTTTATTGTTGCTTACCTTGCCTACCGTCAGTCAAATGCAGGTCAATTGCACGCTGGCAAGATAACTGCAGTACAGGAGATTCTTTCCGGAGAATTGCACTTTTTTGTTGTCAATTAGGACATTATCAAGATCGATGAAAAAATGATTTTTTTGGGGCATGCATTAATGGGGGGGGGGGGGCTGGGAATGGTATTTCGTCTTCCAAAACCTGCAAAAACAATAGATTTTTCTTGTAATCAGTTTTTTTCTTACTATGTTGGTGTTGGCTCTGACCGGTATTGTTCTTAGACATCATTTTATTGCATGAATGTTCGTATTTCAGCATGAAACTGTTGGCAATGATTTCTGAAAACTGAAGTTATGTCGGCACAAAGATTTCCCTGTAGTCTTCAGGCATGATATTCTCCCATGGATTCGAGGAATTCTGTACAAATTTTAGGTGGATTGGTAGTGGTGGGGAATTCTTTTACGATTTGGGGGCAGAATTTCATCTTCCGAAAACGGAAGTTGGATAGGGTGAAGATTTCTCCCATAATCGTAATTTTTTTCTTGCAGTTTTACTCCTGCCCAGTATTGTTCCTAAATATACTTTTATTCCCTAAATACTTGCCTTTTGGCTTAAAATAGGAGGAAAAAGTTTCCAAAATCTGAAGATAGTTGAAGCGGAGATTTTCCCTGTAATCGTAATTTTTTTCTTCGCGCATTGTTCTGACTATCCGGATACATGCTGTTATTAAATGTTACATGTGACTATATTTTGAAGAAATTTCCACCAAGAAGTGAATTTCTGCTGCACATAGAAGTTGCTGATATAGGAATTTGGAAGAAAGCTTCCTTCTCGTTAGTAATGTACTTTGCAAATATTTTCTCAGCTACTGCTCTCAGTGACAGTGATCTGGACAAGTTGGAATTGGAGTTGCCTTATACCAAGCTGATGAATTGGAAGGTGTTTTGAATATCCTAGATGATACGACATGGTCAAACATTTTGAAAATGACTGGTGCAATTGGTGCTAAAAAGTATGAAGTTTTGCTATGCCTAGAGTAGTAGAATGTAGAAGTACGCTGTACGCGGATAGTTTCCAGACCTGCCAGGTTTCATCATTTACTCATAAAATATGCGGAAATGCAACATGTTTTACGGGCAAAATGTTAATTTTACGGATTTGGTGATTCAGATTTTTTTTTTTCTTTTGATGATTTTGCACCCACCATTAAAACCTTTTTTTATTTAACTTTTAAATCCATTTAAAATAAAGCACCAATGTAAGTTGTGAATAAACTTTTCAGTTACGTGGGTTTGTGTGGGAACATTGTGCGCAGTTTTCCCACATGTTTTAGGTTTATCATTTTTCGTTGTTTGAAACGCTAAACAAAGAGCTTGTGTCTTGCTTAAACTGAACTGCCGCATCTGGGCTTGTGTATCGTTCAAGTAGCAACTTCTCAAGTAAGACTGGCCAGAATTTGCCAAAATGCATAATTACGCGTCTAGTATGCATTGAAAAGTGTTTATGCATCGAAATTTTACCAATGCGTAAAAATATGCATCGGGAATTTTTTTCGACAAGTAAAAATATGCGTCAAAAACGCATGAATTACACATCGTGTAAAAGCACACATCGAGAAACACGTAAAATACACATTGAGTAAAATAACGCAGCTGAATTTTCTTTAATGAATGTTTTCACAATGCACATAATAGTGAGAGTGGAAAAGGTATACCCACATGCACCATAAATATTGATAAAAACCGGCCAAAATCAGTGTTGAATATAATTTATTAGTAAGTGCTCATTTTTTTTATCATTGATGTACAATTTTCTAGTGTTATCATGTTATGTTAGATTAATGCCTACCACACTGCTAAAAATGTTTAGTAAGTATAATAATGTTAAGCAAAACATGCTTTTTTTTTTTTTTTTTGTTATTGGGGAAGGGGTTGTTAAAAGTACCATCCAGCTGAAATTTCTTGCCACCCAGCTATCAAAAAAATCTAGGGGAACTCTTAAGTTTTCTGTGTTTTCAACCTACAGTTGAAAAGCGTAGAAAACTTATTGATAATACTTATGAAAACTTGCTAATATGCTCCAGCTTTGTCTGTCCGAATTATATCTTTCATAAAAATGTCTTTGCTTGATTCGACAAAATTAATATGTTGGGGTCGGGCCACAGAATGCATTTATTACAGATTTTTTTTTCTCAATTGGAGGTTTAATGACCACCGTAAGCAACTCGGTGGGCTATAAGCAGTTGCCTGTCCCTACCCTAATTTAGGGTAACTGGTTGAAGGGAAGGGAGAGAGCTGGTACCGTAAGACAAACACAACATCCCATGCCTCACTGGGATTCGAACCCGGACCCATCTCTGACTAATGATCAGAAGCACTGAGCCATCGGGGTGGCTCTACGGATTTTCTGTAGTTTGTACGGTTAACAACCACATACTATGGACTACACATTTACTAAATTTTTCTACGGAGAATTCAGTATAATATGATTTCCTTTCATTGCTGATTACTACAAATGGCTGCAATCAAAGCTTTGAGGCAGGGTTCAGAGCAGTCGCTTTCTCAAGGCTTAGTGTGCCTGCAGCATCGCCCCCTACGCGTTCAAATAACTGAGCCACCATCTGTGTGATATGAAAGCTCTCTGACCCACATGGCAGCATTCCTGGCTACCAATGTCACCGTCAAATTTGCTCCTCTCAGAGTTCCTCACTTACTGCGCCTGCATGTAAGAATACGATAACTTTCAAATCAGGAAACGGAAAACCAAAACACATTAACTTCACATGCAGTGCATAACCACATCTCAGCTCTGTTGGAATTTCGTTGTATGGATGTGAACATATATAATTACTACTTATGGATAACGGTAATTTAGAGCCACCAGCTAAAAAAGATGCAGAATTGACAAAGATTCAAGGATTCTTCAAACAAATTTCCATGCCCGAAGCAGCAGTCAAAACTATCCATGGCTTTCTGTAGCACATGTTCGAAAGATATCAATATCGCTCACAGAGGTTGCGATGACTGTCATCATGTTTTGTCCAAAAAGCATATGGAATATGCAATGGCCGTTGAACAGACTGAAAAATCCCGTTTTCTTCAAAAGTGAAGATTTTTCCAGCGATGTAAGGCTAAAACTTTGTTCGTAAGATTTCTGATAGAGCACAATCTCCCGAACTCGACTGCAGATAACCCTAAATCTTTTTACTGCAGATCACCCACTTACTAAAACAAAAACACTTCTTTTTTACTGCAGATCACTCTTTTACTAAAACAAAAACACTTCTTCAGGTTTTAGGCACTTCAAAACGAGTCTCCCCAAATCAAAATTAAGAAATCTGCCTCCTGAAATGTAATGAAATATTTATATTTCAGTGAAATGCTGGTACAGTAATACTTTTTTTTACACACACATGATAATCACATATTTATTAATTATTATTACTGTGCATAATTTTACATGCAAAATTTTTTTAGTAAAAAAAACTAAAACTTTATTTTGTTAGTCTGTTAGTAGATTTTTTTAATCTGTTAGTATAGTTCTGGGAAAATCTACTGGTTTTTATGTGATATTTTTTATATTTTGACAGCTCTAGGTTTTAGACACTTCTGGACAGTTTTAGACGTTAAAAACCACGTCCTGTCCAAAACCGCAACCCTGCTTCAAACATAAGACTTCTGCGAATTCTGAAATTTGTTGTTATTGTTTTGGTCATTTACGAGATACGATGCACAATTGAACAGAAATGGCGGGGGGGGATGTTCGACAGGTGACAGAATTTCATCTTTACGAAAGTTTCCCAAACGGAAGGTCTACGGAGTTCAGATTTTTTTCCGTAATTTCTTTCTCTTGCGATGTTGCCTCTGTCCAGTATTATTGTTAAATAAGATTTTGCTGCTGAATAATTTTTTTTTATTTTTTTGGTTAAAGGTTTAACGACCACCATGAGCAACTCAATTGGCTTATAGGTCATTCCATAACATATCACATGGTGGTAGTTGCCGACACATTTTAGAAATTTTTTATATTTTTGCCATGGAATAGCTGTTATACACTGCTGGCCACCCAAAATGCTGCAACGCTAAGAAGGTCACGAGATAGCAAAGTCTGATTTACTGGACACATAACAACACATACAAAGATGAAACGATTGAGCTTACAGGCCTCTGCGACTTGCGGAACACGCAGACATCATTAGTTCGTGTGGCCTACATGGCTGGCAATAGCGGCCGCTACACGCCGCGGCATCGAACGAAAGAGGCTTTGGATGTAAGCTTGGGGTATGTCGGTCCAGACTGCTTCCACACGTTGCTGCAGCTCATCAGGTGTAGCCGCGGGTGGTGCTTGTCGGGCCACTCTGTTGCCGATCAGCGACCAGACGTGTTCGATGGGCGACATCGGAGAACAGGCGAGCCACGACGGCAGTGACACCTGGTGGGCCGTAAAGAATTGTTGCACGATGTGTGCCATGTGCGGGCGTGCATTGTCCTGTTGAAACGTGGTCGCTGGCAGGTCCTGCAGGTAAGGGAGGACTACAGGCTCCAAAACGTAGCGGTGGCTGTTGAGTGTACCAGCGCTGCATACCAGAGGGGTGCGGGTGTCATATCCAATTGCGCTCCAAACCATAACGCCATGCGAAGGACCGGTATGGCGATGCATAATGCAGGCGTCATACAGTCTCTCGCCGCAGTGCCGCCACACGTGGATCCGACCATCGTGGTGTTGCAGGCAGAAGCGGGATTCGTCGGAGAAGACAATGTCGTGCCATTCTGTAGTCCAGGTGCAGCGTTCAGCGGCCCACTGCCGCCGCACTCGCAGCTGGTGTAGAGACAATGGTAATCGGAGCAATGGCCGCCGTGCGACAAGTCCCCGCTTCTGCAGACGACGTCGAACGATACGTGCTGACACAGATTGTTGCGCAACACACCCTAATTCCTGCACTAACGTTAGTGATGTGGTGGTGCAAGCCGTCAATGCCCGCCGCACAACATGCCGGTCCTCTCGTTCGGTGGTGTGCCGCGCCTGCGGCAATCACTCACGTCGGTCCGTCCATCCCTCCTGCACCCACCGAATCCATGCTCACCTCACTGTGGCTGGATGTCGTCCCACACTGGTGCTGATGTCTCAGTACAATAAACAGCTGTCGCGATAAGCTTTATTCGTCCTCTGTCGAACTCCGAAACGTGCTGGAATGACTGCCGTATTCTGTGACGAGGCATCAGGAAGCTTCCCACGCGCAGGTCCGGCAGCAAAACAAACTTCCACTACTTACACCCCACCTTCTGTGCACCCTTTTTATAGTGTTTCTCGGTGGCATGCAGGGTGCACATAATTTACATATGCCCTGCAATGCTAATCGTTTGCATGTCCTTTCGCGGACGACGCATGCTGCGAATTTCAAGCCAATCGGATGCTTCCTTCTTGGTGTTGCATTTTGGGTGGCCAGCAGTGTATGTTGACTTCAGAAGTGCATTTATAAATTTTTTATAGGATGCCATGTTGAAGAAAACAATCAAAATGGCCACCTGCCAAGCAAAATTGAGTCGTCCTGCAGTTGTGTTTGCTTTTTATAATATCTCCCAAACTATTAAAGATAACAGTTTCAAATAAAATCCAGTAACTTAAGCATAGTCTGAGCTATTAATTTAGGGCCACTGGTTCCAGGGAAGGGAGAGAGCCAGTGCCGTAAGACAAGTAAAGCATCCATGCCTCACTGGGATTTGAACCCAGACTCGTCCTGGACGATTTGCCGGAAGCCAGCGCTTAGACCACTGTGCCATCTAGAGCGCCTTTCTTTTTGCAGATATGAGGAGAGGAAAAGTAAAAAAAAATTCAGACTGTTTGCAATATTTCCTTTCTGTGTTAATCCAAGGTGGTGGTTGATGGAATTTCGACCATGATAACGGCTAATTATCGGCAAAAATCAGAAGAATTTGACATTCATCTGGGGGCTGAAGGAAGGGCTGAAAATCCGGAGTCTCCCGCCTAAATCCGTAGAGTTAGCACATCTGTATCTACGTGAAAGAAGCATTTATGCTTTGGCTCTGTTCGTCTGTTTGTCTTCATGATAATTCACATAAAAATGCTTCGATTTTGATGAAATTTTAGTATGCATGGTTGGTACGTATCCTGGAATTCCATTTTGTCCTGGAAGTGTCCTAAAATTCTGCTACATGTCCTGGAATTTTATTCGTATAAGCCTCACTGTCAATGTGTGTGGCTGTCGTTGGTTTTCAACTGAGTTTTCCTCTCTTTGTTCTCATAAATAGTTTTAGGACAAACAGCTTCAGAAGAAAATTCATTATGCCGTTTAGATGCAGTGTACCCCACTGTCGCGGTAATTATGACTATTGACCACGTGTTATATTATGCACCACGTTATATCGACGGACCACATGTTATATTATGCACCACGTGTTATTATTTGCTTATTTTTCTCTGAAAATTGTCGGAGTATTCAAATTCCCTACTAATGGGGACCTAATAAAACGGATTACTTCAATCAAGCGGGGAAATTTTAAAGTGACCAAGAACTCCCGGGCAAGTGGAAATCTTTTGTAGACCTAAGGCATGCATCCCGTTGCTGAACATAAACAGCATTTGGAGCAAAACTACAAATGGTTTCAATTTCTGGTCGTAGAGCATAATATAATTAAAAATGTGATATTGTTCTTTCCTTGGCACTTCGTAACAATAATAGAACTTCCGGTAATTAACAATGAAATTAAACACGACATGAGGTGTCTGTCTTTTGTCTGGTGTAGTAAAAAATTCTATTACAAACTTTATTTTAAAATTTAGTTGCCCAGCGTGGGCAACTAGATTTTTTTATTTACCTGCCCAGGCCAATGATTTACATGCCCCGGACATCTAGGGCATGGTATTTTCAAGCCCTGGATATTGTCATTTTTAAGAGACAAAAAAGTACCTGGATGGGTATGAATCCACATATTGTGGAAACTGTTCTAAACAAACAAGACTTTTAAGATACAAGTAGAAATATGTACTCGTATTTTTTTTTTTTTTTTTTTGGAAAACATCTGCTTAAAATAAGAAATCAGTTTTTTTATTCATTCATCTAAAGTTATCACTTATCTGTTTCCAGACTTCCTGCTCCTTTTCTTCACAAGCTACAGTTATAATCAATGGAACTAATATATCTCATATTATCCGATAACTACTGGAATGTGTGCTTCCAAATGTGGGGGTGGGTGTCAATCTTTGTATAGAGATAAACTTTTTCAATCCTTCATAATAATGTACATCTTTTAAAAAAACATCCTATTGTACCAAAACATTCGTTCAGATTTATCCAGTACAATAACTGCATGTGAGTTTGTCAGATTCTCAAAAAAAAAAAAAAAAATACAATTCTTATCTGGAAAAATACTTTATTAAAATCTTATTGGAACAAATTCCCAATTTCCTTAGAATGCAACTTGTCTTTGAAATTCTTCGAGGAACAGCTAACAGACAAATAATTAAATTGTGTTTGTGACACACAAAGAACTACACAAACATGATATGTATTTGTACATTGGTAGTTTTCCTGAATACTTCTTGAAATTCATATTTCAGGAAATTTATGGCAATAAGTACTCATATTTTTCCAGATAAGAAGTAATGTTTTATATTTCTGGATCCCAATAGTTTTGTTTAAAGCTACTAATAAACTTCATACAGATGTTTTAAACTTTCACAAGGAAAACAAAAATTATAAATTTTACATTTGCGTACCAAAATGAAGTTGTCCAAACATGTAACTAGATGGTACTAAAATTAGGAAAACTTGTTACGTCATTAAAATGGCATTATTGTACATTTAATAATGTAACAATTGAATAATTTTCTTAAAATCTTAATTTATTTGATGCAATTAGTGGATCAAGTAGCAATCCACTGTATGCATGTTAAAGTGTTTTATTGAGCCTTTGGTAATAATTTAAAAATGCGCAGGAAAAAATTCAGTTTTTCTTCTTAACCTTTTTTTTTTTATATATGTTAGTGAACATGGATCGCAAATAAATTTCTAGTTACTGTCTGATATGAAAATACATTTTCACTAAAGGAATTATTTCATTACTCAATATTTCGTAGTCGTAAGCTCGTAATGAATGAAAAATCTGATTCCTTAAATTCGACAATTGACCCTCAAACTAATCTTTCAAGTACAAGAATGATTTGTTCACAAGTACAAGAATGATTCAGTGAAGTATGACGACATTATAACTTCAAATGAAACTATGACGACAGTTTATAATTTGATTACAGCAATGTCATTTCACTTCCATTGAAATGACAGCGACACTTTCATTAAGTTGACTGAATCTGTCTTGCTTACACTTTTACGTCGAAATTATTGCTATGCTAGATTTGCACTGTAATTTCTTTTTTCTTCTGTATTTTGAAAGATTATAAATCAAACGTGTAAACTCTGCAGTTATTTAAAGAAATCTAACGTAGCTTATTTAAATGCAGTGAAACTCTAAATAACGCGTGACTTGTTTCTTTGGTGTATGTTAAAGACGTGTTCACTTCGCAGATCGCCATACGGCTTCCAACATTTCCCTCTCCCTGACTACGGACTACTCTAGTGACGTCACAATCCGGTGCGCGGGCCTGTAAGCTTATAAGGTGGTCATGACCATGCACTCAAATCTCTTGTTTTCAGTTTCTTTAGCAGTTCATGGAGAAGTTATTGATGGTTTGAAAATGTTCAGACATGATGTATCGAAGCTGCTTTTATTTCTGCTAGAGCTCCCTGTCTTGGTGAAAATTAAATACAGGAGCTATATATTTTTTTATCATTCCTTTTATTTTTAGTTAGGTTTTTCCTAGTGTCAAAACAAATAGGCTGCATTTTCAAAAAAATGAATTAAAACTGCTTAAAATAAGTTTTACAGTACCTTGATCACACCTGTAAAAGCAGGAAATTAACTCATGACACAACTCACATATGTACACATTCAGTTATTGTTCATAAAAGCACTCGGAGTGAACAGAGAACACACTGCACATCTTGTCTGGACGCTGTCTTAGAGAAAATTGAGCACTAAAGGATGCCTCAGTAGTCCGGACTGAACAGGCAAGTGAATATTTTGGCAAGTTCTGATGTGCAGTAACTTGCAACAGCTAACAGGAACAAGCTTAAACGTGAATCAATGCTTGGATTATTATGCATGTAGTCACTTGAATAATACTAGCACTGCTTCATATTTTTGCACGCGCTTCTTCTTGGATGTTGCTCTTGCAAGTTACTGCATGTCACAACTTTCACTGCTCTCCATAATAAACAGGTACATATAACCTTCGTAAATTCAAAACTGTGTTTCTCAGAAGTCTATCATTTCTCCAAATTAAAACTTGTCCTATCTCCAGCCAATATGTGTAAAATTAAGTGTTTTGAAAAAAATAAAAAAATCGTGTTTGAGAATTTTGAAAATGGGTCAAAATTTCTTTTCGTTCCAAACTTAGATGTGTTGTGTGTCAAATTAAAGTCCATAAAAAGAGCTTTAAAATGAGTTATAGACAGGGCGTGATTTCACCGATTAGCAAATAGCTAGTGAAAAATCAAATTTGCTAGTGAAAAAAAATCGCAGTAGCAAATATTGCTAGTAAGGTAATTTCTTTATTTAAAGTAACCAAAAATCATTATTAATCCACGAAGTTTACATTACAGTTTCTATTATCACTTGTTAAAACAGCGACGATCAGCGATTCTCTTTCGCCAATTTCCTTTCGGCACTTAATACCCATCCTCCCCATATCTTTCATCCCATCCAGTGGAAACTGTCGTAGAAGCGCATTGAAACTCCTCTCCGTCGTGCCCTCATTGGTCTATAACAGAAACTGAACGTCACGTCAGCAATGGTTGCTGTGGCAACCCAGAGCTCTGGGATGGATCGGTTGTTTGACCACCTGCTCTGCCACCCTCCCTTCTTTTGCCCCACGAACTTTGTCCTCAACTCCCATCGTACCCTAAGACAAGCAATCGCCTACTTCCACAAGTCTTGATAGTTGTGCATACATCAAATACTGTGCTCTAATGATCAGTGATGAATAAGCAAGAATAATTCCACTTATTCGGATGGTAGACAAAACCGAAAGAAGCAAACCAAAATGTTACTGGAAAATAGCCTGCCAACACTGGCAAAAGTCTTATCCATAGTAACTAGCCTTATTGCATGACATAGATAGACGCTTTTTTGCGAAACGTGTTCGTGGAGGGGGCAAACGATTACGGAAGAAACTTTTGCTTCGTCTGACTTCTGGTTTTGAAAATTTTCCTTGTATTTTCAAGCTGAAATACAAATATTTATCCAGTAAAATGTTAATGAGCAATAATACTCGACAGAGGCAACATCGTGAGAAAAAAATTATGATTACGGAAAAATCCGAATTCAGTAGACCTTTCGTTTTCTAGTTTCGTAAAGACGGAATTCCAATAATAACGAAAAAAGCCGGAATTCCTTGAATTCGCGGAAGAATCTCATGCCTGAAGATTACAGAAAAATTTTGCAGCAGCCAACTTCCGTTTTTGTAAATTGTTCTCCACAGTTTCAAGCTAAAATGCAAACATTTATGCAATAAAACGATATTTAACAAGAAAAGCGGACACAAAGACAACATTGAGAGAAAAATTTGCGATTACGGCAAAATTTTCTTTGTTTCACTACAGTGTTCGAAAGTTTTGAAACACGAAATTTCGTCTCCAGATGGAAAACGACCCCTCCCTCCCAAATTTCGATCTTCAGAATGATCTAACTGATGACAAAAAAAAAAAAAAAAAAAAAACGGGAATCCGCGAATCCCTGTAAGAATCTCGTGTATATCATAAAAATAATAGCAAAAGAAAAATTTGAAACAAAATGAAAATTTGTAGAATCCATAGTTTTGATAGTGAGTTCCGTAGTCAGACAACTAATTCTGTAGAAACTACGGCATTGTGTGGTAGTTGGCAGATATGAAGTGTGTAGAAGTTTAGCAGAAATTTGTGCGATACTTCCACTTAGTACTGCATGTTGTGAGGTGGGATTCAGTTTTTTAAAAAGAATACAAGGGGATTGGAGGAACAATTTGTCTGTTGAAACTTAAAATGCTCTGATGACAATTGAAATAGAAGGGCCACAAGAAGAGATTTTTAATCCACGGTCAGCAGTTATAAAGTAGCACGATGACAAAGTCAGACACCCTGAGTGGTAAACCATATGGGAAGAAATCTGAATTAGAATGTTAGTGAAATATATTCATGTGGTATGAGAATTTGTTAGAAATTAATAATAAAGATAGTCACTAAAGTTATCTAAGATTCTATTCATTATTCAAAAAGGTAAGTCAAAATATTTATACTCATGTTTAAATTTCTGTGTAACTTTATTAGAAAATAAGTTACGATGTGATTTAGTTTTACTTGCTAGTCATGCAAATGTTTTGCTAGCAAACTATTTGGTCACTAGCAAAATTTGCTAGTGAGCAAAAAAGATGAAATCTTGCCCTGATTATAGATATTCCCTTTAACATTACTGCTTGCAGACTTGTTAAATTTTTTTGTGAATAGCATTCGTGTGAAATTTATGGCATTTTTGATTGTGAATGATATTCATGCGAAATTTATGGCATTTTTTATTGTGAATGATATTCATGCGAAATTTATGGCATTTTTGAAACTCAAAAGTTAGGCTGACCCAAAAATGAAATAAAATTGGATTTGCCATGTATAATAAAATACTCCAGGTACAAACATAAACCAAAAATCATTGAAATCTGAGACATCAAGGTCCAAAAATATTTTTACATTGGTTGATTTGACATGGAGTGACTCGTGTGATTTAAAATTTTGTAACTAGATTTTTACTGAAAGTTAGTTTTTGAATAATTTAAATTATTATATACATTTGTTACAGATGGTACACCTGAAACAAAGAAATTGGCTACTACTGAAGACAGTAAGTGAATAAAAAATGACATTTTTAATGTGTGTATGTGTGTGAATTTAATGCTAATTAATTTTGTTTTATCTGAGTATAAAATAAGTAGGGATTGAATAATAGAGAATATGCAGCAAGCATGCTCAGAAAATTTTAGGGTAGTAAGAGACAAATGCCTATCAAAAATTTCTTTTGAGGCAACACATTAGGAGCCTAATTTTTAAAGTTTAAAATATATATATAATAAAACTGCTTCCTATATTTTTACTGTTTAAATGTATATACACTGCTGGCCACCCAAAATGCAACACCAAGAAGGAAGCATCAGATTGGCCTGAAATTCGCAGCATGTCGCCCGCGAGAGGGCGTGCATACGATTAGCATTGCAGGGCGTGTGTAAATCATGTGCGCCCGGCACACCACCGAGAAGCACTATAAGAAGGGTGCACAAAAGGCGGGGTGTAAGTAGTGGAAGTGTGTTGCGCTGCCGAACCTGTGCGTGGGAAGCTTCCTGATGCCTCGTCGCAGAATATGGCAGTCATTCCAGCGTGTTTCGGAGTTTGACAGAGGACGAATAGTGGCTTATCGCGACAGTGGTTTATCGTACCGAGACATCGGCGCCCGTGTGGGACGACATCCAGCCACAGTGAGGCGAGTATGGATTTGGTGGGTTGCAGGAGGGATGGAAGGACCCACGTGAGCGAGCATGTTGTGCGGCGGGCATTGATGGCTCGCACCACCACATCACGAACGTTAGTCCAGGAATCACGGTGTTCTGCGCAACAACCTGTGTCAGCATGTACAGTTCGACGTCGTCTGCAGAAGCGGGGACTTGTCGCACGACGCCCATTGCTCCGATTACCATTGACGTTATACCCAGGGCTCGACAAATATGTTCCAGATGTAGGAGCCAGCTCCAAAATTTAGGCGCCAGGTGAAACGAAGTCAATAACGCATGAGCAAAAATATGTTTGGTTATGACACTGGAACAAAGAGTGGTAAAACCATATTTGTTGTCATTTTTTTTTTTTTACCCAAACCACTTATTGTAAAATAAAGTTCCAATTTGCTTCACAATTTTCTTTTTCTATTCTTTCAGTAGACAATCTCAAAAAAATAAATTTCAGATTTTGATTTTATTAAAATACTACTTGTGGATGTCATATTTTGTACATATTAATTCAGAGTACCATATTTTTTTTTCCTTCATGAGATTCACAAGGGCATGCAATCTAAAGCCTGTGAAAAAAAAAAAAAAATCCCACACATAATCCGCAGCAGCATATGATTCGTAGATCGGGAAATTCTGAGAAAAACAATTTCTTCCTTCGCATAATCCGCAGCAGCATGTCTCAGCCCATGATATTAAAAAAAAAAAAAAAAAAGACAGTCTATACCTGCCAACATTGGCAATAGCCTTGTTACTAATAACTAGCATTGCGTGGCATGCATAGACTCTATTTTATGAAATGATCCATCTCTTTGTAAACAATAAATATGTGCCCCAACAAAACGTTACAACAAACAAGGTCTCTAATGAAACAAACTTAGCATGTGAGAAACAGAATTGATTCCCCAGCGAGGGAATGATCGCAAGATTTAAGTTCAAAACTTCCACCAGTAAAAATCAGTAAGATGTGTTCAGAATTCCACAATGCTCGACAGACAGGAAATCCAAGCAAGTGAATGAACCTCCACTTACCATATGATTATACTGCCTCTAAAATTGTAGTTTAAGACAAGATGAGACCAAAGAGGGGGGGAGGAGTTGAACATTTTAACTGGTGAAAAATCTAAACAGACAGCAAGAATGCAGACAACCATTAGTCTGTCTTTTGTTCACTCTGCAACTGCACAGCATCGATTGCTTAATTTTTCTTTCTGCTGCTATCATTCTCTCCCTACTTCTTCATTGCCGCTTTTCTTTCTTTTCTTGATTTTTGTGCCATCTGATAACAACCATCAGCATGAGGACCATGAGCGCATGATATCAAAGCTTAAACTGTTTTAGATAAATGGTGTGACTTTGGGAATATTAATACTTTTGAACACCATGCCTCAATTTTTAAAAATTTCCAACTTCGTCACTTCCGTTTTCGGGAATTTCTTTCTTCTCTTATTAAGATTAAATGCAAAAACGTATGGGGCGGGGGATATTTAACAACGCTGGAGAGTGGGAACATCACGGGAGGGTCCAATAGCGATAACGGGAATTCCGTCCGACTTCCGGTTTTGGAAATTTTTATCCTATTTTCAAGGTGAAATGCAAAAATTTGCAGTATAATATTACTTAAAAATACTGGACACAGGCAACATCGCGATAAAAAAGAAATTACGATTACGGAAAAATCTGAACTCCGTCGACTTTCCGTTTTCGAAAGTTTCGTAAAGATGGAATTCCGTCCTCCGACAAACATCTATCCTCCCCCCAACTCTGTTTACTTGTGCATCGATCTCCTGAGTGTCCAACATAACGAAAAAGGCGGAATTTCTCGAATGCGCGGAAGAGCCTCAAGCCTGAAGTTTAGGAGGCAATTTTCGCGGCGTCTAAACTTCCGTTTCCACAAATTCTTGCCTACAGTTTCAAGATGAAATACGAACATATATGCCATAAAATGATATTTAACAAGAAAACTAGACACAAACGCAACATCCGGAGAAAAAAATTACGATTAAGACAAATTCTTTTTACTCCATTTATCTACTGTTTTCGAAAGCTTTTCGAAACACGAAATACCGTCCCCAGACGTAAAATGACCCAATGCTATCATGATTCAAATCATCAATCGTGATAGCAATCTAAATGATGACTAAAAAAAAACAAAAACCGGAGAATTCCGCGAATCCCGAATATTATGTATATCATAAAATAATAGCAAAATATATTTTTTTAAACAAAATGAAAATTCGTAGAATCCGTAGTTAGACAACTAAATCGGTAGAAAATACGAACATTCCGTGGTAATTGGCATGCATAACAGTCGTATAATCAGCACCACGTGATCCGCATCTATCATGTTAATCCTGAATCATAATTTCTGACAGAAAACTGCGATTCACAGGACCGACTCAGAAATCCAAAGATGCAAGAAAAAAAATGATTGTCTTATTGAAAAAGTAACTGTCATTTTGAAGTACTTTTGTGTTACTTTTAAGTAAATAAAAAACTAAAATCGTTAGCTGTTACGGCATTATCGCAGGTCATTAGTTAGACAAAAATATCCGTTGAAAGTGCGGCCAGTCCATAGCATTGTCTTAATTTCTGAATACGTTTCAACTGAATACCGAAAAAAACCTTTAACTAATACAATCAACGCACCAAAACTAGGCGATGCGATTCGCAGAATGGCTACACGCTATGGAATAGCTCTGCGCGATTCCCGAGAGTCGCGGATTCTCACACAGCGTAGGCTTCCGTGCGCGCAAATAGTAACGCCTTCCTTGCGTCATATTTTCTGTCAAAATACTTCGAAGTAAAAAATATATATTCTTACAATCTCTTTGCAGTCTTCTATCTCGCTGTTACGTTATATTTTTTTCTGCTACCACATTTTCGGTACTTTCCCAATAACACCACCTTTCCTGACAATACCTCGCGGACTTTTTAAAACAGCGCATCGGTTTTTTTATTACCGATGTCCGCAGCATCCAAATTTATAACCTTTTAATAGATGATAATCTACGGATTACACAACAGAAATTACGGCATTTACTGCAATATATTACGAAATCTCAATTAAGAAGAAAATTAGGCGCCACGGCCCAAATTTTAGTCGCCTGGGCGACCTGGCGCACGGGATTTGTCGAGCCCTGGTTATACCACCTGCAAGTGTGGCGGCAGTGGGCCATTGAATGCCACACCTGGACTGCGGAATGGCAGGACATTGTCTTCTCCGATGAATCCTGCTTCTGCCTGCAACACTATGGTCGTAATTGCGTGTGGCGGCGAGAGACTGTATGACGCCTGCATTATGCATTGCCCTACAGGTCCGTCGCCTGGCATTATGGTTTGGGGCGCAATTGGATACGACACCCGCACTCCTCTGGTACGCATCGCCGGTACACTCAACAGCCACCACTACATCTCTGATGTTTTGGAGCCTGTAGTCCTCCCTTACCTGCAGGACCTGCCAGCGACCACGTTTCAACAGGACAATGCGCTCCCGCACATGGCACGCAACGTGCAACAATTCTTCACGGCCCACCAGGTGTCACTGCCGTTGTGGCCCGCCTGTTCTTCCCGATATGTCGCCCATCGAACACGTCTGGTCGCTGATCGGCAACAAAGTGGCCCGACAAGCACCACCCGCGGCTACGCCTGATGAGCTGCGGCAACGTGTGGAAGCAGTCTGGACCGACATACCCCAAGCCCACATCCAAAGCCTCTTTCGTTCGATGCCGCCGCGTGTAGCGGCCGTTATTGCCAGCCATGGGGGCCACACGAACTATTGATGTCTGCGTGTTCCGCGAGTCGCACGGGCGTGTAAGCTCAATCGTTTCATCTTTGTATCTGTTGTTATGTGCCCAGTGAATCTGGCTTTGCTATCTCATGTTCTTCTTGGTGTTGCATTTTGGGTGGCCAGCAGTGTATTATAAATGTTGAATTGCACAGTGTTAAAACATGTAAGATTCATTACTTAATGCAACTTGATTCATTACTTAATGCAAGTGACAAGCTGCTGTTCTTTGAGGTGTCAACTAAATGCTTGCAGTGCGGTGTTTGTTTCTCTTACAACTATCTCAGGTGCATTGTTAGAGATGCTATTATCTGGAGGTGAATGTTCGTAATGAATATTACTTTTTTCAGTAATTTCATTGTTTGCCAGAATATACAATAAACAGTACATAAGAAAAAAGAAATTGCCTCTGTTCTAGGAATTATTCTATGCAAATCTAGGCCAAAATTAGTGGAACAGATTTGTGTGCCCTTGATCAGTGCCAACCAAATAGCAGCTGCCAGTGAGAGAATACTCAATTGTAAATTGTTGTTGGGCAAGATCTCGAATATCTAATAGAAAACATAACCTGGTCAGAGAAGTAAAAAATTACACTTTTTGAAAGTGAGCTATTTGTTGAATCTTAACATTTCAACATATCTTCTAAGGTAGGAAAATAAGATATAATAATAAAAATTAATTTTGCTTTCATGTTCTGACACTGAAAGAAGATGGTAAATCTAATCAAGATTTAGCTTTTTGGAAGAGAGAAACTGAAAATTTAATTTACTGCATTGTTGTTTGTATTATTACTCCAGAGTTGGAAAAAAACAAAAAACCTAGTTGCAAGTGTAAACTGAGATTAAAAAAGAAAAAAGTTAGAAATAAAGATAGAAATTAACTTTCATGATATTTCCAGGGCTGTGGTTCAGAATGGAAAAAGTGTTAATAATGTGCATAAAAATTTCACTTCTGGGTCATTCCACACCAAATTGTCAGATTCTATCTACCACACCATCTTTATGATTTTTTTCTATGATTTAGATTACCCCAACATATGAAAATCTCCAAAGTTTAATTTTTTTAAAATTCTGATAGATTAGAAGATATTTTTAATTTTCAAATTTTGGGGCATGGTGGGCATTTTGCGTAAAAGCGCAAATATCTCCGTTTTTTGGATTAAAAGAGGTACCAAAATGACCACTCCTTCGTAATTTTCCTGAAGGAATGCATTAGTGCAATGCACGAATTTCTATCTTTAGTTTTTGAGTTATGTGCAGTGAGAGAGCCTTTTTTCAAAACATAAAAGACCAATGTAGTACAGGACTTAGAAAGTCGCAATTGTTTGTTTTTGTTTTTAAACAAAAGATTAATCTAACAAATGAAAAAAAAAACCCAGCAACCTTGAACCTTTGCATGCATGTCAAGAAAAGAATTTTTAAATACAGTGCATGGCTTGTATTTTGCCACTGTGAAAGTGTGGGTGGTGAATTGTGCTGTGCAGCCAAATGGCAGCAGGAGTCAATGTTGGCTTTTGAACGGGTGACAGACGGTACCACCATTGCATTCGTCGGTCAGATTAATCTTATCAACCCACAATCATTTGATATGATGTTTAAAGGAAGGAAGATGAATTAATGTTATCAGGGTGCGCACGCGTGCTTGAAAACCTGGAAAGTCCTGGAAAATCATGATTACGTTTTCAAGGCCTGGAATATCCTGGAAAAACGGTATTTTTTTAATGCTGTCTTGAAAAGCCTTGAAATTTGAAATTAGTGCTTAAAAAAAATGCCGTTTTAGGAAATCGTGTTACTGACTGTTACCCCTTATTTTTTTAAGTTCCTCTCCTCTGTTCTCAAAGAAACCGCCGGCTACAGTGGTGTTTCGGATGTGCCCAAATCCCAATTTGGCTGGGGGGGGGGGGGAAGCATACTTCCAGTGCAATAAAAATTGGATGATTACTATTATAGCAGGTCTGTTAGGGAAGGGGAGCTTGATGCATTCTCTAGCCCTGAGCTTGATGTCCGTCGGACAACTACTGAGAACAACAGAAGGGGAAAGAAGAGACATTTAGCATTTGCAAGGGGGTCGCGTGTTTACCAAGTCAGCTGGCATCCACCAGTGAAGAGTATGCCTGAACAACACATTCATCTGCTCCTTGTTTATTGCATTAAGACGCTTGCTTCCGGCCCACCCCTCAAGAGACTTCGGCTACTTATGATAAAAAATAAGAAAACTATCTTTGCGAATTTTTCACAAAAGTGGCTGAAATTTTTACACTTACTATAATTGGATTACAGAAGCTCACTCCCAAAATTCCATTTGAATCGGTTTAAAACTTAAAAAGTTAGCATTGGAAATTTTTATTATGTGTGCCTCTTTAGACAGTGAGCCTTGAGCAAAAAGGGTGTTACCATAGCAACGGTTGATTGACAGCTGGGAGCGCTGATCCGAAGCCCTTGGTTGGGAAGAAAGCAAACACCTGTTTATCACTTCCACGGCTCAAAAGGACTAAGAGATATTTTCAGAAATCCATTTTCCGGAATTTTTGAAAATAACAGTAAAATTTTTACAGTGGTTAAAATACATCACAATAAAGTTCTAGTGCAAATTTCGCCGAATTCCGTTTGAAACTTTAGCAGATGCAAAAAAAAAAAAAAAAAAAAAAATCTTCCGTTGCAAAATCGGATTCAAAAAAAAGAAACAGCAATTATAAATTACGGGAAAAGCAAGCAAATTATTTTTTTTTAGATGCCATGGTTTATTTAAACAGAGTGATCCTTAAATTTTGAAATTTTGTTTCTGTGATGATATGGACTCTATTTTAATTACAAACATACATTTTTATTCAGATGTCTGAGTTACTGTTTTAATAAAAAAATCTATAATTAAAAAGTTTTCAATGGATTTAGGCGAAATTCAGCAGATAAACGTATTTTAGTAAATTGCAACGTTATGACGTAAATTTGGTCATTTTGTCGAAAATTGGGCAGCATTTTTTTTTTTACGTTTTCTCCTATAGTTAGGGTGAAGGAGGAAGACACTTCAGTGAGCTGCAGGTGGTGATTTATGGCGATGTGCCAAATGAAAAGAAGCCGTTCCATCAGGACATTCCAGAGGTTGAGTGTGCGTGGGACGCGTGCTCCTGCTGTTTGAACTTAATCGGAATGTTTTCGGGAGGGGGAGAAATATCCGTTTCAGCTTTACAGCTTTCAGGCTCCTTTTTTTTTCTTGGTAATAAATAAAAACCATAGTTGCTGCATTCACCATTGATCCATATTCGCATTTCTTGAATATAAACAGCAGACAATCGGAAACATGGTGTTGGGTGGGTCTTGATGTTCTTCATTTGTATCTGCTGAATTTTGTTCTGTGGGAATACGGAATGAGTTATACTGTGAATACATACAAAACTACATATTTTTGAGCTGAAAAAATATGTCTACTTGTACACAGTAGCTAACGTGTGAACTCAGACGAAGACAATCGGACATATGGACGTCTGATTCCATAAAAAAATCAACCCATTTTATTATACACGACAGGTAAAAAAAAAAAACATTACATGTTTTTAAACATTATAAAGGAAAGCGGATTTTTGAAACACCATGACTTGATGATATTAATTTCTGAAAGTTTTTTTTTTTCGATTTTAATTTCTGAAATCTTTTTTTTTTTTTTTTTCAATTACAATACACTGTAACCTGATACCTGTGTGTTGTATCCCTTAGTTGTATGGCAGATTTTCAGTTGGCCGATATCCGCGATCGTAAGTGGTAGTTACATTGCTATTGTTGATGATGACAAGATAAATACTGGAGTAATGTAGAATGTTGCATAAAGTAAAAAAAAAAAAATCGCCCCCTCCTCCCCCTTCGAACTTTTATGCGGTTATCATAGCTGATCAACCATTTCATTCCATGAACATCAGCACATTTCAATCATTTGACCATTGGGGGTCTGACGGAATTCAGCAGTGCTTAAGCGCCTAGTGCAACGAGAACATGCTAATTATGGACAGTTCTATTCCCTTCCCCCTATCATCCCTAATCCATTTGCATCTTTCATCATTTTTATTACTTAAAACTGAAATTGCTTTTAAAAACTAATTTGAGCATGATACTGTAAAGCGTAGTAATCATCCTGGAATTTTTTGTATATGGCCTGGAAAAGGCCTGGAAAGTCCTTGAATTTTTTCCCCCAAAAAGAGTACGAACCCTGAAGAATGTATTTTAACAAATCCTTTACTGCCTTATAAATTTCTTTTTTGAACAGCACAATTATGAGAATGTATTTTAGCAAATTGTTTACTATCATGAAAATTTCTTTTTCAAAATTATGGGTGGAATTAGATATTAATGTATACTTATAAAGAGAAAAACCAACTTCACACAACCCTCTTTTATCCCAGTATTCATATGTGGTGCTAGAGGTCTGCACGGGCCGAGACGGGCTTTCATTATTTAAAGTAAAACAGACTGGGAGAGTAGTTTTTTTTTTTTTTTTATAAGAACAAAATATTCGCTGTACGGTGCTTTTCTCGTTTGGTAAACTCACAACATACAGCAGCAGGATAAGATTGAATAACTTTTTCAAAATTATGGGTGTGATTAGATATTAATGTATACTTATAAAGAGAAAACAATTGGAGTGGGTCAGCTCTCTCTCTCTCTCTCTCTCTCTCTCTCTCTCTCTCTCTCTCTCTCTCTCTCTCTCTCTCTCTCTCTATCCCCCCCTCCCTCTCTCTCAACTTTCACCCTCCTGTCATGCTTCAAGGCAGGCTATTAACTGCAGCATTTCTAAACTGAGCCACCCGCTCGCAGACGAGGTTTTTTATTGTTCTTTTCGGTGGCACTTTGTTCTTTAGATGTGTGAAAAGCTTTTAAGTTGACTTAAATGGCATAGGAGAAATGGGTTGGGAGAAACTTACTTCTGTGTATAAATCCGTGCTGCATTTTCCCCATTTGTATTCTCAGCCATCCGTTTTCAAAACTTCTGGGACACTGGTTAGCCGGGCAGTCAGTCGTTGTTTTCTCTTAGCATATGCTCAGTTCAGTGTTGCGGATAAATACTCTTCCATACTTATTATGGAGTTTAAGAAAGTGAAAGATTTTCGTGAAACAATCACTTCGGAGAATATGTGCTTGTAGACATTGTAAAGGGGAAAAGCGATATTTGGAAATATTGTAAATTACTGTCCCATTCTGAAACTAGTCTGCTGGAAAACATTGTGTAGTGCACTAAATGCAAAAACTTTTTGAGTTACGATAGCACAAAATCTGGAACATCACATCTTAAGCGGCACAAATGTGCCCCCTCCCCCTTGAGACATTGGGTTCCAGCGATATGATATGTCAGTAGAGATAAGTGCAGTTTATAAAGCCATAAAATCTTCTCTCAGTAGAACGTTGGCCTCGCAATTCTGAATATTTCGTACTTATCGAATTGCCCCCCCCCCCCCCAAAAAAAATCCCCAAGGATATTTCCTATTCCGGCGGTAGAGAATGATAATTTGAAAACCCAGTTAACGTTTATTGAGAAATATACAGGTTGGGCCGGGCTTTAATTAAAAAAAATGAAACTTGCCGGCCCTTGGGCCGGGCTTTCTGAAATAAGGCCCGTGCAGACCTCTATGTAGTGCTGCCAGTATGATGGGAAAGAAACTGAAAAATAATAATAATTAGGTTTACCAGTCAGTTTTGCCTTGCCTTACAAGTGCTTTCTTTCACTTCAATAATAAAAAATTGCATCCCTGTACATTGACAGTTCATAAATGGCAACTTTTCATATGAACGTATTTGCACATTCCATATCAAAATTCTTTACATATTTACAAGCTTTTAAGCCACACTTCTATAAACTAGTTGCGTGCCTGTATGTGCTGCCGCTGTGACATGCTTTGCATCAGCCAATTCTTTTCTGAAAATGTGGCAGAATGGCAAACCTGAAAGTGATGCCATCTTTCTTCACTTTTAAGGCTAACAACGCCAGTTTCGGTGGCTAGGTTTGGCCTAAACTCTGGTTCTTATGGACAATGCTAAATATTCTTTCTGCAGTTGCATTACTGTGTGGCACAACAAATATATCATATATCAGGTGTGGCAAAACTTCATACTTTTTAGCACCAATTGCACCAGTCATTTTCAAAATGTTTGACCATGTTGTATCAATGTAGGATATTCAAAACACCTTCTTCCAATTTATCAGCTTAGTATAAGGCAAACTCCAATTCCAACTTGTCCAGATCATTGTCACCATGGTTTGTACGTGTCCCGAAATCCTAGAAAAGTCCTGGGATTCCATTTTGTCCGGGAAATGTCCTAAAATTCTGTTACATGTCCTGGAGTTTTATCCATTCCTGCCTTTTTGTCCCTGCGTGATGTTTTGTAGTTGAGGATTTTTCTACTGACATAGTTTATGTCTGACAAACTTCCCTCCCCAGCAAAGTTCAAAATTAACGGGGGCCATGAGTGAAATGCGACTGCATTTGGCAACCAGCGATTTGACATCGGGCCAAATTGAGACTACATGTATCTTCTACTGCATTTTATCATGATTCTTTTTAATCTGAATTACTTTTTGTTCGCTATTCTTAGTGGTGTTTGCAAGAATTGCCCCCCCCCCCGTTCATGTTCTTAATTCATCTTCAAGATTCACTTAATACGTAAAACTTTGTTTCAATCACTTGCGTTGCTGACTTCCCCTTCTCACCGGCACTATCGTCACCCAAGCAAGTTAAAGAAGTGACCTTGAACAATGAGCAGGATCCTCCCACAGTGGTCAGTGGACCTTTGTGACACTCCCTCCCCCTCTACCTGAAGCAGAGCAGAGCCACAGCTTGCCTGAAATTCAGTAATTGCAACTGAAGAATTGTATCGATTATTTGTTCATCGCTTTACACTTCGGTTGGAATCGATTCATTGTAAATCTAGCGTCAATATAACTTCTTGGCTTAAGGCGCATCATTTTTTAGCATGTTTCACTAACCAGAGTTCGCCAAAATGTGTAATTACATGTCTAGTACGTCCGAAAACGAAAGTGACTAAGCTGAAAAGTTTGTAATAATTGATGCATGGTGTTCAAAAGTATTAATATCCTCAAAATTACACTTTATCTTATCAAAAATAGTGAAAGCTATCATGCATTCATGGTCCTCACAAACTGAAAGTTTTTCAGCATGATAGATGAAATTGTCATCCAAGGGCACCATAAAAGAAAAAAAAAGTGACAAAGAAATGGGAAGGGTAACAAAAGATATCAACAAAATGAAAATTTAAGCACTGGTTGCTGCTTAGCTGCAGAGTCAACAAAAGACATGTGGCTGTGGTACTTGCTGAGAAGTTTATTAGATATTTTTAGATGCCTATAAGAATCTCAAAAGTGCAATGTATTCACTTCTTGAACACATTGCTGTTGCATGTGGTCATTACAAAACATGATAAATTTAATGTTATTGTTGTAAAATACGAATGTTATCTTTATTACTGAAACAAGAAGCAAAATGGATCCAAATTCTAAATACATTGAGTTGTAGTAAAATATTTTTATTATGAAAAAAATCTGGATTAATTTTTCTTAATCGCCCACCATTTTTTTATTTCATCTGTTAATTTTTCTAAAATACTCCCCACTTTTAAAAATTACTCACTAAATTTTTTAGAGTAAAATTACTCCTTTAAATTTTCTTTTTGGCAAACTCTGGCACTAACAAAGAGTTGGAACCATTGTTAATTTTCTTAGTTCTGAAAGTTGTCTTACATTTATTTTTACGAGTTACGTGAATCTATCGATCACCATGACGATAATGGATTTTTTTAATCCGCCTCAAAAACTAACATCTCCCAATTTGGATGAACATATGTACACTTCAAATATGGATGTTGCACGTGTGTCGAATGTCAGTCAGCTCAAGGTTTCAACGGAATCTATTAATCAGCCAAGCCTGGACGCCAGTGTTACTCTTTCACTACCGTCGACTTCAGAAATGTTGGAATCTGTTGACCCAATGATGGATGGTGCCCCTAAACCCCCGTCAACTTCTCAAAGCATGGGGGAATCAACTGGGGAAAAATTTAAGCGACGCCTTATTTCTGTCAGTAAGGTACCCAGCAAAAGTGGAAGAAAAAATTTGTGTGCTTACGATTTGAATTTGTTGATGGTGAAAATAATATGTACTGTCAAGTGTGCTGCCCTGACAGGAATATCAAAAAACTCGTAATGATACTATTGTTACAAAAATGTCTTATTAATGGCTGTAGCACCTATAAACATGAGACGCTAGTGAGGCACAGTAAATCTAAGGTCCATAGAGATGCACTTGAGACAAAGTTTGTTAAAAAAAATCCTTTGTCATCTGCATTAGTTAACTGTGTTTCTACTATTGGGGAATCAATTCATTAAAAAATGGTATTTCTTTTTAACACTGCATATTCTGTCATTGACGGAAATCTTTCTTTCTGCCAATTTGAAAGATTGTCAATTGCAGAAGAAAAATAGAGTGAATATTGGTGATACATACCAAAATGATAAGTCATGTTACATTTTCCTTTCTTATTTCTAAAGCAATTCGCAAGCAGCATGCTGAGGTTTTATCAAGTTTGAAATTTATAGCTTTTATGTTCGATTCTTCCACTGATGTATCCACATGTGAATCAGGTTATGTATGCTACTGCTGTGGATGGTGGTATTTAAACAAACCTTGTGAAATTGCCACAGCTTGTGAGTGGAACTGCAGTGAGTGTTGTTTCAGTGATTGATGAAGCCATGGCAGAAAGTCACATCCAGTGGAAAAATAAACTGGTAGCAGCTTGTTTTGATGGAGCAAGTATAAATGTGTGTTAACACAATGGTGTTGCAGCACGTTTATCAGTGGTAAATGTGGGTTAATACAATGGTGTTGCAGCACGTTTATCAGTGGTGTTTGCATTCCGGGTCTAACCCTGATTTCCGGGTTCTGTACTCAATCGAACCCGAAATTCCAGATTTTCTGCTATGTAAATTGTGCTGACAGGTAAACGATGTGGTATATTGTTTAAAACATATCCCACTCCTTTTTACAGCTTTTTAAATTGTGCACACGCCTGTAAACTTGTATATATGAAAAACAACAAAAAAACAACAACTGAACAGTCAGGATTCTGTCCTTCACGTTAAATAGTTGCTAAATAATTATGTAGCAGTGCAATATACTGTACATACCTTTTGCAGTTTTCACCAGTCTCGCCGCTCCACCGCGTTAGGTCGCGAATTTAAAATTCCGACCAATGCGCATTGCTTTTCCGTTTTTTTTTCTCCGCAGAGGAAAGCAACGGAAAAGCAACACACATAAAACGATGTGGTATATTACTTAAGTTGAGGATTGGTGAAGCCTGTTTTTCCATCAGAGAACAAGAGTGCTCCATGGAAAACCAGAATAAAAAAAAATAAAAAAAAATGTAACGTTACTTTTAGCAGCTAACACAAGCAATTCTTAAAATCCTACACCATTTTCGAGAGTAAAATATCTACCCATTGACCATCAATCAAATAAAAAGACCCGGACAACAAACGAAATTTTCAATTTAAGTTTTTAAAAAGTTTTAAATATTTTTTTTATTTTGATTTATAATATCAAATTATAATTCATATTAATAGTTTAGTAATAGTGTGCCTTCCCACTCCATGCCAAAATTTTCAGGGTTTCAAACTTTCCCTCGCAATCACCTGGTTTATTTACAGAGTCTCCTGGAATTGTGTCTGTACACTGCATTGCACACCGATTAGAATGAGTAATTTCTAACACATTACAGGATATTCCATTTTCTTTAAAATGTGAAAACCTCTTTAAAATCTATCTACAAAATGTATCATAAGAGTCCAAAGCTTTTGAAAGAACTGAAGGAAGTATTTTCAGAACCATTATTAAACAAGAAAGATGACACCGAATTTTCAGGTGTAATAAGCATGTCTTTTGAATCCGTTTTGACGCAAATTAAATTTATCAAAGCTATTCAAAGTCAATGGAAGCGGTATGGAAAACAATAGTGTCTGACGGAAGAAAGAAGTTTATCAATTGGGTTTTTAATCCCTCAGATATTGCTGAAAACGGAATCGTGAGCTTACGCCCTCTGGTTGCAGATTTGTACGTTAAGAAAAGCGTAAATTATATGAGACACATTTCACACTGGAAACGCTCTCCAACACTTCAATAATTTTTCAAATCGGACTCTTAGAAACAGATCGACAAAAATAAAATGTGACTTTACGTCCCCTGGTGGAAAAACCATGCATTATTTTAGGAAGAAAGTATTCTCAAAAGGTTTTCCCATATTAGCAGTATTGGTCCAAGAAAAAAAAAATTAGTCTAGTTTTCAAAATTAGTCTAGTTTTCAAAATTAGTCTAGTTTTCAGGAGCCCAGATTTTGCTACAAATACATCGAAGCAGAAATTAACACCTATGCCCCCTGGTGGCCAAACCATTCTTTACCAAACATTAGAAATTATGTGAAAAATATTTTCCATCAGGTCTTGTATGCGATACAGCAAGAATTTTTCAAATCGGAGTTTTAGAAGCAGAAATAATGCAGAAAACGCAATTTCCCGTTGTGTCCCTAGCGGAAAGTCTTATGATTTACTTGAAAATTTTAAATTTTTACGAAAAACATTTCGCATCCGAAACACTATCCAACAAAGGACATTTTCAAATCTGACTCCTAGAAGTAGAGATATTGACAAAAATAATATATACATCTACGCCCCCTGGCGTAGAAACCATGCATTATTTCAAGAAGAAAATGTTCCTAAAAGGTTTGTCGACATAAGTCGTATCGGTCAACAAACTACTTTTTTGGCAATCTAGATTTTAGAAGCTTATATTTTGCTGCAAATACATCAGAAGCGGAAATTAAGACTTACGCCACATGGTGGCCAAACCATTTTGTAAAAAAATAGAAATTACGTGCAAAGGATTTCCCATCAGGAACTGTATCTGGTGCAGAAAGAATTTTTCAAATCGGAGATGTAGGCAGAGATGCCAAGTACTACGAATCCTCCGTAGTTTCTACGGATATCATGTTTGTACTACGGACCAACAGAGAAGGTGTGAAAAACTACGGATTTTCCCAAAAATCTGATATTTCCGTAAAACTTTTTTATTTCTTAATTATTTAAAAAAAAAAATCGCATAGTCAAATGTGATTTTTGCCTAACATGCTTGCTGTGTGGGGCAGGTGGGATATCAGGAAAAAAAAAAAAAACTGCTCTGAGCAAATAGTAATCAGATCAAAGGAATCCTGAATGTTTTTTTTTTTCTGGCAGAGGCAGAGCACATAACTGAGCTACCAGGATGTGTAGACCTTGTTATTGCCTCAGGGGAGTTTTGTTCTTTGTGGGCAGTATATTTGCTCAGAGCAAGAAAAAATCTCTCCCTGTATCTTTGGCAACCAGCCAAAGAAAACGTCTATCAGCTTCTGGGTGTGTGCCCAGTTGTGACCTGCTTCCCATGCTGTAGGCTCTGTGGCTCTCCTGCTGCTGTCACTGTCAGCAAAGAGCTTAATTGTTTATGTTTCATTCTTAGTTGGGAATCTTTTAATTTCAGTTTTAATTTTTTTTTTTTTGTTTCTCACTTGTGTTTTAAGTTGTGACATTTTACTTCCCACATCTTAGCAGAAAACTTCTATTGTGTTAATGAAACGTTGCATGGATTTTTATTGTAATTTATTTTATTTGCATTGCCTTCTTATTTTATCCTTTTTTTTTCCAGAATTGATTTATTTATGCAATTTAAAATACCTTTTTGATTATTTTTTTCATATAAGCATTTAATGCCAATTTTCTGTTTATCCGCATAATAACGCTATGGAACCTTCCAAAGTTAATTGTTCTGTGCATCGGTCTTTGCTCCCATTGTGTTTGTCGTGTACAAATTTACTTGCAATTGCGTTGGGTAAATGGCCACCTGCCTCTACTAATATTCTTGGATCTAAAAAGCAAAAAAGTTGTCAAAAATTCATGGAGAGTTATTCGCAAGAATTTCCGTGTCTAAAATCGTCTCGGGTATCCGAAAACCAAGGGTTCTGTTCCCCGTGTGCTGTTGACTTTTCAATCTCAAACGACGGAAAAGACTATTGTGATCGGCATTTTCACTCTAAAAAACAGGAGGAATAACCATAAGTGTGTGGCATCACACACTTATGACATAACATATTTATCAAAAGCTGGAGTTGCAATGGTATGTATTTTTTGTGTATTTACTTAAGTTTTTTTTTTCCCCATTTTAAGGGGACTTAGGTATGTTGCAAAATTTATCCAAGTATTGTCCCCGATCCAGATTAACATGTTGCTAAAAATGTAGCAGTGTACTCTGGGAAATGGTCATGCCTGCAAATTTTAATGTGGGAACTTGACTTGACCTCACTACGGAAAAATTACGGGCGCCGCGCACGTGGACTACTGATGACTTCCTTCAGATGTTGGCATCTCTGTATAGGGGGAAACACAAATTTATCTCTATGCCCCCTAGCTAAAAGTCCTATGAATTACTTAAAAATTTTGAAATTATATGAACAACATGTCACACTGAAAACACTATCCAACAAAGAAGGAATTTTTCAAATTGAACTCCTAGAAGTAGAGATATTGACAAAAATAAGATATGCATCTACGCCCCTGGCGTAGAAGACATGTATTATTTCAAGAAGAAAATGTTCCTAAAAGGTTTGTCGACATGAGTAGTATTGGTCAACAAACGACTTTTTTTGCAATCGAGATTTTAGAAGCTCAGATTTTATGGCAAATACATCAGAAGCAAAAATTAACACTTATGCCCCCTGGTGGCCAAAGTATTCTTTACCAAAAATTAGAACTAACTTATAACCACCCTGTATGAGATGTGTGAATAAAATTTGGTGAATACACTGTAAAAATGAACAGAAAACATTTAAGAAACTAACTTTACTGGACTTAAAAACAATCCCTGCCTGATACAATACACTTTTGGCGTCGTGTAATTACTTGGCGCAGTTCGGTGCGAACTTTCCATCCGCAGTGATGGAAAGAAAGTTTGCGCCGAACTGCGCCAATTTCATTATCTTGTGCCAAACTGCTACAAATTATGAAAAAAATTAATATTTGTGCCCAACTGCGCCGAAACGGCAATCCACAGTAAAAATTGCCGATCGAAAAAAATGTTTTCACTGCAAAATATGCTATTTTAAACATCAGATCGAATGACACTTTTTTAAAAGTCTACGCGTAATTTGGTGAAAACGACGCTTAATCAACTCGTACCGTACCGCCAATCCCAAAATTTCAGAATGTTTTTCACCTACCTTCTGATTCGTTGTTTTTCAGCAAAAGTGACGAAAAAACAACGATTTTTGTGATGTAGAAATTTAAATTGTTTTTGCTTATGGAGGAGGAGTTTTGTAATCACATGGTATGTTGGAGAAACGATGCTGTATGTTATGAAATCCTGATGAAGATTGTTTACTGATAGTTTGGCGGTCTTTCTGAGTGCTGTGCAATTGAGTATGTTTATATGTCGTTCCCTGCTCTTTGGGATAGCACAGTTATTTCATTCTGGGCGAGGTGCGCGATTACGTAAATACAGCGTAAGGCCAATCATTAGCTATTTCGATGACGCGGAGGACGACTGAAAATGGCTCTCCCGTGGCAGGATACAATGGTTCTGTTTCTAAAGGATTCATAGGTATTCAGAGTTGCCAACTAATATGGATTTTCACTCCATCTGACGGTTTTATGGAAGTCACCTGAAAAAACTACGGAAAAGCCCTCTCAAGATCCCTGCGCACAATTTCTATTTTTTCAGTCTTTTCGTCAAAAAAATGCACTCTACAGATAGTCCCTTATGCGCCTTTGATGTTCTGGCTTCCCCCGCCAACGGAGGCAGAGCTTGTCACGTGATTCCCAATACATCCATTTCAGAGTACCGTGTGCAAAAGTCGAGAGGGAACCCAGCTCAGCACCTTTTGCCAACTCTTTACATAGATTGCATGTGGCTTTGTGGTTGTGAAAATTTTGCTGCAAACGTTTTAACCCTTTCCACTCGACTGTCGGGTGACACCCGACATTACGAAATCGCTGAATAGCTCACCCGCCACTCCGATGACTCCTTTATAGCTCGCATGTTGGTGGTCGAGAGACATTTCTTTTTCGTCGGATAGGTCTGGTGTCACTCGCCACGCCTATGACGATCCTATAGCTCGCATGTCTTTTTCACCGGATAAAGAAAAAGAAACGTCTTTTTTTCACCAGATAAAGAAAAAGAAACTTCTTTTGCGTGTTGGGTGTCACCCCACATGCCAATGACGCCTCTATGGCTTGCATGTCGGCGCTCGCAAAGAATTTTATCATCGAATAGCTCGCGTGTGAGGTGTTATCCGCAACGTCTATGACGCTCTATAGCTTGGATGTCGGCGCTCGCGAGGAATTTCTTTTTCGCCGAATATGTCGGGTGTCATCCGCCACGCCTATGACGCCTCTATAGCCTCGACATTTCTTTTTCACCGAATATCTCGTGTGTCTGTGTCACCCTCCATGCCAATGATGCCTTATAGCTCGCATGTTGGCGCTCGTGAGACTTTTCTTTTTGCTGAATAGCTTGCGTGTCGTCCTCTGTGCTCATTACGCCTCTATAGCTCGTCTGTCGGGGCTTGCGAGACATTTCTTTTTCGCCAAATATCGCATGTGTCCGGTGGTACCCTCCATGACGATGACTCCTCAATAGCTCGCATGTCGACGCTCGTGAGACATTTCTTTTTTGCCGAATAAATCGGGTGTCATCCGCCACGCTGATGATGCCCCTACAGCTTGGGGCTAGTGAGACGTTTCTTTTTCACCGGATAAAGAAAAAGAAAAGTCATCTGCATGTCGTGTCACCCGCCATGCCGATGACGCTTCTATGGCTCGCATGTCGGCGCTCGCGAGGAATTTCGTTTTCACCGAAAAGCTCCGGTGTTACCCGCCATGCCGACGACGCCTCTATGGCTCGCATGTCGGCACTCGCAAGGAATTTTGTTTTCACCGAATAGCTCGTGTATCATCTGCCATGCCTATGACTCCTCTATAGCTCTTATGTCGGGGCTTGCGAGACATTTTTCGCTGAATATGTCGGGTGTCACCCTCCATGCCAATGATGCCTCTATAGCTCTCATGTTGGCGCTCGCGAGACATTTCTTTTGCGCCGAATAGCTTGCGTGTCAGGTGTCATCCTCTGTGCTCATTACACCTCTAAGCTCGTGGGTCAGGGCTAGCGAGACATTTCTTTTTCGCCGAATATCTCGTGTGTCTGGTGTCACCCTCCATGCCAATGGTGCCTCTATAGCTCGCATGTCGACGCTCGTGAGACATTTCTATTTTGCCGAATAAGTCTGGTGTCGGCTGCCACGCTAATGATGCCTCTATAGCTCGTATGTCGGGGCTGGTGAGCTAAAGTTGAGCTTTCACTGCTAAGTTGTGTCCTCTACTGCAAAAAAGAAAAAAAAATGCGAGTTCTATGTGAGTATGGGTGAAAAGTTATTTGAGTGGAAAGAGTTCATTTAGATTAAAATGAAACGAAACGTAGCAGTTAAACAGCTATGACAACAAAAAGAACGAAGTCAGAAAAAACTTTTCGTCAAGTGTATCGCGGTATGTACAGTAAAGAATGGCCTTTTTATGAAGTATTTAAAGTTTTGCTGAATCACGTTTTATAAGCCACGTGGCTGCGATTTTAGCCTGTCACAAGGCGGCCGCAATGATTGTAGGCGTCATGCGGAGAGCAAGAAGCACATATATCATGTCAAAAGATTAAATGGAAATCATGTGAGTAAAATTAATGTAACCAAAAAACTTCTGACTGCTTATAAAGAATCCTGGAAAAAATATCAAGAGCGGATTAGTGCTGGAAAAATGCAGGAAAACAAGCAAAAAAGAGAAGAAATTGAATGTTCACAAGGTGATTTGAAATGGGAAGAAGCTGAACATTTGCAGCAGTTGGATTTCCTCATGAAATGTTAAACCATGCTGAGATGAACATTGAATGTGGCATAAAAAAATGACATGAGTGCTTTAGAAAGTGGACAGATACTATTACAATAAACAAAACATTGCTAGCTATCTTAAAAAATTAGGAAAGAATGGATTGAGCAATTAAATATTGAGAAAAGCAGCGAAAAATTAAACATTTTTTGTAAAATAAATGATTAATAATAGAATCCTGCTATGGTTACAAATTTTTTGATCTATTTGAAAACTAAAATGTTTGCATGTGTGTGTGTGTGTGTATTTCAATGCAAGATGTTTTAAATTTGAGTAGGGTGCATCTATTTCCAAAACATTTTCTGCTTAAGAGTTTGTTCTATCTACTAATATTTTACCTGCTCTAAAAAATGTTTTCTTACACCAAAAATGTATTTTATCAGCTCCAAAAATGCATTTTGTTGCTTCAAAAATGTGATCACCTGCTCCAAAAACACATTTTGCTGTTCCAAAAATGTATTTTACCTGCTCAAAATGCATTTTGCTGTTCCAAAAATGTATTTTACTTGCTCCAAAAATGGTTTTGTAACTTTCCATCACTGTCTTCGACATAAATGGAATCAAAAGATAAAATAATTTTTTCAATCGGATGTTTATAAGCAAATAGTGGAATAAAACATATTTTTGAATTCGACATCATCTGCATTTACGCCCTCTAGTGGCGAAATTGTACATCGTAAAAAATAAAAAAACTGAATGAAGGATCATCATTTGCATATTTCAAGCTTCCCAATGCAAAAAGAATTTTTCAAATCTAACTAATAGTTGCAGAGATATCGTGGGTACAGACGGACGGCTGACGGACAAACCGGTAACATAAGCATGATCTTTTTTTTTTACAAAAGATGTGCTAAAAATACGGTTGTAATTAAAGTTATATGGGTGGCATCCAAAAATGAAGCACTAAAGGCGCTATTAAACAACTTAGTCATTACAGTTTACCACATGGAAAGTTTGTTTAAATAGTGAAAATGAGAAAACTAAAATATCTAAGATGAAAGGTCTACTCAAAAGCTTAACATCTGTTCGCATGATTCAATTCATGCACTTTCTGTTTGACATAACTACAACCTTAAAGAAGCTTTCAAAGTCTTTTCAAAAAGACCACATTTCATTAGACTTGGTGAAGGCATGTTTAATGAAACCCAAAGTTTTGCTAAAGGTATGAAAAAAAAAGATGGAGAAAAACTATCAGCCTTCGAACAGTCCTATGATGAAACAAGCTACTCATTTAAGAGGGTAGTGTTACATAATGATGATTGCCAATCACAGTTCCTTAAAGACAAAATAGCCATCTGCGATAAATTTGTTGAACATGTAGAGGAAAGATATGACATTACTACTAACCCAATTTTAAGTAATCAGCATATATTTGACCCAAGAAACTTACCAGTTCCAATGCTTAATAATGGTTAAACTGAAATGAGGATTTGCTTATCCGATATGGTGTTAAAGAACTTGACATTATTTTAGCAAACTTAGCAGAATGTCTAAAGGTTTCTGCTGATGAAACTAAAGAGGAGTACTTGCAATGGAAGTTGTGGGTGAAAGATAAAATTTCTCAAAAGTCTGAGATTCTGTCGGACAGACTGTTCATTGAGATGGAGTCTTCTGACGAATTTAAGAACTTGACTATTATTTAATTTTTACGTTGCATTTTATTTAGCTCTGCTATTTGTGAATGCAGATTCAGCACAATGAACCTTATAAAGAGTGATTTGAGAAGCAACATGGAAATTAGTACTTTAAATGATTTGTTGACTGTTAAAATGTCTAGAAATGCCTTTAAAAGACTTTATTCCAGACCAAGCTATCGAAATATGGTGGGAGGATGTGAAGGCTGGGCGAAACCGTCGTCCAGAATTTTAGGTACTCTTCAATTGTGTATGTAAAAAAAAAAAAAATTTATGGCTCCTAAATATTTAGCTGCACGGACCATTTAGCACATGGCAAATTTTCTTAGTTTCGTACCCTGCTCCCCCTACCTGCAAAATGCGGGACAGGCTATTAAGCCGATCCCTAGCTGACTAGCTCGGCAATGGAAGCCAAATCATAATTTTTTAATAAACTGTTATGATAAAAAAAAATGGTAATTTTTATGACAAAATCCCGGTGTAGCCACCGATTATAAAAGGAAATTGCATATGGAAAAACAAATGCATAAAAATACGCATTTCTAAATTTTAAAGCGTATTTGGCGTTTTTAAGGCATGAAATATGCGTGTAGAGGCGTTATTGCGATATCTTGTCACGCATAACTTTGAACAACAGCACAGGATACTGAGAACATGGAAATTACGATTATGGGAGAGATCTTCACTCCATTTAACTTCCATTTTTGAAAGATGGAATTCCGTCCTCAAACAGAAAACGACCCACCACCACCACAAATCCCCACAAGATTTCTGCTCAGTTTGGGCATTGATCTTTACAAAGCCCCAAATAACCAAGATAATCCTGGCCCGGTGCCGTTCATTCTTTCCACTTAGCTTTCAAACAAGCAAAACACTTTCCTCCTCCTGGAGGGGGGGTGTGATAAACAAAGCTGTGTCACGAATTTTATTCAGAGGTTTAGGGCCGATGTGATCCTGGACCACGGTGAAAGAAGCACTGTGCAGGACCAACGTAATCCCTGCTGGTGCTGCGATTTCTTTCCACATAGCTATCAAACAAGCAAAACAAATTCAAATTCCTCTTTGTAAAAAATATAGGAAAAACCCCCAAAAAACAAAAAAGCTCGGTCACGAAATGTTTTCCTAGGCTTTTACATTGATTTATTACAAAACCAGTAAAACATTCGCAGTAACAGCGGAAATCTGAATATCCATAATTTTTTGTTAGTCCTCCGTAATCCCGGGGAAATCTGTAATAATTACGGAGAATCTGTAATGGTTGACACCTCTGCTATAACTTAACGAAGGGCAGTACATTTCTGTGATGTTAATCAGGCAAAGTGCGAAGTGCTGTAGCCATCTCAAATCATTTGCAGTAACCCCCCACAAACAATGTCATCCAAAACGGAGATAGGCTTCAGCAACATCATTTGCCTATCCTGTGGCAAGTGGCAAGTTTATACTTAACGATATGTATACGAAGGACAATACATTTGTGCGATAATCACACAAAGTACGAAGAAGGTCTGGAGCCATCTCAAGCCATTTGCAGTAATCGCCCACAAATAATGTCATATGAAATGGTGGTAGAGGCTGACAAACCTAAAACCAACAGAGCATGCATGCCATCGATTATTATTAGTTTTAAGTAGGCAGCTTTTTTTTTTTTTTTTTTTTGTGGCAATGTGGTGAGGGTAAAAGATGCAAAATAAACAATTCGTATCGTGAGGTGCAAATTTAGGCTCCGTTTAACTTTTGTTTTCACAAATTTTTGTTTTCCATGTATAAGCTGAAAGACTAATATTTATGAGAAAAGCAACATTTAACAATATGGGATATCGAGAAAAAGAAATTATGCCCACGAGAGAAGTTTTTGCTATGTGAAACTCCGTTTTTGCCACCTTTTAAAAACCGGAATCGACTTCTTAAGTGGAATTTGGTTATGAAGAAAAACTTAAGATAAACTACAAAGAATATAAACTACAAATAAACGGCAAAATACCATCCCAATATATCGGGAATCTTAAAAACTAAATGCCAACGAGCTAACCTTAGAATGGCTGATACCATTAAAGACGCTGTACATACACAAATTGAAGATCCAATATCAATCCTGGACAAAGGAGGCATTTACGTAATACCAATTGCACCACCAAATGAAGGAAGTAATGATAAACTAATACATTGGAAGTACAAAAAGTATCAGACTGAAGGAACATCTAGACAACTGAAATAAAAGACAAGCTGAAACATCATTAATTCAATATTGCCTTGAAAATAATACCAAACCAGATTGGGTAAATATAAAACATTAAAATTTATTGCTATCATATGTGTGGAGATATCTAATTAAGCAAGAAGAAAAACGGGGGGGGGGGCAAAGAATTACAGGCAAGATTGTGAAGAATTCAAGAGACCGAAGACTGACAGATGGTGCATAGCAATACATACACAAAGGGGGACTGTGACGTAGAAACAGAGCATAACTTGGCAAAAACTCAACGAAGCATTGATGACTTGGCAGTTAAGGGCAAATACATCGCCGACTACCGATGAAGACTGAATTCTACAGTTGAAACACGTTTGGAATGACGGGAAGTGTGTGTGTGTGTGTGTGTGTGTGTGTGTGTGTGTGTGTGTGTGTGTGTGTGTGTGTGTGTGTGTGTGTGTGTGTGTGAACGCACAAAAAGAAACTTTGCTGAATTTCAATGATTCATCACTGACATATTTTATTCCAATTTTATTTCAATTTTTAAATCGTCTTTTACTTCACTGTCTTTTTTACCAGTATCGTCGAATATGTGATTCCGATGCATTGTTAATGTGAGCACCTGTCATCCAGTGAGAAATTTAAGTGGAAAGTGGGCGAGTTGACATTACACATTATTATTGTAAAAATTTTTTATAATAGCACCCCCAAAAATCATTGTGCAGCCTTGCATGGTCAGAACCTCCAAATTTAACATTACATGTGAAACAGAAGATTAGAAGAACAATGTATGTTCTTCAAAAAATGCTATTACAGGGGACACCAAATAAAAAAAAAAAATGACATGTTAGGCCAGAAACTGCAGTCAGGTGACTGATTCTTACTTTATTATTATGTTCCTGTACACAGTATGACCATTATCACATAATTTCTTCCTTGGATGGGTTTCACTATATCCCATAATTGCAAGATTCAGCACCTGCTGATTATTATTTTCTGTTTTTCAGAGTGAAATCCCAAACTGACATAATACCATCTAGACAGTGTTCTAAAGATTCAAATCAGCATGTTGCACAATTTTGTTTCCATAGAGCTAGGCTGAAACTGCATGATTGTGCAAACAGGTGTATTAATTCATTGAAAGTTTAGCTGTGTTTAGTTAGCACAGTCTCTCTAAGGTCTTGCTGTGTATACACTCCACTTGTGCAGTGTGGAAATTTCTTTGTTTAAGTTAATATAAATGGGTCATTCCGCATTAAATCAACAAAATTTTTGAACAAATTATACCTCACCATCTCGAATTTTGATTAAGATTGGTGTACTAAATGCTTTCATGGGTACACACACATACTGTGCGAGTACCACTTTGACCTGCCAAAATACAGTTTTTGGGTCGAAGCTCAGCAAATTAAAAAAAACTTACTTGCATGTTATGATAGTTGTCTTTTAACACTCTGTATGCCTCCATTAAATTACACAGAATGAGTCTCTTTGACACTTGAATTTTCTCATCATTGCTGTCTTTCATTGACACACAACCTTTTTACCAAGCATGGCCCTGCTGATGTAATCACTTTCATAAAACAACCGAACAGTTGTGCAGTTTCTGCTGGAAGGCTTTTCCCTGGTTTCTGATCTGAGCTTGCCAAAATCCCTTTCTTCTTTAAGATCTTCTTTGCTTGGCGAGCCATGTAGTTTGGAGCATTATATTCTCGCATTATCTTCCTTACACTCCATGATTCCGGCAAGCAAGTCAGAATCATAATTTTAATTTTCCTGCTGGTTGAAATACTGAATTTAGTCTTGAGGTTGTTTAAGACTGATTCATCTGGAGCCTCTCCATCACTCTCAGAAGACTAAGCGGTAACACACATTTTGCGTTTTAAGGCTGAACTTATTTTCTGGATCTTTTTGTAGAATACTGCTTGGGTTGTACCTTTTTAGTGTCCACGGGGATTCTCCTAACTCTTGAAGGGAGGTGTTAGAGTCTGGATTGCCTCTGACTGTAAAGTAAAATCAGGATCTTTTTCACAATCTGACACTAAATCATCACTGTCAGCATCTTGAGAGACTGAACAATGACCCTTTTCTTGCTCTTTTTTAAATTTCCCAATTTGTTTTCTGCAGCTGTCACAAATTTTAGTAACTTTTGGCATACAAATAAAGGTAACTTGATCACGCTAGTTACATTAACTGAAACTTTTATAAAAAGTTCGTAAGTTGGAAGCTTTCGACCTTGTCTTAGGTCTTCATCACGCCAATGGAGGACTAAGATTGTTGCCAGATTCTACATTTGAATTTTTCTTATTTTTGTTGCCAAAACTTAGAATTGATCTCCAGATCAACGGAATGTAGAGAGGAGATTCGGAGTTGCAAGTCATTGAGTTGAACATAATTTCTATGCTTTCATGGTAACGGAGGGCAAAACGATTGTCAAAAGAAGCAATTCGTTTTGCTTCGTTCCAGTGGGGAACTGCAGATGTGTCTTCCATTGTCAAAATAGACAAGGCAGTATTGGGATTAGCTTTCGAAACATCTTTTCTATGTTCTAAAATTCTATGGCTAATGCTCCTGTATGTGCTTCCAATGTATAAGTTATCCCCAGTAGAAGAAGAGATAGGAATGCAGTAAACTCCTGGGAGGTTCAGGCTTTCAACTTTGTCCCTATCCCTTTGTAGAAGTTTCAAGATGTTTGGGGTAGATTTAATGGCAAGATGGTAACCAAAACTTCTAAAAAGAATCTGTAACTTATAAGCATAGGAAGGATGGTAAGGAACAGAACCACAGAATTTCAGGTCTTCTTTCTTGTGAGAAAGGAGGCATTCGATTTTCGAATGGTTTTCATATTTCTTTATGAGGGAGTTGACTATAACAGCAGGGAAACCATGAGAGAGGGCTATTGTAGGTTCCCTGCTGTTATAGTCAACTCCCTCATAAAGAAATATGAAAACCATTTGAAAATCGAATGCCTCCTTCCTCACAAGAAAGAAGACCTGAAATTCTGTGGTTCTGTTCCTTACCATCCTTCCTATGCTTATAAGTTACAGATTCTTTTTAGAAGTTTTGGTTACCGTCTTGCCATTAAATCTACCCCAAACATCTTGAAACTTCTACAAAGGGATAGGGACAAAGTTGAAAGCCTGAACCTCCCAGGAGTTTACTGCATTCCTATCTCTTCTTCTACTGGGGATAACTTATACATTGGAAGCACATACAGGAGCATTAGCCATAGAATTTTAGAACATAGAAATGATGTTTCGAAAGCTAATCCCAATACTGCCTTGTCTATTTTGACAATGGAAGACACATCTGCAGTTCCCCACTGGAACGAAGCAAAACGAATTGCGTCTTTTGACAATCGTTTTGCCCTCCGTTAACGTGAAAGCATAGAAATTATGTTCAACTCAATGACTTGCAACTCCGAATCTCCTCTCTACATTCCGTTGATCTGGAGATCAATTCTAAGTTTTGGCAACAAAAATAAGAAAAATTCAAATGTAGAATCTGGCAACAATCTTAGTCCTCCATTGGCGTGATGAAGACCTAAGATAAGGTCGAAAGCTTCCAACTTACGAACTTTTTATAAAAGTTTCAGTTAACGTAACTAGCGTGATCAAGTTACCTTTATTTGTTAATATTGTTACGTGTTTTGCCCATAATCATCAAACTTTTGGCATGTCTGAAAATAGTGTACACATCCATTCTGAAACAGTTCTTAACCCCTTCTTATTATAAGTGTGATTAGACTTTTGAAATGGGTTGAATCAACACAACATCAGGTACCTGTCACTTTGGTCCATCCTTACTAGCCTCTTTTCTTAACTAATTTCAATTTAAACCTTTACCTGGAACTAAGATTCTGATGTTTCTGCTGTTGGGCTAACAACATTATAATCTGAAAGTAAAATAAACACATTGTAAGTTGATCACGAACTGTTCAAAAAATGTCTTTTACTGTAATTTTCCCCCATTTTTTGTAAATAACAAACAAAACACACAAAAGGACCCAAAATCATTAAAACATAAAGCGCAAAGCAACAAAACTTAATTTAGAATCTGCACAATGAAGAATACATCCAACCACTGTTAACTTTGCAAGAAAACTAAGGTAGTGTGAGAGTTCTGTGCATGATCCAACATGTCTGATGCAGGTTAAAACCTGCAAGTCTCACAGCAGCGAGAAATTCTGAGTTACTCCAAACACACCTGAACAGGAAAAACTATTGTTTTGTTGACTTTGAGATGTGTAGCGTCTCTCAATAGATGCCATTTTCAACAATCACTGCAAATTGAAAGTTCGTATAGCATATAATCTCATCACGATCCCACGATACAACTCTCAGGATTTGTGAACAACAGTATGAACATCTTTTGAGATTTTTTGAAATTTTAAAAACTTGGCTTTTGAAAAATTCAAAATTTGGATTTGGATTTAAAAAAATCAAATTTCTTAAAAACCCTATGGTGTTGTATATCTCATTAAAGCTCATAAAAAGAAGATTAAAACGAGACCTTGCCCAGCCCTCTAGCTTAATTAGATGAGCAGCAAATGCAATTTAAAAAAAATCTCGATTGCAAGTTTTTTTGAAAAATCTGGCAACTTTAAAGGTATATAACTGCAAAACCGGTTGACATATCAGCCTAAGATTTGGGGGTTTTCTTTACACCCATGGCATCACTTAGTATACCAAATTTCATTACAATCTGTAACTTTCAAATTTAAACCATATGTTGATTTGATGCGGAATGACCCAAATATAACACTGTTTTTAGATGTCTTCCAACATTGTTTTCTTGTCAAATGTTTGCTAAAATGTCATATTGTATATGTTGTCATTGTTAAAATTTCAGTAGCAAAAATTTAAACTAATAAAAATTTTTGTAATTTTTGTAGGTCTTGGATTAGGAATAACAAGTATGAATTCACGGTAAGTAAAAAAGATAAAACAAAATTTATTATGCTCATGTTGTCAAAGTTAAGATTAACTAGCCTAATGATGCTACATATTGTTACTAAATAGCTTTTAAAGGTATAGGAAGGGTTATTTGTAACTTCGAAGTATATGTTGATGCTGGGCTGGAAAAATACGTTCCAGATCTAGTAGCCAGGTCAAATGAATTCAAATTTCAAATAATACATAAATGTAATGTTTGGTGATCATGCCGGAACTCAAAAGGTGGTTTTCAAAAGCCAGTTTATACCCTGCACCCAGCGATGCGCTGAGGGGAGTCCGCCAGTTCGGAAGGAAGAGGTATTTGTTTCTCCTCACTTGCGCGTGCAGGTGTTTATGTTTTCAGATTGCATTTCTTTGTTTGTGCATTTTATTGTTAACAAAAAAGGATGCAAGTATTTGGAATGGTGTCGCAAAATCGGACGTACTGGACATTGTTATTGCGTGTCATGTGGAAAAACAGTCATATGGGAACAATGGTAAAAAAATTTCTTTGGGTCCACAGTGAAGATCCAAAGCATCGGAAGGCTATGGTGGCCCGCTGATTTACGCAAACATTTCCTGGAGCAACTGAAAGAGCAGCTTGCAAGAGTATGTGTGACAGAATTACTGATCTGAGAGCCGTAACAGCTGCTTTCGTGAGTGAACATTGTTTGCCTTTTTCACTTGCACCAGAACTAGTTGCCTTTGCCCAAAGGTTAGCACAAGATGAACCTGCACTGAATAGACTAAGCCTCTCAGCAACTAGTGCTACTTACATTAATACGTATGGTTTAGCAAAAGGTATGCTTTCTGAACTTCAGCATTCTGTCCATGCCAGTGGTGGATTTTTTTTCCATTAACGTTGATGAAGCAACAAGCAACAGCTGTGTAAAAATTTTAAACGTTATGAAAAGATTTTATCATGAGACTCCTAAAAAAGTTATTACAACACATTTAGGATTGGCAGATAAAAATCTTTCAAATGTAATCAAGAGAATTTTTGCAAAAAAATAATTTTGAGCTCTCTTTCGTTATTTCGTGTTTGATGGATAGTTGTGCAACAAACAATGAGGGGTGTAAAATTGGGAGTAGAAACATTGCGATTTGGTGATGATGGTAACCCACATTTGCTTGATATTAGAGGTGATCCTGTTCACATTGTTCAAAATATTTCAACAATATTTTTCAGCGATTTTGGTTCTATTTCAGATGTTGAGTAGTTTTGTATGGATATATTTGTTCATGTTGAAAAATCTCCCAAAGCCAAACAACTGTTTAATGATATGCAGCAGTCTCTGAATTGTGAAAATTTTTTGAGGATTCTTAGGCCAGTTCCGTCGCACTTTTTGCGACGGAACTGGCCACTCCAGTTGTGGAGCTTATAAACAGACTCAAAAATGCTCTCACAGTATATTTTACCGTTTCCTTGATTCACAGTTGAAAGCAGTTGAAAGTTTCCTCGATTCACAGTAAATGCTTTCAACACAGTTGAAAGCATTTACAAGTCATGTAAGGTATCCTGTGCTCAGAAGTGCTCTATTGCATTGGTACAATCTCACCTGCAGAAGTTTCGTGTTTCTCAGTCAATATCACAATCGGAAAGGCTCAACCGAATATTGCTTCAGTTATTCCATCACCGGACTATCAACATGAGAAACCAATTATTCACTGCTTACATGTGGAAATGTTTGGCTTGGTGAACAAATTTGTTGCTTCCTTTGTCAAAGTAGAATGTGTGCCCACAAATGTGAATGAATTTCTGCAATTTGATTTGCATGATGTGAGTTTGCAGTTGAGCAACAGGCCTTTGTCTGTGGGGACATATTAGCCCCCTTGTCACAAGTGCAACATTAGCTAAGTGTCCATGGGTGTCAGCATTTTACACAAAGCTTAGCTGATGCATATATTGCTACAACTAAAGCACTTCAGAAAAAATTGCCACTTTGAAACAAAATCCTTATAAGTCTCTCTGCACTTCATCCTTTGCAACGCAAAGAAACATCAACACTTGCAGCTTTCCATTTTTTGGCCAAGTCATTGCCAAATGTCATTTCTGCAGAAAGCCTTGACAAACTTCAAGAGGAGGTGAAAATGCTGGCAGTCGATTCTGATGTTGACCGAATGAAAACCATGAATCTGATGGAGAATAATAGAAACTACAGAATAGATGTTGATAGGTGGTCTTTAATTTTTTCCCTGCAGCATGGGACTTTGGATTCAAATGTTGATGGTCCTCGTTATAAGATGATAGCAAGGCTGGTGAAAGCACTTTTAAGTATATTTTCTGGCTCTGTTGTTGAAAGTTCGTTTAACATAATGGGTGATATTATCACCTGTGACAGATCAAGGTTGAAGGGGCACAATTGTGAAGCTGTATCTTGTGTAAAACATATACTGAAGAGTTGCGGTACTAAAGCAACAAAACTTGAAGTATCGGATGTAGTGCAAAAATCTTGTCTCAATGCATATATTGTATACCAAAAACATTCCTAAAGCGAAAAATTAAATGCTGTAGAGGAGCAAAGAAATCGCTTGCAAACTTATGCCACAACTGAAAATGTAAGAAAAACTGGAGGAAGAAAACAGGGTAAACCAGTCATACAAGTAATGAAATCTAAGTCTCAGCCTCCTAAAATTGAAAACACCGTCAGTAAATATGACAAAAAACTTGGCAATACATAAGGCATTCTGTAAACCCATGAGAGGTGAAAAGTCACTCTTCTATATCGGTAAGCATGCCAGTTCCAGCTAAAAGAAAGATTGAGCGTCATTCCACATCAGTTCATCCAATTTTTTGGGAGGAATGTAACCCACCATCTCAGATTTTGATGAAATTTGGCATGGAGGTATACTTCACCAAGATATAGAAAATGACCAGATTTTAACTTCCTACACTACATAGTTTCTGAGATACAGTGCTCCAAAGTTTCACTGAACACCAATCACACACGTAGAGTGACTGAGTACCACTTTTTAGAGTTAACTGCATAACTGTAGTGCTATTTAGTTTAGAAGAAAGAAATTTTGTACCCTTATGCAAAAGAGCTTCCAGAATAAGAAATCATTTTAAATTTCATTGAAAACACTGAATAAATAAATTAAATATAGTGGTAAAGGGAAATTTTAAGAAAGAAACTTGCTATTCTATGTTAGGCTCTACAGCAAATAGCAGAGGTATGAGGGAGCTCTTTTTTAATGTATATTGGTCTTTGACATATACTGTCACATAACAAGAAACAAAAAGAGTGGATTTCAGCTTGCTTTTGAAGATATGTGCAAATATCTGAAATGCGTGTGGAGTTCCACTTCGTCAATTCAACCACTTTTTTATTTATTAATTATAATTCATCTCTGAAGTTCAAGAAATTTCACAAGGAGATAAAACAAACAAGGACACAAAATTATAAAAAATTATGTTTTCTTATACCTTATAGTTTCAGAGATATCATATTAACAAGTTTGACAATATGACTAGTTCAGCTGCACCCCACAACAAGTATGGTGAGGTTTTAAAGTTTTTCAGTCATTTCAGTTTTTCAGTCATTTCAAAATGTTATTCTCTTATTGCAGATTGAAAAAATTCCTGAAAAAAAAATACTCTGACAAATCTCCCTTATATAGAATTTTGAAAAATTTACCCCCCCCCCCCCCAAAAAAAAATGTAAACATTTCCGCAAAAGATATAAGAAGGTTTCATATGTGCATGACTGGATAACACACTAAAGTAAGCTTGCTTTACTTTAGGATGGGCACTAGAAAACAATTGCAACTTATCAAAGAGCACTTTTTAAAAGAAAATGTGGCATGTAGCAAAAGGTACAGCATGATTCCTAAGGTCATGAGAATTTTTTTTTTGACTTCATCCCAGATCCTGTGCTCAACTGATCACCAGTTCAAATGAGGTTGAGGTCAAAAAGATTTCTCTTTTCTCACCCCACCCTCCTAGGGATGTTCTCCAGCTAAAGAGAAGTAAGGTTTCAGTCCCTCATTCCCAGTTAAAGAAGCAGTGGTTCAGATGCTCATGCTGATTTCATTGTGGGTAGGCTATCCAGAAGTCTCTTAAACTTTGCTGTGAAATATATATTGCTTCCAATATTTTCTTTTTTGTGCATTGGCTGCTCTGTGTTAATCTGACTTTGAAGCAAGTTTGTCAACCTCAATCATGAGGTTGACAAACTTGCCCCAAAGTCAATTCCCATAATAGTTGCTTTAGATTAGTAAACTTGCCCCAAAGTAAAATTCCCATAATAGTTGCTTTAGATTAGTAATTGAATTAAGAAACTAGGAAGCCATTTCTCAACATGAGCTTTATTCAAAGAATTAGAACAGAGTATGGGTCAGATACTTGGCAAGCAATCAAGAAAGTTCAACATGCTACATTGAGGATGGAAAGATCCATAGCTCAAATCAAGTTCCTGAACAATTGCAAGGTAAATAACTTTATTCCAAATTCATTTAGACTTACAAAACCATTTAAAGATTTACTTTCAACCAACTTCGTAAGAAAAATAGAGCAAAAAACGTTAAAAAGAAGTATTGAAGCAAAATATAAAAATGTTGCTTATTATAAAAAAGTAAAAGTAGAAAATGAACAGAAATTTTCTGGAATCTTAAGGGATACAGTAAAAGCAGAATTGGATGACTGGCTAAAAATTAGAGTACGAAACAAAAATAAGAAATTTGTTAAAAAGCTGAACCTTAAAGAAAAGAAATTTTTGAAGAAAAACTATTCCAGTAAAAACAAAGAAACTGCAGTTCTTAGTCATGTAAAGGACAACACTGCTACTGGAGTTAGCCAAGAATTATTACAAGTGATAAATAAAGGAAGTAATTTCAATCTATCCAAAGAAAAAATAAATACTGAAAAATTGGTAATTGAATTGGAAAGCATCTGCAGCACTTTAGAAAAAGAGGACGAAATTAAAGCAGACCTCCTCAGAAAAGATTACTACAATAGCCTTACAAAATTTCCAGAAGCAAGTAAGGAAACCTCAAAAAAAATTTTTGATAATAGTCAATTAAAAGCTCTTAAAGATTTCAGAAAAAATGAAAGTGTAGTTGCTGTGAAAACAGACAAAAGTAAGTTGATTACTCTTATGGATAAGAAAAATTATCTAGAAAAGATGGAAGAAGAACTAAAAAACCTATGTATGAAGAAGTAAAAGAAAACCCACTACCAGATTTGATTAAAAAAGTCTCTAAGCTTATTTCACTTCAAAAAAAGAAAATCCAGCTTCCAGAAAACTATAAACAATTCTCAAAATTACAATTCAGATTACCTCAAATATATGGAATAGTCAAACTGCATAAAGAACACCAACCAATTAGACCAATAATAGACTCAAAAAAAAACTATTCTTTCAAATCTAAACTATTTTTTAAAGTCACACCTTCAGAATCTTTTAAAAGAGCCACCTAACTTGATTAAAAACTCAATTCAGCTAAAAGAAAAACTAGAACTTCTTCCTAAATTAGATTCTCCTATTATGGGTAGTTTAGATATAGTGTCTGTGTATACTCACATTAATATAGATCAACTTATAGACTTTATAGCAGAAGACTTGGCAGACCTAATAGTTTTTCACAACAAAGAAAAAAACATATTAGTTGGAATTTTTGAAGTGCTTACTTTCTCTTTGCAGAACAACTACTTTCAATTTGGGAAAACGTTTTTCATTCAAAAATCGGGGCTAGCTATGGGCTCCCCACTCTCCCCACTCTTAGCTAACTATTATGTGGGAAAACTAGAAGAAAAGATACTAGTACAACCCACATACTTCTGCTTATATAGCAGATACATGGATGACATCTTATTTATAATAGATAGCTCAGAAATTGTTCCAGAAAGAATTCTAGACTCATTTAATGAATTAGATGATTCCCTTAAGTTCACTATTGAACTTCAAAAAGAAAGAATAAACTTCTTAGATATTACTATCTATTATGAAGATGAAAAGTTCCTCACTAATTGGTATAAAAAACCAATGAGTACTAAAAGACTACTGGATTTCAATTCCTATCATCCAGTTTCTATTAAGAAAAATGTAGCAAGTCAGTGTTTAGAAAAAATTAATAAAATAGTTTCTACTACAGATAAAAAAGAAACCCCATAAAGAAGAGCTTAAAGTCATACTTGCAGAGAATAACTATCCAAACGAAGAAATTGAGGAGCTTCTGAATTTTAATGGTACGAAGAACCCACAAAAGCAAAAAGTAAAATTCACTGGAAAAATTTCTTATCACGAAGGTTTATTGTCTTTAAAGAGAATTAGTAAGAAGTACAATATTAGGCTAGCTCCAAGTTTAGAGAACAAAGTTAAAATTTTTTTCCCTAAAATAGTTCAAAAAGAAGAAGATATTTTAAAAATGCAAGGAGTAGTCTATGAAGTAAATTGTAGTTGTGGGCTATCTTACATAGGTGAAACAGGTCGCAGACTAGAAACTCGTATAGCTGAGCATAAAGCAGCTATAAAAAATTGCACCAACAAGACTGGATTAGATAGAAACTGGGCACAGCATGGATAGGAATTCCCTTAAAGTCATCAGTTTCCAAAGCAATTTTCAAAAAGAAAGCTGAAAGAAGGAATAGAGATTGAGAAAAAACAAAATTCCATCATCAATGACTGCAAAGGATTTTCCCTGCCTAACATCTGGCAGGATTTGTTGAAAAATAACCTAAACCGTGAAGGTTAACCGTAACCGTCAAGGTAAACCGTAACCGTGATAGTGACAGGAAAAAGTTAAAACAAGACAGCCTGAAGAAGAGTTTTCTCCGAAAATTTGCTATTGAAGAAAAAATTTCCTAGTTAAAATTCCCATAATAGTTGCTTTACACTATATTTCATTTATTTATTCAGTGTTTTCAATGAAATTTAAAATGATTTCTTATTCTGGAAGCTCTTTTGCATAAGGGTACAAAATTTCTTTCTTCTAAACTAAATAGCACTAGTCCAGACCTTCCAAGTTTTATGGTTTACCCATAAAATTTACGGAAATGTGACTTGTTTTACGGTATTACGAGCAAAATGTTAATTTTACGGATTTGCCGATTCTCCGAGATTTTTTTCTTTTTCTGACTTTTGCACCCACTATTAAAACTTTTTTTTAAACTTAATCCATTCAAAGTAAAGTGCCGATGTAAGTTACGAATAAGTTTTTAGTTTCATGTGTTTATTTGGGAACATTTTGCTGCAGTTTTTCCACATTTTAGGTTATTGTTTTGCCTTTTTTTAAACACTAGAACACCAACCAGCTGGGCTTATTTAACCTTCCGTTTGGTTCTCTTCCTCTCTTGTGAACGCTGTTTCCCCCCGCCATTCTTTTCAGATCATGCATTGTTCATTTCCCGAGTCGCAACTTCTCAGAAGGCCAGCGTGGGGTGTGTCCGCGTTGGAGCAGGTGTCTTTTATCTTTATTCCTCCCAGTTCGAAATGCTATCTCAGAACGTAGTTATCATAGAAAAAAATTCCAATGGATTTTAAATCTGTGGAATTTTTAACCCCAGATCGATACCCAACATGACGAAATTAAGCAAAAACTGCCAGTTTTGTGAAATTAAAAATGCATTGGGGCATGCATGGTTTAGTAACTTCTTCACTGGCAATAAATTTGACCTAACGAAAGAATGCTACTATAAGAGTAAGTTAAAAAAAAAGTAAGTCCAATGTTCATTCGAGCCAGTGCTGCTCCAGCAATGATTTATTTTGCTGGTCCGTTAGTAAGTTTTCTACGCTTTCGCTTTCCAACCGTGCTTTGGTCATCGCTCGGTAACGTTCATAAAAATGTCTTGGCTTGATTCAATGCAGTGTTTAAGCTGCGGTCGTTATCTTCGCGAAATGCGATGAGTTAATCTCAAATGCGAGAAAAAAAATTAGTGCCTGTCGCAAAATTGTGCCCGCCGTTTAAATATTTAACCCATCAGCGGATTCTACTCCGGCGGCTATTCTATTTTTGTGGAAACTAAAGTTTCAAAAATTCTGGCAGCGATTTGTACTCCGCTAATGTTATTTTCTTAATCCTTAAGGAATAATAGGTTCCTACTGTGTTGTTACACACCTTTTGAATCACTCCCCGCCCCCTACATACACTCTAGAGCGCCCCATAAAGGGTGGGGTAGGCTGGCAGGGTAAGACAGAGGCTAGAGGGATTAGAACACCCCCATTCAAGTCAACTGCGATGCCCTGACGGCGATGTCTACAGCTTCATTCCCACCCCCAAGGCCATAAACAACCTCTGCATTCGTGACCGGAGTGACCTTTCAAACTTCTATCGAGAAGGAACACATATTAGGAAAGATAAGTGCAAGCTAGGGGTTGCTCTCGCCACTCGAGGTGCTGTCCATCATGCAACGTGCCGCATTACAATGGATAAATTCATTATTAAGAAACGCAAAGATTGTGAAGACAGTGCCGATAAAACAACTGGAAAAGAATGTGAGTTTAAAATTAAAAAAAAAAGTAAAACTGCTACTCAATCTAATATACCTTCCGAGCAACTTGTGCAAAAATGGTGCTCCCTTTACAAATGGGTGCAAGTTAACTGGAGGGATAAAATACCATATTTAAACTGCGAACTGTGCATTGCAGCAAGGAAAAGCTACGTCCTAGCAAGTGATAAATTAAGTGAAAATTCCCAATTTCCAATTATTTTCATATGTTTGTTTTTGCGCATGGCTGCTAACTAATAAAGAAATTTCCTATGCGGAAGGAGTTCGATTGAAGTATCAAACATTTAGGGCGATTAAAACACCAATCAATTTCAGGTTGATCGAAACATCAAAACAATAATATGTGTCAACTTTCCATCGCGCATGACACAGACAACGCGTAAGCGTAACTACAGAAGAAAAAAAAAAGTTTTTAAATTTCAGTTGTTGCCGAAACCACGGCTTCCCAGCTGGAGAAAAAACCTCAGGAAATAGTTGCTTGTAAACAACTGCTAAGGGCGCGCTCTTCACCTTAAGGTACTGGAAGCGGAAACACACAAGACCGAAATAAGAAAATAAAAATAAATAAAGAATCCCGGCTGCCTCGATCCCCAGAAAATGTAAACACACTCAACAGTCTGTCAGGCAAGTAAAGTTTCACCACGTGGTTTGTCATCACATGTTTTACAAGCTAGAGGGGAATGGATTACGAGGGGAGGACGTACCAGAAATGGTTGTCGAATATAATTAACAATCGCAAGGGGTAGGAGGTCATTTTTTTTTTCGTCCTCTTTTCCGGCAGTACTGAAAAAGTTAACGCTATTTTTTAAAAATATTTATTTTTATGTATTGTAATTAATCTTGAGTGTTAGCAATTACGAAATTCCCTATTCGAAAAACATTTAACACTGCTATGTTAACGATTCAAAAGAGACAGTTCTGTCTTCTGCAAAAATAGCATGAATTCCATGAAAGCTGAAGGACCGATTGCGAAATAAGTTCTTGCCCGCGATCGGCAGTAATGACATGGAAGAGGTAGGAGCGGGAGGAGGGAGGTCCCAGAGCAAAACGAGGAAGCACATTCAAAATCACACATCCGGTGAAGTAGCCGTTACCCTCCGTACTTTGCCCACCCCCTCTTCTGTAAGAAATGAGGAAGTGCGAACGCAGAGGAATGTTTTCACCACAAACTTTTTTTTTTTTTAACATTTGCAAGTACCTGTAAATTAATGTGTGAAATACACATATACTCACACTACAATAATTGTAGGACTAATATTATTTTCCTATCGCATTTTTTTTTTTTTGTGCCGATTCGCGATTGAACCATGGTACTTTGTCTTTGTTTGATATTAAAAAATAAATATTTAGAAGGCTGAAATGGTAATATTTTATTATATTGTAATTAAAATAATAGTTGGTTTGAGGAATATGCTGTTACTATTAATAAAAATTTAAATTTAACTGGTTTTAGAAATACTTGGATTGAGAAGGGTTATTGATGCTCAAAGTTTTTTTTTATTTATTTACACTTATATACCTTTATATATATATATATATATATATATATATATATATATATATAGGGATGTAAGGTCAGGTGATGCGTAACATCACAGCCTCTCCTTGACAAATGTCAACCCCGCCTTCTCGTGGTGCATCCTGTTCCCACCTAAAGGGGCTCTGACGACCGCAAATAGCGGTATAACTATACCATCGGGATCAGAGGAAATGCTATCCCACACTCACCAACCCGCTTGGCCAGCGTGGTGAGTTATGGCCAAACACCTCCAAAATGACTCTACAACTTAAATCTTGGCCCTCAGTCTCCGGCAGCTGGAATGTACCTGGCCAGGCAGCGGCCAGTGCGACATGAAGGCAGAGGGTGCTAAGAATCCCCGGAGGACCGGACTAGGCTGCCATTTGATGCTGACCTTGGCTACCTACAACGGACGCTCCCTATCTTCTGATTCAAGGCTTCTTGAATTGGAAGAGGAACTACAAAGGATCAAGTGGGACATCGTCGGGCTGAGTGAGGTAAGGAGAAAAGGAGAAGATCTCATTGAACTGAAAAGTGGACATCTCTTCTATTATCGTGGGACAGATACTGGCAGAACTAGTGGTGTTGGATTTATAATAAACAAGAAACTGAAGGATAAAGTGGTAGAAGTTGAAAGTTCCTCTGACAGAGCTGCACGACTCGTTATCCAACTATCGAGAAGATACCAGGCTCAGATTATTCAAACTTATGCACCCACCACAAGTCATCCTGAAGAAGAAATTGAAGAATTTTATGAGGAAATTCGTCATCTAAATAATAAAGGTAAGCAGCACTTGAAGATAATTATGGGAGATTTCAATGCAAAAATAGGGCACCGGCAACAGAATGAAACTTCAGTAGGTAAATTCGGTCACGGCAACAGAAACCAGCGTGGAAATACTCTCGTTGAGTTTGCAGAGGCAGAAGGATTTTTCATCTTGAATTCCTTTTTCAAGAAAAAGCCACACAGGAAATGGACATGGAGACATCCAATTGGGACGACAAGTGAAATTGATTTTATTATGTGTAACAAAAAATTCGTCATCGAAGACTGCAGTGTGCTAAACAAGTTCAACACAGGTAGTGACCATAGATTGGTGAGATGTAAGATGCACCTCAACACTAAACTGGAACGTGGCAAGCTCATAAGACAAACAAAATGTATTGACATAACCAACCTTAAAAACACCATAATACTTTCAAGTTGGAACTGAAGAACAGATTCTCTGCTTTAGAAGGCCTAACATCGGAAGAAGTGGATATTTCTGAAGTTAACAGAAAAGTAACCAAAGCTCTTATGGAAACAGCAACAAAATTAGCTGGGTCTAAGAACAAGTTGCATGTAAACAAATTATCAGGAAAAACCAAAATGTTGATGCAAAAAAGAAGAGAGATGAGGACAACTAAAGAAGATGTGACTTCCAAAGTGGAATATATAGAGCTATGCAAGACAGCACGAAAAAGTATCACTGAAGACGTAAGGAAATTCAACTGTGAGCTAGTGAGGAAAGCAATTGAAAACAACCAAAGCCTAAAGATAGCAAAGGGACATCTCAGTAAGGGAAGAAAACAGATTATGGCTCTGAGAAAAGAAGATGGTTCTATAACAAGAAATAGAGGCGAAATTTTGACAAGAGTGAAAGATTTCTACTCCAAACTATATGAAAGGGATGATACATGTACTCCAGACATCATGAAAGGTACCAGAGTTCTTCCAGTCCTCCCAGCAGAAGTTGCTCATGCAATCAAGAACATGAAGCGGGGGAAAGCTCCAGGAGAAGATGGAATTACTATAGACATCATACAAGAAGCAAGTGGAGAAATTGAAACAGTACTCGCCCAAATTTTCACTCGATGCCTTAATGAAGGGAAGATTCCTGAGGATTGGAACAATGCTACAATGATCCTGCTACATAAAAAAGGTGACATTGAGGATCTCAGGAACTACAGACCTATCAGCCTCCTATCAGTGGTTTATAAAATCTTCACTAAAGTTCTTTCACACCGCTTGAAGGTAACACTGGACATGGCTCAACCGAGAGAACAAGCTGGATTCAGGAGTGGCTACAGCACAATAGATCATATCCACGTACTGAGAGAACTAATTGAAAGAGCGAGGAATATGAACTTCCATTGTGCATGGCTTTTATCGATTATGAAAAAGCCTTTGATTCGGTGAAACCATCAGCAGTTACCACGGCTCTGAAATCCTGCGGTATTGAAGATGCATACATTAATATTATTAATAACATCTATGAAAATGCAAGTGCAAAGATTCGGCTGTTTGAAAATACAACACACATAAAAATTGGAAAGGGAGTGAGACAAGGTGACACCATATCTCCGAAGCTCTTTAATGCCACATTGGAAAATGTCTTTCAATCACTGAACTGGGAAAACAAAGGGATAAAGATTAATGGAGATTATCTAACCCACCTTCGTTTTGCTGATGACGTAGTCATTTTTGCAACTACCCCATCAGAGCTGCAGAGTATGATCCAGGAACTTGCTGACAAGAGTAAAGAAGTGGGATTAAAAATGAACTTTCAGAAGACAAAAGTGATGTTCAATGCTTTTACAAGAAATGAAGATTTATCGATTGATGGAGAAAAACTGGAGATAACAGATACGTATGTTTATCTTGGACAGCAGATATCAAGTGAGGGTCACATTGATGAAGAAATTAATCGGCGTACAAAACTTGCCTGGAGAGCTTTTGGAAGAAACAGCATAATTTTCAAGAGCAATATGCCATTATGTCTTAAAAGAAAAGTGTTTGATCAATGCATCCTTCCAGTGCTTACGTATGGTGCAGAGACGTGGACCTTAACTAAAAGAGACATACAAAGGCTGCAGACAACTCAAAGAAGCATGGAGAGGTGCATGCTTGGTATAACCAGGAGAGATAAGAAGAGGAACTGTGGATCCGAAAAATGACGAGAGTGGAAGACATCATGATCAGAGTTAAATCCCTGAAATGGCAATGGGCTGGACATACTGCCAGAAGGACAGACCATAGATGGATAGCCGAAATTTTAGATTGGATTCCAAGGGACAGGAAAAGACCCAGAAAAAGACCACATGGGAGATGGGTGGATGCAATTCGTAAATATGCGGGAGTGACATGGAGGAGACTGGCACAAGACAGACCGTTGTGGAGGAAACTTGGGGAGACCTTCGTCCAGCAGTGGATTGATAATGGTTGACAATGATGATGATGATGATATATATATATATATATATATAATAGCCTTTTTTAAATAAATTTTAACCTAAAATACGAGTAGATGGGGGTACACAGTAAGTTCAATCGCGAAAGCAGCTTATAATGTAACCCGGGTTTTCGGTGCATCTCTTGACACAAATTAAATTTTTATTAATAGTAACAGTATTGACATTTTACTTATTCAATTCATACTGGTCATTAATCAAATCATTCATGCAAAGACAATGGTAACTCACAAAATCAAATTTCAGATTTGGATTTTATGCTTATTTAATAATGATTTCAGAAAAAAAAAATCCTTATCATGTTAGGAGCTGTGTATCAACTTACACTGCCCAATACAGTTTTCTTTTAAATATGTTAGTATCTTCCAAGCTAATTAGTTTTCCATTGCTGTCCAAGGCATTGTTGGAGCTAACAATTAATTTGATATTACAATTTTTTGAGTGACAAAAGCTGCTAACTTTCTTTAGCATTTTGCTACAACTTTTCCCCCCATTTTAGCATTTTTGCTACAGCATTTTTTGAGCCAGCTTAAGCCCTGATTCAATGAAATTAATATGTTGGGGTACATACTAATTCATCTAATCCTTATTGAAAATGGTCAAAGGTAAGGTCAAGACGTAGGAGCGGGATTCATTCTTCCGCCCTTTTGCGTGATGACTTGCGTAAAATCAAAGCATGATTGTGATGAAGTTTGGGTATGCTGTTCAGCACCCATAGTGGACCTATCCTATTGAAAATAGTTGCTATCAGCATTCACGGGGACAGTGTAGCAGCACATGCGCGAGATTTGTTCGCTCGCGTTTCAGAATTTTAGCACAATATCTTCCGTGAAAATTGACCGATTTGGAAAGAATTTTTAATTATAAAACGACGCGTGTGTGGCAGCTTTTTAATTTAGAAATTAACGAGCACAAAAAATGTTCTATAATAAAGCAAAAACACAAAATATCAATTAATTCATACTAAGGGATTCGTAAAGAAAACAGTAAAGTATCGGGGAGAACACTGTTGCTTTTGCAAACCCACACTTTTTTGTAGGTAAGAAATTTTGGGCTTTTAGTAAACAACTCTGAATTTTAAAATATCCGGATTTTGACAGCACGAGTTTAATCTAAAGAGGAAGTGGATTTTTTTTTATCTGTTTGATAAAAAAAGCGCCATTGGCTTTGTAACTTCTATCAAACTGAATTGAATTGTGTGATATTTAGAGATTTTCATTTTCTGAAACAGTACGTGTATTCTACAGTTTGTCATGTTAGGCCATTTTTTTTTATTTTTTATTTTTTTGCAGAGACATAAGATCGGAGTTAAAATCCCGGTTCAAACGTTTTATGCCGTGGTTACGCCGCCACAAAGGGAGCAGGGGACGAGATGGGGAGGATGTCACCGACGAAGTGGCTGTATCATTCCAGTTACGCCTGATGTAAAAGATTTTACAGTTGGTTTTGTTCCGGCAAAACAATTGTGTTAGTTTACTGCAGGAGAGGGGTTGGTTCAGACGTTGATGGGCCCAGACTGTTTTTAAAAGGAATGACTAGAGAAGCTCTATTCGGTAAGATGAAGGGAGGGGGAGGACAGGAAGAGAAGACAGAACTATAAAATCAGTGCCATTTGGAAGTATAACGGATGCCGCTAAAGGGATCGGATTTAGTAAAAGACAAGGCATCGATCCGCCTGTGAGGAATGATGGGGAGGGAGGGGACGCACTCAAGGGAATGACATTCGTAACTAAAACCTAAACCTTTGTTTCTAGATGAAAGAACCTTTCAGTTGCTCTCTGCTTTCCTAGCTGACCAGCTCGAATCGGATAACTCTGTAATCGGTATTTTCCCCTCTACTATAGAAGTTTTTACTTGAATTTTTTTTTTTTCCGAGTGGTAATAAATTTAGTATTAGTGATTCGCTATGAGCAGCAACATAAAAATACTATAAAATATTCCGTGATTCGTATTCTACGGAATTCCCGTGTATTGCGAAATCTTCAAGAAAGGAAAATATGCATTTTGCGCTATGTGCCGATGCAATTTCAACATTTTGCATGGTGGAAGGAATGATATTACAAATCATATTTCTAGTGACAAGCATAAACATAACGTTGACTGCGTGGGAAAAAAATAACGAAATTAACTTCCTTTGTTAAAAGTTATAATGAACTCTATGCGATTCGTACAAAATGTTTGTTCACTTCATTTTTAGTTGAACATAATTTACCAGTTAGTGTCTCTCAGTCACTCTTACTTATTTAATTTTTTTTATTTGACTGTCTCATCGTCCGTGTCTCCGTAAGATAAAAACCTAACATGAAAATGGTTTCAATTTACTTCCGATATTGGAGGTTATATTTTAACGTGCATTAATGCATTTGCATTTTTGAACTTCACTTTTAGTTGGTAAAGTTCGATGAACACTTACTTCACTTTTAGTTGGTAAAGTTCGATGAACACTTACCGCACGTGGGGCTTGGCTTTCAATTCATATTTTCGTTATGTGGATGCGGCACGGGGTTGTTGTTTTTTTTTCCATTTGGCCACGGTTCACTTCTTTTTTTTTTCCGTTGGAATTATTTTGCCTCATCACCAAATGAGTTTTTCCTTTGCTGCATCCTCATTTACTTCAATATTTTTTCTTAACCCGAGTACTTTCGGTACTACTACTATACCGTCTTCGAGGGGACATTTTGCTCCAACTAGCACGGACCGTGTCAGCTGGGCATTTCGGTGGTTCTCGCGGGCTGCTTCTGTCATCTGCTATCGCTTCTTCTTGGGCGTTGTGGCGCCATCTCTTGTTGGTCAGTGATCTCCTTTTTCGAACTTTTTCTTTTTTTTGCTCAATTTTAATTAAATTTCTCCAGCTGTTTCTCAAATTATTAGGGTCATTGTGGTTGCAAACTTTTGTCCTATTTTTTTCAATCATTACCGACTCTGCTATTCTGAGGTGTTTTTCGGATTTACAGCTTTTAATGATTTTTATATTTTCGAATTTTGGATATTTTTGGTTATCCAGACAGTATTGAATCAGTGCTGTTTTTTCTTCTTTTTTCTGCCAGTTTTTTATGTGTTGTTTTAATCTGTGTTTAAGCTTATTTTTGGTACTTCCTATATAAGCCATTGGAGGATTTTCAGTAATAGGAATTGAATAAATACCTGCTTTTTCTAACATTCTTATTTTATCATTATTTTTTGTTACTATATTTTTGATGGTATTTACTTTTCCTCCAATTTGAATGTTATGCTTTTTACAAAGTGCCCCACGTGGTGTAAGTGTTCATCGAACTTTACCAACTAAAAGTGAAGTAAGTGTTCATCGAACTTTACCAACTAAAAGTGAAGTTCAAAAATGCAAATGAAAATGGTTCTTTTTTTTGAAAATATTTTAGTATGTTTCATGACGGCGTGGGACACTATCCCATTGAAAGGGTAGAACATCCTTCCCTTTAGATGCAAACTTCTGTAAAAGTAAATTTTTATCACTTTATAGATCATAATGATCATAGTAACGAGAAATTATGTATAGAATCTATTTTAATCGATATGAATGTGCCGATAAATTTAAACATCTGTAGACACTTCAATTAAAAGTTGGTGGTTCATTTGGGTAACATCGTTTTTTAAATCGATATGTTTGGTACATTTAATCAATACGCGCGACAAGTAATTTAATCGAATACATCGATTAAATTTTTTTACGGATTTCTGTTTTTGAAAGTTGGCAGGTCTGCACTACAGTTATGCAGGATTTTGTGAAAAGTGGTACTCCGTCACTCTATGTATGTGATTGGTGTTCAGTGAAACTTTGGAGCCTGTATCTCAGAAACTATGAGGTGTAGGAAGTTAAAATTTGGTAATTTTCTATATCTTGGTGAAGTATGCCTCCATGCCAAATTTCATCAAAATCCTGAGATGGTGGGTTACATGGCCTGGATTAAGTGACTTGGAATGACCCAGATTGAAGAAGAAAAAGTGCAGACCAAAAAGTCAAAATCCAGCCAACTATAAAGCAGTTTTGTTTTTCAAGTTCTGACTAGTAAGTGGTGTTGCAAGTTACATATTTGTATAGCATAAGCATTTGTATAATTAATTGAGCCTTCATTACCTTTTTGGGAGTTCCATGCAGTGCAAAAATCCTGAAATAGAGTTCATTTGTACTTTTTCAAAGAAAAAGCAATTATATAGATCAGGCCTCCACAAATTGAAGAAAAACCTGGTAGCCAGCAAAAGTTTTTAGTGGCCAGCCCCATTGTTTCACGTACAGAACATATTTGAGCCCCCCCCCTGCAAGATAATCGTTGTTCATGCGATTCTTCCAGCATAATTAGTGCGGGACTAGGCTTATCTTTTGTGACACACTGCTAATGGTGTACACTCTGGTTTTTCTACAGCAAGATCATGTTCAGTGCAGTTTCTGTGCATTTTTGATAGCTGGTGTATCTTGAAAGGCCACTGGAAACCACGAACAAATTTAGAGTTTTTATCTGAAATATTGAGATATTTTGAGCATATTTTGCATGAAGCTTTATCTTTTTTAAACACTAACCATGGAAATACTTCCCACCATTTTTTCTGAAATTTTCTCTTGCCATCTTTCTTATTTTCACTTGTAGTCTTTTGAGACAATCCAAGTTTGTTTTTCTGAGGCACTTGTTCAATTTTGCCTTTGTCATCATTTTGCGGAGTTTCAAATGGCAGTCGCTTCCGAAAAAATGAAAATAGACTCTTTTGTTCTATCATAAAAACAACTTGAGCATGAAAGAACCGTGCCTCGAAGTGAGCTGAGGAAGTCAAGCACTTTTAATTTAAAGCAAATAGCACCAAATATTTTTTAAGTCGCATGAAGCTGGTTATAAATTTTTATTATCACAGTCGGAATCCTTCTAAAGCGTCAGAACAGCCAAGGAACATGTGCTTCTCCATAAGCACTTAAGCAGCACAGAACCAGAAGTCCAGTGCGGCAAAGATAGCACACCTGTGACCGTCACTGGCATGGGTATTGGCACGCAAAGTCCAGTGGGACAAAAGATGGCACGCCTGTGACGGGGAAGGAGACGACACCAAAGAATGATGACACTCTCAACCTCTTGTTCCTTCTGCTGTGTTAGGACAGCATTTTACGCAAAAAAAAAAAAAAAAAAAAACGTTCATCTTCAAAGATCTGCATAAGTCTGTGTGCTTAAAAATAATAGAGTTGATGAAGGAAGTGAATTTCCTAATTGCATACCTGCCAACTAATTTTAGCTAAAATCTAGAAACCGCTTAAACACACCCTGAAGATATTTCAAAAATCAAGAACAGAATATGGTGCAAACGTCAATTTATGAGTGCATTATAAATACTTAAAATTACGGAGAAAAGCATTTTTAGCTTTTTCAAATAAATAATTAACACACAAATATATATAGAGCTGTATAAATATATACCGAGATGCAAACCTCTGGAAAGGAGTTCCAGAAATCAACGCACGTTGTTTACGTAATCTTACCATCATAAATTTACTTTTAAAAAAACCCCTTGTACCTCGTCCTCCCTTTGAAGCGCTAAGGGTAATGCAAGAAATGTATAGTTGCATAAAGCAAATAGAGTTCGCACGCTTCTCTATAATTAAAAAAACCCTGCCCTTTTACTTTGCCATTCCATGCCCCGATCCTCACTCCCACCAAGGTAAAAACAACAACAACAACGGGGTCTAAAATGGCTACCTGCGCTACGCGTAGCGCACTGAGGCCATGTCGTTACAGCCCATGTCGTTACAGCCGAAACTCTTTAACTCGAAACAAAACAATGACACAAAGTTCCGATGATATCCCACTTCGTAAGACAGAGAGCTTTGGTTTACTTTAACAGTGCACACACAAAAAAAAAAAATATATATATATATATACGGAGTTGTTAACAAAAATATCATGCACTCAGAAATTAAAGTAATAAAGCAAAGCTATTACATTTTTATGTAGAATTAAGTAATCACTAAAACACTTTTTTCTTTACAGTAAACGAAGAAAAGAGAATCTATACGGTTTATTTCTATATCGAACTCACTTAACGTAATTATTTTTTGACCTGTTAAGTAGGTCAAGAAAGTTGCGACTGGGACAGAAGTTCCTTTATCATAAATATTTTGTGTTATGCAGTATAGCAGCCAGCAAGCATGCTTCCCAGTTAATTTTCGTTCAGCACAAAGGATTCTGGGACCCCTACCCTTCCTGGATCGTGCCAGAGAGCACCATGAGTAGCCAGCCTTTCCCACCGGTCATGTGATGTGTGGTGGAGGATAGGCATATAGGAGAGACTGCAATTCGTGCAGCCGCACGCACACCTCTCTGTTTACTGATTTCCGTAAAAGATAAAAACACAACCATTCCAAAATTTGCTTCATTACATGAAATAATAATAATAATAATTACTAATTAAAACTGCTGAAAACAGTTGCCAGCAAAACCGCATTTTGGCTGGCGACTATGGTGACCGCATTTGTGGAGCCCTGAAATAGCTCTATTCTTCAAATTTGAGATTTCTGTACATCACTATAGTACATTAAATGATTTATGTACGTTGCTTCAAATTTTATATTAGAAGAGGAATTCTATCTGTGTGCACCCGTAAAAGTTCAGTTGTATAGAGTTAGTTTACTTTGACCCATGATATAAGCAGACAACCAGCCTGTGAGGCCATCAGGTGAGATGTCATGTTCACGAGAAGTGAGTGGATATGCTGTAACCGTGCCTGGAACAAGGGGTGCCAATGGCGTTACGACACGCCGTCCTATGTTATTTCGTCAAATGGATGAAGTCACGAGAGGTGTCATTGTAGGCCTTCATACCGCCGAATGGTCCTTGCATCGTATTGCGAAAAAACGCAACGTGATGCCACAACTGTCGGTCGCATTTGGAGATAGTGGCCCCAGGAAGGATCTGTGAAACGTTGTAGGGAGAACAGAGTACAGAGACGGACATGGAAGCATAGTTCGTCGCATTCGACATCCTGCTGTAGTGGATCCACAGGCCACAACGGTCGATATTTTGCTGAGTGTACGGGGTGGCTTGGATGCTCTGATATCGACGCAGACAGTGTTTCCCCGATTGGCTGTGTCTGGTTTGCTCTCCAGCCGTTCGTTGCAAAGGCTACCCTCAACAGCGAGCCTTTGTTATCACCGCTTGGCGTGGTGTCGCTCCAGAGCTGCATGGGGTGCCGAATGGAATAAGTGTGGTGTTTAGTGACAAATTGCGGTTCGGTTTTACCACGGGTGATTGCCATGTGAGAGTCTGGAGGTGACGTGGCCAACGAGCGGATTCCTCCACCATTGTGGAGCGCCACACGGCCCGGCAATGTGGAATCATGGTGTGGTGTGCTATCAGCGTCAACAGCCGTTCACCGCTAGTACGCATCACACGCATATTGACAGCACGCCACTATGCTGACGAGGTGCTACGGCCCGTGGCACTATCATATCTGCTGGGCATCCCAAATGGCACTTTTTCAACAGGACAACGCCCACCCGCATACCGCTCAGATCATCCTGAATGCTTTACATGGTGTGCAGATGCTTCCCTGGGCAGCACGATTCCCCGGCCTCTCACCTATCAAGCATCTGTGGAACACTATTGGACGTCGGTGGAGTACCCTCCCACCCTTGCAAAATGAAGATGAACTGTTGACTCGGATTAACACCACATGGGACAACGCTGTATCCCCCTAAATGAGGGACACACTCCTTATTGATCATCCTGTATATTCGGCTACTGGATCCAAGTCTTTAGGTTACAAGTAAATAATTTGTTCAGGACCTACTTGGCTATCTGTGTGTGCAATTTGGTCTGTTTTTGAGCATTCCTTCAAGGTGTGGCATTTTGTCGTCAGGCAGTGTATATATTTTTCGTACTTATATAGTTTATATATGTCAGTAAATACTACTACATGAAGTCTCTTTTATAAAATAATTAATAATATACATGTACATGCATATAATAATAAATATTGCAGTTTCTTATGAACATAATTTACAAATTCGACTTATGTAAAATTCAAGTTACATAACAGTTTACGAAACACATCACTTACGTAACTCGAGGTTTTACTGTACTTCCATCAGCTGCCTGCTCTCAGTTAATTTATTTTTATTTATTGTGATTATATATAGATCAGGCAATAAATGTCAGCACATCTGTTCTTTCCTTGGCATGCTTAGTAGCTCCCTTAGTTCTAGTGTGTTTGTTGAATGTGTATTTTGTAGCGGGAGCCATTAAGTTATTTTTTGTTTTAGATGCCTTTTTACTATGCTGTAAGATGTGAAATTGGAAAAGATTCTTCATTGAAATTGGTAGGGATAAGGCTACATGTATTTTCTGGTGTGAATTCCAAGGATTGTTGCTTGCTAGAAGATATTCAGAGGGTTACCCAGTGATTTTCCAAGTAGATGTGTGCGATTGATTTGGACAAGATCCGAAGAAGCATATTTCAGGGAAGGATGAGCTGTGTTTCTGTATCGTTGGGACGTGGTTCCATAAAGCTCATATTCCTCTTGATATCATGATGGTTGTTTTGCAAAAGATTTGTCCTATGATGAGGCAATTGAGGAAACATCGCAGGGTGATGTTGCCATGTCCAATGAGACACACTGTTATCAATATTGCAGAGAACTAGTCTCAAAATTCACGGTAGCTTCCCAATGTGACGAAGGACAGTTTGACGGTGAAGGAGTCATTGTGGAAGTGGATGAAGCAAAGGTCGGCAAGTGGAAATACAACTGCTTTCTGTCACCTGGTTGAGGTCACCAGGATCCTTGGCATCTCTAAATGAGATACCAAGCTTATTCAGGGTGGATATCTTTCTTGGCAATGACCGATCAGCTGAAACACTGCCGCCCCTCATCCAGAAACGTGCATGCAGCCTGGAACTACAGTTATGGCAGATCAGTTGGCCGCCTACCGTAACCTGCCAAGCTTAGGATTTGAACATCTTGCTGTGAACCATTCTCTGAATTTAGTTGATCCAGTTACAGGGGCTCACTCAAAGTGTGGATAGTAATTGGCGTCCCCTGAAACGCAAACTGATGCATGGAAATGAAAGACTTATTTGGAAGACCATATTTTGGAATATTTATTTCGACAGAATTGTAGTCTTTCCTTGGAACACTGCGTTGTGATGATTAGTATTGTCAGACAGTTCTTTCCTGACACATTATAAATTGATTTCAAATTCACGATAGCAGTTGGTTTATTCTGCCAGATAAGACACCTTCCCATTTAAGGAAGAAACTCCCATCACAATGTTTTGGAGTAGTGGCACACGTATCATTCATAAGGGTCCTTTTAAGGGCCAGCCAAAAAAATACTCACAAAATCAGATTATTACATAACTCATGCCCAGCAACTTTCAGAGCGGCTGATACATAGCAGCACGTCAGTGCTTACTCGTAAATTGCAGAGAGTGGGCCACAGTTGGAAGTTTAACCTTACTTTCTTCTAGTCATCTTGTCATGTGTATTTATTATAGGAAGGATGTCATTGGCTAGCTGTTATGTAAAAGTAGCACCTGCAGCTTGTTTTCAGCTATAGTTGGTACTTTTGCATTATTCTTCAGTAAATGTTTATTATCTATATATATATAAATGTTAAGTTGGTTTGTGTACGCTTCAAAAGTTCTGCACTGATTGAGCTCAAATTTTGACACGATATACAACCCGCTTCAAAGATTGTTTTTATCTATTTTTCGCGTCAGTAACATACCCGCGATCGCGAGAAAACAGCTTTTTCCTTCGACCATATATACTAATGGACTGTGCACTGGCAATAGCTGCATCAGAGCGTAATAAATGTATTCACGAATGAAAAGTCGTAATGGAATTCTAAAAAAGAAACTCCTAAAATTCATGATGAGCACAGCACGAGTTAACCATCTTTTTGCCCGAAGTCACGTGATTTCGTGGCTTGCGATGTTGGAGGCAGAAATTTTGATGCCATGCGCAGTCTATCAGTATATATGGTCGAAGGCTTTTTCAACGGTCAGCTGCGTACCTGCAAACGCGCCATCTGCCAGAAGCGAGGGGAACACTCCATACTAGGTGATCATGTCGTGATTGAGCTGCGCCGTTCGCCAAATCATAAGTAGAGGTTATGTTTTGTCTCTTATCTCTCATGGTTTTCAACCTAGAGCTGTGAGAGCCATAAGAGGTTATAATCTTATCCCTTCCTTCTGTTCCAGTGAAAACCGAAATAGTGCCTCGCAAAAAAACGAATTTGGGTCGTCGCACTCGCCACACAGAAGGATCGAGAAGGCGGCTTTCGAATATGACTGAGGAAGAGCGGGCATACGTACGAGAGAGGAACAGACTAAGCACCATCCAGATGCGTAACACGGAACCAGCAGAAAGACGAGCAGCCAGGCTTGAGGATGCACGATTGCGAGCACGGCAGTCGCGTTCTGCAGCAACAGATTTGGTTCGTTCTCAACGGAATGAACGCGAGGCGTCGAGGATAGCTGAAACACGTACCCAAAGAACAGCAGATCTGATTCTGCAATACAATCGTCTTGCATTCCGGTACAATCCAGCTGTTGATTATAGTTCAAGTCCGCATGTTGTCATTGGTCAGATTAGTCATGTCTGTACCTACTGCCAGGCTCTAAAGTTCAATAATGAAACGAATGGGATGTGTTGCGCTGGTGAAAAAATTTAATTGCCTCAACTTGAAGCACCACCAGAGCCGTTGAAAACTCTACTTGCTGGATCTACCGCTGAATCGAAGCATTTCCTATCGAACATCAAGAAATATAACTCTTGCTTCCAAATGACGTCATTTGGTGCGAAAATTGTGACTGCTCAATTCATGCCAACTTTTAAAATCAAAGGACAAATATATCACAAAGCTGGCTCCCTGCTCCCGTTCAGAGATAGTGACCATAAATTCCTTCAAATGTACTTCATCGGTGATGATAGAGATGAAGTCAATTCACGTTGTGGAATACATACCTCGCTAAGAAGATCCATCATTTTGCAACTACAGGAGCTCCTTCACGAAAAGAACAATTTGGTGCGTTTGTTTAAAACGGCAATGGATATGATGCCGTCAGATACCCACAAGATTGTCATTCACGCTGACAAAACGCCCGCTGGAGAACATGTCCGAAGATATAATGCTCCAACTATAGACGAAGTAGCAATTGTCATAGTCGGAGATCAGTTCCAAACTAGAGATATTGTTCTCCATCGAAGAAACGATCAATTGATAAACGTCGCAGAAACTCACCGTTGTTACGATGCTTTGCAATATCCAGTTATCTTCTGGGATGGTGCCGATGGATATCACTTCAATGTGAAGATGATGATAAACCCAGTGAATGGTGCAGGAATTAATAAAAACTGCAGCGCAATGAACTTTTACGCCTACCGCTTAATGATTCGGAGGAACAAGGACAATTATATTTTAAAATGCCGTCAGTTGTTTCACCAGTACATTGTGGATATGTATGCAAAAATTGAAACGGAACGTTTGCTATTTCTTCTTTTGAATCAGACCAAACTCTGCTCCGAAGAATACATTCATTTGCAAGATGCAGTTGTGAATGACGGTAATACAACCAACCTTGGAAAGCTTACTATTTTGCCATCTTCATACATAGGCAGTCCACGTCACATGCAGGAATATGCTCAAGATTCAATGGCATATGTTCGTCATTACGGGCGTCCAGACTTATTTATCACCTTCACGTGCAATCCAGCTTGGGACGAGATACAGCAGCTGTTACTTCCTGGGCAATCACCCGTGGATAGGCATGACATCACAGCACATGTTTAAAATAACTAGACGAAATCGACGATGTGATATGCGCTGAGATTCCACGGGCCGACGTCGATAAGGATTTGCATGCAGTTGTTATCAAAAACATGATACATGGACCATGCGGTACACTAAATCCGAATTCACCATGCATGGTAGACGGGAAATGTTCTAAGCAATGTCCTCGAGCATTCGCAGCCAACACAGTAACAGGAGACGATGGATATCCTCAGTATAGGAGACGATCAACTGAAGATGGCGGGAATTCGGCAACTATACACGTGCGAAATGGTGATATTGATGTAGACAACCGTTGGGTGGTCCCATATTCGCCTCTGTTGTCAAAAACATACAAAGCGCACATAAACGTAGAATATTGCAATTCGGTCAAATCGATTAAATACATCTGTAAGTATGTGAATAAAGGCAGCGATATGGCAGTTTTTGGTGTGCAACCAGAAAATAGTGACAGAAATGCAGTAAGAGTTATCGATAAAATCGCACAATACCAGGCCGGAAGATACATAAGCAGCAATGAGGCTGCATGGCGAATTTTTTCATTTCCCATGCATGAACGCAATCCAGCTGTGGTTCACTTAGCAGTACATTTAGAGAATGGACAGTGTGTTTAATTCACAGATGCAAATGTGCAACAAAGAGCCCTTAATCCAGAACACTGATGTACACAGAAGTGCCCTCTTATTACACGTGGAATGTAACTAAAAAAGCATTCGTACGACGCAGACGAGGGGAGCCAGTCGACGGTCAACCTGGCATTTTCAGAGAAAATACAACTGGTAGACTTTATACAGTGCATCCTAATCAAGATGAATGTTTTTTCCTTCGCATGCTGTTGGTAAATGTGCCTGGTCCTAGATTTTTCCAGCAATTGAAAATTGTTGATGGTGTCACATATGCCACTTTCCGCAGTGCGTGTCAAGCTCTTAATTTATTAGAAAACAACCAACAGTGGGATATATGTATTAGTGACGCGTGCAACACTGCACATCAAAACCAAATTCGAACACTATTCGCAATTATATTGACCGCTTGCTTCCCTTCATCTCCCACAGAGTTATGGGAAAGATATCAATCGCATATGGCTGAGGATATTTTTCATAGAGTACGCCTAGAAAATGCCAATATGACCATGGAATTTACAGAAGGCATTTACAACGAAACATTGATAAATATTGAAGACAAGTGCTTAGCTATTGCAAATAAAGTTCTTAGTCAATTGGGAATGCCAGCACCCAACCGAACTACGACTGCTTCATTTGATGTGGATTTGCGCCGTGAACAGTTACAACACCGGTGATCTCCAGTCATATGTCCAATCAAACATTCCCAAATTAACGTGTGAACAGAAGGGCATTTATGATCGCATAATGCAAATGATAAATGACGGAGTTGAGGGGGGGGGGGGGCTTCTTCTTGGATGCGCCAGGAGGAACTGGGAAAACATTCCTTATCAGATTGATTCTGGCAACGGTTCGATCAAAAAATGACATAGCCTTAGCTCTCGCTTCATCTGGAATAGCTGCGACATTGTTACCAGGTGGAAGGACTGCTCATTCAGCTCTGAAGTTGCCATTAAACATGCGAATCGAGACTCCCATGTGCAATATTTCCAAAGCATCCGGTATGGGAAAAGTATTACAAAAATGTAAACTCATTGTTTGGGATGGATGCACGATGGCACATAAAAAATCGCTTGAAGCTCTTGATCAATCGTTGCGAGATTTGCGTGGAAACGTTCAACCATTCGGGAATGCATTGATATTGCTCGCAGGAGATTTTAGGCAAACATTGCCTGTAATTTCTCGATCGACACCAGTGGACGAAATAAATGCTTGCCTGAAATATTCAACATTGTGGCGACACGTACGTACATTGCAGTTGACTACGAATATGCGTGTCCAGCTGCAGAACGATCAATCAGCCGAGATATTCTCACGACAGTTACTGGACATTGGGAACGGACAACTGCCAGTCGATGAGACGTCAAGACGAATATCATTTCCTGATAATTTTTGTAATTTAATAACATCGAAAGAAGAACTGATCGAAAAAGTATTTCCTAATATTCAAATTAATTATAAGAATCACGATTGGCTCAGTGAACGAGCTATCCTTGCCGCGAAGAATAAAGATGTCTATCAAATTAATAATGTTATTCAATCCATTATTCAAAGTGAGGAAATTACATAAAAGTCGATAGATACAGTTGTGGAAACAGATAAAGTAGTTTATTATCCAACGGAATTTTTGAACTCACTTGATCTGCCAGGGATGCCACCACACATTAAAATTGAAAATAGGTGTGCCAATTATCATGTTGCGGAATATTAATCAGCCAAAAGTCTGCAACGGCACGCGACTCGCAGTTAAGAAACTGATGAAAAATGTAGTGGGAGCAACGATTTTAACGGGGTCTTTCGAAGGTGAAGATGTCCTCATCCCTCGAATTCCCATGATCCCGACCGATACACCATTTCAATTTAAAAGATTGCAATTCCCAATTCGATTGGCGTTCGCGATCACAATCAATAAAGCTCAAGGTCAATCTTTAGAATTGTGTGGTTTAGATTTAGATGCGGATTGCTTCTCACATGGACAACTGTATGTTGCGTATTCCCATGTCGGCAAACCAGATAGCCTTTATATCTATGCAGAGAATGGAAAAACAAAAAATATTGTATACCCACAAGTATTGCAAAATTAAACTTCTATGAAACGTATGCTTTGTTTTGTTCCTCATTTCTCATCCATGCAACCACAATGTGCCACAGCTACGCGTGGCCGGGTATAGCTAGTGTTATTTATAATTAAAGCTTTTGTTGTAGCAGTCTTCCTTTAATTTTATGAACCGACATGATTTGTTGTGTCCACAACAACAAATCATATGAGTTCATAAAATCAAAGAAAGACCGACCCTATTCTTTACACAACTTAAAATTTTATTTCCCCTCTTTTTCCAATGTCTTATGTACTTCCAGAATATTTTTCTCGCATTTTGGAAAGATAAAGTGTCATTACTCTATTTAAACACTCGTGCAAAGAGGGGCATGGACTCCTAGTTTCTGGAAATATGTTGACGGCAATGCGCACCATACTTTCTGCAGAGCATTCCACAATTCGGGTGTATTCCGAGATCTCGGATTCCTGTGTTCGATTGCATGGCATCTCAAATGTGTTCTATCACGTTCAGATCTGGAGACTTGGGTGGGAATGGCAACACCCCAAACTCAGATGAATGCACCTCTAACCATAACGTGGTGTCCCCACACTTGTGTGGAGGTGCATTGTTCTGTTGGAACAGGCCCAACCATCAGCATGAATGCAGAACATGAAAGGGTGTACCTTGTCAGAAAGGATGCGCACGTAGCGTTGGCCATTCACAGACGTTTGTAGACGTACCAGGGGTTCCAGTGAAGTCCAGCTAAACACACCCCATACCATTACAGACCCCCTACCAGCCGGTACAGTTCCCTGTTGACAGGCGGGATCCATGACTTCATGAGGTTTGCGCCACACATGAATCTTTACATCTGCCCGATACAGTTGAAAACGCAACTCGTCAGACCAGGCTACTTGTTTCCAGTAAATGAGTGTCCAGTGGCGGTGTTACCATGCACAAGCGAGGCGCATAGCTCTGTGTTGTGCACCCATCAAGGGGACACGACTTGGGCATCGGCTCCCAAAGCCCATATCGTGCAGGGTACATTGCACCAGGGGTGCAGAAAATTTTCAGGGCCCGATATTTCCCCAGAACGCAATTTTTTTCTGTCCGAAGTTTCCCCCAAAACTGTAGTGGACTTTCATACAAGTTTGAGCGAGTATTAGATCTGTATGTTGATGATTAAAAACTAATCCTTAAAGCCTATTACTTAAAAATTTGAAAAAAAAAACAACCCCAACCTTTAATATTTATTTTAGATTCAAAATGTCTGAAACATTTTTGGGTCTAGGTGAAAACAGTGGTGTGGGGCAGAGAGGTTGAAAAATAAACAGCTAAAAAAATTCTGCAATTAACTATAATTTATTTCATTCTAGCATTTCAGGCGTATAATTGTGCCAGATAATTTTACTGAATAAAATTTAAATTAGACTTAAATTCTTTGAAAAATGCATGGGTCATTCGCTTTAAAATGTGCGGAACCCCTAATAATGTTTCAGATGGCACCTTCGACACATAAGCTGCCATTAGTTTCGGAAAATTTTTTATTAGCATGACTAGTGGTTGCGCCGTACTTATTACTCGTGCCACGCCTTCTGCGCCTTGGCATTAGTAAAGTCGTTGGGGCTCTGTGAATCATATGCCAGCGGCAGTTTGCAGTGTGTCACAGTGCTCATAACCTCTTGTATTTATAACGATATGACATTTTTCAAAATGATTACCTGATTACCGTGCAGTAAATTACTCTTATCTTTCGCGTTATACTCGTTAATAAGTCAATTTTTGGTTTTATTATTACTACTACTATGATTATTTTACCCGCGGGCAAAAATTTCCCCAGAGCTGCCTTAATTTCCCCGAACCTCGTTTGCGAGTTCGGACAAATTCTGCACCCCTGTGTTGCACGGTCCGGACGCTGATGCTTGTTGAGGCTCCAGCATTGAATTTCGATGATACCTGCGAGAGTGTTGCACACCTATCGCGTGAAACGATTGACAGCCGACGATAGTCACATTCACCCAATGTCTTTTTACGGCCACACTGGTATTGTAGGTTGGAGGTTTTGCCAGAATTCTTGTAGTCACGGTACACACTTGCAATGGTCGTCCGTGAAAATTACTTGTTATTCTCATGCCGAAAACAGCTCTGACAGCTGGCAAGGATGTCTTATCGCTTTATATACGCACTGGCAGAAGCAACCGAGTACGCGCATAGGTGACGTTGCTATGTATTTTGCATAAGCTTGTGTGTACCAGTTTTTCTGGCACTTCAGTGTATATTTAGAAAGGCTGCATCAGTTATGGTAAAATCCATGTCGTATAGCTGAGGTCCCAAGAGTGGCATGGATAGTTTTTGTTTTTTAAAACTCAATTAGTTAGTGTATCCTTTGTTTTAATAGTATGGTGATAGGAAGTGTCAGTAATTGAGGATGCCGGTATGTGTGATCTCCCACATCAGTATCATTCCCAGCCTTATTTGTAATCTGTATATTTCATCATGTTATAAAATAAACCTTGACATTTTATGTAGGTCCAAGAAAAAATATATATATATATATATATATTTTCATGTTTACCTTTTAGGCCAACAATACCAAGTGCCATCACTGTGGAAGAGTGGAAAGTTCCTGACAAAATGGTTGGTCTAAGTAAGTATATCTTGTGTTCCTATTTACATATTGAGTAATTCAGTACATATTTCGTGATACGAACTTGTTTAGGAATGGTTTATTAGAAATAGATGAAAGTGTTTACTGTTGAATTATATAGATCAGTTAACTTCTTAAGCCTTAAAAGGGAAGGTTAATGTGAATTATAGCTATCTTGGTAAACCATTTGCATTTTTTCTGTGTTAGCAATGTGATAATTTTGCTATTGCTGTTGATCTTTTCCCCCAGCCAAATGATTTTTAAGTACTTTTCTTATTGATTTTAAGAAAAGGAAAAACTATTTTCCATTCTGATTAATGTTAATGGTAATTATGTGCTGATTTTAGTTTCCTGATATACAATGAAGCCTCCATTAATGGACACCTCCCATCAGTGGTACGCAACCTTCAAACAATGGTAAGTAGCAGTTGATGCAGAACAGCTCTGGTAGGATTAACATTACCGATAATCTCTATACAATAGAAACTTTTAACAGTGATCCAAGGCATCCATTGGATCTACTTTGAAACCATACAGGCACCCTGTATGGTTTCTAAGTAGATCCAATGGATGCCTTGTATTTGCATGCTTATGACCATATGCAATGCGTGCAGTTGAAGAGTGACATTTCCTGCTGCGTTACTTTGGCAGGTTGGGGACAAAAAAACCCAAAAAAAAGATGACGCCGAATTTTTATGTGTAATAAGCACATCTTTTGAATCCGTTCTGACACAAATTAAATTTATCAAAGCTATTCAAAGACAATGGAACCGGTATGGAAAACAATAGTGTCTGACGGAAAAAAGAAGTTTTTCAATCAGGTTTTTAATCCCTCAAATATTGCTGTAAACGGAATCGTGAGCTTACGCCCTCTGGTTGCAGACTTGTGCGTTAAGAAAATCATGAATTTATATGAGAAACATTTCGCACTGGAAACGCTCTCCAACACAGAAATAATTTTTCAAATCGGACTCTTAGAAACAGATATCGACAAAAATAAGATGACTTTACGTCCCCTGGTGGGAAAACCATGCATTATTTTAGGAAGAAAGTATTATCAAACGTTTTCCCCATAAGAGCGGTATCGGTCCAAGAAAAAAAAATAAGTCTAGTTTTTAGGAGCCCAGATTTTTCTACAAATACATCAGAAACGGAAATTAACACCTATGCCCCCTGGTAGCCAAACCATTCTTTACCAAACATTAGAAATTATGTGAACAATATTTTCCATCAGGTCATGTGATGCAGCAAGAATTTTTCAAATCGGAGTTTTAGAAGCAGAAATAACGCAGAAAAACAATTTACCTTTGTGCCCCCTAGCGGAAAATCTATGAATTACTTGAAAATTTTGAATTTATAGGAAAAACATTTCGCATCGGAAACACTATCCAACAAAGAAGGAATTTTTCAAATTAGACTCTAAAAGTAGAGATATTGACAAAAAGTAAGATATACATCTACGCCCCCTGGTGTAGAAACCATGCATTATTTCAGGAAGAAAATGTTTCTAAAAGGTTTGTCGACATAGTAGTATCGGTCAAATGACTTTTTTTGCAATCAAGATGTTAGAAGCTCATATTTGGCTGCAAATACATCAAAAGCGGAAATTAAGACTTATGCCACCTGGTGGCCAAACCATTTTTTACAACAATTAGAAATTACGTGCAAACGATTTCCCATCGGGAGCTGTATCTGGTGCAGAAAAAATTTTTCAAATCAGAGATTTAGAACCAGAGATATAGGGAAAACGAAATTTACCTGTATGCCCCCAGCGGAAATCTATGAATTAATTGAAAATTTTGAAATTATATGAAAAACATGTCACGCTGAAAACACTATCCAACAAAGAAGAAATTTTTCAAATCAGACTCCTAGAAGTAGAGATATTGACAAAAATAAGATATACATCTACGCCCCCTGGTGGAGAAACTGGAATATTTTAAGAAAATATTGCGAAAAGGTTTATCGATGTGAGTGGCATCAGTCCACTCACATCGATGTTTTCATAAACATTGGTGTCCAAAAAGAACTCTCCATTGATTAATCTTGAAAATAATATTTACAGTTTTTTTGGCACCAATGTCTATGATATGAATTTATTGAAATAGCGAAAAATGTAAACCAAGATCTAAAAGATTACTAGTATGGATTTCAAAGCACTATTTTCAAGTACCCCTGTTCCAGAAGGAATTGAGATTATTAATAAAAAAATGACAACAGGATCAATATCTTAATATCACACAATTACAAGAGTTAAAAGCAATTTTATTATACATCTATCAAAATAATGTCTTCAAATTTGATTAGAAAATATGCAAACAAAATTTCGGAGGCCCAATGGGCTCTCCTCTGTCAAACCTGTTTGCTGAAGTAATTCTGAACAGCATAGAAGAAAAAATTATCAGTACAATGGAGGATCCAATGTTGGTTTGCTGCAGATACGTAGATGATATCTTCATCATGACCAGAATGAAAACTAATGAAGTTGGAATCTTTAACTCAACAACTTAGTAATTTCTATCCCACAATTAAATTGACAGTAGAACATGAAGGAGAAAATATCTTACCTTACTTGAATGTTAAGATCATCAAACAAAATAACCAACTGCAGTGCAAGGTACATAGAAAACAGACATATGTTCCATTTCTGATACCATATAATTCAACACACCCTTACACACAGAAATGTAATAGAATAAAAACATTAATCAAAAGAGCAAATCACACATTCCTCTAAAGAAGAATTTCGTACTGAAGAAATAAATTACCTTAAAGAAATCTCATACAGCTATGGATGCCCTCCACAGAAGATAAATAAATGGATTTATGAAGTACAAGTAAAGTGCAAGATACATATTCCCCTAAAAGAAAAAAACAATTACAATATGTCGGAGCAACACTTTACCTTCCAGGAATATCTACAGAAATCAATAAATTATGCCATAAATATGGAATTCAGATGGGAAACAAAGTAATGACTTGGAGATATGATAATTAATAACACTAAAAAATGTAGTATCTTGGGAAAAGCAGGTGTGTACGAAATTCCTATAAGTGAAATCCCACCAATATCATATATTGGAAGTACCAAAAGTCAGTTAAAACATCGCTTACAACAACATATTAAAAATTGGCAAGAAAAAGAAGCAAAAACAGCACTGATACAATACTGTCTGGATAACCACACATTCCTGAATTTTGAAGAGATTAAAATAATAAAATCATGTCGCAATGAGAGACACCTACGCATTGCAGAGTCTGTATTGATTGAAAAAAATAGAGATCGAATATGTAATAACGACCCAAGTATCCTTAATGAAAAATGGAAAGAACTAATAAAAATTGAACAAAAAAAAACCAAAAACACAAGAAGAAAATGAAGAGTTCACTAAAGTCAATAACAGATGGAGACACTGAAGTTTTTTGTTAATGACGTTGGAGCGGGGCGAGGAAGACGAACGTATCGCTCATTCTTACTGCGGTAGCAGAGGAGAAAACATCTAGAAACAGCTCCTGAGAATATCCCTGGAGGGGGTAGAAAGTACTTGAGGCAGTTTGTGTTGGAATGGCTTAGGGTGTGGTGAATGAATGTTCTAGTTGTTCATGAGGTGTTGAGAAGGGGAGTTGAAGGAATAAGATGAGTCGTATGTAAATAGTTGTATATACGTTTTTAATATTTTTGTTCGGCATTTTGTATGTATGTAAATAGGCAGTTTTGTTCGTCATTGATAATAACAAAAGGTTTTGAGTTCAGGAATTTGGGTTTTTACCAACGAAGGTTGGGCTTTTACACATAAGTCACACTAATTCGGAACAGCTTATTAAAAATGAAGAGGATCGTCAGTTTCTCAGATTACAAAGACAATCTAGGACAGGTTGTATTGGATCTCTGGACAGAAAGCTTTGTACAAGTGAGAAAAGATCAGCTGAATGACAGAAAAAATTTGCAAAGCAATTAAAAAAAGCTGCTTCATCTCAGAATTCCTTTGCTTTATCAACTGCATCTTCTACGTCAACAATGTATGAGACTGAAAGTGAAAACTCTAAAGAAGACTCTAATGATGAATATGCTGCAGAAATTACACCACACACAAAAAAAATTATTATGTGAGAAGCATACAGGTAAAGATGAACGAAGTCGAAGGTCTGTCATAACACCAAAAGTTGCTGCTGCTTTTGATAGAAATAATATAAGTATAAGAAAGTCAACAATGTTACTTGCATCTGTCTTAAACATGGCTGGTATTGGGGGGGGATAGTGAAGCAGACTGTTCAAAGAGTAATGAAACTTTAAAATCTGCAATTATTTCAAAAAGTACTGCTCACCGTGAACGTCAACGCTTACACAGTGAAACTGCACAACAGATAAAAATGGAGTTTAATGCCTCAAAATCAGTTCATTGGGACGGAAAGTTATTACCTGATTTATCATTAAATGAAACAAGAAAGGTAGACCGTTTACCAGTGTTAGTTTCCTCTCTAAAAGATAGTAATGCAAAACTTCTGGGAATTCCTAAGCTGTTATCTGGTTCAGGAAAGCTGCAGCTAATTTGGTTTTTGAACTTTTACAGTCATAGAAATGTGATTCTCAGGTTATTGGTAGGTACTTAGACACAACTTCCTCAAATACTAGAAAGTTCAAAGGAACATGTGTTCTTCTTGAAAATAAAATAGGAAGAAGCCTTCTGTGGTTAGCCTGTAGACACCGCATGTTTGAAGTGTTACTTTCAGATATATTTCATGTATGTCTTGGACCGTCGAGTGGACCCGAAATTATTATGTTTAAAAGATTTCAAGAAAAATGGATTGAACTTAACCACCACAACCCAAAATGTCAAACAACACCATTGATAGCGGCATCCGACACTTTGAAATTTTTTATTACTAATCAACTTCAGACAGGTGCTAAACACTTTCCTAGAGATGATTAAAGAGAACTATTAAATCTTTCCGCTCTTATGATTGGAATAGATGCGAACAATATTATTCGGAAACCAGGTGCCCTCCACAGAGCTAGTTGGATGGCAAAAGTCATTTATTACTTAAATATTGAACTACTGTTTGATGGAAATGAACTATCATACAATTTCAGAGATGCTAACTACTACGGAAATAGCTCTTGTACTACGGAATACGGAAAACCGTAATTTTTTACGGAAAATTAACAGAAGTTATTAATTTTTATTTTGCTTGTTTCCCTTCTCAATGGAACGGCGACCAGTTGACGATCCATCATTTGTCTTGCGTGCGATGCTGCCTCTCAAAGTTGCTCAGATCTTAGCGCGAGCGACCGGCATTCGATGAGTGTAGCCTTGCGCTTAGTCATTCTAAGTGAATACCCTCCCTCCCCAGCATGCAACATTCTGGGGATGTTGAGTGCAGCTCGCTTTGGTGGACGTGTGCGGAGTTCGGCCTTAAGCTCTTTCCCAGTGTAGCGACAAGCTCTTGGTGCAAAACGTGAGTGTCATCTGGAGTGTCATTGCCTGGCATCGGAGTTTTTTTTTTTTTTTTAAGCGTGTGTCGGCCATTCGTGTCAGTAATTAATATTTCGAAGTTTTTTTCTTGCATTGTAGAAAAGTATGCTTGGATTTCGTTCTTAGTGTAGAGTTCGCCAAAATGCATAATTACGCGTCTGGTACGCATCGAAATGTTACCAACACGTAAAAATATATATCAGGAATTTTTCACAACGCGTAGAAAAACACTTCGAGAAGCGCGTAAAGTATGCATCAACACGTAAAAATACGCATCGAGAAACGCGAAAAACACGCATCAAGAAACGCGTAAAGCTATGCGTCGGAAGAATTTTACCAACGCGTAAAAATACGCATCAGGACAACATTTCGCCTTTCAAAAACGGAAGTGAACGAAATAAAGATTTTTTTCCGTAATCATAATTTTGCTTTCCTGCGATGTTGCCCCTGTCCAGTATTGTTGTTATACATAATTTTATTCCATAAATATTTATATTTCACTTTGAAAATGGAGGGACAATTTCCGAAAACGGAAATTTTCGGCGACGCAAAAATTCCCCGCGTAATCTTCAGGCAAGAAGCGAGTGCCATAGCTTCGAGGAAATTCTGCTTTTTCGTCGTAATTTGGGTTATCCTTGAGATGGATGCATAACTGAACAGACATTTTGGGGCAATTAATAGTGGTTAAGAATGCTTTCCGCCTGAAACTTTCGAAAACGGAAATGTAACTATAAGTCACTAAAAAATTACTTATTATCGAATTAAAACTATTTTTTAAACTTTTTGGCGACCTTTAGGGACCTCTAAATATTTTTTTTAAGCTGAAATTTTACAGATCTTAAAGTACACCAAACAAAACTTTTTAGAGGGTGAGAGTCAAAATATTTAAATTTTCGTTTTTTTGGGACACCCTAGTGGTGGCGCTAGCCCAAAATTCCTGTTTTTGGGCAACTAACAATTCCCACACGACAGAAGAAGAACCCCTATATCCAGCAAAGATCGGTGTTTGGTGTGTGATGTCACATCGGCACATTATTAAGCCGATCTTCTTTGAAACAACCATCTCGACAGCAGCTTACGTGGAAATTTTTCTGACCTTCGTGAATCAGTTGGACAATAAAGAATTATCCATTGGATATTTCCAGCAGGATGGAGCAACATGCCATACTTCCGGTGCCAGCATGGCCAAAATTGAAGCATTTTTCAAGGACAAAGGCATTTTGAAGGGACTTTGGCCTCCGTGGTCGCCAGATTTGACGTCGCTCGATTACTTTCTCTGGGGCTATCTGAGAGGTAGAGCTTATGGCAATAATCCACAATCCATCGCCGCATTGAAATGCAACATCATTAAAGAAATTCAGGCAATTCCTTCCAAAATATCAAGCGTCGTGTTCAGCTCTGTCTGGATGCAAATTGTGACCATTTCCAACACATGTTATATGCCATCTCTTTTTGCACAGCCTAAGCTAAGTCCAGTTCAAATTTCATTACGATATCTTCATTCCTCTTCCAGTTATTGCAAAAATGATGGGTAAAGTAGCGAGTAAAACACCCTGTATGTGAATGTAGTTACATAGTACAACTATGCGAATGTAGTTATTTCTGTACTCCTATACCTCCCCTTTATAATTGTAGAAAGGCCTCATAATTAACACGTTCGTGGGCAAGGCAGCATATGCCACTGGACATCCAGTGACATGATGTTATATGCTGTCCAACTTTACTTCACGCCATAAGTACAAAGCTGCAAATGCTGTCAAAATTGCATGGGGGTTCCAGTTACTTTAAGTTTACTGTCCTGTTGAAAAGGTGAATTTTCCATAAATGTCTGCTGCATTTTTGTTACTGTCTGCGAATGTGTTAAGCCCCAGTGATGAATGAAGATGAGCTGAGGGGCATCTTAAGCCAATAACATTTGATAAAGAGCTAATAAAATTTTATCCTTTCATCCTCTCAGAAACTCCGTTTAAAAGTGAAATCTTGCGGGCTGTCATAAAAATTTTTTTCCTTTGTGTTACAGAATTTTCGAAAGCAGTCGCTGGTTTTTTTTTTTTTTTTTTTTTTTTGTATTCATTGGGTGCATGCTTCTTGAGCAAATTTACAGATTTCGACAATTGTTAAATGTTTTCAGAAAGCTGGATTTCTGCAAAACGCAGAGATGAATAATGAAACTGAAGTTGACCATGAATGGAATATGGAATTACACCATACAATACAAATTTTGAAAATGACAATCCGTTTTTTGGGTAAATATGACAAGGATGGTAAGTCAGATGGTAAGATTTTCAAGTTTTCACATTATCTGACATACCATCCTTGTTATATTTACACCAAAAAACGGATTGTCATCTTCAAAATTTGTATTGTACGGTGTAATCCAGCATTCCATTCATGATTTATCTGCTTCTCCGGGCAATCATAGGATAGGATTGGATTCTTAACCTCCTGATTCGCTAAACATAAATGCTGGTTGCTTTGACTAGCGAATCCTGCGATGGTTATGCAAATTAATCGGAAGCTTGAGGCTTGGTCGTTCTGGTTGGTGTAGTGGTTAGCATACCCGGGTGCTATCTGGGAGACACTGGTTCAATTCCCGCTGTGGGACGACGAAATTTTCAAGTTTTCGGATATTATCTGACTTACCATCCTTGTCATATTTACACCAAAAAATGGATTGTCATCTTCAAAATTTGTACTGAAGTTGACAATACCACCACCAATCTACTAGGAGTATTACCTAAAGAATAAAAAACGACCTGCTAAGTTAAGATCAGTTCCCACCAATAGATTGCATATATACAGGGTGCGCACGCGTGCTTGAAAACCTGGAAAGTCCTGGAAAATCATGATTACGTTTTCAAGGCCTGGAATATCCTGGAAAAACGGTATTTTTTTTAATGCTGTCTTGAAAAGCCTTGAAATTTGAAATTAGTGCTTAAAAAAAATGCCCTTTTAGGAAATCGTGTTACTGACTGTTACCCCTTAATTTTTTTAAGTTCCTCTCCTCTGTTCTCAAAGAAACCGCCGGCTACAGTGGTGTTTCGGATGTGCCCAAATCCTAATTTGGCTGGGGGGGGGGGGAAGCACTACTTCCAGTGCAATAAAATTGGATGATTACTAGCAGGTCTGTTAGGGAAGGGGAGCTTGATGCATTCTCTAGCCCTGAGCTTGATGTCCGTCGGACAACTACTGAGAACAACAGAAGGGGAAAGAAGAGACATTTAGCATTTGCAAGGGGTCGCGTGTTTACCAAGTCAGCTGGCATCCACCAGTGAAGAGTATGCCTGAACAACACATTCATCTGCTCCTTGTTTATTGCATTAAGACGCTTGCTTCCGGCCCACCCCTCAAGAGACTTCGGCTACTTATGATAAAAAATAAGAAAACTATCTTTGCGAATTTTTCACAAAAAGTGGCTGAAATTTTTACATTTACTATAATTGGATTACAGAAGCTCACTCCCAAAATTCCATTTGAATCGGTTTTAAAACTTAAAAAGTTAGCATTGGAAATTTTTATTATGTGTGCCTCTTTAGACAGTGAGCCTTGAGCAGAAAGTATGTTACCATAGCAACGGTTGATTGACAGCTGGGAGCGCTGGATCCGAAGCCCTTGGTTGGGAAGAAAGCAAACACCTGTTTATCACTTCCACGGCTCAAAAGGACTAAGATATTTTCAGAAATCCATTTTCCGGAATTTTGAAAATAACACAGTAAAATTTTACAGTGGTTAAAATACATCACAATAAAGTTCTAGTGCAAATTTCGCCGAATTCCGTTTGAAACTTTAGCAGATGCAAAAAAAAAAAAAAAAAAAAAAAAATCTTCCGTTGCAAAATCGGATTCAAAAAAGAAACGGCAATTATAAATTACGGGAAAAGCAAGCAAATTATTTTTTTAGATGCCATGGTTTATTTAAACAGAGTGATCCTTAAATTTTGTTTCTGTGATGATATGGACTCTATTTTAATTACAAACATACATTTTTATTCAGATGTCTGAGCTACTGTTTTAATAAAAAAATCTATAATTAAAAAGTTTTCAATGGATTTAGGCGAAATTCAGCAGATAAACGTATTTTAGTAAATTGCAATGTTATGACGTAAATCTGGTCATTTTGTCGAAAATTGGGCAGCATTTTTTTTTTTTTTTTTTACGTTTTCTCCTATAGTTAGGGTGAAGGAGGAAGACACTTCAGTGAGCTGCAGGTGGTGATTTATGGCGATGTGCCAAATGAAAAGAAGCCGTTCCATCAGGACATTCCAGAGGTTGAGTGTGCGTGGACGCGTGCTCCTGCTGTTTGAACTTAATCGGAATGTTTTCGGGAGGGGGAGAAATATCCGTTTCAGCTTTACAGCTTTCAGGCTCCTTTTTTTTTTCTTGGTAATAAATAAAAACCATAGTTGCTGCATTCACGATTGATCCATATTCGCATTTCTTGAATATAAACAGCAGACAATCGGAAACATGGTGTTGGGTGGGTCTTGATGTTCTTCATTTGTATCTGCTGAATTTTGTTCTGTGGGAATACGGAATGAGTTATACTGTGAATACATACAAAACTACATATTTTTGAGCTGAAAAAATATGTCTACTTGTACACAGTAGCTAACGTGTGAACTCAGACGAAGACAATCAGACATATGGACGTCTGATTCCATAAAAAAATCAACCCATTTATTGTACAAGACAGGTAAAAAAGAAATAACATTACATGTTTTTAAACATTATAAAGGAAAGCGGATTTTTGAAACACCATGACTTGATGATATTAATTTCTGAAAGTTTTTTTTTTTTCGATTTTAATTTCTGAAATTTTTTTTTTTTTTTTTCAATTACAATACACTGTTGTAACATGATACCTGTGTGTTGTATCCCTTAGTTGTATGGCAGATTTTCAGTTGGGCGATATCCGCGATCGTAAGTGGTAGTTACATTGCTATTGTTGATGATGACAAGATAAATACTGGAGGAATGTTGCATAAAGTAAAAAAAAAATCGCCCCCTCCTCCCCCTTCGAACTTTTATGCGGTTATCATAGCTAATCAACCATTTCATTCCATGAACATCAGCACATTTCAATCATTTGACCATTGGGGGTCTGACGGAATTCAGCAGTGCTTAAGCGCCTAGCGCAACGAGAACATGCTAATTATGGACAGTTAGTTCTATTCCCTTCCCCCCTATCATCCCTAATAATTGAGAGCGCATACTGTAGTTTCAAATATTCTGTGTATGAGCTAGTTTTCACGCTGTTCGTTATGTTTTTATTTTAGAAATTACTAACCCTTTCGAACTGTAGGTTGCAGAAACGTTTATGCTTTGGTTTTTTCCATTTGTCCGTACGATAATTCACGTAAAAGGGGTTGGATTTTGGCGAAATTTTAGTATGCTGTTAGGTACAACCTAGGAACCTACCCTGTTGAAAATGGTCGAAATTAAATTCAAAGGCATAGATATAAGAGCAGTATTCATTCTCCAAGCTCGAAGCCCTATGTCCACTCTCCAGCTGGGTAAGTATGAAAGATTTGAGACTTGGAGGAGGAGACCCAGTACAAAGTTTTGCTTCCCTCAGGCATTAAGTGTTTGTTAACATTTCCTTTCCTCTGGTTTGGAGCCCAGCTGTAAGAGGTGATGCTTTGTAACAGACTTTTAGCACAACACTCTGTCTACTGATTGGCATACTCCCGAATCATTTCTTGAGGTGCATAGTGATTCCGTGGCTTATGCTTTTTGATTTAACATAACTGTACTACAATTGGATGAAATTTTCCTCAAGTCTGGAACATATTCTGTCTAGTAATTAAGATTTTCATTGCCTTCAAAAGTCACATCCCAATATGCATCCACCAGTGGCAGTCATTGGGAATGTTAAAAAGAAAAAAAAAATCATTCCCATGTATGGATTGGAAACACTTTTTATCAGAGCTAGAATCCACCTGTGGGCATAACAGGCACATGCCCCATTTCAAAAAAAAAAAAAAAAAAGGGGGGTGAGTAAATAGATAAGTGCTTTGCTTTGTCTCACGTTTCTTGTTTTCAGACATCACACTTTTTCACTTATGGATTTGCAACTCCACATTTTGTCTTACATTGGCCCGAACTTTTCAGTGATCCACACAGCAGTACTTCAGAACTGCTGTTTGTGATGTACTCTGACAGGCAAGCACCCCATCTCCCCTTATGGGTCCTCCATGTTTTACCACCGTGTTTTTTTGGAGGAAATAAATCTCAGAGATTTTTTTACCAGTCCTCTGTTAGACGTGCGCCCTCCCCATTCTTAAATTCTGAATCTGCCCTCACTTTATTTTATAATAATTTCAGTTGTTATCAATAATAGTCTGATTACATGGAAGATAGTGCAGAATAGTGATGCAGCTAAAATGACTGATTGAATTAATCATTTTCTGATTGAGGGAAAGGATTTTCTGAATAGCCTTGTGGTAATTGCATCATGATTCAATTTAGCATTATTGGGTAATTCGCCAATTAAAAACATTAAAAAGAAATGTAATGGGTAAAAAAGCACACTCATCCATTTGCATCTTTCATCATTTTTATTACTTAAAACTGAAATTGCTTTTTAAAAACTAATTTGAGCATGATACTGTAAAGCGTAGTAATCATCCTGGAATTTTTGTATATGGCCTGGAAAAGGCCTGGAAAGTCCTTGAATTTTTTCCCCAAAAAAAGAGTACGAACCCTGTATATACATACATATCACTAAGCTGTTCTGTGAGATTCAGAGGTTAGCTCCAAAATGAAATACAAACTTCCAGATATTTTTACTTATTGTTGTCATATCAAACTTTGCCATTTACAGCGATCTTGACATACAACTCATGCTTCACTGATATCCATTACACGCCGTGGACAAGATCTTTTATACTTCATACTCATAATCTTTTTCTCATGCAGAGACTCCTGAATCTGATCCACCCATGTCTTCCTTGGCCTTCCTCTGCCTTTCCTTCCTGCCACTTGGGCTGAAAATATTTTCTTAGTAAGCATTTCATCACTCATTCTTTCAACATGGCCAAACCACCGAAGCATATTGGTCTCCACCTTGCTAACAACATTTTGCTTCACATCACACAACTGCAATACATCTTCATTTCTCACACAATCATATCGTGTCTTGCCACAAACCCCACGTAAGTAACGCATTTCTCCAGCACACAAACAACTCCTATGTTTCTTCTGCAGTACCCAGGTTTCACTGCCATACATCAGAGTAGGAACAATTACAGTTTCATACACAGCCATGCGGGACTCTAGAGAACCCATCATTCCTGTGAAAACCTCCCAGAGCAGCTATGACTTTCAAAGAAGAATTCACTCGCCTACTGATTTCACCATCCAATTTGTTCTCTCTGTCAAACATGCTTCCTAAATACACAAACTCGCTCACCTGGTCAATCACAGTGCAATTTATACTTACATTACATTCAGTGCTACCCGTTCCTCTCCCAAACACCATAACTTTGGTTTTCCCCTTATTTATACTCAGTTTGAATTTCATGCAAATTTCGTGCATCCGAGTCAACATACTCTGCAACTCACTTTTGCTCTCTGCCAACAGGACAGTGTCATCAGCATACAGCAATCTGCACACATAGATATCACCAAGACATAAGCCGCTATTATCTATTTTGGCCTCACGCATGCATGCGTCCATAAATATATTAAACAGCCATGGGGACATTACACAACCTTGTCTAACTCCTGCACCAATGGAAAACCATTTTGATAGAACACCATTCACTCGTACACAAGCTCTGCTACCGGCATACATGGCTTTTACACTATTAAGTAGATTCCCAGTAACACCATATTCATTCAATACCTTCCACAAAAGTGTCCTGTTGACACGGTCATAAGCTTTCTCTAAATCTATGAAGGCAGTAAAAACTTTCTTCCCAACAGCCAGATACTTTTCAATCATCATGTGTAATGCAAAAATCTGGTTAGTGCAGCCTTTACCAGGCATAAAACCACTCTGAACATCCCACACTTTCTCTGATGTAAGACCCCGTACTTTTTCAATAACAACCTTACCAAACACTTTCCATGGCACACTCAGTAGTAGGCTAATACCACAATAGTTCTTGCATTCAGTCTGATCACCTTTTCCCTTATACAAAGGAACAATGATAGCATCCTTCCAATCCCGAGGGACCATTCCTAACTCCCAGCACAACTGGCAAATTTCAGTTAACCAGTCAATTATAGAGTCACCACCACACTTCAACATCTCTGTAGTTATGCCATCAACTCCTGGAGCCTTACCATTCTGAAGAGATTTTAGAGCTTTACACACTTCTTCTCTTGAGATCCCTCCTGTGCTTTCATCCCTCATTCTGACATCATCTGCATCTGTCTCAGAATCATTTTTGCTCTCCTGATCTAATAACTCACAGAAGTATTCGCCCCATCTGTCACTTAACTCATTGGGCTCCCATATCATTTCCCCAATCTCATTCTTCACACAACTTACAACTTTGTTTCCCCTATTTTTCCTGAGTCTCATGTACTTCCAGAAGGACTTTCTATCTTTCCAAAAAGCCAGTTCATGCCTTTCCACTTTTTCTTTCCTATCTTTTGCCTTACTGTGGCGAACCAGCTTAGCAGCTTCACACTTCTTACAGCGATATTCATCCACAGAGACTCTACCTTGCAACATCCCCAAATAGGCTTCCTTCTTTTTCTTTACTGCCTCATCAATCTCACTATTCCACCAAGCATCACCTCTATTGTTACCCACTATTGTGGTGCCATAGACCTCTTTAGCAGCAGTAACAACACAGTTCTTAAAACATTCCCACTTCTTTTCTACATCCCTCTCACTAGACACAAGATTTCAGATCCTTCAGTCATTCTCTGAGTAAGTCAGAATACCGCTGATGATCTTCAAGGAGCCTATCAACCTTTATTTTTTCTATCCTGGGTCTTGTCCTATTCCTTTTCCTCCAACCAACATTAAGTTTCACTCGTGACACTACGAAGTATGATCAGAACCAACATCCGCACCTCTCATCACACGGGTGTCAACAACTAAGTGTTTGAAACGCTGATCGTAAACAACAAAATCTATCGCACTCTTCTGACCAAGAGTACGATTTTCCCAAGTATATGTGTGTATATACTTGTGGTTGAAAAATGTATTTTATCAATGCAGAGTTCAATTAATCTTTCACCATTATCATTCACACAAGGATAATTAAACTTACCCAGAACATTGTCAGAAATTGCATTCTGCTCACCTACACTAGCATTGAAATCTCCTGCTATTATAACTTTTTCTTTAGCACCAAACTGGCTCAAAACAGCTTTTAGCTCATTCCAGAAATCTTCTTTCTTATCAGAACGTTCTGAGTCACAAGGAGCATACACTACAACAATTACAATTCCCTGAAGTTTCACTTTCAAACGAATCCAGAGGATTCTCTCACTTACACAACTATAGTGAATCAAGTTGTTTTTCATCTTTTCACTTAAAATCACACCTACACCAGCCTGTCTTCTCATATTATCCAATACTCCAGACCACACACTCACCGTGCCATTCACTTCTTCTACCCCAATTTCCTTCTTTTTGGTTTAACGTACACACAGCACATCCAGTCTATACTTATTCTTCATCTCAATCACCCCACTCATCTTGCCATTTATACCTCTAGTATTCCATACACCAATCTTACATTCACTCAGCCGAGATCTCTTTCTCATACGCCGTTTAGAAAGTCCAGGTTGATTCCGTGGTGGACCGTCCTTCTCAAGTGTGGTAGGTCCACCATATCCCACACTTGAGTCAATCTTAATAGTTCTTTTTGTCTTTTTAATCAGGTAAGTACATCAGTGTGGGGGATTAGCCCACAGCTGAGGGCTCCAGTTGGTCATTAAACCTAAGGATTCTGGAACAAAACCCAGTGAGTTGGGGTCTATTTGCCAATGTCACACAGAACTAGCTTGCACCTCTCCAAGATTCACAGAGGCCCTAGTTGCTGTTGGGTGTGCCATTGTTACCAGAAACTTTCAATAAAAGCTGAACTTCATTTCATTATTTCATCAGCAGAACTATTCGTGAAGTTCACACAACGTTTTCAGTGCCAAGCTCCCATGATCCATAAATTGCACGAAGAAATAGGGAACAAACTTCAGACCTTCATGGCTCGTGTTTTGAAGACTGCGGTCATTAGAACAATCACTTATTTTTCTAAAGTTGATCTTGATGAACTGTTTACATTTGGTAATCTGATTCTTCTTGAAGAACTTGTCATTAATGAAAAGGTCACAGACTAGCTTTCTAAACTAAAAAAAGTAATAAGTTGTTATTTCTGAAGGAAGCTCAAAGGCACTATGTTACTGCCTGCAAGCATCTGATGGAAAAGACCTGCTTATCAAATGGATCACTTAAAAATTTTAGATTTCTAGACCCAAAAGAATGAGTGCATGATAGAAGCTGCATAGACATACTGAAAGTTGCAAAAATTATGGATTATTTGTTAGATGAATGGAAAATTTTGCAAGTTGAAAAAGTTGATACAGCATTTTAAAACAAAACTCTTGTTGATTACTGGCAACCACATCTGAAAAAGGGACTCATTATCAAAAGATATAAAGTTTCCAAATGTTGCAAAAGTCATAAAGGCAGCTCTTACTTTGTCAAATTGAAATGCTGACATAGAGAGATGATTTTTCATTTCTAAGCATATATTATGAGAAGTTAAATCAGTAATGACCGAATAATCTTTAAACAGTGTACTGACTGTGAAGAATGCCTTTAAACAATATCCTAATTTCCTTTTTGTGCCCATTAATCCAAAAGTCATTAAGTACAAACAACAAACACATTCAAAGTACACTGCCTTTATGGAAGAATGTAAGAGGAAAAAGAAAATTGAATTAGAAGAAAAGCTAAATGAAGAACATAAAAGAACAGTTATGAGGACGATATGAGAAAGGCGGAAAAGATAAAAAAGGCAATCAAATGTGAGACTGCTGCTCTGAACGACAAGAAAAAAGAACCCCTACAAACTAAGGAGGCAAGAGAACTCTTTTTGGAAGCTTTGGCTAAACTGAAGAAAACACTGAAAAAATTATTTAAAAGGAGCAAAATTAGCTGAAGGCATGCTCGAGGGAGTAAAATGTATGGAAATGGAAGAAAGAGTGAGAGAAAAGGAAGTGGAAATCATTCAGAAGAATCTTGAGAAAATAAAATCAAGTATGATTACATCATTTTTTGTTAAGATGCCTAAAAAACAGTAAGCCAAACAGTTGTTTTTATTCAGAATGGTTTTTCTAGAACATTGAAGAGAATTGTACTTCATTAGATTTTCAGAATTATGTGTAAATTTTCTTTCTGTAAAATTATATAATGACAATAAAATGGCCATAACCCATCTAGGACTATAATAAAGACATTTATTATGATCTTACCTGGCCTTTTTTGGTAGGGGAGTATAAAGAAATTTTTTTTTTTTGTAACCATAATTTGTTGTTTTGTGCTATTGGCAAGATCTCTTAATCACCTTTTAGTCACCTTTTTAAAAAAAATGTGTCACCACCTTTCTCACCTTTTTCAAAGGTTGCTTTAGCTCCTGAATATTTCATATTTCTTATCCTTAAATTCCAATGTAAGCATTATTTCAAAATAATTAAATTTAAATAGTATTTAGTTTATGTATTAAGGGCTTGAAAAATATCATACCCGAAATGTCCGTGGCATGTAAATTATTAGCCTGGGCAGGTATAAAATGTAAATTATTAGCCTGGGCAGGTATATCATGAAAGTCAGGAAAAAGTCACGAATTATGCTTTGAGCAGCAAGGTCATGAATTTCTTATTTTTAGTGATTGTTCGTTTTCTGGAAAAAATAATTCTCTGTGCACTGACCACATGCATAGATGTTTGTTGTTTCCATCTAATGATTTTAAGTGTCAAAAAGGGGGGGGGGCATTTGTTCCCACCTTCATAAAGAAAACTGATTGAGCAAAAAATGTCTTAGCATTTTATTGCATGTACATATAATGTTTACAAAATTTAGGGGTCAGTTTAGCAATTTAAATTATGCTACTTATACAGAGATGCCAAGTACTACAGATTGTCCGTAGTTTCTACCGAATATCATGTTCAAACTACGGACTACGGAGAAGGTATGAAAAACTACGGATTTTTCCAAAAAACTCTGATATTTCCGGAAAACTTTTTTTTTTTTAATTATTTAAAAAAAAAAAAGTCAAGCATAGTCAAATGTAGTGTTTTTTGCGGTAACGTCACAAAGCCGTTGCACAGCAAGCATGTTTGGCTGGCCGACAAGCAAGCGAAAATGTTGCAGCGGAGATCGTTCTGTATGATCGCGTGACTTTGTACCTGGCTTGCCGTGGAAAGGCGTTCGTAATGCACGACGTCTGTTAACTTCGGGAAAACCTTAACCGCGTCCTGAACTAACGTAAGTTGTCGGAGGATGGAGGTAGACTAGAGTCGATTCCACGTTTTCTGTACTTGTGTTTAAGTTGATTAGTTGTGGTGTGACGTGAATGAATGATTCCACGTTTTCTGTACTTGTGTTTAAGTTGATTAGTTGTGGTGTGACGTGAATTGCTGTAGTTATGAAGCGTGCTTCAGTGGCTTCCATTTCGAGTGGTGTGAAAAAAAATAAAAATTCGCAGCAGTACAAGGAATGTTATTCGTTGGAATTTCCATGTTTGCAGTGGTCGCGTATTTCCGTGAATTTTTTTTTTTTTTTTTTGCTGAAATTTAATTTTAATAGTTAATTGCTATTGCATATTTGTTTCACCAAAGTAAGGGGCGGGCGGGGTATCAGAAAAAAAAAATGCTCTGAGCAAATAGTCATCAGATTGAAGGAAATAATTGTGGATCAAAGAAATCCTGAATGTTTGTTTTTACCTGGAGGGCGCATAACTAAGCTACCTCTGGGTGTGTGCGGCCGCTGTTATTGCCTGTTTTTATGTTACCTACCCGGGAGTCTGTACTTCGCGCGCAGTATGTTCTGCCCAGGGCAAGAGAAAGTCTCTCCATGTGTCTTTGGCAACCAGCCAAAGAAAACGTCTAGCAGCAGTTGCGATGAGAAGCTTCTGGGTGTCTGCGCACAGTCGTGACCTATTTTCCCACGCTCCTCGCTGTCGGTAGAGAGCTTAATTGTTTATGTTACTTTGACAGATTTGCGAAGTGCAGTTCTTTTTTTTTCTCTTGTAAAAATGTTCTGTTAAACAAAGGGATGTTTTATTTTATCCCTTTTTTTTTCCAGAACTGATTGATTTATGCAATTTAAAATGCCTTTTTGTGATTAGTTTTTTCGTATCATAAGCGTTTAATGCTAATTTTTTAATTATCCGCATAATAAAGCTATGAAATCTTTCAAAGTTAATTGTTCTTTCTTTGCTCCCATTGTGTTTGTCGTGTATGAATTTACTTGCAAAAGCATCAGGTAAAGGGCCACCTGTCTCTACTAATATTCTTGGATCTAAAACACAAAAAAGTTGTCAAAAATTGAAGCAGAGTTATTTGCAAAAATTTCCGTGTCTAAAATCGTCTCAGGTATCCGAAAACCATGGGTTTTGTTCCCCGTGTGCTGTTGATTTTTCAATCGCACACGGCGGAAAAGACTATTGCGGTCAGCATTTTCACTCTAAAAAATGGGAGGAATAACCATAAGTGTGTGGCATCACACACTTATGACAACATATTTATTAAAAGGTGGAGTTGAAATGGTAGTATTTTTTGTGTATTTACTCCAAGTTTTTTTCCCCCATTTTAAGGGAACTTAAATATGTTGCAAAATGTATCCAAGTATTGTCCCCGATCGAGATTAATATATTGCTAAAAATGTAGCAGTATATTCTGGGAAATACATATGCTACCCTGCAAATTTTAATGTGGGAACTTGATATGGACTACTGATGACTCCCTTCAGATGTTGGCATCTCTGCTTATAGAGTCAGGACATTATTTAGCAACAAATGTTAAAGAAAGGCAGGTAATGAAATCTTGTAGCAAAATGGTGAGTATTGAAATAAAATAGACCTTTGAAATAAAAATGGAGACCCTTGAAATAAAAGAAATATATACCCTTAAAATAAAAATGCAAAACATGTAAAAAAAAGTTCATATTTTTTAATTAAAAAATGAGGGTTTGATTTGCTATCTTAAAAGATAAATTTTCCTGGGCATCAAGCATTTACTACCTGGGCAAGTAAATAATTTCTGCACTTGCCCAGCTGAGCATGTAACTTTTCAGATATTTTTCAAGCCCTGATATTGGTTACATAGTATATGTTCTAACTGTAGATTTTTTATGCCTATATATTTTTCAGTTTTTTTAATTTTATAATTTGCTTCAATAATTGAACTAGAAGTTAATTGAAACTTGAAAACTTTTGAGTGCCGTAGATTTAATGTCTTTGGCATTTTTTAAGATGTGTGTGTGTTCATTGTTCCAGTTATTGGAAGAGGAGGGGAGCAGATCACAAGGCTGCAGGCAGAGTCAGGTTGTAAAGTACAAATGGCAGCAGACAGTGGTGGTCTACCGGAAAGAACTTGTACTTTGACAGGAACTAGGCAAGCAATAGAGTAAGCTATGTTACTCATTACTCATATTTTCTTGTTTTTTTTTATGACTCATAATTTTGATTTAGGTGTAAATGTGAGGCTGTGAATATTGTGTTTCTTATTACAGTGTATGTGTTTGGAGATTTCAGACATATTGATCGTGTGTATTATTGTAGACTAGTGAAAGTGACGAAATCATGTCACATCAACAAGGCTCACAGCCTGCCTGACCTCTTGTGGTTTCCTTAAAATTTAGTGTGTTCGGGCTGACATATGCATCAATTCCAGACCTGCCAAGTGTTTCGATTTTCCGGTATTAGTTCCATTTTTTTAGTGTTGTTCCGGAAATTCGATTTTTAGCCAAAATAATCCGATTTTTCAGCTCCATAGCTGGCTTGCATTTTTTCCTTCCAGAGTTTCTCTCCATTTCTCTTTCACTCATATCCTGCATCTTTAACTTCCTGATATAGCTGTACTCAATGCTGTCGATCAATTTCCATAGCCACTCTTTTTTCGTGATGTCATCAACTGCCTTTGTGCAGCTAATGAGAAAGTTGGCTGCATCACAGAGTAAGAAGGCCTCGCCTCTTCTTTACGACTTCTCTTTGGATCTTATTCATAACCGTGGGAAAGAATTCCTTTACTGTTCCGTTTGCTATCTGCTGGCAAGGTGCTGTTTACAGTATATCATTGTATTGTGTTGTTTGAGATCACCCTTTTGTTCCTTTCTCATCATCATTTGGAAATATATTAAAGGTACGTAGAACGCAAAGTTATTTAAATAGGTACTCGCAAGATTTTGATTTAGTTAAAAAATCACATAAAGGAACTTCTTATGTATTTTGCTGTATTTGCAACTGTGATATAAACAGCACATGACGGTAAAAGTGATACTGTTGCTCGTGCTAAAACAGCAAAACACGTTTCATCGCATAATGATAGCTTGAAAAAAAAAATGCCGAAAATGACGGATTTTGTGTCTAGTGCTTCAGATCTGCCAGCTATTAGAGCAGAAATGTTATTTATTGTTTTTTTTGCTTGAACATAACATCCTGTTAGCTGCTGCCGATCACATGATGGAGTTATTACCTGCCATGATCCCAAATTCACCGGGAGCAAAAATGTACTCAACTGGAAGAACTAAACAAGTCACTTGGTTCAAGAAATTGCTAATCACTCCTTGTAACGGATAACTAACATTTAAAAAAATAGCCCATTTTCAGTTGCTAACTGATAGGAGCAGTGACATGGACTACCAAATGTATCCCTTAGTTGTTAAATTTTTTGAAAAAGAAGCAGGTCAATTAAACTGTACTCTGTTTTCTTTGCCAATTTTAACAGTTGATGGCACTGGGGAAAATATTGCCGATTTAATATGTGCCAAATTTTCAACCCATGATATCCTGTGGAAAAATTACTTATCACTATCGTGTGACAATGCAAACGTTATGACTGGAAAAAACAAGGCCGGGAGTGGGTGCATATCTAAAAGAACAACATTCCAATTTGTTTGTTTTCGGTTGCCTGTGTCATCTAATAATAAACATAGCTGAGGGAAAAAGGAGCTAGAACTTTGCCTTTTTTTTTTTTTTTTTTGATGATCTGTTAATAGATATGTTAGTATTTTCATACAAGTGTGAAATGTAAGCTCGCTTTAAAAAGATTTCAAATGAATGAACAGCAACGAGGAAAAAAAAATTCTTAAACATTGCATTACTAGATGGTTATAATTGGGGAAGTGTATCAATCACCATTCTTAATGGAATGGAGATGTCTGCTGTTATATTTTAAAGAAGAATGTGCCAATGATAAGAGGAGAGTTGATTTTTCTCCAAGACTTGTTGCTTTCAATATTCCAAAGGTGCATAAACAGCAGGTAACTGAAGACATACGATCAGGTGCTGATAACAAAAAAAATAAACGTGCTCAAAAAAATAACAAGATCTACAGTTGAATAATGTTCAAATCAGTAAACAAAATATGACAAAACCAATAGTTGTTAAAAGTGCTACTTCCAAAAAGTGTATATTAAAAAAAAAGATTTTTTTCTCTCTTTAAGTTCCAATTTGTTTCACTCTTAACATTTTTTGTAAAAAATATCATTAATGTTTTTGAAAAGTGCAACATTATATTACAAAGTGAAGAACCCAGAGTTCACAACTCAAGGCAGAACTTGCAAATTTTTTTACTGAGTTGTTAAGCAGATTTGTAAAAATATGTTGTTAATAGCTCACAGTCTGCTTTTGATGTTTCATTTGAAATCTATGAAAATCAGAAAAAAGATGGACTTAGTTGTTGGTTCTGAAACTGCTGAGTCCCTTAAAGAACTGTCACAAAATGAGTTGCAAGAGTTTTTATGCCCATGTGAGAAAATACTACTGTGTGTCCTGTAATTATATAATTGATGAACATTTTCCATATCGTTCAGAATTGTTAGATCATGCTGAAATTGCTGACATTTCTGAGAGAGCAAACAAGAAATTTTCATCTCTGAAGTACTTTGTTGAAAAATAGCCATCTTTACTTCTTAAAAAAAATGTGGAGAAACAGATTTCAATGCAACTGATGAACTGGAAGCTAAAATTCTTGAATTTTCAACTTAAAAATCTGGCAGAGCATTTGTTAACAATGGAGTGAGCAGATCAGCAGTGGGCATTTCTTTCCGAAGAAAAAGGACCTCTCGGAATGCTCAAATTTGAAAGACTTTCTAAAGTGATGCTTGGAATTTTAACTTTTCCCCATAGTAATGCTGTCCGTGAAAGGATATTTAGTTTACTACATCGCAATAAGACAGACTTTAGAATTTCCTTAAAACTATCTACATTGCAGGCAATCTTAATTGCAAAATCAAAAATGACTGAACCATGTTACAATCAGCACTATGATGATAACTTTCTAAAAAAAGCTAAATCAGCTATTACTGTAGCACTTAGTAAAAATAATTAAATAAATTATTCTATTTCATTGTTGAGAAAGTTAATAAGCTCAATATATGTATCAGTTTATTTACCATTTAAGGCTTAAATAATTGCATTGTGTGTCGCGTTAGTCAGGGAAAACATCGTGATTTTTTTCCTTGCGCAATGTGTTTTTATTTTTTCTCTCTATAGGTTGGCAGTTATACCTTTTTGTACTGTTATAACACTTAGACATAAAACAAAAAATATAATTTGGCCAATAAGTTGGCAAAAATTTAGAAAATGCCAAAGCAACTGCTAATTAGGTGAGGTCAACACAACATTAAAACATTAATTTAAACTTTCAAATTCTATGGTCTATCAGCTAAACACCAGAAACAACTTGCAGTACAGCAACTGTTTTGTCACACAAAATACTAAAAATTCAGAGTCCAGGCACTTAGGTAGATTGCAAGTAAAATAGGATGTGTGTATCAAATCAGGTTTGGCGGTTGGCCTTGTTTGGTAACATGCTTGTAAAACATCTCTTCTGGCGATTACTGTATTGAATCATATAAAGCAAAAGGGTACTGCAACAGCTAGTCATTTCACCTTGTTGCTTTGCTACATTTTCTGTTTGATTTCTTAACAGTGTTCAAGAAATTGTCCTTTGTTTTCCAAAGTAAAAAGTCATTGCTTAGTCAAGTGCGTCTCTTCTAAAAAAAAAAAAAAAAAAGTGATCTTCAAAATTTATTGCAAGTTACTGGAGAAATAAAATATTTATTTATAAAGAACATATCAAATAAAGGTTATCACAAAAACATTCAGCTCTCCAAATTTGAAAAGGGTAATTTAAAAGACTTTCAAGCTGCCAGAAGAAAATTGATTGAGCAGGGCATCATCAAATAAAGGTTATCACAAAAACATTCAGCTCTCCAAATTTGAAAAGGGTAATTTAAAAGACTTTCAAGCTGCCAGAAGAAAATTGATTGAGCAGGGCATCATCGCCAATATACACAGTCAGCACATTATTGCGACCACCTGACGTCGACAGCGCATAACCAATGAAAGAAGGCACGTGTCGTGAGCTGTCTTGGAAGGTATATAAGGTGTGCGGTGTAGGCATTCTGAAAACATATCACTAGTTGCTGTCATGGATAAAAGCAGCAATTTATGAGATTTGGAAAAAGGGACGATTATCTTCTTTCGGGCTAGGGTGGCAGTATTTCTGAACAGCACAGTTTGTGAACTGTTGGCGTGCTGCTGTGGTTAAAGTGTATCGTGATTGGAAAAGTGACACCATTGTGAATAAGCAAAATGGAAACTGCGGAGCACCACGTGCCATTGATGTGAGAGGTGAACGTCGGCTGCAAAGGTGCATGAGGGCTGATCGACATGCTATAGTGGAAAAACTCACTGGCGGAATGAACCAGGGGTTCGAAAAACGACTGTTCAGCGAACCCTGCTGCGTATGGGGCTCCGATGCAGACTGGTGGTCACTGCACCTATGCAAACGAAGGTGCATCAGCAGAAAAGGCTTACATTTGCATGGCAGTATCGAAATTGGACCTCTGCTGATTGGCAAAGGATTGTCTTCTCCGATGAGTCACGTTTACTGCTTCATCGAACAAATGGACGTTGGTGTATAAGGCAAGAAACATCGGAGAACAAACACTTCAACAATTGCTGGAAGAACACAAACTGATGCAGAGATGCCAAGTACTACGGATCCTCCGTAGTTTCTACGGAGAAGGTGTGAAAAACTACGGATTTTTTCAGAAATCTGATATTTCCGGAAAACTTTTTTTTTTTAATTATTTGAAAAAAAAAAAAAAAGTCAAGCCTAGTCAAATGTAGTGTTTTTTGCGGTAACGTCACGAAGCCGTCACACAGCAAGCATGTTTGGCTGGCTGACAAGCAAGGGGAAATGTTGCAGCGGAGATCGTTCTGTATGATCACGTGACTTTGTACCTGGCTTGCCGTGGAAAGACGTTCGTAATGCAAGACGTCTGTTTAACTTCGGGAAAACTTTAACCGCGTCCTGAACTAACATAAGTTGTCGGAGGATGGAGGTAGACTAGAGTAGATTCCAAGTTTTCTGTTCTTGTTGTTAAGTTGATTAGTTGTGGTGTGATGTGAATTGCTGTAGCTATGAAGCGGGCTTCAGTGGCTTCCAGTTCCAGTGGTGTGAGAAAAAATAAAAATTAGCAGTAGTACAGAGAATGTTATTCGTTGGAATTTCCATGTTTGCAGCGGTCGCGTGTTTCCGTGAATGTTTTTTTTTTTTTTTTTTTTTTTGTTAAAATTTGTTAAAATGTAATTTAAATAGTTAATTGCTATTGCACATTTGTTTCACCAAAGTAAGGGGCGGGCGGGGTATCAGAAAAAACAAAACAAAACTGCTCTGAGCGAATAGTCATCAGATCGAAGGAAACAATTGTGGATCAAAGAAATCCTGAATGTTTGTTTTTTCCGGCAGAGCACATAACTAAGCTACCTGTATGTGTGGACGCTGTTGTTGCCTGGTTTTATGTTACCTCTCCGGAAGTTTGTTCTTCGCGCGCAGTATATTCTGCCCAGAGCAAGTCTCTTCATGTGTCTTTGGCAACCAGCCAAAGAAAATGTCTAGCAGCAGTAGCTGCTCACTGCTGCTGCGGTGAGACGTTTCTTAGCAGCTGAGTGCGCGCGCCAGTCGTGACATATTTTTCCACGCTCTTCGCTGTCGGCAGAGAGCTTAATTGTTTGTTACTTTGACAGATTTGCGAAGTGCGGTTCTTTTTTTCTCTTGTAAAAATGTTCTGCTAAACAAAGAGATGTTTTATTTTATCTTGTCAGATTCACAAGAACTTTCTTTCTTCTTAGTAGCTTGTTTTAAAGATTGTTTTCCCCAGATCATTCTTCGTGGGGAATCTTTTAATTTCAGTTTTAATTCTTTTTTTTTTTTTTTTTTTTTTGAATTTGTTTTTATTACTTGAGTTTTAAGTTGTGACATTTTACTTCCCCGCATCTTAGCAGAAAACTTTTATTGTGTTAATGAGACGTTGCATGGATTTTTATTTTTATTTATTTTATTTGCATTGCCTTTTATTTTACCTTTTTTTTTTCAGAATTGATTGATTTATGCAATTTAAAATACCTTTTTAATTAGTTTTTTCGTATCATAAGCATTCAATGCTAATTTTCTATTTATGCGCATAATAAAGTTATGAAATCTTTCAAAGTTAATTGTCCTTTCTTTGCTCCCATTGTGTTTGCCGTGTACAAATTTACTTGCAATAGCGTCGGGTAAAGGGCCACCTGTCTCTACTAATATTCTTGGATCTAAAATGCAAAAAAGTTGTCAAAAGTTCAAGGAGAGTTATTTGCAAAAATTTCAGTGTCTAAAATCGTCTCGGGTATCCGAAAACCATGGGTTTTGTTCCCCGTGTGCTGTTGATTTTTCAATCGCACACGGCGGAAAAGACAATTGCAGTAGACATTTTCACTGTAAAAAACAGGAGGAATAACCATAAGTGTGTGGCATCACACACTTATGACATAACATATTTATTAAAAGGTGGAGTTGAAATGGTATGTGTTTTTCCAACCCAATTTAAGGGAACTTAAATATGTTGCATAATTTATTCAAGTATTGTCCCCGATCGAGATTAATATATTGCTAAAAATGTAGCAGTATATTCTGGGAAATACGCAGGCTACCCTGCAAATTATAATGTGGGGACTTGGACTTGACGTCACTACGGAAGAACTACAGGCGCCGTCCATATGGACTACTGATGACTTCCTTCAGATGTTGGCATCTCTGCTGTTGGAGGCAGCGTTATGGGCCTGGGGAATGATTTAGTGGCATTCTCTTGAGTCCACTCATACCCGTGAAAGGCACTATGGACTGAATTCATTATGAATTCATCCTTGCAGACCAGGTACACCCATACGTGCTTATTGTCTTCCCTGGGGCGAATAGGATTTTCCAGCATGACAATGCAACATGTCACACAGTTAGAAATGTCCGAGAGTGGTTGGAAGAGCACGATAAAGACTTCAAAGTACTTCCCTGGCTTCCTAATTCCTCAGACTTAAACCCAATTGAGCATCTTTGGGACCACCTGGATCGTGATGTTTGCTCTATGGATCCTCCATTATGCACCCTCCAGCAGCTGTCAGATGCTCTGCAGTGAGCATGGCTCCACGTACCTGTGAACACCTTCTAGCACCTTGAGTCACTGCCAGCCTGTCTAGCTGCTGCCCGCGCCTCACACGGCGGCTACTCTGGATATTAGCTGGTGGTCACAATAATGTGACTCAACCGTGTATTTGGTGTGATCAAATGAAAACCCGTTCAAGTGGCTTTATTAAGATGAACAAAAAGGTCCATCTACAGGTGTGGCAGAATTAAACAAGCAACAGTGCACCAGTGTTCATTAGAAGAAGTCACCGTAATTCAGACACTCCTCCCACCGCTTGGGGAGACTGCGAATACCGTCCATGAAGAACGGCTTTGGTTGCTCGCCGGAGTGGAATCATCGTTTTAGAGGGGTTTTTTTTAAGGGTCCGAACAAATGAAAGTCGTATGGTGACAAATATTGGCTATAGGCTGGGTGGTGGAGAACCACTCATGCTTTCCGTGCTGATGCATCCTGCCCAATGTTCACAACATGTGGACGAGCATTGTCGTGCAAAAGAATCGCACCAAGCAAAAGCATACTGGGTTGCTTATTCTTGATGGCTCTATGCAGCTTGTCCTTGTAGCGGTTGGCATTCATGTTCACGCGAGTCTCTTTAAAGTCCACCAACAAAAGTCCTTAATGGTCAAAAAATGCATTGAGCATAACCTTACCTGCGGAAGCCTGTGACTTGAATTTTTTGTGTTTTGGTGATCTGGGATGTTTCTATTGCATGCTCGCTGTTTTGCTGCACTGCTCAAAGTGGTTGCACCACGATTCGTCGCCTGCTACTATGCGCAACAGAAGTGCTTCACCCTGCACTTCGTAACGCAGCAAGTGGCTCAAACTCCAAACCATGCATTCTTCCTTATGTTTGGTCGGTCAGCATCAGTTTGATCCATTTTGAACACACCTTCCTGTACTGCAGGGCCTTCGTGACCACCGTTTGAACTGTCCAAAATGAAAGCAAATTCCTCAGCTAGCGAACATTAAGCTCAGACGACGATCCACCCGTATTGCTGCATCAATCTTGGCGATGGCTTCGTCTGTCTCAACAACATACTCCTGGTCCAATCCTTTGTTTTCTTATCTCTTTCCCGAGACATTCGTGTTCAGTCCGTCACTGTTGTGCTCGGCACACGCTTGTCACCATACACTGCCTGCATGCATTCTGCGATGGATGTCGACTGGTTAACATCCTTCTGCTGTTAGTTACTGAATCATCGCATGCTGATCTACCTTGGATGGATTCGAAATCAAACCGGACATGTTGCCAATGATCTGCAGCACAAACCACACAACATAAGAGACTGAACGCGTGCTTGCTTGTTCATTAGTCTATGTTTATCACACGAGCTGTGACATAATCCTGCTCTGCATGCTCCGGTGCATATGGTGCGGCATGAACATGTTTCATTTGATCACACCTCAGAAAAGACAAGATTTTTTGAATCAGCCTTTGCAAATGATGCTGCAGATGCTACATCTATTTTTGATACAGCTACATGGCTCTGAGGAGCAAAACTAGAGAATTTTGGGAATGTTGAACTGAAAACCTTATGTCAGTCATTCTAAATTGATTTTGATCATAGAAACTGATGATGAAGCTGCAACTATCCAGAGAGTTCTCGAAGAATGATACGAATTCAAGGTGTGTACTCAGAATTTAGCTGTAACAGAAATGTTGAATATTGCTTCAAGAACTGATAGATTTCCTGTTATTAGTAAACTTCTTTTCATTGTAGCAGTTTTTCCAGTTTCCACAGCTTCTTGCAAATGAGGCTTCAGCAGAATGAACATAATCAAAAACTAATACCAAACATGACTAGAAGCGAAAAGTCTGGATGATCTGATGATCAGCTTACGTTGTCCACTTCTTGCTGGCTATGATCCGACTGAAGCCGTTGATAAATAATATTTTGCTGCAAAAAGTGCTAAGTACATTTCAGTTGGACACACACGTACATCAGGACATGATGTGTATAAAAAAACTAAAAAGTTGAATTATACAGCCAAGGACATGCCAATAAAGGCAGTAATTCTGTTGATGGAAAACAGTGTTCTAAAAAAAAAAAAAATGAAATGATTTCCACAAGAGAAAAAGATGAATGCTACTTCACATTTTTCACAAATTACCAAATAAAAACACAGCAGACAAAGGTCAAAATGTTAACTTCAAACAACTTTTTTTTTTTTTTTATTTTAGAGGTTAATCGCAAATGTTGAAATGTATCAGCAGACTGTAATCCATTGATTAAATTAAATATTTATGTCCTGCTGTGACCCAAGGGCATTGCAACAAATTAGATTCAACAGGAAATATTAGGATAAAACATATATTGTCGGACAAAATTGGTGCCATAATGTTCATTACCCTTAGGTATCGGAAATGCCAAAATCTCTGACTAGTGACATTTTCTGCTGTGTTATTTCTTCTCCTAAAACTCCGATTTGAAAAATCCTTCCTGTATCGCATACAAGAAATAATGGGAAATATTTTTCACATAATTTCTATTGTTTGGAAAAAAATGGTTTGGCCACTAGAGGTCATAAGTGTTAATTTCTGCTTCTGATGCATTTGTAGCAAAATCTGGGCTCCTGAAAACTCAACTAATTTTTTTTTTTTCTTGGACCGATACCGCTTATATGGATAAACTTTTTGAGAATACTTTCTTCCTAAAATAATGCATGGTTTTCCCACCAGGGGGCGTAAAGTTATCTTATTTTTGTCTATCTCAGTTTCTAATAGTTTGTAAGCTCACGATTCCATTTACAGCAATATCTGAGGGATTAAAAACCCGATTGAAAATCTTCTTTCTTTCGTCAGATCTATTGTTTTCCATACCGGTTCCATTGACCTTTGAATAGCTTTGATAAATTTAATTTGCGTCAGAACGGATTCAAAAGACGTGCTTATTACACCCAAAAATTCGGTGTCATCTTTCTTGTTTAATGCCAATGCGTATAAAGTTGACTACTCTCTGCTTGCTGTGCCAGCTTGTTCAGGTGATTCAACAGGGAAGAACATTGCCAAACTTATTTTGGATACTTTGGAATCAAGAAAAATATACCAGTTAAAAATTTGCTTTGCACTAAGTGTACATAATCTAATGCACCTGTAATGGTTGGCTTAAAAATGGTGTTGCTGCAGTTTTAAAAAAATGCACATAAGGATCTGTTGGTAATTGGCTGTCCTTGCCACTTAATTAACTTGGCTACTGAAAAGGGGGTTTGCTTGCTTTCCAGTATCATTTGAGAAATTTTGGTTGACATTTTTTATTACTTGAAGTCAAGTAGTAAAAGAAAAGTTGAAACAGTTTCAGCTATTGTATGAAGTGTAAAAGTACTGAAACATGTTTGCAATTATGTTTAATTTTTTTTTATTTTGTAAATATGTTTTTAAGCAGATAAAATGTGTTTGAATATTAATCAAAATAGTGAAAAAACTTCAGTACCTTGGAATCTCCACACAAGACTTTTTCGTCATATGTTCCAAATGAATAGTAAGAATATTCTGTGTGATGCAAAATAAATTCCATTTGAACAAGAGAAAAAGAAAGTAAAGAATATTCTTATTTATGCTTTACTGCATCTTTATCATTATTTCATTTGCCTAGAAAACAGGATATATTTTAATTTTATGAATGTGCTAATATCAATGGAATTTATTTCAAATACCATTTCAGCACCATTTATTAAAAAGCTTTTGATAAGCTACTGTGCATAGAAATAAATTTTTGGTGTAGGCACTTAAAATAGCAGAAAATTCAGAATGCCCTTTTACAGATTTTATTATTAATCATAATTTACCTATTCAGCAGGTAAATACTGTACTAATTTTAACATTAAGATTTCTACTAATTTGTACTAGTTTTAACATTCAGAATTGAACTAATTTGTACTAATTTTAATGAAGAATTGTACTTATTTCAACATCTGTAAGTTGGCAGGCATGATGCTGTGTCATACGTACATAGTCTTGGTCAGTTCAACACGTGCTCCTCCGAGGTCACTGTACGGGCCTCTGTGAAAATTCTGTTAGGTATAATTGATTAAATGAGTTTAAACTGTCTGCACTTTGCTGTTACTGTTCAAGTGATGACAAATAGAATACCTTATAGTCCATGAAGGTGTTGACTGATTTAATGAGTCTGATCAGTAAAGCATTTGCAGTTCATCAGTTCCATTAGTGAGAGAAGGAACATACCAGAAAATTCGCTTAGAAGTAACAGCAGTAAAAAAACACTAGGAAGTGGAATACGTTTCAGCACAGATAGTTTTTCTGCACCACAAGGTGGCATGGTAGAATTCTGTATCATAGGCTCTGTCAGTTTAACATGTCTCCAAAGGTAATTGAATGATCCTCCTCCTGGTGTAAGTACCTACCTATCCTCCATCAGAGCAAGTATAATGTAAGGTGGAATTGATCTTATGATTTTAATCTATCTCATCTTTGCTCATTTTCTGTTCACATGATGACAAATGGAATACCTTATAATCCATGAAGGTGTTGACTGATTTAATGAGTCTGATGAACACTAGAGCATTTGCACTATGTCAGTTCTACTAGTGAAATAAAAAATGTGCAAAACATTTTACTTAAAAGCAAGTAATGCTAATACTTAAAGTGCAACAGGGGGGGGTGTCAACTTTTAGAGTTCATTTCATCATAGATAGTGTCTTTGTACCACAAGAAAGCATCATAAAATGCTGTATTATACTCTGATTTTTTTAGCTTTGCATTAGCAGAGATGCTAACTACTATGGAAAAAGCTCTTGTACTACGGAATACGGAAAACCGTGATTTTTCCACTGAAAATTACCAGAAGTTATTAATTTTTATTTTGCTTGTTCCCCTTCCCAATTCAACGGCGGCCACTTGATGGCCCGTCATTCGTCTTGCTTGCGATGCTGCCTGCACTTCTAGTTCTGCCTCTCAAAGCTGCTGGGATCTTAGAGCGAGCGACTGTGCACGATGAGTTTGGCTTTGTGCTGAGTCATTCTAAGTGAAAACCCTCCCTCCCCAGCATGCAACATTCTGGGGATGTTGAGAGTAGCTCGCTTTGGTGGACGTGTGCGGAGTTCGGCCTTAAGCTCTTTCCCAGTGTAGCGACAAGCTCTTGGTGCAGAACGTGAGTGTCATCTGGAGTGTCATTGCCTGGCATCATGTTTTTTTTTTTTTTTAACCATTTATGTCAGTAATTAATATTTCGAAGTTTTTTCTTGCGTCGTGGAAAAGTGTGCTTGGATTTGGTTCTTATGTGCAGAGTTTACCAAAATGCGTAATTACACGTCTAGTATGCATCGAAAAGTGTGTTTATGCACTGAAATTGTCCAGTATTGTTGTTATACATCATTTTATTCTATAAATCTTTGTATTTCACTTTGAAAATGGAGGGGAATGTTGTGTTTCGTTTTTGTTGGTTGTGGGGGTGAATCTCCCCGGCTTGTCCGAAATGTTTTACTACGTGTGGTGGTGTTGATTCCATTCACATGCTATTCTCTGTGGTAGGGTTGGCCAACTTTTTTGGCACTTGTTATGATTAGTCGTTCCTCAACATCGCAGGTCTGTGCAAATTAAATAAGCATTGTTCCAATTAAAAAATGCAGGAAGTTAAAATAAATGGTTTTTAATAAAACCAGACGAACACACAAAAATGGTACAATACATAAACAGAAAACATTTAACATCACATCATAATGTTTTGTTCGTTCACAAAAGAAACGAGCAACTGCCTGGACGCGCAAGTGACATCCCTCTGGCTGGTATCCTTCCAAGGAAACCACTCCCCTTTTCTTCTGGCTTCTCAGTTCACCCCTCAGTTGCACATATCCGCAGAAAACATCATTAGCAACCTCCCGTGCCTGGGGGCTTACACACAGGGCACATAACTCTCTCCCTTGATTTTTCTTTTTTCTTTTTCGATGGCTGTTCGCATTACCACAGGGAAATTTCCGAAAACGGAAATTCGACGGCGCAAAAATCCCAGTGTAATTTCTGCTTTTTTGTTGTAATTTGGGTTATCCTTGAGATTGATACATAACTGAACAGAAATTCTGGCGCAGTTGATAGTGGTGAAGGATGTTTTCCGCCTGAAACTTGCGAAAATTGAAATTTTGTCTTTTAAAACTTTCGGAAACAGTGAAGATTTCTCCTGTAATCATAATTTTATTTTTCACGTGATGTTCCCTCTGCCTAGTATTGTTGTTAAATTTCATTTTATTTCATAAATATTTGTATTTCACCTTGAAAATGGAAGGGAAATGTCCGAAAACGGAAATCGGACGTAGCAAAGGTTTCTCCCGTGACTGTAACCCCCCCCCCCCCAACGATGTTTCGAACGTGTATCCTGTGTTTTTAAATATTCCCCTCAAAAAGATTTGCATTTCAGCTTGATAAGGGGGGGGGGTTTCCAAAAACGAAAGTGATGAAGCTGAAAAATTTGTAAGAATTGATGCATGATATTCAGAAGCATTCTTATTCTCCAAGTTACACTATCTTTTTATCTTAAATAGTGAAAGCTATCGTGCATTCATGGTCCTCAAACTGAAAGTTCTTTCAGCATGATGGATAAAATTGTCATCCAAGGGATTTGTGAAGCCTACTGTCATAGCTGATGATGTTGAGCTTAATTTTTCATATAACAGTTTTTCAAAAAGAAAAATCAGAAAGGACTTAACTGGTAATTGAAGTAAAAGCAAGAATGTATTTTAAGTGAAAACATTTTAAACGAAAATGAACCTTCTAAGTTCTATACATCTGTCAAACTGGAAGCGGAATTGCTAGAGTCTATCAGGCTGACAAAGTAGAGACCATAGCAATAACAGATAGAATAGATGTCACTTGGTTAGAAATGGCAAAATTAAGAGGCTGTAACGAAGCTGTGAAGTATACTATTCTCTCGAAAGTAATGTTTGCAGTACTTGTAGTTCCGCACTCGAATGCTGGGAGTAGGAGAGATTTTAGTTTAGTGCGAAAAAATCAAGCCCGGTTTCCAACCTAATTTGGGTTTAGAAACTGTAGAAGCACTTCTTATTGCAAAAATGAATATGTTCTCCTCTGGGCAAGTGTAAGTGTGTTATGAAAAAAATATTTTCTGCTGAGGAACTCAAATCTGCAAAACACTGTACAGCGAAATTACTAAAGAAAGCTGTGTAATTAATTTTTTGTGTAAAAAAATGTATCGGTCACTGTGTATATTATTTTCCATGTGCAAAATTTATAATATTTTGATACAGATTTTCATGTATATAAATGAGTAAGTAATTAAAAAATGCTACTTATATTAAATGAGTAATCAGATGTTTTCCTCAGTTAAAATAATTCTTTTTGGTATGACTACTGAAAAATGGCCAAAATTACTGAAAATTTGTACGAGTACTACTGAAATTATCTGAAACAGGTTTGCGTCTCTGCATTAGGAACACCTACCTAATAACACATTGGTCCACCTTTCTGTGCAATCATGGTTTGCAGACACCTAGGAACAGAAACGTGTCAAACATCCTGCATGCATCACTTGACCCACGTCTGCTATCGCAGTTTCGTCAGTTTATGCTCATCTCGCAAAGGGCGATAAGCTGTTCTCACACCCATTCTAGCATATCCTACAAATGTTGAATTGGGTTACAGTCAGGGGGTTAGGGGGCAAGACAGTGTGGCGAATCTGATCCACCCATGTCTTCCTTGGCCTTCCTCTGCATTTCCTTCCTGCCACTTAGGCTCAAAATATTTTCTTAGTAAGCATTTCATCACTCATTCTTTCAACATGGACAAACCACCGAAGCATATTGCATACCTGCCAGATTTTACGATTTTCCTGTAAAATTTACGGATAATCGTAAAATCTGGCAGGTATGCAATATGCTTCGTAAAATCTGGCAGGTATGCAATATGCTTCATAATATATTAAACAGCCATGGTGACATTACACAACCTTGTCTAACTCCTGCACCAATGGAAAACCATTTTGATAAAACACCATTCACTCGTACACAAGCTCTACTGCCAGCGTACACGGCTTTTGCACTATTAAGTAGATTCCCAGTAATACCATATTCATTCAATACCTTCCACAAAAGTGTCCTATTGACTCTGTCGTAAGCTTTCTCTAAATCTATGAAGGCAGTAAAAACTTTCTTCCCAACAGCCAGATACTTTTCAATCATCATGCGTAATGCAAAAATCTGGTTAGTGCAGCCTTTACCAGGCATAAAACCATTCTGAACATCCCACACTTTCAATGATGTAAGACCCCGTACTTTTTCAATAACAACCTTACCAAACACTTACCCTGGCACACTCAGTAGGCTAATACCACGATAGTTCTTGCATTCAGTCTGATCACCTTTTCCCTTATACAAGGGAACAATGATAGCATCCTTCCAATCTCGAGGGACCATTCCTATCTCCCAGCACAACTGGCAAATTTCAGTTAACCAGTCAATTATAGTCACCACCATACTTCAACATCTCTGCAGTTATGCCATCAACTCCTGGAGCCTAACCATTCTGAAGAGATTTTAGAGCTTTACACACTTGTTCTCCTGATATTCCTCCTGTGCTTTCATCCCTCATTGTGACATCATCTGCATCTGTCTCAGAATCATTTTTGCTCTCCTGATCTAATGACTCACAAAAGTATTCACCCCATCTGTCCCTTAACTCATTGGGCTCCCATATCATTTCCCCAATCTCATTCTTCACAACTTTGTGTTTCCCCTATTTTTCCTGAGTCTCGTGTACTTTCCAGAAGGACTTTCTATCTTTCCAAAAAGCCAATTCATGCCTTTCCATTTTCTCCTTCCTATTTTTTGCCTTACTGTGGCGAACCAGCTTAGCAGCTTTTCACGCTTCTTAGAGCTATATTCATCCACAGAGGCTCTACCCTGCAACATCCCCAAATAGGCTTCCTTCTTTTTCTTTACTGCCTCTTCAATCTCACTATTTCACCAAGCATCACCTCTATTGTTATCCACTATTGTGGTGCCACAGACCTCTTTAGCAGCAGTGACAACATAGTTCTTAAAACATTCCCACGTCTTTTCTACATCCCTATCACCAGACTTCAGATCCTTCAGTCGTTCTCTGAGTAAGTCAGAATACCGCTGATCTTCAAGGAGCCTATCAACCTTTATTCTTTCTATCCTGGGTCTCTTTCTATTCCTTTTCCTCCAACCAACATTAAGTTTCACTCGTGACACTACCAAGTAATGATCAGATCCAACATATGCACCTCTCATCACTCGGGTGTCAACAACTAAGTGTTTCAAACGCTGTACGTAGACAACAAATTCTATCGCACTCTTTTGACTGAAGGTACGATTTTCCCAAGTATATGTGTGTATATACTTGTGGTTGAAAAATGTATTGGTTACACGCAAACCATTCTCAATGCAGAATTCAGTTAATCTTTCACCATTATCATTCACACAAGGATCATTAAACTTACCCAGAACATTGTCAGAAATGTCATTCTGCACACCTACTCTAGCATTGAAATTCCCTGCTATTATAACTTTTTCTTTAGCACCAAACTGGCTCAAAACAGCTTTTGGCTCATTCCAGAAATCTTCTTTCTTATCAGAAGGTTCCAAGTCACAAGGAGCATACCCTACAACAATTATCTGAAGTTTCACTTTCAAACGAATCCAGAGAATTCTCTCACTTATGCAACTATAGTGAATCAAGTTGTTCTTCATCTTTTCACTTAAAATCGCACCTACACCAGCCTGTCCTCTCATATTATCCAATACTCCAGACCACACAATCACCGTGCCATTCACTTCTTCTACCCCAATTTCCTTCTTTTTGGTTGCACTTACACACAGCACATCCAGTCTATACTTATTCATCTCCTCAATCACCCCACTCATCTTGCCATTTATACCTCTAGTATTCCATACACCAATCTTACATTCACTCAGCCGAGATCTCTTTCTCATACGCCGTTTAGGAAGTCCAGGTCGATTCCGTGGTGGACCGTCCTTCTCAAGTGTGGTACGTCCACCATATCCCACACTTGAGTCAATCTTAATATTTCTTTTTGTCCTTTTAATCAGGTAAGTACATCAGTGTGGGGGATTAGCCCACAGCTGAGGGTTCCAGTTGGTCATTCAACCTAAGGATTCTGGAACAAAACCCAGTGAGTTGGGTTCTTTTCGCCAATGTCACACAGAACTAGCTTGCACCTCTCCAAGATTCACAGAGGCCCTAGTTGCTATTGTGTGTGCCATTGTTAAATCGAAAAGAATATTTTAGCTTTGATAATCTCAATAATCTTTTTATTTAGAAACTTGGACATTTTTTTTTTTCTGATACTTTCAAACAGTTTAAAACAACAATTTTTAACAGTTTAAAACCGTAGGTTGAAGATGCGTTTATTTGCTATTCTGAAGAATCGTGCAAACGTTTCGTAACTACAGTACATAAATTTTTCAGTTTTTGGCATCAAGACATTTTTAAGGTTTACGAACTTCACGGCTCTGTCCGTTCCATCCACATGCATTTTTTAGAAAAAGATGCAGTTTCGTTTGTCAGAGAAATCAAAAAGCAAACGGAATCAAAATTAAATCCTATCAAATCACTCAGTTATCATTCCTTCAAAAAATTATACTAGATTTAAATTCCCAACTTTTTTTAAAAGCACTTGCAATCTAGAAATCTTCGATTTCAGTAGCGGCCTCCGAAAACGCACGTGAATAGCAGCGACCGATCACGTGACCATATGTATACCCCGAACCTCACTATCTGCCTTATGAGTCACACAGACTTGAACAAATGGGACCAAAAGTGGGGGTAGATGTTGAGATCATAATCTCCTGGCTTTCACGCTGGAGAGTGACTTACCGCCCCCTCCCGCACCTGGTTTATCTTTCTCCCCACGCAGACAGGAACACCGACGGCATTGAGCAGCAGAGGAAAAAAAGCACACTTTTCATCCCAAACATAACACAGCTGAAATACAGACACTCTATTTTCAATCAAACCATTCACGACGAACAAATTTACCCTTTAAACAACATTTTAAAACGTTTGAAAAAGGCCATCTCCCTAGGCGAGTGGATATGAAGTTTAATATTTAGTTTTTGTTAAACATTTTTTAAAAAATGTTGTTCAAAGGGTAATTTTGTTTGTCGCGAATGGTGTTTGATTGAAAATTGAGTATATATTTCAGCTGTGTTATGTTTGGGATGAAAGTTGTATGTGTGTGTTTTGAGTGTTAAGTTTGTCTTTCGGATTTTATATCAGTAAAGTTTTTTTAAAAGTTACTTAGGATTGAAATAATTGATTTAGTGTCTATAAAGTTTGCGAGGAAATAAAGATAATATTAGGATATCCTCGAGTCAGGTGTTGCACCTAATTCTATGACCATACAGTAATCATATTGGTATTAGCTTGCACATTTTATACAGTATGGAGGGATGAATATGAATATTCTCCTGACATATTATATATAAGATGGCAGGGTAGAATTCTGTGTCATAGGCTCTGTCAGTTTAACACATCCCCCAAGATCACTGAATGAGCCTCTTCCTGGTGTGAGTAACTATCAGTCCTTCTTCTGAGCAAGTATAATGTTTGGTAGAATTGACCATATGATTTTAATCTGTCCGTGTCTGCTCTTTGCTCATTTTCTGTTCAGTTGATGACAAATGGAATACCTCATAATCCATGATGGTATTGACCGATTTAATGACTGATCAACATTAGAAGATTTGCAGTACACCAGTTCCATTAGTGAGAGAAGAAACATGCAAAAGATTTCACTTAAAAGCCAGTTGTGCTAATACTTTAAAGGAGAACAACAATAAAATCCTAAAGTAGAACACATTTCATCACAGATATTATCTTTGTTCCTCAAGAAAGCATCATACAATTTTGTAGAATGATGTAATATAGGATTTGTCAGTTTAATACATCCCCCAATATCATGGATAGGCCTCCCCTGCTTCTGGTGTAAGATCAATCCTTCTGAGCTAGTATAATGTTAGGTAGAATTGATGAAATGAGTTTAATCTGTCTGCATTTTGCTCTGCTTCTGTTCAAGTGATGACAAGTGAAATACCTTATAATCCATGAAGGTGTTGACTGATTTAATGAGTCTGATGAACAGTAGAGCATGTGCATTATATCAGTTCCACTAGTGAGAGAAGAAACATGTAAAATATTTCCCTTAAAAGCCAGTCATGCTAATACAGAGCTCTCACTAGATTTTTATTTACATCTGGGTGGTACTTTTTAGCCAACCCCTTTCCAAAATGAGGGGGGGGAGGGTTAAGGACGTTTTGCGTAATCTTAATATTATTATACTTATTAAACATCTTTAGCAGCATGGGAGACATTAATGTAAAATAACATGATAAACAACATTGAAAAATTGTACATAAATGTAAAAAGATGAGTACTTACCAATGAATCATATTTTACACAGATTTCAGCCAGTTTTCTTTTCATCAATATTTATTGTGTATGTAGGCTGCCATTTGATGCTGACCTTGGCTACCTACAACGGACGCTCCCTATCTTCTGATTCAAGGCTTCTTGAATTGGAAGAGGAACTACAAAGGATCAAGTGGGACATCGTCGGGCTAAGTGAGGTAAGAAGAAAAGGAGAAGATCTCATTGAACTGAAAAGTGGACATCTCTTCTATTATCGTGGGACAGATACTGGCAGAACTAGTGGGGTTGGATTTATAATAAACAAGAAACTGAAGGATAAAGTGGTAGAAGTTGAAAGTTCCTCTGACAGAGCTGCACGACTCGTTATCCAACTATCGAGAAGATACCAGGCTCAGATTATTCAAACTTATGCACCCACCACAAGTCATCCTGAAGAAGAAATTGAAGAATTTTATGAGGAAATTCGTCATCTAAATAATAAAGGTAAGCAGCACTTGAAGATAATTATGGGAGATTTCAATGCAAAAATAGGGCACCGGCAACAGAATGAAACTTCAGTAGGTAAATTCGGTCACGGCAACAGAAACCAGCGTGGAAATACTCTCGTTGAGTTTGCAGAGGCAGAAGGATTTTTCATCTTGAATTCCTTTTTCAAGAAAAAGCCACACAGGAAATGGACATGGAGACATCCAATTGGGACGACAAGTGAAATTGATTTTTATTATGTGTAACAAAAAATTCGTCATCGAAGACTGCAGTGTGCTAAACAAGTTCAACACAGGTAGTGACCATAGATTGGTGAGATGTAAGATACACCTCAACACTAAACTGGAACGTGGCAAGCTCATAAGACAAACAAAATGTATTGACATAACCAACCTTAAAAAACACCATAATACTTTCAAGTTGGAACTGAAGAACAGATTCTCTGCTTTAGAAGGCCTAACATCGGAAGAAGTGGATATTTCGGAAGTTAACAGAAAAGTAACCAAAGCTCTTATGGAAACAGCAACAAAATTAGCTGGGTCTAAGAACAAGTTGCATGTAAATAAATTATCAGGAAAAACGAAAATGTTGATGCAAAAAAGAAGAGAGATGAGGACAACTAAAGAAGATGTGACTTCCAAAGTGGAATATATAGAGCTATGCAAGACAGTACGAAAAAGTATCACTGAAGACGTAAGGAAATTCAACTGTGAGCTAGTGAGGAAAGCAATTGAAAACAACCAAAGCCTAAAGATAGCAAAGGGACATCTCAGTAAGGGAAGAAAACAGATTATGGCTCTGAGAAAAGAAGATGGTTCTATAACAAGAAATAGAGGCGAAATTTTGACAAGAGTGAAGGATTTCTACTCCAAATTATATGAAAGGGATGATACATGTACTCCAGACATCATGAAAGGTACCAGAGTTCTTCCAGTCCTCCCAGCAGAAGTTGCTCATGCAATAAAGAACATGAAGCGGGGAAAAGCTCCAGGAGAAGATGGAATTACTGTAGACATCATACAAGAAGCAAGTGGAGAAATTGAAACAGTACTCGCCCAAATTTTCACTCGATGCCTTAATGAAGGGAAGATTCCTGAGGATTGGAACAATGCTACAATGATCCTGCTACATAAAAAAGGTGACATTGAGGATCTCAGGAACTACAGACCTATCAGCATCCTATCAGTGGTTTATAAAATCTTCACTAAAGTTCTTTCACACCGCTTGAAGGTAACACTGGACATGGCTCAACCGAGAGAACAAGCTGGATTCAGGAGTGGCTACAGCACAATAGATCATATCCATGTACTGAGAGAACTAATTGAAAGAGCGAGGGAATATGAACTTCCATTGTGCATGGCTTTTATCGATTATGAAAAAGCCTTTGATTCGGTGAAACCATCAGCAGTTACCACGGCTCTGAAATCCTGCGGTATTGAAGATGCATACATTAATATTATTAATAACATCTATGAAAATGCAAGTGCAAAGATTCGGCTGTTTGAAAATACAACACACATAAAAATTGGAAAGGAGTGAGACAAGGTGACACCATATCTCCGAAGCTTTTTAATGCCACATTGGAAAATGTCTTTCAATCACTGAACTGGGAAAACAAAGGGATAAAGATTAATGGAGATTATCTAACCCACCTTCGTTTTGCTGATGACGTAGTCATTTTTGCAACTACCCCATCAGAGCTGCAGAGTATGATCCAGGAACTTGCTGACAAGAGTAAAGAAGTGGGATTAAAAATGAACTTTCAGAAGACAAAAGTGATGTTCAATGCTTTTACAAGAAATGAAGATTTATCGATTGATGGAGAAAAACTGGAGATAACAGATACGTATGTTTATCTTGGACAGCAGATATCAAGTGAGGGTCACATTGATGAAGAAATTAATCGGCGTACAAAACTTGCCTGGAGAGCTTTTGGAAGAAACAGCATAATTTTCAAGAGCAATATGCCATTATGTCTTAAAAGAAAAGTGTTTGATCAATGCATCCTTCCAGTGCTTACGTATGGTGCAGAGACGTGGACCTTAACTAAAAGAGACATACAAAGGCTGCAGACAACTCAAAGAAGCATGGAGAGGTGCATGCTTGGTATAACCAGGAGAGATAAGAAGAGGAACTCGTGGATCCGAAAAATGACGAGAGTGGAAGACATCATGATCAGAGTTAAATCCCTGAAATGGCAATGGGCTGGACATACTGCCAGAAGGACAGACCATAGATGGACAGCCGAAATTTTAGATTGGATTCCAAGGGACAGGAAAAGACCCAGAAAAAGACCACATGGGAGATGGGTGGATGAAATTCGTAAATATGCGGGAGTGACATGGAGGAGACTGGCACAAGACAGACCGTTGTGGAGGAAACTTGGGGAGACCTTCGTCCAGCAGTGGATTGATAATGGTTGACAATGATGATGATGATGATGATGTGGGAATAAGTTTTCTACTCTTACTATTACGTGCATTGTGAAAACGTTCATTAAAGGGAATTTAGCTGGGCAGCAGAGAAAATTATCAGGGTGGGTGACCCAGTGAAAAGGGTCTAGGGAAAACACTACTTATATTTTAAATTACAACAGTGCTCACAAGTAGAGCTCATTTTATCACAGATATAACAGCAGTTTTGTGCCACAAAAGAGCATTGTAGTGGTCAGCTCCATAATTTTCTTGGAGGTGTAGTGCAAGTTTAGTTTGTGTACACTTTGATCTGTTACTGCTTATGTGATGACAAGCGGGAATACCTTATAATCCATGAAGGTGTTGACTGATTTAATGAGTCTGATGAACAGTAATAGACTATTTGTACATCATATCCACTAATGATAGAGCAACAGGTTAAAGAATTCATTTTAAAAGTGAACATGCTGTTATTAAAAAAAAAGTGCTTTGTAAATAGGGCTCATTGCAGGTAGTATGCCCAGCTTATACTCAATTTGTAAATGTTCCCATAGTAAAAGATATTTTAGGTGTTTCCGTTACAAAGCAGAACACTCAATCTTTTAGATTTTACTGTGCATTTTATAAATTTCCGTCAGTGTGTTTAGTTTAGAATTTTCAACCATGAAGATGTTCGAAAATTTTCAGTCTTTATCAGACCTCATGGTGGATTGTGAGTTTTCTTTCAAAGAAATCTGTGATGCTCTTGAATTCGAGGAATTTCTCCCCTTGCACTGCTAAAGAATCGCCACAGGGGCCTGCTTTCACATTCTTTTCTAGGACAACCACTGAGCATCACGAAGGCTGTGGTGATTGGAAGGAAGAATGAATCCACTACTGGGGTGCTGGATTGACAGAAATTCCTGATAAATACACAGGAGTCAAAAGGAAAGTCCAAATCCCTGGGGTCGAAACACATGTTTCTGTGCTGTCCAGATAAGACACTGCCACAGAAAGAGAAGATATTGTCAAAGTTGTTAATATCTGAAGAGTGCTTTTTAGCATTCCTTTCACTCTTTTGACTGTAGTTTAGTTTATTATTTTTCGCCTTTATGTTTCCTGAAGAGACAAATCGATCAGCAGCGTTCATCATTTCTGTTATGGAGTCATTCCATCTCAGCTCAGGCGGGGCATGTCAGGTGACCATTTTAGAACTACTGGAGACAAATATTTTCCTTTCCTAAAAAATTTTTTTTCTCCAGCTACAGCGTTTTGAAGTTTGGCTAAAATCTAGCGATCTTTGAAAAATGGGGAGAATGCTGTATTTTAAAACGAGCGCTGCTTCAAAACTATTTAATCTATTCACTTAATTTTTATTTTTATTTTGTAGCTATTGAATTAAAATTTAACTTGGCATAGTTTGAATAAGCCTGACAGTTTGAATAAGCCTGACTTTTTCAGGTAAGTAAGGATGGCAATCTGAAGTCCCTCCATGGTAGTAATGGCAATCTGAAGTCCCTCAACATCGTTTAATCAGGTTTCAAAGTTAAAACATGGGTTACTGGTGTTTGATTAGTACAATTACATTATATTTTGAAGTTCAGCTCAAAAACATACACTAAAAAATGTGCAGAATGTATTTAAAACGAGACCTTCGTAGACAAACTCTTCAATATCCAGTGTATCAAAAACCCACATCCTCTTCCGTCATGATTCCATCTCAAATCATCTCATCCATTAAACCAAAAACTCACATCCATCCAATTCCAAGTACAATGAGCATTTAGCCACTCATCGACAGTAACATTACGAAATCAAGAAATAGCCAAAATTAAAATATCTGCATCTCATCATGGCTACTCGAATGTCATCATTAATTCTATCGTAAAGAAAATAAATCGCACATTAGATACCACATTAATAAAAGATCGTAGACCAGTTAAATATGTGGGATCACTACCATACATTCCCAGCATCATCAGTACACTCAAAAACGTTTGTCATCATCACAATATTAGCTTCGGTGTACGAACACACAATGTACTATCAGGAATAAAAAATGATAGAGACGTTGTTCCTTTGGACAACCGATATGGAGTATATGTCATCCCAATGAAGACAATAGACATTCAAGATGAAGATCGTATATATGTTGGATCTACACTTCGCTCATTAAAAACTCGTTTAAAAGAGCACCAATATAACATAAAGACAAACTCATCAAGGACTTCCCTATCAAGGCTATCATGCAAAGGATCTCATTACCCATGTTGGAGCGAAGCCAACATCCTCCCCACGCCCTACTCAAAAGCATCAATCCTCCTAATGGAAAGTCTATTTATTTACAAATATGGTGAAGTATGTTGCAACGATGATACTCCTTGTCACATCCCTTTACCTTGGAAAACGGTGCTTAATGAGTTATAACATATAGAGACTTATTCCAATTATTTCCTTCATACATAGTTTTTAATACGTTGCTTGACACATAATATATTTATTGATGTTAACAAACATTTCACGGCCGCCCCGGTGGCGCAGTGGTCTAAGGCGCTGGCCTCTGATCATTCGTCCGTAAGGGGTCCGAGTTCGAATCCCGGTCAGGCATGGATGTTGTGTTTGTCTTACGGCGCTGGCTCTCTCCCTTCCCTGGAACCAGTGACCCTAAATTAGGGACGGGCGACTGCTTATAGCCCATTGAGTTGCTCACGGTGGTCGTTAAACCTCCAATCAAAAAAAAAAAAAAAACATTTCACGATATATTATGTCCATCACGAGCAGGTGACAATATCAAGAAAACCACATAACATTAATGTATTTAAATCATACTCAGTTCCATTCTGCTAATAACATCTGAAGATGGGTCCGTTGCGGGCCTGATAGTTCTAATGTTTACTATATAAATTTAATAATTAACTTCTTCACATTAAATCATCTAAACAGTCAAATGTGTTATTTGAATCTGTTATTTGAATAATGTTTGTGTAAAGACGGCAGAAACCAACATAGAAAGTCTTCAATAGTTGTAACCACTGTGATTTTTTGGAACAAATCTAAAATGGTCACCTGACACATTTTGGTACTGTCTGCCTGAATTGAGATGGAATGACTATTGAGGGTTTAACCTTATCGTCCATGTGGAAGATACCTAGTCCCCAGCAAAAGTTTGGAAGCACACGGAAACCTTTGTGGAAACCTGAATACAATGCTTCTAGGAAAACACAGTATATAGTCAGTAGTAAATTTGGGCACAGATTAATTTTTAACTCATTATTTATTACTGTTGCCACATCAGACTTCTCCATTTACAGCGATCTTGACACACAACTGGCTTGCTGCCCTGGTGATGCAGTGGTCTAAGCGATGGCTTCTGATCATTCGTCTGAAAGGTGTCCAGGTTCGAATCCCATTGAGGCATGGATGTTGTGTTTGTCGTATGGCACTGGCTCTCTCTCTCTTCCCTGGAACCAGTGACCCTAAATTAAGGACGAGTGACTGCTTATAGCCCATTGAGTTGCTGATGGTGGTCTTTAAACCTCCAATAAAAAAAAAACAACTCTTGGCTTCTCTGATATCCATCACATGACACACAACACCTATACTTCATACTCATAATCTTTTTCTCATGCAGACACTCCTGAACCTGATCTTTCTTGGCCTTGCTCTGCCTTTAAGCGTACTTTATATTTAGTGTTGTACAATAATATTGCCTGTCTTGTAATGGCATGAAAGGAAAACCAGCCTTAATGTCCTTTTTCTCAGATGTTTCATTTTTTGTTCTCTGCACTTTAGGTGTGACTTGGAAAGCTCCCAGAAACTCACTTGGATGAACAACTGATTTCCTCTTTAATGTTTGAAACTTAGTATTAACAATTTGTTCATCAGTATCTGGTTTATGCTTAACTTTGTAGCCCACTTCATGTAGCTTGTTTGTGAAGTGCAAGTTGCCACTAGAGTGTAAGGAATAGCCTTATGGTTCAGAAGATTTGCAATCATAGCAAAATCTTTGAAATATTGCAATTGTATTTGTATAATTCTACATGAATTCCTTTGATTAACTTTTAGTAATGCTCTGACGAGTCCAATTGGAGAATACTAGTCATTGTGTTTCAGTGTTCTTTCAGTGCAACTGTGAACCTGTCTACCTCTTGAACACAAGAGTGGCTGGGAACAGAATACTTCATTGTTACTAAAGTAATGCTTGACTTTCTTCAATAAATAGTTGTACTGCATATGATATGATTAAATTCCTGTTTTGTGGTACACATGAATCAGACCATGTAATTAGTTCAGATAAGTCATTTTCTTCAATCAAAAATCAAGGATTTTTCTAAGTGCACTGGCAATGTCATTTTCAGCTCGCCCTGCCAATGTTTTAGGCCAGATAGCACAATAAACTTTTTCATCACTGTGTGTATAACACATTAGCTCGTGATACAATTCCTTGAGATGCAATTTATATATAGTTTACTTAGAATCCAGGTCCAATAAAACAGTGCATGCACATGGTAATTTGGTTGAATGGTGATTATTTATATACACTTCCTGGAAAAATGGTATTTCAGTGCTCTCTTATAATGTTCCTTTTGCGGAAGTATACAGAGCAATTAGTGGCACTTCATTCCAGAGTGGGGCTGCCACTTTGGATAACATTTCACTTGACAATGCTGTGGTAAGTTTGCCAGTAATTTATAGAATTTTTATTGTAAAACCTTTGTGCGTTGTTTATGATCTATTAATAAATTATGTAATACTTATTAGCATGATATCTTTTCCATTTTTCTTTAGAAAAGCTAAAGAACTTATGACCCAAATAATAAATCGTGGTGGACCGCCTTTGCCTGTGATAGACACAAATCATGTACCGGATGGGCACACAATTGTTGAGATGATGATTCCTGGACCAAAAGTTGGCCTTGTAATTGGAAAGGGTGGGGAAACCATCAGAAATTTGCAGGTAAGTGGGTTTTCTTTGGGGTGGGGTGGGGTGATTCATTTATTACTAAAAGTCTGTCACTAGCATTATTTCAAAAGTGAATTTGGTGAATTTTTTTTTTTTTTTTTTATGTTTTACTGTGCTTTATGTGATGGTTCCAAAAATTTCTTTCAGAATAGTAGAACTCTTGTGTAAAAATGCCATTTTTCTGTGGGTGTATGAAAATGAGAGAGAGAGAGAGAGGTTCTTTAACTATGCACAGTAGATTGTTTCCATATTGCTAAGTTGAAAACCAAATCAAAGGCTTGAAAAAAATTGTTTAACCCTTTTTTATTTACACTAAAAGTGTGTGTGTGTGACGTGTGTTCAACTGTGGTACATCATTCATCACAAAGAACTATACCCGTAATGTTGTGCCCAGGAAAGCTTGGCACTTGTTTAGTCAGCTGTAGTAAGTTTCGGAGGACAAGTCGTTGTGATCTTAACTTGAAGAATTTAATGGTATTAATTACCATTAGCTGCTTCTATCTATAACTGCTCTTGTTCTGGTAAGTACTGAGGGCACAATCCATTGCCATTGGCGATACCAGATTGCTCTGTTTCTGTTGTGGTTGGAATGAGGAATTTCAGTTGTTGTTCAGTGCAGCCATTAATGGCTGCTGAGGTACCAGTAACAGCATCAGTATAAGCATTATTTTTCTCATTTTTTTTATATGGTTATTTAACATACCACTAGTGCTGAGCTTGTTTGAACTGCGTGATTGATTGTGACATGATACTTGTTGCTTAACTTTTGTTGTTGTTTTGTTATCACTTCACTGGCTTCAGTTTTTATTTCTCCATGTTAATGACAACAAAATTAAAGCCAAGGAAATATATGTGGCAGTGTCAAGTAGACAAAAGGTACTCATAATGAACCTTGCCACACAAGAAATTAATTTCCAAAGATGGGTGGGTGGTAAAGCAGAAAAAAGGCTCTTAGTGAACCTTCTAAAACAAATTGATTTTCAAAGGTGCACATGAATTTAATAGCATCTTAATTTCTACAGAAAAATAAGAGTTATTGATTCTAAACATCACAGTGCCATTTACACCTTATTTTTGTTTCATTACACCTAGTTTAGTGTAAACAATATGAGAAGGATCATTTCAGAAAACGATGTTTCAGTGTGTGTAGCATATGTTTTTCATATTTATTTACAAGGTGCAGAAAGAATTCTTTGGTTTGCTGGCATACACTGTGGCAGATTAGTTTCTGGAACATGTCTCAATATTAACTTTATGGGCCTTCAATATACATATACAGTATTTAAAAACCATAAGGAAAAAGAATATTAGGCAGTTTGCATGCAGTAGTAACAAAGGATAATTGAAAAGTTATTTTACTCCCTTGTTTGAACTTAAACAAAATCCTATGCCATTTTCACAGGAGCCAGTTTACCCCTGCTGGGCTAACTTTTAACTTGCCCAAGGCACTGCATAATGAGGGGCACCTAAACTTTGGAAATTGGGGGGGGAGGTGTAGTATTTTTACAAGTAAAACTGAGTATTATAATACATTTAATTCTTTATATTTTAATTGTACTAGTACTCATTCAATTTATTTAATTATTTAGAAGTATCGCACACTATTCTGCAGTGTGGCAGCCCCAATTGGAATTTTGGCATAATTTAGAAAGGCCAATGAGAGATTCATGTGTTTCTGTTGCAGTTATATTGCAATATTAGGTAAAAACAAACTGGTTTAGCTTTTCCAAACATTGATGTTAACCTAAAAGCAGCCCCTCTGGAGAATGAATTTTTGTTCTTTTGACAATGTTCCATAATTAATTAAGTACTTTTGGTTCTCAGGGAAAGAACAACTGCATTTGGAACTTTGTCACTAAATTCAAGTGATATTGAAGCATTGACATCTGACAATATAGTAGATTCTGCTACAAAGAAATTTAGGAAAAAAAAGTTCTTCTAGCTCTAAGTAATTTCATAAAAAATTGGTGTAATGAAGTTTCAAAATTATGCAAATTAAACTTGGAAGAAAATATTTTAAATTTTCCATTTCAATGACCAGTTTTAAATAATACATGTGTTAAAACTTCCTCGGAGTTTTTAAGAATAAGCTGATTCAGAGAGAAGGACATCTCATAAACCCCCCCCCCTCCCCCTTCACCTACTGACAAAGAACGACAGAGAAAAATTCCTGTCGCAAAGCAGCGAGGATACCAGGACAAATAAATTGCAGCCCGTGCTTACGTCATTAACGTACGCATAGATGCCAATTAGTACGGATTTTCCATAATTTTACGGATTTTTGGTTGCTGTTACGGAAGTACGGAAACACCGCTGAAATTACGGAAAATCGCCATTTGATTTAATTTTCTGAGACAGAAAGCAAATTTTCATCAACTTAAAATTTGTGTTTGTTCTTCAAGTTTTTCTGGAGGAAAAAAATTAAATGCTACATTCAGGGTTGCCAGACCTGCGCCAATTGCGCTAGCCCGCGCCAAAACGTTGTTCTTGCGCCATTTTGACGAAATTTGCGCCAATTAAAATTTACTGGTCATCGATATTTTAGCGTTATCTTACGACATTCGAAATCGATTCAGCGGAATCTCACGTTAATTCGTACGTGAGATTCCGCGGGTTCGCAGAGTCCCCTCCGTTGTTTTTTATTGTCATTTTCGAGATCGATGCAGAGGTGAAGAAATTTTCGGGATATTAGTTGGGAGGTCGTATTCCGTCTAAAGACGTTGTTTTGTCTTTTTAAACGTTTGGAAACGGAAGTTAAACGAAGTGCAGATTTTCCCCGTAATCGTATTTTTTTCTCGCGCGATGTTGCTTCTGCTCAGTATTGTTAAATATAATTTCATTGCATAATTTCAGCTCGAAATTGTAGGCAACGATTTCCGAAAACGGAAGTTAGGCCGCCCGAAAATTTCCCCGTAATCTTCGGCGACAAAATTCTCACGCTGATTCGAGGAATTCCGTTTTTTTTTTTTTTATCATTTGGACCATGTACGAAATCAATGCATAACTGAACTTAAATTTTGGGAGGATTAAAGGCGGCTGGGGGGGGGGTGTGTGTCGTTTTATCTGTCGGAGGACGGAATTTCATGCTTCGAAAACGGAAAGTAGACGGAGGTAAGATTTCTCTGGTAATCGAAATTTTTTTTTCTCACGATGTTTCCTCTACCCAGTATTGTAAGATATCATTTTATTCCATTAATATTTGTTTTTCAGCTTGAAAATTTTGGATACATTTCCGAAAACTAAAGTCAATTCAGCTTGAAAATGTTGGATAAATTTCCGAAAACTGAAGTCAATTCAGCTTGAAAATGTTGGATAAATTTCCGAAAACTGAAGGCTTGAAAAACCGTTATTTCAAGCCATGTTTCTCAATTCAGCGATTGCAAAAAAATATTTGTGCAGAAGAACCAAGGCTACTGCACTAATTCAGCACATGGCCAGTGTTTCTACAATTAACATGGTATCTGAAGTAAAAAAAAAAAAAAAAATCCTTTTTCTCTATCTACGGACAGAAGTAATGATGCTCAAGCAAATAAACTGTATCCCATTAGAATAACATATTTTGACCAAAAAAATAGGGAAAAATTCGACTGTTTTGTTATCATTGGTTGAATCAAGTAATAATACAGGTGAAGGAATATTCAACATTTTGAACAATGAGTTTGTTAAAAAAAATATCGCGTGGAGCAATTGTGTGTCATTTTCTTGTGACAATGCTAACACTATGATAGGTCAAGTAAAAGGTGTTGTTTCTCACATAAAGAAGGTTCAGCCTGCAATCGTAGTGCAGCGATGTTCATGCCATTTAGTAAATTTAGCTGCACAGAAATCTGCTCCTCAACTGAAAGGATTTAATGTTGAGCAGTTTCTGATACAGTTGAACTTTTTTTGGAGAAAAGTTCAAAGAGGAAACACAATCTGAAACTGAGTCAAGCTGTTTGTGGTACTAAACCACACAAAATTCTAAAGCATGTCAATACTCGCTGGTTATCACTTATGGAATCCATTTACAGAATTTTAGAACAGTGGGAGGCTCTAGAACATTATTTCAGTGACAATGAAGAAGCTAATTCACAGTATAAGAACCTTGCAAGTATGATTGGAAATCCTTCATCTAAACTTTGTCTTTTTTTATCTGCTACTCTTCCTTTGTTTACATCTGTTAACATGTTCTTGCAGCAGAAAGCTCCGCTTGTGCATATATTAAAAAGAAAATGTCATTGTCTGTTATCTGAATTGCTTGTACGATTTATCAAGCCATCGGCATTTGATGTGATAGCAACATCTCTTGCAGATGGAAATTTTGAAAGAAGGAGAAATCAAAAAGAAAACTGTGATCTCGTAATTGGGTCAAAAGCGAGATCTTATATAGGCACAACTGCAGATCTGAGTGAAGACACAGTGGCTACTTTTTATTCTGAGGCAAGGGATTTTTACAAGGCAGGCTGCAATTACATTTTAAGAAAATTTCCACTTAATGATGAATTTCTGAGTCATGCTGAAATTGCAGGTGTAGCATTAAGGCAAAGTGTTTCTTTTGTATCAGTCCAATATATGGGTTCCCTGTTTCCAGTTTTGAAACCAGAAGAATCTGACAAGGTGGAATCTGAATTTGCTCACTACCAGTTTGAAAATTTTAACAGTGCTGTTACTTCTGGGAGAATGGATGAAGTGTGGCACAGAATTTCTTCAATGAAAAATGAAAGTGGCCAGTTGAAGTATGAATCATTAAGCAAAATTATGAAAATGATTTTAATAGTCCCTCATAGCAATGTTTTTAGCAATGCAAGTACAGAAAGAATTTTCAGTATTGTAAAGAAAAACCATGAATGAATTCAGACCTAATTTAAGTACTCATGTGCTGTCTTCTTTATTAGTAGAAAAAATAAACAGCATTGCACACAGTGAACTATGCTATCAGAAGTTTTCGCAAATTGAACTAAGGAATGCCAAAATGGCAACTACAGCCAGTTTATCATAATAATTTGGCCAACATTCCAAGGAATAATTTTTCTTCATGTCTGGAGGTAATTTATTATATTTTTCTGGTAGACAGTATTTTAAATTTTCCCACTAGCAAAAAAATTATTTTTTTATTAAATTATTATTATTATTTTGTTAATAGTTCTGACATTAAAATTTGTTGTTGCAGTGTTAAATACCCAAATTTGCCGCTGTAGACTAGATTACTGAAAATTACTGAAAAAAAAAAATTGTTACTGAAAATTACTGAAAAATGAGCATGTTGGTTACTGAAAACTACTTTTAGAGGTTGGCATCTATGCGTACGGGAGAGTGGCGTGATAATTTCTTCCCGAAGTGTTAAAACAGCCTCATCCAACCTAAAAGCAGGTAATTTAAACAATGTGCCTACTGGTCATGGAAATCATACAAGTCACAAATTCAGAAAAGGGTGATGGAAGTCCAGAAAAAGTCACAAATTTTACTTTGGGGGTCATGAATTGTTTTTTTTTTTTTAGTAATTTTTTTATTTCCTGGCAAAAAAACTTAAGTAATTCTCCATGCTCTGATAACATAAGGCAGACCTGTTTTTAATCCGGGTGTAGCCCGGAGGTCTGGGTTTTTGTCACATTCCAAACCCGTAAATCCAGGTTTTCAAGTTTTAGAAGACTTTGAAATGCTTCGGACATTTCATTTCTAAAAATGCTACGAAATGATGACTAAAAGTTCAAGTTCCATTTTCTTTGGGAATTACAGTGTTTGATTAAAAACCCTGCATGTCCGTGCAGATGGTGAATGTAGATGATTTGTGACACCTTGAGTGCTTCTTTTGTTATCAAACAAACTCTCAAGGCAACAGCCTGCTGAAAGGAAGGCTCTTTTCTTCATTATTTTAAAAAATCCTTAAAAAGTGTTTATTTTTTTTTGTTGGGGTGCTTAAAAGTCCTTAATATTTGGCAAAAAAGACAAGTACTAAAAAAGTACTTATTTTTCCTAACTAGATGTACAAAATCCAGAAGTTGTAATGTACTGCATAAAATTCCTGCTGCTGGTGGGCTATGTGACATCACAAGTAATGCCAGCTGAAAGCCTGTGGGAGAGCACAGGGCAATGTGTTATAAGTAATTTGCTGAAGGAAACTGAGGGACTGTTGCCCATATTAAACACATCTAGAGGATTCCCCTGAACAAGCCCATCCCCATCTTTTGGTATAGTTATCTCACTTTTGTTTTCTCCTCTTTTATGTATAAATACCAGTTGTTCAGTTATATCACTAGAAAATTAAGTACAAAATTGGAAGCTTGAACCACAGTTTTGACTTTGGTTTCAACTGAGATCAATATGTGTGAAATTCAAATCTTGAACCAATAATTTTGACTACAGTTTTAGCATTTACATGCATTTTATTGCAACTATGATTCTTCTTTTAGATAGGAACACTTATTTGACAATCGAAGCTGTCTTTTAAATTGCGTAAATTCTAACTTATTACAGCCTCAAAATTAAATTATATGAAAAAAACATTGCAAAGTTCACCAGCATACTCAATTTGCAAGGTTAAGTCGTGTGTAAAAGTATATTTGCGCACCTATGATTGTTACACATCCAGTTGTTAAGAACCTTAAGAAATTTTTGTGGGTGCTTAAAAGTCCTTAAAAATTAAAAAGGGCTTATTTTTTATAGAAGAAAAAGAGTGGGAATCCTGGTTTCATCAAATCAGTTACTTTTCAAAATTGAATGGAATCCACTGTAGGGCTCGAAATAAAACTGATCCACACAAACAAACTGCTCAATTAACATATAATATGAAGTGCAAAATTTGATTTCAAAGATGCAATACCTGAAAGATTTTGCACAGGGAAAGAAAATTGGGTACAAGAAAAGATGCGAAGTTTAACTGTACAAGCACTAGGGCGTATTTGTTGTGTAGCTAGTTTATGTGTGCGCAATATACTGTATATATAAATATTCGTAATATGCATTATATGTATTAGGTTTGCAACTTAATTCTCGATCCCTAACCACAAGCAATCATAGTACGTCGGCAAATGCAAATAGTTGTGTGCGATAAGGGCTGATTGCAGCGCCATCCAACAGCTTTCCAGGCAAGCCGTAACCGTTCACCGATCTCCGTGATGCAGAACGTCCGGGACAGCCACAGAAAGTTGACGATGAGGAACTGGAGCAACTGTTGGACGCAAATTCCTGTTGCACACAGTCAGAGTCACTGAGTAACACGGCAAGCCATTGCAAAGCGCCTGCACAAGTTTGGACGGATTCACAAAGAGGGCCGTTGGGTGCCCCACCAACTCACAGCTACAAACAACTCTAGGTGCTACAATGTTGCTGTGTTCTTGCTCTCCAGATTCAAGAGGAAGAATTTCCTCCACAAGATTTGACCTGTGATAAGAAGTGGATCCTCTATGATAATCCTCAGCAGCACAAATCGTGGGTTTATCCAGGTCTGCCTACCACCAGTACCGCCAAACCAAATAACCATGCCAGGAAGTTGTTGCTGTGCATATGGTGGCATCAGCGCGGTGTCGTACACTATGAGTTGCTCAAACCTGGTGAAACGGTCAATGCTGAGCATTATTGTCAGCAACTTATTCGTGTGAGTGACGCAATGGAGGCGAAAAGGCCATACACCGGCAAGTCAGGGAAATAATCCCCGTCAGATTATCACCTTTCGCTCCCTGCAACATCACCTCAGTGATACGCACTTCACTTCTGTCGGAGATCCACACAACCATTAATGACTTTATCAACTCGAAACAGCCCTCTTTTTTTCTGCAGTGGCATTCGGCACTGCAGAAAAAATGGCTCAAATATATCCAACAACGCTCTCTGGCCGATGGCTCAAATATATCTAACACGATGGGGATTATTTCCCTGATTAGGTACGTATTGCCGAGAATTAAGTTGCACACCTAATATATTGGCACTGACCTGAGAGTTTCAGGGTTTCTTGTGTCACCTCACAATTACCCCTGATAAGGTGCAATTCATCTAATGATTTAAGTGTCAAAAAAAGGAGCATTTGTTCCCTCTTCCACAAAGAAAACTGATAGAGCAAAAAATGTTGTAGCATACAAATGCATGTAGTTTACTAAATTCTGAGATCAAGTTAGCAATTTAAATTATGCTTCCTGTGGAGTCAGGCCAGTTTTCAGGTTGAATGTTACAGAAAGGCATCAAATGAAATCTTGTAGCAAAATGGTGAGCATTTCAGCTTACTTTTTAAAAAGTGCCCTCAAAGTATGATAAGTAGATTTTTGTTACTAGCAGAACAACAGGGGGCACTTTTTCACACACACACACACCACTAAGCTGTTACTACGGGCGGTTGTAGTGAGCGATAGGTTTGCCTCCTCGGGGCGCTCCGTGGTAACAATGGCACACACAACAGCAACTGGGGCCTCTGTGAATCTTGGCGAGGTGCAAGCTAGTTCTGTGTGACATTGGCGAAACGATCCCAACTCACTGGGTTTTGTTCCAGAATCCTTAGGTTGAATGACCAACTGGAACTCTCAGCTGTGGGCTAATCCCCCACACTGATGTACTTACCTGATTAAAAAGACAAAAAGAAATATTAAGAATGACTCAAGTGTGGGATATGGTGGACGTACCACACTTGAGAAGGACGGTCCACCACGGAATCGACTTGGACTTTCTAAACGGCTTATGAGAAAGCGATCTTGGTTGAGTGAATGTAAGATTGGTGTATGGAATACTAGAGGTATAAATGGCAAGATGAGTGAGGTGATTGAGGAGATGAATAAGTATAGACTGGATGTGCTGTGTGTAAGTGAAACCAAAAAGAAGGAAATTGGGGTAGAAGAAGTGAAATGCACAGTGAGTGTGTAGTCTGGAGTATTGGATAATATGAGAGGACATACTGGTGTAGGTGTGATTTTAAGTGAAAAGATGAACAACTTGATTCACTACAGTTACATAAGTGAGAGAATTATCTGGATTCGTTTGAAAGTGAAACTTCAGAGAATTGTAATTGTTGTAGTGTATGCTCCTTGTGACTCGGAACATTCTGATAAGAAAGAAGATTTTTGGAATGAGCTAAAAGCTGTTTTGAGCCAGTTTGGTGCTAAAGAAAAAGTTATAATAGCAGGGGATTTCAATGCTAGAGTAGGTGTGCAGAATGCAATTTCTGACAATGTTCTGGGTAAGTTTAATGATCCTTGTGTGAATGATAATGGTGAAAGATTAATTGAACTCTGCATTGAGAATGGTTTGTGTGTATCTAATACATTTTTCAACCACAAGTATATCCACACATATACTTGGGAAAATCGTACTCTTGGTCAAAAGAGTGTGATCGATTTTGTTGTGTACGATCAGCGTTTGAAACACTTAGTTGTTGACACCCGTGTGATGAGAGGTGCGGATGTTGGTTCTGATCATTACTTGGTAGTGTCACAAATGAAACTTAATGTTGGTTGGAGGAAAAGGAATAGGAAGAGACCCAGGATAGAAAGAATAAAGTTTGAAAGGCTCCTTTAAGATCATCAGTGGTATTCTGACTTACTCAGAGACCGACTGAAGGATCTGAAGCCGGTGAGAGGGATGTAGAAAAGAAGTGGAAATGTTTTAAGAACTGTGTTGTCACTGCTGCTAAAGAGGTCTGTGGCACCACAATAGTGGGTAACAATAGAGGGGATGCTTGGTGGAATAGTGAGATTGAAGAGGCAGTAAAGCGAAAGAAGGAAGCCTATTTGGGGATGTTGCAAGGTAGAGTCAATAACATTTTGACGAAAAAATAGGGAAAAATTCAACATTTTGAACAATGAGTTTGTTAAAAAAAATATCTCTTGGAGGAACTGTGTGTCATTTTCCTGTGACAGTGCCAACGCTATGTTAAGAAACAAAGATGTTGTTTCTTAATGATGAATTTCTGAGTCATGCTGAAATTGCAGATGTAGTATTAAGGCAAAGTGTTTCTTTTGCATCAGTCCAATATATGTGATCCCTTTCGCAGTTTTGAAACCAGAAGAATCTGACAAGGTGGAATCTGAATTTGCTCACTACCAGTTTGAAAATTTTAACAGTGCTGTTACTTCTGGGAGAATGGATGAAGTGTGGCACAGAATTTCTTTAATGAAAAATGAAAGTGGCCAGTTGAAGTATGAATCATTAAGCAAAATTATGAAAAGGATTTTAATAGTCCCTCATAGCAATGCAAGTACAGAAAGAATTTTCAGTATTGTGAAAAAAACCATGAATGAATTCAGACCTAATTTAAGTACTCATGTGCTGTCTTCTTTATTAGTAGAAAAAAATAAACAGCATTGCACACAGTGAACTATGCTATCAGAAGAAGTTTTCGCAAATCGAACTAAGGAATGCCAAAATGGCAACTACAGCCAGTTTATCATAATAATTTGGCCAACATTCCAAGGAATAATTTTTCATGTCTGGAGGTAATTTATTATATTTTTCTGGTAGACACTATTTTAAATTTTCCCACTAGCAAAAAAATTATTTTTTTATTAAATTATTATTATTATTTTGTTAATAGTTCTGACAGATTAAAATTTGTTGTTGCAGTGTTAAATACCCAAATTTGCCGCTGTAGACTGGATTACTGAAAATTACTGAAACAAAAAAAATTTGTTACTGAAAATTACTGAAAAATGAGCATGTTGGTTACTGAAAACTACTTTTAGAGGTTGGCATCTATGTGTATTTAACTTTGTTCTTTACATGCAAAGTAGTTTATATTTGGGGCAAAATGCATGGTAAATGGCCACTAGCACTGTTTAATCCCCTACCTATGTATATATACATACTGTAACACACATACACACCTGGTGATTATTCCAGTGACTCAAAATATCAATTGAAGTGTAGGTCCTTATAAAGTCCTTATTTTTTTCCCCACAGAAAGGGTATGAATTTTGGGATGTTGCCTTTGCCCAGTTAAATGTAATTTCATTGCATAAATGTTTGTATTTCAGCCAGAAACTGTAGGCAACAAATTTATAATGAGGAACAGTACACCAATTATGTAGGAAATAGTAATACTATACTAGTGATCCAATTTATTGGCGTAGGAAATAGGCACATAAGCGTTTCCTAGCTTTCACACATCAACCAGATGGCTTTTACAATAAATATATGGGACGTTATATTTATTTAAAGATACGAGGCATTTTACCAGGACCTCAATCCCAAAGCTCTTTGGAAGACTTAAGCACCATAAGCCCGGAAACCCATTGAGACCCATCATATCCAGGAAGTCTGCACCAACGTACCATTTAGAGAAAGCACTATCCAAATTCCTGTGTAGTTTCCTTCCTGAACCAAGCTTTCTAATAAATTCCACTATGGATTTTATAACGAAAGCTAAGCAACTTACTGTCCTATCAGGCAACATTATTGGCTGCTTCGATGTGATGCGCAGGAGCCATGCCCCATCTTCAAATTAATAGACTTGGTCACTAATACTAGCTTCTTCAGTTTCCAAGGACAAATATATAAACAGAATAATTGCGCTCCGATGGGATCCTCACTTTCACCCGTGCTTGCAATAGCAACACTTCGCCCAATTGAGCAGAATATATTCTCCAGCATTACCCCACAGCCTTCCACCTGGCTGCGTTATCTGGACGACGTATTTTTCGTGTGGCTTCACGGAAAAGAAAGAGAGACTTCCAAAATTCCTTGATAAAATCAATGATGTGCATCCTACAATCAATTTCACGATAGAGATTGGACACAACAACGCTTTGCCTTATCTGGATGTTTTATTGAGAAAATTGCCGGACAACCGCCTCGGTACACAAGTCTAGTATAAACCGATGCCCGTCCCCAACCTGATGCTCCGCAGCTCATTCTGTCCCGCAGAATACAAAACAGCTATCTTCCATTCTCAAATTCGAAGAGCTTTTGCCGTTTCCTTCAATACTTATTCTAGACAAGATGAAATTGAAAGCGTCATCAAGATGGCCACAGATGCAGGATATTAATTGAATCAGAAACGTAACTTTATCCAAAAGGCCAGGGTCAGACATTCTAATCTTCCTGTGCCACAGCTTCGTTATTTAGGCTCAATTCCCTACATATCAAATGTGTCTTACAAACTGAAGAACGCCCTCAAGAAGATAAACTACGGCGTCGGCATAAGGTCTCGTGCATCTTTATGTGCTATGCTAAGGAGAAATAGTGAAAAACCACCTCTCTCTTGCAAAGCAGGTGTTTATGCGATTCCCCTACAGTATCTGGACGGCAATGACGGCATCTCACTTGAGATCATTACCAACAGCGATACTTGCAATGATGGCATTTCACTCGAGTTGCCACGAAATTGGAACAGTTTCTTCCAGTAACTCCTTCTCTCTACCAGGAAAACATTCGCCCAACCGACGTGATGCGTCGTATCACGTCTGTTGGGTGAACGTTTAACCGACGTGATACGACGCATCACGATTTCGGAATATTTCTTCTGTAATCGTATTTTTTAATTTTTGTTTCTCTCACGATCTTTCCGCTCAGTATTGTCAGTTATCCTTTTATTCCAGAAATATTTGCATTTCAGCCTGAAAATATAGGATGAGTTTCTGAATACAAAAGTCTGACGAATTGAAGATTTCTTCAGCCCCCGCCCCCCAGATGTTTCCACTCTCCTGTATTGCTGTTAACTGTTTCCCCCTGCTCGTTTTCATAAATGTGTGCATTTAAGCTTGATAAGGAAAAGGGAGATTCTGACTTCAAAAATGGAAGTTGGACAAAGTGAAGATTTCTCCCATAAATGTAATTTATTTAACTCGGGATGTTGCCCCTGCCTATTGTTGTTGTTAAATATAATTTTTTTCTCTTAATGTTTATATTTCAGCTAAAAAATATTTGCAACAATCTCCAAAACCAGAAATTAGGCAGCGGAAATGTCTCTGTAATTTGTAAATTCTGTCTCTCGATGTTTCTTTTGCCCTCTGTTGTTGTTAAATGCCATTTTATTTCATAAATGCTTATATATTTCAGTTTGAAAATAAAGGGAAAATGTTTGAAAACGGAAGTCGGACAAAGTGAAGATTTTTCCTGTAACCCCTCCCCCTGCAAAGTTTCCACTGCCCTTTATGTTTTTAAATAATATTTTCCCCCATAAATTTTTATATTTCAACTTGATAAGGAAGGGAAGTTTTCCAGAAACGAATGATAAAGTTAGGGAATTTGTAAGAATTGATGCATGGTGTTCAGAAGTATTCATATTCTCCAAATTACATCATTTATCTAAAATTTGAAAAGCTTGATATTATGCATTCATTGTCCTCAGACTGAAAGTTCTTTTAGCATGACTGATGAAATTAGTCATAAAGTCAAGAACGAATATTGAAACCTGCTATACAAACTGTATACTTAAAACACAGGGTAAGTTAACAGTTCAGTTCTTCAGTAAAATGGTTTATATAAGAGTGGATTCCAATATCTGAGGACAGTGTGTGTGAGAGAGAGAGAGAGAGAGAGAGAGAGAGAGAGAGAGAGAGAGAGAGAGAGAGAGAGAGAGAGAGAGAGAGAGAGGAAGAGAGAGAGACAGAGTCTAAAGGATTATTAAAGATAATTTTTTAGATTTTTCCTGTGGACATTTTTAATTTTACCACTGACAAATTATTGTTTAAAAAGTTTGTTTTTTTGCTATGTAATAATTGTTGTTACAGACTGGAATTTGTTGCCAGGTTAGATACCCAAATTTGATGCTTTGTGCTGGATTATTGAAAATTACTGAAAAAAATAAATCTTTATTACTGAAAATAACTTCCAGAGGTTGTCATCTATGACTTTGTGAAACATTCAAGACTGATTTTGTAGGTTTTGAAATAAGGGCATTAAGCAACAGCTGAGGAAATGAACACAAACAAAAATTAAGGTTGTCACGAGTATTCCACTTTCTAAATCAGCATTTAGCAGAGAGGAAGAATGTAGTGAATATGAAAAAAACAAAACAACTGCTGGTTAAGTATTTTAATGCTTTCTGAATAATTGTATACTTCACTCCAGAGTATGTTTCACATAATTGTTAACATTGCCTCTAAACATTTTGCTTTAGGAAAGGGCTGGTGTAAAAATGGTTTTAATTCAAGATGGTCCTCAGCAAACTACACAGGAAAAGCCATTAAGGATTACTGGGGAACCAGACAAATGTGATGTAAGTACCAATAGTAACTGAAACAAATTTGTAAATAAATTACTTGTATATTGGATTTTTTTTTGTGGAAATGCCTTTATTTGAAAAAAAAAACCCTGTAAAATTTCACATGCTGTTTTTTCCATCTTTCATTTTTTAGTTTGCAAAGCAGCTGATAATGGATCTGATTACTGAAAAAGAGTTAGAAGTAAGTAGAAATGTTTTTTTTTTGTATTCCTTGTGTAATTTTATTTTTTACAATTCTGGTAATTCATAAGCAGTACTTAAAATAGACCGTGTTACGTCTAAGTGTTGTTATTTGCTATTTTAGTGTGGCAGTTTTTGTTTTTTAGTTGTGTTTGTTCATGGTGCAACCATAAACATGACTTTCCTACAAACAGATCTTTGGATGTCAAAAGAATTCAAGAGAGGTAGCTCTAATTATTCAGGTCTATGTCTTGAGCTGACAAATTATTAAATATTGCTCCTAGCCTTCACGTGTTTAACAGTTTGCCCACCTGGCCCTTGTAGCATAAAATGAATGCAGTACTAAGTATGTTGCAGGATTCATGTTTACAACATTAAATCAAGAGCACAGGATAATTTCCTAAAAATTAAAAATATAACAGGCAATCAGGTTTTGAAGTCTTATCTTCTAGGTCAGAAACTGATATATAATATTATTTAGACTGATTTTGTAGGTACATGTATGTACCAAATCAATCTAAATGATTTTAAAGGCAGTAATTCATAAAATTGTGATGATTTGTCTCAGTTTTTCCACAATGAACGAAAAAAAAAAGTTAAAAAGAGAAAAGAAAATAAATCTTTCAGTTTTCTTTATGTACACTTACACTGAGTGATCACTGAGATATGGTACCTACCTAATACTTCGTAGACCCTTCTTTCACCTCCAGTGTGTCAGCTATCTGATGTGGCATTAATTCAGTAAGATGCCGGAAGCAGTTGGGAGGTATGGCCGATCAAGCTGTGTGTAATGCAGCCTTAAACGCAGGTATAGAGGTAAATAAAGGTAACTTGATCACGCTAGTTACGTTAAATGAAAACTTTTACAAAAGTTCGTAAGTTGGAAGCTTTCGACCTTATCTTAGGTCTTCATCAGGCCAATGAAGGACTAAATTCAAATGTAGAATCTGGCAACAATCTTAGTCCTCCATTGGCGTGATGAAGACCTAAGATAAATTCGAAAGCTTCCAACTTTCGAACTTTTTGTAAAAGTTTTCATTTAACGTAACTAGCGTGATCAAGTTACCTTTATTTGTTAATATTGTTACGTGTTTTGCCCATCATCGTGTATAGAGGTGATCGGTGTATCCAGATGCCTGATATAACATTCTTTAGCATGCCATCAGTGCTCTACGGGATTGATATCCATGGAATTTGGAGGCCAATCGATATGTTGGAAGTCTGAATTGTGTACCTCAAGCCATTGCTGCGCAACATTAGATCTGTGGCACGGTGCATAGTCATCTTAGAAGATACCTTCGCCATTTGGGAAAAGGCTCAACAGTGCTGGGTGTACAGAGTCAGTAAGCAATTCAAAATAGTAGGCATCAGTCACGTTGTTCCACATTTAATAGGGGTCCAAGCTCCTGCTAAGTAAACATGCCGCACTCCATACAACTGCCTCCATCAGTTTGCATTTGGTGACCATGCAGATGGATTGAGTGCCTCATGTTGTTTTCGCCAAATACGTACACTACCATCCACGGAGTGGAATAAAAAAACGACTCGTCAGACCAGCACACTTCTTTTCGTCCGACATCCAACTTGCATGACCTTCGTACAAGGAGAGTTTTTTTGCGCTAATGAACCGTGGTTAGAAGAAGATGTCGTCGGGGTTGTCTACTGTTAATAACCCATACGTGCGACGCATGGTCATGATAGATACTGTTCCGAGCTGACCTCTGTTGTATTGGGTACTCAACTCGTACAGGCCAACAGATGCAGTGCTGCATCTGTTGGCCTGTATGATTCATCAGATCCGGTAATCGCTTCTCACATCAACGTTTTGAGGTCCTGTGTAGTTTTGCCTCTGGGTCGTTGTTCATCCATTTTTACACCAGTCTTGATACACTTTAACTATGACTGCTCCCAAACAACCACCAGCTCAGCTGTTAGGAAAATGGAGGTACCCTTTCTCAAAGTCTAATAAAGCATTCCGTTACCCATCATGCTTCGAATTTTACTACCTACTGCTTCATTAACACCTTATACATTCTACATCGGTCGCCTAATCTTGCCCTCTCGAAAATCACATGGTCAGTGGTCTGCATCCAATTTTGATAGGGGTGATCATAATTCATTGATCACTCTGTGTATATTACGCATGCTCATTCCACGTCAAATCAACGCAAAAAAAAAAAAAAAAAGTTTTGACACCCACGGTCTCCGATTTTGATGAAACTTGGTATAACCAAATCCCTCCAAGGGGATCAGTAACCCCATAAAATTTTTTCCTCTAGCACTTCTGGTTTTAATTTTACAGCCCTTGAAACTTTTGGGGAATTTTCGTTGTTTACCATTTCCGAGGCCTTCTACTCAAGCTACACTTGCTTACCAAAAAAATTCCATCTCACTCAGAAATCATTCAATCTCTTTGAAATTTCATAGCCTTGTCAATAAAAGCATGAAGATTTCAGAAAAAAATGTTAACACTCTAAATATTTGCTGTACTCCACTAAAAAATAAACTATTTTTAGCTTAATTTTTTCTGTGGAAAACATGGTTTACTAAAAACGGAATAATCAACATGAGGGATAGGTATAACCCTAACATATAATTTTTTTAATGAACCTAGAGACATGTTCCATCATACCCAGCAATAAAAGTGATGGCTTTTTCATGCCTTCGGCACTTTTTTTCGGCCATTTTGAAAAAAAAATGGCTGCTGGATAGCTATTTTTGCAATTTCACCCAAACTTTAAGATTCCTATCTTTAAAAAATGATAACATCTCCTTTGTTTTTTCCCCTTGAAAAACATCACTTCCAAGAAGCTGATTTTGACTGACTTTATCACTTCTGATAAGAAGCCAAGTCAAAACTTGTGAGTGTGACCTCTTTGTTCACAACATGCAGCAGTTTGTTAGCACAGCTGTCAGTCAGTCTGCTTCAGTTCCCAAACTCAAACCTTATTCCAGTGTATAATTTAGTACTTTATTGATGTTATAAGTGTGCATGGGCAAAGTATAGTAGTGTCCTAATATTAGTGTATTTCTTTGTTACAGAGAAAACGGAAGATTCTAAGTGCAGTGTTGGGCAATTAACTTTGACAGAGTGTCACAAATATACCTATGTCTCAAAGAAAGGTATTGAAAATGTAGCAGATCTAACTGAAGAAAATAGAATTATTTTGAAGTTAAGAACAGAAGCTGCTGAAGATTTACAGACCATTTGTCTGCATCATAAAAGTTTATTTTTGAAAAAAGTTTGCATTTCTTCAAAAAGTGTGTTGTGATCCCCTAAGAAAGCATAAGAGATGTGTGAGAAAATCACTACGTATGGTGACTATACAGCAATGTAAATACTTATTAATGAAGAAAATTAAAGTGAAACCAGGGCAAAAACTGTGTTCTCAATGTAGAGGTACTTTATTTAAAAGTGATGTACAGAGTGCTGATGAAAGTACTGATACCCATACTGAACCTGAGGACATTGGTTTAACTCCAGAAGAAGTAACTGGCTTGGAGAAGAAAGAAACGATAGAAAAACTCAATTCATCTTTCACTGGGATAGGTTGCTCTCCTTTAAAATTACATTCCCTTGGTGAACATAGCAAGACATCTTATGGAAAGAAAATGTTCGAAAAATTCCAGACAAATGTACGAAGCAAATTTCATAAAATACTAGATGTTGACATTCCAACAAAAGAAGCCAAAACAGATGAGCTTGTGGAACAGAAAACAGCTGATATGGACAAGCTTGTAGAAATCATGAAAGAGCAATTGAAATCCATTTCAAGGAAAAAAACAAATTCAACTATTAACCATTCTTGCTTCACTGACATGGACACAGAAAAAAATACGAGAAACATTTGGTGTTCGTAAAGGAAAAGGGATTTTTAGGTGAACCTGATCCCAGATGTGGGAAAAAACTGAAACCTGAAATTATTAATTTAGTGAGAAACTTTTATAAAAGTGATGAGCAATCTAGAGTTATTCCTTGAGCATGGGTAAAAATAATTACAAGAGAAAGCGACTGATTTTGGGTAATCTTCATGAATTATATTCAAGTTTCAAGTGTGAGTATCCTGTTGTTAAGGTGGGATTCTCAAAATTTTGCAGTTTGCGACCAAAGTGGTGCATTTTAGCTGGTGCCAGTGGAACCCTCTCAGTATGCGTATGCACATTTTACCAAAATGTCATACTACTCCTTCATGCTGCACAAATTGAAGAGAGCTATAAGGATGCTATGAAGTTCTTAGTGTGTGAAGAAGCAAAGAGGGAATGTGCCTGAGCATACATTCATCACACTGTGTCATATCTGATGACCTCAAGCATGATGTGAATATGGTTTACAAAATCCAGGAAACAGTTGTTAATTTTCTCAAAGAAATTTTTTTACACATTACGGCAATACATTACTACAGTGACAGGAGTGCTGCACAGTATAAATACAAGTACAATTTCCTTAACCTGTGTCTGCATGAAGAAGACTTCCAGTTGAAGGCACAGTAGTCATTTTTTGCTACAAGCCATGTAAAATCAGAATGTGATGGGATTGGCGGCACAGCAAAACGTTTAGCTCGAAGGGAGAGTTTCCAGAGACCATTTGAGAGGCACATCACAAAGCAGCTACATTTTTCAATTTTTGTGAAACAAACATCACCAAGGTCAGTTTCCGCTCTATTGACAAAGACACAGTAAATGCAACTCGTTCTGCTCTTGAAAACAGGTTTAAAGATGTGCACACACTTCCTGGTACTAGAAGTTTCCACGACTTCCAAGCCTCTGGATTCCATAGGTACTATTGCGGCTAGAAGGATCAGCACCGATGAGGGACCATCTCTCACATTTAACCTGAAAAGCTGTCACCCATCAGTTGTAACTGCAGATGAGTTGTTCCCTGGGTGTTACATTGCATGAAAATATGACCACTTGTGGTATTTTGGAATGGTGTCTACAGTGGATAAAGATGAAGACGATGTTGTTGTAAAGTTTCTTCATCCTAATGGACCTTCACCATCATTCTGCTGGCCAAGCCATGAAGATTCCTGCACAGTACCTTCTCAAAGGACTGCATGAGGTCGATGGAGGAAAAATCTGTACGTTTAGATGTTATGCTACGCAAAAGAAAATAAGTGTTATGGACTAGAAGTTCAGAAATTGTACCTAACTTATTTTTTACAGGTAAATAACTTATGTACATGTTTTCAATATTAAATAGTTTAATTATGTTTATAAATTAAACTATTGTGTTTTTTTTTCAAAATGGCCGAAAAAAGTGCCGAAGGAATAAAAAAGCCATCAGTTTTATTGCTGGGTATGATGGAACATGTCTCTAGGTTCATTAAAAAAATTATATGTTAGGGTTATACCTATCCCTCATGTTGATAATTCCGGTTTTGGTAATTCCGTTTTTTACATGGCTGTACTTAACTCCTTGGTTCTATATGGATCCCTCCTCACCAGCAGATATTTAGAGTGTTAACATATTTTTTTCTGAAATCTTCATGCTTTCATTGACAAGGCTGTAAAATTTCCAAGTGATTGAATGATTTCTGAGTGAGATGGGATTTTTTTTGGTAAGCAAGTGTAGCTTGAGTAGGCGGCCTCGAAAATGGTAAACAACAAGAATTCCCCAAAAGTTTCAAGGGCTGTAAAATTAAAACCAGAAGTGCTAGAGGGAAAAAAATTATGGGGTGACTTATCCCCTTGGAGGGATTGGTTATACCAAGTTTCATCAAAATCGGAGACCATGGGTGTCATGGCCTCGTTGAACAGATGTGGAATGACCCATGCACCTAATTTGCTCAGGAGATAGTGACTTCATGACAAGTGAGTTTGAAGATTTGTGTTCAGGAACATGACTGCTATTTATCACACTCTTAAGTAGTGGATGCAACGTAACCTTGACTAGAAAGAAGGAAGTTTTGTCAGTTGTTATCAATAATTACAAAAATAATGTGCATAGTAGTGGGGATGTCCGAAACTTTGTTTGGAAGTAGGGTGTTGTTTAGCATTTAGTTACCTGAAAATGACATTTAGTGATGCAACATGTGTTAAAAACACCATTTTCCAGAGAGCTGGGTTCAAATTGTTGAAAAAAACAAGGCTGTACTTAACTCCTTGGTTCTATATGGATCCCTCCTCACCTGAAGTTGCCACTGTGCTTAAGTTATGGGATGGAAATCTCCTGTCCTGTGAACACCATTTCAATGTAACAAAAACTAACATTCTGTGATTCTAATGTGTCATGAAAATCGTGAAAGTATCGAAAAAGTCACAAATTCAGAAAAAGGTCATTTCAGTCAAGAAAGTCGTGAATTTCTTTTTATTTTTAATAATTTTTCATTTTGTGTAAAAAATCTTAAGTAATACTCCATGCACTGACAACATAAGGTGCAATCCATCTAATGATTTAAGTGTCAAAAAAAGAAGGGAGAAAAGGTCATTTGTTCCCTCCACACACAAAAAAAAAAAAAAAAAAAAATTGATAAAGCAAAAAATGTCCTAGAATAGAAATGCATGTACATAATGTTGTTTACAAAATTTTGAGATCAATTTAGCAATTTAAATTGTTCTACTTGTGGTGTCAGGATATTTTTCAGGTATGAATATTAGGAAGGGCATCTAATGAAATCTTGTAGTGAAATGGTGAATACTTCAACTTACTTTTAAAAAGTGCACTCAAAGTATGATGAGTAGATTTTTGTTACTAGCAGGACAGCAGGGGGCACTTTTTCGGTAAATAATAGTCCTCTTTAATATCAGGGCTTGAAAAATATCTGAAAAATTACATGCCCAGCTGGGCAAATGCAGAAATCATTTACTTGCCCAGGTAGTAAAAGCTTTTAAGGGTTTGTATTCAAAATGTTCAAGGCACAAAAGCTTGTATCTCCAGTTTTAAGATGATGCTGAAATTGATATGAAGTGGTATGATGAAGAAATTAGTATTTAAGAAATTTAGTGATTCTGCTATGTTCCTACGTTGAAGTTTTCACCCCTTGTTACTAAACACCGGAGGTTAGTTCCATTAGAGGCATGCATCCCATCGCTGACTATATAAACATTGGAGCAAAACTGCATGTGGTTCCAATTTCTGGACCTAGAGCATGCAACTAGATTTTCATTTACCTGCCCAGGCCAATAATTTACATGCCCCGGGCATCTCGGGCACACTATTTTTCAAGCTCTGAATATGTATATGTGTTGTTTGTGTGTGTGTGTATTTTTTTTATTGAATGTAAAAAGCAAACAGTGACGTATGCACTTCATCAAAATGCCTGTTAGTGTCTCAAATGCTACACACTGAATGCGTTGCAATTGCCAAAGCTGTTGTTTTTATTTCAACAAAGCTGCAGCTGGCTAACTTATTGTGCTGTCAACTGCTGTATGAAAGATGCAGTAGAAGGATAACAAGATCTTACTCTGTTTTCCAACGTGGACCACAGTGGCTCGTTGATGTTTAAGTCCTTGTGATTGGGGAGGCTAAGGAAAGTGTAAAAGTTCGTCCTCATGTTCCTCAAACCATGATCGGGCATACCGAGCTCTGTGAATTGGGGTGTTATCTTCATAGATAGCATCCCCTGTAGGAAGCAGTGCCTGAGCCATTGGATGGACTTTGCCAAAATGGTTTTACACACCCTTCCAGTCAACTGTTCTTTCAGGGTGATCAGGGGACTTGCTGAAAGCCACGATATGACCGCCCAGAGCATGACAGAACCACCACCATGCTGCACTGTTGGGAGCAGACAGTCTGGGTTGTACGCTTTTGATGGTGTTTTCCACACAAGCACGTCTTACGATGGGGAATAGTTAGAATGTTGATTCATTCGACTACATTACATGCTTCCATGCATTGGCAGTCTACGATGTAGACCGGTAAGCCATTACATTATGACCAACTATGTAATAAGCTGTAGGACCCCATTTAGGCCACAATTCCATGAGGTGGTGATAGGTATTTTGCGGTACCTGGAACCATAATGTCAACAGCATATCCTCCTGTTTCCGTAAATTTTGGGGTGATTTAAGTCAAACCTGCTTTTCCAAGTTGAACCACAAATGTTCGATTGGGTTCATGTTAGGTGAATTTGGAAGCCAGAGCATTATCAGAAAGTCACCAGCATGTTCCTCGGACCACTGCTTCACGATTCTGGCAGTGTGGCATGGTGCATAATCCTGTTAGTAATGGCCATCACCAGCAGGGAACCGAGTTGCCATGAATAATGGGCAAACTTGTTTTACAACAATGTTCAGATACCTGATAGCTATCAGGGATTGTGCTACTGGGATAATGGGGCATAAAGTGTCCCAAGAAAACATCACCCACAGCATAACACCGTTGCCGCCGGCCAGTTTCCGCCCAACAGTACATCCAGGTGACAGAGCCTCCGTTGATAATAGGTGGATACGCACTTGGCCGTCTATGTGATACACCAGGAATCTTGATTCGCCGGATCAGGCCACTTTCTTCCAATCATCCACGGTCCAATCTCAATGATCTTGAGCCCATTTCATGCATTGTTGGTGATGACATGCAGTGAGCATGGGGACACTGGCTGTGTTTTCGGCTACACAGTCCCATGCGCAGAAGGCTGCGATAAACTCTGACACATTGCCCTGATCACCACTATTGTTGTAGGTGTGGGTAATTTGTTGCACTGTGTACCTAAGGGCGTGACAGTCTCCACTCCCCTCTGGCATTAATGAGCTGTGAATGCCGGTTCGTCGTTTGGCCATCTGTTCACCACGTGTGATACATACTCGCTACTGCACCACGTGAACAACCCACAAGCAGCGCTGTTTCAGAGATCGTAGTTCCGAGGCGCAGTGCCATCACAATTTGTCTGTTATCATATTCCGATAGTCCGAAAGGGGTCCGGGTTCGAATCCCTGTGAGGCATGGATGTTGTGTTTGTTTTACGGCACTAGCTCTCTCCCTTCCCTGGAACCAGTGACCCTAAATTAGGGACGGGCGACTGCTTATAGCCCATTGAGTTGCTCACGGTGGTCGTTAAACCTCCAATCAAAAAAAAAAAAAAAATCCGATAAATCGGCAGCTTTTCCGATTCTGACTTGAAACACTCCACTAACTGAAAGCCGATCCTCGGGTTGTATGTATATATACACTGACGGGGAAAAAAAAAATCCCAACACTACGAAAAAATAGTTGTAGAGGAATGAAATGGCGGCAATACATTTGTATAGGTAACATATTTAATCGATTAAGGTTTCAAGATCACAGCTTAATGTAAGCGCGAGAAAAGCCATTTTAAATGTGAAATGCTGGTACATTAATAACCGGTGTAACCGCCAGAATGTTGAATGCAAGCACGCAAACGTTCATGCATTGTGTCGTACAGGTGCTGGATGTCAGTTTGTGGGATGGAGTTCCATGCCTGTTGCAATTGGTCGGTCAATACAGGGACGGTTAATGCTGGTTGGGGGTGACGCTGGAGTTGTTGTTCCAATGATGTCCCATACATGCTCGATTGGTGAAAGATCTGGTGATCTAGCAGGCCACGGCAACATGTCGACACTCTGTAGAGCATGTTGGATTACAACAGCGGTATGCGGGCGAGCGTTATCCTGTTGGAAAACACCCCCTGGAATGCTGTTCATGAATGGCAGCACAACAGGTTGAATCACCAGACCGACGTACAACTGTGCTGTCAGGGTGCGTGGGATAACCACGAGAGTGCTCCTGCTGTCATAGGAAATTGCTCCCCAGACCATAACTCCAGGTGTAGGTCCAGTGTGTCTTGGCCACAGGCAGGTTGGTTGCAGGCGCTCACCTGGCCTTCTTCTAACCAATACACGGCCATCACTGGAACCCAGGCGAAACTGGCTTTCATCAGAAAACACAACAGATCTCCACTCCGTTCTCCAATGAGCTCTAGCTTGACACCACTGACGTCGCAAACGGCAGTGGTTTGGAGTAAGTGGAATGCACGCTACAGGGCGTCTGGCTCGGAGCTGTCCTACAAGTAACCGATTTGTAACAGTTCGTTGTGTCACTGTGGTGGCAACTGCAGCTCGAATTGCTGCGGAAAACGCGGTACGATGCGCCACGGCCTTACGCCGTACACGGCGATCTTCCCTCTCAGTAGTGCTACGTGGGCGGCCGGAACCCGGTCTTCTTGAAGTAGTACCTTCCCTTGACCACCGCTGCCAACAGTCATGCACAGTGGCTACATTCCTGCCAAGTCGTTCTGCAATATTGCGGAACGAAAATCAACCTTCTCGTAGCCCTATTACACGACCTCGTTCAAACTCCGTGAGCTGTTGATAATGGCTTCTTCGTCTTCTTAAAGGCATTCTTGACTAACATCAACACACTACGCCGAATCTCAACGATAACTAATGGTCACGAACGTTACAGCGCGTATTTACAGCAAATCTGCTTTGCATGTTCCGAGGCGCTGCCAGCGCCACACGCACGTGCCGAGCGCGAAATTTGCATAGACGTCATCTTACAGATGTACTCTCACCGCCTACCAACTGTCGTTTATCTAACACAACCCCTTCTTGGTGTTGGGATTTTTTTCCCGTCAGTGTGTATATATCATCATCATCGTCAACCATTATCAATATAATGCTGGACGAAGGTCTCCCCAAGTTTCCTCCACAACGGTCTGTCTTGTGCCAGTCTCCTCCATGTCACTCCCGCATACTTTCGAATTTCATCCACCCATCTTCCATGTGGTCTTCTTCTGGGTCTTTTCCTGTCCCTTGGAATCCAATCTAAAATTTCGGCTGTCCATCGATGATCTGTCCTTCTGGCAGTATGTCCAGCCCATTGCCATTTCAGGGATTTAACTCTGATCATGATGTCTTCCACTCTTGTCATTTTTCGGATCCACGAGTTCCTCTTCTTATCTCTCCTGGTTATACCAAGCATGCACCTCTCCATGCTGCTTTGAGTTGTCTGCAGCCTTTGTATGTCTCTTTTAGTTAAGGTCCACGTCTCTGCACCATACGTAAGCACTGGAAGGATGCATTGATCAAACACTTTTCTTTTAAGACATAATGGCATATTGCTCTTGAAAATTATGCTGTTTCTTCCAAAAGCTCTCCAGGCAAGTTTTGTACGCCGATTAATTTCTTCATCAATGTGACCCTCACTTGATATCTGCTGTCCAAGATAAACGTACGTGTCTGTTATCTCCAGCTTTTCTCCATCAAATTTTATGATCACAGGAAATCGTAGGCTTTCAAACGGAATTCAAACGCGTCTAACTTGGAAACGGGCGTTTTTAGGTCCGTGAAAATTTCCACAGATATTTTCCTGTTGATAATAAAACAGGGATTTAATTTTCAGAATTTTAAAAAATGGCCTTTTTGAGAAAATCGTTGGCAAAGTTAAATATTTTTTCAAAATCGGCCGTTTTTAACGCTACCGAAACGCGGAAAACTTGCCTGGAGAGCTTTTGGAAGCCACCAATGAACACGCCTGCCATCATTCGGTCTCCAGGCTGGAGGTGGTCATAATGTGTAATGGCTCATCAGTGCATGTTCCTGGCATCACTGCCGTCGCCGTTGTTTGTTCACCTGGGTTTTCAGGGGTTTTGCAATAGCAGGTCTACCATGAATGCCTTGTTTATGCAGTTCCCTGTGCACTGTTTTTGTTGATTCTGAGGTCTGGAGATGTAGATTAAGATCTGCACTAATTTTTTGCACTGTGGTATTATGGGTAACAATCCATTTTAATGCTCTTCTGTCTCTATCAGTCGGGCTTTTTACGGCAGCTCGTGTTTCGCAGACGAGGTTTTGCCACGAACACTGTCTGCTGTTGTGACGCTAGACACAGTAGCTTTCGATACCCCCACTACCCTGACGACTGTTGTCGCAGAGGCACCTACTAACCAATCGCCAACAATTAACCTTCTTTTGAAGTCTGTTAGGTTGCTCATTTCGTCGTCAGGAGCATATGAAATATGCAGGTATAATATGTAACAGGACCTTAAGGTTTTAAACTAAGCTATTACAACAAAAAGCGGTGGATACCTTTGCGTTTTGCAACATATGCAGCTGCATTAAAAGTCGTGACTCTGAGCGTAGTGTTCACATTATTCTGTCCAACCCCTTATATATTATACCTGCATACTTTCAGAGGTTACAAAACAATAAAAAAAAAAACTTTATACTTAATTTTTTTTTCAGCAGACTTTTTAACCCTGGAGCGACTTTTTAACCCTAACGATGAGAAGAAATTATGCATATGGTAGATATTTACAAATAGAAGTTGTTTTTAACTAAGTTATTAGAAATTTTTCATTTCTTTATTTAGCTTACATAATTTTGATAAACTTGTAGAAGTTTGACACCGATAAATTCAAAATAACCTGAATAAAGTGCATATTAAAACATCACACTTTTCAAAAATGAAGATAAGAAAATAAATAACTGAAGTATTACGACAGTTTTTCCTAATACTAGATTAAAAGTTCTTATGTTAAATGATATTGTGTAGATTTCACTAAATTAAAACTAAAATTGAAGTTTTGAAAAAAAAATTGTGTTAGCATTCCATCCATTTCTTCCTGTGATGCTCCCCACAGATTGGCTTCTGGCAGTCAATGCAGTATGTAGTTGCATGCCTATTTTTGATATATGAGCAATATGTGCAGTACTTTCATGGTCCATGTTGAGATTTAGTATCTTTCTTAGTAGGAAGTTCTTTGTACTGCTAGTCAATCTATGTTACTGCTACTCTTGTCAGTTGTTTATGTAAAGATTGCATGAATTGGAATCTGTTTAGTGGCTTAACCCTTCCTTATTTATTTTTTTTATAATAATTGTGAACATAAATCACAAACACATTTAGATTAGCCACATTCAACATGTTATAAAAAAACTTCCATAAAGGCCATTGTTTATTCTTTCGACCACAGTTTATGTTGTGGCACATTTGATCAAACGAGTCAACTCCGCCTTTTGTACAGTTGTAATTCATCCCTATTTCGGGTTTCTTTGTATCCTCGTTGATTGCTGAATCCTGGTGAACAGAAGATATAAATTTAATAAGTTTTTTGGTTTGTATGTAACAGCAGTCAAATCTCCATAAAATAGGAAGGCCAATGTTTCGAGTTTTCTGTTTTGAAAATTGCTGTCTACAAAACATAAAGCCATGGTTCCCAACTAAGACAGTATCATAAATTTTTATATTTTCTGCATCAAAAGATTCCTCTTCACATCTTTGCTCTTGGTGTACTGTTGCATCTACTGAACATTTAGCACATGATCTCTTTCTCTTCTTACCTTGCTTCTGAATCACTTCAATTTTTCTAACCTCTTCAGATATCAATTCGTGAAGATCTAAATCATCTTCAGAAGGCACAAAATCCAGATCTGCACCACTATCGTCTAAATCTTTTTTCTGATTTCCTTTCCTCTTGTAAACCACTTTCTTTGCTTTCAGTGGCATCTGGAAATTTTCACAAAATAGGGATATTTGAAGTATCAGTTTCATCTGATTCCATTACTGACTCCTGAAATGGAGCACCACAGATATCAAATACGAGATATGAAAATCTTCACAAAAAATTAATAAGTGCTTATTAGTTACTATGTGAAATATTTACACACGTGAATTATCGCGCACTGGTAAACATGCGGGAATTTTCTGTTCAACAATTTACTTGTACCATGAGTAAAATTTACGCAGTAGCCTTCAGGTGATGTCACTTTGCAAAAGAACTATGACACAAGGATCTGACACTGCTATGGAATCATGGAGTCAACAGCCCGAGGAGAGCATAGATAAACCTGACTGGATATCTGGTTAACCAATGGAGCATGGTATTATTTTTCTTACACCATATGCAGAAAATTTATGCATATTACTGTTCTAGGGTTAAATAATAGTAAATTTGCGATTTTATGGTAAACACCAAAAAATCACAATTTATGATTTTTTGATTTTGGGGTTTGGATGTCAAAAACCATTCACCCAATCCAGATGGAACAAAAGCCATTCTTCTGAGTAAAAGCATTCCATTTCTATCAATCTGCTTTGGTTTACGCTTTGGAAGTGCTATAGGAGTGGATTTCATTATGCAGATTTTGCCCCCTAATTTGTAGTTAATTTTTGAAAACTGCAAGAAATTGAGCATTTTTACTGCTTATATAGAAGTATTAAATTTTTGAGATCACTATAGTCACCCCATGAGCTATTTGTTAATGTTTTTTTTAACAAAAAATGAATATTTCATGACATTTTTCTATTTTCCGTAGGTTGACAGGAATTGTACAACTAGGAATCAGCACTCTCGAGTTACTGCTGTGCTGTGACTAAGCACCTTCTAAATCATTGGCGTGCTGACTTGCATGAATCAGTACTTATAAGGCCACACTGTACTACTCAATCACTTAAAGCACTAAACTTGGTTTCAGTTTCTCTGTGGCTGATAAGTAGTGAAGATTTAACAGTAGTGTTCTTTTGTGAATCCAGTGTGTCAATTCTCAAGACTGTGTAAAGCTTCATAGATTCTAGTGGGTGTTTGTAACATATAGTATATACTGTTCATATTGGTAAGAGAGATCCAATGCACCATATCTCATTTTATTAGTTCTGTGTGTATTCAGGTTAACATAGAGTTCTGTGTTGGAAAACATTTATTAGATCAGTGTTATAAAAAAACTTAAGCCTGTGATTAAATCAATAAAATGTATTAGTGAATATAATGAACAAGAACAAAAACTGCTTTGCCTAAGAAAACAGAAAATGAAAAAACTAAGTGCTGCTACCATGAAATCTAGTTCTTTTAAATGTACAACTTTGTTTTTGATAGTAGGTGGTGTGACCAAATTCAAAGGCAGTTATGGAAAACATCTGCATGAAATAACTGTGGAAATAGCAAAAAAATATACCAGGGGAAATGTATTTGAGGTCATCTTTATGCAACACATATATATATATATATATACCTTATAAAGTCTGATCCAAGATATTTTGAAATTTGTTAGTAAAAAGATTATTTTCATCAAGATGAGTTAAATAAGTCTGCTGTAGCATGTGAAAGCAAAAGGTATCTCACTACCAAAAAAATTAGCCATTCTAAGCGGTGATGTGAGGGCTATAAAAGTGGAGAAAGTTTTGGTGAAAGTGAGAGAGTTTGCGCCAAGCATTTGGCATTGCCAGTGTTTCACCAAAAGGACCTGAAAATTTTTAAGATTATACTCTATTTTGACTGAATTGAAACAAAAATATGAAAAGATCACAGACACAGTAGTGAAAATTTTCTAAGGTAACTAACCCAGATTTTGAAGTGTTTTAAAAGTTTCTGATTAATTTGGTGTAAGTGTGAATACTTGGCAAATAATTCAAAATCATTAACCAAAAAATATGGTTTATTGCCTAAAACTGAGAAACCAAATGCTCTCTGCTGAATGAAAATATTGCATTGAAAGGAACTGAGTTTTATGAGAGTGATGGTATCGTTAGGTTACTTCCTAATTTGAAAAACTGTTAGTTTGTGGATTGCAAGTTCAGAAAAGATTTGTCTTAGGGAATCTGAAGGAGTTACATGCTGCAATTTTGAAAGACCATCCTGGTATTAAGATGAGAAAGTTTGCTGATCTTAGACCTAATTGGTGTGCTAACTTGGAGTAGTGGGACTCATCTGGTATGTGTTTGTATTAAACACTTGAATGTGAACCTTATGCTCTCTAGTGCAAAATTAAAATAAGACTATAAAGATCTGATTGCAGCCATGGTATGTGACACTGAAAAGAAAGCATACATGTTTGATGAGTGTGAAGCCTTGGTTCTGAATGTGCAAGAGAAATTATTACTGATGGAGAAGATCCACAACTGTTGCAAGTAATGTACAAGCAATTGCTAACAACCAGTAGCTATGATCTTGTGACTTGTGAAATTATATGATGAGTTTGTAGAAAACCTTGAAAATTAAGTGAATTCAAAATACACCACTTCATTGCTCGCACACAAACTCGGTTTTTGACGGAAAAGAACATGAAGAAGAATAAATTGTCTCTGGAGATTTTTCAGAGAACAACTGTACTTTCATGGTCCAAGATAAAACATAGTCTTACCATTTGTGTAATAAACAAATTACTCTCCACATTCTTGTTTCTTACCATGTAAAAGATGGGCTGACCAAACCATTCTGTGTGCTGAGTGACTACTTTAGTCACAACACATCTGCTGTGTATGCCTTCCACATTGAGCTCATTCAACATGTTAAGGCTCCCTGATTTAACCTAAGTTTTATACTTTTATCTTGGAACTGATTGGCAGTTCAAAGAAAGGAATAACTTCTACTTGTGCTGGCACAAGAAATGGCTTTGGGATCAAGGCTTTTTTTTTTTGCCATTTCACTTGGGAAAAGTCCTTGTGATGCCATTGGGTAAAGTGTTCAGTGCACATACGGACATTATTTAGTAAGGGCTAGAAGAAACCATTTTGTTTAAAAAAATAGGTAAGGCATTAATATGATCTCTCGTAATGAGTTATATAAAAGTTTGGCTGAATTAAAAGCTCATACATAAGCAAGGGAAGGGGGAAGCATTCACAACATGTAGTGAATTTCGGCAGTCTTTCAGGTCTGTGCCACATTATTATGTAATTGGAACAGGGTATGAAACCTTAAAAAATTGCCATGTGCTAAATGGCCCATGCAGCTAAATATTTAGGAGCCATTCATAATTTTTTAAGAGCCATTCATAATTTTTTAGGAGCCAACATTTTTTAGTAGCTCGGCAAGTACCACAGCCACATTTGTCTTTTGTTGACCCTGCAGCTATGCAGCATCCAGTGCTTAAATTTTCATTTTGTTGATATCTTCGTTCCCATTTTTTTGTCACTTTTTTTTTCTTTCTTTTATGCCCTTGGATGACAATTTTATCCATCGTGCTAAAAAAACTGTCAGTCTGTGAGGACTATGAATGCATGATAGCTTTCACTATTTTTGATAAGATAAAGTGTAACTTTGAAGATATTAATACTTTTGAACACCGTGCATCAATTCTTACAAACTTTTCAGCTTCGTCAATTTCATTTTTAGACCCCCTCCCCCTTATCAAGATGAAATGCAATCTTTTTTGGGGGGAAATGTTTAAGAACACAGGCACGTGTTTGGAACATCGTTCAGGAAAAAAAAAATTACAGTTAAGGGAGAACTCATTGCTACATCGGATTTCCGTTTTCGAACATTTCCTCCTCCATTTTCAAGGTGAAATACAAATATTTATGAAATAAAATGTTTAACAATAATTCTAGGCTGAGGAAACATCGCATTAAAAATAAAATTACGATTACAGGAAAAATCTTCAATGCGCCTAACTTCCGTTTTCGAAAGTTTTGAAAGACAAAATTTCTGTTTTCGAAAGTTTCCTTCACCAGTACTAATTGCCCCAAAATTTCTGTTCAGTTATGCATCGATCTCTAGAATAACGCAAACTAAGACGGAAAAGGAGAAGTTCTAGAAGCCGTGGCACTCTCGTGCCTGAAGATTACAGGGAAATTTTTGTTTTTGGAAATTCTTCCTCCAGTTTCAAACTGAAATTCAAATATTTATAGAATAAAATGATATATAACAACAATACTAGGCAGAGGCAACATCGCAAGAAAACGAAATTACTATTTCAGAAAAAATCTTTGTGTATCTTTACACATTGGTAAAACTCTTTGGAGTGTATTTTACGCATTTCTTGTGTAAAGCAATGTGTAAAGCGATGAACAAATAATTGATACAATTCTTCAGTTGCAATTACTGAATTTCAGGCAATCCGTGGCTACGCTCTGCTTCGGAGGGGGGGGCAAAGTCCAATTATCACCATGGGAGGATCCTGCTCATTGTTCAAGGTCACTTCTTTGCTTGGGTGATGATAATGCGGGCTAGAAGGGGAAGTCAGCAACGCGAGCGTGCACGATTAATGCACAGTTTTACATATTAAGTGAATCTTAAAGATGAATTAAGAAAAAAAAAAGGGAACAATTCTTGCAAACCACTAAGAATCGAGAACAAAAATAGTCATTCAGATTAAATAGAATAATGATAAAATGCAGTAGAAAATCATGTAGTCACAATTTGGGCCCTGATGTCAAATTGCTGGCCGCCAAATGCAAAAATGCAGTCGCATTTCGCTCATGGCCCCCATTAATTTCAAACCCTGAATTGGAACACAAACTTCTGGGCAGCAGGTACCTATGGTAGATGTGTCTTCACTTAAAAACAAGTGCATGGCATGTGATGTTCTGGTTAAGAATCATTACATCCAACATTTTCAAAAATCCATTGGATAGCATTGTAATCCCCCCAAGCAATGTTTGTTTAAGCAAGGTGGTAATATTATAAGTAGAAATTGCTTTCATTTTCAAAGTGGATGGGATCTTGAAAGGCTTGTAGATATGATAATTTTTGTCAAGTGTCTGACAATGTGTTGTCATGTAAATTTCCATTTGAAAGCTGACTGGAGCCGTTTCGCTTACTATAACATCATTTCACTTGGAAGTTTTAAAAATGTTTTCCAGGTAAAAAACAAACAAACCCTGTTTTCTAGTAAACATGCTGTATACAGTAAGTGAAACTTTGGGTTGCTTGAATTTAAAACCTCACTGTATTTGATCGATAATGCATCCTAATTAATCCAACTCGGCAATATCCCCCCCCCCTCCTTATTTTTTTAATAGGTTACACAGTTCATTGAGATCCCTTCAGGTGTTCCCAAATTTTCAAGGTAATACAGTCATAATTAGTGAAATGTTACTTTCAGAAGTTCTTTTTGAGTTTCTAACTATGCTAATTTTTCAGATGGTTCATCGGGGTCTGTATTAAAGCCTGTTAGACCTTGCAACACACTGATAGGATACAAAATGCCATTGCAATTTAAAACAATTCATTTAATTATGAACACCTTCCTGTGTGCATTTTAACCCTTTCCACTTGAATTACATTTCACCCATATTCACATTCCCTCCCCCAGCAGTAGATTCCACAACTTAGCTGCAAAAGTTCAGCTTTGGAAAGCTTGATATAAAAAAAAAAAAACCTCACCAGCCATATGACATACGAGCTGTATAGAGGCGGCGTCATCAGTGGGCCGGGTGACACCCAATATGTGAGCTATTGGCAATTTCTTAATGTCGGGTGTCTCCCAACCATTGAGCGGAAAGGGTTAATATTGCTCTGTAAGAGTAAACCCACAACTTAGTTTCTGTTATTTTCATATAAAGCGATGAGTTTTGGTACTACATAATTCTCGTGATCTGGATTTTTTGGGTTTTCAGGACAACTGTATCTTTCAAAATTGCTGTATTTCTGCTTCCTTTAACAGCCAGTGCAGAACTGCTAAGCTTTTTTACGTATTTTATTAATCCAGAATTGCATATGGATTTGAATCTGGTATAAGTGTTAGTTCATGTTCTGTGTTTCAAAGTGATTCTCCAATATTAATTCTGTTCAATTTTTTTGTTATATTTCGATCTGCAGATTGGGTCCCAGCACTTGCTTCCGTTTTTCAAGTCACTATGATACCAGATTTATAGCCTGTCGTGCTATAAATCTGGTATCAATGCAAAACTATTGTTTGTAGACTGACTGTATCTGAGGGTTATTGGGTATTGTGAGGCTTGACATTTGCTGTGAGTCATGCCTGTATTATCCTTACTTGCACATAAACAAAGTTAATCACTTTCTGATGCAGGCATTTTCATGATTTTATTCCACTTACTGTGAGCCATGTTGGAAGTTATCTTATTTTGGGATAACACAATCTGAACAACATAGTATCAGCATGCCTATATCTTATTTTGGGATAACACAATCTGAACAACATAGTATCAGCATGCCTATATTTATTGATGCCCTGAGTTAAATTTGTTGCAATATGTTTTTGTTTTGTAATTTGCATATGGAATGTACCACAATGCATCTTCCCCCAAGGGAGTGTGGAGAAGGCTGTGACAACATTTCATGTATAATTTAAATATTGCAATTAGATGATTGTGTACTGATAGGTTACTGATGACAGATCTTTCACCAGACTGGTATGTAAAATTCTGATCCGTATCTTGGTATTTGTTAAATTTCAAAGGAACAAAAAATTTGTTTCTGTACAATGTAAATTAAAAGGTAATAGCGTACAGTATTTATTTTCTTGGGAATTATAAAATTTGTGTTATTGCTAAATAATTTGTCAAGGAACACAGTGTTAGTGAGTGAGATGAATTGAATATTCTGAGTTATAACAAAAAAGAATGGATATGTTGTATTTTGTACAATAGTAATTCAAAAACAATAAAAGGAAATTTTTTTATTCACTTACTAAGATCACATTTTTTGGCAATGGGTGTAATGGGTAATGATGTATAATGATTATGTTGGAGTAACTAAATGGAAACAAATGCTGTTGTAGTTATATCATTGAAAACCATACATTCCAGAATGCGGTTTTAAGTCCAGGGCAAGACACTACTCACATGCTTGCTGTTTCTCTCTCTCTCTCCTGCAGATATAATAAATGCCCGTTTTTATAATAGTGAGTGTAGGTAGAAAATAGTGTTGATCTGACGCATGCACGCACACTCTCTCTCTCTCTCCCCCCCCAGCAGATGTAGTAAATACCAATTTTTACTGTGTTGAGTGTAGGCATGAAAAGAGTGTTGATCTAATCTGTTTTAATGTTAAAGATGATTCTAAATATTTTTGTTTTATTTATTTTAGAGCCTTCAACGAGGAGGATTTGATGGCACTAATGATTATGGAAGTTCTTCTGGACAGCCTAGAAATACTCATGAAGTATGTGAACTTCATAAAAAGATATACTGAATCATTCTTTTTTTTTTTTTTTTTCGTTACATGTTTTAAATTAAGAAAGAATCCATTTTTCAAATTGCACATTCAGACTTAAAAACTTTCTTCCTGAAAAAATGAAATCTTTTTCAGGAAGAAAGTTTTGCAGTGAATTTTATTTTCATAGAGTAAAAAAAAAAAAAAAAAATGCCATTTTCTATGCAACTGGTTTAAACCATAAGCTGTACTTACCTGTTGTGTCCTCCTTGAGCACCGGTGGTCGTTAAACCTCCTCCTTGAGCACTATTCTAAAGAACTTAAAACACTCCAAGTCTTTACCCACATATATATTAATTTAATTCTATGAAATTAATATATCTGGGTAAAAATATATTTATTTATTCCTAAAGAAATATGCTCATCCTTAAACAACTGTAGTATATGAAGCACTATCACAATTATAACTGAGCTCTGTGCACTGGAAATCACAGTGTACCTAAAACTAATAGGATCCTGTGATGTGTTAAAATGATTACTATAGACTTGCTATTTTTTTACGTAATTAAAATGTACCTAATCAGTAGTAATATATCTTGGCTTGTTCTCACTTTATAAGTGAACAGAAATGAGAGTTGATGTGTAATTTTTATATTGTACTGATACAGTGGAATCATCTGGGACTATGAATGTTTTTGCATTATTTATTCTTCCTATGAATCAGCACATACAGGCAACATAATAGGAAATCAAAGGTAAGATAGCATTTTCTGTGTGTACCAAACAAATAATTCCTCCAAGTTATGTGTATTAATGTAGGTTAGTTATCAGGTTGTAAAGAAAGCTTCTGGAAAATATCATATGTGGCATGTATAATGAAAAATACTGAGGGCTTGTGGTGACTTAAACGTCCCAGAGTGCTGTGAGTGAAAGAATATATTCTAAGGACAGAATGTACAGGGATCGCATTCCTCCTAAAATTCCTAAAATTCCTAATATTTTGTGACCCTCCTTAAATTCCTAAAATTAGACCTAAAATTTGCTATTCATCCTAAAATTTTCGTAAGCTTATTTTTATTAAAAACACAACCGTTATTAACGCCAATAAATTTACCATTACGGTAAGGTAAAAAGACCTGTTATTGTAGAAACACAGCCTATATGCTGTGCTGCTGAAGGGAGGGAAAAATGACGCCATCGAGATGCACTTGCTTCGGGGCGGGCGTTCCATTTTTTTGCCTTCGAACAGTTTTCGAGAGTAACAAGAGATCTAAGGGAAAAGGGGAGGGGTCATTTTCACCCCTGGTTTGCGCTTTGCAGACGAACTCCGTGGCACGCAGAAGATCGTACTTTATTTTTGTACATGCCTTGTGGAACCTCCTCTTTCTGCTGATGTTTTGTTATTGTAAACCGCAGGTGGGTGGAAGCAAAGAGGAAACATGTGGTCTCCTTCCGTAACCTCCGGTAATGACGATGGGATGGTAGCTGAGTATTATCTTGGCAGGCAGTAGAGCACGTGATCATTGACCTTCGATCATGCGTCGGTGACAGCGACCTTCGATGCGCAATATATCTCGGCTCCGACTCGCTTTGACTGAACTTGCGTGAGATGCGTATGATAGTTTCTGGTTTTGCGTCTTTTATGGTGTTCTCTGTGCTGTGTGCAGGTTCAGTTCTCTAGTGGTGACCTGCTTTTTTTTTTTTTTTTTTCATATCTTCTGACATCCTCGCAGCCAAATTTCGGGAAGTTGTCTGGTTTTGCAATATTGGAACGTTTTTTTGTACTTCCCTTTCATTTTCTGGTTAGTAATACAAGTGTTTAAGATGCCTAAATCCAAAACGAAATTTCAAGATGCGTGGCTCGCCAAAGAATTGGACGGAGTGAAGTTGAAAGAATGGTGTTCTGCAACTGAAACAATATTTTCTGCTAAGTGTATATTGTGTTCAGAAATTTTCAACATTTCTAATAGTGGCTTTTCACAAGTAAAAGCGCATCATAAAGGAAAAAAACATTTGCAGAAATTTCAAAGTAAATTTCAAAATAAGTCCATCCTGAAAGCCTTTGGAGGATGGGATCTTCAGCCCAAAACAAATATTAGTGAAGTACTGAGTCATGATTTACAGTTGGCTAAAGCCGAAGCATTATGGGCCATGAAAGTTGCTAAGGACAATATGTCTTTTGTTTCATGCACTGAAACAGTTGAACTTTTCAAAGAAATGTTTCCTGATTCTGCTATTGCAGCCAAAATGCAACTTAAAGAAAAAAAGTTGCTTATGTGATATCACATGGATTGTCAAAATATTTTGAAGAGGATTTTAAAAAAGACATTGCATCTAGTAGCCCAGGAAAGGTTACTATAGCATTTGATGAAACTACAAATACACAAGTGAAACGGCAGTTGGATGTGTATCTCAGGTACTGGTCTTCAGAAATAAATTCAGTTTCTTGCCGATACCTAACAAGCGTTTTTCTGGGTCATGCAACAGCAGATATTTTGCTAAAAGAAATTCTTGATGTGTTATCATCCTTCAATATTTCGTTGAACAGAATTATTTGTGTATCCATGGACAGCCCAAATGTAAATAAGTGCTTTTTACGCAAATTCAATGAAGTTGTAAAACAAGAAACAGGCCAGAAATCTTTGGAACTAGGTTTTTGCAACCTGCATGTTGTTAGTAATGCATTTAAAATTTTTTGACAAGCTTAAATATAGATTTTGACGAATTTGCTACTGATATGCATTACTTTTTAAAGAGTAGTGCTGCAAGACGAGAGGATTATAAATCTGTCGAGGATATAACATTGGTCACTGCCAAATTTCTTTTGCGTCATGTCAGCAACAGATGGTTAACCGTTGGTTCTGTAGCCCAAAGGCTCTTGGATCAATGGCTAAATATTACAGAATATTTTTTAAACTTCTTGCCATCTCAAAAAATATTTGAAAAACAACTGCGCAATTCGGCAAGGTATAAAAGAATTCACTGTTTCCTGAAAAATGAGCTTACTCCTTGCTATTTAGCATTAATTTCATTTTCACACCAAAATTTTGAAAAGTTTTCATTATGTTATTAGAGTGAAGAACCAAAAATACACCAGTTATATTCTGATTTAAATACTTTAATGAGGAATGTTATGGCTCAGTTTATCCAAGATGATGTTATAGCAGGGAAATTTGGAGAAGACCTAAAGAATGTAGATTTTGAAAACAAAAATTCATGGAAAAAACTAGGGGAGTTAGAAGTTGGTATGAAGACAAAAAATCTCCTCAGGAATGTTCAGGAGACCAGGCAAAAATTATTTCTCTTAGATGTAAGATCATCACTAATTGCAACCACAAAATATTTAAAGTCAAATTTGCCATTCTGCAATCAAAAGCTAAGAGACATAGAAGTTTTAAAGGTAAAAGAACCAAAGAAAGAGTCAACTCAACTTTCAGTCACTGAAGGACTTTCGGAAATAACCAGAATTTCAAGTGTTTTGCATCTTTCTGAGGAACAAATTGATAGAGTAAGAGAAGAGTGGAAACTTTTAAATTGCGATAAGCCAACTCTAGATGAACTAGTGAAATTTTCAGAGGAAGGGCATATTCCAGTGCGGATTGATCATTACTGGCGTAATATATTTAGTATTAAAGACTCTAGCGGAAAAGAAAAATACTCAAATCTTGCTAAACTCATAAAGTCAATTTTAGTTTTACCTCATGGTAATGCTGATGCAGAAAGGGGATTTTCGGTTAACACTGCTCTGTTAAGGAAGGACAAGGCTAACTTAAAAGACTCAACTATAACATCATTAAGAATAGTTAAAGGGGCCATTAAACACTATGGATGTGTAAGTAAAGTTCCCATAACAAGAAATTTGTTAAATAGTGTTTGTGATTCACATAAATTTTATAAAGAGTATGTTGATAAGCTGAAGGAAGAAGAATCAAAAAAGGTAAAAGAAAGGAAGCAGAAAGAGAGGGAAAATAAGGAAAAGCAGCTAGAGAAAAAAGAAAAGCTGAGTTTGATGACAAAATAAAAGAAAATGATGCAGAAATAAATAGACTTAAAAACGATAAAGAAGCCTCCCTAGCAATAATTCAAGAGGGAACAGAAAGAATGAGAAAAGCTGTAGAAAAACAAAATACTGTTGAAATAGCAGTTGCCCCTAACTTGATCATACAAGGTTCAGCTGAAATAAAGAAAACTGAAAGTAAATTAGTTGTGGTAGAAGCAGAAAAAGATAGGCTAATCAGGAAAAGGTTAAAACAATAATATGAAAAAAGTAATTCAGTGAACAATTTTACATAGTTCTTGGTTTTCAATTACCTTTTTAGGATATTATAATTTAATGTGAAACCTGAAAACTTTACTGTGAAAATCGTGAATTGCTTCTGGTTCAACAGCATATTAATGTTCAAAGTGAAACTTGAATGTGGTAAATATACTTGAATATGATAATAACACGTGAAAAGATAAGAACTGAACATTAGAAGTAAATCATACTTAAACTTTAGACATTAGACGTTATGCAAAAAATGTGGGTGTTAACTTCGACCATATATACTAATGGACTGCACATTGGCAATAGCTGCATCAAAGCCGCCATGGCTCAAACATTGGGCACGTCATCATCAGACTCCAAATTTCGTGTAAAAATGCTGTTATGATTACTAATTTACGCTGCAGAACTTCAGTGTTTTTGGTGTATTATGTGAATGCGCCTCATATATAATGAAAACTCTTCAGGTAAGTTTACTTATGAGCTATATACATGCATGATCGGGTTGTTTACATTTTGTGATTTATAATGTGATGAACATTTGCGAAGAATTTGGAACATGCATTCCATTTTTTTTCTTAAGTTACTATATTTTTATATCAATAGCTGCAAGTTTCTGGTTAAGTAACTGAACTTTATTGACTTAGGTATTTAATTCGTTTCTTACCCATGAAAAATCATAGAACTTTCTTTACTATATCGCTCAGAGCAACCATAAGCACAGCAGGTGTAACCCATCTTTTTGACTGTTGTCATGTGATTTTATGTTGGAGCCAGAAATTTTGATGTCATGCGCAGTCTATCAGTATATATGGTTGAAGGGTGTGAAGCAAACTCTTTACAATGTATACAAAGTTGTTTTACTAGATGTATACAAATATACATCTAGTTTTTATTGAAATACACTCCTAAAATTTTCCTAAAATTTTTCTAAAAATTCCTAAAATTCCTACCTAAAATTTTCCAGAAGTATGCTATGATCCCTGAATGTACGCTATTGTGGTGAAGATTAGTTGTATGTGGCGATGATACGATGGCGATATTAAAGGACAGTGTGCGTGCAGTATTACTCTATGAATCGCGTGAAAGTTATGGAAGCACTTGGAAAATTGGGAAACGCATTTAGTGATGATATTATCAGAGAGAATATTTGCTATGACTGGTACAGGAAATTCATCACTGGTGTATGGGATCTGTCTGATGCTCTCAGAAGTGGCAGACCCAGTAAGGTTGAAGACGATACTCTGCAGCACGAGCTGTCGACCAAGCCTGATGCAACACCGCGGGAACTGGCAGAGGGACTGAAGACCTCTCATATGACCATCAACACCCATCTTCGGAAGTTGGGATATTTGTGTAAACTGTGCAAATGGGTACCCCAGGATTTGTGTGACCAGAATCAAATGCAACGCTACTCCATTGCTGTTGCTCTGTATGAAAGAGAAACTGGGAGGGCTTTTTTGCATCGGGATGTCATGGATGACAAAAAATGGGTCACATTTTTCATTACACACAAGTGTGTTGTTGGGAAGCGTTACATTTGAAGACTGGTTATTAGGGTGACAGATGGTAAGTCATTGTGTATGTGCAGATAGTTGAATGAAACATGACTGTTAGTTGTAAGAACCCCTCCCTGCTTTTACACTGTGAGGTATAGGGCATCCATCATTCATTGTCCATGGAAAGTAATTAATCAACTGAAATTAAGTTCTTTCATGATAATAGTGTATATTTACACAAGTAGATTGAAAAATATATTGCACTACTCCTTTGAAAGAAAATATTAAAAATCTAAAACTTTGAATTCGAAAAAACTAGCTGTGCACAAATAAAAGTGATACTCGAGCGATTTGAAAGTTTTTCAGGCTTTGATTTCAAGTTATTGTGGTACAATAGCAACTAGGCGTCAATACCAGCACTCACACTTTGAATAAGTTCAGGTGGAGTTTCTTCATGTTTGGCAGAAAGATGGGATGTTTCTTTACTGCATATAACTTGAAAAACCTCATTCTTCATATGGTGGATGTGTTGCCATTTGTTTTTCAGAAAACAAGATGGAGTAAAAAGTTTTATTACATTTTTTTACACTTTTTTTTAAAGTAACTTCCATATTTCAGCAAGATTTTTTGGATCATAGATATTTGAGATTTTTTTATTTTGTTTTCAAATTGGTTTTGAAATTTGTATTTCTTTTTCTGTTTTATGTAGAAAACTTTTTTTAATACAATATTGCACTAGGATGGTTTCTCTTTATTTATACTGATTATTTCTATTCTCTATTGCAAACATTTAGTCTATTTTTAGTGTTTCTTATATAAAACATTTTTGGAAATTAACTCTATTGCAATTTCACAAACTACTGCAGTCTCATTATTTTTTATTTGTTTTTATTATCTACAATTATGCCATCCTCTCCTGTTCTCAAAGAAACCGGGCACACTTTGGAGGCAGCCTTATCTGAGAATTCAGAAATGATAGATGTCTTGGTGGCAATGTTGCACGGATGTACCCATCTGAGGGGTACGTCTGTGATTATGTCGCCGGGCTGATTTTGTAGTTTGTCCAGTAGAAGTGTCCATAGCGATTGACATACGCTCTTTATTTGTTTCATCTTTTTAATTTTTTTGGTTTCTTATATATCTGCTGGTCCAATCCTTCCTATTGCATGCGGTTTTTGGAGATATAGGAACTTCAGTTCAATCGATGTGACTTTTTTATTTCTCACGGGTGCACAGAATGGATATCAGGCAATGAAAGTCTTTATTTTTTTACAAACACAAACCAACGTCATAAAACATTTGCTGAAGCAACATCCTGAGATTCTTTTTAAAAATTGGCAAGCATTTTTTTTATTGTTGAGAGTTTAATGATCACCGTGAGCAACTCGATGGGCTATAAGCAGTCGCCCATCCCTAATTTAGAGTCACTGCTTCCAGGAAAGGGAGAAAGCCACTGCTGTAAGACAAACAAAACCATGCCTCACCGGGATCCAAACCCGGACCCACTTGGAGGAACAGTCATAAGCCAGAGCTTAGACCATTGCGCCACCGGGGTGGCAAGTTTGTTTTGTTTTTGCGTCAGTTATAACACTTTCTCAGTTTGTAATATTTATTATATAAGCTGCAGTATTCTGTGCTCGGATACTGTAAAGATGCATGCATTATCAAATACAGATTTTATTTTCTTTGCCCCCACAACATGTGAAAAGTTAATGTTCTTACAAATTTTGAAGATGACAATCCGATTTTTGGCGTAAATGTGACAAGGATGGTAAATCAGATAATATCCGAAAACTTGAAAATTTTCATCGTCCTGGAGCGGGACTCGAACCGCTCCAGGACGATGAAAATTTTCGACTAGCGAATCCTGTGATGGTTAAATTCAAATTGATCGGAAACTTGAAACTTGGTCGTTCTGGGTAGTGTAGTGGTTAGCATACCTAAACGTTTTCTGGGAGACGCGGGTTCGAGTCCCGCTCCAAGACGATAAAAATTTTCAAGTTTTCGGATATTATCTGATTTACCATCCTTGTCACATTTACGCCAAAAATCAGATTGTCATCTTCAAAATTTGTATTATATGGCGTAATCCCGTATTTCTTTCATGAGTTAATGTTCTTATTGTTACATTCCAATGCCAGCTTATCTCTATCTCCAAAACAGCACTGTATTACATCCTCATGTGTAGGTAGTTAACTTGGAACAATATCTCTTGGGTGACGAAATAAAGGGCTCAAAAATTATTTCTCGTTATTTGTTTATGCGCTGCTTCCATAATAGTAAAACACAAATTGTGATATCATAAGGTAAAGATGAGTACTTAAGTAGAGCCACTGGACTAAACTCAAAACTCTGATCCGCACTGGTTGCACACTAGCTCGCTACTGGCTGAAGGAACGGCGGGTATATCAAGATCAACACGTGTTTCAGAGCAGCATATGGCGTTGGTCTAGGTCAATGGGTCTCAACTGCAAGTAAGTAGAGGGGGCAGAATTTGGTAGTTAGAACGAATCTCTACAAGTGTCTAAATTTGTGGAATTATTACTGTGATCGTCATGCGTGAACAAAAAATAGTGTTAATTTTTAAAAGACTATTTTTAAAATAGTGAAACATTTACACACCATAGCAATTCAATTGTAATTTTTTGGTATTTATAATGAAAAATAAATTGCGTAAATTTTGGAAATTTCTATAATTTCTATCTTATTTCTGGCTCTACCAGGGCAACTTTTCTGCACTGTTGTAATTTGAACAAAAACATTACAAATAAGGGAAAACCCAAAGTTATGGTTTTGACCAAGGAATTGACTGAAAAAACTGAATGCAAGAATAGTCTGGATGACACGAGTTAGACCAGCTGACAGAGTAAACAGATATTAGATGATGAAATCAGTAGATCAGTGAATTTATCTTTGAAAGTTAACGCAAGATTTCGTGGGAATGGGAGTTCTTGAAAAGGTCTAGAGTGGATGTGTATGAAATTATAATTGTTCCTACTTTGATATGGGTAGTGAAACCTTGATACCGAAGAAGAGAGACAGTATTAGTAATGGAACATTCGTGAATGATTAACTCTTTATCGTGGATGGCTCGCTTTCACCGCTGTCAATGAGCATTCAATCTGCTATTACCGCAACATGCATAGGAATTCTTTCACTCGCACTAGTTTGAAACAGATTCCCAGTAAGAAAAATAACAGAGAATTAGTAAGCGTCAACTGTTATGTGATAGCAATTAGCAGTCTGCTAGGAAATAATGGTGAAACTTAAAAAGTGGGAATAATATGTGAATGACCTTCAATTGAATTGTATACCACAGAGTTTAAGCTGGCTCAAAAAATGATGTACCAGAAATGCTAAAATGGGGGGAAAAGGTTTTAGAAAAATGCAAAAGAAATTTAGCCTCTTTTGTCTCTCGGAAAATCGTAACATCAACTAAATCGTTTACACCAACAACACTTTGTGCATGGGAAACTAATGCTTATGGTCTTGGAGAAATGTCGTAGACATCACCCTTGATTGAGGTTCAAACTTGAGCTTTGAATGGGGGAAGGGGTCTAATCTCTAGCCTCTATAATCTTACCCCACCCTTTATATAGTGCTGTTATAGAATGTTTGGAGGGGGAGGCGGTGATTGAGCCAACAGGTGCTGTAAGAACATACTTTAAGAAAAAAGAAAATAACATTAGTAGAGTGTGAATCACATCCAGAATTTGAAACTAGATTTCACAGAAATAGAAAAGTCTGAGCAGAATCCGCTGATGGGTTTATATTTAAGCGGCTGGTGCCAGTTTGGTACATACACTACGTTTTCTCTCACATTTTGGATTTAAGTCATCGCATTTCATGAAAATAGCAACCGTAGCTTAATCTCTGGTGTACCCAAATAGTTCACAACACATCGTACTTTTATTGACGTGTCACTGGATTAATTCAGAGGGTGAGGCGAACTTAGTATTTTTGGTTACGATCAGTTTATGGTGAATGACTTATGACCTCCCACTCACTTTCCACCTGCATTGCACATTTCATTTGCCACAAGCACAGTCTTATTATTTCATGGTGATTTGGTCATGTTGAAAGAATGAGTGAGGAGATGTTAACTAAGAAATTTATACAGCCCAAGTGGTGGGAAAGAAAAATAAAAGTAAAAAAAAAAAAAATCTTGGGAGGACCAGTTAAGATTTAAGAGTATCTCTGGTAGAAAAAGATATAATGAACGTGCAGTACAAAAATTCTTGTGTGGGGTTTGTGTGGCGGATGTCATTGAAGCTTGAATTGTGCGCTAAGATTGCTATAGTCGAAGATATTTGATTCTTCAACAGTAAGTAAAATGTAACACCATCTGTAGCTATGATTTGGCAGTTGATCTTTCTTAGAGGAGGTAACTTTGAAAACAGCTTAGTAACATGCATGTATGTACAAAATGTCCACCAGTAACCAAAATGCCCGATTGCTGTTACAAGTTCGGTGTCAGCTAGAATAAGGACCTAAAATGTTCTGAAACTGGGATATACTACAACTGTGTAGAGTAAGTTACATAAATTACTTGTGAAAAACCTTTGTTTTACAATAGATATAAAAAAGCAGCAAGTATCTTTAATTTGATTTGATCTGGTTGTATTCTATGCCAATTTGGGTATGTATTATTTAAAGCATGTGGTTGAAATTCTGGTCAAATAGGGGATCATAAACATCAGTTTTGTAGTACTTTCATTGATTTATATTTAGCTTTGTATGCTTTTGAAATTTTTTTTTTTTTTATGTAGTTCATAGTTTTGGAATAGAAGGAATAGGTATCTAGAAAACATGAGGAATAAGTTGATAAACTTTCTGTGAGCAGATTATCTCTAATGAAGTCGGTGGAAGGTGCTGTATTCGGCATAACAAACATTATATGTTCTTCAAAACAATATGAAAAATTAATCATATTTTATCAAACTCTGAAATTTAAAGTCAGTTGTTGAAGGATTTGAATCTGTAGTATTAGATGTGCTACTTAATTCTCGGCCCCTTACCGCAAGCGATCATAGAACGTCGGCAAATGCAAATAGCTGTGTGCGATAATGCCTGACTGCAGCGCCATCCAACAAATTTCCTGAGAACTGTGACTGCTTACAGCTGTAGTGACAGAAGGGACGAAATATAACGGTGAAAGCAATGTCGTTCGAAAAGCAACATTTGAGGCATTGCTCCTGTTCGCGTTTCAGCTGAAAAAAGTGCGCAGAAGCCCAGGAAAATATCTGTGCTGCTTTGGGTGCGGCTGCTGTGTCCTTCAGTACGTGTAAGAAGTGGTTTAAGCAGGGAAATTTCAATCTCTGTGGTGCAGAACGTCCAGGACAGCCACAGAAAGTTGATGAGGAACTAGAACAACTGTTTTGGATGCGGATCCCTGTCGCACACTGGCAGAGCTCGCCCAGGAACTTGGAGTAACACGGCAAGCCATTGCAAAACGCCTGCACAAGCTTGGACGGTTTCACAAGGAAGGCAGTTGGCTGCCCCACCAACTCACAGCTGTGAACAAGTCTAGGCACTATGATGTTGCTGTGTCCTTGCTCTCCAGATTCAAGATGGATTTCCTCCACAAGATCTTGACCTGTGATAAGAAGTGCAGAGATGCCAACAACTACGGAATCTCCGTAGTTCCTACAGAAAAAGCTCTTGTACTACGGAATACGGAAAACCGTGATTTTTCTACGGAAAATTAATGGAAGTTATTAATTTTTATTTTACTATTTCCCCTTCCCAGCACAACGGCGGCCACTTGACGATCCGTCATGCTTGCGATGCTGCCTGCACTTCCAGTTCTGCCTATCGAAGCTGCTCAGATCTTAGCGCTAGCGGCCGGCACTCGATGAAAGTGGCCTTGCGCTGAGTCATTCTAAGTGAAAACCCTCCCTCTCCATCATGCAACATTCTGGGGGTGTTGAGCGTAGCTCGCTTTGGTGGTGGACGTGGGCGAAGTTCGGCCTGAAGCTCTTTCGCAGTGCAGCAGCAAGCTGTTGAAAATCGTTTGGTGCAGAACGTGTCATTGTCTGGCATCGGAGTTATTATTATTTTTTTAAATCGTGCGTCGACCATTCATGTCATTAAGTACGCATCAACACGTAAAAATACTTGTCGAGAAACGCGTAAAATACACATCAATGCGCAAGGACACACATCGAGAAACATGTATAACTACGCATCGAAGAATTTTACCAACGCGTGAAAATACGCATCGGGACAGCATTTCGCCTTTCAAAAACGGAAGTGAACGAAATAAAGATTTCTTCCGTAATCATAAATTCGTTTTCCTGCGATGTTGCTTCTGTCCAGTATTGCTGTTATACATAATTTTATTGCATAAATCTTTGTATTTCACTTTGAAAATGGAGGGGAAATTTTCAAAAACGGAAATTCGACGGCGCAAAAATTCCTGTGTAATCTTCGGCTTCGAGGAATTTTTGCTGTTTTGTCGTAATTTGGGTTATCCTCGAGATCGATGCCTAATTGAACAGAAATTTCGGGGTAATTGGTAGTGGTGAAGGATGTTTTCCGCCTGAAACTTTTGAAACGCGATGCCTAGTATTGTTGTTAAATTACATTTTATTTCGTAAAAATTTGTATTTCACCTTGAATATAGAAGAGAAATGTCCGAAAACATTTCTCGTTTTATTTCGTAAAAATTTGTATTTCACCTTGAATATAGAAGAGAAATGTCCGAAAACGTAGCAAAGGTTTCTCCTGTAACTGTAATCCCCCCCCCAACGATGTTCAGAACGTGTATCCTGTGTTCTTACATATTCCCCCCAAAAAGGTTTGCATTTCAGCTTGATAAAGGGGGTAGAATCCGAAAATGAAAGTGACTAAGCCGAAAAATTTGTAAGAATTGATGCATGATATTCAAAAGCATTCATGTTCTCCAAGTTACACTACCTTTTATCTAAAATAGTGAAAGCTATCATGCATTCATGGTCCTCAAACTGAAAGTTCTTTCAGCATATGATGGATAAAATTGTCATGGCATCCAAGGGGTTTGTGAAGCTTACTGTCGTAGCTGATGGTGATGTTGAGCTTAATTTTTCAAATAACAGTTTTTCAAAAAAGAAAAATCAGAAAGGACACAACTGGTAATCGGAGTAAAAACAAGAATGTATTAAAACGAAATCATTTTAAAAGAAAATGAACTTTCTAAATTCTGTACATCTGTCTTTCTAAGTTCTATACATCTGTTGGAAAATTTCACATTGAAGAATGTTTTTATATTCAAGAAAAGATACTGATCTATGATGAATTCTTAAAACATGCAGAAGTAGTAGATCCTTCTCTTAGAGCCATAACATCATTTACTTCTGTATTACACATAGTCAAACGCCTTCCATTTATAATAACTGAAAATGAACTTGATATACTGGAAGTGGAATTCCTTGTTATCAAGCTGACAAATTAGAGACCATAGCAGTAACAGATAAAATAGATGTCACTTGGTCAGAAATCTCAAAATTAAGAGGCTGTAATGGAGCGGTCAAGTATACTATTCTCTCGAAAGTAATGTTTGCAATACTTTTAGTTCCACACTCGAATGCTGTGAGTAAGAGAGATTTTAGCTTAGTGCGTAAAAATCGATCCCGTTTCCAACCTAATTTAGGTTTAGAAACTGTAGAAGCATTTCTTATTGCAAAAATGAATATGTTCTCCTCTGGGCAAGTGTGTTATGAAAAAATATTTTCTGCTGAGGAACTCAAATCTGCAAAACACTGTACAGCGAAATTACTAAAGAAAGCTGTTAAATCAATTGTTTTTTGTGTAAAAAATGTATCGGTCATGGTGTATATTATTTTCCGTGTGAAAAATTTGGAATATTTTGATATAGATTTTCATGCATTTAAATGAATAAGTAAGTAAAAAAATGCTAATTAAATTAAATGAGTTGTTTTCCTTGGTCAAAATTACCCTTTTTGTCATGACTACTGAAAATTTGTACGAGTACTACTGAAAATATCTGAAACAGGTTGGCATCTCTGGAAGTGGATCCTCTACGATAATCCTAAGTGGTGCAAAATGTGGGTCTATCTAGGTCAGCCCACCACCAGTACCGTCAAACCGAATATCCACGCCAGGAAGTTATTGCTGTGCATATGGTGGGATCAGTGCGGCGTCATACAGTATGAGTTGCTCAAACCTGGTAAAACGGTCAATACTGAGCGTTATTGTCAGCAACTCATTCGTGTGAGTGACTCAATGTAGGCGATAAAGCCATACACTGGCAAATGCAAAAGGTCGGTCCTGTTGCTTCAGGATAATGCGCATCCTCACACCACGAAAACGACTTTAAACACTATCTCCGACCTGGGATGGGAGATTTTGTCTCACCCAGCATATTCTCCAGACTTCATCCCGTCGGATTATCACCTCTTTCGCTCCCTGCAACATCACCTGAGTGATACGCACTTCACTTCTGTCGAGGAAGTCCACACAAGTATTGATTTTTTCACTCGAAACAGCCCTTTTTTTCCCGAAGTGGCATTTGGCAGCCCCCTAATCGATGGCTCAAATGTATCCAACACGACAGGGATTATTTCCTTGATTAGGTACGTAATCGACTTGCTATAATTTGCTGTCAACGTGTCTTGCCTGTGGCCAAAATTAAGTTGCACACCTAATATTTGGAACCACTAATGCATTGATATTTGGATCTTTCAAACATTTGCTATGAGTTTGTTGATAGTGTCTTGAATGCAGTTTTACTGTGCAGTTTATTCTGAATAATAAAGTGACATATCAGTCTACTGTTTCACCTGCAGGTGCCACCTGTCTTGTGAGATAGTGTGTAAAAGGAGAGAGAGAGTGAGTGTGTGTGTGTGTGTGTGTGTGTGTGTGTGTGTGTGTGTGTGTGTGTGTGTGTGTGTGTGTGTGTGTGTGTGTGTGTGTGTGAAGGGAGTGTCTGTGAGTTGTAAGAAAAACATGTATGCTTATCTTAGTGTCAACAGAGCTGGCCATGCATGGAGTTTGTGAATGTGACAATTGATTGGTTGGTGAAACATATTCTTTGCTCCTGAGGTGATCGCTAGCATAATAAATTATGTATTTGATACAAGTTTGGCTGTATCTAGCTATTGTGCCAGGGTACTTCATTGATACAGTTCCACATTGACTGTTTTGAATAATTAAAAACAAAATGTGCTAAGGATGTATACAGTTGTATTAGTCCATAATGTAAGCAATCAACTTTTTTATTATTATTACTTTCTGAACAAAGATGAGCATCTTATTCCTTTAGCCTGACTTGTTCTTTTTGTGCATGTGCGTCATTTGGTGGAAACTTTAAACGTAACCGAAAACTGTGGTTTTAATTTTCAAGCAATTTTTATTGCATTCTAATGTAATGTGTTGTTCAACAGATCATGGTGCCTAGACAAGCCGTTGGGGTTGTTATTGGTAAAGGTGGCGACATGATTAAAAGGATACAGCAAGACTCGGGAGCTAAAGTTCAGTTCTTGAATGTGAAAGATGAGGGTCCAGAAGATAAAGTCTGTGTGGTTAGTGGCAGTCCTGAGCAAATACAAGCAGCTAGCACCTTCATTAATGATCTCATTCAAAGCGTTTTGGTAAGTATAATATCTTGAATTAGTTATGTGCAGTACTGCTGAAGTTCAGTATATTGTTCCTATGTGTCATTGCATTAAATTTCAAAAAGTTTGATTTATTACAGTTGAAGCAAACAGATCCGTCAGCTTTAAAGCTCAAGGTAAGAGAAATAATTAATGCTTTATAACTGAAATTATTTTTGTTTACAGCCTGTAGTACACGTTTAGACATAACTTCCGAAACATAAAAGTACTTAGAACATTTTGTTATGTTTTAAGGTTACTGTTACTTTTTTGGAGGTTCGTAAAATGCTATGTGCTGTTGAATTAACACAGTGTAAGGCACGTGTATTCCATAGTATGTGAGAATACATTAAAAAATTGTTACAAGGGGATAAAAATGGCCAGAGTTGTTAAATGTTTCTTTTGCTTAGTTTTATTTATTCATTTATTTACTATTTTTCAGGTTCTTAAAACTTTTGAAGTTAATGGGCAGTGAGCATGTATCTCATCACAGCATAGTTCTGCAGATTTGAATTTTCTCTGTAGTCCGTGCTTTATCATGTTATACTTCACATTCTGGTTTTATGTTACCTGCATAAAAAGTCACACTACTGCTTTATTGTTTGTTTTTGTGTTGAATTTTATCCAGGAGTCCTGTTTGCTTGCTATGTTTTATAAGTTCTGTAAATGTGAGGTGGTGGTGATGTTTTGTGTGTGAGAATTGTGATGCATCCAAATTCAACCGATGAACATGTTGCAAATATACCTTTCAAAAGTGACTGTATCATGTTTCTGTTGGTCTACCGTTTTTACATATAGAACCTGTTTCTTTCTCCTCTGTTGTCCTGTTAAACCTTTGATCTAATTTGATACTTGTGGAAGGGGAGGGGGTAAACATTTTTACATTCAAATCAGAAGTTAATAAAAATTGTGTGGATGTGTGTTAAATATTGCTGCAATTGCTTAGGTAACTGCAGAGTAAACATTTTTCTTTTGCAACTCTGATGGTTATCAGTCTCACAAAGAAAATGGTAATAGGTTTTGAACATGATATTCAACGACTTATGAACAGTAAAACACATTAAGGCAGTTATTTGTAATAAAATCGATGAGGTGGGGAGCAATATAAACGTAATCTCAGGAGAGAAGTGTAGAAACTGGTAATGTAAGATGTATTTGCTGTAGCTCACTGGGTAGTGGAAAATGTTATCTGTCCTGTGAAACATTAAATTGAAAGCCTGTGTGTGATGCAGAGAGTAAGAGCCTGCTTCCCCAAAAAGACAAGTTCTGCCGTATAGATATGTATAACACAAACTACTATCATAGCTGTTTATATTACTCTGTAACATTAGTCCAGCCTGTCTTAACATAGATGTTATTGTTTAGGAAGTTTTGCAAAAAAACTTGTGGATTATTATAGACTTTAGTGTGAAATGTAGATTATTTGTACAATTATGTTTTTCAGTGTATGAGTGAGTAAGGGATAAACATTGCAAGATTATGATTAATATATTTTAAAGAAATGTTAAATTTATAGTACTGTGGATATACTGCTGGCGTTTTCATTTTGGATATTTAGTGTTATGTAGAAATGGTAGTGTTTGACACAACATATTAAGTGAATTTTTGTACTTGCAGATTTCTTATTATTCACATTCTTTCATGTTTGCTCTTATCTTTCTGGATAGAGAACCTCTTCTGTTGAGTTATCTGCTTTTTTTTTTTTTAGAAATTAATCTTCCCCCATTATACACCCACTTTCTTCATTACTAATCATCTTCCATGGCAGCATGATTTATTGTCTTTGTTCATTCAGTTCAAGTCATTCATAAAGTCCCACAGTGTCACCTTATGGCTTCCATTGTCAGCTGTCCACTGTTGGCAGTGGCACATTTGTAAACCTCCCACACATGCCCTTTGTCGCTTCTTCATTGTGTCCATATACTAGTACAGTCTTGCATGCGGAAACGTTTCTGAAATTTCTTTCATGTTTGCTCTATTTTCTGATTTTGGATTCTTTTGTTACTAGTGTTGTTACTAGTGATATGACATATTCATCTTAAGCAGGGCTGTAGCTAGGTTGCAGCTATTATTCAGGCAACTCACCGTAGTGTAACTGCAATGCCATTGCAAGTAATTCTAGGCCTATCTGGTAGCACAGTGGTCTAAGCGCTGGCTTGTGGCCATTTGCCTGAGACGAATGTCGGTTCGAATCCCTCTGAGAGTTGTTCTGTTTTTTTTATAGCAGAGGCTCTCTCCCTTCCCTGGAACTAGTGGCCCTAAATTGGGGATGGGTGACTGCTTATAGCCCTTTTAGTTCCTCATGGTGTATGTTTACCCACACCCCCAATAATCTAGGGGTTCATTTACATCTCCACTTCAGATCCGACCTTGAAATTGTTTTGGATTTTGTGTGCCATCTTTCAAAGTTAAAAGAATTAATGTGTGCTGCATCAGCCATTTCCAGTGAAAGTAAAGATCAATAACCAAATCAGTGCATTAAGTATGTAGCTGTTAATGCTGATCATGACACATGAACAATAGATGAAAAGAATGTTTCATGGCATCAAGATAATTGGGATATTCAGCCCAAGAATTTGAAAAGTATGAAAGATGCAAGTGCTGACAAAGTCAATTCTTGTCACAAAGGATCTGTTGAGACAAAGGGAGTCAAAAATTACCTGAAAATCCCACCCCGGGAAATCAGCTTTTGTTTTCCTACCTTTGTAAGCTTTAGACCCAACCAAGATGTCATGTGTATACCGAATACTTTCATACATCTGAAAAGCAGCTGGTGGAAGGCTCAACTAATTTTGAGCAGTGAACCTCAGGAAAGTTAAATAATCTGGTTGTGTGTAGGAGGTTTCCACACACACGTGTTCCTTTTGTGTTCTGTGTGTGTGTTGTTTTATAAACGCACAGAACACTAAAGTTGCAAGAAGTTCCTTTCTATGACAAAGTTATATCGAAAGCAGCTGCTGTTCTCAAATGCATTGTTATCAGCGAGTTAATGAAAATAAAAACTTTCACTGTAAGAATTGCAAATCATATCTCTGGTTTCAGTATATGGATATGATGCTTATCTTAAGAGTTCTTATAAGGAATGGATGGACTGGGAACTCTCTACGCACCACACCTGCAGGCCTGTCAGTAGGATTCCATATTTTTGCTGCTTCTGGTCACAACATTTATGCAAAGTCCACTCTCATATATATCTCCAGCAGATGTTGAACATCGAAGCAGCAGTTGTTGAACATTCAACAAATGCTGTTCTAGTGGTCACCAATGGTTTGAAGAACATGTCATTACTGGGCTGCTCTTTCACCAGGCCTAGCAATAGAGGATGCCCTGAAGAGGACTGTGAAAACCACTTGTGGTCTGACTCATGGCTGATGACTTGAATGGTCTCAATTTAGAATGTGGCTCCTTTCTATGCCAGCTTATTCAGCTCTGAATTAGTGCAGCACAGGAGGTGACATTGGAATACCAGCATAAACAATACTCTGTGCCTAGGTAGAAACAAAAGTCACGTGCTGCGTGAAGTGGGAGGTGTTTTGTTATAAATATGTGCATGTACACACCATACTTTATTACCTTCAGGCCAACTTTTGCCAACAGTGTGTGTGTGTGTGTGGAATCATGAGAAATATGGCAAGAGGAATTAATGTGGTAAAGGTTGTCAGAAATTATTAAAACAATTGTAGATAAAAATGTTTCTGAATATACTTTCAAGAAATCTCAACATCTTCCACAAAAGCCAAGGGAGAACTTACCTGTTGGTGGCAGAAGTGTATATATTGATCCTGAAACAACTTTGCAATGCCTACTTTTAGCTGTCAGAAGAATAAGTGAGGAAAATATTCAGGGCTTGTTTTAAGTTTGAACCCCCAACCCAACCCCCTGTGTTTAGCTTTTTTATGAAGGAGGTAAAAAATAAAAGCTGATCTAGTTGATTGACTTTAAAGTTTTAGTGAAAGTTGAAAAGGATTAACAGTCTCTTTTAAAAGAGGCTCAAGTTGTTCTGGATGATAGTTCACTCCTCAGGACAACTTGAGCCTCTCCTAAAGCCCACCGTAAGCCCATCAGTAAATAGGATTAAGCCCTTCAAAAGTGATCTGGAGGAAAGGAGGATATAACTATTACCCCTTCATAGGAAAAATGTCATTTGTCTCCAAGAAATAAAAGTATTTAAGGAGCAAAGCAAAAAAGCAGAGTAACATTAACATGCCCAGTGAATGGCTTGAAAGCTGTGATTGTGAAAAAAAATGTGCACCTTGTGATGCTGATTTGTTAATGGTTGAAACTGGTATTTCAACACAAACAAAAACAGTATTAATTGAAGAAAACACTGACCTCATTCTTTTGTGCTTTTACACTGACATGGAAGGCAAACCTACTTCAGAAAAACATGCATCCGCAAGAAAAAAATGTGCTGTACTATTAAAAAATGTTCTGTGGTTACGTTACACGGAAAGAACAGCTTGATTTATGTCTATATTAATTGTTCCATGTGTTTCCATCTTAATATCTGCAGAATGATTTTTTTCCCCCACAAGCTCAGGTTTTCAGCTAAGTGTCATCTGAAGTTGACATGAAAGCAGGTGAACATGCACTTGCCTGTGTGCACTGAGGAATGCTAGGTGGAATATTAAGTGATCTAAGATGCAGACATTTCTGTGAAGAAACCTTGTTTCATGCATCTGCTGCTGCTGCTGTATGTTTACCACCTTCACACAATCTTCAGCAGCATATACTGTTTATTAGGAGTGTATTACCAAAATTTCCAGAGGACTTTGAATGTGTCTGTATATATTAGACAGAGACTTACTACAAACTTGCCACCTGCACCGGTGCACAATTTCACTGCAACACAATTCTAAGTAAAGGATTCTGTGACAACAAACAATGTAGCTCTGGAAAGTACAAGCTAAAATAAAATGCACATCTGCTTGTTTCAGAGTGTTTTATCATAAGCTGTCCACATTTATCCCCCCACAAGAAAGTGATGGAGATAATGACAGTGTGTAAATGAGAAGCTTTATTTGTTTTATTCTAATAATTAAAGATGTATATACACTATTGACAAAACTCACCGGGAACCCCTTCAAAAGCAAATGAACAGATCTGCTGCGTTCTTAAGATGCGTGGTACGGCTGCAAACGGTATAAAAACAAGCCTGCAGCTGATTACGATCATATCACACTGTAAGGTTGAGAGAAAATGTCAAATAAAGCTTCACTGCAACACAATTCTAAATAAAGGATTTTATGACAACAGTGTAGCTCTCTGGAAAGTACAAGCTAAAATAAAATGCACATCTGCTTGTTTCAGAGTGTTTTATCATAAGCTGTACACATTTATCCCCTCCACAAGAAAGTGATGGAGTTAGTGACAGTGTGTAAATGAGAAGCTTTATTTGTTTTATTTTAATATTTAAAGATGTATATACACTATATTGACAAAATTCATCGGAAACCCCTTCAAAAGGAAATGAACAGATCCGCTGCGTTGTTAAGATGTGTGGTACAGCTGTAAACAGTATAAAAACAAACCTGCAGCTGACCGTGATCATATCGCACTGTGAGGTTGAGTGAACATATTGGGGAGGGAGAGAACTGACTTTGAGAAAGGAAAGATTGTTGGGTGTTATATTACTGGGTTGTCCATAAAAGAAACCGAGATGCATTTAAACATACCCAAGTCAACTGTTTTCGATGTACTGAATAAGTGGAAGACACGTGGCGTGCCTGAAGCAGCAAAACATACCGGCAGACCAAAGAAAATCAGTGATAGAGGACATCGAAGCCTCAGGAGAGTTGTTACAGCTAATTGACAGAATACTGCACGAGAACTCAGTGTACAGGTGAGTAAAAAAATGCTGGAACCTTGGTATGTACACTTATCATTCACAGAGAACTTCATTCAATGGGTTACCTTGGCCGTGCGGCTGCTCATAAGCCTTTCATCTCCATTCGGAATGCTACTCGTCGTTTAGCATGGTGTAAAGAACATTTATCGTGGACCGTAGATCAATGAAAACGGGTCCTATGGACTGATGAATCCAGATACACAATCCATCAGTCTGATGGCCATGTGAATGTATGGCGGCAGCCGGGGAACACTATTTACGACAGTGTATTGTTCCTACGATCAAGTGTGGAGCTGGCAGTGTACTCGTGTGGTTGTGTTTTTCGTGGTATGGTACCGGCCCATTGGTTATCGTGGACAAACCTGTTAACCAGCACGTCTGCCTCAATATTCTGGACAATTATACCCTACCAACTCTATGGCAATACTATAAAACCGAGCCTGGAAGGTACCAGCAGGATAATGCACCGATCCGTAAAACAAGGACTGACGATAATTCCGTATCTCGTGTGGACTGGCCAGCACAGAGCCTTTATCTTAATCCCATAGAGCATCTATGGGATGAATTAGAGTGCCGCATAAGAAGTTTGAAGCCAAGGTCTACTACCAAGCAACAGTTAGTGGCAGCATTATGTACTGAATGGAAGCACACACCTATCGCGGTGTTCCAAAACCGTGTCGAAAACATGTCTGAAAGGGTCAGTGCATGCAGTAAGGCCAAAGGTGGATGGACACTGTACTAATGTAAAATGCTATGTTGTGTTTCCCTTCTAGGTGTCTGGTGACTTTTCTCAATATAGTGTATATATTGTAAAACCATTCAGTTGAATTTTATCCATCAAGTCTATGTAACACTCTACAACTGAATTTGCACCATTGAATTCCAAAAACTAACACACACACACACACACACACACACACACACACACACACACACACACACACACACACACACACACACACACACACACACACACACAAAGTAGCAGACAAAAAGCTTCTAAAAGTAAGTGGCCAGTAATAGTGACCATTTTAAATAAAAATGTTCATTATTTTTGAAAATATTGTAGTAAAGATATTCATTCTTTTACATGAATTTCAAAGCAATGGGTCACTTAGAACAAAAAAGGTAATCATAATTTTATCACTGGAGTGATGGATTTTTACATATGAGGTATGCTGTATGGTCTTCTACTTTTAGGAGTTAAAAGTTAGCAGTTATCTATTCACATTTGTTGGTTAACAGTTTTCTGGAGACCACAGGTAGGCATTTTATTTAAAGCCTGTTTTGACCTGTAGCTCAAAAGCAAACAACTAATAGTGTTCCTTTGTGAATAACAGGGAAAATAAAAAAGAATTGAAAGTGTTGAGTGTAAACAGTTCAAAAACTTGATTAAATTTTTGAATGCTACGAAGTGCAGTTGACCAAACTGTTTGTGCCGTGCTCACATGAATACAATGTGAACTTGAACTCCTTTGCTAGCTTAGGGAAGAGGGAGAAGCGCAGCTGATGTACTGCTTTTCAAACAACTGTCTGTATCTTTTTATTTCTTTGTTTTAAGAAAGGCTTAATTCTTGTTCTTTTCACTTTGTTAAACTTCATGCCATGCAATTTGAGCTGTGAAAAAAATAATCTGGAAATACTTGCTATCTGTACACCAAATGAGTGTTAGCTGTGTAATCTAATTGTAACATTGGTTTTTAGTAATGTTTATGTACACTGAAGAGCAATTGAATTAGAGACAGCTGATGTTATGCAAATGTGGCGCTGTGGGCGGCCCTGTAAAAAGAAACGACATGACGTATGCAGCGATCCAACAATATAAGGAGTGATGTGACAAGAATCGGTAAGAGTCTGGTGCAGTATGGGTAAGACAAAGGATCTAAGCCCATTGGATCGTGGGCAAAATGTCTGGGCCCGACGAATGGGTCACTCCATCTCGAGAGTCGTGCAGGCACTGGGATTTTCACGAGCCACTGTGTCACGGGTCACCGTGAGTACATCAATCCGGTAAAACCATCCCTGCAAGGGCCAACTGCCGTGGACAACACTGTGTAGATGAGCGGGGTCATCGTCGGCTAGCTTGCATTGTAACAGCGGATAGATGGGCCACAGTGCAAGAAATCACTTGGCAATTTAACGCTGGAGCACAAAAACGTGTAAGCAGCCACACCATCCAGAACCATCTCCTCGCTATGGGGTACAGAAGCCATCGTTCCACGAGGGTACCGCTGCTGACTGCACATCACAGGGTGCATCAAAGATTAGCATGGGCGCGGGAATTTTGCCACTAGGCCCTAGACATGTGGGGAAATATTGCCTGGACTGATGAGTCGAAATTCACGTTGGTACATGCGGATGGCAGGATACGAGTACGGCGCAAACCACATGAAGCGATGGATGCTTCTTGCCAGCAGAGTACTCTTCAAGCTGGTGGGGTTGGCATTATCGTCTGGGGACTGCTTACGTGGACTGAAATAGGACACCTGGTGCGTGTGACATCGTCCCTCACAGGTGAATGTTACCGGGATATCCTGGACAACCATTTGCTCCCGTTTGTGCGTCTTCAACATCCCACTGGGGATCTCATCCTGCAACAAGACAATGCACGATGCCATCGCTCGCAAATTGTATCCGAATGGTTGGATGAACACTCCACTAATGTGACCACGCTTCCTTGGCCAGCTAAGTCACCTGACCTCAATCCCATCGAGCACATCTGGGATGCCATTGAGAGAGATGTTCGAGGCTCTTAACCCCCCCTCCCCCCATCAAATCTTCGTGAACTGTGGGAGCTTTTTCAGGGGTCGTGGATTCGTATGCCTTCCCAACGCTTCCAGTGTCTTGTCAAGTCCATGCCGAGACGAATCGCCGCCGTCATCAGGGCGAAAGGTGGTGCTACACTTTACTAGACAGGTATCTCTAATTCAATTGCTCTTCAGTGTATATTCTTATTCTGTGCTGTTCAGAAAAGGTTCAGAGTCGTGTGCAGGCTGTAACTATTGTATGTTTCAGAGGCACAAATTACACATGTGTGTATTTAAGAAGTAGAGAAAGTTTGTGATGAAGATTTAAGTTTTTGAGGAATGCAGTTTTTAATATTAGATTATAAAGTGACTTCTTCTCTCCACATTTCGTAAGCATAAACAGAATTTTGCATAAATTTAAATGCAGAAGGTTTCTTTCCATTTATATGTTGTGAAGTGTCATGCTTTTGTACTAAATGGGCAGTGAACATTTTTTGAAGTTGGTAATGAGTTGACAAATTAAATTCAGCTTATATAGGGTTATGTACTACTGATGGCTAACAGTGCAAGCTGCCAGATGATTAAAAGAAATATGCATTATTTTTTATCACTGTGGTGTTCTAATAATCTCTAGCTTCTGTACTGTGATGCATGTGTTCTTTCCAATAGTGGAAGCATTTTAGGTGTTTTAGGGGAAATCCTTTAAGATTTGGATATCTTTATTTATTTTAAATATTTTTTTCTTTGGATATCTTTAGTGGAGTAAAGTATGTTCTCTTTATTGAATTCTTTAACATTGTGTTTCAAAAATAATGACCATGATCTTTTTTTTTTTTTTAATTGTTGATTTCCCATTGCACACTGATAGTTATTTGGTTTTTTAGTCACATTGAAATGCTTAGGTTCTATTGCAGGTGTAAACACTCCTGAGAATGTCTGGATCTTCAACATTTTTTTCCCCCTCTCTCCAAAAGTTCCTTTTTTGGATCTGTTTTGTGCCCAGATATGCTGATCTATATAACGTGGAATACTTTTCTTTTCACAGATTATGTGTTAAACTTAGTGGTGGCAGTTTTTTTCTTCCCCTTGTTCATATTGAATTCTGACTTTCATGAGGCAATAATTTGATATTTTTTTGTTACTTAACTACTACCTCACTTTCAATCTTCCACATATTTCTGTTTCTTGTAAGAATGTGCACCACATATGAATATTTTTTTTGCACAGACCCCTTGGCAGAAATGGTATGATTTGGTGATTTTTTTTTATTTAGGCTAAAAGCTCAGAGCTAATTTATTTCATTGTTAGTCATATTTTACTATTGTGCAGAAAAAGCATTTCCATTCATACAGATATCCAATCCTGCACTAAATGCATATGTTAAAAAACTACACTTCTCTGTGGAATGTCCAAACCATTCCCCCACTTTGCTGTTGTGTATAAGACGTTAAAAACCTATTCTCGCAGTGCCATGACTTAGGATTTATGAAAATCTAGTTGTTTGGCACTGCAGTAGGAATTTTGTTATTACATTGATACCTTTGTGTCTATTGGATTCTTCTCACTGTAGGTAGTGTAGTTAAGCATGTTTTGTTCATCTTAATAATAATAATAATTATTATTATTATTATTTTAAGTTTTGTTAGTACGCTAGGGGAAATCTTTGATTGGAGGTTGCTATATGATCAGTGTTCACTGCAGATTTGTATTGACAAATTTTATCCATTAATTATGTAATTACTACCCTAGTTCTTAGTAATAGAATTTGTTGTGATTGATCGAAAAATAAAGTTTGTGTAACAAATTTGCTTAAATTGTCAAGATTTTTCTTGTTCTTGTGTTCAGGGTGTCCCATTCTGTAAAGTCAGGGAAATGAAAATTGGCCAGGGAAATGCCTGAAATGTTGGTCAAAGTCAGGGAAAATAGTGATATTTAAAAAAAAAAGTCAAGGGAATTTCAATCTCAATCTACAACTAGTTTTAACCCAATGTCGGGGAGTGAAGCCCTCATCGCCAACACACTTGCACTTGGTGTTGCAGACAGTCACTAACTTCCCCTTCCTACTAATGCAACCTTATATTTCTTACCTATTATTGTAAGTTGTGTTACATTACTTGTTAACATTTCTCTTTTTGTTTTAGGTCAAAGGAGTAGAACATTTGTGATATAAGTTATACCTTGTTAAAAGGCAATTAAGACTGCAGCAATGTCAAAGCGTTGTGTGTTTAATGAACAATGGTTGGACGAACAATTAAATCCTGAGTTGTTTGGTTGGATAGCTGCTGTGAACAGCGACAGTGAATCAGCATTTTGTAAAGTGTGCTGTAAAATTTTCAAGTTTAGCAACACGGGGCGTCAGGCAGTCTCCAGCCACGGAAATGGCCCTAATCATTTGAAAAACATCCGTGCTAAAATGTCTCAGCCCAGTCTTGTTTCTTTCACTTCCTCTGTGAAAAAGAACCCTCTTTGTAATAACAAACTCTTGCCATCAACAAGCTCAGGAAATGTGGAATCAGTACTTCTAGAAAATATTAAGTCTAATGACTCAAATACTTATGTTGTCAAAGATGATGTGAAGCCCAGTGACCTTAATGCTTATGTAGTGAAAGATGATGTAACAAAGTCTGAAATAATATGGGCCATGGAAGTGTTGTCCAAGCAAATAATGTCTCTGAACTCTTGTACACAGATTAACAAAACATTTCAGTTAATGTTTCCTGACAGTGCGATAGCTCCAAAATTTACTTTAGGCAAAAGCAAAGCATCTTATGTGATAAACCATGGATTGGCACCACATTCCAAAGAGTGTTTAATGTACGATTTGAAGCAGTGCACTGACTTTGTAATTTGTTTTGATGAATCACTAAACAAAATTGCTCAGCGTGAGCAAATAGATCAGTTTGTTCGTTATTGGGACGTCAATCTGCAAAAAGTTTCCACTAGATACTTAAGTAGTGTGTTTTTAGGACTGGGAACAGCTAATGACCTTTTAGAGAAATTCATTAAAGGAATTAGAGCCCAAAGCCTTCAATTCCTTTCTTACACACTGATTTGCTGGATCTGATGAAAAATTTGGCACAAAGCTTGAAGCCTGGCAAATTAAGTGAAGCTGATAGTGTCTCAAAACTGTTAACTTTAGATGTATCAAAAAGTGAAAATCTTCTCTCAATTGAGAAAGTTGAGATTGGATTTAGTGCTAAAAAGCTATTAAAAGAAGTGAAATGCTCATAAAGGGGGAAATTAGAGTTCAAACTTGAATTTAGGAAACTTGTGACCAGTATGATTGAAAAACTTCGTGAGAAAAACCCACTAAAATTTAAGTTTGTTCGTGGGGTAATTTTTTTGGACCCAAATATTATAGTGCAGCAGCCGAGTCTAGGCAAGAAGAGAGTGGAAATTGTGCTCAAAGGTTTACTTGGTGCAAACAGGATTTCAGATGACTGTGCTGAAAAAGCTAATAAACAGTACACTTCATTGTGTGTAGAAGCTCAATCTGCTTTAAAGTCTCAGTTTGATGAATTTTTAGACAGATTTTACAGTGCTCTACTTGACAACCAAAAACAATTTGGTGAACTTTGGGATGTAATAAAAATTTGTCTCATTTTGTCTCATGGAAATGCTTCAGTGGAAGGTGGATTTTTTGTCAATAAGTCTCTTCTTGTGGAAAATCTCCTGGAAGAATCCCAGATTTGTCAGAGAACAGTTTTTGATGCCATTAAATATACGGGAGGAGTAGAACACACTGCCATCAATAGAAGGCTTCTTCTTTCTGTAAGAGCCTCCAGACGAAGATATCAGGATTATCTTGAGAAAAAGTGTTTTTCAAAACGAAGAAGAAAGAAAACTGAAGGAAATAAGAAAAATTGATCATGAAATAAAGGAATTGAAGGGAAAAGGACAGAGTACAGAAGGAACTAGAGTTGGAAGAAGCAGCATTGCAGGCGAAGATTTCAGATTGGGAAAAGAAGAAAAGTGGTGTGTAATATAAAAGCAGTGACTGTGTTCCTACTGTACTATTTTTATAGTAACTGTTCTGAATATTGTGTATTGGTTTGTTTGAGTGTTTCTTCAATAAATGTAAAACCATGAAAAAAAGAGTAAACTTAAAATTAAAAAGGTGTGAGTTGGACGGCTATGGGGAAGATAGAGGTCGATAAAAAAAATAATAAATGAATCAGTTATTTGGGAAACTTTATACGTCAAATGGAAACACTTTTTAAATAATATAAGTTTCTCAATTATCCAATTCAATTTTATTTATTATCATGGCACATATATTGAAAAACTCAAATAAACCTATTTGTGTAAGGTCAGGGATTTCTTATATATTTGGTCAGGGAAAGTCAGGTTTGATAATTCTGTGGACGACACCCTGTTGTTCAAGATAGCTGCATTGTTGAACTCTTGTATGAAGATAGTGTAACTTTGCTGACCATTAAAAGGAGGTTGGTTGTGTGCTGATTTTCTTGCACCTTTTTTTTTTTTTTTTTTTTTTTTTTGGTTCGAGACATACCACTCCTCCGTGTTCTATACTGACAATTAGTCATTATTGGTATGATTTAAAATAGTGGTGTAACAGGACAATAATAATTGCACTGTATTCTGTAAAACTGAAACTCAATTTTAATAAATTATTATGTAGATGTCAAAGTATACAATCAGCTCACAGTACATAAAAGTTAATGCAGTACAATTCCTAAAATCAGCGTGGATTTGAACACCGGCCGCCGTTACATTTAACAGACAAATAAAAAAAAAATGTTTCAGAAATCGAAATTTTTTATTTTTCAGCTGACTAAAAAGAACATTTTTTTTAAGGTTTTTAAAATATTTTATGTGATTTCTCTATTTGAAAAATATTACTAATGATATACGTAATAGTGTTCTCTCTAGAGACTGTCTGGTTAGTGTCCGCCCAGATGACAGTGTTTAAGCTGCTTATCACTTTTTTGCCAAATCGCGAAAAGCACAATACGCCAAAAAAAAGTTCACCTGAATCGTCAAAAAACCAATGCTAAAAATTGGTTTTTGTTCGTTTTTTAATCCTTGTTACCATTAAGAAATTTGCTCATTTTTCTTTTTATGTGGATAAAAATCAAATGTTTAATCTTACATCTCCTGCACAGTCTCCCTACTGAGAATCCATGACTTGGTTCTGTTAACTGCTAGGAGTTCGACATAAGGGGAGTGTGTGTGTGTGTGTGTGTGTGTGTGTGTGTGTGTGTGTGTGTGTGTGTGTGTGTGTGTGTGTGCATGCATGCATGCATGCTGGGGGCTTTCAAGTGTTTTAGTGAACTGGGGGAGATGGATGGCAGAAAAGGGGAGGGTGATATTGGGTGGGGCCTGCAGAATGCAGCAAGAGGGGAAAACTTCCTCTTCAGCTCACATGATTGTTGATCTTAAATGAAAAATGCAGTTTTGCGAATTTTTGAGACAGGTGTCTGAAATTTCTATAAGCACCATAAATCCTTGTTACGAATGGATCTGCAAAATTTTACCTGGATTGTTTAATAACTTTTTAAACTAGCCATGAAAATTTGAATTAAACATTCCCGTGTGCCTGTCCCTAGTAAATCTCTTAATAAAAATGTTCATGGCTAATTAAAAAAAGTTTTTAACCAATTAAAGCAAAAATTTGAGAGTTGACTACTCTTAGCTGATAATGGAGTGTGTAAAAATTTCAGCCAGTTTCATAAAGAATTGACAATGATGTGTTTTCTTATTTTTTTATCCAGTCTACTGGCAAAACCTTTGTAGCAAACAGGGAACCCTGCTCTTACAATGCAATTACAGGAGGGGGAACCCTCCTGCTTTCCCCACCATGCCACTTGCTGAATTTAGTGGAAAACGAGTTTTGTTTCAAAGATAAGCTGCTCTTTCCTTTGTATGCTACACTATGGGTATTTGTTGAATACTGTATAAATAAAAATACGCTTTTTAATGTGATACATTTGAGTATGATACAGTATTTTTTTCATTTACAGTAGTACAAGAATTGAGATAGTTCAAAAGAAAAAATACGGCGTGCGAACAATGGACAGAATGTCGCGCAGGGACGGGGTGCTGGTTGATGAATGTCATATAATTCCCGCACTTCAAACCCCAGTGCCGCACGTTGATGAAATTAAGGGGGGGGTCATAACATACGTATGATGTTTACCGTGATGCAATTACTTTACTGTAATGTCAAACAATAATAAAATTAATTCAACTACAGAGAAATGTGCCGTCTGCTAGATTTAACAAGCGATCAGCACTTTCATTGTGCAATTGTGTTCATCACTTCAAGCTTACTTAGCATTAGCTTGGGGGGGGGGGGGGGCACTAAAATTTCTAGCCGCCGTATAATTAATTTGGGGTGTGTGTGTGTGTCAAAAACGATGTACAGTATTAAGAGATTGTAGTTCAAATATAGCACATATCAAGAGCAGGAAATCTGGCAACTTAGCATTGCATTTTTACATTTTTTCTTGGTAAATATGCTCTGAGATTCCATTATTTTATGTCTTGTTTCACATCTTAAGGCGAAATTTTTTTAATAATTGTTTAGAAATTTGAAAAAAATAGCAGGTGTGAAGAGAAAGCACAGCTCTTTAACGATTCAGCAGAAAGTGGAATTGTTGCAAAAACTTGATAATGGCAGTGCACCAAAGAATGTTGCGGAGATTTTTGGTATTGCTGTTTGGACTGTGTACGATATTAAGAAAAACAGAGACAAGATATTGCAATTCTATGCAATGAGTGATAGCAATTCTGGAATTGCTGATCACAAAACGATGCAAGAAGCCAGAAACTCCACCCTCGATGCTGTTGTTTACGAGTTGTTTTGGCAAAGGCGTAACGATGGTATGCCAATTACAGGTCCACTCTTATGCGAAAAAGCCAAGTTATTTCATCAGCAACTGAAGATTGATGAGCCTTGTAATTTTTCAGTTGGATGGCTATTCCGCTTTAAACAAAGACATGGAATTCGGTACTTGAAATCCTATGGGGAGCAAGAATCGGCAGATAAGGTAGCTGCTGAAGAGTTTCTGGATGTGTTTGCCAAATTTTTCCTGGAGGAAGCACTTTCTCCTGATCAAATTTATAACATGGATGAAACTGGACTTGTATGGCATTGTCTACCCAGACATACTGTAGTGTGTGCTGATGAAGTAGGACCTTGCCGCCCCGGTGGCGCAGTGGTCTAAGCGATGGCCTCTGATCATTCGTCCGAACGGGGTCCGGGTTCGAATCCCGGTGAGGCATGGATGTTGTGTTTGTCTTATGGCACTGGCTCTCTCCCTTCCCTGGAACCAGTGACCATAAATTAGGGACGGGCGACTGCTTATAGCCCAGTGAGTTGCTCACGGTGGTCGTTAAACCTCCAATCAAAAAAAAAAAGTAGGACCTTCCGGTGTTAAGGAAGGCAAAGAAAGAGTAATAGTTGCTCTTTGTTCCAATGCCTCTGGAAATCATAAATGTATGGCATTTGTGATTGGAAAAAGTGCTTGTCCTAGGGCTTTGAAGGGCATAAAGGTCTTACCTGGGATCTACCGCAGTAATAAAAAATCATGGATGACCAAAGAACTCGCTGCAGATTTTTTCTATAATCACTTTGTTAAAGTTCTTACCTGGGATCTACCGCAGTAATAAAAAATCATGGATGACCAAAGAACTCGCTGCAGATTGGTTCTATAATCACTTTGTTAAAGATGCCAGAAAGCACTGTGTGGAGGTCGGACTTGCTCCAGACTGTAAAATTTTGCTGGTATGGGACAACTGCACGGTACATCCTGAATATTTAACTTTAAATAATGTTACAGTTATGTTCTTACCCCCAAACACAACTTTACTAATTCAGCCCATGGATCAAGGTATAATTAACAGTTGAAAGTGCGACTACAAAGGGGAATTCCTAAGGAAACTGTTGAACCCTGATAAATCGTTTCAAATAATCAAAACGTTCATTAAAGATTTCACAATGAAGTACTGCCTGTTCTCAATATCAGGTTCATGGAACAATGTGAAACGCTCTACTCTGATAAATGCATGGCATAAGTTATGGCCAACATCAATATTTGTTGACTCTGAACCCGAGGATTACGAGTTCAAAGGTTTCACAGCTTTGAAGGCCAAATCAAAGGTTATGAAGCTTCTAGCATATGCCAAACAAGCAAATGTGTCAATGATGAAGGCGTTTAGAGAAGAACATATAGTTGAATGGATGGAATCTTCAGACAAGAGTGAAGTCCAACTGATGACTGATGATGAAATCATAGCTAGTGTGATTAATCCTGATGCAGGCGATTCATATACTGACAGCGAGGATTCTACTACAAAAAAATATCCTTAGGCAATGGAATTTTATTGGGAGAAGAATACATTAATTTTTTAGAACAGCAGAAATGTGTTTCAGCACAGGAAATGATGATTTATAGACCAGGAAAAACTTCAACGAGAGAAACCAAATTTAAAACAATTGACCATTGATGGAATATTTGCCAGCCAGAATGTTCGATTGACATATACAGTATTTCATAAATAAAAATTCAATTAATTAATATAGTACTGTATTATGAATTTGTTCCCTATATTGTACTTACTTATTAAATACTGTACATACATCTACAAAAATCCCAAATACTACTAATTACAGTATTAAATACATATTAGTAATTAATTTCACTAATTATTAAACAAATGAAAGCCTATAATACGTACATACATACCATCTTATTTGAATTAGTATTATACAGTTTAGAGAACCAGTGTGTGTTTACAGTACATATGTACTAGTAACCACCCACAGGTTCTCTAAAATCATAAAATTCTAAAATCTGCACAACCTCTGGAACCAAGTTGTGCAGATTTTCGGAATTGTACCGTAATAGACCCCACTCTTAACTGATAATTTATATGAGCAAAGCAAAAATTAGTTAAACATGGTTGCTTTCCCTGAAGTAATAAATTGATCTTTCTAATATTGATCTATTTTGGGCACATTAATTTGCGTTTTTATATTATATTTATTTATTTATTTATTTATTTCCTAAGCATCTTGTGAGTTATTCGTTGTAGATTTTCTTTTGTAACAGACTGAAAGAGATTTCAAAGATTTTTACCCTCTTGTTACTTGTGAAGTTTTTCATGTATATGCCATTTATTTCTCAATATGACATTCCTGTTTCTTCCTGGATTTTAATATTCAGACTGTGGAAATTTCAGAGCAAGAATTTAGTTCAAACTTGAAAAAACATTTAAATCATCTTATGGGGCATGCTTTTTTAAGTGTGTTATGAATAGGTTAAAGAAATAGTTCCCAAGAGTTTTTAAGTGTCAGAATTAGTTTTCTGATTACACTAATTTTTCAACAACCAGCAGCATTTTATTCAACAGCAATTAAAATTGAAAAGAAGTATCACAGTGCTTGGTGAGTGTAATAACATGTTTCTAGAAGTGGGCTTTCCATAAGACATGTTGTATTTTTCAGGTAAGGGATCAGCAAAATGTTGGTCGTGGTAGAGGAAGAGGCAGAGGATTTGAAAATTCAGGCCAGAGTTTTGGTTCTACTGGTCCTGGTGGGGGAAGAGGTTCACGGTCAGATTTACCAGAAGTGCATTATGCTGTGCCTGCTAACAAATGTGGCTTAGTCATTGGTAAAGGTAAGTGTAAAATTAATAAAAATAACAACTTTATTCCATACATACAGTGTTATTGGTCATAATAGATAGGGTGATCTGTAACTAATGAATTAATATTGTACTTAAGTCCTAAATAAATCAGAATTGTGTAACAACATTCCTAGTTTAATGTAGAATAAGTGATGGGATTTTTGTTGCTTGCAGAATTTTGCTCTTTTGTTGCAACAAAGTATTAAAAAGAAAAGCAACAACCTTCTAATAAGAGTATTCATTATGGTTGTAGTTATGTAGAATCAATACTGGCTGTGATTTTTATAGACTGACATTTCTCCTAAGGATAAAGCACTTGGTATCATATTGCATAACTTTCTACCATATGATACATTAAGAAATGCTGATTCCTTATTTATAGGAAAGGCAGGGTGCGCACGCGTGCTTGAAAACCTGGAAAGTCCTGGAAAATCATGATTACGTTTTCAAGGCCTGGAATATCCTGGAAAAACGGTATTTTTTTAATGCTGTCTTGAAAAGCCTTGAAATTTGAAATTAGTGCTTAAAAAAAATGCCCTTTTAGGAAATCGTGTTACTGACTGTTACCCCTTAATTTTTTAAGTTCCTCTCCTCTGTTCTCAAAGAAACCGCCGGCTACAGTGGTGTTTCGGATGTGCCCAAATCCTAATTTGGCTGGGGGGGGGGGAGCACTACTTCCAGTGCAATAAAATTGGATGATTACTAGCAGGTCTGTTAGGGAAGGGGAGCTTGATGCATTCTCTAGCCCTGAGCTTGATGTCCGTCCGACAACTACTGAGAACAACAGAAGGGGAAAGAAGAGACATTTAGCATTTGCAAGGGGGTCGCGTGTTTACCAAGTCAGCTGGCATCCACCAGTGAAGAGTATGCCTGAACAACACATTCATCTGCTCCTTGTTTATTGCATTAAGACGCTTGCTTCCGGCCCACCCTCAAGAGACTTCGGCTACTTATGATAAAAAATAAGAAAACTATCTTTGCGAATTTTTCACAAAAGTGGCTGAAATTTTTACACTTACTATAATTGGATTACAGAAGCTCACTCCCAAAATTCCATTTGAATCGGTTTAAAACTTAAAAAGTTAGCATTGGAAATTTTTATTATGTGTGCCTCTTTAGACAGAGCCTTGAGCAGAAAGGGCGTTACCATAGCAACGGTTGATTGACAGCTGGGACGCTGATCCGAAGCCCTTGGTTGGGAAGAAAGCAAACACCTGTTTATCACTTCCACGGCTCAAAAGGACTAAGAGATATTTTCAGAAATCCATTTTCCGGAATTTTGAAAATAACGCAGTAAAATTTTTACAGTGGTTAAAATACATCACAATAAAGTTCTAGTGCAAATTTCGCCGAATTCCGTTTGAAACTTTAGCAGATGCAAAAAAAAAAAAAAAAAATCTTCCGTTGCAAAATCGGATTCAAAAAAGAAACGGCAATTATAAATTATGGGAAAAGCAAGCAAATTATTTTTTTTTAGATGCCATGGTTTATTTAAACAGAGTGATCCTTAAATTTTGTTTCTGTGATGATATGGACTCTATTTTAATTACAAACATACATTTTTATTCAGATGTCTGAGTTACTGTTTTAATAAAAAAATCTAATTAAAAAGTTTTCAATGGATTTAGGCGAAATTCAGCAGATAAACGTATTTTAGTAAATTGCAACGTTATGACGTAAATTTGGTCATTTTGTCGAAAATTGGGCAGCATTTTTTTTTTTTGCGTTTTCTCCTATAGTTAGGGTGAAGGAGGAAGACACTTCAGTGAGCTGCAGGTGGTGATTTATGGCGATGTGCCAAATGAAAAGAAGCCGTTCCATCAGGACATTCCAGAGGTTGAGTGTGCGTGGACGCGTGCTCCTGCTGTTTGAACTTAATCGGAATGTTTTCGGGAGGGGGAGAAATATCCGTTTCAGCTTTACAGCTTTCAGGCTCCTTTTTTTTTTCTTGGTAATAAATAAAAACCATAGTTGCTGCATTCACCATTGATCCATATTCGCATTTCTTGAATATAAACAGCAGACAATCGGAAACATGGTGTTGGGTGGGTCTTGATGTTCTTCATTTGTATCTGCTGAATTTTGTTCTGTGGGAATACGGAATGAGTTATACTGTGAATACATACAAAACTACATATTTTTGAGCTGAAAAAATATGTCTACTTGTACACAGTAGCTAAGGTGTGAACTCAGACGAAGACAATTGGACATATGGACGTCTGATTCCATAAAAATCAACCCTTTTTATTATACACGACAGGTAAAAAAGAAAAACATTACATGTTTTTAAACATTATAAAGGAAAGCGGATTTTTGAAACACCATGACTTGATGATATTAATTTCTGAAAGTTTTTTTTTTTTTCGATTTTAATTTCTGAAATCTTTTTTTTTTTTCAATTACAATACACTGTAACATGATACCTGTGTGTTGTATCCCTTAGTTGTATGGCAGATTTTCAGTTGGCCGATATCCGCGATCGTAAGTGGTAGTTACATTGCTATTGTTGATGATGACAAGATAAATACTGGAGTAATGTAGAATGTTGCATAACGTAAAAAGAAATCGCCCCCTTCGAACTTTTATGCGGTTATCATAGCTGATCAACCATTTCATTCCATGAACATCAGCACATTTCAATCATTTGACCATTGGGGGTCTGACTGAATTCAGCAGTGCTTAAGCGCCTAGCGCAACGAGAACATGCTAATTATGGACAGTTCTATTCCCTTCCCCCTATCATCCCTAATCCATTTGCATCTTTCATCATTTTTATTACTTAAAACTGAAATTGCTTTTAAAAACTAATTTGAGCATGATACTGTAAAGCGTAGTAATCATCCTGGAATTTTTGTATATGGCCTGGAAAAGGCCTAGCGCAACGAGAACATGCTAATTATGGACAGTTCTATTCCCTTCCCCCTATCATCCCTAATCCATTTGCATCTTTCATCATTTTTATTACTTAAAACTGAAATTGCTTTTAAAAACTAATTTGAGCATGATACTGTAAAGCGTAGTAATCATCCTGGAATTTTTTGTATATGGCCTGGAAAAGGCCTGGAAAGTCCTTGAATTTTTTCCCCCAAAAAGAGTACGAACCCTGGAAAGGCAATAACATTTAAATGGCAAAAATATTAAGTTTACTTGGGTGAAAAATTTATATAGAATAAAATGGTTGTGATGTAGTACACCTTCCAGGGTGTCCTCATTCTGAAAAGTCAGGGGAAATCAGGAAAAGTCAGGGAAATGAAAATTGGCCAGGGGCCTGAAATGTTGGTAAAAGTCAGGGAAAATCAGTGATATTTAAAAAAAAAAAGCCAGGAAAATTTCAATCACAGTTAGACTACAACTAGTTTTTACTCGGCGTCGGGGAGTGACGCCCTCATCGCCCAACACACTTGCACTTGGTGTTGCAGACAGTCACTAACTTACCCTTCCTACTAATGTAACCTGGTATTTCCTACCTATTATTGTAAGTTGTGTCACATTACTTGTTAACATTTCTCTTTTTGTTTTAGGTCAAAGGAGTAAAGAACATTTGTGATATAAGTCATACCTTGTTAAAAGGCAATTAAGACTGCAGCAATGTCAAAGCATTGTGTGTTTAATGAACAATGGTTGGACAAACAATTAAATCCCGAGTTCTGGTTGGATAGCTGCTGTGAACGGCGATAGTGAATCAGCATTTTGTAAAGTGTGCTCTAAAATTTTCAAGTTTAGCAACACGGGGCGTCGGGCAGTCTCTTGCCACGGAAATGGCCCTAATCATTTGAAAAACATCCGTGCTAAAATGTCTCAGCCCAGTCTTGTTTCTTTCACTTCCTCTGTGAAAAAGAACCCTCTTTGTAATAACAAACTCTTGCCATCAACAAGCACAGAAAATGTGGAATCAGTACTTCTAGAAAATATTAAGTCTAATGACTCAAATACTTATGTTGTGAAAGATGATGTGAAGCCCAGTGACCTTAATGCTTATGTAGTGAAAGATGATGTAACAAAGTCAGGAATAATATGGGCCATGGAAGTGTTGTCCAAGCAAATGTCTCTGAACTCTTGTACACAGATTAACAAAACATTTTAGTTAATGTTTCCTGACAGTGCGATAGCTCCAAAATTTACTTTTAGGCAAAAGCAAAGCATCTTATGTGATGAACCATGGATTGGCACCACATTTCAAAGAGTGTTTAATGTACAATTTGAAGCAGTGCACTGACTTTGTAATTTGTTTTGATGAATCACTAAACAAAATTGCTCAGCGTGAGCAAATAGATCAGTTTGTTCATTATTGGGACATCAATCTGCAAAAAGTTTCCACTAGATACTTAAGTAGTGTGCTTTTAAGACGGGCAACAGCTAATGACCTTTTAGAGAAATTCATTAAAGGTGCACCTCTTCCCTTGGATAACATGCTACAAGTGTCAATGGATGGACCTAACATTAATCTCAGCATTCTTCAAAAGCTGAAAGATAAAATTAGAACTGAAAATCCAGATGGTAAATTGTTAGTTGACATTGGAGTATGTGGTCTTCACGTGGTCCAATGTCAACTAACAATTATATAATTGGAGTATGTGGTCTTCAGTGTAATGGGATATACATTACTTTCTGCGTAACTTGCACTACCTTTTAAAAGATAGTCCTGCTCGCTGTGCAAATTATACTATGGGTACTGGTTGTAAAGATTTCCCTTTGAAATTGTGCGCTATATAAGGTGGTTGGAAAATGTTAATTGTTTGACTAGGGCATTGCTTGTCTATGATCATATTAAGAAATATGTTCTAGAATCATCGGTTTCTTGCAGAATTCATGGAAAGTCCACTGTTGAAATGCAAATTGGCTGCCTTTAGGACTATAGCTTCAGAGTGTGAATCTTTTTTGAGAAGGTTCCAGAGCCCAAAGCCTTTAATTCCTTTCTTACACACTGATTTGCTGGACCTGATGACAAATTTGATGGCACAAAGCTTGAAGCCTGACAAATTAAGTGAAGCTGATAGTGTCTCAAAACTGTTAACTTTAGATGTATCAAAAAGTGAAAATCTTCTCTCAATTGAGAAAGTTGATATTGGATTTAGTGCTAAAAAGCTATTAAAAGAAGTGAAGTGCTCAGAAAGGGAGAAATTAGAGTTTAAGCTTGAATTTAGGAAACTTGTGACCAGTATGATTGAAAATGAATTTCAAAGCAATGGGTCACTTAGAACAAAAAAGGTAATCATAATTTTATCACTGGAGTGATGGATTTTTACTTATGAAACTTGTGACCAGTATCATTTTCTTGTGACCACTATCATTTTCAATGATAGTGGTCACAAGAAAATGATACTGTGACCAGTATCATTTTCAATCATACTGGTCACAAGTTTCCTAAATTCAAGCTCAAACATTGGGCACGTCATCATCAGACTCCAAATTTCGTGTAAAAATGCTGTTATGATTACTAATTTATGCTGCAAAACTTCAGTGTTTTCGGTGTATTATGTGAATGCGCCTCATATATAATGAAAACTCTTCAGGTAAGTTTACTTATGAGCTATATACATGCATGAACGGGTTGTTTACATTTTGTGATTTATAATGTGATGAACATTTGCGAAGAATTTGGAACATGCATTTCATTTTTTTTTCTTAAGTTACTATATTTTTACATCAATAGCTGCAAGTTTCTGGTTAAGTAATTGAACTTTATTGACTTAGGTATTTAATTCGTTTCTTACCCATGAAAAATCATAGAACTTTCTTTACTATATCGCTCAGAGCAACCATAAGCACAGCAGGTGTAACCCATCTTTTTGACTGGTTGTCATGTGATTTTATGTTGGAGCCAGAAATTTTGATGTCATGTGCAGTCTATCAGTATATATGGTTGAAGAGTGTGAAGCAAACTCTTTACAATGTATACAAAGTTGTTTTACTAGATGTATACAAATATACATATAGTTTTTATTGAAATACACTCCTAAAATTTTCCTAAAATTTTTCTAAAAAGTCCTAAAATTCCTACCTAAAATTTTCCAGAAGTATGCTATGATCCCTGCAGATGCCAAATTTGTTGGTACATTTCCAGGATTTGTATGATGTGGAGGTTAGTACTCATTAGCTTTCTCTCTGTAAATTCCTGAGTAGATTACTGATGCGATGGGATCCTTTGGCAAGCTTTTTTAATTGAGGTGAAAAGTAATTACCAGAAATAAAACAGTACATTAGAGACTTATCAAATACCAAAGCTACCATCAAACGCTGTAAATGACAAAGCCAGTGTCTGGCGATTCCAAAAACTGTTAAGAATGAAACTGTACCTGTTAAAAGGAGCAGAAATAATTCAGTATCAAATACAAACTATAACAAACAAAAAAAAAAAGTTTTTCAGCAGGTTAGTAGTTATGTGTCGGGTGTTGATGTGCAAGAAGAAAGGTTGCTTTTGTTCCTTGCCAGACTTTAAATAAATCATTTTGTTTATTTTTGAAGCATTCTTTGCCTGCATTTTAAAAATATAATGTACTTTTCCATTCACAAGCACCACATATTCATCTGCTAAGATCTTTACTGTCTGACATGTTGAAGAATACTATTTCTAGATTTGAGAGATCCATTGTTGTCAAGTCTTCTGTTTCTCATTTAGATGTCAATTATTGCAGCATGTATAATAAAAAAAAATGAAGATATAAATATTGGGAGTGCAGGGTTTGTACTGCTCCTGGAATTTAAGGATATACTCCTTAAATGAACTTTTTTCCCATAAGGGTCCTGGAAAACTCCTTAAATTTAAACCTGACTCCTAGAAAAAAATGTTTTGACTCCTTAAATTAGTACTATTTTGATTTTGGAACTTCCAATTATAAGTTTCGTGATTTTTTCTACCCCGTTTTTTGTAAAAACAAAAAAGTAAAAAAAGATTGCTTATGTTATTGGTTTGTCCGTCCATCTGTGGGCACCATATCTCTGCAACTATTTGCCCGATTTGAAAAAAATTCTTTTTGAAGTGGGAAGCTTGAAATATGCGAACAATGATCCTTTATTTCATTTTTTTTTTGTCTGATTTGAAAAATTCTTTCTTTGTTGGAGAGTGGTTCCGCGGCAAAATGTTTCGCATATAATTTCAAATTTTTCCTAATGCACACTGCAACCAGAGTTCGAAAGTTCAAGATTCCGTTTACAGCAATATCTTTGGGATTAAATACCGAATTGAAAAACTACTTTCTTCGGTCAGATACTAGTTTTCCATACTGGTTCCGTCAACTTTGAACAGATTTGATAAATTTAATTCACGTCAGAACGGATTCTACAGATGTGCATTGTTCGTCCCTCAAGTTGCTTCTTCTCAGTAACTCGTTCGTGGAGTGTCCATCATTGGAGCACCTGTCTGTACTACTACCAGTTTGAAATGCTATCTCGAAACATAGTTATCGTAGAAAAAAAAAAAATTCAAATGGATTTTAAATCTGCGGAATTTTTAAGCTTAAATCGATACCCAATATTACAAAACTAAAAAATAAATAAATAAAATCCAGTTTTGTGAAATTAAAAATACATTTGGGGAATAGTTTTGTAACTTTTTCTTTGGCAATAGGGTTTGATCTAACAAAAGATGCGGTATAAACAGGAAGAAGAAAAAAAGAAAGAAAAGAAAGTCCAATGTTCATTCCACCTGGTGCTTCTCCAGCAACGATGTATTTTGCTTGTCCGGCAGTAAGTTTTCTACACCATCCAACCATAGGTTCAGGAATTGTATATGCTCCAGCTTTGTCCGTCCGCACAACAATTTCCATAAAAAGGGCTCGGCTTGATTCCACAAAATTAGTATGTTGGGTATAGTCTGGGGACAAACACCATTGAAAATGGTTAAAGGTAAGGAGGACATAAGAGCAGGATTCATTCTACTGCCCTTCTGCATAATAACTTGCCATGCGTAAAGTGTCAATTATAACAAAATTTTACTACATCGTTCCAGAACGTTGGTTGAAAATTGTTGAAATTAGGTCAAATTGCATAAAATTGAAGCATCATTGCAATAAAATTTTGTGAACCAAACCTATTGAAAATGGTTATTGTTAGGGTGAACGTGTGCAAGATTTGTTCGTCAGAGAAAGTGATTGGCATAAAAATAGTACTAATTAATACGTACTAAGGGATTCGTAAAGAAAACAAAGTAAGGCAGAAAACAATAGTTGCTTCTGCAAACCCACATTTTTTGGATGTATGAAATTTTGGGCTTTTAGAAAACAATTCTGAATTTTACAGCACGAGTTTAATCTAGGGAGAGTTTTTTTTTTTTTTTTTTTTTTCGTTCTTTATTTGTATAGTAACAGAAAACAATACACTTGGTTTTGTAACTTCTGTTCTGTCAAACCAAATTGCATGGTATGGGACAAGATGTTGAGGAAATCACTGACAAAGTGGCTTCATCATTTCCCATGATGCCTGGTGTAAAAAGACGATGTTGGTTTCCCCCAGCATAACACATTGTATTAGTTCACTGCAGGAGAGAGGGGTGGGGAGTCCAGAGGGTGATGGGCAGAGATTGATTTTGTAAATAGATAACTAGAAAAGCTGTATTGGGGGGGGGGCATAGCTTAAACTGGTGAGGATAGAACTATGTAACATTAAGGATTTGTGGGTGTAGGTGGCCCCAGATCCACAGATGCTGCATGCTTGGGCTTGTATGAACAAGCCCTAGTTAGTCAGTTTTCTGGCTGCTGCACAGGGAGGTAGGTGGTTCTCAGGTGACATTGTTAAACAGATCATGATCTACTTTCTGTGTTGTATAAGTGCCTATACTGAAGAACAGTTCCATAAAAGTGTTAATGGTAGTGTGGCCTTTGAATAGATATAAATCATCTTTTACATTTGAATATATATAATCATCTTTTTGATCAGACATGCAGTGACCTTTCCAAAGACACACAAACCCCATTTCAAAAGGGTTGAGAGAAATTAAGCTGAAGCATCTTTTTAAGGAGTAACACCTGTTTGTTAACCTTGTAACAGGTAAATCATTATGTCCTAATTGTTACTCTAAAATATTTTTGTTAGGAAGTAAAAGTAGTGAAAACTTTACTTAGGATAATATTACACTTCTCACTCACGTGCTGAAAACTTATGCAAAGTAGATGCTGCTTGTTGTTAAGTTCATCTCCTGCTCCTAAGATAAGAAAACTTAGTTATGACAAAAGACAAAATAAGCACAGTGGGTGAAACACTGAAGAAAAATCTAGAAACATCTTTTGATATGTGATTATAAAAGATGTAAATGAAAATCCCCAGACTTTGTCTAATGAGTACAATGAACTAATGGACAAGCTGAAACACAAATGTTCTGTGGCTCTCAAAGAAGATAAAGTAAAAATTCTCACCTTACTTCCCAGTTAATGGTCTTGCGAAAAAATAGTATCAGAATTAAATGTTCCTAATCGTCTTGTTAAACTGACCAGATAAGTCAAAGAGCAAGGTGTTCTCCCAGAGGTAGGAAAAAGGAGAGGCCATGGAAATTCAGAGGAGACCATGAAAAATGTGGTTGACTTCTATGAAGATGATGAGTATAGTAGTTATGTCTTGGCAGAAAAGATTGTTGTGTATCAGTTAAAATAGGTCTTTCAAAAGTTAAGAAGCCGAAGCATTTAATGTTGATTAATTTAAATTAGCTGTATGTTGCATTCAAAAAGAAATATCCCAGTTGTAAAATAGGGAGATCAAAATTTTGTGATTTAAAGCCCAAATGATGTATCTCAGCATTAGTGGAGCTACTGCAACTCACACATTTTCCGTTTGTCTGTATCATCAAAATACACAGCTTATGATCACAGGGGTCACTAAATGCAGATTACAAGGACTTAATCGACAAATGTGTATGTGATTCAAGTTACTACAACTGCATAATGAACAAGTGTGCTGAAAATGCCCAGAGAACGAAGTCATATTAGACATGCTTGAGGATTGAGGAATATTAGTCATTGCCATACAACATAATATTCAAACAATAGATTACAATAAATAGAGCTGAGATAATTACATTGACACGATGTCTACTAGTCACGAAGAAGTCAGGAATTCAGAAAAAGGTCATAAATTCACAAAGTTTCCTTTGGGGTCATTTTCCATGGCTGATAGTGAATCTGCATGATCGTCTTCGTTTTCTTTTTCAAGTAGATGTTTCTATGCATATGGTATTTCTATTGGTGTAGAGGCTTTAGCTATTGAACAATTAAACAAAAAGCTGTAACAATGATACACCAATAGAAATACCATATGCATGGAAACATCTACTTGAAAAAGAAAACCCAAGACGATGAAAAATAAAAGGAGAAAGACGAAAGAAAATGAATAATTTATAGGAACAATTAGGAGATAAGGACTGCAATATATGGCGTTACAAGTCAACGCGAGAATGGCGGACACAAATAGATACTGTGACCATGACGCAGGCCATGGCTGATAGTGAATCTGATCTATCTTTTTGAGCTGTTAAGATCACATATTTCGAACGCCAAAGTACTCCATTGAGGAAGACATAGCCTAATGTCGAAACATGTTTGCATTGTGGTGGTGATGTTGGAGGAGGATTTCGTTTGTTGATTCTTTTAGGATTCAGGTTTTAATTTGGTTTTATCCTTCATTGATTTTACATATCTTTCATTGAAAATTTCATTCCTTTTTACAAGACTTAGAATGTTGTTAACCTTATGTTACGTTCCAAGCAGTCAATATGTTCCAAGCCTAAGTGCTTTTATTGTACACAATTTCGTTTACTACAAGGTATTTTTTAAAAAGAAGATTTACTTAAATAGTGAAGTCAGAACAACAATATGAACGCTATTCGTAACCTACCCAAGAAATACCGAGCTTCCAAGGCTGTATGGGCAAGTCAGAACTTCTTATCAAATGAAACAATAGCATATCCCTAAACGCGTCCTCGCCCAACAACCACTACGTTTGTAATAAAAACGTGAGTAACAGTAATTTCCTGCTACACATTATATGTAGTATATACAATAAAGGATCGTCATAAGCCAGCGCTGAGACCACCGCGCCACCGGGGCGACCAGGTTCGTGATGAGCATCATGACTGCATCCCTTTTCAGTTGTAAAGTGTGAGGCGGAAGTCCACTCATCTCGATTGTGTGCAAAAATTCAACTGGATAAGGCACTCTTTCACCCTCATCTTCAGTCACAACTGTGTCTTTGAATGTTGTTGGAATGATATTCGCGTTGCAAATACTCTTCAACTGTCGGAATAGACGTTTTTTTTTTTTTGAAAAGAATAAACTCACGAAACAACAAATGTAAACTTTATTTGATTGAAAAATTCATTCAACCACTTCAGTAAAGACAATAGTCTAGGTTCTTGATTTTTTTTTTTTTTTTTTTTGGACGGAAGGTTTAACGACCACTGTGAGCAACTCGATGAGCTATAAGCTGTCTCCCGTAATATTTTCACTAACAATGGTCAACGGAATGTTTATTTACATCTTTACATAATGGGAAACGCCATACCTACGTGAATAAACTGGATCAAATGAATATTAAATTGTATTTATACATCCCACAGTCCAACGGCATAATACAATAAAGTCTTCAAAAGTGTTCGCTGTTGTGATGAGAAGAACTTTGATATGAATGCCTGCTAGCGTTGTTTTGTGCAACAGTTCGCTCAGAAGAGAAGACTTCGGACTATCTCAGTCCCTTCATGCTTCCGCCCTCAACAGCGTGTGAATCAACCACAGGCGATCGAATGTCAACCGCAGGCTTCTCCCATAGGTGTTACACAGGAACTTTTCCGCCCAAACCGTTGCCCCAATCTCAATCTCATTTTTCTCTTCGACTGGCACATCTACATAATCTATATTTTGAGGTTACTCACCTTTATTCCTAAAATCTTTAAGGAGGTTTTTGTCTCTACATTTTCAACACGTATTATTCTTAGTTACATCGTGGTTCAAGGCCGCTCCCCCCCCCCCCCGAAAAAAAACCCCTCATCTTTTTCAACTCACACAAACTTTGTTCCCTTCTTTTCTTTTCCCAATGACCAAATTCGGATTCAAAATAATCTACCACAAGTATACATAATTGAACTCCCTAAAACACTTATATCTAATTAAAACTTCAATCAATAAAACTTATATTACTCATTTCCTAAAACAGCAAAGTTAAAAAACTGTAACCCATATTTATTTACAATTCCACACCGGTACCCAATTAAAACAAACCTAAATACCTGACACAACCACTATACTCGACAATCACGGACCTCTCTCCACTCAGAAATAAGCATACTATCTTTGCACTTTCAACCTCAGCCCAGGCCATTCTCATCTACGTGGTAAGACCGTTATTTTGATACGTCAACCATATCTTTACGTTCAGCTGTTTTCACAAAATTAGGACTCTACAGAAAAAGACCTTAATAGAATTAATATATAGATTGTACCTGTAGATGTCTAGTTTATCATATTGAGTTACCATTTTATGTGAAACAGAAGTGTTTGAGATTAATTTTTTTTTCAGAAAACTATTGATATTCTTCAGGAATGTGTATATTATATGTTAGTAGCAAGCATCGCAGCTTAAATTCTTCTTAACCATTTGAATTCACTATTTAGTTTTTAAGTAGTGTTCATTTTTTTTTTTTTAAACAGGTGGTGAAACTGTCAAGAATATCAATCAGCAGTCAGGTGCATATGTGACATTGTCTGCTCTGCCACCACCAAATGCCCAGGAAAAAGTCTTTGTTGTTCGTGGTAATCCCCAACAAATTGAACATGCTAAAGAACTCATTAATGAGAGAATTGGTGGAGTTGGAACTGTGGTAAGAAGTCTTTTTAATATGTGAGTGTAATTGGTCTGCATGTATTTGCAGAAGTCATGTTCTCATTGTATGTTCTGTTATAAAGTTTTCAGTAGAATGTTTGTAATACTACTATCATGCATGGGAAACCCTAATAATATCCTCATCCGTGATAAATAATTTGCAGAATAAATTCTGCCATTTCAAACTGCTAACATAATAAAATGTTTAAAAAGAATTTGGTTACCTGTCTGCTTTAGAAGATCAGTGGTCAGGAAAATGTAATCAATTTCACTTGGTTTAAAAGACGCATGCACCTTATAATTTAGAAAATTATCCCACTGTGAATTAGATGGAATCAAACATCTGGACTTGGCTGTTCCAGTGGATATCTGTTTCCCATTTTAGTGATTTACATAAGGTGTTTTGACGGCCAGATCTGTTAAGGCATATAGTAGTAAGTTCTTGACAAGGACATGCTAACTTGTCCACATCACCATTTTCCTTTTTGCCTTCTGCTTGTGTTGCGAGTTGCGACACAGTATTAAGGTTGTGTGCATTGAATACAACAGTCTTTTAAAAATTGAAGCATTGCAGTAACAATGGAGCCCTTGTCGCAACAACAAATATATTTTCAAATGAGTGGTATTAAGTCTGGGGTTTGTACACCTCTTGGAATTTAAGGAGAACTAAGTAATGTCCCTATTTTTCTTCAAGCTCCTGGGAAAGTCCTTAAATTTAATTGTGACTCCTTGAAACATTTACTATGTTTCCTATTGCTCATTCAGTTGGCAGGAGGTGAACTCATCTAAATTTTTTAAATTCGCAATTTTCCTCCTCTGTGGGACAACGTATTGTGAATACAGTGAACAATTCCATCTTGCTCGTGCTTCTTTATATTCACACTTTCTTGCCTCATGTTCCGATTTTTTTTTTTTTTTTGCCCAATTAAAAAGTTCAGATTTTTTGTTCCTTGGTCAGTCTCGTGTATGTGTGGGAAATCATGTAATTGGAAAAACGTATAACACTGGGAAAATATAGAATTATCAGGACTTCAGAAAAACGTCGCTTAAAATGGAAAAAATGAAAAATGGATGGGCATAAAATCAGAGTTTCACTGTGTGTGTGCATGTGCACACGCAGGCACACACTTGTTTGTTTGTTTGTTTGTTTTTGGATTTCTCCAAGTGCGAAAATGTTTGGTCTAGTAGGAAGGAGATCGCTCCATGATTTTTGGAATTTCCAATTTTTCTGACCAATCATCAGAAGCAGCTTTTTTGCTGCCTTCCCCCTTTTTAAGCAAAATGAAATTCCAAAATTTGTCAGTTACGGATGCTGATCATTTCCATCACCTGTAAAATTCAGGGATCAGACATGTCTTAAAATTCTAGATTTATCTTTTTCATGTCCGAACAGTCCTTAATTTTTACTATTTTAAATATGTCCTGAAATTTTGAAAGAATAATAATACTTTTGTGAAATTTAACTTTTTCTAGCTTCCACCACTGATTAGCTCCCAAGGCCAAAGACTGGTCATCAGCTTCACTGAAACATGATCATGCCCGAAGGCATATTAGTGGTGTTTCTCCAAATTTAAAATAAAAAAGCCGAATACTGTGACTGTGTCAGTCAGTCATATTAGTCAAACCAGCTGGTAATTTTACCTGACCATAACTCATTTTGGTAAAACTTGAACTTTGTTCTGAGAACAATAAGTTGCTCCAAAAAATTATTTCCTGAGAAAAATTTTTTCTGAGATATGAGTATTGCAAAATTTGTCTGCTGCTCGTATGTGGGATGACGTAAAGAAATTAGCTTCCTACTCCACCCCAAAATCTACTGCCATTTGCGAAACTTGGAAGATCATAACAAACAGTGAGTCGTGCAGTGATAGCGTCTCACTGGAGTTGCCACGAGTTTGGAACCAGTTCTTCAAATAGTGACTGCCTCTTGGTTTTCCTTCCATGATTCTGCGTGCTAAGCTAGCATAACGCCTCGTGTCTTTGAATACCTGATTACGTTCGCATCTATTCGTTATTGTCAAGTCAAGTCAGCACGTTCGAATCGTTGAACCGTTCTATTATTCAGTTTGCAGTTAGCTGCCTACCTTCCTTGAGAAAGCCATCTGGTTGATGTGCGAAAGCTTGGAAATATTTCTATTCTACGCCAAGAAATTCCAGATCACTAGTATAGTTATACTATTTAAGTAAATGATTTCATTTGATGAACTTTCACAATTCTCTCAGCAATATCTTATGAGGATATTGCTGAGAGACTTGTGAAAGTTCATCAAATAAAAGTGTATCTCTGGATGTTCAGTACAAAACCTATCTGTACTAGGATTGAATGGTGTGTCAACAAAATTTGGTGCTGTACAAGCATAGCAAATGCACTAAATATTTTTGCAAAAAAACAACTGAAGCTTCAAGAACCATTACAAAACTAGGCCATGCTCTGCATTTTGGTGGGATTGCAAGATAATTAGTCATTATAAGCTGATCAATCAATCGCTGCAAGTCTTATCTCTGAGCAACTAGACAAAGAGGCGTTTGAATCTTAGCTTCCCAGTTTGGCAAATAAGAAGGGCGCTTTCTAATCGTGTTTACAACGCTTGTCCTCATGTGGCTATGGCAATGCAACACCTATTGCAGAAACTTTTATCTATGTCCACCAAATTTACTACCAACGGATTTTCAGTTGTTCTGGACACTGCAGAACCATATCAGTAGTAAAAGTGTGAAAGATCTTACAGTGGATGAAGTGGTACTTCAAATACTTTTTATCCTAAGGATACCACTGTCTTTAATTAGGAAATTAAACAGCTGACTGAATGATGGGAACAATTTTTTTCTCACGTATATAATTTGTATATTTTGATATTAGTAATTTAACTTTGATATTCAATTCTGAAAAAAATGCCCTCTATATTTTGTTAATTTTTGTGCCATTTTCTCTTGGCATTGCACAGTGCATGGGCGTCAATTTTAAAAATGGGGTTGTTTGTTACATATTGAAATAAAATGTTTGTCTCACTGTGTAGACAGGAAGAAAATGTGCAGTTTTTACTTTTCAGTCACTTGGATCTACTTGTAAAGTTTTGAAATGAGATCTTCCTCACAACAGAGAAGTTTGAATATGTTGTGTGGCACAGCATTTGTTCTTCCTAAGGAGATTACTCTGTTATTAGATTAACAAAGGAGTTTTCTTGACACAAAGCAAATTGATTAAGATTTGGTGATATTTTTCTGCATGGTGAAAAAATTAATTTCTGAGCTCAATGTTGCCAGAGGTACAAAGTTTAAATATTTACTGCACTCTCATTTACTTAGTTGATCCTCGTCTACGTTTCTACACCGCTTGCCTGTATGCTTGAGTTAATTTTGACACAAAGTAACTACAATTTTTTCCCATGTCTTGATTTAATTTTGTAACAAAGTTACTATGGTTTTATCTAATGTCTTGTGAATTGGCATGAATGATTGACTTAGTCTTGCCTGCAGGAACCAGACTAGTTTTTCCCATGCGATCTTAGCATTTCCTTGTGGCCAAAAAAGCATCAGACTTTCCAGTGTATAAAAAATTCAAGCTTTATTTTGTCATTGCTTGCACTTTTCCAGATTTCCCCTCAAATGTCTTTAATTACTTCTCCAGGAGCTGTGGTCCTCTTGGTTTTCCTTATGAACAGAAAGAGAAAAATTAAATTATATGGTGTTTCCCATTAGTAAATGGAAGTTATATACATACATACATATCACTAAGCTGTTCTCTGAGATTCAGAGGTTAGCTCCAAAAAGAAATACAAACTTCCAGATATTTTTACTTATTGTTGTCGTATCAAACTTCGCCATTTACAGCGATCTTGACATACAACTCGTGCTTCAATGATATCCATTACACGCCGTACACAAGATCTTTTATACTTCATACTCATAATCTTTTTCTCATTCACCCATGTATTCCTTGGCCTTCCTCTGCCTTTCCTTCCTGCCACTTAGGCTGAAAATATTTTCTTAGTAAGCATTTCATCACTCATTCTTTCAACATGGCCAAACCACCGAAGCATATTGGTCTCCACCTTGCTAACAACATTTTGCTTTACATCACACAGCTGCAATACATCTTCATTCCTCTCACAATCAGATCGTGTCTTGCCACAAACCCCACGTAAGTAACGCATTTCTCCAGCACACAAATGACTTATGTTTCTTCTGCAGTACCCAGGTTTCACTGCCATACATCAGAGTAGGAACAATTACTGTTTCGTACACAGCCATGCGGGACTCTCTAGAGAACCCATCATTCCTGTGAAAACCTCCCAGAGCAGCTATGACTTTCAAAGAAGAATTCACTTTCCGTTCTGATTTCACCATCCAACTTGTTCTCTCTGTCAAACATGCTTCCTAAATACACAAACTCACTCACCTGGTCAATCACAGTGCCATTTATACCTACATTACATTCAGTGCTACCCATTCCTCTCTCAAACACCATAACTTTGGGTTTTCCCTTATTTATACCCAGTTTGAATTTCATGCAAACTTCATGCATCCGAGTCAACATACTCTGCAACTCACTTTTGCTCTCTGCCAACAGGACAGTGTCATCAGCATACAGCAATCTGCACACACGGATATCACCAAGACATAAACTACTATTATCTATTTTGGCCTCACGCAGGCATGCGTCCATAAATATATTAAACAGCCATGGTGACATTACACAACCTTGTCTAACTCCTGCACCAATGGAAAACCATTTTGATAAAACACCATTCACTCGTACACAAGCTCTACTACCAGCATACATGGCTTTTACACTATTAAGTAGATTCCCAGTAACACCATATTCATTCAATACTTTCCACAAAAGTGTCCTATTGACTCGGTCGTAAGCTTTCTCTAAATCTTTGAAGGCAGTAAAAACTTTCTTCCCAACAGCCAGATTCTTTTCAATCATCATGCGTAATGCAAAAATCTGGTTAGTGTAGCCTTTACCAGGCATAAAACCACTCTGAACATCCCACACTTTCTCTGATGTAAGACCCCGTACTTTTTCAATAACAACCTTACCAAAAACTTTCCCTGGCACACTCAGTAGGCTAATACCACTATAGTTCTTGCATTCAGTCTGATCACCTTTTCCTTTATACAAAGGAACAATGATAGCATCCTTCCAATCCTGAGGGACCATTCCTAACTCCCAGCACAACTGGCAAATTTCAGTTAACCAGTCAATTATAGAGTCACCACCACACTTCAACATCTCTGTAGTTATGCCATCAACTCCTGGTGCCTTACCATTCTGAAGAGATTTTAGAGCTTTACACTTTTCTTCTCTTGAGATCCCTCCTGTGCTTTCATCCCTCATTGTGACATCATCTGCATCTGTCTCAGAATCATTTTTGCTCTCCTGATCTAATAACTCACAGAAGTATTCACCCCATCTGTCACTTAACTTATTGGGCTCCCATATCATTTCCCCAATATCATTCTTCACACAACTTACAACTTTGTTTCCCCTATTTTTCCTGAGTCTGATGTACTTCCAGAAGGACTTCCTATCTTTCCAAAAAGCCAGTTCATGCCTTTCCATTTTCTCCTTCCTATCTTTTGCCTTACTGTGGCGAACCAGCTTAGCAGCTTCACACTTCTTACAGCGATATTCATCCACAGAGACTCTACCTTGCAACATCCCCAAATAGGCTTCCTTCTTTTTCTTTACTGCCTCATCAATCTCACTATTCCACCAAGCATCACCTCTATTGTTACCCACTATTGTGGTGCAACAGACCTCTTTAGCAGCAGTGACAACACAGTTCTTAAAACATTCCCATTTCTTTTCTACATCCCTCTCACTAGACACAAGATTTCAGATCCTTCAGTCATTCTCTGAGTAAGTCAGAGTACCGCTGATGATCTTCAAGGAGCCTATCAACCTTTATTCTTTCTATCCTGGGTCTTTTCCTATTCCTTTTCCTCCAACCAACATTAAGTTTCACTCGTGACACTACCAAGTAATGATCAGAACCAACATCCGCACCTCTCATCACACGGGTGTCAACAACTAAGTGTTTCAAACGCTGATCATAAACAACAAAATCTATCGCACTCTTTTGACCAAGAGTACGATTTTCCCAAGTATATGTGTGTATATACTTGTGGTTGAAAAATGTATTAGATACTAACAAACCATTCTCAATGCAGAGTTCAATTAATCTTTCACCATTATCATTCACACAAGGATCATTAACCTTACCCAGAACATTGTCAGAAATTGCATTCTGCACACCTACTCTAGCATTGAAATCCCTGGTATTATAACTTTCCGTTGGGAAATGTTTCTCGTACAATTTCAAACTTTTCTTAGCGCACAAGTCTGCCACCATAGGGCGTAAGTTCGAGTTTCCATTTACAGCAATATCTGCGGGACTAAAAACCAGATTGAAAAACTTTTCTTTGGTCAGATACCTTTCTTTAGCACCAAACTGGTTTAAAAACAGCTTTTAGCTCATTCCAGAAATCTTCTTTCTTATCAGAAGGTTCCAAGTCACAAGGAGCATACACTACAATAATTACAATTCTCTGAAGTTTCACTTTCAAACGAATCCAGAGAATTCTCTCACTTATGCAACTATAATGAATCAAGTTGTTCATCTTTTCATTTAAAATCACACCTACACCAGTGTGTCCTCTCATATTATCCAATACTCCAGACCACACACTCACCGTGCCATTCACTTCTTTTACCCCAATTTCCTTCTTTTTGGTTGCACTTACACACAGCACATCCAGTCTATACTTATTCATCTCCTCAATCACCCCACTCATCTTGCCATTTATACCTCTAGTATTCCATACACCAATCTTACATTCACTCAGCCGAGATCTCTTTCTCATACGCCGTTTAGAAAGTCCAGGTCGATTCCGTGGTGGACCGTCCTTCTCAAGTGTGGTAGGTCCACCATATCCCACACTTGAGTCATTCTTAATATTTCTTTTTGTCTTTTTAATCAGGTAAGTACATCAGTGTGGGGGATTAGCCCACAGCTGAGGGTTCCAGTTGGTCATTCAACCTAAGGATTCCTGACCAAAACCCAGTGAGTTGGGTTCTTTTCGCCAATGTCACACAGAACTAGCTTGCACCTCGCCAAGATTCACAGAGGCCTAGTTGCTGTTGTGTGTGCCATTGTTACCACGGAGCGCCCCGAGGAGGCAAACCCATCGCTCACTACGACCGCCCGCTGGAAGTTATAAGATACTAATAATTTACCTATTCTTACTTTGCCTTCAAGCAATGTGTTTTACCTTTGTTAGTCTGAAATAAATTCGTACATACTTCTTTTTGTTATGTGCATGATTAGTGACGTTCACTTGATAAAAAAAAATTACTCCACTTTTCTCATGATTTTTAATTTAATGTGTGTGGTTTTGTATTATTGTTCTAAAATATGTTTATCTTTATATTTTGTTCTACTAATTTTTCCTAAAAATTTCAGATTCAAACTACCCAAGCACCTTCAAATCCACAGACTTTCGCACCACAGTTTCCACAGCAATTGTAAGTGTACTGCTTAAGGTGTGTGTGTGTGTGTGTGTGTGTGTGTGTGTGTGTGTGTGTGTGTGTGTGTGTGTGTGTGTGTGTGTGTGTGGATTTATATTGTGTACAGATAATAATTTTTTTGTTTTACTGGAAAGCAAAAAAAAGGGGGTTGGTAGGTGTATGGTCATATGTAGATTTGAGCTGAATTGAAATACAATTTCATTTTTATATTAATTAACAATTTATTTTATGCGTATGCAAGTGCAGTGTTCAGATTTCATCTTGAGCATTTTAAGAACCAGAAGTGCAGATTTGTGGGTCTTTTAATAACAAAACCAGGGGTTGATCCAGGCAGCATCTGATGCTGTTGGGTGGTATATTTACAAAAATATTTTTAGCTCAAACACTATCTTCGCAAAAATATTTGGAACGGTGCTGGTGCCTTCAGTTTCAGTAAAATGTTATCTTAAGAAAAATATTTTGGTTTGAGGGCATCTTGAATGTTCTTATATTTAACTGTGATCCCCCCCCCTTGTTATGAACTGTTTTGAATAAAATGGTATCTGATATCAGATGCATATTAATCACTGCATCACTACTAGCAGCAGCTGAGGGTAACTTTGCTAAAAGGAGCCCCCATGCATTCATTTTCCAGGGCTAACTTAGAGGTGGGCACGTCGTAAAATACTCATTCCCAAACATTCACGGATTGGTAGTAACTTAGAGATGGGCACGTTGTAAAATACTCATTCCCAAACATTCACGGATTGGTAGTATCGGTGGAATTTCTCAATGTATCGGCAAAAACCTCAATGTTTTGCTAAGGAGCCGAAGAATCAGCATCTATCCCACCTACAGCAGTTATGGATGGGCACATCGATGAAAAAATCATTCAATATATCCATGATAGTAATTCAACATCTACTATAATATTTGTTAAAACACTAGATTAATCATAAACCTTGATGTATCGGCTTGTGTAACATCGAGGATAAGAACTCAAATTTTGGCGACGAAACATTGAAGAAAAATTGCAAAAAGGTAGTTACTTCGCAACATAGAAAGGTAATATTCCCTTTCTAACAAAACCTCTAGGGGGGGGGGGAGATTGGGTTCCTGTGACATCGAGGAAAAAATTCACCTTCTGTCGACGAAACATAACAAAACGGCAAAATAAAAATAGCTAATTCATGACATAGATTATATTCTCTTCCTCTTTACAAGAACGCAGCAAAGAGAAATCCATTTACTTCACTTACAAAATATTCTTTTGCAGTTTCAAACATTATAACTTGCAAACACTTCAATGCTGAAAGAAACTAATATTTATTTGCCTATCCCTACTCCAAGTAATCTTTGCCATACCTGCTGGGTTTCCGGGAAATGTATTTGCACATGAGAAAAAGAGCATGTTGGGGAAGGTTCTGATCATTCATGTTATGGGGGATTGGGTTGTGCCACGTGAGTGACTTTAATGTTATTTTAATTTTTCCTTTTCCTCCAGAAATAAATTTTTTGACCTTTTGATGACTTTCCTAGTTAAATACAACCTGGAGTGTTATTATTACTACTATTTTTTTCAGAGATCTCTGAGAGAAGAAGCCAAAAAACCCATGAACAAAAAACAAACAAAACAACAAATCACAGCTTTACACTCTGCGTACGCACAGAATTGACATCACCTGAAGATGAGATTCAAAGTTGATCTTAAAATGCCATTCAAGACAGTGCTTAAATAGACAGGTTTTTGTGTGGTTTTGTTGTAAAAGAAATAGAAATTTTCTAAGAATATGAGAGTGACTCTTAATTTTTTTCGTTTTAAAGAAACTGTGACAAATATTATTTTCTTTTAACCATGTGAAAGAAAAATGTTCATTTACTGAGGAGATCAACAGATATTTAACAAGATTCAGTTACAAATTGTGAATCTTATTTAGTTGACCAACACCCAATGTTGTGTGACATATTCATGGAGATTGCACTAGAGCATTTTTGAACAATGATTTTTTATAGTTTTAAGTGTGGACTGAATCTACAGCAGTGCTTGAAAAGAATGCAGGGTGCCTTTTCAGAGTTCACACAACCTTGCACAACCATTTGCGAGTAGATTGTGGAATGCTACGTTGGAGTAAGAAAACTACACTTTCTGCAGGAACATGAAGTCCGAGTGGTAAGCCTGACTTTTCCCTGTTGCCAAATATGAAGGAGAAACTGTAGACATAGTTTCAAGAGGCTGTTAGAAGCTGTTGCTACCTATGAAGAACAAATTCAGACCACTGCAAAACAAACACTGCAGATAAAATAAATTCTGAAAATACAAAACACTTAAGTCTTTACATGGATAAGGATTCTTTTAGAGTGCCATATATTTTTATTTTAAACAGTGCTCTCATTAAATGAACAATGTAGGTATAAACAGCACACAGTAAAGAATAATGTGAGAAGTGTTATTATGTAATTATTATATTAGATGCTTGAATTAATTACCGCTGTTGCCCCATAGAGTGAAGCAGTGGTGCGCTGTGACCCGGGCTACACATGACCTCCCTAGCACATGCACGTACCGTCTGTAGTCTGGGCGAAGCTGTCTCTCTCTTTTTCTCTCTCTCTCTCTCTCTCTCTCTCTCTCTCTCTCTCTCTCTCTCTCTCTCTCTCTCTCTCTCTCTCTCTCTCTCTCTCTCTCTCTCTCTCTCTCTCGATCGAAGGGCTCAGAACACGAGTTTGTATCACATTCAGGATGTCGAGTTTCATACCTAAAAAGGAGCATTTGTAGGAAGCATTACTCTTCTGCTTTTATCTCAAGAAATCTACAGCGGAATGTCATCGTTTGCTAGTGCAGGCTTATGAGGAACATGCCCTATCAAAAACAACATGCAGAGAGTGGTCCTGACGCTTCAAATTAAACGAATATGACGCGAAGGACAAAGAAATGATGTGGTTTTCCCACATGCATTGCGGGAAAACCACATCACCAAACGTGAAACTATGTGGGAATTGCTGCTGCAACGACACAAACGGAAGTAGTTTTTGCATCGAATAGTGACTGGCGATGAAAAATGGATTCTATGTGAAAATTCTAAGTGCAAGAAATCATGGATTCGTCGCGGCGAACTATCAACCCCCACGCCTAAACCGGACATCCATGGCAGGAAGGTGAAGCTGTGCATTTGGTGGAATCACGTCGGTGTTGTGTATTCTGAGCTGCTGCAACCCGGTGAAACCATCAATTCTGAACGGTACCGACGTCAATTACTCGATGTGAAACGGGCACTCGCAGAGAAAGGGCCACAATACACCGAAAGACGTGACAAGGTTATTCTTCTCCAAGACAACGCTAGACCTCATGTCGCCAAATTCGTGAAGGAACTCTTGGAGGCACTTGGCTGAGACGTCTTACCCCACCCGCCTTATTCCCTGGACATTGCTGCCTCGGACTTCCATTTGTTCCGGTCGCTACACCTTGGCCTGTCGAAGCAGCACTTCCTCTCTGTCGCGGGTATCCAAAAAATGGCTCGATGAATGGTTCGCCTTGAAAGAACCTGCATTTTTCTACCGCGAAATCCATTAGTTATCCCAATGGTAGGAAAGGGTTGTAGCTGACAATGGACACTACTTTGAATATTAACACTACTTTGAATAGATTATCCTGTACCGTTCTGTAGCAATACACAGGTGTTTGTGTGGCAAAAAAAAAATTATGTGTTACATAATTTTTCCTCGTTGTAAATGAGAGTGAGTGGAAGTACAGGAGTAATGCTCTTTTATTGAGAATTACAGTAATTTTAAAATGGTGCAGAATGGCATGTAATGTAAATAACCTCTCCAGTTGTAGAAAATCACATACAGAGAAATATCAGCTTACAATATTACGTGATAATAGAGCTGGAGAAGGGCATTTCTTCTTATACTTACCCTGATGTGGTAGTGATAACTGATAATGAGTATATCTTGCATTTGTACATAATTGATTTTGATGAGTGAATCGGCATTAAAAAAGAAAATGCAGATTTTTTTTTAAAACAGTTTTCCTTTCTTTCTATTGCAGTCAACAAGCACCTGCTGCTCCACAGCCCTACACTCCCCAGGGATGGGCCAATGCTTATCAGCCATGGCAAGGACAAGCTGCAGCACAGGCTGCAGATCCTAATAGTAAGTTCTTTACATTTGAAATTTATTAATATTTTATGACCGAATTCAATCAGTTCAGTAAATTGTAACATATAAACTTTGGTATAACATCTGTTGACTTTTCTGTTGAAATATTAACTTTTGAAAATAGATACTTGCTTTGAGTTAAATTCAGATTGTACAAACCGGGAAATGTGCGTGTGAATCAAACATAATCAAACAAAGTAAAAGCCTTTGAAGTCAATATTTTAGGAAATCTGTCCATGGAGGGTGCAGGTAATGCGAGTCAGCACCATTGCATGCATATTGTGTTGTAAGTATTTCAGTTTTCTCTGGCAGTCTCAATTTAGGTATTGTATTTCACTAAGCATTTGTATCCTGCCCATTGAGGTGTCGCACTTTTGAGGTGAACTTCTCTTGCAAGGGCCGTGTTAAGGGTTTCAGTTTTCACGTTTCATTTGTGTTCAGCTACCCTGGTGCCAGTTAGTCTCATTCATTTGTATATAGCATTTCTGTGTTTTCGTTGGGGTATTCCAGTGGGATGGAGTAAACACCTGCCTTCTGGCCAGTGTCAGAGTTCCCTCCTGGGAGAAAGGATATTCATAATTGAGGCAGTTGTCCAGATGCCAATACCAAGACCTAGTTTCTTACAAAAAATTTTATTCCTGGGATGTATGGCAGTGATCCGATGAAACTTAAGTGGGATTAGCTGATCCGTGCACTTCTATAGGGCTTTTGACTTTATCTCGGATGAAGTTCGTGAGATCTCTGCTAAAGCCAGCGGATATTGCTTTATTAAAGATATTTCTGATTTTTGTTTTTTTTTCATTTCATTATCTGAGGAAAATAAGATGCTCTTTTCAAATGTGGGCATAAAAAGTGAAAGAAGAGCAACACTGAAGAAATTGGAAGAGAAAGATATCAGCAAAGAAAAAAATTAAGCAATTGATACTGTGTAGCTGCAGAGTCAACAAAAGGACAAACAGTACTCCACATTTTTGGCTGTCTTTTGAGTTTTCACCCAGTTAAAAAGTTCAGCTTTTTTTTTTCTTTTTCTTTGTTGGTCTCATATAAGTAGTGCAGAACAACATGTGGTACTTTTGAACTCGTGTGTTGGTGGATTTGCACGATTAGTGTCCTGGAGACCGACTTTGGATCTACAGATTGAGGGTGCCTTCTCAATCATTTTTTGAAGGGCAGATAAGACATCTTTAGCCCAGATGATGTGAAAGGTAAAGGTAGGGTCATGTGTAACACTCCTCCACTGTTTTACCAAAGCTCAGTGCAAACGTGCCAACTCTCCGGATTTAGGGGGAGACTCTGAATTTTCAGCCCTTCCTTCTGCCCTCCGGATGAATGTCAAATTCTACTGATTTTCACCGAGAATGAGATGTTGGGATGGAAGAAATTCCATCAACCACCATGATTTCAAACCGCCCGGGAAATACTTTTCTTTCTGTGTCGACGCAAGGCAGCATTACAGTCATTGGTTTCGTACGTTTCCTCTCCTCCTATCTGCGTAAAGAAAGGGGGAATTTTCCCTTGATTTTTCCATTTTCCTTTTTTTGTGGTGCAGTGCTCTAACCACTGGCTTCTGACCAATCGTCCGAGATGAGTCAGAAAAGATTTGCTTTAAAATTTTTTCTCTCGGCCCGATTGTCATACGATCTCTTCAGCAAAGAGCTCACCTGCTCTGGCACTAGAATGCTGGGGAGGGTCAGATGGGAGTTTCCCTGTTTTCTCCTTGCAATTCAGTCTTTCAACCCCTCGCCTCAAGTGATGATAAACAGTTGAGTTGAAGGCGGTGAATTCACTTAAAGACAACAAGGAGTCGTTACAGTTGGCCTCGCCTTAGAACGAAAGGCGATACTAGTACGATGTACTGCGAAATCGACGTACCTGAAAACAAATTTCAGTTAGAGGAGGTGGTGTTGATTTTTGCACTGATTTTTTTCTCTCCAAAACTTTTAGAGGACCAATAATACTACTTCTGGATAATTGTTCCGACGTCTGGAAAATGTCAATAAAAATTAGCGCTCGTGCGATTTTATGAGCTGTAAAAATCTCCCGATTTTCAGATTTTGAAGGTTGGCACATACATACATATCACTAAGCTGTTCTCTGAGATTCAGAGGTTAGCTCCACAAAAAAAATACAAACCACCTGATAAATAATAACTGATTATTTGCTTACTGTTGCTGTATCAAACTTATCTATTTACTGTGATCTTGATGAATAACTCTGGTTTCACTGACATCCATCACATGACGTACACAAGACCTTCTGTACTTTATACTCATAATCTTTTTTTCATGCAGACACTCCTGAATGTGATCTTCCCATGACTTCCTTGGCCTTCCTCTGCCTTTTTTTTCGTGCCACTTGGGCTGAATTTTTTTCTTAGTAAGCATTTCATCACTCATTCTTTCAACATGGCCAAACCATCAAAGCATATTGGTCTCCACCTTGCTAACAACATTTTGCTTTACATCACACAACTGCAATACATCTTCATTCCTCACACAATCAGATTGTGTCTTGCCACAAACCCCACATAAGTAATGCATTTCTCCAGCACACAAACGACTCCTATGCTTCTTCTGCAGTACCCAGGTTTCACTGCCATACATCAGAGTAGGAACAATTACAGTTTCATACACAGCCATGCGGGACTGTCTAGACAACCCATCATTCCTGTGAAAACCTCCCAGAGCAGCTATGACTTTCAAAGAAGAATTCACTCTCCTACTGATTTCACCATCCAACTTGTTCTCTCTGTCAAACATGCTTCCTAAATACACAAACTCACTCACCTGGTCAGTCACAGTGCCATTTATACCTACATTACATTCAGTGCTACCCATTCCTCTCTCAAACACCATAACTTTGGGTTTTCCCTTATTTATACCCAGTTTGAATTTCACGCAAACTTCGTGCATCCGAGTCAACATACTCTGCAACTCACTTTTGCTCTCTGCCAACAGGACAGTGTCATCAGCATACAGCAATCTGCACACACGGATATCACCAAGACATAAACCACTATTATCTATTCTGGCATCACGCATGGATGCATAAAAATTACAGCCATGGTGACATTACACAACCTTGCCTGACTCCTGCACCAATGGAAGACCATTTTGATACACTACCATTCACTCGTTCACAAGCTCTACTGCCAGCATAGATGGCTTTCACACTATTAAGTAGATTGCCAGTAACACCATATTCATTTAACACTTTCCACAGGGTGTGCACGCGTGCTTGAAAACCTGGAAAGTCCTAAAACATCATGATTACGTTTTCAAGGCCTGGAATATCCCGGAAAAACGGTGTTTTTTTAATGCTGTCTTAAAAAGCCTTGAAATTTGAAATTCGTGCTGTTAGGAAGGGGAGCTTGATGTCCGTCCAACAACTCTGAGAACGGAAGAAGAGACATTTAGCATTTGCAGGGGGGGGGGTTGTCGCGTATGTACCAAGTCAGCCGGCATCCACCAGTGAGAAGTATGCCTGAACAACACATTCATCTGGTCCTTGTTTATGTGCATTGCCAGCCCTCCCCTCAATAGACTTCCGCTACTTACGATAAGAAAACTATATTTTCGAATTTTTCACAAAAGTGGCTGAAATTTTTACATTCACTATAATTGGATTACCGAAGCTTACTCCCAAAATTCCAATTGAATCGGTTTAAAACTTAAAAAGTTAACATTGGAAATTTTTATTATGGACAAGTATGAGTGCCTCTTTGGACGACAGAGTGAGCCTCTAGCAGAAAGGGTGTTGCCATAGCAACTGTTGATTAACAGCTGGAAGCGCTGATCCAAAGCTTTTGGTTGGGAAGAAAGCAAACAAACACCTGTTTATCACTTCCACTGCTCAAAGGGACTAAGAGAAAATTTTCAGAAATCCATTTTCCCAAATTTTGAAAATAACACAGTAAAATTTTTACAGTGTTAAAGATACATCACAATAAAGTTCTAGTGCAAATTTCGCCAAATTCGTTAGAAACTTTAGCAGATCAAAAAAAAAAAAAAAAAATCTTCCGTTGCATAATTGGATAGAAAAAAAAAAAAAGAAACAGTAATTCTAAATTAAGGGAAAAGCAAGTGAATTATTTTTTTTAGATGCCATGGTTAATTTAAACAGAGTGATCCTTAAATTTTGTTTGTGATGATATGGACTCTATTTGAATTACAAACATAAATTTTTTTCAGACATCTGAGTTCTTTTTAAATAAAAAAAAATCATCTATAATTAAAAAGTTTTCTATGGGTTTAGGCGAAATTCAGCAGATAAACGTATTTTAGTAAATTGCAACATCATGACGTAAATTTGGTCATTTTGGCGAAAATCGGGGAGCTTTTTTTTTTGCATTTTCTCCTATAGTTTAGTGTGGAGGAGGAAGGGGGCAACTTGACAGTTCAGTGAGCTGCTGGTGGTGATTTATGGCAATGTGCCAAATGAAAAGAAGCCGTTCCATCAGGACATTTCAAAGGTTGTGCATGGAGACGTGCTCCTGCTGTTTGATCTTAAACGGAATGTTTTTGTGCATGAAGGGGAAGAAATATCAGTTTCAGCTTTGCAGCTTTCACAGCTTTTTTTTTTTTTTCTTTGGAATAAATAAAAATCATAGTTGCTGCATTCACCATTGATCCATATTTGCATTTCTTGAATATAAGCAGCAGACAATCAGAAACATGGTGTTGGGCGGTTCTTGATGTTCTTCATTTTGCATCTGCTGAATTCAGTTCTGTGGAATAAGGAATGACTTATACTGTGAATATATACAAAATTACATATTTTTGATCTGAAAAAATTGTTGATAAGATAAATACTGGAGTGATGTAAAATGTTGCATAAACTTATCCCCCCCTTCCGAACTTTTATGCGGTCATCATAGTTGATCAACCATTTCATCCCATGAACATCAGCACATTTCAATCATCTGACCATTGGGGGTAGTTTGGGTCTGACGGAATTCAGCAGTACTTAAGCGCCTAGTTCTATCCCCTTCCCCTGTACCATCCCTAATAATTGGGAGTGCATACTGTAGTTTCAAATATTCTATTTATGAGCTAGTTTTTGCGCTGTTCGGTTATGTTTTTATTTTCGAAATTACTAACCCTTTCGAACTATAGGTTGCAGAAACGTTTATGCTTTGGGTTTGTCCATACGATAATTCACACGAAAGCGGTTGGATTTCGGCAAAATTTTTGTATGCTGTTGGGTACAACCTGGGAACGTACCCTATTTTTGAAAATGGTCGAAATTAAATTCAAAGGCCAAGAAAAAAGCAGTATTCGTTCTCCAAGCTTAGGAATGTTAACTCACATAAAATCTGTTTGATTGCAACAAAGTTTTGGTATGTTATCAGGGAGGAGAAACCTACTCTTGTAGAAAATGGTCCAAATTGAATTCAAAGGTCAGGACATAAGAACAGAATCCATTCTTTATGATCTTGTGCTTGATAAACTTGATCCATTAGCATAAAGCACACTCATCCATTTGCACCTTTCATCATTTTTATTACTTAAAACTGAAATTACTTTTAAAAAGTAATTTGAACATGATACTGTAAAGCGTAAAAATCATCCTAGAATTTTTTGTATATGACCCCCCCCCAAAGACGGGGGGGGGACAAAGTGTTTAATCTTGCATTTCACTCTCTAATGTATGCAACCATGACATTTATGTATTGACCACATGCCTGCCAACTAAATAGATTTAATGTATGTATTTTGCTTCAAGAAAATTAAATATATAGTACAATATACTGCTGTCTTAAGAAAGAAAGCAGTAACTCCAATTCGAAGATTCGAGAAAAACTGCTTTAACGTTTCTACGGCTTGGCCACCAATTGAAATCTGATTTTCATCGTGATAATGACACATGTTTGATGCAGTATGACACACGTTTCAATGTTATTGCAAAAAAAAGCATTTTTTTAGGACAGTTTAAATAAAAAATGGCGGTTATTGCTTTTCAGTGTAGTATATTGTCAGCATGTTCATGGTAAATACTAAGCTAAATAGCAGTAAAGGCCTGCACTGCAATTTAGCTATGCATTACCAGGGTGAAACCCATTGTTGTGCAATAACATCTAATCAACACTGACATGAAATGTTAAGATGAAAGGAGTACATTTAATTATTATAAAACCTGGAATAAAATTGAAATAACAGCCATTGTATAAAAGAATGTTATCGTTGACCTTGAACGTGTTTTTATGTGACACACCTGTCAGAAATGCTATAAAACCATTTTTAATGTACACAGGGTGCGCACGCGTGCTTGAAAACCTGGAAAGTCCTGGAAAATCATGATTACGTTTTCAAGGCCTGGAATATCCTGGAAAAACGGTATTTTTTTAATGCTGTCTTGAAAAGCCTTGAAATTTGAAATTAGTGCTTAAAAAAAATGCCCTTTTAGGAAATCGTGTTACTGACTGTTACCCCTTAATTTTTTTAAGTTCCTCTCCTCTGTTCTCAAAGAAACCGCCGGCTACAGTGGTGTTTCGGATGTGCCCAAATCCTAATTTGGCTGGGGGGGGGGAAGCACTACTTCCAGTGCAATAAAATTGGATGATTACTAGCAGGTCTGTTAGGGAAGGGGAGCTTGATGCATTCTCTAGCCCTGAGCTTGATGTCCGTCCGACAACTACTAAGAACAACAGAAGGTTAAAGAAGAGACATTTAGCATTTGCAAGGGGGTCGCGTGTTTACCAAGTCAGCTGGCATCCACCAGTGAAGAGTATGCCTGAACAACACATTCATCTGCTCCTTGTTTATTGCATTAAGACGCTTGCTTCTGGCCCACCCCTCAAGAGACTTCGGCTACTTATGATAAAAAATAAGAAAACTATCTTTGCGAATTTTTCACAAAAGTGGCTGAAATTTTTACATTTACTATAATTGGATTACAGAAGCTCACTCCCAAAATTCCATTTGAATCGGTTTAAAACTTAAAAAGTTAGCATTGGAAATTTTTATTATGTGTGCCTCTTTAGACAGTGAGCCTTGAGCATAAAGGGTGTTACCATAGCAACGGTTGATTGACAGCTGGGAGCGCTGATCCGAAGCCCTTGGTTGGGAAGAAAGCAAACACCTGTTTATCACTTCCACGGCTCAAAAGGACTAAGAGATATTTTCAGAAATCCATTTTCCGGAATTTTGAAAATAACTCAGTAAAATTTTTACAGTGGTTAAAATACATCACAATAAAGTTCTAGTGCAAATTTCGCCGAATTCCGTTTGAAACTTTAGCAGATGCAAAAAAAAAAAAAAAAAAAAAAAAAATCTTCCGTTGCAAAATCAGATTCAAAAAAAAAAAAAGAAACGGCAATTATAAATTACGGGAAAAGCAAGCAAATTATTTTTTTTTAGATGCCATGGTTTATTTAAACAGAGTGATCCTTAAATTTTGTTTCTGTGATGATATGGACTCTATTTTAATTACAAACATACATTTTTATTCAGATGTCTGAGTTACTGTTTTAATAAAAAAATCTATAATTAAAAAGTTTTCAATGGATTTAGGCGAAATTCAGCAGATAAACGTATTTTAGTAAATTGCAACGTTATGACGTAAATTTGGTCATTTTGTCGAAAATTGGGCAGCATTTTTTTTTTTTTTTTGCGTTTTCTCCTATAGTTAGGGTGAAGGAGGAAGACACTTCAGTGAGCTACAGGTGGTGATTTATGGCGATGTGCCAAATGAAAAGAAGCCGTTCCATCAGGACATTCCAGAGGTTGAGTGTGCGTGGACGCGTGCTCCTGCTGTTTGAACTTAATCGGAATGTTTTCGGGAGGGGGAGAAATATCTGTTTCAGCTTTACAGCTTTCAGGCTCCTTTTTTTTTCTTGGTAATAAATAAAAACCATAGTTGCTGCATTCACCATTGATCCATATTCGCATTTCTTGAATATAAACAGCAGACAATCGGAAACATGGTGTTGGGTGGGTCTTGATGTTCTTCATTTGTATCTGCTGAATTTTGTTCTGTGGGAATACGGAATGAGTTATACTGTGAATACATACAAAACTACATATTTTTGAGCTGAAAAAATATGTCTACTTGTACACAGTAGCTAACGTGTGAACTCAGACGAAGACAATTGGACATATGGACGTCTGATTCCATAAAAAAATCAACCCATTTTATTATACACGACAGGTAAAAAAAGAAAAAACATTACATGTTTTTAAACATTATAAAGGAAAGCGGATTTTTGAAACACCATGACTTGATGATATTAATTTCTGAAAGTTTTTTTTTTTCGATTTTAATTTCTGAAATCTTTTTTTTTTTCAATTACAATACACTGTAACATGATACCTGTGTGTTGTATCCCTTAGTTGTATGACAGATTTTCAGTTGGCCGATATCCGCGATCGTAAGTGGTAGTTACATTGCTATTGTTGATGATGACAAGATAAATACTGGAGTAATGTAGAATGTTGCATAACGTAAAAAAGAAATCGCCCCCCCCTTCGAACTTTTATGCGGTTATCATAGCTGATCAACCATTTCATTCCATGAACATCAGCACATTTCAATCATTTGACCATTGGGGGTCTGACGGAATTCAGCAGTGCTTAAGCGCCTAGCGCAACGAGAACATGCTAATTATGGACAGTTCTATTCCCTTCCCCCTATCATCCCTAATCCATTTGCATCTTTCATCATTTTTATTACTTAAAACTGAAATTGCTTTTAAAAACTAATTTGAGCATGATACTGTAAAGCGTAGTAATCATCCTGGAATTTTTTGTATATGGCCTGGAAAAGGCCTGGAAAGTCCTTGAATTTTTTCCCCCAAAAGAGTACGTACGAACCCTGTATACAAAATCCTGCATTAAATATTTCTAAACAGTTGAGGCAAAAGAGTGCGAGGGTGCAAGAAACGAAATCACTCATCCAATTCCACTTGCAAGTCTGCGGCATCATTATTGAGCAAGAGATTCCTCCAAAACTGAAGCCTATTTTCCGGAATTAATGATATTAAGTGCTGCAAGATCATGTTTTTTCTCTGTTTCGTGATGCCTTTTGGAGTTGCGATGGTTGGTGGTTTTCCAAAGTTCCTACATCATGGCCTTTAGTTTCAAAAAATTAAAAACATAGAAAGCATCTGCAGTATAGCTGGTTCTGTAGGCCAATGTGTGCTTTCCTCACTCAGCGACAACTTCGACCCTGTCCTTTAAATACGGTCTGGGACTGATGCAAAATTGGACGAATCGTATACTTTCTTCTTTCCTTGAAGAGAAAGTTCCACTTGGTGGTGGAACCTGTCAGCTGACATAAATGTATGACCAGCCTCGAAGTATAGTAGAGTTATCGACTGTACTGCTATTTCATCCGAATTAATAATATAAACCAAGTAAGAAAACAGGGCCCCATTTTTATTATGACCAGCGCAGTCCAGCCAGAGAATGATGTTTTGAGAATTGCACATGTGTAGCATAAAAGCGTGAAACGTGTTTACGAGATCCTCTTTTTTCCATACAGAAATACATTCATGCCACAGGCATGCAAAGGTTTTCAGCTTCTGTTTTTTTCCCACTGGTACAAAACTCTAGTTAAAAACGATAAATCTTTGGCAAAAAATTACTTTTGGGCATGTCGATCTTTAGTAGCATAATTATCTTTTCAAGATCAGCTGAGAGAAGCACACAGTATTTGGCCCTATATCGTCGGTATCACACCTGCACTTCTCATGAGCATCTTCAGCTTTAGTTTTATGTACTCTCCAAGCACTGCAAATCATGCAATCAGGGGATAAGGAATTTGCGTCATGTGGTGGATTATACAGCTTGAAACTCTCACATTGCGTGCACTCTTCATGGCCGAGAGACAAATGTTTGTCTTTTGACACAACTTTTTTGTAGAGTTCATAGGGACACTTTATGTCAGGATGCGTTTTAGTGAAATAATTGTGCATTTTTTTTATAGTTATGTCACTCGGCAAATACCTTATATTATATGGGATACAGTCGGTGAGAAAAATTCAACATGATTTTTAATCGGCTCCCGATCAGTCTTTGGTGTTTTCCGATGTCTACCTCTCCCATCACTTGCAGAAGAAATTGCTGACCCACCGTCATTGCAAAAAACATTGGAGATAATCCGGTCATTCTTTCATATCCCAGTGTAGTGAGTTAAGATGTTTTGCATATTTCCACATTTTCGTTTTTTAGGAAATATCTAAGTGACCTTGTACGCTTACTGTTTTCACTTTTCGTACCCCTTCGTTTAATGTCTTCAGCAGATTGATTTTCTGGCCGAGTTGACGAATCTTGTGACCTGTCAAACTTTGTTTTCACCTTTTTGGGTGCTGGCTTCGGATCGTCAGGAGCAACATTACATTCCTCCGAAATTTCGCTTTGTTACAAATCTGGGTCATTAAACGAATCGTGTGACTGTGGAAAATCATTATCAGCTGAAGTTTGATATTCTTTGTTATCAAATCTACTAAACGATATGTCCAAAAGTTCAACTTCAGCATCTTCTCGCTCAGTTAATTGCTGATGCTCCTCGTCGGTAGCTCATGTATAATTTGCTTTGATCGACATGCTTATCACGTCAGACTGCGGCTGTGGCTGTAGTAGTTCAGTGCCAACAGTGATTTAATTCTAGCTGCGCAAGTTTGACCATTTATTTGCGACACGGGACCGAACAAACGACATAAAAAAAACTGGCGTAAGAGGATATATTTCTACATATTATTTCTACATAGCATGTATCTAATCACAAACAAAACATAGATCCCTCACTTCCAATTCGTTGAGCTGCGGTCAGCAATTAACGAACCACGACAGGAATTAATATGCAAAATCGAAAATGGCGCAGGCGGAGCAAATGGTAAAAAATGCGGGTTCTGTAAAAACATACGATGGTCTCATGCGGCTGATAACAGTTTGAATGAGGGATAGTTCATACCTCTTTACAGCAGTTTCTTGAGTCATACAATCACCAGCTTTCGTAGCCTAAAACGACTGGCGCATTAGGAAAGGAATTATATCAACAGGAAGGGAATTACGATATCCCGATTTTCTGGCCGTTCTCCGAAAACAAAATGGAACAATTCATAAATAAATTCAATAGTTTCTATACAACAATTCAAGTCGCATATAAACGAGAAAATAACAGCACACTCTATTATTTAGACATATCTCTAGTTAAAGGTCAGAACAGGATTGAATTCAGCGTTTATCGTAAACCGACTTATGTTCCTGCCATTATACCTAAAGAATCCTGTCACCCATGGAAATACAAAACTGCTGCATTCCAATCTTTCGTAGCACGAGCCATCACACACTCTTCAACTAAAAAAGCGCTAAATGAAGAATTGCAATGGGTCAAAGAAACAGCAACATGTTTTGGATATACTAATGGTTTGATAAATTCAATATATCAGAATATCATATAACAAAGAAATTCTAATAAAGATCATAAAAAATGCAAAAAGGAATTACATTTCTACGGCAGCATACCATACTTACCTCCCATCTGCAGTATTCTAAAAAAGGAATGCAAAAATCATAATTTTGATATTGCTGAAAAAGTAATAGACAATTCACGTTTATTGACAACTGATGAATATGGCAAAAATCCATTACACAAGGCAGGTGTATACAAGATGGCGACTATTAATCCTAAAGACGGTACATATGACAAATTTTATATAGGCAGCAAGAAAAGAAGATTTGCTGCGCAACTGAACGGACATATGAACACTGGACATGAAAAGAAGTTAAAACATCACTTATACAGCACTGCATGGATAATGAACTTATACCAGATTGGGAAAGCTGCAAAATTTTAACAACACACCAAAAACATAATCAAATCCTATGGTCCGAGGCCGCTGCAATTGAGAAGACTCAAGGGAAGAATTGTAGTTCTTCCACACCCAAAGAAATGCCATACCCCTGGAAATATCTTATTGAACAAGAAAAAAGTAATAAGAAAAAAATCAGTCCACGAAGAAATACAAACTTGAATCTTAAGGAGACAACAATAATGAACTACCAAATTGACAGATGGCGCGTTGCTACATAGGCATGTAGGCACACATAGTGGTGTAATGCCAGCAGGCTTGAATGAAAATTGGAAGAAGTGGTTCGATTCCTGCTCCAAGGCAATGGAGTTTTAAAGTTTTCTGAACAGAAAAACTACACAGGAAACAGTGAAAATATGGCACCTTTGTGCTGATAATGATGTTCTAGTGCTTGGAGTGGTTTGCTCAGATAATGTTTGTATTGCATCAACAGATAGCAAACTACAGAAATTGCCAGATTCATATCAAGTATATATGATTTTTTAAATTAAGGTATAAAATTTAAAGAACTTTCAAAATAATTAATGGAGTCCACCTTTTTGTCATAATGCATACGTAAATTAATAGACAGTAAATATTTCTGTTAGGTCAATTTTCTTTTCCTTGTGTTTTAATTATTGACAATGAATGTGTTTATTTATCTTAGATGCTGCAGCTTGGGCTGCATATTACAGTCAGTTTTATCAGCAACAACCTGGACAACAGTTACAGCCACCTCAGCCTCAAGCTCCTATGCAACCAGTTGTTGCTCCACAGCCTGGCATTCCACCTCAACCAGACCAGAATGCTCAAGTGCAGACTCCTCAACCAGCACCAGGTAAAAAGTGGCATATCCTGTGCCTTCAGTGATATAACACTTGCTGTAAACCATTATTACTTTTTAGTTTGGTAAATATTTTGTTAAAAGAACTTGAAGTAATTTTTGTGAATTACAGAAATTATAATATTAATAAAGATTGAGTTCTACTGTTTGAGGCTGAACATGGGATCACCTGATTCTTTTGTAGTTAGTGTGGACGGTAGCACATAATGTAGTAAACTCCTAGGTTATTGAGTGAGACCTTACACAGCACTGGTGACCTGTCACAGGATTAGCGACCTGCTGCTACACCCAGCTTATTCTCAAATATATTCCAAATACGTGGAGATAATGCAAATAGACGATGTCGTCACTCTGTCCATGTTAGTATATGTTGTTTATAAAATAATGTGGACAGAGCAATGATATCGTCTGTCAGCTTATTCTCTGGACACTGCCCCTAAGCGACTACCACCTTTTCCGTTCGTTGCAGCATTTCCTGAATGGACAGCTGTTCACTAACCAGAACGATGTCGAATGCACACTTCACTTCTTTGCTTCCCAGCCGCCACAATTCCATAGAGACGGTATGCAACAGCTGCCCAGACAATGGGAGCTGGTCTTAGCAAATGATGGCAGCGACTGCATTATGAACTGATTTGCACTTATATATACGTAATTTGCACTTTTCTGTTGACTTGCATTTGCAGATATTACTTTTTTCCCACCCAATATTTCAGTATTGTTGTTATACATCAGTTTATTCCAAAAATATTTGTATTTCAATCTGAAAGTGGAGGAAAAAAATCCCGAAAATGGAAATTCGATGGTGCAAAAATTCTCCTGTAATCTTCAGCATGAGCGCGCAACAGCTTTGAGGAATTTCTCCTTTTTTGTCATAATTTGAGAAAATCCTCGAGATCCATGCATAACTGAAGAGAAATTTCTTCTCGAAAATGGAAGTTAGGCGCAGTGAAGATTTCTTCCGTAACTGTAATTTTATTTTTCATACGATGTTTCCTCTCCTTAGTATTGTTGTTAAATATCATATTATTTCATAAATATTTGTATTTCAACTTGCAAATGGAGGGAAAATGTCCGAAAACGGAAATCGGACGTAGCAAGAATTTCTCTCTAAACTGTAATTTTTTATGTTCCGAACATCTATCCTGTATTCCTGAATATCACCCCTCCAAAAGAAAGGTTTGCATTTCATCTTGATAAAGGAAAAGGGTGAGTTCGAAAACAATAGTGACTAAGCTGAAAATTTGGAAGAATTGGTGCATGGTGTTCAAAAGTATTCATACACTATTTGTCTTTTATCTAGAATAGTGAAAGCTATCATGCATTTATGATGTATAAAACTGTCATTCAAGGGCATGAAAAAAGGCCACTGTTTTGCCATTGCGTAAATGAAATCAAGTTATTTCTAAAATTGCGTCTTTCAGTTTAAAAAAGAGAAAATAGAAAACCTTAAATCATCACAATTTCCGAAATCCATCTATATGGTGACTGATACCAAAAAAAAAAAAAAAAAAAATGAAAACAAGTATCATGAAACATACTGCTAGCACATCCCATACATTACCACTCTCCCCTACTAATAGATAATCATAAATTTCCACTTCTGGTACTGTCGCAAATATTCTTGATTTTATGATAAATCTTCTTGATATTTGCAAATTTTCATGATTTAGGAAAGTTTTGGTTGGCATGTAAGAAATGTCAAAATGAGGGCATTCCCAAGTTTTTAAAAAGAATATGAAGCAAAGTGGCTGGTGCTGAAAAAATTGCATAAATCAGTCAGTCACATTTTTTATTCTAATTGCTGATTTTTCCATTGTTTACGGAGGTTGCTGACATTGTCTTGCATCAGGAAACTAAATTCTCATCAGTGGATTTCTTTTTAAACTTGTTTTCTTTTTCTGATAAAGAAAAAGATTTGCTTAAAGAACAGTTTGTTAAATTCCAAAATGATCCTCTGACAGAAGAAATCTTAACTGCCAACAGAGATTGACGTAGCTTGGAATGTCATACCATGCGTTAAAGATCATAATGAGCCATTTAAATACACTGTTTTACCAATAAAAAAAAAATGCAAGCTCGGGCTGATCAGGCTTGGTTTAATGCAGATCTATCTGATTCTGACTTACACAAAGCAAAACAATCAACATACTGTATTTATGTTTGAAGTAAAGTAAGATTGTTTTTTAATGTATCATTTTTATTGCCCAAACACTTGAGCTTTTATATTTATTTGCAACCACATTCTCAGATATGATGAATGTATATTACTAAGATAATAAGGGAAAATATACATTTTATATATAAAAAAAACAAACAAAAACATTTGCAATTTGAGGTGTTTTCAATGGTTGTTTATTGTAGTAGCTATGCTGAGAATGTCACATTTGAAATTTGGTAAGACCGATAGTATAGCACCATCTCAGCTTCGTGAGACAGTGCGTGGAAGGTGATCATCATGTGCTCCTGATGAGCTTCACGAAATGTTGGCAAGTATATGTGTGTAATTTCTGATGACAAGTAGCAATATCAAATCATTTGTGTTTTCAGTAGCATGCAAATTTTCTTTCAAAATGGTTAGATAATTATGGCTGATAACATGTTTTTAGATAATACATACAGCACATATTGGTAGCTATGGGCAAAAGAGATTGTAGTTAGACTGGGAAGGATTTTGTTGTAAGAAATATAATTTGCATACTGTGTTTCTCAATTCTGTCCCAGGTTAAAACAAAACTACAACAAAACACAGATCTTGTGGAGGTTGTGCACTTGATTAAAGTCGTGCTTAGAAAATAATAATAGCTACTGAGGAGACGTCTCAGTAGCTGAGCCCATCTAACGGATTTATGATATCAGAAGCAGACTTAAAAATACACATGGCACCATGGATTGTTGGCCACCGTGGCGTATATGTAACGCACTCGGCTAGGTATCGAGAATTCTGTTGGTTCAATTCCACAGCGGCGGCTGAAAAACAATTTTTCGAAAGCAGGGTGTTTCTGGAATGTGGAAAGAGCGATGTATTTATTTATTAACTGTCGCCACGTATTTGGAGTATTTTCACCTTGGATCTCGTCCTCTGGATTTAACTGCTATAATATACACCGCTGGACAATTGCTAAGGACGGATCATAAACGGCTATATAGCGCATAAAAAAGTAAGTGTGGTTGGATGCCAAGTGAAATAAAATGTCAGAATGCCAGGACATTACAAGACAGGCAATTTATTGTGCTCTGAAATCCAGAAGGCTTTGGAACGTGTTCAAGCGACAAACAGGCCATTTTGTGCAGAATACGTAAACGTGAAAAAAATGCAATTACCGTCCGCAGGCGTTCCGGCGTAAGATGTCAATACGGGATATGGCCACCATGGAGAGCTATGCAAGATTCCACACGTCGTGTCATGCTTTGCACAACATTATCAAGCAGTTGTTGGGGTAATTTATCCCATTCCTCTGTCAGTGCACGAATGAGGGTGTCCTTGTTTATTGGAGGCCATTGGCGACCAGCAAGACTCCTCCCCAAAGCATCCCACACATTTTCAATGGGATTCAGATCTGGAGAACGTGCTGGCCATACGAAGCGTTGAATATCCTTGCTCTCAAGACACTCCTGGACAGCGACTGTTCGATGACATGTTGCGTTGTCGTCCATGAAAATGAATCTATCACCGACAGCACCACGGATCATGTGAACATGAGGCAGCAGAACATCATTAATGTATCGTTGACCAGTCATAGTCCCAGTTGGAAACACATAGAGGGACGTACGGCCATTGATCATGATGCCAGCCCATGCCATGACACTACATGTCGGATATCGGTCCCTTTCCTGTATGTTTGCTGGACAATATGCAGTACCACTATCACTCCAGATCAGTTCTCGTCGACAATCAGACGGTAGACTGTATCTACTCTCATCTGAGAAGAGGACAGCAGACCAGTCGTTATCAATTCAATTGCGATGTTGATGGCACCATTGCAAACGGGCGGTACGGTGACGTCTGGACAATGGGATGCACACAACAGGACGGCGGGCGTATAGTCCTCCTTCATGCAAACGTCTGGCGACAGTTTTTTTGGGAGATCCGCTTGCTAGTAGCAGCCATAAACTGATTTGCTACCTCACTAGCTGTACTGCGCCGGTGTCTTTTTGTTGATAGCACTATGTACCGATCTTCTGCAGGTGTCTTACTGCGAACACGACCTCCCCCGTGACGTTTGCTACACTCTCCATTTGTTTGAAATGATTTCCAAGCCTTGAAACAACACTGTGGCTGACGTCGAACTCCCTGGCAACATCTGTTATTTTTCACCCTTCTTCAATCTTGCCAATAATACAGCCACACGTAAAATCATCTAGGTGATGTCGCGAAGACATACTGAAAATTGCAAGTCCGTCATCTTATTCTTTCCCTTTCAGCTTTGCGTTTGAACAACAACGGTGAATGCGCGTCAAATCCTTTATATCTCTTATCAGCACTATGACGTCACGAACAAGTTCGGCAATCCAAAATTTGCTTATGCACAACACGTCTTACTGTATCCCGCACTTATGCTAATTTCCACATTTTCCTGCCTTCCATTTTATGGCTGCTATTGTCATTCGTCCTTAGCAATTGTCCGGCAGTGTATATATAGCTAGTGCCGTTAATGCCCACCAGATGGAGACGTCTCAGTAGCTGAGCCTATCTTACGGATTTATGATGTCAGAAGCTGACTTAAAAATACACATAGCACCGTGGATTGTTGGCCACCGTGGTGTATATGTAACTCGCTCGGCTAGATATCGAGAGTTCTGTTGGTTCAATTCCACAGCGGCGGCTGAAAGACTAATTTTTTTTTATTAACTGTCGCCACGTATTTTGAGTATTTTCACCAATAATATAGGCATAAATGTCATGATTGGAAAATGTACTTCTACTACTGATTATTGGCAGCTATGGGTATAAAAATGTGTCATTATTACAGAACATAGTTTTCATCAGTGTTTTTCGTGGCATCATGAACCCTTAATAGATTTCAATCCCCTCATTTCATGCTGGAGGCGATACAAGACATCTCAACAATGTTTAGTTTTGTCACCAGAAAGACATTCTTCCATTTTAAAAGACTAAATTTACAAGCAGACCAGTAAAGCTCCTGTGGTATATACTCTTTCCTCTGTGTTGGCAGAAGCTTGTCTCGGGCTGCTTGAAACTAAAATTTTAAATCAGTTCTTATCAAGATTGTTAACATAGCTGAGATATCTACATTTTCTGTACAGTATATGTGCTACACTCACACAGTCGTAGCTGAATAATATGACCACCCTTGGCCTGGATGATATCAGCGAGACGGCGTGGCATGAACACAAAGAGGCCCTGGAAGATTGCCCGAGGCGCATGTCCATTCAGACTGCAACAAAACACGAAGATGAAGTGTTTGTGGGTCGGCGCCTTGAACCTGTCAATCCAAATAGTCCCACAAGTCTATGGGATGGAGGTCAGGCAATTTTGCCAGCCAAGGAGGAATGGAGACATCGCTGCTGTGTACCTGAAACTAGTCACTCACCCTCTTAGCGACGTGGCACGACGTATCGCCCTGTTGGTAGACACCATCATCGACAGGGGGAAAGTCCAACATGAAGGGATGGATGTGGTCAGCAAGGATAAGCAGGTAGCCATTGACGTTTGGGCACCGATGTCATGGAGCCAATGGTCCATGGTCATACAAGGAAAACATCCTCCAGACCTGCACGCTGCCACCGCCGGTCTGTACTTTATTGACAAGACTGTGCGGGTGTTGGTTCACGTGTGTCTGACACTGTATCCGCCAGCACCCGCCACTTCTGTGGAGTAGAAAACTCAATTTGTTGGAGAAGGCAACCTTTCCCCACTCTTCCACTGTCCAACGATGGTAGTACCATGTGACTGCAAGCATCGTAGCCGACGGATTTGGGTTAACGTGAGCACCTTCACACAGCATCGACGCCGGAGACCCATGTGTAACAGGGTTCATTCCATTGTTATCGGTGCCGCCCCGGTGGCGCAGTGGTCTAAGCCACTGGCCTCTGATCATTCGTCCGTAAGGGGTCCGGGTTCGAATCCCGGTCAGGCATGGATGTTGTGTTTGTCTTACAGCACTGGCTCTCTCCCTTCCCTGGAACCAGTGACCCCAAATTAGGGACGGGCAACTGCTTATAGCCCATTGAGTTGCTCACGGTGGCCGTTAAACCTCCAAAAAAAAAAAAAAAAAAAAATGTTATTGGAGACACGTACCGGGGTGCCCCAGCATTCATTTGTGTTGCACATCAATTGCCCTTTACGAGTAGACAGAGGCGACATTCTCCTCTGGGGTCGATTGCCTTCGGTTGGGGCTGCAGAGTTATGATGTCGGGAGGTACTTGGTGTGCCAGCGGTCCATTCTTAGTCCCTTATTACAGCACCTCGCCAACAGCCCACGAAGTCTGCTGTTTCTGAGATGCTTCCACCCTTGGTGCGGTAGCTGATGATCATTCCTTTTTGAACACTCCCTCTGCCCATTGTGTTCACATGATGCACTATGGCTCATCTGTGCTGGCCATTGTCACGTGCACTCTTTGACACTGTGATTCCAGGGCTAGTCATATTCTAATATGACCGTGTATATATCAGTGTTGCTTAGAAAAATCAGTTTTAAATTGTTACTAGATTCACCATGGAAACTGAATTGAATAATTCCCTGCTTATTAGATGTTATGGTTCAAAACACTGTAAGTGGCCCATGATGTAAAAATTTTTAATACACACCAATGTCAGTAAGCAATATAATTCACCCAAGGTCATTTTGTCTTACTAGTTAGAAAGAGGCCTGCATCAGATCAGGAGGCTGCCTTGCGATTTTTGTATCTTTTGATGATGATTCCCAATGATGCTGAAATCAAAAATTTCCTTGATCTAGCTGTTTCTTCAGGTTGTAAGTGAAATTAAGTCCACAGAGTTAACAGCTAATAAACCTACTGCCAAACCTTTGCCTCAGTGTATTGCGTCTATTTCCTACATACAAAGATCCTCATTCCGATTTAGAAAAGCCTTTATTTTGGCTATGATGTTAAGATACATTCACCAAGATGCATCAAAGATTATATTATCCACCACAATCCTAAGCCAACCTTGTCTGAATGTGCTGGTGTGTACTGCATTCCTTTATTGTACTCTGACGGTTCCAGAAAGATCTATATTAGCATAAGTCTTCAAACACAGCTGATGATGTGAGTAAAGTAGAGGTATCACTTTTCTCAATAACGGAAATCTCGTTTGATTTACTGCAACTTTATAAAGGTTGGCCGTTACTTTGAATGTTGTTAAGCATATGGTAACGGATGAAATCTTCTCCTGAGAAAAAAAAATTGTCCTGGTAAATGTTCTTGTAGGTTACAGAATAACTTTAGGTCACACAACACCAAATTAGGGAAGCAAAAAAATGCATGTAAGAAATGAACTGCCTCTGTGCCCCAGTTCAATATTTACATAAATAAAGTACAGTGAATAATTACATCTTGTCCTGCATTATATTCACTCTTTCGCATTGTGCATTCTGATTTTTTTACCTGCCTAATAAGTTCAGCTTTTTTGTTTTATTCTTGGTCGGTATCATGTATGCAAAATATCCTTGGTGCACCCTTGAAATTTCCGTTTGCAGGTGTAAAGTAATTTTACAAGTGCATGTCACATTGATTTCCACCATTCGTGCAAATGGCATGCGCATTTGTAGGGGTCAGTGCTCAGGAAGCTCTACCCTAGTAGAACATATTGGAATTTCATAAATTGGTGAAACACAGGTGCTTGATAACTGTTATCTCCAAAAGCCACTGCCACAGGGTGTATGAATTCATTTCCATTGCTGCTCACTGTAACATCCCTGAAAATAATGTATGAATTTCAGTTCTCTTGTCAGCTCCAAGTTTAATTTCATGACCTACATCACTACTGCTTCCTAATAATGATACAATAGCTGAATCCTACTGTGGCCACCCCTGTGGCGCGGTGGGCTAGCGATGGCCTCTGATCATTCGTCCGAAAGGGGTCCGGGTTCGAATCCCGGTGAGGCATGGATGTTGTGTTTGTCTTACGGCACTGGCTCTCTCCCTTCCCTGGAACCAGTGACCCTAAATTAGGGACAGGCGACTGCTTGTAGCCCATTGAGTTGCTCACGGTGGTCGTTAAACCTACAATCAAAAAAAAAAAAAATGATACTGTGAAAGCATTTTGCAAACCTATCTCTTTCTGTTAGTACAGTATTTGACAATATTTTACACAGTAGATACAAAGTAATCTTTACATTAACTTGAAGACTAAAAGCATTTTTCACTTTTTTACAGCTGGTGCACCCACTGCAACAACTGCAGTTGTGGCTGCTGCTGGAGCAGCTGGGCAACCTGATTACAGTGCTGCTTGGGCAGAGTACTACAGGTCATTAGGGATGTTTCGTGAAGCAGAGCTTATAGAGCAGCAAGCAAGAGCTCAACAAACGCAAGTTGCAGCAGCTGTTGTTGTACCTCAGGTATCTATTAAAAACGTTCATATGATCTTTTAAGTGCAGATCTACTGTGTGTGAATTTTAATCATATAAATTTGATGTATTTCAAAGTTTTCTTTAATTGAAGACTTCACTTGCTTCTCCTTCACTTTCTCCTCTGAGTGTTTTATTTTCTTGCAGATGTTTCTGGCCTTTAGGTGACTTTCAAGGCCTGTTCAGAATGCTTCTCTTCACTCCACCTTTGTTGTTGTCATAGAATGCAATTTAAATATTGTTGCCAAATCACCAGATTCATGTTATGGCATCTTTTGAATAAAATATATTTAATGTTCTTCTTGAATCTTAATTGTTGTCATTAAACCAAACATTGAATATTGGGCTTGTGAAACCGTAAGAATGTGTGTTGTGTATATAGTAAAAATATTTCATTGGATAGGAAAGAGTTTAAGAAAATTGATTGCTAAGAATATATATTTATTTTTTTATTTAGTCTGTGCGAAAAATATGCCTTTAATGACTTAGGTAAGGTACTATGGAGGCATAGGCAGAGGTTCCTACTACTGCGGATTCTCTGTTGTCATTACAGAAATCGACGATCCACTATGGATTACAGAAAATGTTTAATATATTTTGAAATTCGAAAATCACAGTGATATAATGTCATTAAACGTGTGTAAAGTTTGTATTCTAACTTTTATTAAACATTTCTGGGAGTGTTTCATGGATTTTTCAATAAAAAGGAAAGTCTGCCAATCTTGTAAATTGTTTGGAACTGCTGGAAATGACTGCTCTGGCAGCAATGAAAAGATTCAGTCGTTTTCAGTCTTTTTATTTTTACCAAGGTCAGATTTTTTTAGATATACTAGTGTCAATGGGAAGCATGAAATTTAAAAGTGCCTAAGAAATTGCCGAAGGCTAACAACAGAGTTAGAGATTCAAATATCTTTGCTTCTGTCGGCTAGAAAGCTGATATATAATAATTCCTGCAGATTTTTCAAGTATATGGTTCTCTGATTCATCTTTTCCATTACAAGAGCTAGAAACAACATTGTCATGATATGTGTTTGAAGGATCATGCATTTGCTTAAAAAGAGAGAAAGAGCTGATGACAATTGATCTGCAATGCAAAAGAAAATGGATTGCTTCTTAAAAAATATATAAATTAGTGTGTCAACAAGAGGACTTTTAATAAAAGATTCATAGAATCCACTTGTTTTTAAAATTGGGTTCTGCCAAACAGGAATAAATTTTTTACAATTCCATTTGAAGCCTGGCACGGGTTTGAAATTTTTGACCCAACCTGCCAACTGCCAGCTTAGAGTTTGGTGTGGCGCTGTGCGCTCTAACATGATATCACTAAAAAATAATCCATTCCCCACCCCAGGCCAGAAGAATTTCGTTACAAAGACCAATTTTTTTTTTTTTTTTTTTTTTTGGCACTTGTTTCTGTTATTATTTTGCTGATTGCAGCAACTCTGTTTTAGTGCCGTTATGAAAGATATCCATACCTGCCAGATTTTACGATTTTCCCGTGAAACTTATGGAAACATAACTTGTTTTACGGTTTTAGAAGCAAAATGTTAATTTTACGGATTTGGTGATTTCCTCGAGATTTAGTTTCCTTTTTCTGACAATTTTGCACCCGCTATTAAAACGTTTTTTATTTAACTTAATCCATTCAAAGTAAAGCGCCGATGTAAGTTACGAATAACTTTTCAGTTATTATAATAAGCTTCGTTGTAATGTGTTTATGTGGGAACATTTGCCGCATTTTTCCCACGTATTAGGTTTTGCGTTGTTTCAAATACTAAAACTTGCGCCGTACGTAAACTGATAAGGATAACAACCAGCTGGGCTTGTTTACCTTGCTCTTGGCTCTCTGGCTCTCTCTCTCTCTCTCTCAATTGCATCTCTTTAAGCTGTTACTGTTTTACTATAGCAGTTTTACTTGCATTTTTTTTTTCAAGTGTCAATAAATTTAGTATTGGTGAGATTTGATATGAGCAGCAATATAGAGGGGGGGGTCTAAAACTTTCCGTGATGCGTATTCTGCCGAGTTTCCTGTGTATTGCAAAATCTTCAAAAAATAAAAAATGTGCATTTTGCTCTATGTGTCTATGTAATTTCAGCGTTTCGCATGGCGAAAGGAATGATATTACTAATCATATAGCGCCAAGCATAATCTAATGTTAACTGTGTGGGGAAAAAAATGCGAAATTAACTTCCTTTGTTAAAAGTTATAATGAACTGGATGCGATTCGTGCAAAGTTTTTATTCACTTCGTTTTTAGTTGAGCATAATTTACCAGTTAGTGTCCCTCAGTCACTTACTTATTTCATTTTACTGTCTCATCGTCCGTCTCTCCGTAAGATAATCCTAGCATGAAAATGGTTCGTTTTTTAAAACATTTTAGTTTGTTCCATTACGGCGTGGGATTTGGTCCTATTGGATTTGGGAGTCAAAGGGTGGAACATCCTTTCCCTTGAGATGCAAACCTCCATAAAAATAAATTTTTATCTCTTTATAGATCATAATGATATAGTAATAAGAAATTATGTATAGATTCTATTTTAATCGAAATAAACGTGCCGATAAATTCAAACATCTGTAGTCATATCAATTAAAAGTTGATGCTTGTTTAGGTAAAATATTTTTTAATCGATATGTTCAGTACATTTAGATAATATGCGCATCAAGTAATTTCATTGAATATATATATCGATTAAAATTTTTATCGAACAAGTTGATTAATATTTTTTTTACAGATTTCGGTTTCTCAAAGTTGGCAGGTATTGTAGGAGTGAATAACTGAAGCGTTTTATGTTTACTTTTATTCTTTCTCTCTCCAATGGTATATGGTCTCCTGGCCTCAGGTGGTGAAAGCTTGAAAGAAAATTAGTGAGGAGATTCACGAATTTCATGGTACAACCCCCCCCTCGTGCCTTTCTCTATGTCACTGAAATGCTACAAAGCAACATTTAACTTTTGTTTGAGCTGTCTTCTATGGCATAAAAGAAAGATGATTAATTTCTGGGGCATAGAAAGATGCTAATTGCTCTCAACATTTCTTTGAACTCCTGCACTGTAAAAAATTCTGAAACTGTAATACACGAGCCTTTTCCGTGTTTTCTTTCATGAATTAAAGAAGTGCGTTTCTGGTACAACTTTTTTTCGTGAAATGTCGGAAACAACTGAATTTCATGGATTTTTCGTATGTCAGAAAAATTCTGAAGTTTCAGAAACCTTCCTAGAATTTCTTTCTTATATTGATAGCAAATTACCATTTTCAAAAGGTGTTAATTTAAAATTATGAATTTTTAGAACCTTTCCATAATTCCTCATATCAATGAAAAAACTTTCATTCTCCCTTTTTCCATATCCATATGAAGAAGAATTTCTGGTAATCGGAGAGATTCACAATGAACACTTGGGGGTTTGATTAAGTGTTAAATTTCCATAGTCTGTCGAAATATTTGATTTTCGACAGACTATCCTTTCTCCCATTTTGTGCACCAGCTATTTTACAGGGTGCCCAGTAAAGTCTTTTTCTGAGCCCTGTAACTTTCGAACGCCGACAGCTATGGCCATAAAAACGGTGTCTAGGTATAGTAAAGTGGCTATGCGCTAGTCGATGAGACCGCTTAAAGCTCCTCCTAGCAGCAAAGTCAGAAGTTAGTGTGCCGATCTCGAAAACTATACGGGATACTGGAAAATATTCAATTACAAAGTTGTAGAGCAGCATCGATTTAGTACGAAAAAACACCTTGCGCACATGAATGCTAAGAATAGAACACGTACAATGCTAGTTTGTTCGCGCCAGAAAGGAGCAATTAGTTGTCACTAGGCACATTTACCGTCGGTGCTCAATGTGCTCTCTGTCAGCCACAATACACATTTGGACTCTAGATTGAATCTCACGCTGCACATTTCGCAGCATGTCAGGTGACACGCTGGAACAAGCATCAGTTATACAGCGTTTGAAGGTCCTGCAACGTTGTCGGAGGGTCTGACACACCTGCTCTTTGAGGTAGCCCCACAGGAAGAAGTCCAATGGGGTGAGCATGCAGGACACTATGCAACCGCCATAGTTGATGATTTGTTGCTCGAATGTCTCGACCAGGTACCTTCTTATGCTTCCTGGCTGGTGCGGAGGGGCGCCGTCATGTTGGAACCAAACATTCCACAGTTGAGGCAACAGCAGGTTGTCCAAAAGATCGGGTAATACGTACTTTGGAAGCTCCCTTTAACGTACCCTCGTAAAACACAGAGCCGATGAGGCTGTCCTTGAAAATGGTGCACCTAAAATTGATGGACCACCGCACCTGATGATTAACTGGTAGACTACGTGCAGCTCCCAGAAATGGGTGTTCTGCCTATTGTAGATGCCATTACGCCTAAAACACGCCTCATCTGTCCAAATAATGTCTGCAAGGAACGATGGCTGGACCTCTAATTTGTTCATGACGAAGTTACACCAGTCGTAACGTCGCTCAGCATCCCCTGGCTGTAGTACCTGCAACAGTGTTGGACGGAATGGATGAGCAGTTGATCGCCAGAGGATTTGCCATACGCGGCTTCTTGAGAGACCACACTCAGCACTAACCTCTCTTCTGCTGCTCTGGATTGTTGAGGACATATGCTAAGATATCCTCTGCTTGCACTTGACAGCCTAAAGCAGCTGGTCTGCCGAATAGAGGTCGGTTGGTCACGCAGCCCGTCTCCCGTAACCTATTAACAGCACTGAGGATGGTCTTCCATGACGGATGCGGTCCTGCAGGAAAACGTTCACGATATAGCCGTTCTGCCTTTCTTGCATTGCAACCACATTCACCGTATAGGAGCAACATCTCGCAACACTCATCATTGGAATATTTCTCCGTGACTGCAAGATTTGACATACACCTCGCAAACTCTTTTATACTTGCCAAAAAGGTATTGCGTTCCATACTTATTTGCATATCGCAGAAATTTCGTGCGACTCGCGTACCAATCGCGGGGTGAGTTGAGTTGGTTAGTCAATGCAAGACGAATTGTCACGATCGCCACAGAGTCCGCTCGTTTCTTACAGACAGTGACTCTAGCATGGACCCAACGAGGATCGAACCAAGGTCCTATCGCATCTGAAGAGCTCGCGCCACCATTGGGCCACGAGTCGCGCTAGTGCTTTTGCGGAAGGCACTCGTTTCTTACAGACAGTGATTCTAGCATGGACCCAACGAGGATCGAACCAAGGTCCTATCGCGTGTGAAGAGCTCGCGCTACCACTGTGCCACGAGTCACGCTAGTGCTTTGCGGAAGGCGATATTATCTCCTTTCTGACGCGTTTCGTGACATAAGTGTTCGACATCGCGTACAAACAAACGAGCGTTGTACACATTCTGTTCTTAGCATATAGGGTATAGCCACTTTAATATACCTAGACACCGTTTTTATGGCTATAGCTGTCGGCGTTCGAAAGTTACGGGGCTGAGAAAGGACTTTACTGGGCACCCTGTATATGTAGCTTTTGTCCTTAAGACAAAAGCTACATAGCTATAGAGTAAATTTTATATTTAGAAGTTTTGTGGCATTATATTATAAAACAGTGTATTGCACCTTGTCTTAAAGATTACTGAAAGTTATTGTCAGTTGAAATAAAGATCTCAAACTCCAAATCATTCTGTTACTTCCAAAAATCACGATGAAAAAATTACATATTTTGTAATGAGATTTTGTACAGAAAAAATAAAAGGTATTAGAAACATATTAAAAAAATAACAAGCTCTAGTAGAAAATGATTGAAACACCTGCATTACTGAAAAAAAGAAGGAAAAAGAAATCGCCATTGTGCGATTTTTACCTTGAAGGGGAGCCTGGTTCATGTGGCATTCTGGCTCAGTGATGACGATGCATGGCTTCAACATAAAAGGCCCAGGCTCAGTCCTCCATACCTGCGCAAAATAATTCTCTCGCGTAACGGCTGAAATATTCAACAAGTTGGATTTTGCAAAATTTCAGTTTAAATACGAAAAACTTGGTGGACTTTTGTGAACTAAAAAAATTTAAAAAATTGGAAATTACTGACTATGGAAAAATCTGTGAAAATGCGGAAGTTAAAAAAAACCCTACGGAAATTCCTTATTTTTTACAGCCCATGCAAGCCTCAAATTACACTTTCCATTTGCAATCAGTGACATACGCCTAATGGACTAGCTATTTGAAAACCATCTTGCTCACGTGATAGAAAGAAATATTGAAATAGGAAGAATTGGCACATAATTTCTGCCATATAGTGAAAACAGTAGATGTTGTCTTTGGAGACGTGAACGGAGATCATGTAAACATGAAATAAAAACTGAATGTTATGTCAAGGACGAAGAATACAAAATTGGAGTACAACAGTGTTAACTACTAGTGCCATTTAACATTTCAAATAGCACTTAGTAGTGGGCAAACTGAAATATTACAAATCTGCAAAAGATGTCAAAACTACATTTTCTTTAGCTCATTTTGTTTAGTCAGCAATGACGTGGATCTCATCAATGAGTTAACAATTTTACCAAGCTGCAGCGATGAAATCGTAACAACAGTTGAAGAAAGCTGTGACACAGTGTCCGAAACTCGTTTTGACCAAGGCCAAAGAGGATGTGTGAGTTTGTGTTTCAACATGATTTGATCTCTGCACCAGTTTGTTTCATCTTGTGAATTTTAAGTTTTTAGCCCTTTTTTTTTTTTTTTCAATTTTGGCAGTCTATTGTTCAAGTTCTTTTTTAAGGATTTTATATTATCTTTCAATTGACTCCGTGTCTACAATCAAAATATGCTTTTTTAATACTGGACGTTTTAGCCACATATCGTATGGTATATATCCACATCACTGCAGTACATCAAGAACAGGCAACTTAGTACATCTAAGGGTTAAGCCGTATTTGCAAGGTTAGAAGCATTTCTTGATTCCTATTGAAGAGTAAGTAGCGATCGTTCGTGTTGATATATTCATGGAGTTACTGCCTTACCAAGGCCTAATTTAAGAACTGTAATAATGTGACGAAATAGAAATATTAGCATATGAATATGAGGTATTCATTGAATATACGTATATAGTTTTCTGTTTTTTCGCACATTTACTGTTTTACGTCTTTAGGATTATTGAAATTGTGATAAGCAAAAATATAAATATTAGTGACTTAAAATGTATTAACACACACACAACAAAAAGTCTAGTACTCTGGTCAATACAAGAGTAACCCTGTTAAAGAGATTGGAGAATGAAAACAAGCAAATGCATGTATAGTGGTTTCTCTGGCTTTTTTAAAGTTAGAACCAACCCATCTGCCAAACTCAATTTTTTTTTTTTGCCGAATGTAATCTAAAGTCACCAATTTTTTTTAACTCTACATTGGAAATATTAAAACAGTGTTTTAATAGTACAAAAACAATAACCTTTTTAAACAAAGAATTATTGACAGGATGAATTTCAAATTAATTGAAAAATTAGTACTAAGTTTTTTCTGTGGCTTGGATCTAAAAGGGCCAGTGTAAAAAAAAAAAAAACAGGTGGTGTTGAAAAATTGCACTTTATTACTTATAAAACTTTCATGTAATAACTATTTTCATAAAAGTCGTGCAGTATGGATTGATGGTTCACATCAAAAGATAAGAAGTCCACAAATATGATCTCATTGAAAAGATTCTATATTAATTTTTAAAATATCCTTCGCATTGTCGAAGCAAAATTTGACATGACATCCAAGCAGAAACAATTTTTTTCTCAAATTGTGAAGAATGTGATCTTCACAATTGAGAAAAAAATTTGCAGGAATTCACTGTGCTTATAGTAGAACTTGCTTATAATGAGGAGCTCAAGACTAACAGGAACTCTTGTTAAATCTGGGTCCTTGCCAAATACATTGAGTGAAAAACCTGCACCATGTAAAAATACGCTTATGTGATAATATGCATATTTGTTTATTACATATCCATAACAACTGGATATACTTGAAAGATTTAATTAACCATATATTTTGAGTATAAGACTCACTTTTTTCCAAAAACATTAGTGTCAAAATCCCCCCATGGCCAGCAGGAGAGAGATCTCATAGTTTGAAAAGGGCATATTAATGGGCTGCTCAGTTGGATGTATGGGCATTAGAAGCATTGCTGATTTCAGACTGGTCGCTTAAATGACTGCGGCCTTTGTCAACAAGTGGAAGACGATGGGACATTGCAGGAATTCACCTTGCCGTGGAAGATCCAGAAAACTGTAATCCAGGTTCGAAGAGAGGCCCATGCACTCGGGTATCTTGGTCGAGCAGCTGCCCACAAACCTCTCGTCACAAAGACCAATAAAGCCATGCTGCTACGATATTGGGACAATGGTGGCAGGTGTTATGGAGCAGTGAAACCTGCTTCATATTATTCCAAACGGATGGACATGACTGGGTTTTGTGGTTACCTAGAGAAAGTCTGTTTCTGGAGTGTACAATGCTGACTGCGAAGCATAGAGGCAGTGGAGTTTTAGTATAAGGCAATGTTTCAGCTGACACAGTATGGGTCACTGGTTGTTTTTCATGGCAACATGAACTCTGTGCTGTATAGAGATGTTCTGTATAACTCAATGATCCCAATGTTGTGGCAGTTCTATAGACACAACGATTGTTTCTTCCAGAACAACAATGGCACTTGTCATGTTTTCAGGGCTGCAGTTGAAGTGGTATGAGGAAGATTTATCTCTCTGATGGACTAGCTTGCTCAGAGTCTTAACCTGAATCCCACTGAACATGTATGGGATGAACTTGAACGACAGGTGAGGTCTAGACTAACACGACCGTCTTCACTGACCCAGTTCATCAATGTACTCAAGGCGGAATGAAGGAACATCCTGCTGTCCATACCCAATGGACTTGTGGCAGTTTGGCTCAACGTGTGGCTGCTGTAATCTCCGTAAACGGAGTACACATACCCACTACTGATGTAAATACAATACTATTTTTGTATTTGCTTACAGTGTCCCATCATTTTTGTCCACATAGTGTATAAAGACTGCTAAGTGAGTTCAAAATGTTATTGCTTTATCTTGGGCAGAGTAATTGATATTGTTCAGCATTTTTTTTTCGCAGTGTCATTGTATTGGAAATGTTTATATATTTCCTTGTGGTTTTATGTTTACCCATTGTTAACTATGCTTGTGTTTTTTTTTTTTTTTATTAGTTGGGCCTGCTATCATGCTAGAGACATGTATTTGTGCCCATGTGCATACCTGTGTGTTTATGAGTTAATGATGTAAAATACAGCACATGCCTCATATATTGTACATAGTCTGAAAGGGACATAAAGGAAGGACTATCATAATTCTTTTAAAAAGCAATGTGAGAAAAAGAAGAGAAAGAGCTGCATCTCAGGATGAAACATCTCAACAGCCGCTTAAGCAAACTGGGGGTCAAACACGTTAGGATTTAAATCTGGGGAGATGGCGGTCCAGTCGATGTGAGACAGTGTTGCTAATTGTTTGTCGTGCCACTCGGACACAGTGTTAGCCCTGTGCACATGGCATTTGTCATCCTGGAAGATAGGAGTGGCAATGTGATGCTGCTCCTGGAGATGTAGGGCATAGGGCAACACGTCGTTATTCACAATTTAGAGGTACACAGTCCGGTTCAAATTCATCGTCGCTGCAACGAGAGGGCCCATTTCGTGGTAAGATAAACATTCCCAACACATCACAGAACCCTTCCTAACTTAAACAGCGCCTTCAACACAATCAGGATTGAAGGCTTCATTGGGCCCGAGATGCACTTGTCGCGTCCCATCATTATTGGAATGCAAACAGAAACGAGACTCCTGGTAACGTGTGACTTTGTGACTTGCTGTTACGAGTTCTCTTCCGTGGTTCTGCTTCAGATGTCCATCGCGTGCAGTTCTCGCCGCAATGTCCTTTCGAAAATTAATTGGTTTGAGTGGACTTTCATTGACTGTTTAGAGCAATTGTTGCCTGGTTTAAAACTGATTTGCAGTTACTAAGCATCAAACATGGTGGCGGCCCTTGTTTGGTGAGAACGTTTTCCGGCCACATTCACGTTGCCGATTTGCAGTTGACTGTGAACTACACCACTGTTGGTAGACCCGCTGCACAGTACGCTTCAACACACCATCAAATTGGGCGACTTCATTCACTTTGTGTCCGTGAGCGCGATGAAACACGATTACTTCTTTTTGCCGTTCAGTAACATCTGACTTACGACCCATATTGCAGACTAACTTCAACACACACGTTGCTCTTCACCACTGCATGAGACAGAAATGATCCTGTAGACCATGTCGTGCTGTTTTTCTCCCAGCAATGCTATCACGGCGCCCTCTGTGTAACCGGTAATTTCCTACTGTCATTTCTGTTAGGGGTGACTATTTTATTTGTCCGGTGTGCTTACTATGAAGTCGTAGGTTTTTGGAAAGATCCATTTGTGAAACATGCACTTCAACTGTGGGAATGTACTTTCACTTGCTGTTTACAACGGAAGAGGTTGCCACATCTGACAGCCTTGCTCCCTTGCTGTTTTTCAACTGTGTGTAGGGTTAGCCTGTTTGCATTGTTGATGGTATTTTTTGTGTTTTAAATGGTTCTTGCCAAGCTTTAGTTTAAAAAAAATAATCATCCCTGTTCCCAGAAGTTTGTTAGTATGCCAATAAACTTCGACCAGGGCTATGCAACTTTGTCACATGAGCCGTGTGGCGACGGTGACCATCTGAGCCAAAAATGAAGGCCATTGGCTGTATGAAGATGTGACATTGTGCCTGAATCCTGCAATGCATGCATGGCATTGCCTGATGGACTGAGTGGCATTTCTCTGTTGGTTTCATCAACAGTATTGCTTGTTATTACTAATATCAGTAATTGTAAGTAATTGATGATTCATAATTTACATGAGACTGACCTCTGTAATTGTACAACACATGGGAAAGAAAAGAAGCACAACTCCTACCATTGCAGTGCTCACTGATGATCGAAAAGCAGTGAACACAATTCCAGGAATTAACTCCTTTCCTTCCAACGACATCTCCATTCCCTTACCTGCCTATCCCTTTCTGCAGTTGTCGGCCAGAAATTCACTTATATGTGTGAGCAGCTTATCCTCTTCTTGTCTAAGAGTAAGTTGCATGTTTTAAACTTCTGATGCAATGCTCCCAAGGCTTAGTCCCTTGGAGTAGGTGGAGGTGAGACTGCCTTGCACAACTCACTTGTTGAGCATCCTGTTGGTTTTATGTCAACATTCTTCCACTAGTACACAAGGATTTCCTTGTGCTGTTTCAATATTGTTACGTATGCCACCATTTCTATTCTGTGCCGAAGATTTTCTCTGCCTCGTTAAATATGGAATTTCATCAACTTTTGTTATGATGCTTGTTAAAATTGATCATTTCTCTCACCTATTAAACAAGGGGACCTAATTAAATGTTGTTCATTAAAACGAAACAAATTAGCTTTGAATTAATATTGTACCAAAGAAATGTTCCCTCCCGTTTTGCTCGTTAAATCTGAGGTTGTGCTAAACGCATGTTCTACTGTACAACGTGTTGAACTTTGGTACGTTGAATTGCTTGCTGTTGTAGTAAGATTTATTATTTCGATTCCAAATTCTGATGTGGTACAGTCACAAAGAAGACTGTCCAACAGCTGGTGACAGTTGTTGGAGATCAGTTTATTCTGTATGAACATGTTTACTCATTTCTTTATGTAATGTTTAGTCTTTCCTTGTCAGGACCAACATTTATCCTCAGTGCAGGAAGAAGGGAAGTATAAAAGTGTTAGGTCTGATATCAGCTGTAGAACATTTCTGTTATACCATAATTGATGTTGAAGTTCTTATTTCAGCAATGTAGCCACTGACTTAAAATTTTGTGTACCAATGTGATTAATATAATAGGAAATCCCCCCCCCCCAATCTCAAGTTTAGCTGTTCACTAACTTCTCATTTGTTACATGAAATATGTCCATGGACAAACTTTTGCTATTAATGCCATATGTTGCAGACCTCTAATGCAATAGCATAAAAACATTTAAACGTTCTTTCAGAGTTTCAGAGCTACTGTATTTACTGAAATTTGTTACTTTATTGCCCGTTTGTTTAAATTGATCTGGCTTCGTATTGTAGTACCATAATTTTCGTTGTATTATCCGCACCAGCGTATACTCCGGATTATACGCTGGTATATTTTTATCTCCGGACAGATAAAGGGTGTTGAATCCTTAGATCACGCTGATGCAGCTCCAGAGTATTGCAATTACACCTTGCCAATGATGAAAGGCTGATACAGAACAAGTCATATAAATACTGCATGTACTTGTGTATAGGATGAAAGTTTTTGGAGGAATTCCTGCTTTCAGAGTCTGAGGATCGGCTTATACAGGGGCCAATAAAAAAACCTTCTGTGAATTCTCCCACAAAATTTAAAGACGGATTTGTTTATGTTTCAGACAGCGGCACAGAGGCTTTCCTCATGCTACTGCACGATTGTGTCCTGACCTCAAAACTAGCGCGCAGTGACACAATCATATCCTCAATTCTGTCATCACAAGTTTAAATTTGGCAGTGAAACTGAAAAGTTTCCTTTTCAGAGACATCATGAATAGCAGTGAGGGAAAATAGCAGCAACGACGTACGTCAAAACTGTGAAAGCAAACTAAATGCAAGGCAGCGCACACAGATCCGACAGGAGGAACGCATATGTTCGTGAAGCAAGCGCTGTACATACTTCTTTGGCTTTTTGCCAAAAACGCAGACAGCACGACAGTCGGAGCTGTCCTCAACGATAACAAAATGGTGCCTGCCGTCCCTTCTCCCCACAACTTTCCCGATCTTTCGTTACGACATTCCTCCTCCCCAACCTCCCTGCTCAGTACAAACTCCTGAACTGAGGAAAGTTCTTCCGAGGGAGTTTTTTTTCCTATCATACCCCTCCCCTTCACAATTACGCTGCAAAAATTTTAAAAAATTAGAGGGTCGTTATTTTTTAATTTTTTTTAAGTCATCGTGTAATCCGCAGGACCTATATTTTAAACTTCTTTAGCAGATAATCCGCAGATTATACGACAGAAATTACGGATAGATGCTGCATGGTTATACGACGAAAAACTTCAGATGTGTGCTGCATGGTCCAAGTTTCAGGTACGGAGTACAGAACCACATATATTTTTGCTTTCATACATTCGTATTGAGATAGACAGGCATGTGATTCTTCTGCTAATTAGCGGAATTCTGTGAATTAACTTTTCGGAAAAACCGAAAATCCGCTGAACTTGTCATTTGTGATTTAATCTTTTGACAAAAGTTTGTGATTGTTGGTATGTTGTGAAAAAAATCTTGGCGAGAGAGAGAAATATTTGTTGGGTAGATGGCGATATTTCAGTTGTAAGGCGTACTCTTTCGGCGTGGCTGACCGGCAGCTCAGGGCTGATGCTGCTGTGGCTCAGCCATCGAGATGGCTTCAAGTGACCTCACTTCAAATGTCTTGGTTTGCTCAAAACCAGTTTTCTGAGGGGAACACTCCGCTGTTTAGTTAACATACTAGGTGGAGCCCTGAGCCATCGTACGCAGCTGCGAAGATATCAACAAGAAAGAAAAAGTTCTGTTCACATGTTGTTGGACACATGCGTTACGAACCTCCTCTTTCAGTGCCCGATGAAAGTGTAATTCGTGTCCAGAGAAGCCAACCATTGTGGATTTCCCCCGGAATTACGGGTGACTAACGAAAAATTACGGAAATTCCGATTTTCGCTGTTATCAAAAAGTTTTACTGGTTTTTTAATAAATCAATGTAAAAGCCTCTAAACAAAGTTTGTGACTTAGCTCTTTGTTTCTTTTCTTTTATCTTGAAGGGTAGGAATTTGTTTTGCTTGTTTGAAACTTAAGTGGAAATAAAGTACGGCGCTGGGCCGGGATTATGTCGGCTTCGCCGTGCGTGATTACATCGGTCCGAAGTCACTGAACTAAGTTTGTGACACAGCTCTTTCTTTTTTTCTTTATTTTTCTGAGAAGAAATTTGTTTTTCTTGTTTAAAAGCTAAGTGGAAAGAATGCATGGCGGCATTATGTCGGGCCGGCGCCTTGCTTCTTTCGCCGTGTGTATTACATCAGCCCGAAGCCTCTGAACAAAGTTTGTAACGCAGCTCGTTCTTTTTCTTTTTCTTTTTTTGTTTCCTGAGGAGGAATTTGATTTGCTTGTTTGAAAGCTAAAGGGAACAAATGCACAGCGCCGGGCCGGGATTCCAGGGTCATCCACATTCTTGAAACAGTAAGTATATTTGTTGCTACTAAATATTGTCAATTAATGTAAAAGTTGATTTAATAAATGGGATACTGTGTGGGGAAAAATAGGAAATAATACACTATCTACCAACGAGTAATTGGACACCTGTGATAGCCAAGGAAAACGAAGTTTATTCACCTTCAATAGTTGGTGGAGCCTCCACGAGCGGCGATTTTAGCTGCGACCCTCTGAGGCATACTCTCAACCAGGCGTTGCACGACGGCTAGCAGTATTTTCTTCCACTCGGCTTGGAGAAGACAGGCCAGTTCCTTCACCGATTTCAGACGATGGGGACACCCCTTAATTCGACTCTCCAACTCGTCCCAGAGGTGCTCGATAGGGTTAAGGTCCGGTCTCTGCGCAGGCCAGTCCATTCGATTAACCCCATTGCCACCATACCAAGCCATGGTGGACCTCGCAACATGGCAGGTGGCATTGTCATCCTGAAAGTAACATAGGTCCACCCTGTAAAACTGCCATAACGTAGGAAGCGCATGGTCATCCAAAATGGCACAGTAGGTCTCGGCGTTGAGTCTACCGGGAATTGCGACCAAGGGTCCCGTGCCATACCAGGAGAAACACCCCCATAGGATAATTCCACCGCCGCCGAACTTCACAGTTGGCACAATACATTCCGGCAGGAGGCGTTCTTGAGGCAGACACCAAACCCAGACCCTCCCATCCGAACGGTAGAGGGTGAACCTTGATTCGTCGCTCCAGAGAACCTGCTTCCACAACGGTCCACTGTCAACGTTCTTTGCACCACGTTAGCCGAGCAGCGCTATTGGACTTGGTGATCAAAGGCTTGTGGGCGGCAGCACGTCCATGATAACCGCGCAGTTGTCTTCCTTACGGATGGTAGTCATCGAAAGAACCCTCCCGGATGCTTGTGGAATCTCTTTGCGGATGTGGCCCATCGATTTGGTGCAGTTCTTCCGAATTTCTCTGGCCAGCACTCGTCGGTCTCTAACTCCCAGTTTTGTGGGTCTGCCGGATCGGGGCACATTCCTACAGTCACCTCTCATCTTCCACTTACCAATCACGTAGGCCACTGTCGATTTTGGGTACTTCAACTCGCTGGATATGTCACGTATGGATCGGCCATTTCTGTGATACCCGACGATTACACCATTCTCGAAATCGGAGAGCTCCGAACTGCGTGGCATCTTGCATGCGACTGGTTGCGTTGTTGTATCCCACACGATATTTAACGGCGGCGGCCGTGACTTGTATCAGGACTGCAGATATCGTCGATTGCAGGGGTGTCCAATTACTTGTTGGTAGATAGTGTATATACACATTCATGAGATGAAAGAATTAAAAATAGTCAAAAGTCCTGTGGACCGAAGACATAAGCATGTCGGAATAGCACAGGTGGCTCGGTGCAGTTTGCACAGAGTTAAAAGTCAGCTGGGGCAGTAGTACCATCTGTGAGATGAAGCGTGGCTGGCGTACCAGCAAACCATCGGGCTGCTGGGGGACCACTTTACTTGCTTAAGCACTTAGCAAGTAGCAAATAACAATTAACATGCAGGGTTGGGGTTAGAAAATGGCTGCTGCTTGTGGGCTGCTATTGTTTTGAAGTTATGTTACTGAGCTGTGTGTACTTATATGAGAACTAATTGAGAGAGCGAGGGAGTGTGAACTTCCATTGTGCATGGCTTTTATTGATTATGAGGGGGCCTTTGATTCGGTGAAACAGTCAGCGGTTGCGGTGGCTCTGAGGTCCTGCTGTGTTGAAGATGCGTGCATTGATATTATTAATGACATCTATGAGGGTGCGGGTGCAGGGATTCGGCTGTTTGGGGATGCAACACACATGGAAATTGGAGGGGGAGTGAGACGGGGTGACACTATGTCTCCGGGGCTCTTTGGTGCCACATTGGAGGGTGTCTTTCGGTCACTGGGCTGGGAAAACGGGGGATAAAGATTGATGGAGATTATCTGGCTTACCTTCGTTTTGCTGATGACGTGGTCATTTTTGCAGCTGCCCCATCGGAGCTGCAGAGTGTGATCCGGGAGCTTGCTGACGGGAGTGAAGGGGTGGGATTAGGAATGAACTTTCAGGGGACAAGGGTGATGTGCAATGCTTTTACGGGAAATGAAGATTTATCGATTGATGGAGAGGAGCTGGAGATGGCAGACACGTGCGTTTATCTTGGACGGCAGATGTCGAGTGGGGGTCACATTGGTGAAGAGATTAGTCGGCGTGCAAGGCTTGCCTGGAGAGCTTTTTGGGGGAGGCTGCATAGTTTTCAAGAGCAATGTGCCATTGTGTCTTGGGGGAAAAGTGTTTGATCGGTGCATCCTTCCGGTGCTTGCGTGTGGTGCGGAGACGTGGACCTTGGCTAGGGGAGACATACAGGGGCTGCGGACAACTCGGGGAGGCATGGAGAGGTGGGAGGAGGAACGCTCGGATCCGAAAGGTGACGGGAGTGGAGGACGTCATGATCGGAGTTGAATCCCTGGAGTAGCGGTGGGCTGGACGTGCTGCCAGGGGGACGAACCATCGGTGGACAGCCGAAATTTTGGATTGGATTCTGGGGGACAGGAGGGGACCCAGGGGGGGACCACATGGGGGATAGGTGGATGAAATTCGAAAGTATGCGGGAGTGACATGTGGAGGAGACTGGCACAAGACAGACCGTTGTGGAGGAAACTTGGGGAGACCTTCGTCCAGCAGTGGATTGATAATGGTTGACGATGATGATGATATATATATATATATATATATATATATATAAGTTAGCGATAATTTTTTTTTTTTTTTTTTTTATGTGTATCTCGGAACAGCTTTTGGTGTTTTCAGTTAATTGGATGCTTAGACAATCACATACCCGGATAGAGCAATTGGGAATCCACAATATCATGTCATTTCTAAAAATGCCACAAAGTGATATCTTTATCAAACAATTTTGTTCTGTAAGTTTCTCTCAATGAATCCAATGAGCTAATTGCAGAATTGTCAAAAATCACTGTAGCAACGTTGTTAGGGCAGCAAGACTTAAGCACCCAGAGCTGAACTGATCTCCATAGCTTGCCTAAGCGTTTTGAAGTGCATGAATTGACTTCAAAAATGCAATTTTTAAAGTCAAATTTCACAATTTTCAGGAGATGTCTAACATCCCAAATGAAGTTTGAAAATTCATTTTTCGAAAGATTACTATCGTACTTGAAACAAAATTGGTACAAACAAGTGCCCAGTTAAACAGCACAAGCATTAGTGTTTAATTATGGTGTAGCCAGCTAGTATCATGATAATCATTATTGTCAACCATCTATCCACTGCTGGATGAAGGTCTCCAAGTTTCTTCCACAACGGTGTGTCTTGCGCCTGTCTCCTCTATGTTACTCCCGGCTTTTGAATTTCATCCACCCATCTCCCATGTGGTATTCTTCTGGGTCTTTTCCTGTCCTATGAAATCCAGTTTAAAATTTCCATCGCATTGCCATTTCAGAGATTTTACTCTGTCTTCACTCTACATTGAAAAATCCTTTTTCAGGATTTTTCAATGTTTTCCACTCTTGTCATTTTCCTGATCCACGAGTTCCTCTTATCTCTTTTGGTTACACCAAGTATGCACCTCTCCAGGCGTCTTTCAGTTTTATGTAGCCTTTGTATGTCTTTTTTAGTTAAGGTCCACATCTGCTCCGTACAGGTTCCAGGTCTCTGCTCCGTTCATAAGCACTGGAAGAATGCATTGATTAAACACTTTTCTTGTAAGACATAATGACATATTGCCAGTTAAAATAATGTTTGTGTTAATATATAAACAATATATACCTGTATTGTACATTACATAAACCTAAGTGTATACAGTATAATGTATAAATAATATGCATTATTTATATATGTAGCATCTTGCAAAGTGGGTGTGTTGCATACCCCAGATGTGTTCATTTGTTGAATGCCTTGATTTGCAGGTGGTTACATTATCTGGTAATACTGTTAAGAACTGAAATGATTATTTGACTACAAATATCAAGAGACATTAATTGAATGACTGGAATTAGTAATGAGAAATCAGCCCATTTGGTTGCATATTATAATTAGCTAGACATTTATTTCAGTGAAGTTTCATTATAAACTGTAGGCTACGTTCTCATTGTAAAGTTACAGGAATAGATAGTCAATGTTTAGTCACAACAGAACGTTTTCTTGTCAACTGCAAGACAAGAAAAACTACCGTTGATTTTATATTGGTTAGTGCATGAAAAATGAAACTTCATTCACATACACAAATGTATTGAGAGTAACCATTTATTGGAAGCTTGGAATCCTTTGTGGGCATGTTTTATCACCTGCCTAATTTTTTTCTCTTTGGTTATTGATTAAAGTGCAAACTAAGCAACATACAATTATTTGTTGCACTTGTGAAAGAGAAAAATTTGAATTGTCCCATCCTCCCCTACACCAACTTAAAAACTCAATTGTAAGAGAACATAAAGTGATAAAGGTAACAATACATGGAGCATTTTTAACTCTTGTAGTAACCAAGGATCAATTTTAACAAGTCTGGGCTTCAAAACAAGTGAAAAAATAAACGGACGGAAAAAAAAAAAAATCCCAACACCAAGAAGGGGTTGTGTTAGATAAACGACAGTTGGTAGGCGGTGAGAGTACATCTGTAAGATGACTTCTATGCAAATTTCGCGCTCGGCACATTCGTGTGGCGCTAGTAGCGCCCTCGGAACATGCAAAGCAGGTTTGCTGTAAATACACGCTGTAACGTTCGTGAGCATTAGTTATTGTTGAGATTCAACGTAGGGTGTTGATGTTAGTCAAGAATGCCTTTAAGAAGACAAAGAAGCCATCAACAGCTCACGGAGTTTGAACGAGGTCATGTAATAGGGCTACGAGAAGGTGGATTTTCTTTCCGCAATATTGCAGAACAACTTGGCAGGAATGTAGCCACTGTGCATGATTATTGGCAGCGGTGGTCAAGGGAAGGTACTGCCTCAAGAAGATCGGGTTCCGGCCGCCCACGTGGCACTACTGAGAGGGAAGACTGCCGTGTACGGCGTATGGCCGTGGCGCATCGTACCGCGTCTACGACAGCAATTCGAGCTGCAGTTGCCACCACAGTGACACAACGAACTGTTACAAATCGGTTACTTGAAGGACAGCTCCGAGCCAGACGCCCTGTAGCGTGCATTCCTCTTACTCCAAACCACTGCCGTTTGGGACGTCAGTGGTGTCAAGCTAGAGCTCATTGGAGGATGGAGTGGAGATCTGTTGTGTTTTCTGATGAAAGCTGGTTCTGTCTGGGTGCCAGTGATGGACGCGTGTTGCTTAGAAGGAGGCCAGGTGAGCGCCTGCAACCAACCTGTCTGCGGCCGAGACACACTGGACCTACACCTGGAGTTATGGTCTGGGGAGCAATTTCCTATGACAGCAGGAGCACTTTCGTGGTTATCCCACGCACCCTGATGGCACAGTTGTACGTCAGTTTGGTGATTCAGCCTGTTGTGCTGCCATTCATGAACAGCATTCCAGGGGGTGTTTTCCAACAGGATAAAGCTCGCCCACATACCGCTGTTGTAACCCAACATGCTCTACAGAGTGTCGACATGTTGCCGTGGTCTGCTAGATCACCAGATCTTTCACCAATCAAGCACTTATGGGACATCATTGGACGACAACTCCAACCAGCATTATCCGCCCCTGTATTGACCGACCAAGGGCAACAGGCATAGAACTCCATCCCACAAACTGACATCCAGCACCTGTACGACACAATGCATGAACGTTTTCGTGCTTGCATTCAACATTCTGGCGGTTACACCGGTTATTAATGTACCAGCATTTCACATTTAAAATGGCTCTTCTCGAGCTTACAATAAGCTGTGATCTTGAAACCTTAATCGATTAAATATGTTACCTATACAAATGTATTGCCGCCATTTCATTTTCTCCGTCCTCCGACGGAGAATTTCATCCTTTGAAAACGGAAAGTAGACAGATAAGATTTCTCAGTGGTAACAGTAATTTTTTTTTCTCGCGATGTTTCCTCTACCCAGTATTGTTAGATATCATTTTATTCCATAAATATTTATATTTCAGCTTGAAAATGTTGGATAAATTTCTAAAACTGAACCGTTATTTCAAGCCATGTTTCCCGATTCAGCGATCGCAAAAAAATATTCTTGTGGAAGAAACAAGGCTACTGCACTAATTCAGCAGATGGCCAGTGTTTCTACAAGTAACATCGTATCTGAAGTTAAAAAAATCCTTTTTCTCTATCTACAGACGGAAGTAATGATGCTCAAGCAAATAAACTGTATCCCATTGCAATAACATATTTTGACGAAAAAATAGGGAAAAATTCAAATGTTTTGTTTCATTGGTTGAATCAAGTAATAATACAGGTGAAGGAATATTCAACGTTTTGAACAATGAGTTTGTTAAAAAAATATCTCGTGGAGCAACTGTGTGTCATTTTCCTGTGACAATGCTAACACTATCATAGGTCAAGTAAAAGGTGTTGTTTCTCACATAAAGAAGGTTCAGCCTGCAATCATAGTGCAGCGATGTTCATGCCATTTAGTAAATTTAGCTACACAGAAATCTGCTCAACTGAAAGGATGTAATGTTGAGCAGTTTCTGATACAGTTGTATTTTTTTTTTTTTTTTTTTTTTTGGGAGAAAATTTCAAAGAGCAAACAATCTAAAACTGAGTCAAGCTATCTGTGGTACTAAACCACCCAAATTTCTAAAGCATGTCAATACTCGCTGGTTATCTCTTTTGGAATCCATCGACAGAATTTTAGAACAGTGAGAGGCTCTAGAACATTATTTTATGGGTCAAAAGCATAAAATAATGTTCTAGAGCCTCTCACTAGAACATTATTTTATGGGTCAAATGTAATCGGGTCAAAAGCGAGATCTTATATAGGCACAACTGCAGATCTGAGTGAAGACACAGTGGCTACTTTTTATTCTGAGGTAAGGGAATTTTACAAGGCAGGCTGCAATTACATTTTAAGAAAATTTCCACTTAATGATGAATTTCTGAGTCATGCTGAAATTGCAGATGTAGCATTAAGGCAAAGTGTTTCTTTTGCATCAGTCCAATATATGTGTTCCCTGTTTCCAGTTTTGAAACCAGAAGAATCTGACAAGGTGGAATCTGAATTTGCTCACTGCCAGTTTGAAAATTTTAACTATGCTGTTACTTCTGTTAGAATGGATGAAGTGTGGCACAGAATTTTTTAAATGAAAAATGAAAGTAGCCAGTTGAAATATGAATCATTAAGCAAAATTATGAAAATGATTTTAATAGTCCCTCATAGCAATGCAAGTACAGAAAGAATTTTCAGTATTGTGAAAAAAAAAACATGAATGAATTCAGACCTAATTTAAGTACTCATGTTCTGTCTTCTTTATTAGTAGAAAAAATAAACAGCATTGCACACAGTGAACTATGCTATCAGAAGAAGTTTTCGCAAATTGAACTAAGGAAGGCCAAAATGGCAATTACAGCCAGTTTATCATAATAATTTGGCCAAAATTCCAAGGAATAATTTTCTTCATGTCTGGAGGTAATTTATTATATTTTTCGGGTAGACAGTATTTTAAATTTTCCCACTAGCAAATTATTTTTTATTGTATTATTATTATTTTGTTAATCGTTCTGACAGGGTAAAATTTGTTGCAGTGTTAAATACCCAAATTTGCCGCTGTAGACTGGATTACTGAAAATTACTGAAAAAAAAAAAAGTTGTTACTGAAAATTACTGAAAATTGAACATGTTGGTTACTGAAAACTACTTTTAGAGGTTGGCATCTATGTGTAGGAGATATCTGTAGTTCCGAAAAAAACACCAAGCTGATCAATTAATGCAGAACTTACATTCAAATCAGGGGAGTGTGTGGACAGCTGGTAGCTCGGGTATGTCATCACTCCTAGAAGAATTCTAAATGTCACCATATCACACATAAGTTACATTAAAAATTATAAGTTATATGACTTTTCGGTAGTGACTTCTACCTTCATCAGACAGGGAATGAACCATGTGGTATAAGCATCAGTTGTCAGATTTCAAAATAGCTTTTCAATTGGAAGGGATGTGAAAAGGGGCATCTGTATTGCAGGAGTTAGGAGTAAGGTAGATTTCAATGCTTTCGTGGTACCTGAGGGCTTTCCAATTTAGCGATACGTTTAACATTTTGCCAATCAGGAATCGCTGATAGTTAAAATTGAAAGGGAGGTGGAAGGGTTGCCTTTCCTAACATCAGCAGTATGTTCCATCAGTTGCCGGTTGATGTTGCCGTAAGTACTACCAATGTAGTCGGCAACGCCTGTGAAATTGTTGACAGGGATAGAGTAGACACCTTGTAACTCTCTAGGGGTTTATTGGTATCTCTGTGTTTATGGATGAGATTAAGAAGATGTGAGATGATATTTAGAATTCTTTTATTTTTTTGTGTGTTACGTGTTTCACTGCCAATTCAGGGGTGAAAAAGTTCTGCCAAAAGGCGGAATTCCGTCTTTTTGGAAGTCATCTGGGGAGTTCCCGAGATCAATGCAGAAATGCAGTAATTGCAATAAAACAAATTAGATCAGTATAAATATAAGATTGACATTATTATAAAATTCTTATTCCTTCCTAAAGAAATGTTAGACAATTTTATGGCTTTTATATATGCATATGCACTATATTGACAAAAGTCACTGGACACCCCTTCAAAACCAAATGAATGGGTCCGCTGCGTTAAGATGCGTTTTACATTTACAAACAGTATAAAAACAAGCCTGCAGCTGACTGCGATCATATCGCACTGTGAGGTTGAGTGAAAATGTCTGCAGGAGAGAATTGATTCTGAGAAAGGAAAGATTGTTAGGTGTTAGTGGGTTGTCCATAAGAGAAACTGAGAGGTGTTTAAACATACCCAAGTCAACTGTTTTGGATGTACTGAATAAGTGGAAGACACATGGCGTGCCTGAAGCAGCAAAACGTACGGCAGACCAAAGAAAATCGGTGATAGAGGACGTCGAAGCCTCGGGAGAATCGCTACAGCTAATCAGGTGAGTAAAAATGCTGGAACCTCCGTATGTGTACGTACCATTCGCAGAAAACTTCATTCCATGTGATCTGTGGTCATGCGACTGCTCATAAACCTTTCATCTCCACTCTGAATGCTACTCGTCGTTTAGCATGGTATAAAGAACATTTATCATGGACCGTAGATCAGTGGGAACAGGTCCTATGGACTGATGAATCTAGATACACGATCCATCAGTCTGATGGCTGTGTGTGGATGTATGGCGGCCGCCGAGGGAGCACTATTTATTACAGTGTACTGTTTCTACTGACAAGTTTGGAGTTTGCAGAGTACTCTTTTTGGGGTGTTTTTCACGGTATGGTCCTGGCCCATTGGTTATTGTGGACAAACCTGTTAACCAGCTCGTCTACCTCGATATTCTGGACAATTGTGCCCTATCAACTCTGTGGCAATACTATGGAACCGAGCCTTGTTGGTACCAGCAGGACAATGCACCGAGCCATAAAGCAAGGACTGTTGCGGTGTGGTTTGATAATTCCGTATTCGTGTGTGAACTGGCCAGCACAGAGCCCTGATCGTAATCCCATAGAGCACCAATGGGGTGAATTAGAGCACCCCATAGCAAGTTTGGAACCAAGGCCTACTGTTAAGCAACAGTTAGCAGCAGCATTACGTACTTAATGGAAGCGCATATCTATTGTTGTGTTCCAAAACCATGTCGAAAGCATGTCTCAAAGGGTCAGTGCATGCATTAAGGCCAAATGTGGACCAACACTGTATAAATGCTATGTTGTGTTTCTCTTCTTTGTCTGGTGACTTTTGTCAATATAGTGTATTGTGCTTAGGGTAGTTAATAATGCTGAAAGGTTAATTATTTTTGGCCTCCCCGGTGGCGAAATGGTCTAAGCGATGGCTTCTGATCATTTATCCGAAATGGACTGGGTTCGAATCCCAGTTAGGCATGGCTGTTGTGTTTGTTTTACGGCACTGGCTCTCCCTTCCCTGGAACCAGTGGACCTAAATTAGGGAAAGGCGACTACTCATAGCCCACTGAGTTGCTCACGGTGGTTGTTTAACCCTGATCAAAATAATAATAATAATTATTATTTTTTGCATATTCCTATGCAGGAAAAGTTCAGCCTTTTTCTGCCATGAGCATTTTCATGCCTGTGCCAGTGCTTCTCACTATGACATCACTGTGGAGTAAAATAAGTGAAATGATGTACTCGTAAATCGTGATGGTCTTTTGTTGACTGGGGTTAGGGTCATGTTCTTGCCGGAGGGTGAATGTGAAAATAATGTGCCCTTTCAAACTATTCCACAAAATAAAATTATTTTGAAAAACACCCAAACAGTGGGACAATTCAAAATTAATAAAATAAACCAACAGGGCGAGTTGGGGTAACAGGCAGGTCATTGAAGATGTGCCCATCCCAGGTAAGTTTAATGGTGTTTGAACTTGCTAAAATACCTACCTACCTACTGACCGACCGACCCACAGCACACACAAATGGTAATTTTGGTTTTAAAAAGTTCTTGAAAAGTGTTTGAATTTTGTTCTCTTGGAAGAGGACAAACCATGAAGAAAAGTTTAAGACCTCTATCAAATAGCATAGCATAGCCTGTACTTCTGCTTAAAAATGTTGTTTTAACTTGTAAATGATCTAATCCAGAAGTCCGCAACCCTTCAGTATAGGTGTGTAAGTTTCTCTGAGACAAATTGGACTAGGAACACATGGGGGAAATGTTAACTCCCATCACACACAGAAATCAGTAGTAAGCATAAGAGTTCTGCAACACTTAAATATAAGAAACAATCTGACTCCTAATCTTTCTTTGCAGACACACATGCCTGATCCCTGTATTTACATCAACACAATTTTACATAAAGAGCAGATAGCAAAATTCGTCAATGTGCTGCATGCCACTTAAAAGAGTTCCTTGTGTACTGTATATTGCAAACCCCTGTTTTAATCTTTTCTTTGTTTTAATGAATAGCTAAGTATGAATACATGTTGCTTTTTTACGTTTTTTTTTTAAGTTAATTCATTTCTGTCTTTGTAGCCTGGACAACCTTTCGCCCAACCGCAACCTGTTACAACAGCTGCAACTCCAATGGCAGGTGCACCATCAGCAGCACCTCAGCCTGCACCCCAACCTGGAGCACCCCAACAGCAGGTGTCTGCAGCTTCTGCTCCGCCGGCAGGAGCTCAAGCTCCATCAGGAGCACCCCAGCCTGCTCCAAACCCAGTTCCTACGGGAGTTCCAGCACCTGGGCAGGCACAGCCATTCCCCGCTGCAGCAGCAGCAGCAGCTGCACCACCTCAAGGACAATGGGCTCCAGGGCCTTATCCACAACAGTACAGTCAACAGCCAAATGCATATGTTGGTTATAATTTCCCTGCGTATGGTCAACAGCAATTTGCAGCTGCAGCTGCCGCTCCCCAGTGAGAGAAACAGGTATTTACTTAAAGTACTTCTGCTGTATTTATTTCACTAAGTTGTGTATTAATGAGGGTCAAATATTTCGTCTATTATTTTTACCTTTTTTTTTTAAATGTATGCATGTTGAAACATCTCAGCTAAAAAGTCACATTTACAGAAGTGTTTTTGTTTTTCTCTACAGTTCCAAAATGAAGTTTAATTTCACTTGTTTTCACTGAAATTGCGTATTATGTGTTTGTTGCAATTTGTACAGCATTTGTAGTAGGATGTGTCTAATATTACTTCTCAGGTATATGAGAATACACTATTATACGATAAATTGGTTTCGCTCAACAATGTTGATATTGACCCGTTGATATATGATTAATTATGACGTGAGAAACAATGTATATGAGTACAAAGTACTTAAAATCCACTCTTAATTTTTATTTATTTTCTGCTAGAATTTTTTCTTTTATCAGGTGGAAATTTCCATCTTTGACTCCCATATTAATTTCCATACTGTGTGTGTGTGTGTGTGTGTGTGTGTGTGTGTGTGTGTGTGTGTGTGTGTGTGTGTGTGTGTGTGTGTGTGTGTGTGTGTGTGTGTGTGTTAATCTTTCTGTTTGAAAATGATTAGAAATCATATAACAGAGAAAAGATTTGTTGCATTATTAAGAACATAAAAACAATGAAAATCAAAATTATTTTTGTAACATGTTCATACATTTTTAGTCTAACATTAGAGGCATGTTACATTTCTCCCACTATAATGTTTGGACTGGCAGTTCTATGCAAATCTCCCAGCCATGCTAGTACAGTGGAACAAGAAACAAAAACAGGAGACCTTCATTATACAAAAATGTCTAGTTTGCTTCTAGTGAGATGATGTAGAGAAAGACCTTTGTACATTTGCAAACAATATCAAGTGATAGTACCAAAATCTATTTGGTAATAATAGGAAAACAAAAGAGGGTAATTCTGTGGAAAATCACCCAGGAAGTGGTTGCTGACAAATTTCCTTTTTTTTTTTTTACACTGGGAAGTCATATAAATGTTTACAATTTTCACCCTGTAACTAACTTACAAGTACTTAAAAAAACAAGTAGGGGTATTTACATCTCTCAAAAGACAGGCAGAAGAGTATTTTATAAAAGTTTCAAATTTTTAATATCTTCTTCTTTTAGATGCAAAGTTTCAAGTTCTGCAATTTTTGAAAAATTGGCACCATCAGATCCTGTCTTTAGCATTAAAGGAATTAAGCCAATAGTTAGGCTTGGCTTATTCTTTAGTCTCCCTGTTGACTAAAAATAAGCGAAAGATTTTTTTTAAATAGGAGTGTAACGGATCAAAAACTAAAAAAAAAAATCAATTTTGAATTTTAATTTGCATTAAGGATTTCTTCTGGCATTAAATTGTAGTAAACATTTATACAATCCTTTCATAGATGGATCTAAAATGAGATCAGCTGAAGCTCTCTGCCATGTAGTTTAAAAAATAAAAATCCTGTCCGAGTGTGATTTTTCCATGCTGTTCTGTGGTGGCCATTTTGGCTTGTAAATCCAAAATGGCAGATGTAAAAAAAAAAAAAATGAAAAGAAAAGAAAAACGGGCTTTAATTATAAAAATAAGACTTTGAAATGGATAAAAATAAATTTCGAAAAAATTATTAAGCAACCAGTTTTGGTAAATTTTCAACAGAATTACCCAACACATCACATGCTTTGTATTTTATCTGATACACAAACATGTATTTGAAATAGTTGATGGAACATCACACCACCACTAAGAGAGTGAGTGAAAGCTGCCTGCTTTCAGCAATTTAACATTTAAGCCCCATGGACGAGACAAGACTGATGCATTCAAATTCTAACTGTTAATGGTGACTAACATGGAAAAGGTATGGTTGACTTGTTTAATGGGTTATGGTAGTAGTCTTAATTTTTTCAGTATGCTGTCTTTTCAGTAATTAAGAATGTTAGCTCTGGTATTGGCACTTCTTCAGTGCTTAAATGTGTTTTCTGTAGCTCCCTTATACACTAAACATGTTGAATGAAATATTTTGATATGGAGTTTTTCTCTCACTGTATGAGATTTCGTAGGTTCTGTTATCTTGATACATAACCATTGCTCCTCCTTGTACCCTGTCTTCAACAGTGGGGCTATGCACTCCACTTCAGGTGTTTACAATTATGTTACAACATGAAAATGTTCTTAAATTTCATCAGTTCGTCTACCACGGCGATTCGTCAGTTCGTCCATCACGACGATTCGGCGCTCCTCAATTCGTCCACCACGACGATTCGGCGCTCCTCAATTCGTCCACCACGACGATTTGGCACTCGTCAGTTCCTCCACCACGACGATTCGGCGCTCGTCAGTTCATTCGTCCATCACGATGTTTCGTTGCACACCATTTCGTCCACCACGACAATTCGTCGCGCACCAGTTTGTCCACTACGACGATTTGTAGCGTGTCAGTTCATTGACAAAAGTGGCTAAATTTCTTTAGCATTTTGCTACAACTTTTTCCTTCATTTTAACATTTTTGCTACAGCATTTTTTGAGCCAGCTTGAACTCTGATTGGGATACATGAGATTCTTGCAAGAATTCACGGAATTCCCCTCCCCATCGTTTGAGTCGTTTTTGAAATCGATGCAAATTTGAAGAGATATTTGGAGGGAGTTTTAGTGTGGGGTTTGGGATATTTCTGTCGTAACGGAAGTTAAATGGAGTAAAGATATTCTTCGTAAGCGTAATTTCTTTTCTCGAAATGTTGCCTCAGTCCAGTGTTGTATTCAAATATCATTTTGTTGTACACATGTTCGTATTTCCACTTGAGACAATTACCAAAAACGGAAGTTAGATGGTACGAAAATTTCCCTGTTATTTTCAGACATAATATTCTTTGGCGGATTCTTGAAAGGAATTCTGCTTTAACCGTTCTCATTTCTTATTCACAAAATCAATGCACAACTGAACAGATATTTTTTGGAGACTGGTATTGGTCTATCTGTATCATACCTGTCAACTCTTCCGATTTTGGCAGAAGTCTTCCGATTTTTATACATTCTTCCGTCCAAACTCGCGGTCTCCTGCCGTTCGAAAAATGTCCGTGTTTTGTGCGAAAAGCCCCCCCACCCCTTGTCATTTTCAAGATCTTTGCAAAAAGGAAGAAATTTTTGGGGTGTTATTTAGGGCGGTGGGACGTATTTTGTCTGGGGACGTTGTTTTGTCTTTTTAAACGTTCGGAAACGGAAGCTAAACGGAGCGCAGATTTTCCCCGTAATCGTATTTTTTTTTTTTTTTTATCGCGCGATGTTGCTTCTGTTCAGTATTGTTGTTAAATATAATTTCATTGCATCTTGAAATTATAGGCAACGATTTCTGAAAACAGAAGTTAGGCCGCTCGAAAATTTCACCGTACACAACTGAACTGAAATAGAGGGGGGGGGGGGGGTCGTTTTCTTCGGAGGAGGACGGAATTTCTTCCTTCAAAAACTGAAAGTAGACTAAGTAAATGTTCATTTCGTGTTTACATTGACTTTCTATGTTTTTTTCCGCCGTTTTTACACGATCATTATTCTAATAACTGATTCAAATCAGACATTTGACTGTTTAGATGATTTAATGTGATGAAGTGGCCAACTACGACTACTCCAACAAGAACCGAGACTTGCTATAATCACAGCAGACAAAACTACTCAAGTTATTATACTTAATAAAGTTGACTATGATGCAAAGATGCATCAGGCCTTAGAAAAAATTCCACATGCAATTATTCCTACTGACCCTACAATAGCAGCATTAACAGGGTTCCCACGCAACCTGGAAAACCGGAAATTCTCAGGGAATTTGAAAATTGTTCCAAAAATCAGGGAAAACTCAGGGAAAATTGTGTTTTTCCGTAAAAATCAGGGAATTTTTTATCAGGGAACTATAAAGGCAGGGAATTTTTTATTTTGCCAGAAAAATATTTTGTTTCAGACTTTTGTAAAATATATATCTGTATTGCTAAGTTTTAAAATAATTCCGAGTTGTTTTATCCTTCGAAGCAATTCCGCAACCCACCCACCGATTAAAGTGCAGCTGTGCAGGGGAGTGCGTCTCTTTGCTGTTTCCCCGTCTCCAGATGATCTAAACTACAACCGAACAAACATACACGTCAAAGCGTGAAAGAAAGCCATTAATCACACACCCATTTCGCAGGCTCTTATCTGCTGGCGTTCGCGAAGAGAGGCAGTCATTTGTTCCTGAGTAGGTGCCCCCGGTTCTCTGTGTAGACTGGAAAAAAAAATTATGAAGAAGCTATTTCCTCAATTTTTTAAATAACCGACTGAAATTTTTACAGTGGGCAAGATATATGAAAATAACGTTCCATTTTAAATTTCGCCGAAATTCATTGGAAACTTTAGAAGTTGAGCTCCCCCCCCCCCGTTTTGCATGTTCTACTTGTCTTTTATCAAACCGTACAAAAACATTTTATTTTGCCGGATGTTGGTCATCCTAATAAATCCCCCCCTTCCCCCTTCAACAGCAGTGTGGATGAATGTTGCAAATTGAGGGCACTTAATTTATTTTGAAAAAGGTTCGTATCACTTACGAACTAAAGCTTCGCTTTCGTAATTCTGTAGCAGAATTGGTATACTTGGAAAAGTATGTACCTTCAAATGTTAGAACAGGGAAAATATTATGAAATAGGAAGATTCTTCAAAGAGGGGGAAAGATTTATTTTTTTCATAGTACTTACGAGTATTTTGACAAAAAATATATGAAAAATACCATGCAATGAAGCTGGTACTATTGCATACCTACCATATTTCCCAGATTTCACGGCCGTTTTCTAGATTCGTTGTCTTCCGGTTTTACGGCCGGAAAGAGATTTTTTTTTATTCTGTCATATTTCTATTTCATAATGCATGAAGACATTTATTTATAGCAATTTTAAGATTATGAAATAGGAAATAGGAAGATTCTTTTTTTTTTTTTTTTTTTTTATGTTGGAGGTTTAACGACCCGTGAGCAACTCAATGGGCTATAAGCAGTCACCCGTCCCTAATTTAGGGACACTGGTTCCAGGGAAGGGAGAGAGCCAGCGCCGTAAGACAAACGCAACATCCATGCCTCACCGGGATTCGAACCCGGACCCCGTTCGGACGAATGATCAGAGGCCATCGCTTAGACCACTGCGCCACCGGGGCGGCAATAGCAATAGGAAGATTCTTCAAAGAGGGGGAAAGATTTTTTTTTTTTTTTTCATAGTACTTACGAGTATTTTGACAAAAAAATATATGAAAAATACCATGCAATGAAGCTGGTACTATTGCATACCTACCATATTTCCCAGATTTCACGGCCGTTTTCTAGATTCATTGTCTTCAGGTTTTACGGCCGGAAAGAGATTTTTTTATTCTGTCATATTTCTATTTCATAATGCATGAAGACATTTATTTATAGCAATTTTAAGACGATATTCCAATTACTGCAAGAGCTGGCTGGTTGCGAAAAATAGGGTAGTCCGACGTCCGGAACCATAGATTTTCACCTCTGGGTCATTCCACGCAAAATCGTCAGATATTGAAATAATTTTCCACCAACACATCTCCGATTCGTACGATTTTTTTTTTTTTTTTTTTTTTTTACAGGTAGCTGCCTCCAAGTTATAAAAAAAAAACCTGAAAGTTTCAACTTTTTTTGTTACTGATAGATTAGAAGATATTATTTTTTGAATTTTTGTGCATAGTAGAACCGTTTTCCGTAAAAACGCAAATATCTCCGTTATTTAGAATAAGAAATATAAAATTCATCATTCTCTCGTAATTTTTCCCAAGGTTTCAGCTTATACATAGGAAAAAAAAAAAAAAAAAAAAAAAATTGCGAGAACTAAAGTTAGGCGGGGTAGAAATTTTCTTGTAATCGTAAATTCTTCTTCTTGCATTGCTGCACCTCACAAGATTTGCATAAATTATTCATTTCACATCTTTACCCTCACAATGCCGAAAAAAAAAAAAACCTACCTAGTTACTACTGATGAAAATCTTTGCCGTGCATGCTCTATTGGTTTCAGGTTTGTCAGTGCAGGCGCTAAAGCTTCTGTCTCCGTTTTGGATGACGTTATTTGTGGGGAGTTACTGCAAATGACCTGAGTGGGCTCCAGACCTTTCTCGCACTTTGCCTGATCAACATCGCACAAATGTATTTCTTCGTAAAGACATTGTTAAGTATAAACATGCCACTCGCCACAGGATGATAAATTATGTTGACAAAAAAGTGTTAGGAGGATTTTATGGGCACACATGCACACAAAACTTCCTCTAATTGTTTCCTCTACAAGTAATTTGACGTAGCGTGAAAATGAACTGTGACCTGCGAGAAAAGTTCAGTACTAATGTTTGCGTCACAAACATAGCCAATCAATTTTAAGACTTCCGGATTTTGGAAGTACTAATATGAATTGTAGCCTCTCAGGCAAAATGGTATTCCGTATTAACTGTTAGTTTTCCCCACTTGTTGCTTCCATTATTTTTTCTTTATCCCTGGGTTTAATTTTTTTGCCGTTATGGCATTAGGATCTCTGTGTGCCAGCTTATTGGTTATGAAATTTAACAGCATAATGCCTAAATATCCTATGCTGCGTTATTTAGAAGCAAATAGCAGAGGTGCCAACTATTACGAATTGTCTGTAATTATTACGGTTTCGACTGTCAGATTACGGAATTACGGTCAGGTTGGAAGAATTACGAAATTCAGTGTGTTTTGGAGAATCTCAATTTTGTATCCTTTTTTGTTAAACCCTTTTAGTGCGACGCTGCCGATTTGTCGGCCTTCGATTTTGATCCGCATATTTTCCGAATCAGACTGCGGATTTCGGTGTCTCAATGATCATATCATTTATCAATCATATCGTTTTGAAATGGAATGTCCATTAATCATATCGTCAAACAGCGATATTATCGGAAGAATGGTACCGTAATTTTCGTCGTATAATCCGCGGATTATCTGCTAAAAAAGTTAAAATATATTGGTTTTGCGGATTATACACCGATGCGGTTAACACGCCGATTAAAAAAAATATATATATAAGACCTTCCGATTTAAAAAAAATCTGCAGCGTGATTGTGCAGGGAAGGGTATAATAATTGGAAAAGGAACTCCCTCGGAAGAATTTTCCTCAGTTCAGGAGTTTGTACGGAGCGGGGAGGAGGGGGAGGAATGTCGTAACGAAAGATCGGGAAAGTTGTGGGGAGGGATGACAGGGGTCATTTTGATATCGTTGAGAAGAGCTCTGACTGTCGTGCCGGCTCTGTTTTTTGGCAAAAAGCCAAAGAAGTACGCACAGCACTTGCTGCACGAACATATGCGTTTCTCCTTTCGGAAGTGCGCAACCTTGTATCTAGTTTGCTTTCGTTGTTTTGGCGAACGTCGCTGCTGCTGTTTTCCTTCATTGCTAATCACGATGTCTCTGAAAAGGAAACGTTTCAGTTACACTGCCGAATTTAAACTTGAAGTGGTGGGCAGAATTTAGGATATGATCATGTCACTGCGCGATAGTTTTGAGGTCAGAACACAATCGTGCAGCAACATACGGAAAGCCTCCGTGTCGCGATCTAAAACGTAAACAAATCCGTTGGTAAATTCCTCTGGAGAATTCACGGAAGTTTTTTATTGGCCCACATATAAGACGATCTCTCAACTCTGAAAGCAGGAATTCCTCCAAAAACTTTCGACTTATACGCAAGTACATACGGTATTTCTACGACTTGTTCTGTATCAGCCTTTCGTCATTGGCAGTGTAATGCAATACTCTGGAGCTACATCGGCGTGATCTATGGATGCCACACCCTTTATCTGTTCGGAGATAAAAATATAAAACAGTAACGTTTAAAAATGAATTTCTTCATTTAATAAAATAGTTTTTTTTTCTCTTACTTCTTCGGACTCATTATGTGTTTCTGGAACGTGGAAAGAGCGACGTATTTATTTATTTACTGACGCCACGTATTTGGAGAATTTTCACCTTGGATCTCGCCCTTTGGAATTAACTGTTATAATATATATAGCCAGTGCCGTTAATACCCACCAGATGGAGACGTCTGAGTAGCTGAGCCCATCTTACGGATTTATGATGTCAGAAGCTGACTTAAAAATACACATAGCACCGTGGATTGTTGGCCACCGTGGTGTAAAGCTAACGCGCTCGGTTAGATATAGAGAGATCCGTGATTCAATTCCCCGGCGGCGGCTGAAAATTTTTTTTCGGTTGCTATGTGTTTCTGGAACGTGGAAAGAGCGATGTGTTTATGTGCCCGACTTTTCTGTCGGAAATTCCACTTCTGATTCAACATCTATGATGTGCGGATTATACGGGATTTTTTTCCTTAATGTCACAGTCTGCGGATTATACGAAGGATTTTTTTAATGTGAATTTCGTGGTCTGCGGATAATACGACGAAAATTACGGGTAATATGCCGTAAGTGTCATCGTAAAAGAGTTTGCGCTTGCTATCGGTTCCCCACGCAATTTCTCCGTGTGACAGGAGAAAGGTTACTTTAGCCAAAACTTTTCTTACTGCAGTTGAGGCAGGGCTGTTAACTTGGCATTGTTGGTGTTATTATAAGACATCGTACTGTCGGAAATCACTTTTTCGAGCCCCGTTCGAAGTGCAATAACGATCAACTCGTCGCAACGCGTGGTCCCGCGATGACGGATGTTTATATTTCTTGCGGACTTTCGCCGCGCGGGAGAACGTAGTGCGGTGTTTTATTACTAGAAGCTCTTCGCATTATTCATTTCTGTTTCCCAAACAAACAGACACAATCGCAAAACTCCGTGAATTATGAATCCCCCTCTTTTCCAAACTCGTGTTAGCAGAGGATGACTTTATTAACAGCTTGTTCCTCAGACTAGCAGACGTGCGTTTTCCTACTGCGTGAAATTTTATTCTAAGGTTATTTGAAATGGCTTGTAGTGAGAGTGAAAGTTTGTTAAGTGATGGTGATGATTTTGAATCATCTGAGAGTGATATTGGCCAAGCAACATCAAGCCAGAAAACTAGCCACAGTGCCACGCACACCATATCTTCTTCAGAAGGTGAAGATCTTCATAGTGAATCTTCAGATCATGAAAGTTCTGAAAGTGAATGGGAGGATGTAATAGAGGAAAGTTATGAACAACCTTAGCATCCTTTTGATTGTCATGAAATGCAGGGGCCCAAACATGCTCCTGCAACTGATGTGGCACCTATTGAATATTTTTACTTGTTTTTTACCAATTTCATCCTTGGAATTATAGTTTCTGAAACAAATAAATATGCAAAGAGGTTTCTCCAGGAACATCCAAATCTTTCTCCCAAATCTTGAGCAAGGAAATGGAAAATGCTGAAATAAAGGTTTTCTTGCGTGCCTTCTAATAAGAGAGTAATCAGTAGCCCATGTAGGACGAGATTAGGTGAGATGAGATGATTGCCGAAGGCATATCCAGTCAAAGCAAACACCAGGATTGTGTAAAATTAAAGACTCGATCAAAGCCTTTGGATAATTTTTTTGCAAAAACGAATGAAAATAGCGTGATAAACGCTGAATAACCTACCTATAGCAAGCTGTGATCATGCTGGTCGCTTCTTTCATGCTATGTTCCCAGACTCTGATATTGATGAAGCTGGATATCCTTGAGCAGATGTGGCATGGAATGAAATATCTAAGATGAAGGATTCATCTGGCCTTCCCAAGTATTCTGCATTGCCTAAACTAATGTTGGCAATATTGACTATCCCTCACAGCAATTCCTCTACGTAGAGAATATTTAGTATAGTAAGGAAAAACCTCACATACTTTTGCCCAACAATGAGCACCAAAACATTAAGTGCCCTTCTTGTACAGAAAAGTAAAGCATTTTCCTCAGGTGAGCTGTGTTATAAAAAGTTTTCTGAAAACGAATATACCACTGCAAAACAAGCAACATGGGAGTTTTTATGTCAGCAATGACATGAGGTAAGCACAATATTGATAATTTAATTTAATATTTTTTTGTGAGGATAGTGTAAACATATAAAGTTATTACACATTCCACGCATTAATTTCTCATGAAATACCCATTCCACGCATTAGCGATGAGGCTTCGTATGGTGATTACTGATAGGCACCTCATACAAGTATTACAGGTTACACAGTATTACTATAATATTGTCCTTAACTTTAAAAAAAAAATGGCGTGTTACATTAGTGAAAGTTTGTGTTCGATTACTGAAACATTACTGAAAAATCCCCTATTGATTACTGATGCGTTCTGCTAGTGGTTGGCCCCTCTGAAATAGCATAGATTCGATGTTCTCATTGCCAAGTGCAAGAACTAACTTTAGCTAAAATAATTACAATTTTGATTTTTAAATGTCAGCAGTATTTTCCCTGATTGCTAGAAATTGTTGGGATGGTACTGGCACACGTTTTTCCTCAGACGCAGAAATGCTGTCACGATTTCTGTTCTATCTTTCTTCTTTTTTTATTTTTTAATAACTGCTTTACTTTGCTTTGTCTTTAAAGATTCTAAGTAAATTCCAATAGAAAATACAAATTGTTAGATCGATTTGATAGAACCGCTCTAACAAAATGTTAAGAGACTGTCAGACACTCACCATTTTATCATTCCCATTAGACTTTAATTTCAGCAAAAGTTTCTGTGTTGTTTAATATTTATGTAAAATAAGCACTTAAAGGATTAAAAGCTTCAGCATTGTATCATTTAAGGGCAATTTATTCTCTTCAGTCACAATTCTCCCAGCTTGCATTTTTAAACCTAACTGGAACTCTAAATGTTGTGAGTCGTTTAAAATGTTATTTATATACATGTGTGCACTTAAAATACAGATAAATCAGTTATATAATTTCACCTAATTGATTGAAATATTTCATTATATGTAGAATTTAAATTAAGTCTTTGTTCAAATATTCTTTAAAACATGTAAATACATGGTTTGCCACCTCGGTGGTGCAGTGGTCTAAGCTCTGGCTTCTGACTATTCGTCCAAGTGAGAATGGATTCAAGTCCCAGATGAGGTATGGGTGGTGTGTTTCTCTTATGGTACTGGCTCTCCTTCTTCGTGAAGCCAATGGTCCTAAATTTGGGATGGGCGGATGACTGTTTATAGCCCAACTAGTTGCTCATGGTGGTCGTTAAACCTGAAACAAAAAAAAAAATAAGACATGATTTTGTTAAAAATTATGTAAAATTTATGTTAAATACACTCATTTTTGTAACTATAAAGTAATTTGGGAAAATGAAAGTTATTTATCCTTTATATTCCATATTTTCTGTTTATCTTTATGGACTGTATAATCGGGACATTCATTATGTGGTGTCTTTTAATTCTCCCTCATATGTGAGATGAACATAACATTATCAGTATTAATTTCAGGTAAGCAATTATTTGCAATTACAGCCTGTCTAGAATTTGATAAATCTTGCTTTCAATACATTACATTATTCCTTAATTCTCTAAAAATTATCAAAACTGAATTTAAAAAATTGCCTGTTGACATTACAGTTCTATTCGATTTCTGCAGATAGTTTGCTTCATATTTTGTAACATGGAACAATTGGGCACAATGGCCTGGTACACTTCTGCTTGGAGAAACACATCACAAGAGAACCACTTAAACAATGGATCAAAGCCCTTTGTTGGTCGATTCTCTTTCGACATTTCTCTGAGCAGGAGCCCATTCGGTCATTAAGCTTATCTACACTGTGCTATAGAAGAAAGGAAAACAAACTATTCAACATACAGATTTTTTCTTACATATGATCTGTTTCTACGGAAATGTATTAACAAATTCTACATAGGCAGTATACCACTTATGTTCAGAAAATATCATGGAATTATGGTACCAAAAATAATATGCCTCATGCATTTAATTGTTATTAAAAAAAGCAGGTAATTGTATAAAGGACAGTTATTTAAAGAATTAACAAATGTATGCTTTCGTAAGGAACGCAAGAATGTAAGGAAATGCAACAATTTGTCGCAATGTGATTTGATTTGCCGCTCTGGAAAAACTCTCAGGACCACCTGGAAAACCTGGAAAAGTCAGGGAATTTTTTTCTACTTTTGAGTGGGAACCCTGATTAAGTAGGTTAAAAAGTCAACATACTCTTCCACCTACCATCTCAGAGAACATGCATCTACCTCTGGGTCCTAGAGTTCCTGAATTCTTTGGGAAATTAAAACTACATAAAGAAGGACATCCTGTCAAATTCTCAGTTTCCAGTTCATGTCTAGTCCTGGCCAAAATCAAAGAATTTTCATCTGAAGGAGCTAATTTCATGATGTCTTCATTGGATGTTATATCCCTTTTTCCGAATGTTTCAATAAACACGGTGCATAATATTATTGAATCAAAACTTAGTGTTCTCCCTAGAGTTTTTTACAGCTGGGTGGCAAGAAATTTTAGCTGGGTAGTACTTTAAACGACCCCTTCCTGAATCGAAAAAAAGAAAAAAAGAAAGGATGTTTTGCATAACATGACTGTACTTGTTAAATACTTACTGATAAATCATGTTCAACACAGATATCAGTATTTTTCACCAATATTTATGGTGTGTGTTGGAGTAAGTTTTCCACTCTTACTGTTGTGTGTGTTGTGAAAACATTCATTACAGAAAATTTAGCTGGGCGGCAGAGAAAATTAGTTGGGCGGGCTGCCCAGTAAAAAGGCTCTAGGGAGAACACTAAAAACTAGAATCACAAGCAGCTTTCTCTACATCGGAGATTAAAGCCATTATTTCTGCCTTACGCTTAATACAAAACCGCTCATTTTCTCGATTTAATGACAATATATATCGTCAACTGGAAGGCGCACCAATGGGCTCCCCACTCTCTCCTATCTTAGCAGAAATTCCCTTACAGGAATTGGAGAATTATGTAATTGAATCATTTCCAACTCCGCCTGGGCTTTTTTACGCTACGTGGATAGCGTTCTCATTTTTTGGCATTCCACTAAAGAAGAGTTGTACCAGTTCACAGACTGCTTATCATCTCAATATCCATCTATTAAGTTCTCCATGGAATTTGAAAAGAATTATACCTTACCATTTTTGGATCTCATCCATTAAACCAAAAACTCACATTTGAAAAGAATTATACCTTACCTCAGTCATCTCATCCATTAAACCAAAAACTCACATCCACCCAATTCCAAGTACGACGAGCATTTAGCCTCTCATCTACAGTAACATTACGAAATCAAGAAATGGCCAAAATTAAAATATCTGCATCTCATCATTGCTACTCAGATGACATCGGTAATTCTATAATAAAGCAAATAAAGCGCACATTAGATACCACATTAATAAAAGATCGTAGACCAGTTAAATATGTGGGATCGCTTCCATACATTTCCAGCATCATCAATATACTCAAAAACGTTTGTCATCGTCACAATATTGGCTTCGGTGTACGCACACACAATGTACTTTCAGGAATAAAAAATGATAGAAACGTTGTTCCTTTGGAGAACCGATATGGAGTATATGTCATCCCAATGAAGACAATAGACATTCAAGATAAAGATTGTATATATGTTCTATCTACACTACACTCATTAAAAACTCATTTAAAAGAGCACCAATATAACATAAAGACAAACTCATCAAGGACTTCTCTATCAAGGCATCATACAAAGGATCTCATTACCCATGTTGGAACGAAGCTAACATCTCGCCACGCCCTACTCAAAAGCATCAATCGTACTACTAGAAAATCCATTTATTCACAAATATGGTGAAATATATGCTGCAATGATGATACTCCTTGTCACATCCCTTTACCTTGGAAAACTGTGCTTAATGAGTTAACATGTAGAGACTTATACCAATTATTTCCTTCAAACATAGTTTTTTATACGTTGCTTGACACGTAATATATTTATCGATGTTAACAAACCTTTCACGAGATATGATGTCCATCACGAGCAGGTCACAATATCAAGAAAACCACATAACAATGTATTTAAATCATACTCAGTTCCATTCTGATAATAACATATGAAGATGGGCCCGTTGCGGGCCTGAAAGTTCTAATGTTTTCGTATATGAATTTAATAACTGAAAGTAGACATAAGATTTTTCTCGTATCATCATTTAATTTTAATGTTTGGCTGGCCAACAAGCAAGCGGAAATGTTGCAGCAGAGATCGTTCTGTATGATCACATGACTTTGTACCTGGCTTGCCGTAGGATGGGGTTCGTAACACACGACGTCTGTTAACTTCGGGAAAACCTTAACCGCGTCCTGAACTAACGTAAGTTGTCGGAGGTAGACTAAAGTCGATTCCACATTTTCTGTTCTTGTTGTTAAGTTGAAAGTTGATTAGTTGTGGTGTGACGTGAATTACTGTAGTTATGAAGCCTGCTTCAGTGGCTTCCAGTGGTGTGAAAAAATAAAAATTCGCAGCAGTACAAGGAATGTTTTTCGTTTGAATTTCCATGTTTACAGCGATTGCGTGTTTCCGTGAATCATTTCACCAAATAATAGTTATCGGACCGAAGGAAACAATTGTGGTTCAAAGAAATCCTGAATGTTTTTTGTTTTTTTTCCGGCAGAACACATAACTAAGCTACCAGGATGTGTGGACACTGTTATTGCCAGTTTTATGTTACCTCCCCGGGAGTTTGTTCTTCGCTCACCATGTATTCTGCTCAGAGCAAGAGAAAATCTCTCCATGTGTCTTTGGCAACCAGCCAAAGAAAAGGTCTAGCAGCAGTAGTTGCTCACTGCTGCTGCGGTGAGACGTTTTGTAGCTGCTGGGTGTGTGCGCCAGTTGTGACCTATTTTCCCATGCTTCTCGCTATCGGCAGAGAGCTTAATCGTTAATGTTACTTTGACAAATTTGCGAAGAGCAGTTCATTATTGTAATTTATTTTATTTGCGTTGCGTACTTATTTTATCCTTTTTTTTTTTCCAGAGTTGATTTATTTATGCAATTTAAAATACCTTTTTGATTAGTTTTTTCGTATTATAAGCATTTAATGCTAATTTTCTGTTTATCCGCATGATAAAGCTATGAAATCTTTCAAAGTTAATTGTTCTGTCTTTGCTCCCATTGTGTTTGTCGTGTACGAATTTACTTGCAATAGTGTCGGGTAAATGGCCACCTGTCTGTACTAATATTATTGGAACTTAAAAGCAAAAAAGTTGTCAAAAAATTCAAGGAGAATTATTCGCAAGAATTTCCGTGTCTAAAATAGTCTCTGGTATCCGAAAACCATGGGTTTTGTTTCCCGTGTGCTGTGATTTTTCAATCGCACACGGCGGAAAAGACGATTGCAGTCAGCATTTTCACTTTAAAAAACAGGAGGAATAACCATAATTGTGTGGCATCACACACTTATGACATAACATTTATTAAAAGGTGGAGTTGAAATGGTATGTATTTTTTGTGTATCCCCCCCCCCCATTTTAAGGGGACTTAAATATGTTGCAAAATTTATTCAAGTATTGTGCCCGATCCAGGTTAACATGTTGCTAAAAATGTAGCAGTGTATTCTGGGAAATATGCATGCTACCCTGCAAATTTTAATGTGGGAACTTGACTTGACTTCGGAAGAACTACGGGCACCACACATATGGACTACTGATGACTTCCTTCAGCAGATGTTGGCATCTCTGAGTATTATTAGATATCATTTTATTCCATAAATATTTTTATTTCAGCTTGAAAATGTTGGATAAATTTCCAAAACGGAAGTCAGACGGAGTGAAGATTTCTTCAGTAATTGTAACCCCCCCATGCGATGTGATCCCTACTTCTATGTAGTTGTTAAAAGTCATAACCCTCATAAATGTGTGTGCATTTTAGCTTGATAAGGGTGGGGGAAATTTCCAAAAACGAAAGTGACGAAGTTCGGAAATTTGTAAGAATTGATGCATGGTGTTAAAAAAAAAAAAAGTATTCATTCTCTGAAAATTACACCAGTTATCTAAAATAGTAAAAGCTCAGACATCAGAATTCATGGTTCTCAGCTACAGTTGATGTTTTTAGTAAGCACAAGATACCTTTCAAAAATTGCATTGGTTTTGGAGCAGAATGATAGGAGAGAAAAATGGTGTGGCTCATCATTTGAAAGAACACCAAAGTGAAATAATAATTTTAGGGTGTATTTGCCATTTAATTAATAATGCAAAATATTTTTTTCTTTGATTAAAAATATCTCACAATGTTTTCATCATTAATGTCAGGTGAATCGCTTGTGTCTTCTAAGCAAAGCAAACATTTCTTCCCTAATTGTATTCTTTCTATCTCTCTCAAGCTGAGAGTTCTTTCAACATGGAGGATGAAATTATTTGTAAGTGGAAGGCACATGGAGTTAAGATTTCTCCTGTAATCATGTTTATTTTTTTTCGCTTCTTGCAATATCCTTTTTGCTGAGTATTGTTAAATATTATTGTATTCCATGTTTGTGTGAAAAAAGGGGGAAAATTTCTGAAACGGAAGTCAGACAAAATGAAGATTTCTCCTGTAATGATACCCCTCCCCAAACATACCCACTTTCGTATGTTGATTCAATGCATTTAATTTTGATAAGGGAGGGGGAAATTTCCGAAAGGAAAAGTGATGAAGTTGGAAAATTTACAAAAAAATTGGTGCATGGTGTTCAAAAGTATTCCTATTCTCCAAAGTTACACAATTTATCCAAAATAATAAAAGCTTTGATATTATGCATGCATGGTCCTCAGGCTAAAAGTTATTTCAGAATGATAGATAAAATTGTCATCTTGAAGGCATTAAAAAAAAAAAAAGTAAAGATGGCAAAGTGACAATGAAGAAATGGGAAGGGAAAGATAGCAGCAGAAAGAAAAATTATAGATGGTGTGCAGTTGCAATGTGAACAAAAGACAAATATGGCTGTAGAACTTGCTTGAGAAGAAGGAAGGAGACAACCTGAACTGCCATTCTAGCAAGTACAACAAAAAGCAAAACAAGGAAAAAAACAACTTTGGAGCGATGTCTCATAAAACCATTTTATTTCGTTTTCAGTCATTTTTTTACGGATTCCAACTACTACAGATTCTCTGTAGATCGTCGATCCACTATGGATTACAGAAAGCATTGAATATACTACAGAAATTGAAATAGTGAAATAATCTTTTTAAATGATGTGCTTAAAGTTTATTTTCAATATGTCTAAGCATCTCTGGTCATGTGACATTTATCACTACCGCCGGAATCATGGAAACGTCCTTAAATTTCCTTTTCCTTTCCAAATCTTGGAAAGGAAGGCCTTAATTTTTTTATATTTTTGTGTAAAGTCATGGAGTAGTGCTAGAATTCTTTCCTGCAATGAACAATTTTAGTAAAAAGATAATAGAATTAGGATAGGGTGACCAGTGATTGTAAAAACAGGATGTCTGCTAATTTCGCAAATGTTTGGGACTTCTAGAAATGGCTGCTCTAGCAGTGATGAGAATGTTCCTCATTTATTCTCATGTTTTCTTTTATTTCTCTGATCAGGCTTCTCATTTTCAAAAGTGTTAGAAGTGAAAAACAGTTGCTTGTTATTTTTAAAATTTATTCCAAATGAACTGCATGTTTCTCTATTTATCATAACATCTCAAAACCATTCAATGGAGAGCAAGCATTATTTCTGTGGCCCTCCTTTTTTAAGTGAAATTAAATTTTAAAACCAGCACTTAATCTGTCTGTGGTGGAATATGCATCATTTACGTGATGTAAAATCGTTTCACTGCAGTATTAGCAACGCAGTACTGATTTTTATTTTATAATTTTCCTTAAAATGCAAGCTTTCCCATTTTTCAGACACCTTTGCTACATCAAAAGACAGCAAGCATTTTTTCTTTTGCTTAAGGCAAATTTAAAGTTCAAAAATGCTATTGCTTTCTCATTCTGCAGAGAAAAGAACTTATAGAGAGTTCTTTTCTCTGCAGAATGAGAAAGCTTGAACTTTAATTTTTTTTTTTTTTTTGAACAAAAGGAAAAATGCTCACCCCTTTTTGTTTTTTGGTATAGCAAGAAACAATAATAAAAAAAATACCCATTCATTTTCAGCATGATTAAAGTTTTAAAGAGTGATAATGTGATTCCTCAATCTGTCATAAAAACAACTGTTACAGGTCATGAAAATAGTGCAATTTCCAGCAAGGATAAGATGAGTAACAATTTTCAGTTTAAACTTTTGCCTTAGTAAAAAGCAAAAATGTATGTTGCACTGATGTATTAAGAGAGTAGTATTATGTAATATAAAGAAAGTACTACAAGAAATGAGAAAAGATACATTTCACTAAGAAACTTTTCCAAAAAAATATATGAAGGCACTTTTTGTGCACTGTTACAATTTTTTTATGAATAATGTTCAGTTTTGTTTTTTTATTCCTTTTGTTGTTTTGTGCTTTGAAGATGACCATGAGCAACTTCTAATCTGTGTGGCAAATGTTTACTGTAATGTTCCCATTGTGGAACATACATAGGGTAAATAAAAAAGTAAGGCAATTTGAAAATTAGGCAGTAACTACAAAGGATAGAAGCTGATGCAATACAACACATTCACAATGGCTTATGGGTAGTTCGAACACACACAGCACAGCTCTCTGCTATTAATCCAATTGAAGCTAAGGTCAAATAAAAGTGACATTTTGCTACAGGATTGCACTATTGTTGAACAACTCGCCATAGTGAGATTTCGTTAGGCAAAGGGAGTGAAACCTGCTGAAATTCACCAAAGGATGTTGGCTCAGTATGGAAGGTAAAAGAGCATGCCTCAATAAAAAGTTTATGAATGGGTAGAAAGATTTGCAGAAGGAAAAACAAGTTTAACTATGAAGCTCAAGCTGGTCGACCATCAACATCACATACACAAGCCATTCGAGAGTGCACATGGCTTAATCAGAGAGAGACCGACAGTTAATGTTGTCCAGTGTTGCTGCACATTTGGATATCGGATATAGATGTGCACATGCCATCGTGCACGAAGACTTGGGGTCCTGTATAGTTTGCGCAAGATAGGTACCCAAATAGCTTCCTTATCTGCGCAAGCTCACAGTGAACTGGAGAGCAAGAAACAAAGCATGCCGTGGAAACACCTATCTTCTCCAATAAAGAAGAAATTCAAATGACAGCCTTCCGCCAAAAATATCGTGCTGACCTTCTTTTGGGACATAAAGTGTCCTATTCTGGTGCACTTTGAGGAACACCAACTTACTGTGCTGTGCATAGAGAAAAACTGGAACCAGCAATTTGCAGCAAAAGAAGAGGAATATATCACTGCAGGGCTCACTGTTGGTAATGATATATCATTGCAGGACTCACTGTTTTCATGAACAGTGAGTTCTGCAATGATAGTGTCTTGCTAGAGTTTCCATGAATTTGGAGCCAGTTCCTCAAATAGTTGAATGCTTTTTGTTTTCCTTCCAGGTTTCTGTGTGCTAAACGAACAATGATGCTCTTCGGTCTTGTGAATGAATAATTATTACATTCACATCTCTCTGTTTAATGTCAAGTCAACACGTTCAAATTGTTAAAGTGTTCTGTTATACAGTTTGCTGTCTGCCTTCCTTGAAAACGCCATCTGGTTGATGAGTAAAAGCTTGGAAACTTTTAGTTCTATTTTATGCCAGTAAATTCAGATTGCTAATACAGTTTTACTCAATATAAACAACACTTGCCATTTTTACATTCCAGGGGTTTGGAAAGAACCACATTTTGAACAAACTTTACCCTCCCACAAGACGTTGGCTCTCGTACACAGGGTTTGTGATTGATTACGTCACATGTGTTTTACTTCTTAAATTTTAAGTTATAATTTGGCATTGTTCTTGATATATAACCATTATGTAATCTCAGAGTTTGATTATTTCAAATCTGAAGATGGGTCTATAGTAGACCCGAAAGTGCTAATGTATTTCAACTTTTGATTAAAGTTTTAAAGACACCATCATAGACTTTTATAATATCGTGCAAAAACGGCAAGTGTTGTTTATATTGACTCATACACGAATTAAGCTTCTTTAAACGTCTTTAAACAAACAGTTTTACTCTTTTGAGTATACTTGGTGTGCAGTTCCACGTTTTAAAATAATGAAGAATTGTGCTATTGACTACGTGTACTTTTTTTTTTTACTTAACACAATTGCATACAAAAACACTTGAAATTTGTGATGCATAACTTTATCACGAAAAACAAACAAACGAAAAATATGCAATTATGTGGGTCTTTCTTTCATTTGATAAAAATGGCAGCCTGTGTTGTCACAGCATTATGGAACAATGATTGTGATGTTAAAATGAGCTGCAGCATTGAACCCCCCCCCCCTTCCTCCCGCCCTTTGGTCAGTCCAGGTAGTACATTTTGTAGAGGTTATATGTATGAGTACAAGCTTCCATGTTTTTTTTCCCTAAAACATATAATTTTGATTTTTAGTTTTGTTTTGGTTTTCACGGACCGAAGCAAATTAATCCTTAAAGCAACTACTTTGTATTGTCAATTGATATTTTACTTTCTCATATTAATCATAACATATTTTTTATTGCTGTTGCTAATATTCCAAATTTTTGAGTTATCGATGTACTTTATTCCGAAAGGAACGGTTAAAATAATTTTGAGTCCCTTGTAGTGGTAGGTAAAGGAGATCTTCATGCTTCCAACACCTTTCATTGTTTAGGGCAAATTCTTAACTGGCCTGATGTGCTATAAACTGTAAATCACTTTCATGCTTCTTCCAGCCAAGGGAACACATATGTGATGGAACCTTCGCACCTCCCCATGCATCCCCCCAGGTTGCAATGAGTTCTTGTAAAAACTTTCCTGATGATGGAAGGTGTTTGCTGCTAATTGGTTTTTTTTTTCCTTCGTGGTAGGATAATCAATGAAGAAAGAAACATTCTTCATAGGATAATTCTTTTTAGGACAATCAAGTTCTTTCTTGGACCTAATCCCTCTAAACCATCTTAAACCAAATGAGTTATTAATATTTAGGCTGAAAAAGTAAAGAAATTTGAGAATGTCACACTATCTTATTTAATAGTGTTACAATTAATTTATATTGTACTGCAACCACATTTTCTCATTACTTTCTGCTCTCCTGGTTTGTTACTGATAATTAGCAAGTATTCTCATCTTTTCTATTCCTTAAATCAATTTAAAACTAGCTTTTGAAAAAACCATGAAAAGTTTCAACGATACTCTTACTCAAAAACCTGCAGTTCCTACTTTTCCATTTTCAAACCAGATCTTTTGCATTTAATTCGTATGCTTCTGTTTCTGATAACTGCAGTGTAGGTGTAAATGGGAAACGGGTATTTAAATTGCCAAACTTAATATCCATTGATTTCCTATTAGCCGAAAAATAATTTTTGAAATATCTCAAAAATCAAAAAGTTTCATGTGCATGGACAGACAAAATTATTACACTAGCACTGTTTCTTACAGAACTTTCTAGTAATAGGAAAAAGCATAGAAACCTTTTTCTTTACCCCCCCCCCTCCTTTATTTGTTGATCTGACGGATGAAAATTTCTGAGGCGATGAGGAGGAGGGGGCCACTGAATCTTTTGTTGATTCATATGGTTTGGTATTACTGATAAAATTAATTAATGTAAATGTTGAACTAATCCAAACAAGAATACCTTCGTATAGTGTGACAAAAAAATTATATGCTTTTTGAAAGAAAGAAGCAGGGTATCTACACTACTTATTGAAAGAAGCAGGGTATCTACAAAGTTTGTCATTCAGACAGCTGCAGGGATCGAAGTTGTCCTGAAGTTCCTGATTTTTATTTTTTTCATCCTGAAATGTCCTTATTTTTGTTCTATATCCTGAAAATTTGAGTTTAATCCTGAAATTTTAAGAATGAATGGTAAACTATGTATAGTGATTCATCATCTAGGGTTTACAAGTACCTCATTAAAAATGGAACGAGAGAGAGAGTACTCTTATCGTTGTGATGTCATCTCCAAGAAAACTCACTCTTGTAATTTGCGATGTACACGAACACGTTCAAGCGTTTGAGATTGTTCGAAAAGCAAAACTGCTGTGAAGCCTCTTCTTAGAGAATGCACAGAGGTGCCAACTTATGGAATCTCCGTAATGGTTGGGATCCCTGTCAGTAGGAAAAATTTGTTTTGCTTGTTTAAAAGAGTGAAAAAAAAAAAAAAAAAAAAAAGGCGCTGGGCCGGGATTACGTAGACCTGGCGTGCTTCTTTCACCTTGACCCGTGATTACGTCAGCCCTGCGTGCTTCTCTCGCCATGGCCCATGATTATGTTGGCCTGGACATTCTTCTTTCGCCATGGGCCGGGATTGCGTCGGCCCGATGTCTCTGAACCAAGTTTGCGACACACCTCTCTTTGTTTCTTTTCTTTTCTATTTATTTTTATTTCTTCTGTGGAGGAGGAATGTGTTTCGCTTGGCTGAAAACTAAGTAGAAAGTGCGGTGCCGGGCCAGTATAATGTCGGCCCAAAGCTTCTGAATAAAGTTCATGACACAGCCATACCTGCTAGGTTTTAAGATTTTCCCGTAAAATTTACGGAAACATGACTTGATTTACGTGCAAAATGTTAATTTTACGGATTTGATGGTTTCCCGAGATTTATTTCCTTTTTTTGATGATTTTGCACCCGCAATTTAAACTTTTTTTATTTAACTTAATCCATTCAAAGCAAAGCACCGATGTAAGTTACGAACAACTTTTCAGTTATTATAAATAAGCTTATTCGTAATGTGTTTGTGGGAACATTTGCAGCAGTTTTCCCACGTGTTAGGTTTTGCGTTGTTTCAAACACTAAAACTTGCGCCGCGTGTAGACTGATAAGTATAACAACCAGCTGGGCTTGTTTAACCTTGTGCTTGGTTCTCTCTCACTGTCCCCATGCATTCTTCGTCCCCCGGGTCGCAACTTCTGAGGAGGCCAAAGTGGGTGTGACTTGCATTGCAGCACACACTTGGGAGCAGGTGTCTTTACTACCCTAGTTCGAAATGCGATCTCAGAACGTAGTTATTGTAGAAAAGAAATTCAAACTGATTTTAAATCTGTGTAATTTTTAAGCTCAGATCGATACCCAACATGACAAAATTAAGCAAAAACTATCAGTTTTGTGAAATTAAAAATGCATTGGGTCATGGTTTTGTAACTTCTTCTCTGGTAATAAATTTGATCTAACGGAAGAATGCTACTAGGAAGTTAAAAGAAAAAAAAGTAAGTCCAATGTTCATTCGAGCCAGTGCTTCTCCAGCAATGATTTATTTTGCTCGTCCGTTAGTAAGTTTGTACGTTTTCCAACCGTGCTTTTGTTCGTCTCTCGATAACGTGCGTAAAAATATTTTGCCTTGATTCAACCAAATTAATATGTTGCGGTACTATTTTTCCCCCTGCAAATTGCATCTGTTTAAACTGTTTTACTATAGCAGTTTTACTTGCATTTTTTTCAAGTGTCAATAAATTTAGTATTAGTGATTCGCTATGAGCAGCAATATAAAAATGCATATTCTGCGGAGTGCAGAGTTTCCTGTGTATTGCAAAATCTTCAAAAAATGAAAAATATGCATTTTGCTCTACGTGTTGATGTAATTTCAGCGTTTCGCGTGGTGAAAGGAATGATATTACTAATCATACAGCGCCAAGCATAAATCTAATGTCCTGCATGAAAAAAAATTAAAAAATACGAAATTAACTTCCTTTGTTAAAAGTTATAATGAACTGGATGCGATTCGTGCAAAGTGTTTATTCACTTCATTTTTAGTTGAGCATAATTTACCAATTAGTGTCCCTCAGTCACTCATTTATTTCATTTGACTGTCTCATCGTCCATCTCTCCGTACGATAATCCTAGCATGAAAATGGTTCGATTTTGAAAACATTTTAGTTTGTTTCGTGATGGCATGGGATATGATCCTATTGGATTTGGAGGTCAAAGGGTGGAACATCCTTCCCTTGAGATGCAAACCTCCATAAAAATAAATTTTTATCTCTTTATAGATCATAATGATAGCATAGTAATGAGAAATTATGTATAGATTTTATTTGAATCAAAATAAACGTGCCGATAAATTCAAACATCTGTAGTCATATCAATTAAAAGTTGATACTTGTTTCAAAGGTAACATATCAGCACATTTAATCAATATGCGCAACAAGTAATTTCATTGAATATATCGATTAAAATTGTCATCGAATACATGGATTTAATTTTTTTACGGATTTCGGCTTGTAAAAGTTGGCAGGTATGCACAGCTCTTGGTCTCTTTGTTTTTCTTTTTTCTTTTGTTTCTCTAAAAAAAAAACCGCAGGGAGTCTTATCAAGCATTCTTTTGCCATGGTCTGGGATTATGTTGACCCGGACTTTCTTCTTTCGCTGTGGCCCACGATTGCGTCAGCCAGGGCGTGCTTTTTCGCTGTGGCCCGGAATTGCGTCAGTCCGATGCCTCTGAACCAAGTTCGTGACTCACCTCTTTGTTTCTTTTCTTTTCTATCTCCTTCCCTACCCCCCTGAGGTGGAGGAATGTGTTTTGCTTGTTTGAAAACTAACTGGAAAGAAAGCATGGCGCCGGGCCAGGATGACGTCAGCCCGAAGCCTCTGAACAATTCATGATGCAACTATTATTTTTTTCACACCCCCTTTTTCTGAGGAGGAAGAATGTGTTTTGCTGTTTAAAAGCTAAGGGGAAAGAATGCGCTGCTTCAGGCCAGTATTACATCTGCCCGAATCCTCTGAACAAAGTTTGTGACACACGTTCTGTCTTCTTATTATTTTTTATTTTTTCTGAAAAGGAGAAATTTGTTTTGCTTGTTTGAAAGCTAAGTGAAAAGAAAGCACGACTTCAGGCCAAGTATCACACCAGTCCGAAGCCTCTGAACAAAGTTCGTGACACATATCTTCCTGTTTCTTTCTCCCCCCCTTTGCTTTCTGAGGAGGAGGAGGAATTTATTTTGCTTGTTTGAAAGCCAAGTGGAAACAATGCTCGGCTACAGGCTTCGGACCATTCATTTGGGGCTTTCTCGTGATTGATGCACAAACTGAGCAGAAATGGGGGGGGGGTCAGTTTGAAGATTGAATTCCATCTTCCGCAAACTGAAGTTAGTTGGAGTGTAGATTTCTCCCGTAATTATAATGCTTTCTCGCGATGTTCCTTCTGCCCAGTATTTTTCTCAAATATCCATTTATTCCATAAATACTACTTTTTCAGCTTAAAAAAGAAGGAACGAGTTTCCCAAAACGGAAGATGGTCGAAGCAAAGATTTCTCCTGTAATCATACCCCCCCCACCCGGCGCGATTTTCTGGCTATCCTGTGTTGTTTTTAAGTGTTAGATATGACTATATTTGGAAGAAATTCTGACTGAAAAGGGAATTTCTGCAGCTGTAATCATTAGGATGGAATAATCTTCCTTTTCTTCAATAATGTACTTGTACACTAAAATGCACGTAAATTAATAAGGCAGGAAAAAACACGCACTAAAAATTGTTAAGTTTTGTGCAAACGTGTATGTTCTTCATTCTCATGAACATTTTGCATTTTATCGCCTCTGTCGCTCTATGTCCTGTTCGTCATAAATGAAATAATTTTTTTTTTAGTAGTAAAAGCCTTAAAAGTGAAAAAAAATTCCTGCTAAGAATTGAGTAATAATTTAGATAGCTTTTTAGTAAAAGAATAACATTTCTGCATTTGTACCAATATTTGATTTAATTTACCTGCCAGGTCCACCGAAATATGTCCTGAAGTTAAAGAAAAATTGTGTCCTGAATTTTTTTTTTTTTTTTTTTTTTTTTTTGTCGCTCCTACTCTTGCCACTGGTTATAGTTCATTTGATACCTGCTTGATTGGATTGAGGTTGATAATTGCAGAATTAGCATACGGACAGGCATTTTAACATTCCAATCTTGTACTAGGAGCCACAAAGCATTCCAAGGTTATGACAGTGGTCTCCAGATGGCCGAGTAGTCTAGAGGTGCAGGTTTCTGACTAGTGCGGATTTAAATCATGGATAAGGCATGTGTGGTGTGTATCAGTGCAAAGAAGGGCCGTGCCCAAGTTCCATAAAATTTACTATGGTTCGAGCAGTCTTGGGCTCTTTTTTAACTGTGATTTTGTGTACACCAGCAAACAAGACTTTTACTACACTCCATAGATTTTAGTTTCCAAATATGATTCTTTGATGTTTGGGTAAAGAGTAGGGACTGGAGAGAGTTATATTTATTCTGGGCTTGAGGAGCAAATGCCATAGGTTGCACATTGGTGGATTTCCATGGAGAAGGAAAAGCTTGCCATATACAATTGGGAAACAAATTTCCCCACAGAAATAATTCTTCATAAATGCATGGTTAGGCATTGTAATGCTATTATTGACATATTTTTGCTGTATTCCATATAACCACTTCCTTCAGAAAACTTGAAAATTTTCATTGTCCTGGAGCAGGAATCGAACTCGTACCTCCTGATTTCTGGTCGAGCATGCTAATCATTACACTACACAGGATAAGGAAATTCCAACCAACTGAATGTAGATATCTGAGAACCTTCACATTTGTGCTAGTCAAAGGTATTCCTGCCCCAGATGGAATTTCTTTGTCCTGGTTATTGTAATGACTAGCACGCTCGACCGAAAATTTTCAAGTTTTCTGAAGGAACTGGATACATGACAGTGAAAATATGCCAATTATAGCATTACAATGCCTACCATGTATTTATGAAGAATTATTTCGTGGGGGAAGTGTGTTTCCCAATTGTTTGACATACTTTCATCACTGGAATTTGTGACCTACATCTGATCCTGAATGTGAGAAAAGGTCGTGAGATGCTATGATGGGGAAAAATAGCTTTGACCAGTGCACGGTTCTCAGATATCTAGTTCAGTTGCTTGGAATTTCCTTGTCTTGGGTAGTGTAATGACTAGCATGCTCGAACGGAAATCGGGAGGTGCGGGTTTGATTCCTGCTCCAGGACGATGAAAATTTCCTGAAGGAAGTGGATACATGGAATACAGTGAAAATATGCCAATTTAGTTATAGCATTAGAAGGAAAAGCTTCTGCTAGAGATAGTAGGTACCATGTAATTGGAATTTTGCCCCCTCCCTGTATAGCTGTCTGCTAATTGTAAGGAGCAACATACATAGACTATATTGTAGCCCGATTTTCCCCGAATGCCAGTTTTGCGACTCCTTCAGGTCCTGTTCTGTTTTGTGATATTAAATTTGGGCTCTTAAAATTGAGCCTGTATTCATCACCAGCATATATGGCTTGGGTGCTGGCTTTCTCCCTTCCCTGGAAGTAGTGGCCCTAAATCAGGAATGCGTCAGAGGTGTGTATTTAGAGAACAGGCCCGAGAAGCTTTGCTCCCCAAGAGTTTTTTTTTTTTTTGCAACTTTTATAGAAAATGCTTTAATTTAATAAAAATACATTCTTACATTTAAAAAAATGCATTAATTCTTTTTCTATTTTTCATTAACCTTTAATTAGTTTTGGTGGATTTCAACAGAAACATCATCTTTCTTTACCCCCCTCCCCCCTCCCTAATCTAAATTCTGTATACTCCCCTGGAATGGGTGGCAACTTATACATAGACTTTAGAATGGTGTGTGTTGGCTACGAAAGAAAGCAGTGGGAATGTCCTCGTTGCAAACATTCAGTTGGGGATAGCAGCATGGTGTCCCTTAAGTTTTTTTTTTTTCTTTTTTTCTTTTTTGAATTGTCTTAAAAATATATTTTTTATCGGTTTATTTTTAAAGTTCATGTCATATTTAATTATAATTTATCTCAAACTGCAAGTTTTTCTTAAATTTAAGGTATTTCTGGGCTATGGAAGTGTCAAATTTTTTTTGCTTTACCTACCTTATAGTTGTCATTTCTTTCACACACAAGCTTGGCACGAATGAAAATTGTGATTTTTTTCTTCTAAGACTTGAATAAAAAGTGCATCTGTGATAAATAAGGAACTGTTAGAGATGCGCAGAATTGAAGGCGTGGGGGTGCATAATATTGAACATGCGGTGCAATTTCATGCCACTGATACCCTGGGGAAAAAATTGTGCGGCATCATTACTGTCCTTAGATTCCGATACTTCAGAATCAAAAACATCTGAAAAGTATTTTCTTCTGAATCACTTCAAGATTTGTCAACCCTAAAATCTTCTTCCGTATCGGTAGAAGAGTTCATTATGCAACAAAAGTTATGGAATGAAATCAAAACATTCAACAAAGCACTACTACTCTGAACACGAGGTTTCAACCTGTTCAGCAAGCTACTATTGTTGTAAAATTGCATTCACAGTACTACTACTACTGCCATATAGTGATGATTGATGTATTTAAAAGAGCTATGAGTACTACTACTGGCATCTACTGATGATTAGTGTATTTAAACTAGGCTACGAGCACGACAAAATTCGTCATACATATCGCTATCAGTATTACAAACTGTGTAGAGAGAAGCCCGAAAGACACAGGTGTGACAAAGTCTGATCAACATGCCTGCCTGTGCGAGACGAGGGCGATAAGGGGTTAACTTGTCATGCTAAAGCTTAGGTTAGTTTGCTTTGTCTCACCTCACGCTTCTGCTCAAGAAGTCTTGACTAAAACGACTGCTTGGTCATAAGAATTTAAAACTTTAGAAACCCAGGAGAGTACTCCTAAGTGATGGAGTACTACACACCAGTATCTGTAGGCAGTGTGGTGGTGTCTCTTTTTGCTGTGAGCAAAGTCGACATTGACCATGGCACTCTTATTCTGATTCTGAAGACAGATTTCTTGAGACTGTTTTTGAGTAAATAAGAAAATCCAGGAACGTAGGGGGAGAGGCCCAATGCACTCCAAAGGGGGATTTGAGGCAACGGGGATGTGATTAAGTATAGGAAGCTTCAGATCTCCAGATTATATTGTAAAAAAAAATTATATATTTTCAATCATTTGTATATTGAACCCAGCAGAAGAGGCAGGGGGTTTTAAACTATCAATCTAATATTCACGGGCAGCTTGATCAGAGGTAAGGACAAAAGTCTTTTTAGCTCTATATCAGAAGAGAACATACAGGGTGATCTGTTTGGGTAGGGATGATTTAAAAATGCTGTGGTATAGCTTGTAACAGATATAATAAGTCAATTTGGCAGAAATTACTTTTGTGGATGAAAGTTTGTCTAGGCCTTTACATGACCCCCTTTGCAGACTCCATAGAGTTCAGACTAGCTGCTCAGTTCTTGCCATTTGTTTTCTAACATCTTCAGTGTTAATGCTGCAGTACGGAGGTCTAATTCTGCCCGAAGAGCTATAAATGTTTCACGTGCTGGACATGCCACAGATCTTGGTACCACAACTAGATAATGATATCATTTTACAGTAAGATGGGGCCTCACCCCACCGGTCACTGTACGTCGGGGAAACAACACATTCAATGACAACTGGTGTGGCCACGATGGCACCTGCAAACTTCCTTGATCTCAGTCCTCCCAATTTCTTTGTGTGGTAATTTGTGAAGAACATCTACGCACAACCTCAAAGCCTGGATGACTTGAAGGTTAAAATTTCTGCGGCGTTTGCACAAATCACTCCGCAGATCTTAGAAAACATGTGGCAAGAATTGGAGCACTCTGTATGGACCCTGCAGTCTGCAGAGGGGATCATGTAAATTCCTAGACAGATTCCCATCCATAAAGGTAATTTCTGCCAAATATTGATTTATTATGTCCATTACAAGCCATACCACAGCATTGTGAAATTACCCTTATTCAAACGGATCACCCTGTATTTGTGGACATCTGGGCAAGCAGATGTAGGACGAATAATGTTTGGAATGTAAGTAGGCTTAAGTGCTGCGAAGAGCTCCAGTGCGAGTTTTTCCATTGAGAACGTCGAGGAAAGGCAGCAAATCATTACTCTCAGACTCCATAGTGAATTTAATTTTGTTGTGAGATGCGTTGATCGTAGTTAGGAATTGCTGCAGAGGGTTTTCCATGGATCCCAACAAAGAAAATGTCATCGACGTTTCTGATCCCACACTTAAGGGCTCATATTCTTATTACGGTTATCCGTTTGACGCATCTCAGAAAAGAGACTTCCCCTGCTAACAAAGATGTCTGTGGTCTTCATCTGTGTGTCGAGTTCCTGTCAATACTTCACAATTGTCTATATTATACAATTCAGGCAATGATGTCTTCTGTGCTGTGTCTTGTGAGTTTCTTACTAGAAGGATGGTTTGATAATGCCAGATTTAACACTCAGGTTAGAACTGCCTTCATTGTTTTGGCATTTGTCTGCATAAAATACTGCACTTTTCATTTCTTCCTGCATGTCTACTACTCTTGAATTCATTTGATTCACCAGTTCATCTAGTGAGTGCATTATGTCATTCTATGTTCAGTCACTATTATAGTAAAACTTCACACTATTTAACATTTCTGTTCTACACGTGGTTGCTGCACATTAGACAAAGTGAGGAGCCTTGAATTTGATATAAGAGTATTGTGAAAAACATATAAGTGATTTAAAAAAATTAAATGAATTTAAAAGTAACATAGTGTCAACAACAGGTGGCACTGGTTGTGCCAGACGTTTCTTCTTGACATAGGGTGAAGGACTTTCAAGCCGTGGGGAAATGCTTTGCTCATAGCGAACATACCAGCGAAGCATACTGAACGAAACGTTGGGAGGGCATTTGGATTTAGTGTCGGACTTCCATTAATTTGTAAATTGAATAGTCGTCTATTTCACCGCCAATAGCTTTCATCTTCTCACATTTAAATGTTTTTTAAGCTTTTTTAAATAGTTTCTTCACCAATTTTTAACTTTGTTCTTTACCTGTTGGTACTGACTTTCTTAATTTGGATTGATATCACTGGCATCTTTCATTTTACCTTCTCAAAAAAAGAAAAAAAGTGAAGTTTCTGTGCCTCAACTGTAGTTAAAGCTATCAAGTATATTTCCTGTGACTAGCAGTTTATTGTGAAGTATATGGCAGTGATTATAATTGAGTGGTAACTTTTATACAACTGTTGCAATTATACAGGGATTGCTCAAGCATCAGTAATATAAAACTGAAAGAAATTTCTGCCAATACAGTTGAAGATATTTGACCAAAAGTAAGTATTACATTAAACCTTCAGCATTGGCTCAAACAACATACAATGATTTGATCGCAGTACTACAAGATGATCCAGTGGAATTAATTTTAAATTGAATGCTGCTTTTAAATTAATTTTTTTAACGCTGCTTTTCAAAATAGTCTTGTCAGATTTGAGACTCATCACTTTATCTAATGTGTAGTAATCACGAGCAAAACAGAAATGTTAGTGTCAAGTTTCACTGAAATAGTGATTGTCTACTACTCACTGTTGACCAGAGTTTGTATGGTAGTTAGTTGTTTTGCCTGTATATATTGCTTACTCTGTGCAGACATTTTCCATGCAGCACTGGAACATCCCACAACACTTGTACCTTCACATTAGGGTGTAGGCACTTTTGTATACCAACTTCATACCATACTCTATCAGATCAAGACTGAAGTCATAAAGCAAGATTTTAGTAAGCTTATATTGTTCATTCCCAATAGTCCGTTGTGACACTACATAATTTATACGTTTACATGTGTAAATTGGTAATTGTATTTGCTTTTGCTATATTCAATGAATCAAATGTGTGCGGTTCATAAATCTCCTTTTGATCCAAATATGTGTCAGTGAGGTGAGAAAATTTTTATCCTTGGTAGAGTTATCTTTTTTTACTTCAGGTACTGTGTTGTAAATATGTTAAGTTCTGAACAGTATCTTTCTTTTCCTTACCCTCCCACCTTCTCTCCTGTTAATTGTGTTAGCTTTTTCACCTTCAGTTTTCTCTTTTTCAAAACTGAAATTTTGTACTTGTTTAATGTATTTTAAATGATGTATGAATTTCCAGATCATGTTCTTGCATAGTTTACTTCAAGGTTACTTGGAAATTTATCTTGTGTCAGTGCTGCTACAAATGTACAGTCTTGTTGCCATTTTTCCATGTTATAGTGGATATGGTTTTGTTCCTTTAATATTATTATTCCAGTTTTTATTCTTGTTTTGAATTCTGTGTTGAAAAGTTTGAAAGTATATTGATATAATTGTTTCTTTATGATTGTATCTTTTTCAAACTATTCTGGCTTTTATGTCATTTTATGCTGTTAATGTTTTCCTGTTCTTTAAATAACTTCATTTGTTAGAGGTGGTAACATCTGTAGTTATGTGCTCGGCAACTTGCTTTCCTTAATATGTGCTGTGACTGACTTGTTAGTTGCATTAATAATTTTGTATGGTTTGAAGTTTTGCATTTGAAATTCTTGAATTTGGAAGTTCTAAATGTTGTCCTTGGTTTGTTGTGTCTGATTGCCGTTATTATGCTACAGATCAATTTCCATTCATTCTTGGCGGCAATGTTCCATCTCAGTTTAATACCACTGGCCTGGCACCAGAGATTTCTGGAGGCCAGCTGCTTGATTGAGTGTTGCGCCGAGGTAAGCTGTGGTAAGTAGTAATGATAGTGATTAATGAAATGTCTTATTTTTAGGTGTATTATTATTGAAATTGTTATTATATTTAATTCATTATTAGTTTATATGAAATATGTTGTTTTGTTGTTGTGTTTTTTGCAGAAAACTGTGAATGCTCAGAATGCTGTTTTAAGAAGCATACCAATTTGTCATTTTGTGCTATGATTTTGTCTTAAAGAAATTGGAATAGTGTTTCCATTTCTTTGCTGCAAGTCATGTAGATGTGTACAGTTGTGTGTTAATTTTGAAGTGTCATGACCTCATCTTCATTGCTGGGACGTATCATCATGAAGCACCATACACCACTTAGCGTAACATTCCTGTGAATACTTTCATGTCTCATTTTTTAAATGTATTTTTTTTTATGAACTGCTTCCCTTTACACATTGATCATTGTCAAAATTGTAGTTTTGTTTTAGGAAATGGCCAAGGAGCAGCAGCTGCAGCATTTATAAGAGCATGATTTCTGGATTACTTGGTAACATTAAAATATCTTTTGAATGAGCTCTATTTGCCAGCATCAGTTTTGATATATGTAGTTACTCATCTACAGTCTTAAGTTTCATGAAACATTTTTTTATTTCTGTGTGTTTTATTTTCTTGAGAAACAGTTATTGAATTTGTTTGTATTATATTTTAAATTCTGTACTTGTTGAAGTGTTTATCTAAAAGAACTGCTAGACTTAACATTTAAGGCAGTGAACATTTAAGGCAGTGTTTCAGGGGTGAGGAGTGTGGTGATTAAGTGATGTGCTTGTTTTATTTATTTCCCCCTCCCCCACAAGTTTTGTTTTCAGTTCTTTTAATATTTGTAAGTTTTTCACACACACTTGCATCAGACCCTTGGATTTTTTGAGTATCCTTTGTTTGATTTGGTGAGTATGTGAATTTTTTTTTTCTAAATTCATTACTGCCTGCATACCATCACATTTTCATTAGAATTTTTTTTTCCTAAGGGTAGTGCTAAACAGAATATTTTATTTAATTTTCTCTGCTTTTGTGAAATTCATAGCTGGTAAAAAAAGGAGTGTCATTAAATTTTATAATGTATAAATTAGAAAGGCTTCCAATATTTCTGAATTTCCAGTTAAATACAGTGCTCTTTGCCATTCACCTGCCATTTGTGTTTTCATTTGGAAATGCACATGTAATTGTATAAAAAAATGTGAATAAAGATACATGTCTTATTGTGGTGGTTGAGTTTTTTTATGCATGTCTCTTATGTCCTTTAATGAAATGGATTCGTTGAAACTTCTTTTCAGAAAAGAAAAACAAAACAGGAATTAGTTCTTTAGGTCACAGGTATTGTTTTTACTATGATGACATGTGCTCTACTCATGATGTTTTTTCCATGTATGATTCAGGTAATTGTTATGGTATATGGATTGGGTTTGTTGCATCTGGTTAAAACTCAGATGTTATGCAGTATTTTTTTTTTTTTATTAATATATATTTTGGTTTCAAGTCTAATGCACTCTTAAACTAATTGTTTTCTGTGGCGTTTTACTGCAACGAGGGTTTTCAGAATTTCAGCTTAGTAACGTGCTACATCGCAACATTATCAACTTGTCTAACAGTAAAAGTAATTTGTTGCCCAAGTGCTGATTTTCTTTGGTTTTGAAAAATCTTGGGCACATTCCTGGAAAAAGATTTATTATGCCATTTAAAGGGATATTCTTTGTTAATGTCAAGATATGCATTGTTACACACCATAACATTCATCATTACATCTGATTAATCTAGGATGTTCCATCACATATATCTGGAAATGTGTTTTGTGTAGTTGGAAGGAAACATGAAACAGTTATAAGTGACGTGGAGTGCAATGGCCCTTAAAATGGAGCTTTGGTGTGAATTGTTTGTGTGCATGAGACTTAAATGTTATTTTTATAATGGCTATAGGGAATGTAACAGAGGCTTATCATAGTAAGATATGAGTTAATTGATCTTGTGTGTGTCTGTTATACACTGCCGGACAATTGCTAAGGACGGATGGCAATAGCAACCATAAAATGGAAGGCAGGAAAATGTGGAAATTAGCATAAGTGCGGGATACAGTAAGACGTGTTGTGCGTATGCAAATTTTGGATTGCCGAACTTGTTCGTGACGTCATAGCGCTGATAAGAGATATAAAGGATTTGACGCGTATTGACCGTTGTTGTTCAAACACAAAGTTGAAAGGGAAAGAATCAATTGACAAACTTGCAATTTTCAGTATGTCTTCCCGACATCACCTAGATGATTTTACGCGTGGCCGTATTATTGGCAAGATTGAAGAAGGGCGAAAAATAACAGATGTCGCCAGGGAGTTCGACGTCAGCCACAGTGTTGTTTCAAGGCTTTGGAAATGATTTCAAACAAATGGAGAGTGTAGCAAACGTCACGGGGGAGGTCATGTTCGCAGTACGACACCTGCAGAAGATCGGTACATAGTGCTATCAACAAAAAGACACCGGCGCAGTACAGCTAGTGAGGTAGCAAATCAGTTTATGGCTGCTACTGGCAAGCGGATCTCCCAAAAAACTGTCGCCAGACGTTTGCATGAAGGAGGACTATACGCCCGCCGTCCTGTTGTGTGCATCCCATTGTCCACACGTCACCGTACCGCCCGTTTGCAATGGTGCCATCAACATCGCAATTGGACTGATAACGACTGGTCTGCTGTCCTCTTCTCAGATGAGAGTAGATACAGTCTATCATCTGATTGTCGACGACAACTGATCTGGCGTGATAGTGGTACTGCATATTGTCTAGCAAACATACAGGAAAGGGACCGATATCCGACACGTAGTGTCATGGTATAGGCTGGCATCATGATCAATGGCCGTACGTCCCTCTATGTGCTTCCAACTGGGACTATGACTGGCCAACGATACATTAATGATGTTCTGCTACCTCATGTTCGCATGTTCCGTGGTGCTGTCGGTGATAGATTCATTTTCATGGACGACAACGCAACATGTCATCGAACAGTCGCTGTCCAGGAGTGTCTTGAGAGCGAGGATATTCAACGCCTCGTATGGCCAGCACGTTCTCCAGATCTGAATCCCATTGAAAATGTGTGGGATGCTTTGGGGGAGGAGTCTTGCTGGTCGCCAATGCCCTCCAATAAACAAGGACACCCTCATCTGTGCACTGACAGAGGAATGGGATAAATTACCCCAACAGCTGCTTGATAATGTTGTGCAAAACATGACACGATATGTGGAATCTTGCATAGCCCTCCATGGTGGCCATATCCCGTATTGACATCTTACGCCGGAACGCCTGCGGACGGTAATTGCATTTTTTTCACGTTTACGTATTCTGCACAAAATGGCCTGTTTGTCCCTTGAACACGTTCTAAAGCCTTCTGGATTTCAGAGCACAATAAGTTGTCTTTCTTGTATTGTCCTGGCATTCTGACATTATTTTATTTCACTTGGCATCCAACCACACTTACTTATTTATGCGCTATATAGCTGTTTATGATCCGTCCTTAGCAAGTGTCCAGCAGTGTACCTCCCTTAGCATTGATGCATGCTACTCAAACTTTTGGCTAGTATTGTGTGTACAGAAGATTTATCATCTTGACTCTTTTTGCTATTGTGTCATCCTTAATATAAAGTATTTCATTGTGAGACTTGTGTCTTTGTTTTCTCAGTTTCTGTTTCAAAAAGCAGTGGATCCAGCTGGCACTTAAAATGTCGAGAGGAGAGACTTTGTGGTGTATAAGTGCAGCCAGTTACACAAATTTTAACTTGCTTTGAAAAATGCATGGTTGTAACAAGGCTACACAGACTGTTGTACATTCGATGCTTTATCTGCATCCTTTGAAAGGCCCAGGGAAAGAACGATCAATGTCCACTTTTACTGAAAATTGGCAATTTTAATTTGAAAGTTAAGCAACTCACCAAGCTTAAAAGTTTACATTAAAATGGAATTTTGTAAATTGTAATAAAGGCTTTGAACCTTTCTAAAGCTGAAAATTTGGATGAAAGTCATAATAAACAAAAAGTATTTATCCTATCCTTAACCATCAACTTCATTCAACACTGCTCGATTGTGGCAAATTGTCATAGTAATCATGGTGTTCAGTTGGTACAAACTGTTTAAGAATGTGCAAATCGTTGTATTTTGCCACAGGTAATAGAACAAGAGCAGAGTAAAGGTTCTTCAATTTTCTAAGATCTTAGGAATTATGTTTTGTGAATTTTGACAAAACTCAAGATCCACTGTATGCTCAATGTTGCATGGTGTATTGCACCACAGATGTCATTTTTTATTCCCTTGTTCTTTGAATGCTAAAAAGGAACTGGCTGACGCAAGTAAAATGAGTGTTAAAATTCATCATAATTGTGGAACATGTCCTGTTTGCACTCAACCACATGAAATGGTGGTGGGTTTTTTCTTGCTTCGGAAAACACTTGCACCCAGCTGGATGATACATAAACAGTTGACTTTTGGTTAATTAAACACAAATCCTTATCATACTCCATGTAGTTATGCCTTCTTATAGGAAATGTGACTTTTATACTTTCCAGTCAACCTTACTTTGTTACATAATTATGCTACGCCCTCAACACTATAATTTCTGTTTTGCCCTCTGCAAGGATTGCAAAAAAATGTGTAAATCTTTTGTGTTATTGTCAAGGTTGTTATCAATGAAAACTAATTAACAGTGAAGATACATCATTGGCACCCTTTTTGAGCACGGTTTGATCGTACATGTAAAAATAACTTTCCTTCGTTGACCACACATGAATGTTGAAAGCGTAGCAAGACAACTGTTGTTTGTAATACACATAATTTGAAAACACTTTGGGAACAGGAAAATTTTTACAATAATCAAATGTAATACTTTTGTGCACTGTAAAAGAACATACATTTGTTTCTTGCTTTTCACCCTTTTTTCATAAAACTTATGAGCTTTACATAAATGCAGTTGTATTTTCAATTTCAGCTCTTTCAGCTGGTCGACTGCACTACTAGCAATGGTTTGCGAAGTGTTTGTGGTGCTTCCTGAATTATTAAGGTCAGGAGTTCCTGTTTCACCATTAGAAATCAGTGACATTAGGTATTGTTATTTAACCCTAGCTGCATCACAGTAACTGAAAATGTCTGTTCGTAAGGCTCCAAAACTAATGTTGTATTCATTATTAAATATATGGTGGTACTTATGTTTTGACACCTTACTTTTGGGGTATTTTTCATTAACTATTTTATACAGCTTTACCACATTCTACTCCTCAGGCAAATACACTTTAGTGGAATCTTTGAGACTGTAATGGGACCGTATCCCCTCAAACTTACAATGTGAGCTCGTGCATCATTGATGTCACTGGTTTGAATGCTCTGTGGTCGGTTCTTGTGTTTATCTCACTTATCTTGAGGTCCCACACCAGTAGAGGCAAGGCTCTTCTGTATGGTTTGCACACTTCTGTTTGTAATTCCGTGGAAGGCTGTATACATTTTATAACACCCAGGTACTTCAGTAATGATATCTTTTTCATTACTGACAAGCACCTTGTACACATATGAATGGTCATAACACTTATCACTGTCCTCTGTCTGTTTTCTTCGTCGGCCTCTTTTTACAGAGCACAGTTTAATCATCATACATATCACTAAGCTGTTCTCTGAGATTCAGAGGTTAGCTCTGCAAAGAAATACCAACTACCAGATAAATTTTTATAACTGATTATTTACTTATTATTGCTGTTGAAACTTCTCTATTTACAGCGATCTTGACACACAACTCAGGCTTCACTGACATCAATCACATGACATTCCCAAGGACTTTCTATGATTCATACTGATAATCTTTTTCTCATGCATACACTCCTGAATCTGATCCTCCCATGACTTCTTTGGCCTTTCTCTGTCTTTCTTTCCTGCCACTCAGGGCTAAAAAAATTTCTTAGTAAGCATCACATCATTCATTCATTCATTCTTTCAACATGACAAACCACCAAAGAATATTGGTCTCCACCTTGCTAACAACATTTTGCTTCCCATTACACAACTGCAACACATTTTCATTCCTCACAGGATCAGAAGAATGTGACTTGCCACCCCCTGTAAGTAATGCATGTATACAGCACACATACGACTCCTATGTTTCTTCTGTAGTACCCAGGTTTCACTGCCTTACATCAGAGTAAGAACAATTACACTTCCATAATACAGCCATGAAGGACTTGCTTGAGAACCCATCATTCCTGTGAAAACCTCCCAAAGCAGCTATGACTTTCAATGAAGAATCAAGCCACTTAAATATGAATCCTGGTGATCTTTGATAGCAAACTCATTGAACGTCTGAAGTAATGAATCCCCTTAAGCTTCATTTACTGACACATAGCAACGATAGCATTGGCACTTAGTTACTGCCTGTTGCAAAAGATGCTTTCTGGCAGATTCCTTCTTGTTTGTATGAATGTGCCATTTTTTTTTGTCTGTCAGCTTTGGAGATGTTAATTCATCTGGATTTAGGTTCACCGTCAGCTAAATACAATGTAAACACAGTGTGTCAACACAATCACGCACAAGGCAGGGTACTTAGTGCTGTCATGTTGGAGATCAAGCTGCACTCTTATTGGCTACTTCAGTCATGTGACAATACCTTGATCATTCTTTCTAGAAATGCAGTGGACTCCGACCATTTTTCAATCAACCATGTTTTCATTGAATATAGAGAAGACTATGATCACTTTCCCACTAAACTGACTTCATCGCATTCTACACCTTTTGATCTACAAAATGGCAGGTTCTGGTTTACAAATGCAAAAAGTGGACTTTGATCACCCCCTCCCCATCCCTTCATTTGATTTTCCTGAAATTGAGTTTGGTAGGTAGGATTATTAACTACTGCTGAGAAACTTTTTCAGCTAACTTTTCTTGAGTCCCGAGGTTAATAAATTATGGATGTGACTTTGAAGTCAACACCTTCACCTGAAGTATAGGCAAGGCATGTTCTGTTCTGAATGGGACCTTTTGATTTGATGATGTTACGGTGACCAAAATTTCTACCTAATACTAATTCTCACTGGAAAGTAAATTCTTTAGACATTGGCATGTTTTAAGATCTTAAGAATTTAGGTAGGTTTAATTTAGTTCTCAAAAGATGCGGCTTTATTCTTTCAAAGTATGTTTTCTATATATTTAGAGGGACTGGAATATTTTATACACTTTCAAAGAAAGCTGATGCATATACTTAGTTTTAAATCAGTTGTAAGTAAACTGAAATTTTGTTTCATTATTTTAATTTTTGAACCAAATGACTGAAACAGCTGATTTCACGTGATACTCTAAGTTCACATACAGTTGTCTTTATTCTCACATCTACCATTGTTTATTAACAACCTTAACAAACCAGGGCATATATAACTATGTTATGTAACGTTGGAATCTCAATGCCATACTTATATTGGAGGTAATGTTTTAATAGAGTAGTTGTTTTGCTTAGTAGTACCTCTGTTAAAAATCAGTGAATTTTAAAAGTTGTTTAAGCAAGGTCAAAAATATGTGTAAATTCATGGTGGAATATGTTGTTGAATTTGATTAGTCTCCATGAAATATAACTACCCTTATTGTTCATTCAAATATTGCATCAGCTTTTTGGAAACTTGTGCATCTGTGAGCAACACTGAGAATCATTAGTAGGTACAAGGGGAAATAATAATTCAGCAATTTATATTTTATAAAATGAAAAATACTCAAGGGACACATATTCTTAATAAATGAAATTGGCTGAAATAAAAGCATATGTGTTTTTAACAGCTACAATTATACAGTTGATAATATTTCAGAATAGGCTGCATATGACAGTAAATTCATTACTTCCAAATGCCCTGGCTCAGCTTAGAAGCAGCATTTGCACAGTTGAAACAAGGTAAAATCTGATATTATATCTGCTATGAATGACACTAAAAATATTTTCTATGGCTCTTCCCAGCACTGCATAGCTGTCAAGACACACAAAACATGTGCTGTCAAATAAGTTGGACTGAACAGATTTCCGCATAATTTTCGTCATATTAGCAACAGAGTGGACAATTTCTTGTAACAACACTTGGTCATAGTGTATCTCCATTTTCTTTCTTTTTTTTTTTTTTTGTCTTGAACTGGAATGAGTTGCTTATATTTTATTTTGTTAAGTTTGAATTCAGCTAAAAAGTGTGACTTGGTGGTGGAGTATTTAATTTGTACTTGATGAATGATGATAATGAAAAACTATAATGAAAATGTGATTCCATGGAACAAAGAAATATGGAAGTAAAATTTGTCAGCAGCTGCGTTTTGCTTTGTAAAAGAAATGTCTATCTGTATTACAGTGTTTTAAAGACAAGAAGGTATTAAAGATTATAGATACACTTCTTATATTTTCAACCATCAATGATTGGCAATATATCAGATTATACTGAAAATTAGCTTATATTACATATTCCTATGACTTTCACTTTATTTGCATAAATGTAATGTCATTGTGTGGAATAATATTTTGTTTTATATTGGTGCCCTCCCTATGTTACATGAAAAACCTACGTGTATGTAAACTGCAAGTCAGTTATTTCTGAATTTTATAGATTGACTCTTGATCAGTTCTGTTTCTCAAAAGTTAATGTTCTTTGATTGAGCCAGATTTATATACCTATGATTTTTGAATTTTCAATATCTCTAGCCATTCTCTTTCACAACAAGTTGTGCAGAGTGGTGTCACAGTTCAGATTCAAGTGCTATGAAAAAGTTTTGTCATTGTAAATTATCACTTCCATTTCATTGCAGCATTTGAAGCAGTAGTATAAATAAATCAGAAGGACTGTTTTGAGCAATTTTTATTTGTGCAGCCAGCCCTTCATTAATGATTTTAATCCAATTCCGAACAACTGTCAGAAATTGGGTCAGTCATTATTTCAATCGCATGGTTTACATGAACTCTAGTCCCAATCCATTTCAGAAGCTCAGGTAATGTGATTTTTTAATCTCCAAACTTCCACTGTTTCAACACTTATTAATGGATAAATTTTGCGGCAAAAATATTGTTTTCTTAGTGCATAAAAGTACATTACAATTATTAATTGAGCAATCAGATATGCCTGAATTGCTGGTATTGAACAGTAAAAGCTAGCAATTCAAGCATATCTGATTGCTAAGTTAATAATTCAGATTTTTTCAGTGAACAATTAAGTGTTCTAGATACTATTCAGCATTGACTGATATTAAAGAACAAATACTGATTTCTAGAGCAGCATATCCTTGAACTGACATAACTTCCTTTATCCTACCTGCTTTTTATTTTATTTTAATCTTGTGCTCTAGCAGTTGGCATGCTGTTTATGCAGCACCATGAATTATGTGTGAGCTGTGTATATATATATTTTTAAAAAAATCTTCACGAGCGGGGAAAAAACAAGATGCCTTTACTGTTAGAGAAGCCAAAAGTATCGCCTAGATAATTTTTTAACTTTCCCATTGGTCAAAGTTGGTGCTAATATGGAGATGTGTAATAATCAACAATAGATCCATCATTGATAATTAGATCAATATAACTGGCCAATTCTTACGCGATTTATTTCCAGTGGATTGAATCGTCAAAGAAAATTTGACTATAGCGGTATGTTTGCACTTGTAGGGTTATTGGTTTCTGTATCAAAAACCAGTACTTTAACATAAATAAATCCCACAACTCACATTTCTTGAAGTACAAAGCCCATTTTTCTTTTTTGAGAAGTCTGGTACTGTGATATTTACTTTAATATCGCAAATATTAGTAATATGAGTTAACTGTGATAGCAGTCATAAATCAGGAGTTTTATATGCCATTCACCTTAGCAGGATTACAATTTCACTCAGAACTATTTCTGATTGATAGTTTTCAAAGGATTTATGGGTAGTTATTTTTTTCTGCTGTGCTTCTGAAATTTTACATTAAGTATGTTTTAACCCGCCAGATGCCACTTTTATCTCATTGATAATCATTCTCCATTCAGACCCTAAGTCCGTTACTTTTCTTGTTGCTTGCGGTGTACATAGGTGGACTGACACACCCTTCCTAAGTCATCTGTCTGTATTCCACACTGACATGTGAAATCATGGCTATATCACTTGTGGAAATGGGTGGCTATAATCTGGCCCATGAGTGTGTAGACTGATGTGAAATACTAATAATGTACTTTTTTTTTTTTTTTTTACCCTTAACAGAAATAAGAAAAACAGGCTGTCAAAACACGACGAATATCACGATCAGGAACACCACGGTGTCTGTCACTAAAAGATGACATTTATTTACAATTTAAAAGATGTACACCACACCAAGAGGTTAAAAATCAGTGACAAGATCTTTCGGGGCTTCTAAAGCACATCTTCAGGTCGAGTGACACAAAATGAAACGTGCACATGAGCATTTATATACAAGTTGAAAGTAGACCATCATGCCCTGCCTGGGAGGTCGTAACATGTTGCCAACGTATAATCTGTAATCATGTATAAAAAAAATAATAATTGAACAATGTGAAACTTTAGCATTTTATACAACATTAGTGATGTGGTCGAACTCGTTCATTAAGTTCAGCCAGGGTTGGGGGACGAGCACAGGGGGGGGGGCTCATCATTGCAGCAGATTGAGGCAAATTTGTAGATACATAAGCTTTCTGCAAATAATAAGGCATATTTATTTGGAACAGTAGCAATAATAGCTGTTTGTGCCCAATTAGCTTAAAGTAGGACTGTTCTTGAAGGTGAATTAATTATTCACCTTCAAGAACAATCCTACTTAAAGCAGTGGACAGTAATCCTCAGTGTACAGTGTATTGGTATTCTGCCATTCTCACCCCTAAATTGCGGAGGATAGAACCGATATAACAAGAATATGTAAGATCTGGTACATTTGAGGAAAGCAGTACGTTGTACACACCACATTTCTTATGCAGAGGTATTGGATCACGAACTCTGGGCACAAGTTTAAAGTTATTGGCTGTAAGAACACCAAAATCGAGGTCATACTTTCTACATAGATTCTTAAGTATGTTTACAAGAGGAAGAAGAAAATCAGTAGCACCAATAAACTTAGGAGTGGAAATCAAACGATTATAATCTTGTACCAGCTTGAATACGGTCTTAGCTGAATAGCCAAACATTTGTGCAATCTCAACTTTATTAAGTTCTTTGTGCCGAAGTTGATTGGAGGAAGATTGTGAAAATGAGCGTCTTATCAAGTAGTGTAAAGCAGCAAGCTTATGAGACTAAGGGTGTGCTGAATCAATGGAATTGTCTTTTTGTATATAAATGTTCATGTGCACGTTTCATTTTGTGTCACTCCACCTGAAGATGGGTGCTTTAGAAGCCCCGAAAGATCTCGTCACTGATTTTTAACCTCTCATCTTTTAAATTGTAAATAAATGTTAAAAAACAGTGACTAGATCTTTCGGGGCTTCTAAAGCACCCATCTTCAGATGGAGTGACACAAAATGAAACACGCACGTCAACATTTATATACAAGTTGAAAGTGGACCATTCCATTGATTCGGCACACTCTTGGTCTCATAAGCTTGCTGCTTTACGCTTCTTGGTAAGATGCTCATTTTCACACTCTTCCTCCAATCAACTTCGGCACAAAGAACTTAATAAAATTGTTGAGATTGCACGAATGTTAGGCTATTCAGCTAAGACCGTATTCAAGCTGGTACAAGATTATAATCGTTTGACTTTCACTACTTTGCAAAGTTTTATTTCCACTTCTAAGTTTGTTGGTGCTATTGATTTTCTTCCTCCTCTTGTAAACATATTTAAGAATCTATGTAGAAAGTACAACCTTGATTTTGGTGTTCGTACAGCCAATAACTTTAAACTTGTGCCCAGATATCGTGATCCAATACCTCTGCATAAGAAATGTGATGTGTACAACGTACCGCTTTCCTCAAATGTACCAGATCTAACATATTCTTGTTATATTGGTTCTACCCTCCGCAATTTTAGGGGTGTGAATGGCAAAACACCAATATACTGTACGCCGAGGATTACTGTCAACTGCTTTAAGTAGGACTGTTCTTGAAGGTGAATAATTAATTCACCTTCAAGAACAGTCCTACTTAAAGCTAATTGGGCACAAACAGCAATTATTGCGACCGTTCCAAATAAATGTGCCTTATTATTTGCAGAAAGCTTATGTATCTACAAATTTGCCTCAATCTTCTGCAATGATGAGCCCCCCCCCTGTGCTCGTCCCCCAACCCTGGCTGAACTTAATGAACGAGTTCGACCACATCACTAATGTTGTATAAAATGCTAAAGTTTCACATTGTTCAATTTTTTTTTTATACATGATTACAGATTATCCGTTGGCAACACGTTACGACCACCCTGGCAGGGCAGGATGGTCTACTTTCAACTTGTATATAAATGCTCATGTGCGTGTTTCATTTTGTGTCACTCGACCTGAAGATGGGTGCTTTAGAACCCCGAAAGATCTTGTCACTGATTTTTAACCACTTGGTGTGGTGTACATCTTTTAAATTGTAAATAAATGTCATCTTTTAGTAACCGATACCTTGGTGTTCCTGATCGTGATATTCATCGTGCTTTGGCAGCCTGTTTTCTCATCTTTGTTATCATCCAGCACAAATTTTTTATTTCTTTTTAACCCTTGTTGTGTTCACATTTTACATAGTCCAATATGTGACGTGTGAAAACTAAAAGACTTGCAGCAAAAAGTATTTTGCCTAGTTTTCTTTAATTATTTCTTTTACTCTGAGCTCTGAAGTCCCCCCCCCCCCCCCCAAACCTCAGATAATATAATGAAGTGTGCAGTGTACCTCAGATAACATAATGAAGTGTGCAGTCAGCCATACAGGCTGACGGTAAAAGTGACAGGCTGCCAAAGTAAACTGTGTTCACTGAGAGATGAACTCTGGCCATCGTCCATTATTTGGTTGCTGAGGGGTAAGGCAGTAAGTACTTGGTCCACTCCATGTGCCAACCCCCACACCCCCAACTCCGCCCCCATGTAACAACGCCAGACGGTTCAGGGAGATATGCTACATTCGCCTGTTTCTTTTCCCATTTTATGACTTAGTGGGGGAGATCTTTTGAGATACAAGGTGTCTTTGAAAGCCCTCCGCTAAATTGATTTTCATACCAATTTGCTTTCTGCTTATTTGTGAATCGGATGTTTGAATTTTCTTCGCTGCCTTTAGTATGTATTCTACCTGCCTTGCTGTGCATTTGTTTAGGAAGTAGTAGCTCGTTAATTCTAAAATAGAGCAAAATGTTTGTCAGAACACCTATCCAACAACAAAATTAGCAAGGTAAAAATTCATTAAATTTTGAGAGTTTGTGTCAAATTGCTGGTGAAATAAAAAATGCAGCATGGGAAAACTGTCAAAAGTCAGGGAAGAGAAGTTGTGGCAAATGTGCTTTCATGGAGAAAGAAAAGTGTAACCAAAGCCCAAATCTTTCCTCTAATGATGTATTTGGTTGTGTTGTAGCAGCTACTGGGCTATCCATGAGCACGGTGAAAAGGATTTAAAAAAAGAAAAAAAATCTATAGTGGAAGATTTTAGAGGGGGAAGGGGAGGGGCCAGAACTGCTCCGAAACGGGATTTAGACGAGTACGAGAGATCTGTAATTTGAAGAACAGTACATGACATGTCTTCTAATAAAAACATTCCCATGCTATCCAGCTTAAGAAAGAAACTAAGCAAAGATGAAGACATTGAAGTTGGAAGGACTACGGTGCATAAAATTGAATAGGAGGAAATTTTTGATGGAGTGACTGGAAATCGCAGCAGAAAAACAGGAATTTTTGAAGGAAATGAAACGAAATACGGAATTACCAAATCCTAGGCCTGTGGTATACTAAGATAAGACCTGGATATTCACAGCAGCCACTGCACTCCCAAAGGATGGCTAAAAGTTTTCCAGTAACAAAACTACCGGTTTAAGTTTGAAAATGCCTGTCTGGAAAGGAACTAGATTCATCATTTGCCATTTTGGTTCAAAGGAAGGTTTTGTTGAAGGATCCTCTCTCTTCTTCAGATCCAGGAAAGTGACTGGTGAAATGAATGCTGAAAACTTTTCAAAGTGGTTCCAAGAACAACTGCTTGTAAATCTACCGGCCAACTTCATAATTGTACTGGATAATGCTCCCTATCACTCGATTCTCATAGAGAAAGCTCCGACATGAAGTTGGCGGAAACAGCAAATCGTCGAATATCTGGAGAAGCATCTCATTTTCTTCAAAAAAGAAATGATCAAAGCGGAACTGCTACAACTTTGCCCACAAGTCAAAACAACCTAAGTGTTATGTCATGGATGAAGTTGCTGAAGAACATGGGCATAGAGTTTTGAGGCTTCCACTGCAATCTCAACCCAATAGAATTAATGAGTAGATGCCAAAGGCTATGTCACCCAAAATAATGCGACATTTTCAAAAGGAAGAATTGAAAACTGATGGAAAGACGCTAAACCAAGGATCACAGCAGCAAAATAAAGCTCATGCAAGAAAACGACTATTTGATAAACGATAGAATTATTGATGGTGTTGGATAGCCCAGTTAACCGATGAGTATGAAATTGAAGGAATTCATCCGTTTGACTCTGATTAAAAGTTTCCTGATGGTGCTTTAGACTTCCCTCTGTATCGTGTAAAGCATACCATCTGTCCTATCTGTAGTTTTCCAGGGTTCCCAGAGATGTAACGTGAATGTAAGGAAATAGAAACTCTTAGTCGTCCCTGGACTCGCTCTTCAATTTAAGCATTTTTTTTTGCACTTAGAATACTACATGATAAATAGTTTGACTTATTGTGACATTACCCAAGTATTAACAAACATAATTTAAAACACACACAGTAATAAATTATAACGCTGTTTAAAATGCACTTGTCAAAATAACTGTTCTAGCACACCCACATTACAAAAGTCCTTGTTTGGCACACTCCAGTGAAAATAACACACAGAAAATCACACACATTAATAAAAACAACAAACATTTCAAACACAAGAAATCATCCAGAAATCAACACTTTTAAATACAATCTCTTGTTTCCTACCTGCTTATTTTCTTTTGCTCTGTTTCTTACTTTCTGTCCATTTCTCTTTCGCTCGATCTTTTTTCAGACTGATATTAAAAACTGGTAACCTACTAAAATCGGACACAAACCTAACACGTCGAAGGATTAAAAAAGAATAATCGATTCCATTAAATAGATTAAAAAAAATATTTTAAAACAAAAAATCAACAGTACAGCAACAAAATCATTATGCCCAAAAGTTTAACAACAACTTGACATTACTGTGAATTTGTGAATTGTTACTTTTTTTTTGACATGTTAGAGAGAGAGAGGCATTAAAATTTGTGATCAAGTGCAGGTCCTTTTGTTCGAACTAAATTTGAGTTGTTTTTCATGTGAATTAGCTAAAAAAATTCCCCTTCTATTTTCCCCTAAACTGAGTTATAGAATGTTGTTTAAGCTCCAAAATGAATCTCCGAGCATATTCATGTGAGTGTTTGTACGATAAGTTTCATTGTTATAAAACAGGTTGCAGAATATAAAGACAAATATAATAACATTTCCCAAATCTATACCCCCCCCCAAGAACTTTCCAATTTTCCGTAGAGTGCTCTGATGCCCCCTTCTTCGTCTCCTCATCTAATCAGCCCCTCAAGTCACTGCCCAGAGACATGATTTGGGAGAGGAGCTGAGTTGAGGGTGTGGGGGTTGGCAGAGGAAGGTGTGGGCTGAGTACTTATTACCTCACCCCTTGGCGGGCAAATAATGGATGATGGCCAGGGTTTATCTCTCGGTGAAAGCAAGATTAAGCTGTGGTATGTTAAAATTTTGGGAAGGGACAAGCATGTGTGGGACATGGAGATGAAGCTACATGCACAATGAACTAGAAACTAGAGGAAGACTTAGGGGGAGGTGGAAAAACCATTTCAACAGGAAGACAGAATAATGGGACCGCCTCCATGATGGATAAGTGGTTCGAGGCTATGTCATTTGACTATGGACTTGGGTTCAAGACATGAGTAGTGTGGTTGTCCAATTGCACTGACACCGTCCTGTCCCTAGAACCAGTGGCTCTAAATTAGGAATAGACAACTGCCCAAAGCTTTAAGAGTTGCTTGTAGTGGTAATGGTCCTTGAAAAAAAAAAAAAAAAAAAAAAGCAATTTAACGAGTTTAAGGCAAAGATCAGCAGCAGCTTCCCATTTAACTAGTAGAATCAGCAGCAACTACCCTTCCAAAATGTGACTAATCATGCAGCAGAAGATAATCAGTATGAGGAGCTGGTTTCTAATAATTTGTCCGTGATAGGCCTGTGTGAGGCATGATTGATGTGTTTGTCGTATGGCCCTTCCCTGGAACTAGTCACTCCATACTGGGGACGCGCAACTGCTCATAGCCCACTGAGTTGCTCATGATGGTTATTAACATCCTTACCCCCAAAGAATGTGTTTATATAGCTCTCTGTGCTTCATTGAACATTATCTTTTCTGACCTTCATGCTTTGTGAAATGAAACTCTGCTGATATTATGAGAGACAAAAGGGTATTTCTCCCAAATCAGCTATACCAGCTTTGTTGCAACTGAGGTAGAAAAGAAAATTATTTTCCAGATCAAATACAGTTTTTTTTAATACATGTTTATAAATTATAGTGCTGCTCACTGAAAGTTTGAGTAATTGTTTTAATAAACGCTGGAATCGCACTAGACAAGTTAGAATATTGCAAGAGGCTAATGACTACGCAGAAAACCAATTCTTGATAAGCAAATACAATTGTCATTTCAGACATAAAATATAGAACTATTTTTGTGTGGAATGAATTTTCTGTACAGTGACTTTTAAACATTATGTTCATTGATGTTCTGTTGCCAGGCTGTTATGCCATGAAAAAAGCAAATTACTCAGTAGAAATGATTTAATTTCTAATGAATGATTTGTTGACATTGCTATTGTTTTTTCTTTTAGTTGTGCCCTTTTCTGTGGTGGTACATGGTCATTTCAGCCTCGTGTCATTCTGAAAGTTATTGGCTGTGTTGTAAATTGAATTTTATTTTTATTCACTTTGTAGGTTGTGTATGCCATTTCTTTTCACACTCCACATGCTGCTGTAAAAGTTTTTTTTTTTTTTTCCCCATGTAGTTTTTCATAGTTTTTCCTGATGTGTGCTTGCATTTAGTGAACTTAGTCAATAATCATGTTTATTCCCTCTGCCTCTTATTTGATTTCTTCATCTGATGGGAGAGTTTGTCAGAGTATTAATTCCAAGTTCTGCTTCTGTGGTATTTAAAATAGAATGAAAGGCTGGAATTAGAATGAGTAATATGAGTCCAATAATTTTTGTTACTTTGTCATGTTGCATTTTTATGTTTCTTGTGGTTTCACAACAGGTGAAATATAAACCGTCACTTGGATCTGAGCAACACAAGTCCGAATATAACACACACCTTCTGGTGGTTAAATCAGGTGAAAATATCCTTTTTAGGTGCAACATCTATTTTTAAAATTATACTGACCACATTCATAAAAAAATGTTTTGTCTAAGTCAAAAGATGCTCCTTGTTTGTAAATGTTCTACAGATCATACTGTGTACTACATTTTTCAGTTAATATGTGTTTTAGACACTGTAAAATTCCCAGTACTGTGGCTGCATTGTGATATACATACATTTTTGATTTATTCCTCCCCAACCTAAGGAGGAACATACGTAAAAATAAAGAGAAATCAAAACAAAATGTTGTGAATTCTGTCTAGTTTCCAAGTGGTCTATATAAGCTTCTAAATTCTCATTTGAGTTGTTTGCCTTACTAGTGCTGGGCAACTTCTCATATGTTCAAGGGGATTATCAAATCCTGAAAGAAAAGAGTGGATGGGGGTACCAGCATATTTAGAAGATTCCGGGTTTGTTTACCATATGTCACCAGCAAGGTGGTGACAGATAAAAATCTTTGGTAAATGTTTTTCAATGAGGTACATGTATACAAGGCTACCAGCTATTGCAAATTTCCCATAATTATTGGTCTTTCATAATTCTTCGGGATTTTAACAGTTGGCATTCGACATTGCTTGAAAAATCCTGGAAAATCACTTGCCAACCAATTCAGTGTACAATACATAAATTTCTCACTTTCACTTCTGAACAATAGCTTTTTTGCCTGACAATCAAAGGTACTGGAACTTCAATTTTGGTTCCTTCCAGCACTAAACCATCTTCTTGCACTTGCTGTTGTATGGCAAACAGCTCACCATTTGCTCGTTTGATGCTTCACTTTCAACTGCAGCTGTTAGCACTTGAACTTGTCGCAATGGAGAAATATGATCGCAACATTTTATAGAGAAGCACCCGAACACTCCCACAGCCACTGTAAGACCCAAATAGCTGTTCAGTCTTATGTACTATTCCATTCATGGACTTCCATGTCCAGTATTAGTAGCTGTTTGTGTCAAATTAATTGGAGCTTTCTGGCTTTCATTTGATGGCAATTCTGACCTCTTACTCTTAGCAACTGTTAAAGAAGATTTAGTAAAGCAAGTTGAATTTTTTGGGATATACAAAAGAAGTGGACATGTTTAAGAACTGTATTGTTACTGCCACTGAAGAGGTCTGTGGCACCACTATAGTGGGTTGATGCTTGGTGAAACAGTGAGATAAAAAAAATCAGTAAAGAGAAAGAATGGAGGCATTTTGGGGAATGTTTCAAGGTAGAGTTTTTGAGGATGAATATATCTGTAAGAAGTGTGAGGCAGCAAAGCTGGTTCACCAGAGTAAGGTAAATGATAGGAAGGAAAATGTGGACAGGCATGAATTGGCTTTTGGGAAAGGTAGAAAAACCTTCTGGAAGTACATGAAACAGGAAAATAGCTGAAATAAAATTTCAAGTTGTGTGAAGAATAGGATTGGAGAAATAATATGGGAGCCCAATGAGTTAAGTGAAAGATGGGGTGAATACTTCTGTGAGTTATTAGATCAAGAAAATAAAGGCGATTCTGAGCCAGAAGCAGATTATCACAGTGAGAGATGGAAGCACAGGAGGGATCTCAAAAGAAGAGGTATGTAAAGCTCTAAAATCTCTTCAGAATGATAAGGCTCCAGCAGTAGATGGCACAACGTCTGAGATGTTAAAATATGGTGGTGATTCTAATTGACTGGTTAACTGAAATTTGCCAGTTGTGCTGGGAGTTAGGAATAATCCCCCAGGATTGGAAGGATACATCATTGTTCCTTTGTACAAGGGAAAAGGTGATAAGACTGAATGCAAGAATTGTCGTGGTATTAGCTTGCTGGGTATGCCCAGGAAAGTGTTTGGAAAGGTCATTATTAATAAGGTACGAATTCTTACGTCAGAGAAAGTGTGGGTTTATGCCTGGTCAGGGCTGTGCTAACCAAATTTTTGCATTACACATGATCGAGAAGTATCTGGCTGTTGGTAAGAAAGTTTTTGCTGCCTTCATAGATTTAGAGAAAGCTTACGACTGAGTAAAAATAGGACTCTTCTGTGAAAGGTTCTGAATAAATATGGTATTACAGGGAATCTGCTTAATAGTGTGAAAGCCATGTGTGCTGGCAATAGAGCTTGTGTACGAGTTAATGGTGGTGTATCAAAATGGGTTTCTGTTGGTACAGGAGTCGGACAAAGTTGTGTAACGTAACCATGGCTGTTTAGTATATTTATGGATGCATGCATGCGTGATGCCAAAATGGACAATACTGGTTTATGTCTTGGCAATATCCATGTGTGCAGATTGTTTTATGCTGACGACACAGTCCTGTTGTTAGAGAGCTAAGTTGAGTTGCAGAGTATTTTGTCCCGGATGTATGAAATTCAAATTGGGTATAAATAAGGGGAAAACCAAAGTTATGGTTTTTGAGCAAGGGAGTGTTAGTACTGAATGCAGGATAAGTCCAAATGGCACAGTGTTTTACCAAGCAAACGAGTTTGTGTATTTAGGAAGCATGTTTGACAGAGAACAATTAGATGGTGAGATTATTCCTCACACTGATCGTGTGAGGAATAAAGACGTGTTGCAGTTGTGTAATGTGAGGCAAAATGTTGTCAGTAACTTATATTTTTAGGTGGTTTAGTCATGTTAAAAAAATGAATGATGAGATGCTTACTAAGGAAATTTTTTCATCCCAAGTGGCAGGAAAGAAAAGTAGAGCGAAGGCCAAGGAAATCCTTAAAAGCGTTATTTTAGAAGAAATGTTGATATGAAAATTTTTGCTAAGTAGAAAAATAATTTATGAAATAAAGAAAGAATTATTGAGGAAAAGTAAAACAAATTCGACTGAGAAAAAAAGTGCATGAATCAAGCGAACGTTACATTCAAAAATAGCTCATAGGCTAAGAAATAATACTCGATCGAATTATGAATACACTCAGCTTTGAATATTCCCTCGTTAACAACATACAGTGTGGTTTTAAAAGGATAGTAATTCACTTTTGAAAATCTACTCTCTCTCTCTCTCTCTCTCTCTCTCTCTCTCTCTCATTAAAAGCTGCAGCACTTGGCAAAAGAAGAAAAATTATGAAATCATCCTGAGTTAGAAAGTTATGACTACCACTCACAATCCTTGCCACTCCCTCTCCCCTGCAAACGATGACAGGCAGTGATACATGCCCCGACGCATATGGTGTTTCTCGAAATGTCTGAATATTTTTTTATTTTTTTTTGTTCATAGTTCAGTAAGTTTTTAGTGGATTGGAGTTAAATTTGCATGGTGACTTTATATGACCAAGTTACCACAACTGTAAAAAATTCAGCTCTTTCAATTTAAGAATTTGGAAAAATGATATAAGTTAGAAAATGGTAGAATAGGAATGAGAGAGAAAGCCTCAGAATAAAAATGGATAAAGTATCGAAGAGTGCAACAAACTTCGTTTTTGTATTTCAGTGTCCATTTTAATTTATATGATCTATGCATTTCACATGTTTAATTGATATGGCAATAGATAGTGACTAAATGTCCAATGAATTTTCTTTATGGACTTTACAATTCCTGAATGTTGGCAAGTCTGCTGTGGTAGTTCTACAATTTGCTCTGTATAGATTTGATCTAGACTACTCTCAAAACACAGTGAGCTACATGTTTTACTCAATTTAATTTTTATTAGTAAAAATGTCACAGAACACAAAATTTTGTTCAATGTGGTTGGCAGAGAAGGGCAAAAATGGTGCTCTTGCCAGTGATTGGGATTTCTACAAGCATTTTCACATTCTGATTGCATAGAACAGCAGTGAAAAGTATATTAAAACATCAACTAAATATTAAAACATATCATCCAGGCCATTTTCGAAATGTTCAATAATGCTTTAATGTTAGCTCATGGTACCAAAACTTTGGAATGAAAGCCAACTAAACTGAATGACAAGAATTTGATAGCCTAAGCTGTAATGGCATAAACAGCTGTGACGAACAGTTGTTTGTTTGCATCTTGCACTGATTCAGTGGAAATGCATTAGTTAAAAGCTTAAAAAAATTGGACAGTGATGGAAAAGAAAACAATATGGGAACTGGACAAAAATCAAGAAACTAAGTGAAATCCATCAAGAAATATCTGAATTTAGAAATTAAAAAAAAAAAAAAACTTAAAGAGCCATAATGAAATGTATCAGTACAATCCTAGTTTAGAATTATTGCCTCCCGTATGACCAAGTTATTCATAATTCTGTGGAATTATTTTTTTTTATATATATTCCTGACTCTCACTACCACATTCTAATGTTATCACTTATTTTTCCAAATTGAAAAAAAAAAAAATGTACTGTATAGTTATAGTTACCAGAATTTACTTAAATTGTCATATTTGTGAGGAGTGGGCTGCTTAGGTCAGATTGTGCAAACCAATTGTAGAGCCTTATGATGAGGTTCACAAGAATTTTTTTTAAATATTGATATTTTTAAAGATGGGGGATAGAGTTTTTCAGTTGCTCATTGTAAATAATTGGAAATTATATTGTTTTTTATTCTTGGCAGTCTTAAAGCATGATAATAGAGTGGACTGTTGGTGGGCCAACCAGGTATTATAAGTTTTAAATATTGTTATTTAAAGTTAAATGAAGTAATGGTATCCCTTCAAAAGAAGTCTGCTTTCCTTTTAACTTGCCACTGTGCTGTCAAAACCTGTAAAGATGGCTAACCCAATTTTGTAATTGCTGTCACCATATCCTTATATAAACACAATTATCTACAGCATCAAAATATTCCACCCTTGGAATATATCTTAATGCTATATCGATATAACAAAATAGTGTGGATACACCACAGTTAAATAGAACAAGTGCAAGACTTTGAGACAATAATGCAGGTCTTTACACAGTTGTTGCTTGCCAACAGGTGGCATTTTCAGGGCACTACAACATCATCTAGACTAAAACGTAAATAGAACAAGAGGTTAAAAATAAAATGAACAGTGGTCATGTGATACACTGCTGGACAATTGCTAAGGACGGATCATAAACGGCTATATAGCGCATAAAAAAGTAAGTGTGGTTGGATGCCAAGTGAAATAAAATAATGTCAGAATGCCAGGACATTACAAGAAAGACAATTTATTATGCTCTGAAATCCAGAAGGCTTTGGAACGTGTTCAAGGGACAAACAGGCCATTTTGTGCAGAATACGTAAACGTGGAAAAAATGCAATTACCGTCCGCAGGTGTTCCGGCGTAAGATGTCAATACGGGATATGACCACCATGGAGGGCTATGCAAGATTCCACACATCGTGTCATGCTTTGCACAACATTATCAAGCAGCTGTTGGGGTAATTTATCCCATTCCTCTGTCAGTGCACAGATGAGGGTGTCCTTGTTTATTGGAGGGCATTGGCGACCAGCAAGACTCCTCCTCAAAGCATCCCACACATTTTCAATGGGATTCAGATCTGGAGAACGTGCTGGCCCTACGAGAGGCGTTAAATATCCTCGCTCTCAAGACACTCCTGGACAGCGACTGTTCGATGACATGTTGCGTTGTCGTCCATGAAAATGAATCTATCACCGACAGCACCATGGAATATGCAAACATGAGGTAGCAGAACATCATTAATGTATCGTTGGCCTGTCATAGTCCCAGTTGGAAGCACATAGAGGGACGTACGGCCATTGATCATGATGCCAGCCTATACCATGACACTACATGTCGGATATCGGTCCCTTTTTCTGTATGTTTGCTAGACAATATGCAGTACCACTATCACGCCAGATCAGTTGTCGTCGACAATCAGACGATAGACTGTATCTACTCTCATCTGAGAAGAGGACAGCAGACCAGTCGTTATCAGTCCAATTGCGATGTTGATGGCACCATTGCTAACGGGCGGTACGGTGATGTCTGGACAATGGGATGCACATAACAGGACGGTGGGCGTATAGTCCTCCTTCATGCAAACGTCTGGCGACAGTTTTTTTGGGAGATCCGCTTGCTAGTAGCAGCCATAAACTGATTTGCTACCTCACTAGCTGTACTGCGCTGGTGTCTTTTTGTTGATAGCACTATGTACCGATCTTCTGCAGGTGTCGTACTGCGAACACGACCTCCCCCGTGGCTTTTACTACACTCTCCATTTGTTTGAAATGATTTCCAAAGCCTTGAAACAACACTGTGGCTGACGTCGAACTCCCCGGCAACATCTGTTATTTTTCGCCCTTCTTCAATCTTGCCAATAATACGGCCATGCGTAAAATCATCTAGGTGATGTCGGGAAGACAGACAGGAAATTGCAAATTCAACGATTTATTCTTTCTCTTTCAACTTTGCGTTTGAACAACAACGGTCAATACGCGTCAAATCCTTTATATCTCTTATCAGCACTATGACGTCATAAACAAGTTCGGCAATCCAAAATTTGCATACGCACAACACGTCTTACTGTATCCCGCACCTATGCTGATTTTCACATTTTCCTGCCTTCCATTTTATGGTTGCTATCGTTGCCTTTGTCCGGCAGTGTATTACTTAAGCTTGTTATCTCACGGTGTATACATGATAAAGTTATTTTGTGTTAGTTTTAAAAGCGCAGTCCATGCACGTGGTAGATCCATGTATACAAAATCCCCTTAGTAAGTTTCTTTTTTGCTGTGATGTATGGAGCAGTATCCTTAAAACCCTTCCATAGCTGGGTTGCCTCATTATTTAATACCTCCTTTGACAATGCAGCCTTGAGTTTTCCATATCTGATATCCCTTTTATGTTTGTCAAACATTGTAGCAAAAGACCAATAGAAGGATTGTTAGTGTGTGTTTTACTTCTGTTATTTATCATTCTCGCATTTTCAATTATCTCAAGGACACTTGTTAATATTCGCACAGCAAGGTTTAGTAGACTTTCAATTTTAGTTTTTACAGCTTCACTGTCTGAACATATAGAAAATGCCTGGGTTGCACATGATCTGATGAAAATCATGAAAGCTTCATTTTAATTGACAGGGCAAAATGATCTTGGGTTCATAATGTTACTTATCGATGTTGGTTTATGGTAAACAGAAGTGCACAGGTGGCCAACTACTGTTTTCCTTATCATTACACCCGGAAACAGCAGAGTTATCCACCGCTGTTTCCATGGTGAATTTAATTGCAGGGTATATAGAATTGATTTTATCCAGGAAAGATTGAAAGTCCTTTCTACTAGGTTTCCATATAAAGAAAATATCGTCAACATATCTTGGCCACATTGATGGTTTCATTGAAAATTCATTCTGACATTACCTAAAAAGTAATCACAGACCAAAACTTTGTGTCACCATAAAGGGATGACAAGTCTAGACTAGTTTCAATTAAATGTGCCTCTAAGCTAGGGTGTGGAAGACATTCTTTTGGGAACTGAATGCTCTCTTAGGAGAGAACTTGGCAAAACTCAATGGTAATGTGCTTTCTGTATGTTTAGGGTGCCTACAGATGGCTACATTTGCTTTCTCCCCATATATATAGTTCAGTGCAATGGGTTCCCCATTATCATCGTTATTCACAGAAGATATTCTTAACAAGTATGAAGACAAAGTTCTTTTTTTATGGAAGATATGTCGATGACACACTGTTGTTTTGGAAAACTGATACCTTGTAGTTGGATATTCTGAAAAGAGTTTTGTGACAAATACCCGAGTATCGATTTCTACAATGGAACTGGAGAATAATAATAAAATAAATTTCTTGGACTTCTCAATAATAACACAATTATCTTGTAATTTCAGTGTTTATAGAAAACCAACTTATGTACCGATACTCATTCCTGCAAACTCGTACCATCCTAGGTCGTGTAAATTATCAGAAGTTTAGTACATAGAACACTTACTCTCTCAAGTAATAACACTTTTAAAGAAAATGAACTACAGTGGATGATTAAAACAACCGAACAGTTAGGATATAGCACCTCAGATTTCAAGAGATGAATATATGATTACAAACATCCTACTAATAAAATCAAACGAGACAAAAAGTATTGTGGTAAATTTCAATATTATAAAGCAGATATCAAACATAATTATAAAATAATGTAAAAAACACCTTGATATTGGAATCGCTGTAAGTGGTTACAAAGGCATAATCATGAATAATAGGGAAAAAACAAAGCTTTTAGATAGCATTCCAATAAAATCATTCAATGACAACAATAGAATTAAATACGTAGGAAGCACAAAAAATAAACTACAAAAATGTTTATTACAACATGTAACAGATTGGGAAAAAAAGAGAAGAAAAAAAGTTGCACTAGTATTATTTAGAGTCACTGGTTCCAGGGAAGGTAGTGAGCCAGTGCCGTAAGACAAACACAACATCCATGCCGCATCGGGATTCGAACCCGGACCCCTTTCGGACGAATGGTCGGAAGCCATCAGTGCGACCCAAGATGTTGAAATAGTTTGCGAGCAACTCACTGAAAAAGCTATTTCTTATGCTGAAGCTATAATTATAGAAAAAAACTAAGAAAAACAACTAGCATCAGTAGTGGAATAGAGTTACCAATGCCCTAGAAGATTCTCATTAAAAAAGATAAACTACAAAAAAAAAATATCATATCCAACTAAAGCGGAATTTCTACACATAGCAGAGTTTTTGGGTCCCCGAGAAGAGAGAGAGAAACGTCACAATACGATGACAATAAAAACAGATAATAGCTGAGATTGGGAATTCGAGGTACGTGGCATAACCCTCATAGAGTTCGGAGCCAACGGAGGACTCGGTGTCCCTGATGATGGCAACCATTAGTTGCTGAAGAAATGCATTAGACAGTACAACCAGGAAGTCCAGATGAGGTTTTGGTTACTTGTACCTTCTGATGCTTTGATGTTCATTATTTCGTTGTTGGTTCGTGGCTATTACTTTCCAGAACATTTTTTTTTAAACAAAATTTTCAATTGCTGTGTTTTTTAAGTCTACCAAGTTCTTTCGTTTTAAATTCCTGGTCAAGTGATATTTTAACTTCTTGTTCATCTGGAGATGATATCTTTGACTTGGGTGTTGGCTAATAGTTTCAGCTCTGTGAATATCCTTTGTGCAACATAGTGAGAAATTATCCCACCGATCGGGGAATGGTCTAGCAGTGATTTCGTTGTTGTAGGTTGGGTGATTCCTGTAGTCCTTTTAGTATAATAATTCATAGTGTGACATTTATAATTCCATTATTGCCGATACTTTTGACTTTGTGAACAAATGTGAAATTATCCCATCAGTGGCCAAGGTCGACTTCCGATGCAGCCCAAAGGTACGTCGCAATTTCTAAGTCTTTGTAAATATTTTTAATGTTTAACAGTTGAGAAGTGCATTGGTTGCCAAAAAAAAAAAAAAAAAATAATAATAATAATAATAACATAGAAAAAGTTTTAACTGTTAAGCCATTACAAAATGAAACTTAACAAATGTTGTAATACGTTTTTATCTTGGCATATCAAGAATAGCATTATACATTCCATATATGTTGCCAAGTAGTCAATGTAAAAACCAAAAAAAAAAAAAATAATAATAAAAATACTGGCAGTTCAGTTTATAAAATCACACACTCTTTTATAAAAGTATTTCTTTTGAAATTAATTATGTGTGAAATAAAATTTGCAACTAGGCAACAGTGTTAATACAATTAAAAACAGTAATAGGTAATGAGACAAAAAGATACTAAGAGACATCTGGCATTTGTAATATTCCCATTAGCAATAATCCTCCAATGTATAGTTAGCACAAAAAGTAAATTAAAACATAGAGGGGTTGGCCAAAATAATGGAAACTCCTTGAAACCGTAGGTGTTAATCACCTAATATGATGTGGGAGCACCCTTGGCATTTAAAACTGCTTGAATCCTCCTTGGAATGGACACATACAAGTTCTGGATGGCGGCAACTGGTATGTTGTACGGCGATAAGCAGTCGCCCGTCCCTAATTTAGGGTCACTGGTTCCAGGGAAGGGAGAGAGCCAGTGCTGTAAGACAAACACAACATCCATGCCTCACCAGGATTCGAACCCGGACCCCGTTCGGACGAATGATCAGAGGCCATCGCTTAGACCACTGCGCCACCGGGGCGGCTCTCCAATTCCTTGAGAGACGCCGGAGGAGGATAGCAGGATCGCACTCTGTTTTCCAACACAAACCAGAAGGGCTCAGTGATTAAGTCCGGTGATTGTGCAGCCAGGGAAGGTGTGCAACTTCATCCTCATATTCCTCAAACCATGACTTCTGTGAATCGGGGCACTATCATCTTGAAAGGTGCAATCCCCTGACGGAAACAATGTCTGCGCTGTTGAATGCACATGGTCAGCCAAAAGAGTGATATAGTCATTGCTAGTAATTCGTCCGTGTTAGGTGATAATGGAACCTGCTGCAAACCACGAGATCGTGGCCCAAACCATTACAGAACCGCTCCCCCATGCTTCACTGTAGGAAGGAGACAGTCTGGGTTGTAGGCTTCTGCGGGAGTTCTCCACACGTAAACTCATCCTGTGGTGGGAAATAGTGAGAAACTTGATTTATTGGAAAACAAGACATGTTTCCAGTTATCCGCAGTCCACGTTTTATGTACCTGGCACCACTATAGTCTCTGTTTCATATTCACCTGCGACACCAGAGGTTTTGCAATCGTAGCTGTGCCGTAAATATTGTGCTTATGCAGTTCCCTTTGCACAGTATGGGTTAACACTGGGTTGTGGAGATGTGCATTAAGCTCACCAGTCACTTTTGTCACCATGGTCTTCCTCCTTGCTGTCACAATCCTCATTAATGTCCTTCTGTCTCTTGCAGTGATTTTGGTTTTCCTTCCACAGTTGTGTCTCGCACATGATGATGTGCCATGAACATTGTATGCTGTCGTGACCTTCGACACGGTACCTCTTGATATCCCCCCCAGTACCTGTGCCACTGTGGTTACCGACGCACCAGCCAGATGGGCTCCTACAATCTGCCCTCTTTGGAACTCCAACAGGTCACTCATTAGGCCTTCACCTGGAACGAAATTACGCAAACACCAATTTACAATGCAATCACGCAGACTCTTGAGACTATAAGCAACACTTTTTTACAAAAAAAAAAATTGTAACTACATGATCGTTTTATTCAAAAAGCAGCACATACCAAAGTCACTGCTTCCAGCAAGGTGTTTCCATTATTTTGAACAACCCCTGTGGATTGAATCAGCATTTAAAAAAATTGGCAAAAGAAAAGCGAAAATAGCACTTGTTTCCCAAGTTTGAGCAAATAAAATTTATAAAAATCTGTAAAACAGAAAAACATTTAAGATTGGCAGAATAAATATTAATTGAAAGAAGTAGGGAAAGAATATGTACCTTCAACAGTCCAAATATACTTTCAAATCAATAGGAAGAACTGACTAAATTAGGGGAAGAGGAGAATTGTTTACAAATAGAAGACATCATACTAGATAATTCAGTTTTTATTAGATAGCACCAGGCTAGCAATGTCAATTGGACTACCACAGCAACCAACCATGACACCTCTTAGGTTCACTCTGCTGCAGGCACCTGATGTGTTGAGTGCACTAGCTTCCGTGAGGATGTTGTGTTTTTTTAGTGTTCTAAATCAGGTTTTTTAACTTACACTTTTTAAATTTCAGTAGTAGTTCGTGAGTATTGGCATTTTGAATAACAGGAAACGGTATGCATGGGTTGTTGGCATGTTAAGTTGAAGTGAAAAAATGTTCTTTGATTGTTTTTCTGTGTTTGTATGTTTAAGGAATGTTTTTTTATGAATTGCCCTCGATATTAAGTTTTGGTGATTAAAGAGGGAATTGAGATACGTTGAGCCTGATATCAAAACAGTACATACAGGAAATGTTATATTAAAAATAGGAATTGTTGACATGAAGAATGCCAAAAGTAAGTATCTTATGGTACTGATATTAGTTTTAATTTGTGCATTTATTGTAGTATGGAAGGTAGAATACAAATATTCACCTGGCATATCTTTATGTTGATAGTCTTTCATGTTGGCAAGAAGCTAGGGAGTTTCTGAATGAGTGAGTGCATTGTGTAGGTGGTTCTGAGAAGGCACATTCTTTTTATGAAGATATGTAAAAGGTAGTTCAAATGAAGACAATTGAATTAACATTAAGTTATTTAATGCATAGTGTGCAAGAATGGTTGAGTTTGCAACAGATTCGTTGGCAGCATTGAGAGAATGTGTAAAAGACTGGCATACGTGAAAATGGCTTTCAAGATGGCAGCCTGCTTGAAGCTGTTTTGAAAAACAACTTTATTTCCTTAAACGTGTTGCAATACAGCAAGGATACAACCTTTCCATTATATGCAACGCTCTAACAAAATTCCGGAAACCGAAGCCTATCTCCACACTAACTCCTGTGATGCGCCCTTTGCGAGAGAATTTTGCCATTTTTCCCCATGCCATTGCCTTCAAAATTTCAAGAATTCTCAAAACCTTTAATTTTAAAGTGATTTTTAAACCCATAAATAAAATTAACTTTTTAGGCTCAAAGGATTATGTTGAAGACAGAAACTCGTGGGGAATTTATCAAATTCCATGTGAATGTGGCGCTTCATATATAGGACAGACCTGTAGAGCCTTGAGTTTTCAATTGAAGGAGCGCAAGACCTATATTCGGAACTGTGACCTAAAAAAGTCATCGATGGTTAAACACTGTTACGAAAAGGACCATAAATTTATCTTTACAGAAGCAAAACTAATTGAGAAGCCAGATTCAACCACCAAACTTGATATTTTGGAAGCTTTCCATACATAACAGAAGTTTTCGCAACTTATTAATGGCATGGCATCCACCCCATTTCTGTGAAGCGCGTGGAAGCAACTAACCAAAACCTGTGACTGTAAACACCATTTATGATGTATACAATTTGAATATTTACGTGCCATTCGTCCTGATGAAGCTAGGTCAATACCCAGCAAAACCATGGTCGACTTGAAAAAATAAATATTTGTGACAAACTATGTTGTATTATCTTAATATATATAATAGTCTTTTAAATCAAGAATGGCACCTCTATCTAAATAGTTAAAAATGCTGATATTGCAATAGAACTTACGTGGTTCGATATATTAATTTATACTACTTACGTGCAGTATTTTGTATTGTTTCGCACGTTGTAATTACAACGTACAAAACAGTACAAACTATTGCATATGATAAGTAGTGTAGATTAAAAATGGAACCATATATTTGGTTTAAAAAACCAGAGGTTATATTTGGTTTTCCATTTCCAGTTCTTACAAGTACTATGGTTTAAAAAACCAGAGGTTATATTTTATTACTATTTCCAGTTCTTCACAAGTACTATTCTGCTTTGATTATATGGCAGTACTGATTACGATTATGTTTGAATTACTGCAAGTTCTTTTGTATTGATTTCAGTAATAACTTTTTAACACACTGAACAAATTTTTCCCAGGAGATTATAAGAAGGCAGAGTGGTGTGTTGGAGCTGTGTACAGTAATAACACATCTACAACACACCACCTAGTAGTTCATCTTAACAAAGATGAGCTATTCTGACATCAGTAGAGCACATCTTTAAAAAATGGAGTTAATATACTGAAGACAAGTTGAGTTGACTAAGAATTAGTAGCCAATGAGAAAAAAATTATCTTAGTAATGAACCATTGCGATTAAAGAACTGTAAATGTGCTGAGAAGTTACTTTGTGTCATAACAAAAATGGTAAAGTGACTGGTTATTATTGAATTAGTGTGTAATATTTCATGAATATAGAGGCATGATAGTTGATGTTTGGTTACATAGATGCATTAGGATATGAAAAAATTGGATTGATTTCTGAAGATTGACACAGTTTGGTGTGTTGATCTTGCTGCAGTTTATGGGGAAGGGAGGTGGCACCTGTATGGGTTTTATTTGTAAATTATACTCGAGTATATTAAATCAAAGGAATAGAATCTTGGAAAATCAGTTCAGTGAAGGACCCTGCACTTGTATGCTATGCCTGGAAAATTTGTTAATGCTCAGATACTTTTCTGAAAGATTTCAAGATGTGATCATGATGTCTAAAAATTACAAAATCTTGTTCGGTAGAAAGTGATAATGAAGGGTTTTTTTTTATTATAGAAAACTGCAGTTTTTGAATAAAATGATTGTGTCAACATTGCCAAAATATCAGTTAGGTATACAGGAGTGTGATTTAGAAAGAAAAAGAAAACTGTTCTACTGATTCATTAATCACCACTGCTTTTTACCACAGTGAGTTTTAAAGAACTATGTTGAATTTGCTAGTAGGCTGGAACTCATCTAATTGGTGTGATTGAATGCTGACTCTGTATAGGATGCTTGTTATTTAAGTTCTCTTGTTCATGTACAAAAATGCCTTCCTATGCGGGGATAACTATTTTTCAGAAGAGTTTAACTTTGGTAGTAATAAGAAGAATGGAAAAAAGAATTGTGCAGAAGAAAATAAAATCCATAAGCTACCACCGAGTGACAGATAGGATAGTCATCAGTATAATCCCCAAAATAGCAAAATTCAGTAGAAGCATAGACTTGCATAGCATAATTTACTCAGAGTAAACTTGTCATTGCAGCAATTGTGGTGCCCTAGGGAAGTAAATTTCCTGTGTGAGGTTATCCTGGAATAAAGTATGGTTTTACTTAGCATTTCTTTTTCATGTAAGCTCTGCAGGCCTGTTTGTCATCCGGGTGCAGCCCGGAATTCCGGGTTTTTGTAATATTCTAGACACGAAAAATGTGCAGGAATTTGGGAATCCTCAATCGTAGTTTATGACAATGTTATGAAGTGGTAATTAAAGGTGCCTTTCCTAATTCAATTTTGTGCATGCTGAAAGAAAGGCTGCTTTAATCATTTTGGCAGCTGTATCTATTTATAATAGATAATGTCGTTTCACAAGATTCGATGAATCCAATGAGCTAATTGCAGAATTGACAAAAATCACTTTAGAATGTTATGGTAGCAGGACTTAAGCATTCAGAGCTGGAAAGATCTCCATAGTTTGGTTCTATTTCCAGTTGAAGAAATTTTCATTTAATCTGCTTTCCCTCTTGAGTTCTTTTAGATTTTTACAGATGTTTCTGGCCTCTTGATTTTAGTCAATACCTGTTCTCAATGTATAGAAGGATTAACAAAAGTTTTGTTTACTTCTGAAGGAAAGAAAACTTAACTTCAGAAGTAAACAAAACTTTTGTAATTTACTTCTGAAGCTTCAGAAGTAAATAAAACTTTTGTTAATCCTTCTATACATTGAGAACAGGCCTTGACTAAAATGGAGGCCAGAAACATCTGTAAAAATCCAAAAGAACTCAGAGGGAAGGAAGATTAAATAAAAATCTCCATAGTTTGCTGAAATGTTGCAAAATTTTACTTCAAAAATGAAATTTTTGAAGTTGAATTTTGCAATTTTGAGAGATCACCACCACCACTAACATCACATATAAAGTTCAAAACTGCAACTTTCGAAAGATTTCTAATATACTGTGGGGAAATTTTTTAACAAAAAAGGTGCAAAGTTAAATTTCATATCATCAGAAAGGCCATTTCTTGTTAATAGAATGAATTCAGTAATGAAGAAAAATTTCAGGCTTATGATTTATTATAAGCCTGAAAATTTTCTGGTCACAGTGGTAACAAGTGTTCACGTGAAAATATATACAGTATAATATATAAACAATATGTATTATTTATATATGCAGTGCTGCGGTCAGAGTTCAAGGTTTTTCGTTTCATCTCACAATCACCCCTGGCTCTGGAGAGACATAGTCTGTGTTGAGGTGCAGTTGTTAGCATGATTTACATTGTTTTGAAGTGTATGTAGAGAAGGTTCAACAGGATATTTAACTGGTATTTGAAGTAAATTCATCTATGTCCTAGATTTCCATGCAGTGGTTGATAATTCCGTTATCTCTGAAATGTTTCTAAAGCAGTTTCTTATGCATGTAGTTGTCAAGAAGCATCATCCTGAAAAAACTTTTCAGGTATTTGTGCTGCCAAATCATTAAGTATTGCTGAGCTAAGCTAGTCTGAAGGTCTACATGTGCCACTCATCAAAATCAAGTAATTGTATCTGCTGAAAGCAACTGTTCAGAAAAGAAAGAGGGAGGGGGGGCTAAGAAATCAAAAGTAAACTTTTGTTAAATCATAAATTTCAGCTAGTGGAATAATGTATGGCTTAATGCAGTGGTATTTGACTTGGTTCGTTCAGAGTGGCATGGCTACTCTTCCACCTTTTATGACAGCACGAAACAGCAATGTTAATACCTACTTAAGAGATGATAGCAGCAGGGAAAGTTTTAAATAAAAAAAAGTAGTGAATATATTCATTCTATGGACTGCTCTTATTGATTTTAAGGTTTATTTAGAAATTGTCACATGTATTATAGCTTGCTTTTTTTTTTTTTTTTTTTTTTTTTTTTTTTGAATGAAATGCAAAATTTTATGATTCTGTAATAATGGTAGTAAAAATTTAAAACTAGTTTTGCAGCATGGTTTAAAAAAATTTCTATACTGCAAAATGTCTTTACTTTTTTTACAGTAGGCAGTTGGAAAAAACGCGTTTTTTTTTTCTTTTTTTCAGTTTACTATTAACAAATCAGTTCTCTTTACCAACGTACTTGGTGCAAATGCTGTATGCTTTGTCATTATAGTATGTTATACTAAGGTCTGATTTTTCAGTTACGTGATGTGCAACAAACTTTTTGAAGAAATTGAATTTGACCTCATTTTGCCATCATGAGTGCATGTACAGTAACTAATCCATCCATTTCAGTTCCCCTTATCAGTAATTTGCATAGTCTTAACTAGATGTGTTTATTTTTTATTTTATTATTATTCTATATATATATATATATTATATATATATATTATGTTTTTTTTTTTTTTTGCTGTTCTTGAGCAGTTATTGTCGCCAAATATTCTGATGAATTTGAATGTGCAAAAGTGCCTCCTCAGATTCTTTTTTTTTATTATTATTATTTTTTATAAAAAAAGTTTGGTGTAATGGCATGTCACACCAGATGTTTTTTACGCTTTCCAACCATAGTTTGAAGAAGCATATATGCTCCAGCTTTGTCCTTCCGTCCCTCTCTGTCCACACGATAACTTGCGTACGAAATTTTAGTATGTGGTAGGGGACCACCTGGAGGCGAACCCTATTGAAAATTGGTAAAGTTGGGTCAATGGCCACGACATAGGAGCAGGATCCATTCCATTGCCCTTATGCATCATAACTAGCGTAAATATGGTTCGATTTCAATGAAATTTTAGTATGATGCATGGGACTATCTGGGGAACAAACCCTATTGAAAATGGATGAAGTGGGGTCAAAGGTCAAGACATAGAAGTGGGATGCATTCCATTCCCTTGTGCATCATAACGTGCATAAAAATAGTTCGATTTTGATGAAATTTTAGTATGTGGTAGGGGACCACTGGGGACAATGAACGAAATGGGGTTAAAGGTCAAGACATAGGATCGAGATCCATTCCATTGTCCTTATCCCATACTATTAAAGGAGCAATTCTTTTATGTATGTAAATTTTATTTTGAAATGGCTCTAAGGATTTTGATGAAAGTCGTTAACCTACCGTTTTCTGGTACTAGAAATTGATTTAGCTTGATCTCGACTTTAGGAAAATTTGTTTAGTGGGTTAAATAACCACCCCGAATTACCGCGTTTTTAGTGTCATGGCGTCGTCCCATTAATGTTGTCCATGCTTACAAATCTTATGATGTCACGCTCTTGCGATTGAGATGTTGGCACACAGTCGCACCATCTGTCTCATTACATCACGCGTTGTGTGTGGATCCTATTAAAGTTTTATGACGTCGCACTCTTGTGAGCAGATGGTCGCGATTCCCATCTGCTTCATTACGTCACGCATTGTGTGCGTATGTCCGTCCGCACAATAACTCGCGTAAAAATTGTTTGATGAAAATTTAGTATGTGATAGGGGAACACCTGCGAAGGAACCTTATTTAAAGTGAACGAAATGGAGTGAAAGGTCAGTACATAGAAGCGGGATCCATTCCACTGCTGTTATGCGTCATAACTAACGTAAAAAAGGTTAGATTTTCATGAAATTGTAGTATGTGGTAGTGGACCACCTGGGGACTAACCCTATTGAAAATGGACGAAATGGGGTCAAAGGTCAGGGCATAGGATCGGGATCCATTCCATCGCCCTTATGCGTTATAACTTACATAAATTTTTTTGATTGAAATAAAACTTTATCATGTTGTTCCGGAAGTATACTTTACCGGTTCTGTTGAATATCATCGAAATTGGGTCAAAGGTCAGGTTATAGGAGTGAGATTTATTCTACAGCCATTGTCCTCCTAACTTGAGTAATAACTTTTTGAGTAATGATTTCTGGTATGTTGGAAAGCGTATCAAAATCGATGCATTGCATGATTTTACTAACTTGTTTACATGCAATGCAGGTGTGTCTGATGCCCTGTATTTCAGCACTTGGTGATATCCAGTTTTCTGCGGTCATAACTTTTACACCATTCATGGACAATATCATATTTTAAGGTGAATCGTTTAATTGATCAGCAATATTAAGCATTTAAAATCATTTTATTTTAATGATTTCCCCATCGTAATGGGATGCAGTCTTCTTTCTTAAAAATAGAAAAGTCTTTAGTTGAAATTATTTTTATTCCCTGAACACTTTTCAGTATTAGAAAAACTATAGCTTATGCCATAACTATTCGTAATTTACGTGTGCACAATTATAATCATAATAGGTAGCTTACCTTTTGTGCACGTTTTGTTCTTTTTGTAGTCTAACTTGGTTCAAGCCTCTAGTGCGGTGGTCCTATTTTTCTTCAGGTTCATTCAATGCCTTGTGAATGTATAAGTCCTTGAAGTGTACTGCAGTAATGACATTTGGCCCCAACAGCATCTACTTCCCTTCCAACCACTCTTACCGACGTGTAAAACCCAACTTTAGTTGATTAATTGACATTTATAAAAACCAAGATTCTTTAACTCAAAACAAACTGACATGACCAACTATAACACAAACATCCTATTTACATACACACAAAAAATCCAACCAAAAACATATATAGTTTTAATTTTATAAAGTTATAATTTTGGTTTACAAACCACCTGTTTAAAACTATGGAACAATATATGTAATGCTACATATAGAAATTTCAGTGGATCATGGAAGAATGAAATTTTGGACACTACTTTGAGGGAAAAAGAAAGATCTGCTAAACACAATGTTACAGCTAAATTACATCAACTGCTGGACCAACATACAGGACATGAGCAAAAAGAAAATAACTATGAAGTTTTCCAGAATATGTCATCACACGAACAACGAGGGGGGGGGGAGTATGCATTTCCTCAGAAGATAACAAAAACTGAAGAATTAATACCAAATTTTGAAGATATCTTCAGAAATATCCTTAATGAGGATAAAGAGGAGTATAGTGGTAAACTATTCCGCATAATATTAAAAGAATATAATGAAAAAAAATATATAAAGAAGTTAAAATATGAAAAAAATCAACTGTTGGAATTAAAAGAAGACAAGAATATCAAATTTTGTGAGGCTGATAGAACAGGCCAAATTGCGATTTTGAATACTGTAGGATATAACCTAAAAATGAAATTAGCCATAGAAGAATTTCAATGTTCTGAGTTGAAAAAGGACCCAACTGATAATCAAGTTAGATATTTGGCCTTGCCTAATGAGATCAAAGATGCAAAACCACCAATGGGTACAAGGGTTCCACGAATGTTCGCTAAAGTTAAAATGCACAAAGATTGTAACCCCATGAGACTCATAGTGTCTAAAAAGAACTGTTCCATTGTTTAATCTTGAAAAGAATATTTAGTTTCTTGGCACCAGTGTTTATGAAAACACGTTACACTGTAAAGAATACATATGAATTTATCGAAATAGTGAAAAATGTAAACCAGGATCTAAAAGATTACAGAATGGCTATTATGGATGTCAAAGCTCCTTTTCCAAGTACCCCTGTGGTAGAAGCAATTGAGATCATTATTAAAAAATTACAACAGGATCAGTCTCTTAATAACACACAACTACAAGAGTTTATAAGCAATTTTTTTTATACATATGAAAAGAATATCTTCAAATATGATGAGAAAAAGAAAATTACTGTTAAAAAAAATTACAAAAAATTTGGGCTCCCCTCTATCAAATCTGTTTGCTGAAGTTATTATGAACAGCATAGAAGAACAAATTATCAGTACAATGGATGATCCACCTTTGGTTTACTGCAGATACATAGACGATATCTTCATCTTGACTAGAATGGATACTGATGAGCTGGAATCATTAACTTAACAAATTGGTAATATCTATCCAACTATTAAATTAACAGTTAAACATGAAGAGGAAAATACCTTACCCTACTTAGATGTTAAAATTATCAAGCAAAGTGACAAACTGCAGTACAAAGTACATAGAAAACAGATGTGTGTTCCCGTTCTGATGCCATATAGCTCAACACATCCTTACACACAGAAATGTAATGGCATTAAAACATTAATCAAAAGAGCAATCACACATTCCTCTAAAGAAGAATTTCTTACTGAAGAAAAAAAATTACATTAAGGAAATATATAACTATGGATACCCTCCACAGAAAATAAATTAATGGATTTATGATGTAAGATACATCTTCCTCTAAATGAAAAAAACAATATGCTGGAGGAATACCTTACCTTCCAGGAATATCTACAGAAATAAATAAATTATGCCATAAATATGGAATTCAGATGGGAAACAAAAGTACTAACAATTAGAGATATGATAATTAATAATACTGAAAATTGTAGTATCTTAGAAAAAGCTGGTGTATACCAAATACCTATGAGTGGAATCCCACCAATATCTTATATTGGAAATACCAAAAATCAGTTAAAACATTGCCTACAACAACATATTAAAAATTGGCAAAAAAAAAAAAAAAGAAACTCGAACAGCACTAATACAATACTGCCAGGATAACCACACATACCCGAATTTTGAAGAGATTAAAATAATAAAATCATGTTGCAATGAGAGACCTACACATTGCAGTCTGTGTTGATTGAGAAAAATAGAGATAGAATTTGTGATAATAATGACTCAAGTATCCTTTATAAAAATTGAACAAAAAAAAACACAGAAGAAAATTAAGATTTTACAAAAGTTTATAATAGATGGAGCCACGGTGGAAGTTTTTCGTAGGTGACATCGGAGCAGGGGTGAGGAAGACGATCGTATCGCTCATTCACACTGCAGTAGCAGAAGAGATAACATCTGGAATGCCTCCTGAGGGGGGGGGGGTAGAAAGCGGCTTGAGGCAGTCTACGTGGAAATGGCTGAGGCGTGGTGACTGAATGCTCTGAGTGTCAAGAGGTGTAAGGAACAGGAATTGAAGGAATGATATAGAAGGGAATAAGATAAATTGTGTGTATATAAGTAGGACGTTTGTGTTAATTGGTCATGTCAGTTCGTTTTGAGTTTAAGAATCTTGGTTTTTATGAATGTCAATTAACCAACTACATACCTGTCGACCTCTTGAGGTGATAACCTGTACACTGAACCCATAAAAACCTTACTAGACTAAATAACCCCTACGCCAAAAAAAAAAAAAAAAAAAAAAAAATGTAAGTTTTACAAGCTAAACTGTTTTATGACAGCAACTTATACACATGTATCAATTATTTGCATATTTAATCTAAGTTTTTTTATTATAGTCAACTCATGCACGTTTTGCTTTCGTCAAAATGTCATCAGTGGATTTAAAGCCTATGCAGCAAGTGTTTATTTTACACTAAAAATGAGGTTAGTAGTGTATCTGCGTTCAGGGACTTCCTACAATCTGCATGGTTTTTCTTCATCATGGAGAAAGTTCTTTCACAGTCAGCATTATTGTGAGGCAAAGTAAGGAGTCACTGAATAAGCACTTCAAGATTTGGGAAGCGGTTACCACCAGTACTGGTTCTCAAACTTAAAATATCCAGCCAGTAGCTACAAAAGCTCTTTTTCTGGCCATTGTCTAACAAACAGTACAGGTAGACAGTCGCTAGAGATCAAACAATGGTCATCAAGCTCATCCTGTAGAGCTTCCTAATCAAGATGTGGAGCAAAGGTATCTGCCAATCTACAAATATGTGTGTACTTAAGCTGTCTTTAGTGGTTTGGTCCAGTACTTTTAGGTCTTTCAGCACCTGGTTTTTCAAATGGAAATTTGCCCACTATCTTTTTCACTACTGCAACATGAAAGGTTTCTCAATCTTCAAAGAATACCTTTTTGTCTGCATCATTAAATTCCATTTCTTCCATTAATGTTCTGTTGGAGAGACCTACTGCTCTAAGTGTGCTGTCATCATGCTGCACTTCATGATTATCAAACTTGATTTGCCTCAAATCAGCAATTTGTTTGACATGTTTCATCTGCACAAATTTAACCATAAACCTCCTGAGTAATCTGTCCATCTCCTTCATCATACCACCAATCTGCGATTCATCTGTTTGACAAAGTCTATTAAACTAATTTAATAGTGGCAAAACAAAATGACGAAAATGCATGGTCATCTGGGTCAGTGGTGATTTTAAAAGATCATAGATGATTTTTGCTCTTCCAGGTTTTTTAACATCACTGGCTTTCAAAATCGGATGGAAGAGCTGAATACTGGTTGAGAACCCTGTCTACTACTTTGTGCAGTGATAACCATTGGGTTTGGCAATGTTTCAATAAGTTCAGGTCATCCACCTCAGTAAAAAGTTGGAAGTCCTTGTATGGCTTTCGTCGTTTAGAACTGTACTGAAAATAGTAGTAAATGTCAATCAGGAGGTCATCTATTGGTACAGTCAGTTGCTTCACTCCAGCTTGTGCACACAAATTGGTCAGGTGGCAAATGCACCAATACTGAAGACATCAGGATTTCTCTGCTTCACCCTGGTAAGTACAGAGTTTGCCTTCCCCACCATAACACTGCAATTGTCACTAGCAAAGCCAATGCAGTTACTCCAAGGAATATTCAGCCTAGTGAATGTTGTGTCAATGTCATTGAAAATGTCCTCACTGGTTCTACCACTACATACTGGCATGTCCAGCAATCTTGTTCTGGGTCCCAAACCATCTTCGAAAATTCTCGCCAAAATAGCTAATCTCTTGTCACTTTTCTTGTCATTTGATTCATCAATCATCAGTGAGAAGGGTGACTTCCTGCACAGATTGATAACTGGTACTGTTGCTGATGAAGCTAAGCAGTTTTTAATAATAAGTGTTGTTTTGGTCCATTTTAAATGAAACTTCTTGACAATGGCACTGTCAGGAAACATTTTAACTGCTAAGTCAGAAAAGTGATCAGCTACAGAAGCAGGTAAATTGTGCTGGGCGACGCAATTAGAAAATAAAACTTCAGCCCTTGTAACATTATCTTTCTGCTTTGGCTGAGCAAAGAAAATCTTGATAGACGCTTCCTTCTTCATTTTAATTTTTTTTTTCATGCAATTTTGTCTTAAACTGTTTTTTCAAATCATGTAAGCCAGACGCTACAACTTTAATGTCTTTGCTGCATATTTTACAAAAAGCATGGGTAGATCCTATTTTAGATACATCAACAATGCCAGGGAATAGTTTAATCCAATCAGCCTGAAACTTGCCATGACCTCGGTTTCTGTTTTCCAACTTACATTTCTTTCAGTTCTCGGCCATTTGATGGGTGAAATATTCAAATTAAGCTGAGAAAAATTATTTTGGCTTACCCAAATCGTATAACACTAGCTTTCCTTAAACGTGTAATTCCTGATGAATATTTCCTACAAAAAACTTGTAATTCCAGTGACAAAACATCTGCTGAGTTAGCACAACATTTACGGAAATATTGTTACTCGAGGTCATCTCCTTGCGATATCCCGTTCTCAGCAGCTGTTATTCTCACCTCCACCGATTCCCCTACACACAACTGTGACCTGTGTTCTTGAGACCCCACAACAATCTTACTGCCACATCAAACAGTAAGGATGCGCATCTTTCGCCAATATTTTAGCAGATTCTGTTTTGTTTTTCTCTCACTACATTTCTCGGTCAGTGGTGATTTGGCGAATGTTTAGCTCGAGCCACGGAATTAACATAAAACGTTAGGTATTTTACCTGTAAAAAAAAAAAAGGTTTCCACAGTTAATGTAAAAAATAAACTTTTTTAAACGTGCAGGGAAATGTGTACAAAAGGTAAGCTACCTATTATGATTACTTTTCAGCATCGCCAATGCTTCTTCCCTGAAATGAAGGAGAAACAATCGATGTTGCCCCACTTTCATACAAACACACATGCACATCCCACTACACACACACTCTCTCACTCGGGGTTGAATCTTTTTGTTGTTAAAAAGCCCCAAAGTGGTTTTACCATTTCAATACCTACAGAAGGTAAAAACACTGTTAGTGCCTCTCCTTGCCTCTGTGTTTAATGCCCTGGGCTATGTCATGGAAGTAAGGAAAGCCAGCAAAACAGTTAAACAGACCAGGAAATCTGAAAACTCGACTTTTGTTCTTTCTTTAGCATTGTGATAAAAAGAATGGGTCGACTTGGCCCAACCATAAAAGTCTAGGGGGAAAGTCCGGCTCAGCCCTCGGAGACCTCTGCTCTGGACTTCTTTCTCAAAAATTAAAAGACATCTCCAATGGATTTATTTTGTAGAGTGTTCGTGCTAGTGCCCCCCTTCTCCTTTTTTGTTTCAGTAACAAATTTCTGCTCTTAGCTAGAAATTTGCTGTTTGCTACCATTTGAATTTATGTTCTGAGTTACCATTTAGAATGTGTAGTACGGTGTTAGAGAAAACCTTCTGTGCAATATTTTTGTTAAAGAGCTAGATTTAAATATCTGTGAGGAATAAATGAAAGAACTGTAATATGATTAAAGTGTTTTAGGATCAACAGCTTCATGGAATCAGACCTCAAGGAATAAATTAAATTAATGAAAAAGCACACAATTGTTTATTCACACCATGTTTTTTCATGAAGAATATTGGATTCATTTTTGGCTTAATAAATCGTAGGCAAAGAAACAAGTGATAGCTCTCCGAGGTAGAATTTTTCTTAAAACTTGATGTTGTGTGCATGTAATATTAAGCAACAAAATATTCCTGAAACTGGTTACCTGTTTTCTTCTGTCATTCGACCAATATGGTATGCAGTTGATCATTATATTGATTGCTGCATGATTCTGAGTAAGACTAGAAAAGATATGCCTATGTTTTGAGTAAAATTGTGAGAATAGATCTCAGTGTACCGAAAGAATTATGTTGTTTATACAATAATGAACCATGTGTAGTGAAGCAAGAGAGAGAGAGAGAGAGAGAGAGATATGACAGGATTTTTTTTTTATGGCTGTTCTCTACAAAAACACTGTGTCATAGCAGAGCTAATATTTTTTGTTGTATAGTTCGTCATTTTTCTGAGATGCAGAGCTGTTCTATTTTGTTTCTCATTTACTACATTCATAATTCAGTAAAACCAAATTATGATTTTCCACTCTTGATTCAGTAACTGTTGCCTACTGTTTTTGTACGGGTGTTCTTTATGTTGGGTTCCGAGACATAGATGGCAACATATCCTTTCGTCTGTGGCAGATATTTCCTTTGGTGTGCATTAAAAATTGTTCATTTGGGGAAAGGGGATAGTGAGTGCCTTATTGGTGGTAATTGTTTGCAGTAACTGACATTCTGCTTTGTTTTTTTGAAATTATTTCTTTTCTTAGCATTCTGTTCTGCCGATTCAACTACAAGATTAGAGAATTGAGAATATTTTGGTAATGTAAGTTTACTTAATGGATTGGGAAAATATGGTGTGGTGAGGGAAGAATTTTGGTACCTCGGCAATGAAAGCAGGCATGCATGTTTGTAGTGCTAAGTAGCTAAAGCTCCAAATGGTCATAAACACAGAAGGTGCAGCTGTTCAACATTCTAAAAAATTGTTACATTTTAGTGAATACAAAGTATGGCTATTAAATAATGAGACATAACTTCAGTTGAATAAGAAACTTACATTTTTAACTGTGCTACCCTTCCAGTAGTTCAATGCACTACATTTCCGAATCAACACACAATTGCATTCTGATCTTCCACTGGACTGGACTGGGCAGTGCTGTAACTCATTTGGTGTGATTCATTTAAGGAGCTTGGTCATTCTCTCTCTTCTTCACCACAGTAACAAACTCAAAATGGGTCCCTTGAGTACAGATTTGACTTTAGGGAAACAAAAGTAGTCACATGGGGCCAGATATGTCTAGTAGGCAGGATATGTACTTGCCAAGATTTATGGTTTACGTGTAAAATTTATGGAAATTCTTCTGTTTACAGTTATTTTATGGAATACATATTTTAAAAATTCCGTAAGTGCTATTAATATCTGGAGGGGAGGATAAGTGTTCCCATATTCTGATTTACCACATCATAGTTTCACGCACTTCTCTATCCCCAATACTTTTTGCTTGCAGCCTAACCAAAAAGACTTGGTAAAACTGCTATAGAATGACCTATTGGCACAAAAATTTAAGGTCAAAGCATTAGTTAAAGTAAAAAGTTATTGCAATTACAAATGAAATTTTTATCTGCATGTGCAGCCTAGTGATAGCATACTAATGAGATAAATAGGTTTTGATTGCATTTTATTTGCTGTAAGTGTGAAGTAGTGCCAAATATTGTAATTATAGCATATGAAATTGAGTAGAAGTGACATATCAACTTATACAATAAATTGGCTTTTAATTGCCGTGTTAGATACATATAATCAAACATATCGATTAAATCCGGAAAGTAAAACGTGAAATACCGTGAAGGCATGTTAATTGTTCATTCATTAAAACACCCATAGTACTATGTCCTAAAAGTACTAGTGGTGTTTTAATGAATAAACAATTAACGTGCCTCGACGGTATCTCGTATTCACTTTCTGGATATTTTGGTGCGTATTATACTGTTAAAACCAAGGTACTCTTGGTTTAACCCTAGTATTGATTAAATGTTCACATAAAATTTTTACGGATTTATTTTAATTCTTGAAAATTAGCAGATCTGAGGATGTTCTATCACTGTGATGTGTTTCTCAGCTAAAATCTGCTTTACTGAGAGCACTGAATAAGCTGGCACATTGTGCAGGTGAAGGACGAAGCCATTTTTCCACAATCCTGGCTTCTTTCTTCCGAGTCACTCTCTCAAGTTCACCATGTCTGTTCGTAGTAATACTGGTTCACTGTTGCTCCATGAGAACTAACTTTGCCAAAATTATGCCGTTAGTGCCGAAGAAAACAATTAATATGACCTTGAATTTGGACTTACTTTGTTTGCCATGCATTCTTCACCACTAATGATGATTTTGCTTTCCAAAGCATCAACTGATTTTTTTAATCTCAGGGCCATATTGGATGGTCCAAGTTTCATCACATGAAATGACAAAACTTTCTAAAAGGTTTGGATTCTTCTGAATCTTATCCAGAATGCCACCACAAATTTGCTTTCAATTTTCTTATTATTCAAGCATGAGAAGCTTCAAAGCCATCTTGGCACTAAACTTTGTCACATTCAGATATTCATGTCAAATTTGCCTAAGAGTCTCATTATTGATGTTTACCATTTTTACTATCATTCTTATACTCAGCTGTAGATCAATTTTAACAGTTGGTAGATTTTGTCTGCATTGTCTTCTGTGTTTTGAAGTGCTTGGGCATCCCAGATGTTTATCGTATTCAATGTCCTCCTGGCATTCACTGAACTTCTTATGCCATGCAGAAACATGTACGTGACATGCATTCTTGTGCATCACTTAACATATGAAAAGATTAGATAGAGGTTTCTTAAATTTCATGTTTATCCATTGTTCAATTGTTGAACTCGGCATTTCCCCGACTAATGACAAACACATTGTATTTTCATTGATGTGTGTGACTAGACGAATGCAAAGGGTGTGGTAAACTTTTCATTTACAGTTACGTACAGTTCAAGATTAGCGGCCTTCCACTCACTTTTGACCAGCACCATGTGTTTCATTTATTAAAAGTACAGTCTTGTTATTTCATAGTTTTACCACACATATTCCAAAAACTTTGTGTTGTAGAACAATATTGATTTTGAATTATGAAAATTTTAAATATTGGAAGTCTGCACTAGTTCCATGGTGTTTAACTGAAACAATCAAATTCTGGAGATGTAAATTCACACTCACCCCACGGCCCCATAGAAGTACCAGATTCAATTGTTATCACATAGTGAGATCCTCAAAATCTCCCAGATTTCCATTCCAAGTATGCAAATCACTACACTGATACCGTTTTCAAGTTTTCTGAAGAATTAACTTCATGGAAATGGTTGGAATGCAGCATTTTTATGGTAGTGGCAGTGGAATATTATTATGCACATGTATGCCTGCTTTGCAAAAATTAATTGTTCATGTCTTCAGTCATTTTTAAAAGTGATGTCATTTATTCCCCAAGAATTAATGGTAGTTGACCTTCTCAAAGAGATCCCAAGAGTATTCTAGTTGTAATAGCAAATATATGTTGGGTTCCATGCTGCAGTTCTTTCAAAAAAGTTGAAAAATGAGAAAATTAGAAAAGCTTTGGTAGTGGTATCCGTAGTAAGTAGCGTGTTGCTGCTTAAAGATGGTATTGCAGTAAGTGAAGTAAATGAAATGCCTCACTGCAAAATTTTATGACACTTGGTGACACAAACTCAGATTTCTGTTTTGTATGGTAGTGGTTGAACTGGGAAAATGCTTTGACATTGGGCAACTTAAAACTTTATCAAATATTGTTACTTTCCAAATGCTCACTAGGGGTGTGACAAAGAATTTGCATTTCCTGCAATACCTCTGCTTCTGTGTTTGGATCAACAGCAGAATCTGATTGTGGCAAAAATTAAGCATATATTCGCTGGCTTTTTTTTTTTTTTTTTTTTGGAAGGATAGCTTTCCCGCTAGATGATATGAAAGTATTTCTTAATTAAGCACAACTTTGCTTGAAGAATTGAAGAAGCTGAAGTGAAAAATGTTTTCGTTAAGAAACTTTAAGTGGAATGGTGTAAAAAAATGTGTTGTATTTCACTAATCTGATTTTAAAAGTTCTTTTCACTTTAGATAGTTGTTGTTACAAGGTTACCCACATATTTTCCAGTTTTCAGCTTCCATATGCACTGCTTCATTCCTGTGTGGTATACTGGTCATTTGATTTAAACACAAAACATGTAATTCAGCTTTTAGAAAACTGCTCGTGTTTCTTAGTACACTTTAAAAATTATTTAAGATGTTTTGTTGCAAAATGTGTATTACACCAGTGAAGAAAATTCCATATTTCTAGTTTTCTTCTCAACAGTATACCACTTATAATTGTTTTCAAATTTTAATCCAATTTGAGGAACTGCTGTAGAAGCCGTTTAAACATGGCATGACATGAGTTCTGTAAAAAAGAAGTGTGTGTAATGTAGGGGGAATAAATATTTTCTTAATACATGAAAATTTGAACCAAAATAAATTCAACTTACATTTGTGACTTGATTTTCCTTATACATAAAGTTGCTATTGGCCAAAAGAATTTGATAGAGCTTTAGCATTTCACCTTCTAGATACAGTTTTGTGCATTGTTAAGAATATTTAATAATGTTCTCCTAAAAGCCCACAGAAATTTGAAAAATGTTATAATATGCATCAATAATTGCTCTAAAAACAGCTCACCAGATACTGATGCATGGAGTTACAAAAAAATTTAAAATTGAGACTTCAACAGAATGGGATGTGATCATATGTTGATTTGTTTTCTGAGTTTGCAATTGATAAGTGCAGTCCTGTTAATGTTGTATGCTATCATTTTTATTCTCTTTGGTATTACAGTTTACACAGTGAGGCAATTGTTTTAACAATTATTAATGGTTTACTTAATAAGGAAAGTTACCAAAGTTCATCCTTGAAGAATGGCAAAGAAATCTGTCATTTGCCTGCAAAATGAAAGATTCTTCCTATATTTAAATTACATTTTTAACAAATGTGATTTCTGTATCTACACTGGAGTGAGATGGAGACATCACTTAGAATTCTTTCCATTAATTTTTCAAGTAGAAAAAAAAATATTTTTTTTGAAGGGGTGGGGAAAGTCATAGTTTTATTTTGTGTTTCTGAATCAACTACAAATAATGCAGTATTATTAGATGTATTGGACTGTCTGGAAAGTTCATGCCAAAAAACACATATAAAAGAATGCCATTTGGAAAAAAAAAACCAGCAGCAGACTTTTAATCAATTATATATGTACCTTGTTGTTTTGCAACCTTCTGCCATTGGTCATGCAACCTGAAGATTCAGTTTTCCCAGAATTTCATAGGTTTCAGCACAATAAATGGTCTTTGTGATTTCTTACCTTTTCCAAAGAATCAAACCTCGTGCCATTAAGGGAGTTCTGAAGTGGCAAAGGTGATTGTCTGGGGAATATGCTAAAAAAAAAAAAAAAAAAAAAAAACAATGGGTTGGACTTATTGCTAGAAGAACTGACAACCGTTGAATAACTGAAATACTTGGCTGGATTCCAAGAGATGGGAAAACACCCAAAAGAACATGTGGGAAATGGGTGGATGAAATTCAGAAGCATACTGGAGTGACATAGAGGAAATTTGCTCCAGACAGATCGTTGTGGGAAAATACTTAAGGAGACCTTCCAGCAGTGAAATTGATAATGGTTGATGTTAAGTGTATACTAACACTGAACAAGTGGAAGTGCCTGGGTGAGGTAGGATATTGCACTCAAACTCCAGCAACTTCTGTCTTGTCCTTAAAGAGGCATGTCTTGCATTGTCCTGCTGGAACACAGTGCCAGTCCTATTAGCTGAAATGGCCCTTTTTCGTGATTACTGCCTGCAGAACGCCCTGCTGTGAGCAGTACTTATTGCTATTTATGGTCTAGTTGCTCTGTAGAAGCTCATAGTGCAGTACACCTTTCTAGTCTTACCAAACACTGATCAAAATCTTTGGGTGTAGTCCCAATTTAGGGGATGCTAAGGGTGTATCGCCATGCTGCAGCTATGACCTTTCCCTCATCATATTGTAAACGATCCATTTTTCATCACCAGTCGCCAATCTTCTCGAGAGCAAATAATTTTTGTTGCATTTCAGACTCTTGTCACAGATGGGAACTTGATCAAGCTAGTTGTTTTTTTCTGACATTGTGTGGGACCTGTACATCATACCAATTGACATAGCCCAGCTTCCGGAGGTGTTCATGGATGGTAGATTTTGATAGGTTGAGTATTCTGCTAAATTCTGTGTGTTTGACGGGAGTTGGCCTACCAGCAGTTGACGGAGCTGGTTCTCATCAGTGGCACAAGGCCTGCCTGCTGGCTCTTCATCTTCCAGGTTAAATTTCCACCTCAAAATCTGGCAAACCATGTGCAAACTGTTTTGCCTGCTGTGTCGTCATCTTTGTATATATTACATATCTCCCATGCAGCTTGTATTGTGTTTAGTTTCATAAGGTAGAGATAAAGCATGACGTCATAAATGCAAGGGATTGCCGTTCATCTTCCTACAGCTTTACAGCCACTCTGCTTTCTTTATTCTGCAGCTTCTAGATCAGGTTGTTCTAAGAATAACCTGATGCATGGAGTTCTCACACATCCTTTTATGTAGCTGCCTAACTATGTATATAGAGACGGTGGCATGTTGTGACCAGTCATCGACAAGCTGTGCAATTTCGGCAGTCCTTTCCAAGCAACCCAATACCATATTCTGTACAATAAATATTAAGTTGTATTATGCAAGTCACTGCACAAAGATTCAAAAAGGGCAGTCTAAGGTCTTTTTCACAGTTTTCATATCCAGTTATCAATCTTGCTGGGAGTTCAATTGATTTCAAAACATTTTGATGTATGTTTTCAGATGCAAAAAATCTTGATGCTACAGCTGTCAATTTCCTAACAATTCCAGATTGTTGGGAGTGAATGCAGCTAGTTTAGCACCTATGTGAATTGTGTGCTAAACCAACTGTTTCTAGGGAAGAGGGAAAGTTTTAGCATTAGAAGTGTTGCAGTTATTTTCATCTGCTGTTAAAATAATATAACTCCATCCCTGCTATCTTAAACTTTCAGGGAAAAGGAAAATTTCTTTGCTTTACTTGAATTTGCAGTCCAAAATGCAAAATTCAGAATTTTTGCTTGTGAAAATCCAAAGTAATGTAGATTGCAGCACAACATTATTCACCTTTCTTTAATTGCTTGCTGCACAACATAATGTTTTGGATGATATATGGAAAGGCCATGTTAAAATGTAGAGGGAAAATAACAGGTGCTGTTGACCAATGACTAGAGGTGCAAAAAATGGCCTTTTACAATCCATCTTTATATATAAATGAACTATTCAAATTTAGTGATACTCAGTAGATACTTAATGCAATCTACCACACCCTTAATATATCGATATTGAGATATAGTTTTGTTTTTCAGTTAAGGATGAAAAAAAAACTGTGAAGTTCACATCCCTGCTGGTGGTGTTAGATATTAGTCAGTCCCCCCCCCAAATAATTCAGAATTTTTGTTTTCTTCTGTATGATCAAGAGACTAAACAAAAATACGTTTTTTTCTGGCTTTCCTTGTGCATTATGGATAATTTTATTTGCATTTCTTTATTTTGTTTTTCTGAATATTATGTAGCCATCAACACCAGGAGATGTTTCTCCTAGTGTTGTAGTATGAAATACCTTTGCTATTATTATTATTATTATTATTCTCTAAAGGTTGGTTTTGAAATTTCAAACTTGTTCAGAAATTGCGTTTTTGTTTTACTGGCCAGTGTCTTATTATTGCTTACTTTAAGTCACATTTATTTACCTTTTCAAGAACCCCTCCCGAATAACATTTATGCGTTAGTGTCACTGCAAGTGTCTTGGACAGCAATCGTAAATTAAAATGAGAAAATCTGATGAACCCCCCCCCCAGTGGTGTAGTTCTCTTGATGCATTAGTATGAATGTTCTTGTTGGTGAAAAATATATTACTCTCACAGACTTTTCCAATCCTCCATTAGTCCATCTTTAAGCTTCACCAAAACGTTCTCCCATGTTTCTAAAGCTTTGTGGAAAGCATTTTGTAATTATCATGTTTGTATTGGTTGTTGGATTGCATTTTTTTTATCCCATATACCATTTTCTCTTTATTATCCTGCCACATGTTTTTTTATATATGTGCTTTTCTGTTTAGTCATGTTACACTTTGTTGTGCTACTTTTCCACCTTTTTTTTGGATGTACCATTTTTGCTCTTCCATGTATATTGTGTATTATGTGACCTATAACATATTCATTGTGACTTAATTCTTTTCAGTCCTCTTGTTGGAAGCTTGTGTCATTTTGGTTTTGTTAATCTGACAGTTTTATAAATTTTTACCACATTGCTGGTTATGCTAAGTATTATCATATTCTGTATGTAGCTCTTGTGGAGATGTTGTTATCTATTTCCAATTATCAGCCTGATTTGTGCACCCTCAGGAGGGTGAGGTTGGAAATTAAAATTGGCACTAAAAGAGGTAGGTAAATGACGATATAATTAAAAAAGACTGAAAAAAAGTCAATATTCCAGAATCTATGGATTAACACAGATGGCTGTACAGTTCTCTGGATTAACTAATATATTAGCCAAAATAACAGAACTCTGATGATGCGACTAGTTTGAATGGAGCCCATATCACAAGCTATTTGATAAATGAATTTGGAGTTTAACAGTTACTCTTCTTAATATCATAATTTAAGTGTGGCAAAAGGCCTTTAAATGTATTTTTTTTTTTTTTAATACCAGTTTAGTCACTCACAGGAATTTTTAGTATTGCATGTTAGTCTTGTGTAGTGGATTAAGGTGACATCATTCCATAGTATGCACTTGTGTTTTGCAGGAAGAATTTTATTATTTGCAATTATTTGTGTTCTTTATTACGTTATATCCTTCTCCAAAGGATGTTTTGAAATGTTAAATTTTCTCATAACATTCACATCTTTTGAACACCTTAGTAAAATTATTATGTAATCTGGAGTATGCAAGTCAAATTCTTACTGCCATGTTAACAGGATTTAAGGAGCTGTCACATGCCAGTGGCAATTTTTAATGAAACTTCTTATTCTATTTACAGTAATTAGATAATTTTAGTATATTCCATCATGAGTGTATGGTTACTAGTTAAATATTGTTTCACACCCAAAAATTTCATAGTATGTAACTAAGCTTTTATATTATTAAAGCATTTGTTGAATTTTTTTACGTTTTCATATTTGTAAACAATGCGTGATGTAGTGGAACACAGTGCTGAGATGATTGTATATCAATTTTTGGAATAATCAGCACATCACATATCATTCTTTTAAATTGACTTTTCAATTAAATTTTTATCATTCCATTTTATGCCTAAACTAATGCAATGCATAATATAAGAATCCCTAATTATTGCCAAAACGGAATTCTTTTTTTATTATTTCAGTTTTTGGAAATCTTAATTTATGAAGTGCAATATTTTCTTGTGTAGCATAATATTATGCACAGTTACATAATAACCTGTATATAAATTTGGAAATAATTGCTTTCACATAGATAATTGTTGGCACAAGTGTAAGTTTTTTTTTTTGCACTGTTGAAGTAAATCTTTCTTAAGAATGTCATTGTTGGCACAAACATTCCATATTTTCACTGTTTCTCATGTCGCCATCTCTTCAGGAAACTCTAAATTTACAGCGCTTTGGAGCAGGATTCAAAACCTGCATCTTCCAATTTCCGTCCGTGCATGCTATCTGTTACACAAACCAGGACAAGGGAATTCCAAGCATCTGAAGCAAAGCAGGTGTATGCCGCCCGGTGGTGCAGTGGTCTAAGCGATGACCTCTGATCGTTCGTCTGAAAGGGGTCCGGGTTCGAATCCCGGTGAGGCATGGATGTTGTGTTTGTCTTACGGCACTGGTTCTCTCCCTTCCCTGGAACCAGTTACACTAAATTAGGGACGAGCGACTGCTTATAGCCCATTGTGTTGCTCATGGTAGTCGTTAAACCTCCAATCAAAAAAAAAAAAAAGCAGGCTTCAACTATTCAAGATTTCTGTATCTTAGAAATCTTGAATAGTTGAAGCAATCCAAGGCATCCTTGTTGCACCAGCATGACCTTTTCTTGTACCCAGATACAGATGTAGGTCACAAGTTCCAGTGCTTCAGGGGACATCTTAGAAAGCAATAGGAAATGAATCTCCTTGAAGAAATAATTCTTCACACATACATTGAAGGCAATACAAATGTCATTGTTAACACAGATGTGCTGTATTTTAAGTTTACCCTGAAGCCACCTCTTCCGTGCGATGTAATTTTCAAGTTTTCAGAAGAGGTGGCTACGTGATAAACAGTGAAAATATGGTACATTTGTGCTGCAATGACATCTGTATGTGTGTAGAATGATTTCTTCAGGAATATTCATTTCCCAATGATATGTAAGCTGTTCTTAAGAGAGGAAATTATCATATACATTAGTTTGGTTTGTGTGGTATGTTTTTGCATGTGATTTTAGTGAGGAATGGCTAGCACACTTCACTTTTACATGAAAATAAATATGGGGACTGAAAACAAAACTAAGTAAATTTAGTTTATATTCTTATTAAAAACATGCAACATATACATTTTTAAACACAAACAACATAAAATATATTTTACATAGTCAACAACTAGCATAATTTGCATTTTCATAGTATACATGATCATTATCTTTTATGTTCAGTTATTACATCTTGTTTGATGTTATGTTTGGCATTATGCACCACATGTTCAGGTATCGTGATCCTGAATAACTTTTTTCATTGCTGAAGACAATAGCTTTTGGCGAATTCCTTCCCCCATCTGGCCTACTCTGGAATATAGCAAATATGTAAGAACTAATTATTGGTTTATAAATGTGATATTATTTTAGTTTATTTTGGTACTTTTTATTGATTTATGTATTGTTTTAGTGTTATGTTTCATTGTCCAAATAAAATCAAAATATTTCAAAATGATGAATTTGCACAATGTACATTAATTTAGATTTATTTAGTGTTTCTTTGAGAGTAACAATTTATAAGTAGTAATTGTAGGTTTTTTTCTTCACACTAGTGAAGTTTTAGACCTAATATGCAGAACAAGATGGTTTTTATTGTAGCTGCATAGTTTTAGTAGTTTTCCTTTGGAAGTCAGTAACGTGTGTGTCAGAGAGAGAGTGTGTGTTCAGTTTCTGCATATTATTTAAAAGTCTTGTTGCATGTAAAATATTTTCTGTTTAGCACAAAACTGTGTAAGTCAAATTTTAAATAAAAGTTCGTAAAACTGTGTATAAGAGCATGTTCGTAGTTTAATTTATGTGTATATGTAGTGGACATTTTTTTTTCAGTATTTAATGATATGTAATAATTTTTTTTAAATTATGCATTCATTTCTCTCTTTTTTCTTTTTCTCTTTGCAACTTTTTAAGTACATGTAGTTAAAACAACTCCAGTTATCTCAAAGACTACAGTCTTATGACGATTATATATAAAAATTCTCAAAACTTTTAATTTTAAGGTGATTTTTAACCCTCCTCACGAGGTATCACTTGGCCCTCCTCGTTCTTTATTATTGGTGGTTATATGTAATTATACTTGTATATGTTTTTAAATATGTAATTTACGAGTAATAAGGAGTGCAAATTAACATGGTAGAGATGTTATTACCATTTCTCAATATTTTGGGAGATGTTTACTCTGGGGTATTTTATTTTCACTATTTTTGGGCCACCCCCATAAAGAAATCCTGAGTGCCCCACTGGTGGCGGGATGATTGCCGAAGGCACATGCAATTGAAGAAACATCAACATTCCAAGGAATGAATTTTTCTTCATGTCTGGAGTAAATCTTTTATATTTTTTCTGGTAACAGTATTTTTAACTTCCACTGGATTACAAAAAATTATGGATTTTTTGGAGGGGGGGGGGGGGGATTTTTAGAGATTGGCATCCATGCTTGAATAATCTGTAGTGACAGCGCTTCTTTTCTTGTGGTTTGCTTATATGGTTATTTTATGCATTAATTTATGATAATTATTTTTAGAATTCTCATGTTATTTTTTCTCTCGGATATAAACATATTTTACAAGTACATTTTGCTTTTCATTTCTTTATACACAAATTATTTTCAGTCATTCCTTTAAATTTTGCTACTCACTGGCAGTCAAATGTTCAAGAAAAACTTTTTTGTTCATTTTTTTCTTCAGACATTTTAGCAGATCCTTCTGGCAGTATGAAGCAGGTAGCACAATGTATCAAAGTTATGGTCTGTTCAATTTTTTAACCATTGTATTTAAGAAATTCTTTCCTGATTTTCCTCATTCTTTCTTTTATGTGTACTAATATTCTTTTTTTTAAATTTCCTTTTAAAAGCTACTCTCTTCATAATTACTTCCTTCGTAGTAGGTTTTCCATTGCCATTAGTGGGCTTTCAAACAGTAGTGACAAAATGAATGATAAAGTGAATGATATTGCTAAGTTTCCAATGACCATGTAGATCTGAAAAGAAAAGAAAAGAAAAATAACATTTAGATGCAATATATTTTTTGTTATAATAACTAACTTTTGTTGTAATATTAATCAAAATTTAGGTATTTTACTGTTATAGGTCAATGATCTGCACCATATAACATTCTGTTTATCACGTTTTAATATGAATCGGGAATTGCATGAAAATTATGTGCTGTGTGGGCCTTAAGAATGTAACAATAGCTAAGTCTTGAATTAAAATGATTAAATATCAATATTTTAAAAAATGATAAAAAAATATGACATACCTTGATGATTTTTGCCATCATAGACAGTTTACCCACAGTAAGATGTTAGATGGTTGTTTGGCCTATTTGTAAAAATTTTAACCTGTATGGACATTCAAGAAAAGTTAGGCCTAAATCATATTCTGCTGTCCAAAGCTAAGATGTTAATGTTTTCATTTATTTCACGCTCGTCGTTGAATTCCCGAAAAACTCGAGACAAGAAAAACGCCATTAGGGAACAGAATAGAATGAAAGGAATGCAAAACAAATGGATAAACGAGTTGTAATTGTATGTCGTTTAAAAAGCAAAATAAATTGTGGGTTGCTAAGATATTATTTACAAAATATAAAATTGCAACTGTTGAAAGGGTAAAATTGCTTTAAACAGTTAAAAGGCATTAAAAACATTGAAAGGCCGATATTTAAAAAAAAAAAAAATCCAGACTGCACAACACACAAAGTGACTGCGTTTTTGTGTGTTGTGTGGCTTGGATTTTGTTTGTGGTTTAAATTATTTTAATTTGAACATAAGCATACAATTAAAGAAAAATGTTAGCATTGTACCCTCAAGGTACCAGGCTATGATTTAAGCCTAAGTTCTCACAAATGCTGACACAGATGAAAATTTTTACAAATAGACCTAACAATCGTCTACTTCTCGTCAACTGTCTAAGACCACGGAAATCTTCAGGTTTGTCATATGTTTTTTTTTTCCTTTTTTAGAATACTGATATTTCATAATTTTAATTCAATACATAGCTATTCTTACAGCCTGCAAGGCGCATCATTTTCGCGAAATTCCTGATTCAAATTAAAACAGGATGAACAGACTGCTATATGTTGTAGATGATTGACCTGTTAAAAGTTTTGAACATCAGTTGTCAGCATCTTTAAAATATGTAACACATTTGGAGGTAAACAAAACAATACACATTGCAGTATTCACCGTCATATAACTACATGGAAGCTAAACACTCCTGTAAAACAGATCCATCTATCTCGTCTGCCCATGGTGGGTTGAGTTTTGCAAAGGTGAGTATGTGCCCATGAATGATACTGGCTAATTAATGCAGCCAGCTTGCCATTCTTCTGCTGCATACAGATAAGGGACAAAGTTTGTCTGGTGCCGGCTTCACAGGGAGTCTGCAGAAAAGCCACAGACTAGATGGCTGGCATAACCGGGATTTGAACACCCATCAGAAACGTCCATCTCCCACACAGTACATACTGACTTAACCAACTGCACTATGCCTGTGGTGTAAAACAGATACTTTGCTCTGTCGCATGTACATGCACAATTCTACCCATATATTGATTTCAAGTTGTTATAGCCATATTGATTTTCAAAAACAAAATGGATATCACTTTCTGTGTTTCATTGGAAAAGGTAGGAATCACTGAAAAAAGCTACGTAGTAAGACCAGATTTCTCAATGGTGTTACCAAAAGTTAAGTATCAAATGGTGAATTTCACTTAGCTGTAAATTGTACAATTCACTAATTTTTTTCCACATTCATGCTATAGTGCAAGAAAACATTTTGAACATTTACAGAACTAATGGTGCAACTGACAATTTTCGGTCAAGTGATAATGCTTTTTGGAGAAAGGGCTGGAGAGTTTGTTTCTTTTACCTGAGTGAAAGTTTTTAAAACCTTTTTAGTAGTATTAGAAAAAAATGTTAATAACATGGTTACAAATTGTTATTGCATTAATTATTCCGATTCCAGTTTACTGCTAGGAAGCCAGTAAAAAGGTTTAAACATTAAATGTAATTATACAGGTAGTAGCTGTAATATTTCACAGTGTGTTACTACAGATGGCATGAATTGTTCTGCAATTAATAATTGAGCAAGTCATTGAAAAAATGGGATGGGTGCTTTCTAGATGACATAATGGAAATGTAACTACACACAAGACACAAGTTCTGTCAGAAACCTTAAGTTGCACACTGTAGGAAAAAAAAATGCAGATTATAGAAGGTATTTTATGATTGTACAGTGTAAATATGAACAGAAGGATATCTGGATCCTTTTTTTTTCTTTGTCATGCTGAAAAAAGTATTCAAGCTTTATAAGTATATTTATAGACATGGACCTTAACTACATATAAAAGACATCCAGAGACTGCAAACTACTGAAAGAAGCATGGGGAAGTGCATGCTTGTATTACCACGAAATCTCACAATTTCGAAATAACAATTAATTTAAATAATTAGTGTCCCCAATTCCTGGTTCAGTTGAGGAAATCCAAAAGGAATATAATTTTTAATTTAATTTGTATTCCGATTCCTCATCAGTTGGTAAGAAAGGTTAAATTTAGGAATTATCAACAAAAACTTTTGATAATTAGTGATGGTTATGAAGTGGTAACCTATTTTCTTGCGACCCGCTCTCCCACCAGTTCGTCACTTGCCACGGGGGATTCTCTTGCAGCTGCCATCCTCATGTTAACATTCCATTATTGTACCAGCACAATGCAATGCAACAAAAACACGGGAATATAGAACATGAGGCGTACAAAAGAGAAATGGCTAGTATCCATCGCCCAGAAAATTCCTTGGATAAGGTTGGGCTGAGAAAACTTTTATCCACTCCTTCACAAAGCATCTTTGCAACAATGTAAAGCTAGCTTCTCTCAACAAAAGCAAACAAAATCTCCCCCCTCCTTTTTTTTTTACACCAGTGAACACCCACGAACTTTCAGCCCAGTCCAATGAAAATGCCATCATGAAGCACATAAAGAACAGTGGGTATGCCTCTTTCCATTGTTCAGGTGACAAGCCCTTTTAAATTACCAAATTCAACAACAAGGAGAGTTGCATGTAACGGCAACAAGGTTGTAAGTTATCGACATATACCCCCTTGTACCCTATTTGGAAACTTTACCGACAAATCACAGGCTTGGGGAAAGTGGTAACATTCGATCACAGCGATTGGAAACACCCACAAATTTAATCTCCTCCCCTTTGTAGAAGCAAAGCCAATGACCTAAGATAACATAATAGAATGTTTCCCAAAATTCGGGAGCCGAAGGGATTCCGATTCTGATCTGGGGTTGGATCTTAAAGTTTTTGTGTCAAAATTTTGTAGTCCTGAGAAGCAAGACTTTCAAGACTTTTTTTTTTTTTAATGTTAGCTAGGTAAATGATTAAGATTTTCAAGAGAATCGAATAACTAGGGATCGAGGTCAAAGGAGAAAACATCCTGGATGGACATTGTCATCAGATGCGATATTTTGGTAAAATGAACTTTTCCCTCTCAGTTCCCTGTTATTACATGTTCTATGTGAGGTAGTATATCCCATCCCACCTTAAATGGTAACTTTCTCAGTGTGTGCACCATGATAAGAATTTAAATGTTTGCTGGAAGTCAGGTTAGTAGGAATTTTAAAGTAATAAATGACCTAAAGTAAATTTCTCTCACTTCCACCAAAACCATGTACTAGTTTTAAGCAGCATTTCTTCAGAATAAACAAAGTTTTAACTTTATCCTTTGTGTTGTAAATTTTATATCTGCAGTTGTCATTTTTATTTTGTGCATAATATGTAAGTATGAGGTATATGTTCTATTAGCATGCTGTCTGCATACATAACTTAACTTTTGCGGCGCCTAAATTTAGGTAGAATCCCTGTTGTCGTTTAGGTGAAGCACAATGTGTAATATGTCTGCAACTTTGAGCATGGAATTCTTATAAAGGATTGGAAATCCAACCTCAAAGTTGTTTAATCCCTAGACTTTTTAATTTATGCAATTTTCGGAAAGATTAAGAATAATAAATATTCCATTGTGGCGAATTGGCGACACAGTGGTTCATGTCCACAGGTGAAGATGTGGTAATGCTTGGTATAAGCTGTAAGAATAGGAAGAAGAACTTGTGGATCAATACAATGACAAGAGTGAAAGACAGCATAATTAGAGTAAAATTCCTGAAATAGCAATGGGTTAGACTTATTGCTAGAAGAACTGACAACCGTTGAATAACTGAAATACTAGACTGGATTCCAAGAGATGGGGAAAACACCCAAAAGACCATGTGGGAAATGGGTGGATGAAATTCAGAAGCATACTGGAGTGACATAGAGGAAATTTGCTCAAGACAGATCGTTGTGGGAAAATACTTGGGGAGACCTTCCAGCAGTGAAATCGATAATGGTTGATGTTAAGTGTATACTAACACTGAACAAGTGGAAGTGCCAAAACACAATGTGTTGACTTTGAAAATACATCAAATGCAGGTGTTTTAGTTTTTTTAAATAGTGTTCTCTCGGAATTGATTTTTCCTTTTAATTTCGTAGTTGTTGAAACTGCTAAAAAATGTAAGTAGAACTACACAATTTGTTCATAATACGTTGTTCTTCACTTAAGTTAGCTTGTATCATTCTCTTTTTACCTATAAGAAAATTTAAGATACGTTTCTCTGCATATCTGTTGTATGACACAATTTGTACATTGTTAAATGCCTTTGATAAATATAATGTATGTGAAGTAAACAATATGTCCATAAAAGCATGTGAAGTAAACAATATGTCCATAAAAGCAAATGTTTCATCATTTCAGTGATGTAGATTAAAGGGAACTTAAGTTTGTACTTCACTTGTCAAATAAGTGATAAAAAGATAATCATCTTGTAACCAAAGTCCTAGAAATGCAGATTTCTTGCCTGTGGTTGAGCAAAACAGCAATAAAATGAGATGACGACTACGAGGGAAAGTCTGAAAGTAACTTGCCCAACATCGAGTATTTTGTATTTATTATTAGTACAAGAAAAAGTATGTACATATCTAAAATATGGCCATCCGTACACTACTTCTCAACGTAGCCATCTTGTCTTTTCAGACACTTGTCAGGCCAAGGAGGTCCATACGTTGAAACCTTGTCTGTAAAAGTTTGGCTGTTGTCCATACAGCCATTGTTTCACTGCACGCTTCGTAACATCATCCAATGGGAATCATTTCCCATGAAGGTGCTGCTTCAGCCGTGGGAAGAGGTGAAAATCAGACGTGCCATGCAAAAGATGAAATTTTTTACTAGGTAATGCAGTGTCACACATCGATCTTCACGCAAGCACTCCTCAGTTGCATCAACATGACCTGCTGATATGGAAGGATGTCCGGTCCTTGGTTCATCATGGACACTCACTCTACTACAACTGAAATAATGGCACCACGTTCACACCTGCTGCACTGTTGCCACATTCGGGGTGTACACAGCTTGAAGTTCACTGTGAATTTCAATAAGTGGTGTCCCTTTTGCCTACAAGAAGAAAATTAATCCTTGGACTTCTTTCTTGTTCGTTCAACCAGTACAGTAGCCATTTTGATATGTAATGTCTCTGGAGCTTCAAACTGCAGCCACCTAAAACAGAACTTGTCAAGTTACACATGACATCAACAAAAAACATTTTCAATACATGCAGTACTTTTAAAGTTCTTCAGTAGGGAAAGTTACTTTCTGACTTCCCCTTGTATTAAACAAACACAAGTCTTGAGGCTCGCTGACCAGCACTACATGACATTAGTCATGGTTGTAGTGGACAGTTTTGTAGTTCCCACTAGTCCCCATCTTGTATGCGTTACTTCAAAAATTTTGATCATATTTGTGTAACAGTATGTAAAGAAATGTGTATGTATGTAAAGACAATGGTTGTAATTTTTTAACCATTGTGGAATCGTGGTTTACTAAATGTATGCCATGAAAAAGTGGGAAACAAGAATTTTCTGTGGCTGAATTTGCATGGTCCAAAATTTTGTTTGTGAAGTAAACCAAGTAATTGGTAAAACATGTTTGTTACTGGCACAAGCAGCAGAATATCTATTGGTGTAAAAACAAATTGTGACATTCACCTTCTGGGATTTTGCTGGGATATTTTTTAAGATAGGTTTGTTAGAAATTTATTTATAGTATTAAAAATTGTGTTCCAAAATTGGTACAAGAAGACCAAGAGTCCTAGAAAGTATTTCTGAGATTTTATTAGAAACATAATTTCAGGCTTTTTGTTATTAAGTCCTGTCTTCAGTGCTTCACGATTGGAAATTAAAATCAACAGCAGGGGGAAAAAAAAGTGTCAGAATATCAAGCTTCACATTCAAAAATCCCAAATTCTTCATTAGATGGTGAGCTTTGTAAATGCCCCATTTCTAGATCATTTATGAGTTCCATTTTGAGAATAGGGGCTACCTAAGAAACTGCATATTAGTAGCTCTTGTTTATGTGTTTTTGAGCAAGTTGAAACTACATTCAGCCCATTGAATATTTGAATTGGGCTACATAGATCAAACTGAAGGCAAGGATTATGTTGTGCACTATGCAATGTAGTTAGACATTTCTAGTAGTAGCCTGTGTTTTTTAAAGAGGTTTTATACTGACAGAGAGAACACATGTACTGATGGTCAACATATGAAACATAACAAACTATATAAGAAGCATTCTGCTCAAAGTGTAAAAGTCTTGTTTATCTGCTGTCTCAGGAATTATAGCAGATTCTGAACATACTTAACAGGTGCATTGTTGTGAAAATCCTTCAGTTGGTGTCAAGAGAAACAGCCAAAACTTCAACTAACTTCATACTACAACTTCATTAGTAATTTGCTTTGTTTTTGCTCTTACATGGGAATTTTGCATTATACCATCTGGTGTATTTTTTGACTACATATGGTATATTTTCTGCCAAAATTATTAAAACTAAGTGTCATATAATCCACAGTATAATCTTTCTGAAGTTACATGCTTGGTACTTCATAGAAGGTTATGAGAAGAATAGGAGTGTGTAGGAAGTAAATATGCTAATTCTTGCTCTCTACATTTATAATTTTTAAACCAAGCTTGTTTAGTGGCATGAAGTTTTCCCTTCCAGCATAGTAGATACTAAATATATAAGAAAGTCTATCAACTTGCATCCTCAGAACAGTTGATATCAAGCATATTTCTCTCTGAACCAACATGAATATTCTGTTCTGTTATTTTAGATATCTAAAATTTATTCACACCTGCTCTATATTGATATTGCTAGATAAGAGATTGTATGTTTTAGTTGTTAAGTACTTCGTAGCTTAACAATAATTGTAAGCTTTCAAATGCTGTTTTTTACTTATAATTATAAAAGCACAAGTTTTAGAGTTGTATCATTATTGTAACAATGTTTTTATATCCCAAACCACCCAATCTAAACATCATACTAGTATGCTGAGAAACCAAGCTTCACATTACTATAGGTAAAACACCTACAAGCTATCTTAAAGTTGAGTCTGTATGGGCACACAGTTTGTAGATTCAAAACAAAAATAACCAACCACTGGGCATGTGGTGCTGAAAGTGTTGAAACTAGCTTTGAGAGGCAGATGGAAGATATTTTCTGTTAAGTAATTTTGCCATGGTTGTACGTGAACAACTTTTGCTGTGATAAGGTTAGCCATACCTGGCACTCACTGTCCCAACAACACAATGTATACAAGTCCATTGAACTAAAGAAGAACCATGAGTCCCATTGATATTTGAGAGATGCGAGACCTGCGATTCTTCTTTATTTAGATAAACTAGAGTATGGTACATTAAACAGATGGTTATTGAATGTGACACTTTTTATTCTTTGCTTGGCTATAAAAATATGTAATTCATGCTTTTCAGCAATTGTATGCTGTTATTTGTATTTTTTTAACATTTAAAAGTGGATTTTACAGTTGCAAACTCAAATTCAGAATTGACATTTTGGTTTTACAGATCAGTTGTATTACGGCTAACAAGCTGTGATCTCAGTAATTTTTGTAGTTTATAATTTATTGTGATGCTTGAATATCACCACATATTGCAATAACAGTGCCATCGTGATCTGAATATGCTGACATTTTTAACTTTCGAATCAAAAATGTAGCTAAGGAAACTCATAAAAATGTAAGAAAGTAAACCCTTGCAACTAACTGCAGTGGCATTTTGCTTAAAGATGTGTGCATAAATTTTGAAACACATATTGGTGAAATGCACTGGAGAATGCAATTGACTTATATTTGATGTACATACAGAGGTTCTTATTGCTCTGCATACCCTTTTGTATGATGATGAAATTCATCATTTTTTCTAAATGTCCATTCGATTTGTATTAAACAATCTTGAACATAGAATTTAAAAGTAATCCTACATATTCTGTTTACAGTTGCCATGCAAGATCCATTTCTTTTTACTGAATTAGGGAGAGTGCCAAATGTTTTATACTAACTAGAGTAGATTTACTTCCACTGACATTCATGATGATGTTACAGTCCAGGTTTTAGTAGCAGCTAACAATGGCTCTTGCCTCATTAAGAAAGGAGGACGGAAACCATTTCTCATAAAGCAGCATGTAAAGGATGAACTTCATTGAAGTTACCCTTGTAGTAAGAAACAACATTTTTGGTACTTGGTGATTTAAGATGAACATCTTGTGCCCTCATATTTTTGTACCATACTGTTCATTGTACACCTTGGTATCAATCATATATTCAGTGTATTTATGTTACATTATAAATCAATCAAGTTAGCATTTAACTTTAAGAATTGAATTTTTGTTTAACTTGAGTTTCATTGCCATTTGACCAAATTTTCTCATCAATCAGTAAAGCCATTCATTCAGATAGTCATGTGGTAAAGACAGTAATAGCTTTAGGTACTGGATTCAAATTTGTCATAGGTGGCATTAAATGATGTGTTTGACAATGGTTCAAGTTTGCTCTCTTCCCCTGGGAACCACCCTCCATTACTGTTCAGTGTATCAGTAATGTGCCATCTTAACAAAAAGCAGAATGAGTGTTGTACATAGTTGGTACCTCATGCTGAAAGAAGAAAGTATATTTATGGAAAGAGTTGGTATATGCCACTAGATGTACTGGTGTAATTAGCTGTCATTAATTATCATTAAGCAAGTTGCTTATTGATGAATTTCCCAGGTAACAACACTTGGCCATGGAAAGATTTCTAGTGTGCCCTTTTAAAAATAGGAATTTAAACATGATCAAAACGTAATAAGATTTTGATGAAATTTGGTGATGTTAAGAATAAATTTTTCTTTTCACGTAATTTCATTCCGCATTGAAAGAGAGCTTGTGTGCAAATCATGAAATTGTTTCCACAACAAAAATCTAAATTTTATTTAATTTTGCACTCTTGTGCTCTCCCCAAAAGGGGGAGGGATGGGGGCAAATTTTGTCATCCTGTTTTTGCTAGATGTGGATAATGTCAACCAGGTAATGCCCACGTTACCAGCTGGTGTCCTTCAAAAATGCAAATTATTTCCCTTGCCTGCGTGATCAGCACACCTGTCTACAATCAAACATGGTTGAAAGTCAATGTTTTAAAGATGGCCAACATTGATGGCCTGTGCTTTTAGTTCCTTAGTTGACAACCCATGTGGAATGGCTGAAGTATTATTATTTTTTTTTTCATACAAGTTTTGTAATTAACAGAAAAAGCCATCTTGTAAAACTTGCATTGAATTGCATTGCCCTGGAGTGGGAATCCAACTTACATCTTTCAATTTTTGTTAGATTATGCTACCATTAATTACATCACCCAGGACGACAATGAATTAATTTCCTGAAGCATAGTACTGTGAACAAACATCAGATTTTGCTATTTAAAGCATGCAACTCCTGCTACTCTTACAACCATTTAAAAAAATGGAGAAGTCGATGTGGATCACCAGTTCTTCAAATTACGTGATGGAAATTAGGTAGTAGTAAGTACATTTACATATATATTATAAAAGTTTTGACGGAGAATGGTTTTTTTATACATGGAAGTCAAACAAGCAAATTATTTTTCAGCATAGGAACACCATATTTCACTATTTGCTAATGTAGCCATCTCCTCAGAAGACTTAAAAATTCCATCATTTCAGAGAAGAAATGAAACCTGCACTCCTAAGTTCTATATTTTGTGTGTGCAATACTTGTGACGTTGATATGCACTATATTGACAAAACGTCACCAGATACCCCTTCAAAAGCAAATGAATGGATCCGCTGCATTGTTAAAATATGTGGTACAGCTGCAAACAGTATAAAAACAACGCAGCTGACCGCGATCATAACGCATTGTGAGGTTGAGTGAAAATGTCGCAGCAGGAGAGAACCGACTTTGAGAAAGGAAAGATTGTTGGGTGTTATATTAGTGGGTTGTCCATAAGAGAAACAGAGAGGCATTTAAACATACCCAAGTAAACTGTTTTGGATGTACTGAATAAGTGGGAGACACATGGCGTACATGAAGCAGCAAAACGTACCGACAGACCAAAGAAAATCAGTGATAGAAGACGTGGAAGTCTCGGGAGAGTCATTACAGCTAATCGACGGAGTACTGCACAAGACCTCAGTATACAGGTGAGTAAAAATGCTAGAACTTCGGTATGTGCATGTACCATTCGCATAGAACTTCATTCCATGGGTTACCGTGGTCGTGCGGCTGCTCATAAGCCTTTCATCTCCACTCGTAATGCTACTCGTCGTTTGCATGATGTAAAGAACATTTATCGTGGACCATAGATCAATGGAAACTGGTCCTATGCACTGATAAATCCAGGCACATGATCCATCAGTCTGATGGCCGTGTGTGGGTATGGCAGCAGCCGGGGGAATGCTATTTACCACCGTGTACTGTTCTCACAGTCAAGTTTGGAGCTGGTAGTGTACTCATGTGGGGGTGTTTTTCGTGGTATGGTCCTGACCCATTGGTTATCGTGGACAAGCCCGTCAACCAGCATGTCTACCTCGATATTCTGGATAATTATGCCCTACCAACTCTGTGGCAATACTATGAAACCAAGCCTTGTTGGCACCAGCAGGATAATGCACTGAGCCATAAAGCCAGGACTGTTACGGCGTGGTTTGATGATAATTCCATATCGTCTGTAGACTGGCCAGCACAGAGCCCTGATCTTAATCCCATACAGCACCTATGAGATTAATTAGAGCACCGCATAAGAAGTTTGGAACCAAGGCCTACTACTAAGCAACAGTTAGTGGGAGTACCTATCACTGTGTTCCAAAACCTTGTCGAAAGCCTATCTTGAAGGGTCAGTGCATTCATTAAGGCCCAAGGTGGACCAACACCGCATTAATGTATGTCAATAAATTCTATGTTGTGTTTCTGTTCTAGGTGTCCGTTGAATTTTGTCAATATCATCATCATTGTCAACCATTATCAATCCGCTGCTGGACGAAGGTCTCCCCAAGTTTCCTCCACAACAACGGTCTGTCTTGTGCCAGTCTCCTCCATGTCACTCCCGCATACTTTCGAATTTCATCCACCCATCTCCCATGTGGTCACTTCTTCTGGGTCTTTTCCTGTCCATTGGAATCCAATCTAAAATATTGACTGTCCATCGATGGTCTGTTCTTCTGGCAGTATGTCCAGCCCATTGCCATTTCAGGGATTTAACTCTGATCATGATGACTTCCACTCTTGTCATTTTTCGGATCCACGAGTTCTTCTTCTTATCTCTCCTGGTTACACCAAGCATGCACCTCTCCATGCCACTTTGAGTTGTCTGCAGCCTTTGTATGTCTCTTTTAGTTAGGGCCACGTCTCTGCCCCATACGTAAGCACTGGAAGGATGCATTGATCAAACACTTTTCTTTTAAGACATAATGGCATATTGCTCTTGAAAATTATGCTGTTTCTTCCAAAAGCTATCCAGGCAAGTTTTGTACGCCTATTAATTTCTTCATCAATGTGACCGTCACATGATATCTACTGCCCAAGATAAACGTACGTGTCTGTTATTTCGAGCTTTTCTCCATCCATCGATAAATCTTCATTTTTTGTTAAAGCATTGAACATCACTTTTGTCTTCTGAAAGTTCATTTTTAATCCCACTTCTTTACTTTTGTCAGCAAGTTCCTGGATCATACTCTGCAGCTCTGATGGGGTAGTTGCAAAAATGACTACGTCATCAGCTAAATGAAGGTGGGTTTGATAATCTCCATTAATCTTTATCCCTTTGTTTTCCCAGTTCAGTGATTGAAAGACATTTTCCAATGTGGCATTAAAGAGCTTTGGAGATATGGTGTCACCTTGTCTCACTCCCTTTCCAATTTTTATGTGTGTTATATTTTCAAACAGCCGAATCTTTGCACTTGCATTTTCATAGATGTTATTAATAATATTAATGTATGCATCTTCAATACTGCAGGATTTCAGAGCCATTGTAACTGCTGATGGTTTCACCGAATCAAAGGCTTTTTCATAATCGATAAAAGCCATGCACAATGGAAGTTCATATTCCCTTGCACTTTCAATTAGTTCTCTCAGTACGTGGATATGATCTGTTGTGCTGTAGCCACTCCTGAATCCAGCTTGTTCTCTCGGTTGAGCCATGTCTAGTGTTACCTTCAAGCGGTGTGAAAGAACTTTAGTGAAGATTTTATAAACCACTGATAGGAGGCTGATAGGTCTGTAGTTCCTGAGATCCTCAATGTCACCTTTTTTATGTAGCAGGATCATTGTAGCGTTGTTCCAATCCTCAGGAACCTTCCCTTCACTAAGGCATTGAGTGAAAATTTGGGCGAGTACTGTTTCTATTTCTCCACTTGTTTCTTGTATGATGTCTACAGTAATTCCATCTTCTCCTGGAGCTTTTCCCCGCTTCATGTTCTTGATTGCATGTGCAACTTCTGCTGGGAGGACTGGAAGAACTCTGGTACTGGTACCTTTCATGATGTCTGGAGTACATGTATCATCCCTTTCATATACTTTGGAGTAGAAATCTTTCACTCTTGTCAAAATTTTGCCTCTATTTCTTGTTACAGAACCATCTTCTTTTCTCAGTGCCATAATCTGTTTTCTTCCCTTACTGAGATGTCCCTTTGCTATCTTTAGGCTTTGGTTGTTTTCAATTGCTTTTCTCACTAGTTCACAGTTGAATTTCCTTACGTCTTCAGTGATGCTTTTTCGTACTGTCTTGCATAGCTCTATATATTCCACTTTGGAAGTCACATCTTCTTTAATGAAAAAACCATGAGGAATAATCACTCACCATAAAGATCATGGTAACCTCCAATGGACCAAACACTTCCAACACGTCAATTCATCGTGATGTAACTGGGCTTCCACAGGTTTACAGACCTCTTGCTTACGCTTCTTATTTTCGGGTGTGAAACATCGTTTTTTTTTCTTTGCCTTATAGTATGTTACTATAATGCTTGTCAATTCGATAAAAATCATACATACAACTCATTCATACAATTCAAGTAAAAACTATGTACATAAACCTTACATTCACAGGTGATTAAACCTTAGTCAACTCTAATTATGGAACTCCTCCTTCTGTTTCACAACCTCTGCTACTCCCACTGCAATTGTCACACCCATTCAGCCCCGCACATCCAATCCTCTAGTACTTTCGACAGATCCCTGTCATCTTCAGGAGGCAGGTGTGTCTCATCCGCCCACCGCAGCTCAAGTGAGCAGAGCCATCGAGGCCTGGGCTCCAGTCGCTATCTCTGAATCGTTGTGTCTCTGGCGCCATCTATTGTCCCTGCTGCTCTTTTTTCTCTCTTTCTTTTTACGCTGCTGTTCAATTTTTATTATGGCTTTCCATTGTTCGTTAAAAAATTGAACAGCAGCGTAAAAAGAAAGAGAGAAAAAAGAGCAGCAGGGACAATAGATGGCGCCAGAGACACAACGATTCAGAGATAGCGACTGGAGCCCAGGCCTCGATGGCTCTGCTCACTTGAGCTGCGGTGGGCGGATGAGACACACCTGCCTCCTGAAGATGACAGGGATCTGTCGAAAGTACTAGAGGATTGGATGTGCGGGGCTGAATGGGTGTGACAATTGCAGTGGGAGTAGCAGAGGTTGTGAAACAGAAGGAGGAGTTCCATAATTAGAGTTGACTAAGGTTTAATCACCTGTGAATGTAAGGTTTATGTACATAGTTTTTACTTGAATTGTATGAATGAGTTGTATGTATGATTTTTATCGAATTGACAAGCATTATAGTAACATACTATAAGGCAAAGGAAAAAAACGATGTTTCACACCCGAAAATAAGAAGCGTAAGCAAGAGGTCTGTAAACCTGTGGAAGCCCAGTTACATCACGATGAATTGACGTGTTGGAAGTGTTTGGTCCATTGGAGGTTACCATGATCTTTATGGTGAGTGATTATTCCTCATGGTTTTTTCATTTATGAATTGCACGTAAACTATGCGCACTTTGCAAGAGGTTAATACCTTAAAAGTGCAAATATAATAACATCTTCTTTAGTTGTCCTCATCTCTCTTCTTTTTTGCATCAACATTTTGGTTTTTCCTGATAATTTGTTCACATGCAACTTGTTCTTAGACCCAGCTAATTTTGTTGCTGTTTCCACAAGAGCTTTGGTTACTTTTCTGTTAACTTCAGAAATATCCACTTCTTCCGATGTTAGGCTTTCTAAAGCAGAGAATCTGTTCTTCAGTTCCAACTTGAAAGTATTATGGTGTTTTTTAAGGTTGGTTATGTCAATACATTTTGTTTGTCTTATGAGCTTGCCACGTTCGAGTTTAGTGTTGAGGTGCATCTTACATCTCACCAATCTATGGTCACTACCTGTGTTGAACGTGTTTAGCACACTGCAGTCTTCTATGACGAATTTTTTGTTACACATAATAAAATCAATTTCACTTGTCGTCCCATTTGGATGTCTCCATGTCCATTTCCTGTGTGGCTTTTTCTTGAAAAAGGAGTTCAAGATGAAAAATCCTTCTGCCTCTGCAAACTCAACGAGAGTATTTCCACGCTGGTTTCTGTTGCCTTGACCGAATTTACCTACTGAAGTTTCATTCTGTTGCCGTTGCCCTATTTTTGCATTTAAATCTCCCATAATTATATTCAATTGCTGCTTACCTTTATTTTTTAGATGACAAATTTCCTCATAAAATTCTTCAATTTCTTCTTCAGGATGACTTGTGGTGGGTGCATAATTTTGAATAATCTGAGCCTTGTATCTTCTCGAGAGTTGGATAACGAGTCGTGCAGCTCTGTCAGAGGAACTTTCAACTTCTACAACTTTATCTTTCAGTTTCTTGTTTATTATAAATCCAACACCACTAGTTCTGCCAGTATCTGTCCCACGATAGTAGAAGAGATGTCCACTTTTCAGTTCAATGAAATCTTCTCCTTTTCTCCTTACCTCACTTAGCCTGATGATGTTCCACTTGATCCTTTGTAGTTCTTCCAATTCAAGAAGCCTTGAATCAGAAGATAGGGAGCGTCCATTATATGTAGCCAAGGTTAGCATCAGATGGCAGCCTAGTCCGGTCCTCCGGGAATTCTTAGCACCCTCTGCCTTCATGTCGCACTGGCCGCTGCCTTAGCCAGGTACATTCCAGCTGCCGGAGACTGAGGGCCAAGATTTAAGTTGTGGAGTCATTTTTGGAGGGGTTTGGCCATAACTCACCACGCTGGCCAAGCGGGTTGGTGAGTGTGAGATAGCATTTCCTCTAATCCCGATGGTATAGTTATAGCGCTATTGGCGGTCGTCAGAGCCCCTTTAGTGGGAACAGGATGCACCACGAGAAAGCGGGGTTGACATTTGTCAAGGAGAGGCTGTGATGTTACGCATCACCTGATCTTACATCCCTTTGTCAATATAGTGTATAATAAATCAACATTATTCACTGTAAAATATTTTAAAATCAGTAATTTCGCAGAGCTTTTGGCTTTGTGAAACTATGCGGCTATTAATTACACCATCTCGGGCACATGAATTTCTAACTCTTTGCTGTAAAAATAAGCTGCTGGTTTAACTGCCATATATACACAAATATATTAATTTTCATTCATTTCCACGGTGTATCATTCATTTCCACGGTGTATTTGCATAGATATTAATTATTTCTATGAATATTAATTACTTTCAAAGTTAGTGATGTGAACACATCACTTTTCATTTGGTTACCTGCATGAAAAGTTAGTGACGTGCTCATGTAATGAAATTTCATTACCACTGACTGGCCAGAATCAGGTCACTCATCATCATATTTTTGTTTCAGTATCCTTTGGTGTGTGTTTGCAGTTCAAAAGGTCTGAAGAGAATGAAAATTTTATTGTAATAATGAAATCTGTGATCTGACTTTATTATCTAAGTTTGTAGTAGAACATCAAGTATAGAAGAAATGTGAGGGTTTTTTTTATTGGAAGAGTTTAATTCTTTAGCAGATTCTGTTTATTTCCTGGCAATTTTTTTTTTTTTACATTTACACTTAAAAGTTTTAAATATTGTTAAATGTTCTTACAGGATAATACATAGAGATTCAGTATCTCTTTTAGAATTGCTATTACGCACGTTAAAATACGGACATGTGATAATGGTGGTGCAGTTATTTATGACGTTTATTATTGAAAAAATAAAGGCTAAAAGAAAGCAAGAGCAATTACTCACATATATTCATCCAGAGGTCGTTTTTGTTCGCATACCACCGTAGTTCCGCAAGTTGTTTGGTCTCAGGTGTTCAGCGGCTATGCATTGCAAAAAGTCCGATGGTGACTATAATATGGTGTTTAGCAATGTCAAAGTAGTATTCGACCCAAAGAATCTTGTTATATATTGTATCGTAAGCTCAAAAGAATAATATAACTGAGAATGAAAACCCTGTAATGACCTATGTCACAGGCAGGTTAAAAGGCTTCCACTCTGGGAAGAAACAAAATTGATAAATCAGCAAAAAAATTGGAAGACCATCCAGATTGCTGAATCCATCTTAATAGAGAAGACCAAAACATCAAATTGCAATAACAATTCACCATATGACCTTTCATATGCCTGGAGGAATTTAGTGGACACCGAAAAAAGATTAAAAGAGAAACATAAAAATAAAATCAAAAGACACCGACAAATACAGGAAAATCAAACTATGACACCAGATGGCACCACCATATAGGAGGAAAACTGACCCATGCGCAATGTACATCATGACTTCTGGAGGTACAAAAGTAGTCACTTACGAACAGACGTTTCATTTCCCGTTGAAAACGCCTAGGAAGAGACTAAAGCGAAACGCGTCCGGGGACGCTGGTGGACGTGAGGAGGTGGTGCACGCATTATGTAAATAGTTCATTCGTCGTTTCTTCTGACCATTCACATTTCATTTTGTTCTTTTAAATTCATTCACTATCAGCCTTTTAGATTCGTTCGCTATAGTTCTTTTGGATAGCCTTTTAACCTGCCTGTGACATATGTCATTACAGGATTTTCATTCTCAGTTATATTATTCTTTTGAGCTTACGATACAATATATAACAAGATTCTTGGGATCGAATACTACTTTGACATTGCTAAACACCATATTATAGTTGCCATCGGATTTTTCGCAATGCATAGCCGCCGAACACCCGAGACTAAACAACTTGCGGAACTACGGTGGTATGCGAACAAAAACGACCTCTGGACGAATATATGTGAGTAATTGCTCTTGCTTTCTTTTAGTCTTTATTTTTTCAATAGTAAATGTCATAAATAACTGCACCACCACAATCACATGTCCATATTTTAACGTGCGTAATAGCAATTCTAAAAGATATACTGAATCTCTATGTATTATTTATTTTAACCATGTATAACTTGTGGCTTCCTTATACGGAAGATATACATGAAGTATCTATGTTCTTACAGGAGTTTTAAGGGTGTATTGGCACCCCTCAAATGTGTAATCATATAATTGTTTCCCGTTAGGCTTTTGGAAACTAGATGTGCTATTTAAAACTTCACTATCAGTTCAACACACATTAGTTATCTTGTATTTTTCGATATCTTTGATATGTACAATTTTATGAGCTGATGTTTGTAAACTTTTTGAAAGAGTGGGAGTTTAGATCCAATTCCTAAATAAATATGCTATGCCATTGATCAGCAGTAAGTAAGTTTTTCACTCAGACCGTGCACTTCAGCTGGACACTAAGGATATGTATATATACTCAGGGTTTCTGGAGAAGCCCAGAAATTTATATTCTGGAAGTGTCTACCAACTATATACTCCCCAACCCCTCTTTAAAGTTTTTTCTAATTATTTCATTTTATTTAATTTGAACAGTATGAGTGTGTAGTTCATTTAATATTGTTCCATTCTTTATTGATTTTGAAGTACATACATTCATATCACTAAGGTGTTCTCTGAGATTCAGAGGTTAGCTCCACAAAGAAATACAAACTACCAGATAAATTTTTAACTGATTATTTACACTGTTGCTGTATCAAACTTCTCCATTTAATATGGCAACAGTAAGTAATATTTTTTTTAAATAAAATTTTGAAGTAAACTAATCAAAATCAATTGAATACAGGAATTAAAAAAAAAAAAAAGGTAGTTTTGAACTGAATGAAAGCTATCTAAAGCACACAGTTTTCTAGGTGATTTAGAAATTGGAGAAGTTTACCTACTAATGAAGCATACAAATAATGACAATTCATGCTAAAAATTCATAATGTAAATGAAATCAAGAATTTTTTAAACAAATAAAAACTCAGTGGTATTTATTTGCATAATTCATTACTGAAAAGAGACATTCAGGTTTGTAAATCTGCAAATATCTGATTTCTTCTTTGTTTTTTTTTTTTTTTTTTTTTTTCAGTATTCATTCATTGATCAGATGTGTTGGGACTTTGCAAATGAACATTTTTTTTTTTTTTTTTTCCCGTCTCAGAGTCTTGGTTAAAGGTACAGTAATTCATCAATGTGAAAACTAATGTGCACATTTGCTTAGTTTCATTATTTTTAAAGTTATGGTGACACAAATTTTACCTGTTTCAGGTTTTATAGCAAAATTTATTTTGTGTTGGTCAATTATTTTGCTTATCGTTCTGTGCCTACTTTAGGCATGCAAATTAATGCATTTTACATTTCTAAATGTGTTATCACACTTATATACAATGTAGCAATTTGCATCATTTAATATTTTTCATCATTTTAAATATATGCATGGACTGAAAAATGGGAAATACTATAAAAGTCGTCTGTGAATGATTGCACTGATACTAATTTTGCACTTCATGCACGTATTTACACAAGACTTCGTGACTTTTCTCAGTAGAATCTGAAATCATTATAAAACATAATTCACTATAACATGCATTGAACTGTAAATTCAATTCATATTGAAAATACTGTACAGTGATAAATAAATATGCAAAAAGTCAAGGTATTAAATGTTCAGGCTTACCTTATTTATTTTCATTATGTATCTCATACATAAAATAGGTTCTCTAGGGCAAGCCCTTCAATACAGAAAATTCTGATTTCAGTTGAAATGAACTAAACGTTCTAAATTACAAACTGTTCCTAATTAAAAAAGAATTACCCTAAATGAAAACTCTAATTTTCAACTGGTATGAAACCACCTACGTAAAATGCAACCATGTGGTTACAATCAGTTGAAAATTAAAGGTTTCTTGTTTAGTGTTGTTGTTTTTTTTATTAGAAACTATGTGTAATTTAGAGCATTGAGTTTGTTTCAGTTAAAGTCAAAATTTGCTGTTTTTGTAGGGCTTGCCTCAGAGAACATGTTATGTATCGGATGTAACCAAAGTTAATAAGGCAAGTCTAAATATTTAAAGTCCTTGACCTTTGGGAGAATATCATTATTAATAGTGCTTTTGAAATTAATATTTTCCCTACGTATTATCCTTTTGGTGTTGGCACTGTTAAAAATAAATGCTGCCTTTCGTATTCTTTATAAAATGGTTAATACATTCAGATGGATGATGTAATTGGTCATTGAATTGTAAAGCCAGTAACTGTAAGAAAAAGTATTTCAGTACTGTAGTCAAATGGCAGTATGCCTTAAAGAGAGCAATTTTTTTTTTTTTTTACCTGTTTGTCTCCTAATAAGCATAGAACATGAACATTATACACTGGTGGAAAGTGAAAAAGAACACCAAGAAGAAGACTTCTGATACCAATGAAATTTATACAGCATAATAACGGAATACAGAAGATAACGCGATCAAAACATTATGGCAAAATACAGCTGTATTTGCTGGTAAGCTGAAAAATAACATTTCCATGCGTCACACTGTGCAATTCTGGCATGGAGTCTGTTGTACAGATGTTGGATGCAAGTTTGGGGTATTGAGTTCCAAGCATCCTCAACCTGGACGCATAAATCGGGGATGGTCGTGGAGACCGGATAAGTCGTTGTCCCATAAAATCCCACACGTGCTCAATGGAGGACAAATCCGGTGAACGTGCAGGCCATGAAAGTTGTCTCGCACTCTGAAGTGCATGTTGCGTTGCACGTGCCATGTGTGGGCGTGCGTTATCTTTCTGGAAAACACCACGATGGACCGACCTTACAAATGGCACAACAACAGGCTGAATGATGTTGATGTAGGAGGTGCTGTTTAACGTACCCGGTACAAACACTAGTTGTGTACGGGAGTGATAGCTGATCTCTCCCCACACCAGGAGACCAGGTGTAGGCCCTGTGTGTCCCTGGTGGATGCAAGAAGGGTGGAGATGCTCCCCTGAGCGTCTGCGAACACGCATACGGCCATCGGAGGCTCCCAAGCAGAATCTGCTTTCATCACTGAACACGACAGATGGCCATTGCGTTCTCCAGTGCAGACGTTGCGGACACCACTGCAGCCTTTCCTGACGGTGGGCTGGAGCCAGAGGCACACGTGCACATAGTCCTGCATCCAGTAGACTGTTGCAGATTGTTCGCACAGTCACCTCAGGTGCAACGGCAGCTCGGATTTGCGTCGCAGTGGATGTTCTGCTTGACAACGCCGCTCTTCTTATGCGTCGATCGGTCCACTCATCAGTCCGTCTGTGACTCCCGGTTCTACGTCTTCTCATGTGAGAATGTTCCTCGGACCATGTACGCCACCATCGTACCACCACCGATACTTCCCGTCCAATTCGCTCCGCAATACGACGATATGACCACCCGGCCTTGCGGAGTCCGACTAGACGACCTCACTCAAAGTCTGATAACTGCTAAAATCGTACACGTCTTCCATGTCCAGGCATTGCAGCTTCTTCAAGGTCTTCGCACGTGTCTGTACGCCGAAGACTGATTACATTCACTTCGCCGTACTCCTTAAATACCACCGATGATAATTTGCATATTATGCCGTGCCGTGGCTCACCGGTTGTTCCCAAAATTAACATCACACCTACGTAAACTCGACCTCATTATCATATGCAAATTTCATGATCGTCCGCCAATTCCTTCTTGGTGTTCTTTTTTCTTTTTCCGCCAGTGTATATTCATCCCATTTCATTTCATGTTATCCAAATTCCAGCAATGCATTCAGTTTACTCGGGTATTCTTTAAAACGTTTTGTGATTCTAGTACAAATTAAATTAGAAAGTTCTATTTATTGGCTTTACTTATATTTAAGGCGTTGTTTAACTGAACCATTTACTTGTTCCTGTTTGTGCCTTTTTTTTATTTTCTTGCAAGTGTTTCTGGCCTTTTTTATGACTATAAAGAATTACTCTCAATTCTTCACTCCACATTGGTTGTCAACATAGAATGACTGCATTTTGAAAATTTGACATCCCTTTAGTGTTATGGCACTACTTTTTAAATAAAATCATGGTTAGTACACATCCTGAAAAAATCCTGGAGATCCTGGAAAAGTCCTGAAATTCCATTGTGTCTTGAAAATGCCCTAAAATTCTGTTACATGTCCTGGAATTTTATCCAGTCCTGCCTTTCCCCCTGCGCGATGTGGGAGGAGGATGGGGAGGTTTGTTGATTTTCTTGTTTGTTAGGAGGACTGAAGCTGCGTTAGTAGCATCTTCTGTGTCGTGCTTATGTTATCATTTTGTCTGTCCGATCGAGACCATATCTCTGCAATTATTAGTTCGATTTCTAAAATTCTTTTTTTATTGGGAAGCTTAAAATGTGAGAATGATGATCCATGTTTTCCGGGTTTTTTTTTTTTCGATTCACAACTTCGCCGCTAGAGGGCGCAAATGGAGATCGTATTGAATTTAAAATGCATTTCATTTCTTATCTTTGCTTCTAAATATCCAATTGGAAAACTTCTTTTTGCGTTCAATGACATTTTTATCGAAGACTATTTTAGTTACAATTCCTATTTCAAATTATGCATAAATTTTCCACTAGGGGCTGTTAAGGTAAATCATGATTTTCCTAATGTCTCCGCTTCTAAAAGTTTGATTTGAAAAATTATTCCTGTGTCAGATACAGCTCTTGTAAGGAAATGATTTTCATGTAATTTCTCATTTTTGGTAAAGAATGGTTCGGCCACCAGGGGGCGTGTTTATTTTTGCTTCTGATGTATTTGCAAAAAAATATGAGCTGGAAACTCGATTGAAAAAATTCCTCTATGTACCAATACCGCTCACCTCGGAAAGCTTTTCAGAGTACCTCCTGCTTAAAATAGTGCACAAGTTTTCCACCAGGGTCGTAGACATATTTATTTTGTCCATATCTCTGTTTGTGGGAGTCTGATTTGAAAAATTATTTCTTTGTTGAACATTTTTGGTGCAAAATGTTTCTCATATAATTTCAAATATTTCTTAATGCACAAGTGCACTATTAGAGGGCGTAAGTTCACGTTTCCGTGTACAGCAGTATCTGTGGGACTAAAAAGCTGATTGAAAAATATTATTTTTCGATCAGATACTGTTAACTATGAAAAATCAGGTGCATTTTCTTCCCAAAATAATGCACAATTTTGCCACTAGGGGGCATAAACAGTAATCTTATTTTTCTCAATATCTGTGCTTCTATAATGTCAGATTTAAATAATTATTTTAACACCGATACCATTTACCGTATGAAACATTGTAGGTTTGTATTTGAAGAGGTTTGTGGTTCACAATTCTGCTGCTAGGTGGTGTTTGTGAACTTAAGTTTGCACTTATCTCTGCCTCTAAAAACCCTATTGAGAAATTTGTTTTTTTTTACTGTATGCCATTCCCTAAAAAAAATATTTAGAGTGAATAAGATTTTTGCTACAATAAGAAGATACTCTTCAGATGTGCAACTTTCCTTCTAGGGGTTGTAAAGGTTAAAACATTTTTCTTGCTATATCTCTGCTTTTGCGAGCTGTATTTGAAAAGTTCTTTTTCTTTAGCATAGCTTTTGCTATGAAGAATACTTTTCACCTGTTTTCAACTTTTCCATTATGCAAAATTCTTCCGCTAAAAGGCATAGAGTTATATCAATGTTTCCTTCTATATCTCTTCTTTTAACTGTTCCATACTTGCCAACTTTTACGAATTATTTGTAAAATTTACGGATTTCTGCTTCATTTACTGATTTACGGATAGGTCTTTTTTTTTACGGATTTTTTTATATTTCAATTGCTCAATCGAAATATTTCAATCCCCTGCAACCATCCACTTAGATTTTCTACTGGACCTTACGAGCGCTGTCCCCTTAGATTTTCTAACCATCCACTTAAATTTTCTACCAGACCTGCAACCATCCACTTAGATTTTCTATTGGACTTTACGAGCGCAGGAAATGTTCAGTTTGGTATTGAAACACCACAGGTTTGTGAGGCTAACATTAAACAAAACTAAGATTTTACTTTATGGTTTTTTAAATTATTGTTTTAAACACATAATACTAGTTTAGTTATTGTGGCATATGCAGAGATTTTTACTGCATAATTATGTTTTGTTTTGTGGTAAATGGCGTTCACGCAAAAGTTTTACTGATGCACATTTTCCAAAGTTTGTAAGTATGCTGCTTGATTTGAAAATTGTTTTGTCTCTAATACCTTCCCTCTGCTATAGGAAACATTTCTTGTGCCATTTGTTAATTTTCGTAACATACTTTTTTGCCACTGGTGGAAGTAAATAGCTGAGCTTTTTTGTGGCTGATTTTGACCTTTACTGAAATTTGCTAATGAATGCTTTATATAAAAATTTGCCATAAAATCAGATTGCTTTCTAATATCAGAAACTTAAATCTAGTTGTTTCTTAGTATTTTCTGAGCTAAGTAATCGCTTTGCATCTTCTATAATTAATTTTCTAATCGTGCCAGGTTAAATTGCATTGATCACTAATGTATGCAGCTGTACACAGCCCTTGGATTTAAGGTTTTCCAGTTATTCTCTTTCATTTCAAATAGGAAATTTTTTGTGCATACTTCGTTTGCTGACGAGTACGAATTTAAAACATAGCTACAGCATCAATATTGTGTTGAAAAATCCTTCCCTAAATAAAATGTAACACAAATATTTGCTCCCATGATTATGTGTTTAAGAAATAACAGTCCCTTTGGTTTTTTGAAAATTTTTCAAATATTTCACCTTTCCTTACCATTAAATTTCCAATGTGAGCATTATTTCAAAATAATGAAATATAAATGATATTTTATGTATTGATTGTGTGGTATATGAAAGCATTTCAAGAGTAATGCCACATACCTATGTATTTTTAAGTTTTTAAGTTTATAGAGGTTTTTTTATTCTGTACTTTGCTTCAATAATTGAAGTAAAGCCAAAGTAGAAAAATGTTTTCTCAAAATCAGTGCAGTATACTGTATATAAAAGTTAAGTAGATATTAAAACTGGCTACATTTTCAGTGACAGTTTTGGTATTTCAGTATTTATTTGTGATTCTAAGTTTCTGATTAGCTGCAATGGACATTATTTTTAACATTCTGCATTAAGTTTGCCCCATCATGTTGGAAGTTTGTTGTACATTACAGGTTAAATAGACCTATGGTTTCACTATATTTTAAGTAAGAACATTTGGATTGTATGTCCTGAAAAAAAATCCAAAAGTTCTGAAAATGTCTTGGAAAAGTCCTGGACTTTTTGTGATTTAAAAAGCATATGAACCGTGTAAAATGCAATGAAGATTCTCAAATTTTATTTATCATTAGACCAAACATTTGAATATCAGGCTCATTGATTGATCCTTTATTCGTGATGTAATAATAATAAGCCTGTCTATTTTAAGGTTCATAGTCCAAAATATAAATTTCATCCCACAGTGGCTTATATTTATGTTTTTATGGGTTTTACAATTGCATGGTTCTAGTGCAATTTTTCAGTAGCTGTTTTATGTTCTTAAATCTTTCGTTTTGAGTATTATGCGTTTGTCCAATATATCTATTGCAATCCATTGTTATGTGGTAATTTTTCCCCCTTCCTGCTTATGTGGTAACTTGTCTCTATTTGCTATTCTTGCTATTACTTAACCAGGAAAAAATTAATGTTATTTACCAAACAAGATTTAAGAATTTTGGTTGTATTTCATTTAAAAGGTTCCATAATATGAATCTGATGTGGCAACAATTTTTTAAATTCATTCTATGCGAACAACCTATGTAAGCACCAAGAAACAGGTCATGTAAAGGCCACAGATGTTTGAGAGGAAATAAGAAGCTCAAAGAAGTAGTAGTAAGTAAATTCTTCAACTAAATAAAAATCTAAAAATAAAAGTATTTAACTTTTCTTGCCTGAATGTTCTTTCATGGAACAAAAAGAATGTCTGTTTGTAAAACCAGGTGAACAAAAAGACAGAATTTGCAACATTAAAATCACATTGCCCAGCAGCAAATGTGTCCAACAATGATGCTAAGCATGTACAAGATATGAAGATTTGGTGAGACAAGAGATTATCTACATACATACATACCACCGAGCTGTTCTCCGAGATTCAGAGGTTAGCTCAAAAAAAAAAAAAAACCCACCAGATATTTTTACTTACTGTTGTCGTATCAAACGTCTCCATTTACAGTGATTTTGACATAAAACTCTGGCTTCACTGATATCCATTACACGCCATACACAAGATCTTTTATACTTCATACTCATAATCTTTTTCTCATGTAGACACTCTTGAATCTGATCCATTCATGTCTTCCTTGGCCTTCCTCTGCCTTTTCTTCCTGCCACTTGGGCTAAAAAGATTTTCTTAGTAAGCATCTCATCACTCATTCTTTCAACATGGCCAAACCACTGAAGCATATTAGTCTCCACCTTGCTAACAACATTTTGCTTCATATCACACAACTGCAACACATCTTCATTCCTCACACAATCAGACCATGTCTTGGTTAAATGTCAGAAAAGAGGTTATCTGCATTATAAATAGCTGTGTTCAGCTTTCAGGTTTTTTCAATATAAATTTTGCATGAGACCGTTCGCCCTCCCCATAAAAGAAAAGTGTCTGCTCTTCTGTTTCATTATTGCTGTGACGGCTTCGGCTAAATAAAAAAAGAAAAATGTATTCTTTTAAGAACAGATGCTCTGTCAATCAAATGTTTTATTTTTTTAATTATGCATTTTATTTTTGGAACAAATGATTTATCAGATGTATTGATTGAGCTGTTGCTTTCCATAGACTGGCAAATTTGTATGTGCCCTATTTCCTGATGTTGGTTACGTCTTTGAACAGTGCAAAGAATTTTTGTTAAAAAAAAATAATAATAAAAAAAATAAATATATATATATATATATATTTATATTTTTTACTTGATAGACCATCTTGTTTCACTGCTCAACTTATCCTCACAAGATGAGAAACCTGCATTTTATTGGCTGTATATATTTTGTTGATAACTGCTTCAGTAAGATCAGTAAAATTTTGATGAGGAGGAAATATATATTGAGTAGGGGGGGGATTGTGTGTGTTCATAGAATGGCTAGGTAGCATTCCACTCATTAGTAATGTCTTTTTAAAATATATCAATGTTTTTTTAAATCAATGCCCGTATCTATTACTTGGGCAAAAAGGAAAGAATTGCAAATATGTAACAAATAGATGAAATCAATGGAATGCATTCCTGAAATGTCAGTGAAAAATACACTGAAGTGCCAAAAGTATTGGGATACATTCCTAGTATCGTGTAGGACCTCTTCTAGCCAGGCGAAGTGCACTAACTTGATGTGTCATCGATTCCACAAGTGTCCGGAAGATTTCTGGAGAGATGTTGAGCCATGCCGTCTGAACAGCCATCCACAGTTCTCTGGTATATGTAGGTGCAGGATCTTGGGTGTGAATGGACCTTTCCTCCATGTCCCATAAGTGCTTTATTGGGTTCATGTGGGGCGAACATGGTGGTCACACCATCCGTCAGAACTGTCCAGAATGCTCCTCGAACCAATTTTGGACAACTTGGGCCCAATGACATGGAGCATTGTCTGCCTGGGAAATCCCATCATTTTTGGGGTACATGAAGTCCATGAAGGGCTGCAAATGGTCACCCAGCAGAGCAACAAAGTGATTGCCGGTTAATGACATGTTAATAACGACCAGAGGACCCAAACCGTGCTATGTAAAGACACCCCACATATGTATGGATCCAGCACCTGCTTGCACAGTGCCTTGTTGGCAGCTTGAGTCCATGGCCTTGTGGGGTCTGTGCCACACCTGAACCTTACCATCAGCTCGTAAGAACTGGTGGCATGACTCATTGGACCACACCACATGTTGCCAGTCTTCCAGGGTCCAATTACTGTGTTCATGAGCCAGGTGACGCACTGTGTCTGAGGTCATGGTGTTAACAAAGACACTCTGGCACTCCATAGAAGTGGTCTTCTCTCATACTCCATGGATGCTAAATTACTCTGCACTGACCTGATAGATATGCCTCTGGTAACTCTTGCATTGAATGTGGACATTATTTGAGCCAGTGTCACTTATCTGTTAGCATAGACAATTACTGGTCAGACGCTGGTCGGCCACTGTGTTGTCCACGGTGAGTTGTAATACCTTACATGGGGATTAATCTCGGTACAGACGTGACACTGTGGATCAAAGAATGTTGAATGTTTGCATAACTTCGGAAATTGAATGTCCCATCCACCTGGCTTCCACTACCATGCCTTGTTTAAACTCCGATAATTCACATCGGCTTGCCATAATTCTACTGGCAGTTGTTCAACCTGACTCATGAGATTACACCTCACAACTGATAAAAATTATGGCATGCCTCAAAGTCTTTATGTATGACAGCAGTGCCAGTTAAAAATTTGCATACTGCTATCCCATGACTGTTGGCACCTCAGTGTATAAGAAAGACTCCTTCTTTCTTGGTTCTACAGCTCAGTGTGGTGAACCTTGGCCTCCTCAACAAGTTTTTGCCATTGTTCTCTATTTTGGGCCATTATTTTTCAGTTCTAGCAGACCAGACTTTTTTGTGTCTTCCACTATTCCATCTATCCACCTGGTCTTTGGTAGTCCTCGTCTTCTACGACATTCAGAATGTTCGAGCAGTACTTTCTTAGGAGCTTCATTTTCCTCCATTCGCACTACATGGCCAACCCACCTCAATCTTGATGACCTAATCATGTTAGTAACTGTAAGGAAGACTGGCTAATATTTATTTGGCAGAAGATTAAAATAATTTCTAAGATAATTCAAGAAGCAATAGCACTTTTATTCTATGCTTCCTTTCATTTGAGTGATATTCTATACTAAAACTGCATTTACAATAATGAGAGGTAGGGTTATGATGTTGGAATTTAATGTTCCATAATTGGCCATTGGTAGAGTCCAGCAGTTTCTATCACCAATGGCCAATTATGGAAAATTGAATTCCAAAATTAATAAACATTTAATAACATAAAAGTAGCCACTACAACAGAAAACAAAGTAGCATATTTAGCAATAAAGAAACATACAGAAATACAATAGACAAGATGGAAAGAAAAAATGTTGATATCAAATTCCACTTAATTGCAACAGTAATTATATTGGGCAAATGTTTTGAAAATTGGAAATCAGAATTAAAGAACATCAAATGGCTATTGATTACAAAGATCAAAACAGTGTATTAGCAAATCATATGCATGTTATTTATATGTCAACAAATCCGTTGTCATATAATTCACTGTTTCTCACGTTATCGCTAAATTGAGCACGGGAAACGTCAATATTATAAATATATACCAAAATTTCAACATGCTACTCACATTCCTTCACGTGTTCCCCAAGATATTACAGATTTTCAGCAGTTGAAGTCATCAAACTGATATGGAAGAAGTCTTCATATGGATATTTAAAGGCAACGTAAATGTGACCAAGTCTTCAAATAGGTAGACAAAAAGCAGCAAGTGATTATCACTATTTCAGATTCGTCATTTAAAATATGACTTATGAACTTTAAAAGAATTAAAAATTTCAGAACCCCATGCTGAAGGTGAGTCGAATTGGCAATAAAATGTTTTGTATCGATGACAGTTCAATCTTCGTTTCCCGTGGCACAAGCACCCATACTAGTTTCAATTACTATTTTGTAATCATCTTCAGTGGGAATGCACGAGTTATTTCCCATTCATGTTGTTTCTTGGCCACTCAAATCAAATCTACTGGCAGAGTCCGATGTTCCACGTTGGCCGAACCACTGCGCATTCGGTTTTTGGTTTCATTGCACATCTCAAGTCGTGTGCATTTTCAATTGAATCGTTCGAATTTTCTTAAGATTCCAATTCGTTAGGTGTCGCCATCTGTTTTCTTTGATAGATTTATATTTTATCCTGTTTCTGTATTTTTTATTTTTATTATGCTTATTTTCTTTTTCTTTTCCTATAAGGTATCTCCAAGCATATGGACGATCCATTGGGTCGTTATTATTACAATTTGTTTCCTTAGTTTTTTCAATCATCACTGCTTCCGATGTTAAAATTTGATTCTTTGTTTTATGTGATGTTATTAATTTTGCTTCTGACCAATCTGGGATAGCCTCATTTTCTATGCAATGCTGAATTAAAGATGTTTTGTTCTCTTTTTTGTTCCAGTTGGATATATGTTCATCCAATCTGGTCTTAAATCTTCTTTTAGTACTTCCGATTTATACTTTATTTTTTTCTCCATTTCATTTCGTTTCCGTAGAGTTTTTTGTTGGTATACAGTATACACCTGCTTTATCAAGTATTGATCTTCTTTCGCTTCCTGTTGTTAATGTGGTTTCGTTATTGATAACCGTTTCCGCAAGTATCATTTTTTCTTTAAGCGCATTCCTTCTTTAGTATATTCGGGTTTTTTTGTTTTTTTTTTAGCCTCATATAGATTTTGTCACCTTGCTGGCTTCCATTTCCAAAAAGTCATTTCATGCCAAATCAACAAATTTTAATTTTTTGGTTACCTTATAATCATGGAATTTGATAAAACTTTAATCACTGATATTATAAATATATAGAGGGAAAAGACAGAATCCAGAACTTCAGTGAGTAGTAGAAAGGGGGATTTTGCCCTCTAAACCTTCATTCAAGGTCACATTTAAAGAAAGTAGTGATTGTTGTTTTATTAATAAAATCACTTGTATTTATCCTAAAGTAATCATTCATTTGTCATTTTAAAGGTAAGATTGCCATCTTTCTAAAACAACAAGTAAGTTGAAAAAATAAATAAATTTGCAAACAGTTTTGAACAGCTAAAATGTATTTTTTTAAATTAAAAAATCAGTATCTTTGATGTGTAAATGAAACTAGCCATAAGCTTAGGCCTGTTCGAAGTATTAGAACTAGGTGAAAATCCTCCAAATATGTGGCGTCAGTAAATAAATAAATACATTGCTCTTTCCATGTTCCAGAAACACACAGCAACCGAAAAATTGTTTTTCAGCCGCTGCCATGGAAATGAACCATGGAACTCTCTATATCTAGCCGAGCATGTTAACTTTACACATCGGTGGCCAACAATCCACGGTGCTATGTGTATTTTTAAGTCAGCTTCTGACATCATAAATCTATAATTTGGAGGATTTTCACCTTGGATCTCGCCCTTTGGATTTAACTGCTATAATATATATAGCCAGTGCCGTTAATGCCCACCAGATGGAGACATCTCGGTAGCTGAGCCCATCTTACGGATTTATGTCAGAAGCTGACTTAAAAATACACATAGCACCGTGGATTGTTGGCCACCGTTGTGTAAAGTTAGCGGCTCTGCTAGATATCGAGAGTTCCATGGTTCATTTCCACGGCGGCGGCTGAAGAAAAAAAAAATAATAAATAAAAATAAAAATTCCGGTTGCTGTGCGTTTCTGGAACGTGGAAAGAGCGATGTATTTATTTATTTATGTATTAGAACTACTTTGTCTCCACAATAAATTTCAAGTTCATGTTCCAATGTTTACTTGGCTTTTACGATTGCCAAACTTCAAGAAAATTAAAAATTTCCTCCTTTTACCCCCTCAAAAACTTGATGTGGGCAAGGTCAGAAAAATTTGAAAACTTTGAATAAAGCTCATGTTGAAAATTGGCTTGCTAGTTTCTTAATTCAATTACTAATCCAAAACTTCTATTATAAGAATTCTTACTAGGAATTTTTTTATTTTAATTGCAAATTTTTGGGGGAAAAAAACCTTATCCTTCTTCAAGCTGTCTTTTGTCACTTTTTCCTGTCACTATCGCAGTTACGGTTAACCTTGATGATTACCATTATTTTTCATCAAATCCTGCGAGATGTTAGGCAGGGATAATTCTCTGCAGTCATTGATAATGAAATTCTGATTTTTCTCAATTTCTGTTCCTTCTTTTAGCTTTCTTTTTGAAAATTGCTTTGGAAACCTGATGACTTTAAGGGAATTCCAATCCATGCTGTGACCAGTTTCTCTAACATGCCTATCCAAAACCAGTCTTGTTGGAGCAGTTTTTTATAGTATAGCTTTATGCTCTGCTATAAGAGTTTCTAGTCTGAGACCTGTCTCCCATATATAAGATAGTCCACAACTACATTTTACTTCATAGACTACACCTTGCATTTTTAAAATATCTTCTTCTCTTTGAACTATTTTAGGGAATTTTTTTTCAACTTTGTTCTCTAAACTTGAAGCTAGTCTAATATTGTACTTCTTACTAATTTTCTTTAAAGACTCAAATAAACCTTTGTGATAAAAATTTTTTTAGTGAATTTTACTCGTTGCTTTTTCGGGTTCAGTTCTTCTTACCAGCAAAATTTTGAAGTTTCTCAATTTCTCCTTTAGGATAGTTATTTTCTGCAAGGATGACTTTAAGTTGTTCTTTGTGGGCTTCTTGCATATCTGCTGTAGAAACTATTTTATTAATTTTTTTCTGAAACCTGACATGCCACATTCTTAATAGAAACTTGATGATAATAATTGAAATCCAGTAGTTTATTAGTATTCATTGATTTTTTATACCAACTAGTGAGGAATTTTCCATCTTCATAATAAATACTAATATCTAAGAAGTTAATTCTTTCTTTTTTGAAGTTCCATAGTGAACTTAAGAGAATCGTCTAATTCCTTGAATGAGTCTAGAATTCTTTCGGGAACAATTTCTAAGCTATCTACGAGATAAGATATCCATGTACCTGCTATATAGGCAGAATTATGTGGGTTGTACTAGTATCTTCTCTTCTAGTTTTCCCTCATAATAGTTAGCTAAGAGTAATGAGCTCATAGTGAGTCCAGATTTTTGAATTAATTTTTTTTTCTCAAATTGAAAGTAGTTATTCTGCAAAGAGAAAGTAAGCATTTCAAAAATTCCAGCTAATATGTTTCTATCTTTGTAACTAATATGTTTTCTATCTAACTGCACTTCAAATATGAAAAAGTAGTTACTTTGAAAACAGACAAAAGTAAGTTTATTATTATTATGGATAAGAAAGATTATCAAGAAAAGATGGAAGAACTAAAACAGCCAATATATAAAGAAGTAAAAGGAAACCCACTGCCAGATTTGATTAAAAAAGTCTCATCTTATTTCACTTCAAAAAAAGAAAAACCAGCTTCCATAAAACTAAACAGTTCTCAAAATTAAAGTTCAGATTACCTCAAATCTATAGAATAGTCAAATTACATAAATAACACCAACCAATTAGACCAATAATTGACTCAAAAAACTCAATTCTTTCAAATCTAAACTACTTTTTAAAGTCACACCTTCAGAATCTGTTAAAAGAGCCACCTAACTTGATTAAAAATTCAATGCAGTTAAAAGAAAAATTAGAACTTCTTCCTAAATTAGATTCTCCTATTATGGGCAGTTTAGACATAGTGTCTATGTATACTCACATCAATATAGATCAACTCATAGACTTTATAGTGGAAGACTTGGCAGACCTAATAGTTTTTCACAACAAAGATAGAGACATATTAGTTACTACTTTCAATTTAAGAGAAAAAAATTCATTCAAAAATCTGAACTCACTATTGGCTTCCCACACTGTACTAGTATATTCATTATGGGAGAAACTAGAAGAGAATATACTAGTACAACCCACATACTTCTGCCTATATAGCAGGTACATGGATGACATCTTATTTATAATAGACAACTCTGAAATTGTTCCAGAAAGAATTCTAATTCATTGAATGAGTCAATCATCTAATTCATTGACTCATTCAATGAATTAGATGATTCTCTTAAATTCACTATTGAACTTCAAAAAGAAAGAATAATCAACCTCTCAGATATTAGTATCTATTATGAAGATGGAAAAATTCCTCACTCGTTGGTATAAAAAGCCAATGAATACTAATAAACTATTGAATTTCAATTCCTATCATCAAGTTTCTATTAAGAAAAATATGGCAAGTCAGTTTTCAGAAAAAAATAATAAAATAGTTTCTACAGCAGATAAGAAAGAAGCCCACAAAGAACAACTTAAAGTCATCCTTGCAGAAAATAACTATCCTAAAAGAGAAATTGAGAAACTTCTAAATTTTACTGGTAAGAAGAACCGAACCCGCAAAAGCAACAAGTCAAATTCACTAAAAAAATTCTTATCTCAAAGGTTTATTTTTATAAAAACTCGTATAGCAGAGCATAAAGCTACTATAAGAAATTGCTCCAACAGGGCTGGTTTAGATAGGCATGTTAGAGAAACTGGTCACAGCATGGATTGGAATTCCTTTAAAGTCATCAGTTTCCAAAGCAATTTTCAAAAAAGAAAGCTAAAAGAAGGAACAGAAATTGAGAAAAATCGGAATTCTGTCATCAATGACTGCAGAGGATTATCCCTGCCTAACATCTCGCAGGATTTGATGAAAAATAACCATAACCATCAAGGTTAACCGTAACCACGATAGTGACAGGGAAAAAGTGACAACAAAAGACGGCCTGAAGAAGAAAGAGTTTTCTCTGATAATTTGCAATTAAAATAAAAAAATTCCTAGTAAGAATTCCCATAATAGAAGTTTTTAATTAGTATTTGAAAACTTTTTCAATAAAAGGACCAATTCATTCTTGAAAGTATCACTTTGCATCTCTGACTGTTTCTATTTAAAAAATAAATAAATGCAAGGGATGATTCTGCTGAATTTTTGTAATTTAAGAAATACTGTCATTCCCCCTGTGCACCTCCCCTTTCCTTTTTAATGCTAATAGTTTTTGTCTTGTTTGTACATCTAGGAGTGCTTTACCATTAGTATTAATTTCATTGAGATATTTTAATTCATACATTCTGCTTTTTATTGCTTACTTAACTGTGTGTGTACCTAATTTGAAAGGACTTAAATGTTAGACAAATATAATTCATTGTGTATGAGATTAGATTTAGACTATGAAGTACAAAATGAGAGAGATACCTTTAATTCAGTGGCCTTATAAGGTGACAAACTAAAACTAGATAAATGTCTTTGCACGGGAGTTGGGATAAAAAGTGGCAAAGGCAAATCATTCCAGAAATAAACAGTCGATTTCTGTTCTTTTCTATGACAATTAAATTCTAACAAAAGAAACAAAAAAAAAACTAGAATTTATATATATATATATATATATATATATATATATACTTAAGAGCAAAACTGAAGACTAAGGAAAAAATTTTAGAATTTAAAACGAAGGGTGCAAAATAACCTGAAAATCAAAACGCGCAACGCAGCAGTTTTGAAAATTCAGAATTCACATACTATAAAGATACCTAAGCAAAAAAAATACATATATAATTTTGACTCACACCTAGTACAACATAGAAAAGGTTATGTATCTACCTGCGTGAGTAAAAGGAGAAAAGAAAAAAAAGAAAATAAAACAACTGAATGTAGAAGGTGTCGAGAATACTGAGCCTTGGCTTTATCAAGGACCAGCAAAAACTCTGCATTTTCTCACTTCCACTTAACTACTTTGAAAAAACAGCGCTGTCTATGCGCTGTTTTTTCAAAGTAGTTAAGTTCTTAATAACTAATTAATTATGCACTTAAAGCACTGCTGAAATACTTTGTACATATTGCAACTAACTGTTTAAGGTATATAACTTTCACAAAGTTTTCTTTAGTTAATTATTATCTTTAACTTATTCTCGTTTTCGTGCTGTCATAAGTTGTAGAGTAGGGGGTTTTAGACTCAAGTTTTCTTTCAAAAATCTGTTCGTTATAAATTAACATTTCCTTTTTAATTGCAATGTAAAATTTGTTTTTCAGGTTTAAATTCTCTCTCAAACGAACTTGGAATTTCGTTATAGCTGAAAATCATTTCTATTTATTATGTCACTCTCACAGCTTGAGTTCTCTTTAATCTTCTTCTCTCTGTTTAATAGTAACAGATGAAGAGCATGGGTCGGGCCATGAAGGTTAATGGATGCAAGCGAAATTGTTAACTAGTGCTAGGTCATGCTACTCTACGGAGGACATGACTTATATATATATTTTTTAAACTATTTTAGGTGGGAATGTTACTTGCATCTATGGCCTTGCAGAAACCCATTTCCAACTAGGTCTTTGTGGAAGTGAGAAAATGCAGAGTTTTTGCTGGTCCTTGATAAAGCCAAGGCTCAGTATTCTCGACACCTTCTACATTCAGTTGTTTTATTTTCTTTTTTTTCTTTTCTCCTTTTACTCACGCAGGTAGATACATAACCTTTTCTATGTTGTACTAGGTGTGAGTCAAAATTATATATGTATTTTTTTGCTTAGGTATCTTTATAGTATATATATATATATATATATATATATATATATATATATATATATATATATCATCATCATCATCATCGTCAACCATTATCAATCCACTGCTGGACGAAGGTCTCCCCAAGTTTCCTCCACAACGGTCTGTCTTGTGCCAGTCTCCTCCATGTCACTCCCGCATACTTTCGAATTTCATCCACCCATCTTCCATGTGGTCTTCTTCTGAGTCTTTTCCTGTCCCTTGGAATCCAATCTAAAATTTCGGCTGTCCATCGATGGTCTGTCCTTCTGGCAGTATGTCCAGCCCATTGCCATTTCAGGGATTTAACTCTGATCATGATGTCTTCCACTCTTGTCATTTTTCGGATCCACGTGTTCCTCTTCTTATCTCTCCTGGTTACACCAAGCATGCACCTCTCCATGCTATTTTGAGTTGTCTGCAGCCTTTGTATGTCTCTTTTAGCTAAGGTCCACGTCTCTGCCCCATACGTAAGCACTGGAAGGATGCATTGATCAAACACTTTTCTTTTAAGACATAATGGCATATTGCTCTTGAAAATTATGCTGTTTCTTCCAAAAGCTCTCCAGGCAAGTTTTGTACGCCGATTAATTTCTTCACCAATGTGACCCTCACTTGATATCTGCTGTCCAAGATAAACGTACGTGTCTGTTATCTCTAGCTTTTCTCCATCAATCGATAAATCTTCATTTCGTGTAAAAGCATTGTACATCACTTTTGTCTTCTGAAAGTTCATTTTTAATCCCACTTCTTTACTCTTGTCAGCAAGTTCCTGGATCATACTCTGTAGCTCTGATGGGGTAGTTGCAAAAATGACTATGTCATCAGCAAAACGAAAGTGGGTTAGATAATCTCCATTAATCTTTATCCCTTTGTTTTCCCAGTTCAGTGATTGAAAGACATTTTCCAATGTGGCATTAAAGAGCTTCGGAGATATGGTGTTACCTTGTCTCACTCCTTTTCCAATTTTTATGTGTGTTGTATTTTCAAACAGCCGAATCTTTGCACTTGCATTTTCATAGATGTTATTAATAATATTAATGTATGCATCTTCAATACCGCAGGATTTCAGAGCCATTGCAACTGCTGATGGTTTCACCGAATCAAAGGCTTTTTCTTAATCGATAAAAGCCATGCACAATGGAAGTTCATATTCCCTCGCTCTTTCAATTAGTTCTCTCAGTACGTGGATATGATCTATTGTGCTGTAGCCACTCCTGAATCCAGCTTGTTCTTTCGGTTGAGCCATGTCTAGTGTTACCTTCAAGCGGTGTGAAAGAACTTTAGTGAAGATTTTATAAACCACTGATAGGAGGCTGATAGGTCTGTAGTTCCTGAGATCCTCAATGTCACCTTTTTTATGTAGCAAGATCATTGTAGCGTTGTTCCAATCCTCAGGAATTTTCCCTTCATTAAGGCATCGAGTGAAAATTTGGGCGAGTACTGTTTCGATTTCTCCACTAGCTTCTTGTATGATGTCTACAGTAATTCCATCTTCTCCTGGAGCTTTTCCCCGCTTCATGTTCTTGATTGCATGTGCAACTTCTGCTGGAAGGACTGAAAGAACTCTGGTACTGGTACCTTTCATGATGTCTGGAGTACATGTATCATCTCTTTCATATAATTTGGAGTAGAAATCTTTCACTCTTGTCAAAATTTTGCCTCTATTTCTTGTTACAGAACCATCTTCTTTTCTCAGTGCCATAATCTGTTTTTTTCCCTTACTGAGATGTCCCTTTGCTATCTTTAGGCTTTGGTTGTTTTCAATTGCTTTCCTTACTAGTTCACAGTTGAATTTCCTTACGTCTTCAGTGATACTTTTTCGTACTGTCTTGCATAGCTCTATGTATTCCACTTTGGAAGTCACATCTTCTTTAGTTGTCCTCATCACTCTTCTTTTTTGCATCAACATTTTGGTTTTTCCTGATAATTTGTTCACATGCAATTTGTTCTTAGACCCAGCTAATTTTGTTGCTGTTTCCATAAGAGCTTTGGTTACTTTTCTGTTAACTTCAGAAATATCCACTTCTTCCGATGTTAGGCCTTCTAAAGCAGAGAACCTGTTCTTCAGTTCCAATTTGAAGGTATTATGGTGTTTTTTAAGGTTGGTTATGTCAATACATTTTGTTTGTCTTATGAGCTTGCTAATGTTCGAGTTTAGTGTTGCGGTGCATCTTACCTCTCACCAATCTATGGTCACTACCTGTGTTGAACTTGTTTAGCACACTGCAGTCTTCTATGACGAATTTTTTGTTACACATAATAAAATCAATTTCACTCGTCGTCCCATTTGGATGTCTCCATGTCCATTTCCTGTGTGGCTTTTTCTTGAAAAAGGAGTTCAAGATATATATATATATATATATATATATATATATATATATATATATATTTATACTGAAGAGCAAAGCTGAAAATATACACACTGTGTGTAAGTGAGATTTCACTATCCAGAAATCCATGCACTAGAACTGGAGGTTTGAGTTTTTTCAAAGATGAAATTTATATTAGTTTGCATGGATTTGGGAAGGATATACAGCTTGCCAGTATGTCAGGTAAAATGTTTATCATTAAGTATTTCATCAAATTTCACCCAGCTTTTATTATTTGTCCAGTAAAAACATGCACCTGAACCATGTGGTTTTGAGGAAAGTCACACAAACATCCCTATTTTTTGAGAAAAATCACTAACAAATGCTATGCACCACTGTCATCATAAACATGAGCAAGGTATTATAATTTGTGTATGTCATCAAGCATAAAGGTTTTCAGTCTTTGTAGTTTTGTAGAACACACATTTTTAGGCTTTCAGAATATGAAAGAGTTTTCATTTTCCAATTGCTTGTATGTACAAGTCTATGGCACTTTTGAGTTTGTGGCATAATAGAAAACCATTTGATATCTCATTTCTATTTATTACACCAATAAAAAGCCATTTTGATACACCACCATTCACTCGTACACAAGCTCTACTGCCAGCATACATGGCCTTAATGCTATTAAGTAGATTCTCAGTAACACCATATTTATTCAATACCTACCATAGAAGTATCAATCTTATTTACTTGGTCATAAGCTTTCTCTAAATATATAAAGGTACAACTCTATGGTTCTTTCAAGTCAGCAAAAACTTCCTTACCAACAGCCAGATACTTTTTCAGTCTTGCAACGTTTTCCCTCGTGCAAGGGAACAATAGCATCCATCCAGTCCCGATTGACCATTCCTAACTACCAGCACAGCTGGTAAATTTCAGTTAACTAGTCAATTACAGAGTCACCTCCATATTTCAACATTTCAGCAGTTATGCCATCAACTCTCAGCGCCTTACCATTCTGCAGAGATCTAGAGTTTTAAACACTTCTTCTCTTGTGATCGCTTGTGTGCTTCCATCTCTCATTGTGACATCATCTGCTTCTGCCTCAGAATCACCTTTGCTTTTTTGATCTAATAACTCACAGAAGTATTCACCCCATCTTTCACTTAACTCATTGGGCCCCCATATCATTTCTCCGATCCTATTCTACACAGAACTTGCAACTTTGTTTCCCCTATTTTTCCTGTGTCTCATGTACTCCCAGAAAGTTTTTCTATCTTTCCAAAAAGCCAATTCATGCCTTTCTACCTTTTCCTTCTATCTTATGCTTTACTCTGGTGAACCAGCTGAGCTGCCTTACGCTTCTTACAGTGATATTCATCCTCAGAAACTCTACCTTGCTTGTAACATTGCCAAATAGGCTTTCTTCTTTCTCTTTACTGTTTCTTTAACCTCACTGTACCACCAAGCATCACCTCTAATGCTACCCACTATTGTGGTGCCACAGACCTCTTCAGCGGCATTGACAACACAGTTTTTAAAACATTCCCATTTCATTTCTACTTCCCTCTCTCAAGACTTCAGCTCCTTCAGTCGTTCTAAAGTTAGAGTAACGCTGATGATCTTCAAGGAGCCTTTCAACCTTTATTCTTTCCATCCTAGGCCTCTTCCTATTGCTTTTCCTCCAACCCAGTTTCACTTGTGACTCTACCAAGTAATGATCAGAACGAACATCCGCACCTCTCATCACACAAGTGTGAAAAACTAAAAGTTTCAAATGCTGATCGTAAACAACAAAATCTGTTGCACACTTTTGACTCCCTCGGGGCGCTCCATGGGAGCAATGGCACACAGAACAGCAACAAGGGCTTCTGTGAATCTTGGAGAGCTGCCAGCCAGTTCTGTGTGACATTGGCAAAAAGTCCCCAACTCACTGGGTTCTGTTCCAGAATCCTTAGGTTGAATGACCAACTGGAACCGTCAGCTGTGTGCTAATCCCCCACACTGATGTACTAACCTGATTAAAAAGACACAAAGAAATGGAAAAAGTGACTTAAATGTGGGATATGGTGGACCTACCACACTTAGAAGGATGGTCCATCATGGAATTGACCTGAAAAAAGGCGAATCAAAAAGAGATCTCGACTGAGTGAGTACAAGATTGGTGTATAGAATACTAGAGGTATAAATGGCAAGATGAATGAGGTGATTGAGGAGATGAATAAGTATAGATTGGATGTGCTGTGTGTAAGTGAAACCAAAGAGAAGGAAATTGATATAAAAGAAGTGAATGTAATGGTGAGTGTGTAGTCTGGAGTATTGGATAATGTGAGAGGACAGGCTGGTGTAGGCGTGGTTTTAAGTGAGAAGATGAAGAACAACTTGATTCAGTATAGCTGCATTAGTGAGAGAATTTGTTTGAAAGTGAAACTTCAGAGAATGGTAATTGTAGTTTATGCTCCTTGTGACTCTGAACCTTCTGATAGGAAAGCAGATTTCTGGAATGAGCTAAAAGCTGTTTTGAGCCACTTTGATGCTAAAGAGAAAGTTATAATAGCAGGGGATTTCAATGCTAGAGTAGATGCGCAGAATGTAATTTCTGACAATGTTCTGGGTAAGTTAATGATCCTTGTGTGAATGATAATGGTGAAAGATTAATTGAACTCTGTATTGAGAATGGTGTGTGTATCTAATGCATTTTTCAACTACAAGTATATCCACACATATACACTGGTGTGCAAAAATTAAGGATGAAGAGGAGAAATTAGCATAACAGCAGAACGAGCAGGCAGAACGGACCGAAAGACCACTCAGGAGATAGACTAGGGTCCGGTAAGGTAGGGCATGCACATATATGCAGCATGATGGGGGGAGGGGGGTCAAAGGGTATAAAGCACACGGGCGGTGTATGCTTAGCAATTCGGTGAAAGTTATTGCACGGTGTGCATCGGTTTGAACGATGTCAAGTTGCTGCCACCACGTGATATGGCCAACAGGCAATCCAGTAGACAACATCTGGATGACTTTACCCGAGGTCGCGTCATTGGGAAGTTGGAAAAAGATCGAAGTGTGGCCGAGGAGTTCAGGATCGCTCACAGCATCGTTTCACGAGCTTGGAGAGCATTTCAAATGACGGGAACAGCTGTCCGAGAGTTTAGCAGTGGTCGTCCACGAGCAACCACTGCGGTGGACGACCGGTATATTGTCCTACAGGTGAAAAGAGACAGACGGCAGACAGCGGAAGAAACCGCAAGGCACATGCAACAGACAACTGGACGTCCGTTATCGTGTTTTACCGTGGCCAGGAGGCTACACAAAGATGGTTTATTTGCACGACGACCAGTATGGTGTGTGCCATTAACGCCTGCTCATCGGAGAGGGCGGTTTCTGTGGTGCCAGGGACACAAGAACTCGACACATCAGCAATGGGGTCGAGTTCTCTTTACGGATGAGAGCCGATTCTAGACGTATACACATCTGGAAAGAGCAGGGAACACGCAATCACACCACCAACATCATCAAAAGGGACCAGTTTGGAGGTGGCGGAGTTCTCGTTTGGGGTGGTATCATGCTTGGTAGCCGTACTGACCTCCACATCTTCCAAGAAGATTCAGTCACTGGTGTCCGCTATTGTACCAAGGTTCTCCTGCCTCACGTGCGTCTGTTTAGAGGTGCTGTGGGTCCTGAGTTCCTCTTCATGGACGGCAACGCTGCACCTCATCGTACAGTGGCTGTTGGAGAGTGAAGATATTCAACGCATGGATTGGCCCGCAAAGTCCCCGGACGTAAATCCAATCGAACACGTGTGGGACCTTCTCGGGAGACGCTTGGCAGCACGTCACCACGATTCCGCAGCTGTGATTGGCGCTACAAGAAGAATGGGCCGCGATGCCTCAACAGAGCTCCTTGACAACCTCGTCCTCAGCATGGACAGATGTTGTAAATCCTGCAACGCAGTCAGGGGTGATCATATCCCCTACTAAAGACTGGATTTTTCTTGGCAGCCGCCTGTCACATGGACGTTTCTGTCTTCTGTCCAGTTGTGCTCTAAGCTATCTTTTCAATGAAGTGCGTTTGTGTCCTTTTGATTCCTTGTTTGGACAGTTTTGCTCACTTGTCCCACATTCTTAGATCTTGGGGATCTTATGGTATGATTTGAGTCGATGTGGAGCACTTCTGCACGACGTTACATTCGAAAAACCGTCTCGTTCTTAATTTTTGCACTCCAGTGTACTTGGGAAAATCGTACTTCTGATCAAAAGTGTGTGATAGATTTTGTTATCTACGATCAGCATCTGAAACACTTAGTTTTTGACACTCGTGTGATGAGAAATGCGGATGTTGGTTCTGATTATTACTTGGTTGTGTCACGAGTGAAATTGAATGTTGGTTGGAGGAAAAAGAAAAGGAAGAAGCCCAGGATGGGAAGAATGAAGGTTGAAAGGCTCCCTGAAGAACATCAGTGTTATTCTGACGTACTCAGAAAACGACTGAAGGAGCTGATGTCTTGTGAGAGGGATGTAGAAATGAAGTGGGAATATTTTAAGAACTGTGTTGTCACTGCTGCCGAAGAGGTGATGCTTGGTGGAATAGTGAAATTGAGGAGGCAGAAATAAAAAGAAGGAAGCCTATTGGGGGATGTATGCAAGTTAGAGTTTCTGTGGATGAATATCGCCGTAAGAAGCGTGAAGCCCCTAAGTTGGTTTGCCAGAGTAATGCAAAAGATAGGAAGAAGGTGGAAAGTCGTGAATTGGCTTTTTGTTAAGATAGGAAGACTTTCTGGAAGTACACGAGACTCGAGAAAAATAGGGGGAACAAAGTTGCAAGTTCTGTGAAGAATAGGATCAGGGAAATGATATGGGAGCCCAATGAGTTAAGTGAAAGATGGGGTGAATACTTCTGTGAGTTATTAGATCAAGAAAGCAAAGGTGATTCAAGAAAGCAAAGGCAGAAGCAGATGTCACAGTGAAGGAGGGAAGCACAGGAGGGATCTCAAGAGGTTTGTAAAGCTCTAAAATCTCTCCAGAATGGTAAGGCTCTGGGAGTTGATGGCATAACTGCCAAGATGTTGAAATGTGGTGGTGACTCTGTAATTGACTAGTTAACTGAAATTTGCCAGTTGTGCTGGGAGTTAAGAATGGTCCCTCGGGATTCGAAGGATGCTATCATTGTTCCCTTGTGTAAGGGAAAAAGTGATCAGACTGAATGCAAGAACTATCGTGGTATTAGCCTACTGAGTGTGCCAGGAAAAGTGTTCCGTAAGGTCGTTATTGAAAAAGTACGGGGACTTACATCAAAGAAAGTGTGGTATGTTCAGAGTGGTTTTATGCTTGGTAAAGGCTGCACTAACCAAATTTTTCCATTATGCATGATGATTGAAAAGTATCTGGCTATTGGTAAGAAAGTTTTTGTTGCCTTCATAGATTTTGAGAAAGCTTATGACCGATTAAATGGGACTTTTTTGTGGAAGGTATTGAATGAATATGGTGTTATCAAAGTGGTTTTCTATTAGTACAGGATACAAGGTTGTGTAATGTTACCATGGCTGTTTCATATATTTATGAATGTGTGTGCATGCATGATGCAAAACAGATAATACTGGTTTATGTCTTGGTGATACCCGTATGTGCAGATATCTGTATGCTGATGACACTGCTCTGTTGGCAGAGAGCAAAAGTAAGTTGCAGAGTATGTTGTTTCTGATGTACGAAGTTTGCATGGAATTCAAACTGAGTATAAATAAGGGAAAAACCAAAGTCATGATTTTTGAGAGAGGAACTGGTAGTACTGAATGTAACATGTCAAAATGGCACAGTGATTGACCAAGTGAATGAGTTTGTGTATTTGGGAAGCATATTTGACAAAGAGAACAAATTGGATGGTGAAATTAGTAGATGAGTGAATTCTTCATTGAAAGTCATGGCTATGGCTGGTTTGGGAGATTTTCACAGGAATGATGGGTTCTCTAGAGAGTCCCGCATGGCTGCGTATGAAAGTGTAATTGTTCCTACTCTGATGTATTGGCAGTGAAACCTGGGCACTACAGAAGAAACTTAGGAGTTGTTTGTGCTGTAGAAATGCGTTCTTTACGGGGGAGGAGGGGGGAGAGAGACACGTTCTGATAATGTGAGGCATGGAGGTGTGTTGCAGTTGTGTTTTGTAAAGCAAAATATTGGTAGCAAGGTGGAGACTAATATGCTTCAGCGGGTTTGGCCAAGTTGAAAAAACGAGTGATGAGATGCTTACTAAGAAAATCTTTTTGGCCTAAGTGGCAGGAAGGAAAGGGAGAGGAAGGTCAAGGAAGTCACTGGAGGATCAGATTGAGGAGTGTCTGCAAAAGAAAAAGATTATGAATATGAAGTACAGGAGATCTTGTGTATGGCGTGTGATGAATGTCAGTGAAGCCCGAGTTCTATCTCAAGATTGCTGTAAATAAAGAAGTTTGATACGGCAACAGTAAGTAAAAATTATTTGGTAGTTTGTAATTCTTTGTGGAGCTAACCTTCAAATCTCAGAGAACAGCTTAGTGATATGTATGTAAGTACTTTTAACCCAGAGCACAATTTTCCCAAGTATATGTGTCGATATACTTGTGGTTGAAAAACGTATTAGATGCCCACAAACCATTCTCAGTGCAGAGTTCACTTAATCTTTCACCATTATCATTCACACAAGGATAATTAAACTTACCCAGAATGTTATTAGAAATCGCAAAATCGCATTCTGCACACCCACTCTAGCATTGAAATCCCCTGCTATTATAACTTTCTCTTTAGCACCAAACTGGCTTAAAACAGCTTTTAGCTCATTTCAGAAATCTTCCTTCCTATCAGAAGGTTCCAAATCACAAGGAGCATGCACTACAACAATTACTATTCTCGGATGTTTCACTTTCAAATGAATCCAAAGATTTCTCTTGCTTATGCAGCTGTAATGAATCAAGTTGTTCATCTTTTCACTTAAAATCACAATTGCACCAACCAGCCTGTCCTCTCACATTTTCCAACACCTCCAAACCACATACTCACTGTTCCATTCACTTCTCCTATTCCAATTTCCTTCTTTTTAGTTTCACGTATACACAGCACATCCAATTCATACATATTCATTTCTTCAATCACCTCATTCAGCTTTCCATTTATTCCTCTAGTATTCTATACAGCAATCACACTCACTCAGCTGAGATCTCTTTGTCATATGGCGTTTACCATTTCCATATTGTTTCTGTGGTGGACCATCCTTCTCAAATGTGGTAGGTCCACCATATCCCACACTCGAGTCCGGAAGAGTAATCCTTTGTCTTTTTAATCAGGAAAAGTACACCAGTGTGGGGGATCAGCCCACAGCTTATGGTTCGAGTTTTTATTCCACCTAAGGATTCTGCAACAAAAAAAAAAAAAAAAAAACCCAGTGAGTTGTGGGTCTTTTGTCCAATGTTACGGTGAACTAGCTGGTACCTCAACACTAATTTATACTGAAGTTTAACATTGTGTCAGTTTCCAAGAATCATGGAGGCCCTTGTTGCTGTCGTGTGTGCCATTGCTGCCCCGTAGAGTGCCCCATGGAGGCAAACCCATCTCCCACTGAGATCGCCCACCAAAATGAACCATACTTAAAAACCACGGGGTTAAGTGAGCTAAAAATGGGTACAATTTCGTTTCTCATAAATGACTATTAGCAGGGTTAAAAAAAATATATTGTTCGCCAGTAAGAAAATGTCACTAGTAAAATATTTCAGTATAAGTAATTAACAACCTTGTAAAAAAAATTAAGATATTAAAAAAAGAATAGTTTGAAGCTTACATTTTATTGACTTTTGTCTCTTGTGTATTTTTATTCAACAATTGATGTGAAATAGAATTCATCTTTTTCTGTTGTGGAAATCATTTCATTAAACCCCCAACCACACACCCCCAGAATCAGCACCTTGTATTACACAGGGAAATGGGAATTGTTGCCAACAATTTATATGTAAAATGTGCTATATCAAGATGTTAAAAAAAGTGAATTAGCATAATTTATGTAAAAAAAAAAAAAGAAAATGCCTGTTCTACCCTTACTGGCCTTCAGATTAACTAACCCACATCGATACCAACTTAGTTCCAACTAGTTATCGTTCCAGGGGACGGAAAGCCTTAGCATAAATGTATTAGCCTATGCTTGAAAAGCATAGAAATAACAGAAAATCATAATATAGACTCAAATACACTTTTGAGATAAAACACAACACTTACATCATTGTTTAAAAAGTGTGATATTTTGTGGGTTTGGCCAATAAGGTGTGACGCATATGCAGCTCCATTGGACCAAAATGTGAGGGATTTTTTTTTTAAGCATTCTGTTAGGCAAATGATCTCACTTTAGGCATTACGCTATTGCATCTCTCTCCCCCATCAACTTCTTGCATTCCCCAATCCTCCCATGATATTTCCCTAACCCACCTTAACATTTCACATGCTCACTCTTTGATTTATATTCTAGGACTGCCCCCGCAATTTGCGCCCACTTGCACAGCTCGGGATGCTGGGCAACTCACTGGCTCAAAAGCTGTTAGCATTTGAGGAACAATTTCCTCTTTTATTCTTTGTCTTAAAGCAAGAATGGCACACAGAACAGCAACAAAGGCCTCTGTGAATCTTGGTGAGGTGCCAGCTAGTTCTGTGCAACATTGGTGAAAAGACCCCAATTCACGGGGTGTTTGTTCCAGAATCCTTAGGTTGAATGACCAACTGGAACCGTCAGCCGTGGGCTAATCCCCCACACTGATGTACTTACCTGATTAAAAAGACACAAAGATACATTTATCCGGACTCTAGTGTGGGATACAGTGGACCTACCCCACTTGAGAAGGATAATCCACCACAGAATCAACCTGAAACTGGAAAAAGGAAAATCCAAAAAGATCTCGGCTGAGTAAGTGTAAGATTATGTATGGAATACTAGAGGTATAAATGGCAAGATGAACGACGTTATTAAAGAGATGAATAAGTATAGATTGGATGTGCTGTGTGTAAGTGAAACCAAAAAGAAGGAAATTCGTATAGAAGAAGTTAATGGAATGGTGAGTGTGTGGTCTAGCATATTGGATAATGCCTACGTTTTGAGATTTACTTGTAAAATACAAGGAAACGTGACTTGTTTTACGGGCAAAATGTTAATTTTATGGATTTAGTGATTCTCCGAGATTTTTTTTTCCTGATTATTTTGCACCCACTAATAACTTTTTTTAATTAACATAATCCATTCAAAGTAAAGTGCCGATGTAAGTTACGAATAACTTTTCAGTTATATGTGTTTATGTGGAAACATTTGGCGCAGTTTTCCTACGTTTTATTAGGTGTGCAACTTAATTCTTGGCCACAGGCACGACACGTCGACAGCAAATTTCAGCAAATTGAATACGTACCTAATCAGAGAAATATCCCCGTCATGTTGGATACATTTGAGCCATCAGTCAGGGAGCTACCGAATGGCACTGCGGAAGAAAGAGGGCTGTTTGGAGTTGATAAATTCATCAATACTTGTGTGGACCTCCTTGATAGAAGTGAAGTGCATATCACTCGGGTAATGTTGCAGGGAGCGAAAGAGGTGATAATCCGACGGGGCGAAGTCTGGAGACTACGCCGGGTGGAATAAAGTCTCCCATCCCAGGTCAGTGATCGTGTTTTAAGTCGTTTTTGCGGTGTGAGGACATGCGTTTTCCTGAAGCAACAGGAACGACCTTCTGCCCTTGCCGGTGTATGGCCTTTTTGCCTCCATTGTGTCACTCACACGAATGAGTTGCTGACAATAACGCTTGGCATTGACTGTTTCACCAAGTTTGAGCAACTCATAGTGTATGACATCGCGCTGATCCTGATCCCACCATATGCACAGCAACAACATCTGGTATGGATATTAGATTTGGCGATACTGGTGGTAGGCTGACCTTGATAAACCCACGATTTGCGCCGCTTAGGATTATCATAGAGGATCCACTTGTCATCACAGGTCAAAATCTTGTAGAGGAAATCCTTCTTCTTGAATCTGGAGAACAAGGACACTGCAACATAGTAGCGCCTAGACTTGTTCGCAGCTGTCAGTTGGTGGGGCACCCAAAGGCCCTCTTTGTGAATTTGTCGAAGCTTGTGCAGGCACATTGCAATGGCTTGCTGTGTTACTCCGAATTCCTGGGCGAGCTCTGACTGTGTGCGACAGGGATCCGCGTCCAACAATTGTTCCAGTTCCTTATCGTCAACTTGCTGTGGCTGTCCCGGACATTCTGCATCACGCAGATCGAAATTTCCCTGCTTAAACCGCTGGAACCACTTCTTACACGTACTGTAGGACACAGCAGCCTCACCCAAAGCAGCACAAATCATTTGCTGGGCCTCCGCAGCAATTTTCTTCAGCTGAAACGCGAACAGGAGGCAGTGAGTGTTTCAAATGTTGCTTCTCGAGCGACATTGCTTTCACCGTCAACTTTCGTCCCTTCTGTCACTACAGCTGTGAGTGGTTACGGTTGCCAGGAAAGCTGTTGGATGGCGCTGCAATCAGCCATTATCGCACACATCTATATGAATTTGCCAATGTTCTATGATCGCTTGCGGTTATGGGCTGAGAATTAAGTTGAACACCTAATAGGTTTATTGTTTTGCATTGTTTCAGACAATAAAACTTGCGCAGCGCGTAAACTAAACTGCACCAACCAACTGGTCTAACCTTGGGCTTGGCTCTCTCTTTCTCTCCCCCCCCTTTCAGATAATGCATTGTTCGTCCCCTGGGTCCCAACTTCTCAGTAGGCCAGCGTAGGGTGTGTCTTACATTAGAGCTCATGTCTTTATTACTCCCAGTTCAAATTACTGTCTCAGAAAGTAGTTATCGTAGAAAAAAATTCAAACTGATTTTAAATCTGTGCAATTTTTAAGCCCAGATCATTACCTAACATGATGAAATTAAGCAAAAGCTGAGTTTTGTGAAATTAAAAATGTGTTGGAGCCTGGTTTCATAACTTCTTCTCTTGCAATAAATTTGACCTAAAGAAAGAATGCCTAAAAAAAAAAAAAAAAAAAAAAAATAAGTCCTATGTTCATTCGAGCCAGTGCTTCTCCAGCAATGATTTATTTTGCTGGTCTGTGTTTAAGTTTTCTATGATTTCCAACCGTGCTTTGTTCGTCGCTCATTAACATGCATAAAAATGTCTTTGCTTGATTCAATTAATATGTGGGGTACTATTTTTTCCTCTGCGAATTGCATCTCTTAAAGCTGTTACTGTTTTACTATAGCAGTTTCACTTGCATTTTTTTTTCAAGTGTCAATAAATGTAGTATTAGTGATATGCTATCAGCAGCAACATAAGGAGGGGGGGGATTACTATAAAACAATCCGTGATGCGTGTGGAGCGTGTTCTGCGGAATTCTCGTGTATTGCAAAAAATTAAAAAATATGCATTTTGCACTACTTGTTGATGTAATTTCAGCATTTCTTGTGGTGGAAGGAATGATATTACTAATCATATTTCTAGTGCCAAGCATAAATCTAATGTTGACTGCGTGGAAAAAAAGAATACGAAATTAACTTCTTTTGTTAAAAATTATAATGAACTGGATGCAATTCGTGCAAAATGTTTGTTCACTTTGTTTTTAGTTGAGCATAATTTACCAATTAGTGTCTCTGTCACTCAATTATTTCATTTTTTTTTTTTTGACTGTCTCGTCATCTGTCTCTCCATAAAATAAACATTGCATGAAAATTGTTCGTTTTTGAAAACATTTTAGTTTGTTCCGTCATGGCGTGGGATACAATCTTATTGGAATTGGGGGGTCAAAGAGTGTAACATCCTTCCCCTTAGATGCAAACTTCCATAAAAGTAAATTTTTATCTCTTTATAGATCATAATATAGCATAGTATTTACACTAAATATAGATCATAATGATAGCATAGTAATGAGAAATTATGCATAGATTCTATTTTAATCGAAATCAACGTGCCAATAAACTCGGACGTCTGTAGTCATATCAATTAAAAGTTGATACTTGATTTAGGTAACATATCTTTTTCTTAATCAATATGTTCAGTACATTTTATCAATATGCGCGACAAGTAATTTCATTGAATATGTTGATTAAAATTTTCATTGAATGTATCAATTTTTTTTTTTTTACGGATTTCGATTTCTGAAAGTTGGCAGGTATGATAATGTGAGAGGACATGCTGGTGTAGGTGTGATTTTAAGTGAAAAGGTGAGCAACTTGATTCACTAATAGCTGTATCAGTGAGATAATTCTTAGGATCCGTTTGAAAGCGAAACTTCAAAGAATTGTAATTGTAGTTCGTGCTCCTTGTTACTCGGAACCTTCTAGAAAGGAAAATTTCTGGAATGAGCTAAAAGCTGTTTTGAGCCAGTTTGGTGCTAAAGAGAATTATAACATCAGGGGATTTCAATGCTAGAGTAGGTGTGTAGAATGCCATTTCTGATAATGTTTTGGGTAAGTTTAATAATCCTTGTGTGAATGATAATGGTGAATGATTAATTGAACTCTGCATTGAGAATGATTTGTGTGTATCTAATATGTTTTTCATATATCCATACATATGCACTGTTGTACAAAAATTAAGGACGAAGAGGAGAAATTAGTGTAACAGCGGAACGAGCAGGCAGAACGGACCGAAAGACCACTCAGGAGATAGACTAGGGTCCGGTACGGTAGGGCATGTGCATATATGCAGCATGGCATGGGGGGGGGTCGTCGAAGGGTATAAAGCACACAGGTGGTGTACGCTCAGCAATTCAGTGAAAGCCATTGCATGGTGTACATCGGTTTGAACGACGTCAAGTTGCTGCCACCGTGTGATATGGCCAACAGGCAATCCAGTAGACGACATCTGGATGACTTTACCCGAGGTTGCGTCATTGGGAAGTTGGAAGAAGGTCGAAGTGTGACTAGTGTGGCCGAGGAGTTCGGGATCGCTCACAGCATCGTTTCACGAGCTTGGAGAGCATTTCAAACGACGGGAACAGCTGTCCGACAGTTTAGTAGTGGTCGTCCACAAGCAACCACGGCGGCAGATGACCGGTATATTGTCTTACAGGCGAGAAGAGGCAGACAGCAGGAGAAATCGCAAGGCACATGCAACAGACAACTGGACGTCCGTTATAACGTTTTACCGTGGCCAGGAGGCTGCACAAAGGTGGTCTATTTGCACGACGACCAGTACAGTGTGTGCCATTAACGCCTGCTCATCGGAGACAGCGGTTTCTGTGGTGCCAGGAACACAAAAACTGGACACATCAGCAATGGGGTCGAGTTCTCTTTACCGATGAGAGCCTATTTAGTCTGACGAGCTGTTCTGGATGTATACAGATCTGTAGAGAGCAGGAAACATGCAATCACACCTCCAACATCGTCAAAAGGGACTGGTTTGGAGGTGGCAGAGTTCTCATTTGGGGCGGTATCATGCTCGATAGCTGTACTGACCTCCACATCTTCCAAGGAGGTTCAGTCACTGGTGTCCGCTAGTGTACCGAGGTTCTCCTGCCTCATGTGCGTCTGTTTAGACGTGCTGTGGGTCCTGAGTTCCTCTTCATGGACGACAACGCTACACCTAATCGTACAGTGGCTGTCGCAGAGCTGTTGGGGAGTGAAGATATTCAACGCGTGGATTGGCCTGCAAGGTCCCCGGACCTAAATCCAATCGAACACGTGTGGGGGACCTTCTGGGGAGACGTTTGGCAGCACGTCACCTGCCGCCAGCAACGATTCCACAGCTGCAATTAGCGCTAAAAGAGGAATGGTCCGCCATGCCTCAACAGCTCCTTGACAACCTCGTCCTCAGCATGGACAGATGTTGTAAATCCTGCAACTCAGTCAGGGGTGATCATATCCCCTACTAAAGATTGGAATTTTCTTGGCAGCCGCCTGTCACATGGACGTTTCTGTCTTCTGCCCAGTTGTTCTCTAAGCTACCTTTTCAATAAAGTGCCTTTGTATCCTTTGGATTCCTTGTTTGGACGGTTTTGCTCACTTGTCCCATATTCTTACATCTTGGGGATCTTATGGTATGATTTGAGTCGATGTGGAGCACTTCTGCACGACGTTACATTCGAAAAACCGTCTCGTCCTTAATATTTTGCACGCCAGTGTACTTGGGACAACAGCCGGTTCGCCAGAAAAAGGCAGACAGTAGGAAGGAGAAAGTGGAAAGGCATGGATTGACTTTTTGGAAAGATAGGAAGACTTTCTTGCAAGTATGTGAGACTCGGGGAAAAATAGGGGGAACAATGTTGTAAGCTGTGTGAAGAATAGGATCGGGGAAATGATATGGGAGTCCAATGAGTTTAGTGAAAGGTGGGGTGAATACTTCTGTGAGTTATTAGATCAAGAAAGCAAAGGTTATTCTGAGGCAAAAGCAGATTATGTCACAGTGAAGGATGGAAGCACAGGAGGGATCTCAAGAGAAGAAGTGTGCAAAGCTCCAAAATCTCTTCAGAATGGTAAGGCTTCGGGAGTTGATGGCATAACGGCTGAGATGTTGAAATACAGTGGTGACTGTAATTGACTGGTTAACTGAAATTTGCCAGTTGTGCTGGGAGTTAGGAATGGTACTTCTGGATTGGAAGGATGCTATCATTGTTCCCTTGTATAAGGGAAAAGGTGATTAGACTGACTGCAAACACTACCGTGGTATTAGCCTACTGAGTGTGACAGGAAAGTATTCAATAAGATCGTTATTGAAAAAGTACGGGGTCTTACATCAGAGAAAGTGTGGCATATTCAGAGTGGTTTTATGCCTCGTAAAGGCTGCACTAACCAAATTTTTGTGCATGATGATTAAAAAGTATCTGGCTGTTGGTAAGGAAGTTTTTGCTGCCTTTATAGACCTGGATAAAGCTTATGACCAAGTAAATAGGACACTTTTGTGGAAGGTATTGAATGAATATGGTATTGGTGGGAATGTAGTTCTGTGTGACATTGGTGAAAAGACCCCAAATCACTGGGTTTTGTTCCCGAATCCTTAGGTTGAATGGCCAACTGGAACCGTCAGCTGCAGGCTAATTAATCCCTTACACTGATGTATTTACCTGATTAAAAAGACACAAAGAAATCAATATCCGGACTCTAGTGTAGGATATGGTAGACCTACCACCCTTGAGAAGGATGGCCCACCACGGAATCAACCTTGACTTTCTAAATGGCATATGAGATTGAGATCTCGGCTGAGTGAGTGTAAAATTGGTGTATGGAATACTAGAGGTATAAATGGCAAGATGAATCAGGTGATTGAAGAGATGAATAAGTATAGATTGGATGTGCTGTGTGTAAGTGAAAACAAAAAGAAGGAAATTGGGATAAAAGAAGTGAATGGAACGGTGAGTGTATGGTCTGGAGTATTGGATAATGTGAGAGGGCAGGCTGGTGCAAGTGTGATTTTAAGTGAAAAGATGAACAACTTGATTCATTACAGCTGCATAAGCAAGAAAAATCTTTGGATTCGTTTGAAAGTGAAACTTCAGAGAATAGTAATTCTTATAGTGTATGCTCCTTGTGACTTTGAACCTTCTGATAGGAAGGAAGATTTCTGGAATGAGCTAAAAGCTGTTTTAAGCCAGTTTGGTGCTAAAGAGAAAGTTATAATAGCAGGGGATTTCAATGCTAGAGTAGGTGTGCGGAATGCAATTTCTGACAATGTTCTGGGTAAGTTTAATGATCCTTGTATGAATTATAATGATGAAAGATTAATTGAACTCTGCATTGAGAATGGTTTGTGTGTATCTAATACATTTTTCAACCACAAGTATATCCATACATAGGGAAAATCGTACTCTTGGTCAAAAGAGTGCAATCGATTTTATTGTCTACGATCAACGTCTGAAACACTTAATTGTTGACACTCGTATGATGAGAGGTGCGGATGTTGATTCTGGTCATTACTTGGTAGTGTCACGAGTGAAACTGAATGTTGGTTGGATGAAAAGGTATAGGAAGAGGCACAGGATGGAAAGAATAAAGGTTGAAAGGCTGCCTGAAGATCATTTGCATTATTCTGACTTACTCGAAGAACGACTGAAGGAGCTGAAGTCTTGTGAGAGGGATGTAGAAAAGAAATGGGAATGTTTTGAGAACTGTGTTGTTACTGCTTCTGAAGAGGTCTGTGGCACCACAATAGTGGGTAACAAAAGAGGTGATGCTTGATGGAATAGTGAGATTGAAGAGGCAGTAAAGAGAAAGAAGGAAGCCTATTTGGGGATGTTGCAAGGTAGAGTTTCTGTGGATTAATATCGCTGTAAGAAGCATGAAGCCGCAAGGCTGGTTCACTTGAGTAAGGCAAACGTTCAGAGTGGTTTTATGCCTGGTAAAAGCTGCACTAACCAAATTTTTGCATTAGGCGTGATGATTGAAAAGATCTGGCTGTTAGTAAAGAAAGTTTTTGCTGCCTTCATAGATTTAGAGAAAGCTTGCAACAGAGTAAATAGGACACTTTTGTGGAAGGTATTGAATGAATATAGTGTTACCGGGAATCTACTTAACAGTGTAAAAGCCATGTATGCTGGCAGTAGAGCTTGTGTACGAGTGAATGATGTTTTTTATCAAAATTGTTTTCTGTTGGTGCAGGAGTCAGTCAAGGTTGTGTAATGTCACCATGGCTGTTTAATATATTTATGGATGCATACGTGCGTGATGCCAAAATAGATAATACTGGTTTATGTCTTGGTGACATCCGTGTGTGCAGATTTCTGTATGCTGATGACACTGTCCTGTTGGCAGAGAGCAAAAGTGTGTTGAAGAGTATGTTGTCTCGGATGTACGGAATTTGCATGAAATTCAAACTGAGTATAAATAAGGGAAAAACCAAAGTCATGGTTTTTAAGGCAGAAACTGGTAGTACTAATTGTAATAATTGTCTGAATGGCACAGCGATTGACGAAGTGAATGAGTTTGTGTATTTAGAAAGCATGTTTGACAGAGAGAACAAATTGGATGGTAAAATTAGTATGCGAGTGAATTCTTCATTGAAAATCATGAGTGCTTTGTGAGGTTTTCACAGGAATGATGGGTTCTCAAGAGAATCCTGCATTGCTGTGTGTGAAAGTGTAATTGTTCCTACTCTGATGTATGGCAGTGAAACTTCTGTACTACAGAAGAAACATAAGAGTCATTTGTGGCAAGACACGTTCTGATTGTGTGAGTAATGAAGATGTATTGCAGTTGTGTAATGTGAAGCAAAATGTTGGTAGCAAGGTGGAGACCAATATGCTTCGGTGGTTCGCCCATTTTGAAAGAATGAGTGATGAGATGCTTGCTAAGAAAATCCTTTTAGACCAAGTAACAGGAAGGAAAGGCAGAGGAAGGCCAAGGAAGTCACGGGAGGATCAGATTCAGGAGTGTCTGCATGGGGAAAAGATTGAGTATGAAGGATGTGATGGATGTCAGTGAGCCCGAGTTGTATGTCAAAATCGTTGTAAATGGAGAAGTTTGATACGGCAGCAGTAAGTAAAAATTATTTGGTAGTTTGCATACACGTTGCATTTTTACACGTTACAGTAAGAAAAGCAGGAAATTTTATGATAACTATTAAAAACCAGTAGGTTAAACTTGGCTGGGAGTAAAAAAAAAAATCTTGCCTTGTAGAGTCACTTGTCAGCATACATAATTGTTAGCTCGTTATGAACTTGTGTAATTTTGGACCCCTGCCTATTTGTCTGCCAGTTTTCTTTAAAATTTGGGATGTCAAAGTAAATTTTTCTGTTTTATGGTTCACTTGATAAATGATTCTTTTTATTGAAAGTATTGTTGATTTGTTTGACAAAACAAAGTGAAAGACTGCAGCCAAGCACACAGTTGTAAACTCAGTTTTGTAGTAATAAAATGTAAATGAACAAGGTAACTGTCTCTGTTTAACATTAGCTATTATATGTTGATTGGCCAGATTTTTAGGATCACACACTTAATGTGTTAAATCACTTGGCTTTCAGAGCAGTTCACCTGGGTATTGGATTCAACTAAATTTTGGTAATGTTTTGTAATATTGGTGCAGACATCTGATGTCATGTTTAAACTTCATTGCACAAATGCTCCATGTGATTGTGATCTGGGAGCTGAGGTGGCTTATGAAGAAAAATCTGAAACAATTTTAAAACATTGGTCATTGTAGCAGAGTGTTATAATCTTACTTGGTTATCTACCAAGGGGGTACAGAGTGACCACAGTTGGGAAGGACTGTATTAATGAGGTTGAAATGTGCTTGTGAATGGTTCTATTCGAGTCTGGGTCCTAAAATTTCCCAAGAAAACATCACTCGCACCATTTCACTTCACATACAAGTTTTGTGAGATGGATCCATGTTCTCATGATGCCGCCCAATTCTTACCCCCTGATCAGCATTGTTCAGTTGGAAAATGTAATTCATCAGGCCACATGATCCTTTTCTAATCACTTAGGTTCAACTTCTGGTATTTCCAGGCCTAATGAAACATTTTTGTTCACTACATGTAGAAGTGGTGTATGGATGGATCTTCTGTTGTGATCCTGGAAGTATCCAGATGGTACAGTGTAGAATATTAAACTGATAAAAAGCAAGGGACTGCCGCACTTAATGACACTAATACTACAGAGTGAAATGAAGTTGCTAAGCAAATGTTGAGAAAGAAATGTCATCATGTTTAATAAGTAATAGGTTAGCCATGCATTTTCTGCAGAAGAGAACTTGTGATCCTGAGATTAAGGATATATTATATTGCCTGAATATTGTCAACTTTTGCCTTGCAACTTTCAGTGTGCAGTAACATCTGCGAGATGCTCTCATTACAAGTCACAGCAGTGGTTATGGGTACTTATGATGGCAAAGAAGGAAATGCATAACACTAAGGCATATAATCAGATATCTCCATAGAAGAAAAAATTGGGGATTAATATTATTGTGGTGATATGATAGACTATTGTGTAGTAGCTTTTTAAATATGTTAAAAACTTGTTACCTTCAAAGGTCATTTGAATTTTCAGTGATAGGCACATTGTGGAAGCTCTATTTTCAGTTAGCTATTGGTAGCTTCTGTTCTTTCGTACCTACTATGATGAGAAGCCTTAAAGTTCACAATATCATGGTCTAATATAACAATCTGGTAGCCTGTTGTTTTTCAGGGAGAGCTGATCATTTGCTGTGCTGTTCCCCCTCGACAATACCATGATTTGGAGGGGAGAGTAGTAGTTTGGGACATGGTGGGCCTACCCTATTCAAGCAGGTTAATCTGCTTGTTCCTCCAATGATCATTATTAGGATACTGTTTATGTGCTGAAAACTAAGGTTTGAGCCATAAGTGAAATGCCATTTTTTGCTTAGTGTTTTTGATTTTGTGTACCTAGAGCCAGTTAACAATTAGAGGTGGATACAAACTGGGCTTTCAAATAAATAACCTAAAAGAGATTGTGATTGCATGCATGAAAATTGAATGCAAATTGAGAAGAAACAGGTGGGCATGCTGCCAGACCTGTAATTGAAAAGCACTTGACCATTCATGATCATTTAAAGGTAAATTTATAGGCTTTAGCATCTGAATAACAGATTTCTTGGAAATTTCCAAGTAAAAGTTATGTTTAAATTGTGTTTTTATAATTTGGTTCCAGTAACTCAGTGACATTTTGAGAGTACCACCTGGTTTAATATACATTTTTGTAGCTGACAATATTGTGTTTGTTTAAAAAACAAATTTTATTATGTTAAATTATGTTGAGTTATCTGACTAGGTAGCATAAATGTCCTGGTAAGTGTATTCTTGTTCAAGATGAAAACTGCATGTCAATTACAGGAAATTGTGGAGCATTGGAGGTTATGTTGTATGTGCATGAATGCAAATTAGTAAACAATAGAGTTGTGTGTGTGTGTGTGTGTGTGTGTAAATCAATAAAAAAAATAGTTCTGTTTGTGTGCACAAATTTTCATAGATTGTGAAAATAAAAGAGTGGTGTGGTGAATATTCAAAAAGTATTAGTAAAAAGATTAAATTACTTGAATATGTATGTTAGGTTGTTAAGGAAAGGGAAACTGGGTTGCTAGATGTCAGTGTAAGAATGTTCATAGGGTAATAAGGTTAGAGTTGCTGTGTGACAAACAAATATACATCTGAATATGTTGAAAGTTAATTTTTGTGGGTCAATAAGTTGGCCAAAAAAGTGTGTGTAAGGGTAGCAGTGTAATGCAGATGCATGGGAAAATAAGGTAGACCCACTTCTCTCGTCGGTGGAAATTTCTGTGGAATGAAGTGAAATCTCAAAAGAAGTGTGATATTGAATGGTGTGGGGAAAAGTAATGAGATATTGCAATATGTGAGAGAGATGAAAGTGCAGTAAAACTCTTCCCTGTTTCCCTCTACCATCCTTTTATCATATGTTACAATTAGTGACCATGTGGGATTAAAAATAAGTTAAGATAAACATTCATTTTGTAATGGTGAAATATTTTTAATGATGGTAACTTGATTATTTATGTCTATATATTCACAGTGTAAAAGGGATTTTTGATATTTCATTGTAATCATTCTTTTTATCATTTTTGTGCTATTTAATGTGCACCTCAGCACTTAGGTGTGTACTTGCCAAAATAATCATTTTAATGTAGTTAGATCCAAAGAGAATAGGGGCAGGGAGACTGGACACGTTTAAGTTCATAATGTGTTTACATGCACTATGTTGTGCTATGCCTTGAATGCTACAGTATGGCCAAGTACAGAATAATTACATAACACGGAGGCAGATTTGTAGGTTTCCATGATAATCCGGTGAAACAAGTTGAACAAAATGCAAGTGAAAAGCATGGCATATGGGTACCTTGAGAGTTGATGTGATTGTTGGCATTGGGGTAATAACACCAAAAAAGGAAAAAAATCAGTAATTTGTATAGGATATATCTATATGCCATGTCCATTGTGAAGAACAGGCTGGGATTTATTGTTTCCAGACATGAAATCTACACCATCCGTGTAAATACCCAAGATTCAGAGTGGCTTGTATGTGTGCTATGGAGCCATCAAGATATGACCCCAAACCATACTCTTAACATAGATGTGTGCTGCTTCTGTGGCATAGTGATCTAAGCATTGGCTTCTGACCATTTGTCTAAGATGGGTATGGGTTCTTGAAACCTTGTGAGGCATGGGTGTTGCATTTGTCTTACGGCACTGGCTCTCTCCCTTCCCTGGAGCCAGGGGCCCCGAATTAGGCACAGGTGACTGCTTATAGTCTGTTGATATGCTCACAGTTGTTAAACCCACAAACGTAAGCATGGTTGGTTGCCAGTGGCAAAAAATAAAATCCTGAATGCATTGCAGACAACTGTTAAAGCAGAGCAGCACAGTTAACCTTTCATTCCATAGAATTTGAAACTGACAAATGGCATGGCATTGTCAGTGTGGACAAAATCAACCTTGGCAATTGAAACAAAGGGTGTTCTGTTTGCTTAATCTGGACTCAAGGTAAAAAAAAAAAAAAAGTTGATGGGTGGGGGTGGAAAAAAAGGTACATTTCCCCAACATAGTTTCCCTAAATAAATGTCAAGAAAGTTTTTCTACAAAACCTGAATGATCATGGGGGTACTTCTATCAGTTCAAGTAGCTGGTTTCAAAGGTAAAAAAAGAAGATAGATATGTGTAAGGTCCAGGCTCTCTATTTTTTGTTTTTCACTACATGTGATATTGAGCTCCTATGTTTATCAGAATAACAGGACCTCTTTGTGCTAGGTGTGACAAAGTTGCTTCTAATGTAATTTGCATCCGTGATCCCCCCCCCAGTGTTAAGATGATACTGGTTGAGCTAATATGAATGTGTGAGGGTTGTACAAATTGCTGAAAAATTATGCATGTTGTTTTTATGCATCATTTTTTAATTTTATTTAGTAATTCAGAACTTTTTAATATGATTTGCAAAATGGGGTTTTAACATTACTTTATACATTGCCAAATTTACAAATTTTTCTTTCAGTGGTATTTGAACTCATAAAAGTATAATTTTCTCACGTAATACTATATCTGAAATTTCTGTGAATACATAAAGAGTTTTTATTTAACCACTAAGAAATACTTAACATTGTTATGCAAATTTGATTATAGACTTTTGTCTGAACCTGCACTTTCAATATGTCTTAGTTTTCAGGAAAGAGGACCATGCTGATAGCAGTTATTCTGTGATGAAATAAAATTTACATTTTCTGTGGGAAGAACAGTGTTTAAGGAAGTTAGGTATTTTTTCACTAGTGGATTTATTAAGAAAAGTATTCACACTGTGCCACCTAATTTTAGTAATAGGTTAGTCAGAATCAATGAATAAATTCTATGCCTATTTGTATGGAACAAAATTCTGTAAGATGAGTTCAACAGAGGTTTCTCCTTTATAATTTTTCAACTTGCTTTTTTTGATGAATTAAAATTTGGTGATTTTATTTCTTGAAAATAAAATGTGATTTTTCTGTTGCCAAAAACAGCCTGTTTTTACTTTGTGTTCATACACACATACATAGGTTACTTTAAAGTGATACATAAATAATTAGCTGCAAAAGACACTCAGAAAAATAAAAATTGTGGTTCTACTTTTATTTTGATAGTTTAATAAGTTCTGGTACTGTAACAATTTAGGTTGATTTGTGTAAGGTTCACGGTGTTTTAAACAAAATTTACGAAGCAGGAGCGACTCCATAATGTTGTGCTTAAAATGTCAATTTGTAATTGATATATGAATACAAACTGCCTGAGTATTTACAAGGCATCTAAAAGTTATGTTGGTCTTTTTTTATTTATAAATTCCTGAATTCTTTCTGTGTTGGTTACATTGTGGAACAACTGAAATCCGTATTGTATAAATCTTTTAATTTCAAAGTCTCTTCAGATTTATACAGTTTTAATTTCTGGGAAAACACATTTCAGTGCCACAACAACTATATGCATGTTTGTAAAAACATTTAAGCGATAAAAATTATTCACATTTCCTGATTTCTGTTGAAGTGACACTTCTGCCTCCATTAATGAAAAAAATATTTGGTATGCATTGCAGTTTTCATAGATAGGTATTAGTCTGTTTTATTTCTTAGCATCAAGAGCATTGCTCAGTTTTCTTTCTTTTATAAAGCTGTTATCTTCATTGAGTATTAACGCTTGTTTGCATTGCCTTACTATTAATATTCATACATCTGCATGTCTGTAAAACATGTAGTATTATCTTTTCTTTCAAACAACATTATGCTATTGCTCAAAAATTACTGTTTTACGCGTTGTAAGTGATAATGTCATTTGGTACTGGATGCCTTTTATATACCTATTGCATAATAGAATAATAGTATAATTATCAAAATAATTAACTCATAAGGTAATGTTTTAGGTGGTCATTTTTATTCATGCACTTGGTTTATGTATTCAGAATTTTTCTTTTCTTACTTTCCCCCCAAAATATTCGAGAGTCTGTGTTATCCGATCCGGTGCGTAAACGGCATCCTTTATTGATTTAGACAAGCTACTTTTGGAATATATTGATTTATCTTTCACTTCTTTTTGATCCAAAGTTCAAATAGTTCGTTGCATGTTCACGTCAAAACATTTGGTTTCTTTAATCATAATTCTTTTTCGTTTTATTTTCAATAAAGTCCGATTGTCCTTGTCATTCGATCCGGCGTGTAAACGTCACTCCTTGATGAACTCCGATGTACCATATTATGAATATTTTTTTATTTAGTATTTACTTATTCATGATCAAAGGTTCAAATAGTTTGTTGTAAGTTCAAGACTACGATAAAAAAAATTTTAAACCAAAATCGATTATTCGAACTTATAAAAGGGAGTCCACCTCACAAAATCATGTAACAGCAATTTGAAGCTAAGGAATCATAACAGTCCTATCAAAGTATTTAAAATTGTTAAAAATAGTTGAAAAAAGCAAATTTTACATCCAGCTACCATAAGTTACCAGACTAGTTTCAACAGCATATTTCCCGCTGTCATCTTCAGTGGCCGTATATGCTGACTTTGCGGTCTGCTGTACTACTTGCAATGTCGGTTATCTTCACAAATTCCTCTTAAACTGTTTTTGTTGGCACACGTGATCTTTTGTTATTGCACCTTTCTTGTACTTTTCGCGTTATCTCTCATTTGCACCTTTTTAAGTGTCCATCTCAGAATTGTTTAGATTTTTGTATAACTTTTGTTCTTTTATGTTGTATTATTATTTTTGTTTTTTCTCATATTCCTTTTCAGTTGTTTATTATTATTTTGTTCTATTAAATATTTCCATGGGTAAGCCAGTTCATATGGTGCAGATGTGTTACAGTTTTTATCTTGAGTTTTTTCGATGACCATGGATTCTGATAATAAGATTTGTTTATGGTTTTTATGTGATGTTAATATTTTAGAGTTTTCCCAGTCTGGATGGAATAAGTTGATGTTGGTTACAATAGTGAGTTAATGCTGTTTTTTTTCTTCTTTTTTGATCCAATCATTATGGTGTTCTTGCAACCTTGCTGAAAAACGTCTTTTAGTGCTACCTATATAGAACTTATGATATTCTCCATTATTCGGCTCAATTGTAGAGATCATATAAACTCCTGCTGTTTGCAACATAGATTTTTATTACCGTTAGGTGTTAACATATTAGCGATACTCGTGACTTATTTACCGATATCAAGTTTATGCCTTTTGCATTCTTTTTTTTATGAGGGCAGTGATCGGATGTATGTATGATAAACTGCCAATATTTTGTAATTCGTTTTTATTTGGCTCATTGTTAGTTTCAACTTGTTGTTTGATTTTTATATTCATGTTGTCAATTAGACTTTTAGAGTATCCGAATTGTACTGCAATGTGCTTTATCCAATTAATTTCTTCAAGAAACACTTTCCTAGTAGATGTACGAGTGTATGATCTTCTAATAAAAGATCGGAAGGCTGCTGTTTTGTATTTCCAGGGGTGCATTGATTTGGCTGGAATAATTGCAGGTGTATATGTTGGCTTTCTGTATACTTGAAAATCAATATTATGGTTGTTTTTAATTAAAGTAATATCCAAAAAATTTAGTTTGTTGTTATCTTCTTTTTCACAAGTAACTTGTATAGTTGGATATATACTGTTGAATTTCTGTATAAAATGATCCAATTGTTTTTCATAATGTTGCCAGAAGATTAAGATATCATCAATATACCTTAAACACACTTTAGGTACGCAGGTATCAGTATTTATCATAATTTTCTCTTCGATGTCTTGGAGTATGATTTCTGCTAATAGTCCCGATAATAGCGATCCCATTGGAGCTCCTTGCTTTTCTAGATATATGGTTTTATTATACATAAAGTAGTTGTTCTCTGTGATTAATTTAATAACTTTAAAATTCTAAATTTCATATCTTTATCTATATTGTCGTTACTTAGTTTTTCATCAATTATATTGATGGCTTCAACTGTAGGGGTATTAGAATATAAGGATATTATATCCAAACTATACGTAATAAAATTTGTATTATTTATCTTTTTAATTTCATTAATAGCTTCTTCTGAATTTTTGACAGTGCATTTATAATTATCAACATATTTATGAGGAGATAAGAAAAAATGCATACCCTCCAGTTGGAGCAACAGTGCCAAATCTTTTTGGAAAAATAAAACTACATAAACCAGGCAACCCCATTCGCCTAATAGTTAACAAGAACTATGCACCAACAATTAAACTATTGGGTTGTCGGAAAAGTCAAAGTATTTTGGCACCCGATGGCGGTTGGGCGGTTTTGGAAGTACTAGAGGCATGTGCAGCTCTGTTATCGCTATGGCATTTGACAGGTGCCAGTTCTAGCTGCAGTCTAAAAGGAATAGTGAGCGATTTGGTTGATTTGTGGAGATTTGACATCAAGTTGAAGATGGAAGACCAAACTTTACATTTTTGCCATATTTTACTTCCGTAAAGGGAAGAACGCGCGTCAAGCTTTTGAAAAGTTGCGTAAAGTGTATGGTGATAATGCTCTACAAGAACGTCAATGCCAGTGGCGGTTCGCAAAATTCCATGCTGGTGAATTTGACCTCAACGATGCTCCTCGGTCCGAGAGGCCAACCGAGGTTGATGACGACCAAATCAAGGCATTGATCGAGTCAAACCCACGTTACACCACACGAGAGATTGCAGGCACATTGCACATCCATCATTCAAGCATTCACGACCACCTGAAGAAGCTGGGATACGTAAGCAAGCTCGATGTGTGGGTTCCTCGTGAACTCAAAGAAGCTCAATGGACGGCGCGTATAAACATCTGCGATATGCTCATTAAACGTGAGGAAAACGATCCTTTTTTGAAGCGACTGATAACTGGTGACGAAAAGTGGATTGTGTACAACAATGTGCTACACAAACGGTCTTGGTCCCGACGTGTTGCTTCGCTTCAAACGACATCCAAAGCAGACATTCATCAGCGGAAGGTCCTGGTCTTAGTGTGGTGGGATTTTAAAGGTGTCTTGTTTTTCAAGCTCCTACCATGGAACGAAACAATCGATTCAAATGTATACTGTCAGCAATTGGACAGTTTGAACGAATCCATCATCCAGAAACGTCCAGAGCTGCATTGTAAAGGTGTTTTGTTCCATCACGACAACGCGAGACCACACACGTTTGATCACCTGCCAAAAATTATTGGAGCTTGGGTGGGATGTTGTGCCACACCCAGCATACTCGCCTGACCTTGCGCCATCAGACTTCCACTTGTTACACTCTCTTCAACAGTCCTTGCGTGGTATAACGTTCAATTCAGATGGGGCTGTAAATCAGCACCTTGTACAGTTTTTCACCACGACAGGCAGGTCCTTCTATGAACAAGGCATTCTGCAGCTCACTGAAAGAGTGGCAAAAGGTTATCGAATAAAACGGGCATTATATCATTGGTTGATCTTTGTTCTTTCTATCAATAAATGACCTTTGCAAAACATGGCTAAAATACTTAATGGCTTTTCCAACAACCCAATAGAAAGAAGTTTATTGCAGTACTTGAATAAATACACTGCTGGTCACCCAAAATGCAACACCAAGAAGGAAGCATCCCATTGGCCTGAAATTTGCAGCATGCGTCACCCGCGAGAGGACATGCAAACGATTGCAGGGCATATGCAAATCATGTGCGCCCGGCACGCCACCAAGAAGCAATATAAAAAGGGTGCACAGAAGGCGGGGTGTAAGTAGTGGAAGTGTGTTGTGCTGCCGGACCTGTGCGTGGGAAGCTTCCTGATGCCTCGTTGCAGAATACGGCAGTCATTCCAGCACATTTTGGAGTTCGACAGAGGACGAATAGTGGCTTATCGCGGCAGCGATTTATCGTACCGAGACATTGGCGCCCGTATCGGACGACATCCAGCCATAGTGGGGCGAGTATGGATTCGGCGGGTGCAGGAAGGACGGACGGAACAACGTGAGCGACAGCCGCAGCTGCGGCACACCGCTGAACGAGAGGACCAGCATGTTGTGCGCCGGGCATTGACGGCTCCACCGCCACATCACGAACATTTGCGCAGGAATTAGAGTGTGTTGCGCAACAACCTGTGTCAGCACGTACCATTCGACGTCATCTGCAGGAGCGGGGACTTGTCGCACGGCGCCCATTGCTCCGATTACCATTGACGTTACACCACCAGCGAGTGTGGCGGCAGGGGGCCGTTGAATGCCGCAACTGGACTACGGAATGGCACGACATTTCCTTCTCCGGCGAATCCCGCTTCTACCTGCAACACCACGATGATCGGCGCGTGTGGCAGCACCGCGGTGAGAGACTGTATGACGCCTGCTTTATGCATTGCCATACTGGTCGGTTGCCTGGCACTCTGGTTTAGGGCACAATTGGATACGACACCTGCACCCCTCTGGTACGCATCGCCAGCACACTCAACAGCCACCGCTACATCTCCGACATTTTGGAGCCTGTAGTTCTCCCTTACCTGCAGGACCTGCCAGTGGCCACGTTTGAACAGGACAATGCAATGCGAACCCGCACGTGACACGCATCGTGCAACAATTCTTCACAGCCCACCAGGTGTCACTGCTGCCGTGGCCCGCCTGTTCTCCCGATATGTCACCCATCAAACACATCTGGTCGCTGATCGGCAACCGAGTGGCCCGGCAAGCACCACCCACGGCTACGCCTGATGAACTGTGGCAACATGTGGAAGCACTCTGGACCGACATAACCCAAGCCCACATCCAAAGCCTCGTTCGTTCGATGCCGCGGCGTGTAGCGGCTGTTATTGCCAGCCATGGGGGCAACACGAACTATTGATGTCTGCGTGTTTCGCAAGTTGCACGGGCCTGTAAGCTCAATCGTTTCATCTTTGTATCTGTTGTTATGTTTCCAGTAAATCTGGCTTTGCTATCTCGTGTCCTTCTTGGTGTTGCACTTTGGGTGGCCAGCAGTGTTTGTTGAAAATAATAAATGTACTGTCAAAAGCTCAGAAGAAGCTATTAATGAAATTAAAAAGATAAATAATACAAATTTTATTATATATAGTTTGGATATAATATCCTTATATCCTAATACCCCTACAGTTGAAGTCATCAATATAATTGATGAAAAACTAAGTAACGACAATATAGATCAAGGTATGAGATTTAGCATTATTAAAGCTATTAAATTAATCACAGAACAACTACTTTATGTATAATAAAACCATATACCTAGAAAGGCAAGGAGCTCCAATGGGATCGCCATTATCGGGACTATTAGCAAAAATCATACTCCAAGACATTTAAGAGAAAATTATGATAAATACAGATACCTTCTTACCTAAGGTGTGTTTAAGGTATGTTGATGATATCTTAATCTTCTGGCAACATTATGAAAAACAATTGGATCATTTTATACAGAAATTCAACAGTATATATCCAACTATACAAGTTACTTGTGAAAAAGAAGATAACAAACTAAATTTTTTGGATATTACTTTAATTAAAAACAACCATAATATTGATTTTCAAGTATACAGAAAGCCAACATATACACCTGCAATTATACCAGCCAAATCAACGCACCCCTGGAAATACAAAACAGCAGCCTTCCAATCTTTTATTAGAAGATCATACACTCATACATCTACTAGGAAAGCGTTTCTGGAAGAAATTAATTGGATAAAGCACATTGCAGTACAATTCGGATACTCTAAAAGTCTAATTGACAACATGAATATAAAAATCAAACAACAAGTTGAAACTGACAATGAGCCAAATAAAAATGAATTACAAAATATTGGCAGTTTACCATACATACATCCGATCACTGCCATCATAAAAAAAGAATGCGAAAGGCATAAACTTGATATCGGTATAAAAGTAACGAGTAACGCTAATATGTTAACACCTAATGGTAATAAAAATCTATGTTTGCAAACAGCAGGAGTTTATATGATCTTTACAATTGACCTGAATAATGGAGAATATCATAAGTTCATGCACTAAAAGACGTTTTTCAGCAAGGTTGCAAGAACGCCATAATAATTCGATCAAAAAAGAAGAAAAAATGGCATTAATTCACTATTGTAACCAACATCAACTTATTCCATCCAGACTGGGAAAACTCTAAAATATTAACATCACATAAAAACCATAAACAAATCTTATTATCAGAATCCTTGGTCATCGAAAAAACTCAAGATAAAAACTGTAACACATCTGCACCATATGAACTGGCTTACCCATGGAAATATTTAATAGAACAAAATAATAATAAACAACTGAAAAGGAATATGAGAAAAAACAAAAATAATAATACAACATAAAAGAACAAAAGTTATACAAAAATCTAAACAATTCTGAGATGGACACTTGAAAAGGTGCAAATGAGAGATAACGCGAAAAAGCACGTACAAGAAAGGTGCAATAACAAAAGATCATGTGTGCCAACAAAAACAGTTTAAGAGGAATTTGTGAAGATAACCGACATTGCAAGTAGTACAGCAGACCGCAAAGTCGGCATATACGGCCACTGAACATGACAGCGGAAATATGCTGTTGAAACTAGTCTGGTAACTTATGGTAGCTGGATTTAAAATTTGCTTTTTTCAACTATTTTTAACAAATTTAAATACTTTGATAGGACTGTTATGATTCCTTAGCTTCAAATTGCTGTTACATGATTTTGTGAGGTGGACTCCTTTTTATAAGTTCGAATAATCGATTTTGGTTTAAAAAATTTTTTTTATCGTAGTCTTGAACTTACAACAAACTATTTGAACCTTTGATCACGAATAAGTAAATACTAAATCAAAAAATATTCATAATATGGTACATCGGAGTTCATCAAGGAGTGACGTTTACACGCCGGATCGGATGACAAGGACAATCGGACTTTATTGAAAATAAAACGAAAAAGAATTATGATTAAAGAAACCAAATGTTTCGACGTGAACGGGCAACGAACTATTTTAACTTTGGATAAAAAAGAAGTGAAAGATCAATGTATTCCGAACGTAGCTTGTCTAAATCAACAAAAGATGCAGTTTACGCACCGGATCGGATAACACAGATAGTTGGATTTTTTTGGGGGGAAAGAAAGAAAACAAAAATTCTTAATACATAAACCAAGTGCATGAATAAAAACGACAACCTAAAACATTATCTTATGATAAACAAATCTAAACAAACTCCATTTATTGGTGTGAAAGTATATTTAAAGAAGAAATACAAGAAAAAATTGTATCTCCCGAGCTTTCGCTCTCCAACCGGGATGCTTTCTCAAGGGTTGCAGACGTTACAACAAGTCTGGCGAGTATGATAGCTGGATGTAAAATTAGTAACATCTGCAACCTTTGAGAAAGCCTCCTGGTTGGAGAGCGAAAGCTCGGGAGATGCAATTTTTCCTTGTATTTCTTCTTTAAATATACTTTTACACCAAAAAACAGAGTTTGTATAGATTTGTTTATTGTATTTAGGTGTGAATCCCGTTCAACAATTATCTTGTGAGTTAATTATTTTGGTAATTATACTATATTATTCTATTATGCAATAGTTATATAAAAGGCATCCAGTACCAAATGACATTATCACTTACAATGTGTAAAACAGTAATTTTTGAGCAATAACATAATGTTCAAAAGAAAAGAAAATACAATGCCACATAATAAATATGGTTGAAGATATTACAGCAACCATTATATGATTTATGTAGTATTATAGTCGGCATACCAGCATGGACCGAAGAATATGAAGGAATAAATGCTGGTCTGTAAGAATTCATCTGTCCATGCTGCAGGTTAAAAGCTTCACTCATTAATGGATTTCTCAAACTTAATATATTTGATAACTTTTGACATAGTGAAAACAGGCAGGATGCTGGGGGACATAATCAGATTACCAGTGTTTGGCTGTGTTGTCTGTTTTGGTACAGTTGACCCAATTATATACCATTTTATTCATAGTGGCAAATCTTAAAAAAAAAAAAAAGTCTTCGATTTTCATTTGATATGATTGAAATTAAAGTATATGATAATTGCACTTAAAAGACTTACTAATTTAATTTTAAGCAAACAAAACTTGCAAACATGAATTTGAAACCTGTGTGGAACTGTCATATTCTTCTAAGGAGCAAATTTTAGAAGTTTCACTTTCCGCAAGGGCACGAGAACAGTTCAATGTTTTACCTACACAAAATATACGTGAGTTTAATGAAAATGCCTTTTATTAGAATGCTGCTTCCTGTGCATTTGAATAAAATTTAATTGCAAGAAAAACAAAATGAAATCAGCACTTGTGGGTGGTCATTTTTACCACATGCAACAGTATTGTGGTGGAATCTTGTTTGTGTTGGTCAGTATGTATAAAAAATAGCTTGCTACTTGCACTTTGGAAGTTGGTTCAGATTAAAGCTGGTCATTGTTTAAATTCTTTTGATTTCCTCTATGATGAAAATTGATGTATTCTAAGAAGGGCTTTGCTGTGTGATGTGTCAACCCAATGTAGTCCACAATGAAAATTTCTCTGGACCAGTGAAGTCCAGTTTGGTGCCCTAGAGTTTTTTTTTTTTTCTCAAATTTCTGTTCAGGAACAGTAATTTTTTTTCTTCTCAGACTAAGAAAGTTACCCCCCCCCCCCCCCCCGTCTTCAGTTTTTTTTTTTTTTTTTTTGCATAACCAAAGAAGTACTTCAGTTTCTTCTTCACAAGAGTATTAGATCTTGATGCCCTCTGCCAAAAGTTATTACTGCCTTTGCATTTCATATTTTTCAAGGTGTAGCTATGCGTATATAATTGACTTTGCAACAAAGCATATCAGCTTTCACAAATCTTGTGGGTTAATACAAATGTAAGCCTTTGTATTTCTAGATTTTTCCAGGAATGCTGCAGTAATTGTAAATCACAAAACTTTTGAGTTAATGCAATCTATTACAGCATTTGTATTTCCAAGTTTTCCAGGAATGCTGCAGTAATTGGAAATTAGTTTTCCAGGAATGCTGCAGTAATTGGAATTTAGTTTTCAGAAGTGCTTTGTGAAATCTTTGCTAGTCCAGTTTGTAATTAATGGTTTGTTTATAGCAGTATGTTTATGTCATTTTCAACAATTCCCATTGGTTCCACATGCTGACACTTCACAAAAACTTGGTAATGCAAATTAATGTGCTAAAACAGCTATTCAGTAGACTTCTACAATGTGAATTTCTGACCTCATGTGCAGCTGGGTCTAAATTTTAATACTGGGAGCAAGACTTAATTACTGTTTTGACTTCTAGTGGTTCTACGAGTCTTGGTATCAGTCTCTAAATTATTGACAAGCAATTCCATGTAGATCATGTTGGTTGTGTTGCTTAAATGGTTCTTGCAAATGGTGAAATTCTATTTTACACTGGTTCTATCGTTTCAAGAGTGTATCACAATTTCAAATTGGTTTTATTATAGAATGGCATTGAAAACAAACAGCATATTAACATTTTTGTGCATGGTAATTCCTCATTATACACCAAAATGTTAGTATGCTTCTTTGGTCAGCATTTTCTGGAGTGTGATTGTAAGATAGCAACATCACGGGGATTTTTTTTTTAACTTAAATATTTTGTAACTATGGTAGCAGAGTATTAGCATACTATTGAACACTTTGAACTTCAGTTGGGAAGAGTAAGGTGAAGAATTCACTTGCTGGTCTAGAGCTAAGAAATCTTGAAACGCTCATGCAGATTTCAGAGCAACAGTGAGGAGTTACAGGAAACAGCCTATTCGTGTTGGTTCTCTCCCAGGTACGGCATCGGAGGCTTCCTGAAATTCAAAAATACAGTGAAGCTTTAGGTGGTTCCTAATGCCGATCATTTGCAGCTCTGGTGTACAGTTGTCTGAGAAGCATTTTCTGTTGTATATTCAGTATTTTAATCTGTCGTGCAAAGTAGTTCATGCCCAAAACCAGATGGGCATAAATGGTGCGCTTGTATCTTCCTTGAAATTAGGGGCGGGTGATTGCTTGTGCCCATTCGTGGTTGCAATTAACACTTGTGAGAGAGAAGAAAGGAACATCTAATTTTGAAGTACAATTTCTTAACGTCATTTCTAGAACGAGTGCAAATGTGACAAAAGTTTAAAATTACCGCGTACCAATGATGCACGGTTATGTGAAAGTCTTCCGCGCAGCCTGGGGTCACAGCATTTCGATATCACATGACAAGAATAATGCAGTGGTTAAAAAAGAAACGTGTGTTCACCCCTTATCTATGAAGGATTTAGGAGAACAACTTGGGCTGTTGTGACACCAAGCAATTCAAGGGTGTAAAGAAATTTTTAAAACCGAGACGTCAAGTGTGTTAAACAGTGTAGGTAAAGAATCTAATAATTGCAATACGACTACATTGGAGACAATACTAGGCAGGAATAAACGAAAAAAAAAAAATTGAGTTCTTCATAAAATGTAAAAAAAGGGCATTTATGTTGGCGCTTAACATTTACTAGCAGAACTACTGTATAAGAAAAAAAAACCTGAAGTACAATATTCTGGCGTCGAAAGTATATCAGAATGGCAAGACTCGTTAAACTATCCAAAAGATTTAGACCACGCCTACCACAAGTCATCTGGATGAAATTAAGCTTTACGAGGAAATATACTTCCAAACTAGGCTATGCAGTGGTCTAAGCGATGGCCTCTGATCATTCGTCCGAAAGGGTTCCGGGTTCGAATTCCGTGAGGCATGGAAGTTGTTTTACGGCACTGGCTCTCCCTTCCCTGGAACCAGTGACCCTAAATTAAGGACGGGCGACTGCTTATAGCCCATTGAATTGCTCACGGTGGTCGTTAAATCTCCAAAAAAAACTAGGCTAAGCAACATATTATTAGGGCGATTTGAATGTTAAAGTAGAGGAACAAAATGGTAGTCAAAGTCGATCGTGAAAATACTCGTAAAGGAGCAGTGGTGGCTCTGGGTTGAGACAGCTGGTATTTGTCTTACGGCGCTGGCTCTCTCTTCTGGAACCCGTGGCTCTAACATCGAGCGACTGCATACACTGGTTAAACCCCAAAATAAAACTAGTGGGAGAAAACATGGTACTCAGACAAAATTTTGAGAGGCGAGGGCATTTGGAAGAAAGACTAGCAATTTATTGTTTTAAACTAAAAGTATATGATTACTGCCCCTTCCAGATCCTATCTATGGATCAGGCACGTGTGCGATAACTAGAGGCTGCGATGGACTAGCGTTGGCTTCTGATCATTCTTCCGTTCAAAGGTGAGTACGAGTTTGAATCTCGGTGAGGCATGTTTATTGTGTTTGTCTTACGGTACTGGCTCTTTTCTTCCCTGGTGATCCTAAATCAGGAACGGGAGACTGCTTATATAGCCAGCCCATCGAGTTGTCGCAGTGGTCGTTGAACCTCAAAACGAAAGAGGCTGAGGGCAACTTGGCGATACCAAAAAGATGGGTTTTCTATTGAAAATTGACTTCAAGAACAAACATATTTTGATAATGTGAATGAAGTAATGAGAGTGCTAGGGAGGTATATAGGAAAACTGGCATCTCAGAGTTGGGTCATGTGACAGCAAAATTCGTGCATTGGCTTCTCTCGCATGATCAAAAGGAACTCGTGTTGCAGTTTGACACCGTGTCAACACTTATAGCCTTAAGAGTTGCTCAGGTGGTCGGTAAACACCGAACTAAAATCTGGTATTCCAAGTGCAGGAGCTAAGTTAACCTCTCGTACATTAAAAGATCATTGTTCTTGGTATAAGGATTCAGGGGTCGGAGTGTTCCTGATTTTTATTTTTTGTCGTGAAATGTCCTTATTTTTGTTATATCCTGAAAATTTGAGTGTAATCCTGAAATTTTAAGAATAAATGGTAAACTATGTATAGTGATTCATCATATAGCGTTTACAAGTACCGCGTAAATGGAACGAGAGGGAGAGAGAACTCTATCGTTGTGACGTCATCGCCAAGAACTCTCACTCTTGTAATTTGCGATGTACGCGAACGCTTTCCTGCGTTTGTGAGATGGTTCGAGAATCGAAGCTGCCGGAAGTGGCTTCCTACGAAGGACGCAGAGATGCCAACGTTTACAGATTTTTCGTAGTTTGTACGGATTTTCACTCCATCTTACGGTTTTACGGAAGTCACCCAAAAAACTACGGAAGAGCCTATGCACGCAATTTTCTATTATTTTTTTTTTTACCGTCCTTTGGTTAAAAAAATGCACATTACAGGTAGTCCCTATACGCCTTCGATGTTCTGATTTCCGCCGCCAACGGAGGCTGAGCTTCTCGTACGCTGTTTGCCACGTGATTCAGCCATTTGAGAGTGCCGTGTGCAAAAGCCGAGAGGGAGCTCACTCAGCACCTTTTACAAACCCTTTACATTTGATTACATGTGGCTTTGTGCTTGTGAAAATTCCGGTGCCAATGTTTTAACCCTTTAAGATGGACTGTCGGGTAACACCGGAGATTACGAAATCGCCGATGACGCCTCTATGGCTCGCATGTCAACGCTCGCGAGGAATTTTTTTTCGCCGAATAGCTCGGGTGTCATCCGCCACGCCGATGGCGTCTCTATAGCTCGTATGGGCGCAGTGGTCTGATCATTCGTCCGAAAAGGGTTCGAATCCCGTTTGGTATGGATGTTGTATTTGTCTTAAGGCACTGGCTCTCTCCCTTCCCTGGAACAAGTGACCCTAAATTAGGAACGGGCGACTGCTTATAGCCCATTGAGTTGTTCACGGTGGTCGTTAAATCTTCAATAAAATATATAGCTCGTATGTTGGGACTCGCGAGACATTTTTTTCGCCGAATAGGTCGGGTGGCATCCGCCACGCCTATGACACCTCTATAGCTCGCGAGGAATTTCTTTTTCGCCGCATTGCTCGGGTATCATCCGCCAAGCCGATGACGCCGCTATGGCTTGTATGTTGGGGCTGAAGAAACATTTTTTTCGCCGTATAGCTCGGGTGTCACCTGTCACGCCGATGATGCCTCTTACAGTTCGTATGTCAGTGATTAGCTACAGCTGAACTTTCACTGCTAAGTTGTGGCCTCTACTGAAGAAATATATAATTTTTAAATAAAACTAAGTTTTGGAACATTTATTTTATTAAAAAGCATTATAAACGATTCTGAGATTTTAAATGTATTTGTGATGTACTGAAGGTCGAAGCGGTTTTACTGAAAACTTCGGATTTTTTTACTGATGACACTTTTCTCAGGTTGGCATCTCTGGAGATGCCAACCTGAGAAATCACCATTACGGAATCTCCATAATTATTACAGATTTCCCTGGAATTACGGATGACTAAAGAAAAGTTACAGTTATGCAGATTTTCGCTGTTATTAAGAAAGTTTTACTGGTTTTGTAAATAATCAATGTAAAAGCCTCTAAACAAAGTTCGTAACACACTCTTTGTTTTTTGTTTTTTTTTCTGAGGAGGGATTTGTTTAGCTTGTTTAAAAGTGCAAAAAAAAAAAAAAAAAAAAAAAATTCACGGCGCTGGGCGGGGATTACGTAGGCCCGGCGTTCTTTCGCCGTGGCCCAGTATTACATCGTCCCGAAGCCTCTGAATAAAGTTTGTGACGCAGCTGTTTGTTTCTTTTCTTTCTCTAAACATCGCCGTTAAGACCACCTCTAGCTTAGAATAGACATGCATTGTTCGAAAAAAAAACTCAAAAGCAACGCCCAGCTGCACACTACTGCTGCAATAAGTTTAGAACTAAGAAGAAAGTGGTGATTATTGATAAATATGCGGTGCTCTGCTGCTCGAAAAATTTTCGTTCACTGTCATGCGAGAATAAATTAAGCAGAAAAGCATGGATGACAGATTTTAATGAGTGGTTTGTCAAATTTAATGTAGTATGCAAAGGAAAAAAGAGAAAGAAAGAATCTCATCGACATTTGTACGCTTTACAACGACCCCAAACTTGAGACAAACTTTTTTTTAATAATATTGGAGGTTTAACGACCACCGTGAGCAACTGAATGGGCTATAAGCGAGATAAACTACGCAGTGAACTTTCAACAAGTTGTACAGCCTTGGATAAATAGTGCCGTCAAAACTCGCAGCCGTAGCTAAGTGGAAGAAATTGATCATGGTGCTGAAATGAATGAACAAACAAAAAAACTGAAAAAGAGAAGAAACCAAACTTTCAACAGGCTGTGGATGTGATTTCTGGAACAGGGAGCGATATTAGCCAAAAAACAATCGCCGATTGCTGAAATCTGGCAAAGTCCCATAAAAAGAATTCACAGCAAACTGTAGACCCAGAAACATACTAAGCTGGAAGCATAGTGGAAATTAGTCACAAATCGACTTCGTTCTCAAATTGTGTGCGATGAAGATGATGTGTTTACTCTCGCGAAATTACAGACAAGGACGTCATCCAGTCAATGAATAATAATAAAATGAAGGAAATGTTAAAAACAGTGACGATCAAAACGCGACAATACCTTTGCCAAACGTTTCAGGAACACATTTAATGCTTGGAAATATTTCGCCATTTTGTGCCATACAAACATTCTGTACCATATATTTTCCCTTATGCGTTCTTTGCAGAACTTTTTAATATCTGCAGCTACAAATTCAGTTCTTAAAAAAAAAAAAACAGCCGATTTTCTGCAAACGAAGGATGTGTGAAAAATTAGTATCACAATTTTGTTGTGTATATTCCTTTTTTTTATATATAATAAGCAAAACTTAGACTAAAATTGATTTGAAATTTTCAAAATAAATGCACATGTAGGTTGAAACCCTAGTAAAGCGTCAAATCCCGTTTTTACGAAATTTCATTATAACAAAATATTTCGGGGTTCCGTTGAAGTTCTAACGGGACTCTATTGTATCTGTTTTTATGACGACCTGTAATTTTCAGGATTCCCCTTTTCATAAAAATAACAGGATTTTTTAAGGGAACGTATCTCCGTCCTCTAAAGCCATACAATGTCTGAATCTGAGAGGTTTAAAGCTTTTGTATATTTCATAATGACACGTTCTTTAAGAAATGTATCTAACAGCATATATATAGCCGCCCCGGTGGCGCAGTGGTCTAAGCGATGGCCTCTGATCATTCGTCCGAAAGGGGTCCGGGTTCGAATCCCGGTGAGGCATGGATGTTGTGTTTGTCTTACGGCACTGGATCTCTCCCTTCCCTGGATCCAGTGACCCTAAATTAGGGACGGGCGACTGCTTATAGCCCATTGAGTTGCTCACGGTGGTCGTTAAACCTCCAATAAAAAAAAAAAACCCAGCATATAGTAGTTTATTTATTTCGGGCTTGAACGGACCTCGTGAACATCCGAGGCTGTAAGGAGCTGTCCACCCTAATTTGGGGTCACTAGTTCCATAGAAGGGTGGACCAGCACCTTTGGACAAGTGTACCAACCATATATCACTGGACTCGTACCCGGGTCCAACTCATACGATCAGTTAGAAGCCCGTACTTCTAATCATTCTGCCTCCCGGTCAGTATATCTTTTATTAGAGCTATTTTGTTAATATTTCGGCACGTGAATGCCCACAGTCGGAAAAATCCTAAGGCACAAAGACCGATCTTATTGCCATTTATTTTGTCGCCACATCTACCGTCAATAATCCTGACCTTCCATAAGTTTCCTCTTTCTGCAGTATTTTTGATGAGCAGTTTTTAGAATTTCGGTTGATCCTTTAGATTATACACGGTCGAGTCACATTATTTTGATCACCAGCTAATATCCAGAGTAACCGCCGTGTGCAGGGCGGACAGTAGCTAGACGGGCTGGAAGGTACTCACAGGCATGTGGGCCATGTTGACTGCAGTGCATCTGACAGCTGCTGAAGGGTGCAGGTGGAGGATCCGTAGAGCGAACAACACGATCGAGGTGGTCCCACAGATGCTCAATTGGGTAAGTCTGGGGAATCAAGGGCCCAGGGAAGTACTTTAAAGTCTTCATCGTGCTCTTCCAACCACTCTCGGACATTTCTAGCTGTGTGACACGTCACATTGTCGTTCTGGAAGATCCCATCCGTCCCAGGAAAGACAATCAGCATGTATGGGTGTACGTGGTCTGCAATGATGGATTCATAACGAATTCGGTCCACAGTGCCTTCCACATGTATAAGTGGACCCAAAAAATGCCACGAAAACATTCCCTAGACCATAATGCTGTCCCCACCAGCATGTGTTCTTCCAGCAATGGTTTAACAGTGTTTGTTCTCTGATGTTTTTTGCCTTATACACCAACGTCCATCCATTCGATGAAGCAAAAAACGGGACTCGTCGAAGCAGGTAATCCTTTGCCAAAACGGAGGTCCAATTCTGATATTGCCGTGCAAATGTGAGCCTTTTCTGCCGATGCACCTTCGTTAGCATAAGTGCAGTGACCATCAATGTGCATCGGAGCCCCATACGCAGCAGGGTTCGCTGAACTGTCCTTTTAGACACTTCCGGTAAACCCTGGTTCATTCGGCCAGTGAGTTGCTCCACTGTAGCGCGTCGATCGGCCCTCACACAACTTCGAAGCCGACGTTCACCTCTCACATTAATGGCACGTGGTGCTCCGCAGCTTTCACTCGCTTATTCGCAATTGTGCCATTTCTCCAATCACGATACACTTTAACCACAGCAGTACGCGAACAGTTAACAAACTGCGCTGTTTTAGAAATACTGCCGCCCTTGGCCCGAAAGCCGATAATCATCCCTTTTTGCAAATATGATAAATCGCTCTTTTTATCAATGGCAGCAACGAGTGATATGTTTTCAGAATGCCTGCAGCACACCTTATATACCCTCCAAGCCAGCTCACGACACATGCCTTCATTCATTGCTACGCGCTGTTGACGTCAAAAGTTGGAGGTAATCACAATAATGTGACTAGACTGTGTATATGTCGATCCTATTCTGTTCTTTTGAGAATATTTTTGATAGCTGTCTGATGCTCAACAACATGGATCTTCTATTTCCGGCCTGTATTTTTCCCGTAACCGAGTTCGAATGAACAGCTGGTCGTCGTAGACAGCTTCCTCTTGTAGCAAAACATTTTCCTTTCTTATTTTGCTATAGATTCTCTGAAGTAAGTCTGGTTTTGTGCTTATTACATATTCTCTGGAGACAAAAAATATAAATTCGAAAAAATCGATGAAGTTCCAAATAATAAAATGTAAGCTCTCCTCATGCTGAAACATCTCATTGTGGTTAGTTTAGGTATACACAAATATTAATGTTAAATGCCTCATTGAACAAACTGGCAAATGACGTAACCAACAAAATGTGATTCAAAATAAAAAAAATATGAATGAAGTGGCATCTTTGAACTACTACTTTCACTTAAGAAAATGACTATCTTCAGTTCGACCAAAAAATATGTGCACAAACTACAGATTTGCTGGACGATCTCCATCGACACCATTTCTAGAGAACTACATACAGTATATGTACGTTAAAAGAGGAAATCTGTAAATTTCCTATATACGTAACTAACGAGTGAAGGAAATAAAAATGCGAGTAATTTCTCAAAGTTATAAAAAGCACTTCCAAAAAAAAAAAAACGAAATTTACCATGAATAAACTGTCAGACTATCAATTTTAACATCCAATCTACATACGAGGGGATATCAGTAGGTTGGTTTACACTGGTGTCCAAAATTAACGTGAGAAACAAAATGTACCCAGCAGAGTTTTAATGACAGTTGGTACGGACATGCGTACATGTAAACAGAAAAATAATGCCATTATCGCATAAGGAAGTGTAGGCATGGAAGTCCAAAAGTTATGCAGGAAGTGTCGGGGATTTCGAGGGCCTAATAGGAATTGTGTTTGCCCCGAACAGCAATACAGTTAGCACAAGAAGCCCTCATGCTGTTTACGAGGTGGTGAATGATAGTTTGGGACAATAAGTGCCGTTCCTCCCAGCGCACCCAGGCTTGCTCTCTCGGGTTCAGGTCTGGAGATCTGCAGGCCACTCCATCCTGTGAATATACTTTCCAGGTATTCGTCGACTAGCCGAGCCCTAAAGGGACCGTCATTATCGTCTACAAAAAAAATGGTGTTCAACAGCACCCTGAAACAGCCGTACACACAACTCTAGGATGTCATCCCTGTAACGAACAGCAGTCATAGTGCCTCCTAGAAACACGAGCGGCGTGCGTACATCCATCATGATGCCAGCCAAATCAGGAGTCCACTGCTGTAGTGGTCATCAATTAGAATATGTGTTTATGCTGTACCGCTACTCGTCACTGAAGGGAACACAGGCTCATTTATCAGGGTTCCAGGGGTGGTGATGTCGGGCCCATTCACAATGGCCCTTCTGTACGATGCGGCAAGAAGGATACGTATCATTGCCCTTTTATACAGCTCTCTCTCTCGTAGAGTCTTCTGTAAACTGTTTGCCTCGATACCGCGGTTCTAGTAGTAGAGGTGAGTTCCTGCGAGAGTTTCCTGGCTGTCGACTTCCTATAGTGGCGAGCTGTTAGAGACAAATACCGGTCGTCTTGACTAGTTCTGGCTCGTGGGCGTTCATGCCTCGCCTTTTGACTATTGTTCCGGTTTCATGGAACTGCCTCCAGAGGTTGGAGACCACTTGCCTCGACACATTCATCCATCTTGCTATCTCAGCTTGTGATTGTCCTGCTTCCAATCTACCGATTGTTTTCCACCATAAAGTGCCTTCTATGCGATAGTGCAGATCTATTCTTTCACCAACAGTCCAACTCAAGCTTCAATTGCCACACCCTGCTCAGGACAACATTTATCAAGGTCGCGTGCCTGCCAACTCGATGACGTGCGGTCGCCATTGCATATTTCCACGGAAGCTAACACAATGTTGCTTGAGTGCGTCTACTTAGCGTTTTTTCTTGCACATGTATCTGAAAAATCTTGACAATCGATCGTCTCGCTTTGGACATATTCTCGAATTTTTTCTTATTTTTTTTTTTTTTTTTTTTTTTGATTGAAGGTTTAACGACCACCGTGAGCAACTCAATGGGCTATAAGCAGTCGCTTCTCGAATTTGTATTTGTCACGTTAATTTTGGACACTAATTTATATTAGGCCACAGACATTGATATCCTCTCTTAAACTTCAATGCATCCAAACAATCCTTAGGGAAAAAAACAAAAGAAGCATTCCAGACTCTTATAGCAAAAATGTACGTGGAAGAGTTGAAAAGCATTTTGGCAGATGATAAGCATCCGTCTACACATATTGAAAGTATCTTTAATAGTATAAAGAGAAAAGTAACATTTAAGTAAAAATGCCATAAGTTTTGCCAGAAGCGCTTATAAGTCATTCCGCGGGTAACGGGATGACATTTTGACGAATATTACAAAAACATTATTATGGTCTATGCAAAGTTAATTCAAATTATGACAACAAAAGTTTGCTAACTTTCAGCACCTCAACTAACATGATATTAAAAATAGCTCAAATTTTTATTTACCATGTGATGTATTACAGAGGTGAATCACGTGTCAAGACGACAAATCTGCAGTGGTACATTCCGTCCGTGTAGCTTATTTGGGAGAACAACTTACTCCGGAGTAAGGGGGCGCGGGCAAACTTGTGTTTTGACAACCACAATTAGTAGAATTACATTTTACTTCACGGTAACAGAAAATGACATTTCATAGACGTATATCTTCAAAGTCAGCTAAATGTAAAAACTTCAGCCAACTGGTTCATTAAAAAAATACGAAACTAATAGAGTATTTAGGTTAGATACCGAACTGCAGTTTTCCACCACATTTCAAATAAAAATATTACTTTATAAAGGAAACTTCGGTAATTTTCATTGTATTATTAACTCAGTAACGGAATGACAAAAACTTCATCAAATAAGCACACTGGACAAAAAATTAGTCACCCCTAACAGAAATGACAGTAGAAAGTTACCGGTTGCGCAGAGAGCGCCGTGATAATATTGTTGGGACATGAATAGCACTGACATGGTCTACAGGATCATTTCTGTCTCGTGCAGTAGTGAAGAGTAACGTGTGTTTAATTTAGTCTGCAATATGGGTCGTAAGAGACAGACGTTACTGAGTGCCAAAAAGGAGCCATCGTATTTGGCAGTGCCCACGGACACAAAGTGAATGAAGTAGCCCAATTTGTTGATGTGTCGAAGCGTACTGTCCAGCGGTTCTACAAACAGAGGTGTAGTCGTAGTCAACTGAAAATGGCGACGTAACTGTGGGCGGAAAACTATTCTCGCCAACAGGGACCGCCGCCATGTTTGACGCCTAGTAACTGGAAATCGGTTTCAAACCAAGCAACAATTGATCCAAACAGTCAATGAAATTCAACTCCAACCAATTTCCGAAAGGACATTGCGACGAGAACCGCATGCGATGGACACCTGCATCAGAGTGCCACTGAAGAGGCCTCTTAACAGCAAGTAACAAAGTCGCACGTTATCAATGGGCTCTGAGGCACCAAAACTTTACTGTGAAAGATTGGGAACGAGTAATTTTATCTGATGAGTCGTTTTTGTTTGTACTCCAATGATGAGAGGGGACGGGTGCATCACAGGCCCATTGAAGCGTTTAATCCTGATTGTGTCCAGGGTTTTGTTCAAGCTGAAGGTTGTTCTGTGATGTTTTGAGAAAAAAAGTTTTGTTCCACGAAATGGGCCTTCTCGTTTCAAACAGCATGAAACAGCATGCGTACCTCCGCATTCTGAATAACGAAGTGTTGCCCTTTGCCCTACATTTCCAGGAGCAGCATCACATTGCCAATCCTGTCTTCCAAGACGAGAATTACCGTGTGCACAGGGCTAAAACTGTGTCTGGGTGGCACGACGTACAATCAGCAACACTGTCTCACCTCGACTGGCCCGCCAAACCCCCAGATGAAATCCAGTTGAAATTCTGGGGGATCATTTGGAACAGAAGATGAAACGCCGGGATAGACACCCACGTACTCTGGTGGAACTTGGGGACCAATTGTCACACAAGTGGCTACAAATCGATGTTCAATATATCCACAACCTCGTGGAATCTCTACCACACCGGATTCGTGCTGTTATCAAGACAAGAGGCGCCGTTACCCGTTATTAGGTAAGTTCTGACTGGGGTGACTAATTTCTTGTCCGGTGTGCTTATACTCTAGACATCTAATGTAATTTTGATGTAATTAATTAAAAAACATAAATGTTGATTAATTACATTTATCTGTGAGAAACTGCTGGTTTTTACACGAATTGAAATTACTCAGCAAATAAACAATTTTCAAAATGGATTCTGCTACGAATTCGAGTATAAGACCTATCAGTTACAATTTATGGTTCTTTAAGCTTTTGTTTGTCTTCATCAGGGAATGCATAAATTTGCCCTGAAGAGTCTTGTTTGCGCATACACAAAACTTTGATTTCATCATCATCTAATGTTAACACTTGTCCAACATAATGCCGAAAAAACTTTTTCCCTTTCCATTCTATGAGAACATAGTTTCCAACATTTCCCACATGTTCCAACAAAGGAGAATTTTAACTCGTGTTATTCGACAAAGGATCAACGTGAATTCCTTTTTCCCAACTTGAAGATATTCTTTTTATCTGAAAAAGAATATTTGCTGTATTCAATTATATATTTGGTTTAAATAAACGTGTTCCATGTGTATCAGGAAGAAGCTTTGCCGTCTTCTGGCTAGTTCCTGGCAGGGACGTCTGTAGATTTCGAAATCAGGATGGGCGACGGGTGGGCGAGCATTATTTTTGATGGGGCAAGTTTGAGAGCAACTATATTTACGAAACACTGAAAGAATTTTTCATGCTTTTCCTTATCGGCTATAAAGGAATTCGTGCAATCCCCACCCTCTTAACCTGGACACACACCCACATACACGGATCTGACTAGTTACGCCACTGGTGTAAGATAAAAGTGCTTCTAGAATGTGGCCTTCAACTTTTTGCTTGCTCTGAATGCATTGTCTTAATTGCTTTTAAAAATTTTGCATTTTTGGTTACGAAAACAGTACTGTACTTGGGCAATTTATTTGAAGGAAAATGTCGTTTTTGTTTAAATCATATTTTAATGTTGTGCAACGCAGACACAATTCTCCCCTCCTTAATTCCTTTCCTTCAAGCCAGCGACTTTGCCTTGCACTCCTCCTCTACAAAGCAGTTGTCAGCCACTTTCTAGACTTTCATCGTCCCGGGGAGCCTTAAGAGCCCTAGTGTAGCTTTAGACTCCACTTACCGTGTTGGAATCCCCAATTTTGTAAAGAAAACAAGCAGCAGAACAATTAGTAATGACCTCACTCAGTGAATTTCTATCCACCCACCTCATTCGCTCCATAGCCGTATAAACATGAAAAAGATGCTTAAACTAAGGGATTGGAAGAGTGGAGAACAATGAAATTTTCATGGCCCTGCGGGTGCTATTTTGATAACCTTTCTCCGGAGTAGTAAACAAAGCATTTCCCAGGGCAAAATACGTAGGGATGCATGAAGTAAAACACAAGACTTATTATTTGGCAAAGTTCAAATTATATTTTAAAGTTAAACATATTGAAAAATGGCACATTTTGAACTGGATGGGCAAGAAAAATTTCAGGGTAGGCTCAAGCCGATCCTCGCACACCTTTGACGACGTCCCTGGTTACCGGGTATATTTCTTAATAAGTTCCGCAGTAACAAATTTTATCTACAAATTTTTGCACTGCTCTGCGGCAGTTTCTGCAGAAGAATTTATCGGATTCCGTCCCAGTGTTTGGCGCCACAAGTTCCACCGCTTCACAAAGCGTTTCACAGTTCCATCTATTCCATCCACTACATCTTTTCTATGGCTTGTTGCGAAGAAACTCGAAGTTATTTGCAGTTTATGATGTTCGAACATGAAGGTCAACTTTGTGAATGAATAACGCTGCTCAGCAATTTTGTCATGGCTTTTTCTTCGCTTATTAAAACAAACTTGTCCATCATTTTCGAGCCACACATATGATGTAAATATTGTTATTTATTTATTACACCAATGTACACTCTGTATTTCATTCTGCATTTTGAATTTTTGATGCTAAAATTCTTTGCAGAATCTACCTGTATCACTGCTTTAGTTTTTGAAAAGTTTATTTTCTCCTCTTGAAAAAATTTCTGTTGCTGTCGTTTGATATACTGTACGTGTTCTTCAAAAAGTGTGGTATTTGGTTCTGTAGAAGTTGAAGGCAGAGATTTATAGCGTGCCTGAATGCGAGAGTTTAACTGGTTTTTGATTAACTTCCCCCACTGTTCTCATTTTAGTGTTTTATCATGTGCATTATCGAATCTATTGAACTGATACTTTTGAAAGTTATTTTCACACTGAAAATGTACATGTCCGATTATTTTGATAAAGGCATTTTTTTTATTCTCGGAATTTAGCTTAAAACTGCGTAACGCGGAATAGTAATGCTATGTGACAACAATGTTGAAGGACTCATTTTGTTACGTTTGTGAAAACTGTGATGTGTAATGAAACAAGGATAAAAAATTATGCTTTATTTAATAACGCTTGTTTTGCATATTTTGGAACAAGTCAGGTGATCAGCTTTAGGCGCCTCATAAAGTGCGCCAGTTGTATAATGAAGCTTTAATATATTGGAGGGGCGGATGACGAAAAGCGCTATGTGATTACAATTTCTACGGTATGGAAGAACCAGAAAATCGTACCGATTTTTAATTTGTCCTTGTAAAAGTTGAAGGAAATACCGAAATGAATGGCATTGTCTGTCCCAACATCCCATCATGAATGATAGCAGTACCTCATGGAGATGATCTGCCAGCTTTCTGACCACCTGCTGGGTTGGAGAATGCACCTTCAGACACGAAACTGGACGAGGCAGGTTAGAGAATCAGTCGAAAAAGGAAAAGCATATGAACACATATACATGAGCATTATTAATTTTTATTTAATTTTTTAAAACACATAACTTTTCAGAATCAATTCATTTGCCCTCGAAGTTGATAGTTCTAGTTAGTAATGTTGAAGAAAAATGTAACCAGAAAGTTAGGAATTTCAGTTTGAATATCGTAGGAATAAATGGAATTCTGGAATTCCTACGTTAACAACACGTCAGCATGCGGAGAAAAACTTACTTGAGCACATTAGTATTTCAAGCCTAATATAGACCAAAGTGAGCACATTTAGTAATTACAATGTAATGTAGACCAATTGATTGCACATTGCTGTAGTACACATTTTGTATTTTATGTTATTGGACGATAGCAAGGAAAGAAACGGTCCTAAGTTGCTTCAAAAAAAAAAAATTCCGTGTGTTTTCAAAATAATAGATTAAAAATACTATTTAAACATAATGTGATAATATCGCTTATGGAAATCGCAATTTTTGTTGTTGTTTACTTTAAAAATAAATAATTGTGTCATGGATAGAATATTCATCCTATGACGTTAAAGCCGGAAATGAGGAAAAGAGAGGCTTACCATTAAGTAACGTGAATAGTCAAAAACATTTTCTCGCGTTCCGTAGAAGTGGGCCATGAGCACTGGGTGAACGAGGTAGACACCGTATGTCAGGCGACTCAGAGGGACTAAAACTGGCATCGACAGAAACCTGTTCACTGAACCTACAAGAAAGAAAGAAGAAAATGCTTATATTGATTATCTGTTACTTTATTTATTAGGACATTTGATATTCAATTTTGTAGCAACTTTGTTATTTTTCTACGGTTCTTTTGAACTTTTTATTAATGCTTGTGTTTTAAACGCATCTCTTTCTATCCTTTTTGAGTTTAGAATTATAAACTTTAAAATTTAGAATGCTATAGGAAGCACAAATGCTAGTGCATGCCGTAAGAAATTCGAGTTTTGTGCGGGTAATAAGAAACGGGGTCCCTAAATCAGATTTGCAAATCGGAACTCCAGAAGGAAACTTGCTTATGGTTACAGGGACATACACTGAAGAGCAATTGAATTAGAGACAGCTGGCGTTATGCAAATGTGGCGCTGTGGGCGGCACTGTAAATGGAAACGGCATGACGTATGCAGCGATCCGACAATATAAGGAGTGATGCGACGGGAATCAGTACGAGTCGGACGCAGTATGGGTAAGACGAAGGATCTAAGCGCATTTGATCGTGGGCAAATTGTCGAGGCCCGACGAATGGGTCACGCCATCTCGGAAGTCGTGCAGGCACTGGGATTTTCACGATCCACTGTGTCACGGGTGCACCGTGAGTACATCGAATCCGGAAAACCATCCCTGCAAGGGCCAACTGCCGTGGACAACAGCGTGTAGATGAGCTGGGTCATCGTCGGCTAGCTCGCATTGTAACAGCGGATAGACGGGCCGCAGTGCAAGAAATCACTCGGCAATATAACGCTGGTGCACAAAAACGTGTAAGCAGCCACACCATCCAGAACCATCTCCTCGCTATGGGGTACAGTAGTCATCGTCCCACGAGGGTACCGCTGCTGACCGCAAATCACAGAGTGCAAAGATTAGCATGGGCGCGTGAACATCGCCACTGGACCCTAGAAAAATGTTGCCTATACTGATGAGTCGAGATTCACGTCGGTACATGCGGATGACAGGATACGAGTACGGCGCAAACTACATGAAGCGATGGGTCCTTCTTGCCAGCAGGGTACTCTTCAAGCTGGTAGGGGTGGCATTCTTGTCTGGGGACTGTTTACGTGGACTGAAATGGGACCCCTGGTACGTGTGACGTCGTCCCTCACAGGTCAACGTTACTGGGATATCCTGGACGACCATTTGCTCCCGTTTGTGCGTCTTCAACATCCCACTGGGGACTTCATCGTGCAACAAGACAATGCACCGTGCCATCGCTCCCGAATTGTATCCGAATGGTTGGATGAACACTCCACCGACGTGACCTCGCTTTGTTGGCCAGCTAGGTCACCTGACCTCAATCCCATCGAGCACATCTGGGATGCCATCGAGAGAGATGTTCGAGGCTTTGACCCCCTCCATCAAATCTTCGTGAACTGTGGGAGCTTGTTCAGGGGTCGTGGATCCGTATGGTTTCCCAACGCTTCCGGTGTCTTGTCGAGTTCATGCCGAGACGAATCGCCGCCGTCATCAGGGTGAATGGTGGTGCTACACGTTACTAGACAGGTATCTCTAATTCAATTGCTCTTCAGTGTATGTGTGCCCTGGAAATGGCTATCAGATGTCAACTTTGGTACGGAAAAGTGTCATAAAAGCGTTAGGGAAGCAGAGAAGCCCTCCTCCTAACCTATTAGCATTTTCCGAAAATGCTAATAGATTAGAATCAGGGCTTTTCATTATCCGAAACGTAGAATGCTGTAATATTGTTTTTAAAGTATGTACATTCTGAATTTTGCTAACGGTTTCCTCCTTAAAAAAACTGGCCCTAATATTTTGAGCAAATAATATTTGCAAACCGATGATTAATTTTTGTTTTATGAAATTTGTCTGGAAATAGCCAAGTTTCGGCTCTCTGAAGGTTGTGGCCTTGAAAGAAGGGGAATTTGTTCAGAACTGAACCCGAATGTAATCGAAATATACTAAATAAAACAGCAGAATGGTTGTACATTTTGAACTTTGTATCATACTCGGAGCATTAGATATAAGGAACTGAAATTTGTCAGAGATCTGTGATCGACGGACTCGTCTAAGTGTGCGATACGTAACGATAAGGGCTGTTATGTAATGGTAACAGTTTACGAAACATTATTTTAAAGCTGTTAAGAAAAATTGAAAAAGCCTTTTCAAAAAACATATTCATCAGAATTAGAAACAAAAAGTTTTTTCCGTCGGACTTGAGGCTGCACAGCTTGCCCGAAACATAAAAAAGGACAAAGAAAATAAAAAAACTAATCATATCCGTTGTATTGTTCTCGTACAGGGTGAACCTACATTTGAAATCGACGACTTGCAGATATGTAGGCAAAGAAACCCAGGAAAAATTGACGCGGTAACATTTGAGTGGTCTGAATCTCTTTGTCAAATTCTGTGGGCGTTTTCGATCGTTTTCGGACATCTGTTTTCAGTGCAAAAATTAGCAAGCCTCCTCACACGACGACTCCAAAACAAAGCGATCAAAAACTTTTCATTCGGCATTTGAAACATATTTTGGTACAGCAATTCAAAGCCTTTGCTCGAAAAAGTAGGCAATTGTTTTCAGCGAAGAAAACATATTACGAAAATTACATGGTTTTGTGGTACAATGGCCTTTTAGCGTTCAATTAATAAGCGCCACTACTAGACCTAGTGAGAAAACAAATACCAGAATGGCATCAAGTCCATAGGGGCTGAAAGACGTACGCTGTCAGTTCTCGTAGTCTTAGTGCTAGTTCATGGCTGTGCTTAGACGAACGAGTTGTATTTTGCATTTCCGTAGTTTCACTAGTGAGTGTCTGCTGAAGGTTGGTGGCGAAGATGGATGGACTCAATATATAATTCAGCGCGGAAATAGGGACAACTTTGACATGACTTTCGTGGAAGGGATTGACGTAATGCTGTATCTGCAATTCAGCGCAGAAATAGGGACATCTCTGACCTTACTTTTATGCAGGAGAGGTCATCGACTAGCAAGTGGAAGCTGATTTTCCGAATTAGGTTTGTGTTGTTTTTTGGTTAATTATGTGTAATTATGGGTGAAATGTCAGTTTACCTAGAACACCCACATTACGTGAAGCTTTATTAATTATCGTAACTGATTCGTTTTAGCTGAAAACCGGATAGGTTAACTTAATGACTGGACGTGTCCTTGATTCAAAACATAAATGTACAATGTACTTCAAGAATACATCAAGAGCAGGGGCGTAGCCATAGGGATGTGTGTAGGGGGGGGGTGTTACACCCCACCCCCAATTTGGTATTTTGATTTCTATTCGGTAAATCAGCTTTGACAAAAATTGCCGAAATTTGTAGACGAAAAAAATCTTTATTAACATCTACGCAAAATACTTTAAATTCTGGTTTATAAAAAAAAATGAACCATTATTTCTCTGCTGCTTAACCACAGACACAGCTGAGGAGGATGAAAGTTGTTTCTATGACCAAACCAACTCCACGCATTCTCCTTTCAAGAATTCTTTACTAATATGAACATATCCAGGGTCTCAGAGAAGGACGGAGACAAAGTGAACAAGAAAGATGACACCGAATTTTCGGGTGTAATAAGCACGTCTTTTGAATCCGTTCTGACGCAAATTAAATTTATAAAAGCTATTCAAAGTCATTGGAACAGGTATGGAAAACAATAGATCTGACGAAAGAAAGAAGATTTTCAATCGAGTTTATAATCCCTCAGATATTGCTGTAAACGGAATCGTGAGCTTACAAACTCTTAGAAACAGAGATATCGACAAAAATAAGATGTGACTTTACGTCCCCTGGTGGGAAAACCATGCATTATTTTAGGAAGAAAGTATTCTCAAAAGGTGTATCTATATAAGCGGTATCGGTCGAAGAGAAAAAAGTAGTCGAGTTTTCAGGAGCACAGATTTTGCAACAAATCCTTCAGAAGCAGAAATTAACACTTATGACCCTTGGTGGCTAAACCATTCTTTACCAAACATTAGAAATTATGTGAAAAATATTTTCCATCAGGTCTTGCATGCGATACAGGAAGAATTTTTTTAATCAGATCTTTAGGTGTAGAAATAACGCAGAAAACGCAATTTACCTTTGTGCCCCTAGGGGAAAGTGTATGATTTACTTGAAAATTTTGAATTTATAGGAAAAACATTTCGTATCGGAAACACTATCCAACAAAGAAGGAATTTTTCAAATCGTACTCTTAGAAGTAGAGATATTGACAAAAATAAGATATACATCTACGCCCCCTGGCGTAGAAACCACGCATTTTTTCAAGAAGAAAATTTTCCTAAGAGGTTTGTCGACACGAGGAGTAGTATCGGTCAACAAACGACTTTTTTTTCAATCGAGATTTTAGAAGCTCATATTTTGTTGCAAATACAACAGAAGCGGAAATTAAGACTTATGCCACCTGGTGGCCAAACCATTTCTTACAAAAATTAGAAAATTTGTGCAAACGATTTCCCATCAAGAGCTGTATGCGGTGCAGAGATAATTTTTCAAATCGGAGATTTAGAAGCAGAGATATATTGGGAAACGCAATTTGCATTTACGCCCCCTAGCGGAAAGTCTATGAATTACTTGAAAATTTTGAAATTATATGAACCACATGTCACACTAGAAACACTATCCAACAAAGAAGGAATTTTTCAAATCGGACACCTAGAAGTAGAGATATTGACAAAAATCAGATATACATCTACGCCCCCTGCCGTAGAAACCATGCACTATTTTAAGAAGAAAATGTTTGTAAAAGGTTTGTCGACATGAGTAGTATCGGTCAACAAACGAAGTTTTTTTTTCAATCGAGAATTTAGAACATCATATTTTGCTGCAAATACAACAGAAGCGGAAATCAAGATTTACGCCCCTGGTGGCCAAACAATTTTTTTTTACAAAAATTAGAAATTATGTGCAAACGATTTCCCATCAGGATCTGTATCCGGTGCAGAAAGAATTTTTCAAATCGGAGATTTAGAAGAGAGATATAGGGGGAAACGCAATTTACCGCTACGCCCCCTAGCGGGAAGTCTATGAATTACTTGAAAATTTTGAAATTACATGAAAATCATGTCACACGGAAAACACTATCCAACAAAGAAGGAATTTCTCAAATCGGACTCCTAGAAGTAGAGATATTGACAAACATAAGATGTACATCTACGCCCCTGGCGGAGAAACTGTCAAATATTTGAGAAAAAAATATTCCGAAAAGGTTCATCGATGTGAGTGGCATCAGCCCACGAAAGAATTTTTTCAATCGATATTTTAGAAGCTCCGATTTCATGGCAAATACATCAGAAGCAAAAATTAACATTTACGCCCCCTGGTGACAAAAGTATTCTTTACCAAAAATTTGAAATTATATGTAAAAGATTTTCCATCAGGAGATGTATCCGCTGAAGAAAAAATTTTTCAAATCGGTGTTTTGGAAGAAGAGTTATCGAGGAAAAGGTAATTTACTTTTACGCTCCCTAGCGGAAAATCTATGCGTAATTTGAAAAAGTAACTATATCTAAAATACTCTTCGACATAAATGGAATTGAAAGATAAAAATTTTTTTTCAATCGGATGTTTAGAAGCAAATATGTGGAATAAAACGTATTTTTGAATTCGACATCATCAGCATTTACGCCCTCTACCGGCGAAATTGTACATCGTAAAAAACAACAACGAAATGATGGATCATCATTTGCATATTTCAAGCTTCCCAATACAAAAATAATATTTCAAATAAGACTAATAGTTGCAGAGATATCGTGGGTACAGACGGACTGACGGACGGACGGACAAACCGATAACAGTTGCACGATCTTTTTTACAAAAGACGTGCTAAAAACATGGTTTACTGGAGTCGCTGGTTGTCAACCTCTACATAAAAAGATAAGTCGGACCTGGTGTCCGCCCTAATGGTCCCCTCGCCCTCGGATGTATTGTGCTCTGATTGACATGTCATAAACAACATCACTGCGTAGCCTGACAGTCAACAGTAACTGTACGGTTTGTGTTATGCAGGACAGGATATGATTAGACCTCGGTCTTCAGAATAAGTTCTTCGCGATGGCGACGTTCTGGCTGAGCCTAAGTAGAAACTGCCTCCAGGCGTCTATAGCGTTCAAACAAAGGAGAATGATTCATGTTGTCCTCTTCTCTTGCTCATGTCACCAATGAATGAAAACACGAGACAGAATAGCTGCGATTTCGACTTATGCGTTGATAGTTGGTTAACTACGTAGAAGAAGTGTAAAATGGAACGTAAAGATATTAAAAGACGTAACAGGCACAAAGTTAAATGTTTGTAATGTATAAAGCAATTTGATATGGATTACAAGAAAAAGCATGAAGAACTTTGCCACGATAAACAACCAGTGAAAGTGAAATGTGTTGGATCTCCTGCAAACCCTTTCGAAGCAGCTGCAAAAAGGAAAAACAGCATGAAGAGATCATTTTAAAAAAAACATTATCCGTGGACATATCATCAAAAAAAGGGGAGACTGCAATTTTCAGCCAAACCAACATGGAAGTTTCTGACTAACATAAAATCAAATGTGATGAATAAGAACGTAGCGGAAGATGCTGGTATCAACAGCAAAGAACGTGAAAATGAGCCACTGTTTTCGAGCTCTGCTGTTGACTGGAAAAACTGTATAGGTCAGTTTAAAATTCTTCTGAATTATTACGATGACTGTAAGGAAACAATTGCAAAATGTCAAGACAGGGAAATATTTAACCCTGATTTAATTGTAGTTGACATTTTGGAGGTTACATAAATTATTCATAAGCAGTGTGGCAAAATATTAACTTCTTGTAAAGATGCACTACCAAATCGATCAAAAAACGCAGGAACAGTTGATAGTTTAAACAGTTACAGCAAACTCGAACATGATCCTGGTATGAAAAAAAAAAAAATGAAAACAGATGCTGAGAGAAAATATTTAATTTTTATTGGACCACTTTAACCTAATTTAACTGTTTTTCCTTTAAACCCTTCTATTCCTGCTGCCAAGCAGAGACGTTTTTCTCCTTCATGTTATAAACAATATCCCCATTTAGTATAGCATTGTTAAAGATGCTGTTTATTGCTTTGTTTGTTTTATTTCCCCTGAAAGTCCAGATAGAGAGAAATCAGATTCTACTTGGAATGAAACGGGTTAAGGCAATGGCACAAAATGAAGTGTCGGTAAAGATAAATTGGGAAAATTATTCCAGCATTTCTCTTCTAAAGCTCACACAGCTGCGCTAGTTGATTTTTGCTGTTATTCGCAAAACGATAAACATGTCGATATTCTTAATAAAATGAATTTATGATAATCAAATATCCTAAAATTCAAAATTGACGGCATGCCCTATATGAAATTAAGTCGATCTAATTTAATTGGAAGAATTCGGTAATTTTCTCTCCCCCACCCCCACCCCAATATAAACACTTTAGCTACGCCCCTGATCAAGAGGTGCACTTACAGTTTCAATCTTTTATTCAAGTCAGTGAAAACAGTAGTCACTTCAAAGATTACTTCAGTAACGGAATAATCTGCAGCTCATAACACACGATAATATCTACGTCACACTGACAACAAATGCCACTTCAACAATAATGAAGCACAGCTTTCAGTACACGTGCTTCAATCACGCTTGAATAACAACCAATTTGTAAAACATTCGCGTTCGCATAGTAAATACCTTTCCGTAATAATCATAACAACCTCTGGCTGAATTCTAACGAGACAAGAGCTGATTAGCAAAGCAGAGCCAACGAAACAGCCAGCCACGAGACATCGTAAACAACCTTATCTGAGTTTTTTTGCGCTTTCCAACCGTACATTGAAGAAGCGTATATGCTCCAGCTTTGTCCGTCTGTCTGTCCGCACGATAACTCGCGTAAAAACGGTTCGATTTTGATGAAATTTTAGTATGTGGTAGGGGACCACCTGGGGACGAACCCTATTGAAAAGGGACGAAATAGGGTCAAAGATCAGGACATAGGAGCAGGATCCGTTCCATCTTCCTTATGCGTCATAAGTTTCGTAAAAATGCTTCGATTGCGATAAAACTTTATCATGTTATTCCGGAGGTATACTGAACCGGTTCTGTTGAATATCATCGAAATGGAGTCAAAGGTCAGGACACAGGAGCGAGATTTATTCCATAGCCAGTATCCTCATAACTTGACTAAAAGTGGTTGTATTGCAGCAAAACTTTAGTATGTTGTTCCGGAGGTATATTGAACCAATTCTGTTTAATATCATCGAAATGGGGTCAAAGGTCAGACCACAGGTGCGAGATTTATTCCACAGCCATTATCCTCATATTTTGAGTAATAACTTGAGCAATGATTTTTGGTATGTTGGAAAGCGTATCATAATCAATGCATTGCATGATTTTACTAACTTGTCACATATGTCACTGAACTTCAGACCCCAGTTCAGGTTGCCACAAAACATTCAGTCGAGAAAGAAAATATAGAGCTAAGTAAGGAACTGCACAAAGAATGAACTAAAATTTATATAGATACAAGAACTGAAAAAGTTGACAAGCAATAGCCATTGTAAACGTCAATTGTGCTATTATAACGATGTCAGTGTTTTAACCAAAAGGGGGTAAAGCTGACATTCCTCATAATGGAGGATGGGATTCCTCACTGCCGGGGCCAACTTGTCTAATGCTTATCTGTATCTGGGACTCTATAGCCGGATATCCAAATTAGGAGCAAAGCCTTCACAGAGTTGGCCTGAACAGTAGAAAGACTGCTCTTCAAACAAGTTAGTAAACCAGTTGTCTCCATTGGGGACCTGCATTTTAATGCTAATCTGATTTACTGACAATATTAATTACAGAAATGAGAGGAACTGGAATTGAACGACTTACTTGCGTAACCTTGAGTGCAGGCGAAAGTGAGCCAGGCTAGCGTTATTGCCCACGCCGTCCTTGCGAACCCATTGTACAGAGCAGACTCGATATCTGTTATTGGATCAGCTTTGAAAACTCGTCCCATTGAATAAATTACCGCCATATTCACAGCTGTGAATATAATCCAGCAAACGACCTGACAACACTGGAGAAAAAAGAACGAGAGAAAGAAAATTAATGTTATACTAAAATATTCCTAACGTCATTCTAAACTAAACATTCGTATATAATTTAGTATCTTACTTTGAGACTTAAAAATCGTAAAAATACATCGGTATGGGGATCAACCCAGAGCAGACGATTCCACTCGGTCATTCCACTTAAGAATTCTGAAACAAACCTCAGTTTTGGCTAATTTTGCACGGAACTACAATAGTTGTTACGTCGACAATAGTTATACTGAAGTTTTATTCTTGAGCTTTTGAGATTCGTGCAGACCCTCTGTTGGTGTCATGTGTTGCATTATTGCTCAGCGGAGTGCCCCTTGAAAGCAAACACTTCTCCCACTGATATCTCCAGCTCCTTTTAGGAGAGTACAGGCAACTATTCTGAGGTGGTTTCACCATGCTAAAAGAATGAGTAATCAGGTGCTAACTTTATTCAGACCAAGTGGTGCGAAAGGAGGACAAGGCCATTGAAATCATAGTCAGGCCAGATTCTGGAGTGCCTGAAAGACAAAAACGTGAGTGTGAACTCCGAAGTACTAAATGCCTTGTGTGGGACGTGTGATGAATGTTAGTGAAGCCTCGCTGCATACCAAGATAGATATAAATGATTTGATACACCAACAGTAAACAAAATCTAGGAACATCAGTCTTCAACCTTAATTTAATCGATGTGGTTGATTTGAGGAGCTAACCTCTGGATCTCAGAGAACAGCTTAGTGATGTACAATTTTATTTGAGCACATTTCAGAGGTCCTCTACATGGTGTCTGCTGAAGTTTTTCTAGATGTTCCTCCCCTTTGCTCGTGGAGTAACTCCTAATACCTATTTCATATAAGAGATTAAATATTTTTTTTACAAGCCCTGTATATCGTTTTTGCTCCAACATGTAATGCCTATGCTTCGCAACTTACTCAAGAAGAACATAATTATTGCCCCTAGAATCGTCCTTAGATTTATTTATGAATAGAGACTATCTCTCTGTGTGTTTATCTGTCAGATGCTGACAGATAAACACACACAGCGCCGTGGATTGTTGGCCACTGTAGCGTAAGGCGAACGCACTCGGCGAGTTATCGAGAGATCTGGTGTACGATCCCAGCGATGTCCGGATAACAAGTTTTCGGCTGCTGTGTGTTAATTAAAGAAAAAAGAAAAACGTCGAAAGAGCGATGACTTTGTCTATTCACATTGTCCCCACGTATTTGGAAGTTTTCACTATTCACTGTCTCTCTCCATGAAGCATATGTTCCGTGTTTCGTAACAAACACGCTGCTTCCATATTGTTTCAACAATAAAAGAAGACTAGTTCGTTCGGGAGACAAGTTATGAACATGAAAAAAACAACAACTAAAAAATCACAATTTTTAGTTGTACACACATATACATAAAGCTTTCCCAAACGGTCACTACTCGACAGGATAACCCAGGATGAATATCTATAACCCCTGCTTAGCCGTGTTTGCCAGGATATTTTCGTTCATGTTTTTCGTCTGATATCTGAAATTAATTTCAAACAGCACCCGAATTGTGGAAGGGTTACAAACAACATGTTGGTCACATTAAAGTATTTAGTTGCAAACTGCAAAGCATGCTCCCGTGCCGAAGCATGCTAGAAAGAAGTCCAGAAAGTTTATCGCAGGTTAAAATAGCAGAGCCAAAAAACATCGGATCATAAACCAGGAACAAACAGAGTCATAAAAAGCAGCAATACGAAATTCGACGAAAGTTCAAATACACAATGGGAGCAGCATTGAGAATGGGCAAAACCACACAAAATGACAATAATAGCCCTATTGTGGAAAATGACGTATCAAGAAATAAAAGTACGGGAGATGTACCAGAAATACCCATTTAAACCGCCATATAGGTTATCATACTGTATATAGCACTCGTGGGATGCAAGGTCAGGTGATGCGCAAACATAGCCTCTCCTTGACAAATGTCAACCCCGCCTTCTCGTGGTGCATCCTGTTATCCATTAAAGGAGTTGTGACGACTGCCACATTGAGGTGTAACTACACCACCGTTATTAGAGGAAATGCTATCCCATACTCCATCAACCTGCTTGGCCAGCGTGGCGAGTAATGCCTCCCCCCCCTAAGATGACTTAAACTGAAAACTCTGCCTTCAGTCCTTGGCAGCTGGGATGCACCTGGCCAAGGCAGCGGCCCGTGTGACATGAAGGCAGAGGATACTAAGAATCACCAGAGGACCCGACTAGACAGCCATCTGATGTTGGCCTTGGCTACGTTTAATGGACAATATCTTCTGATTCAAGGCTTTTTCAATTGGAGGAGGAGCTACCAACATTTAAGTGAGAAATCGTCGGGCTTATTGAGGTAAGAAGAAAAGGAGAGGATCTTATTGAACTGAAAAATTGGGCATCTCTTCTACTATAAGAATTAAAAGATGAAAATAATTCGCGCATAAAATCAAAAAACTAAGTCATCAATTACCGTCTTGGCACGATTTAATGTTATAAGACGATGAATATTTACAGCCAAAACACGAGTACTTTCGGGGCACAGCTTTTGGCAATAAGTACTGCAATTATCCAGTCCGTAAGAAATACCTGGGCTTTGGAAGCATTTCATTGATTTGTTGAACTTTAATGCTAATCATTAGTCATTCCGATCGGTATATTTGAACTTTAGAAGTGATTTACACTGGCGTGCAAAAATTAAGGACGAGACGGTTTTTCGAATGTAACGTTGTGCAGAACTGCTCCACATCGACTCAAATCATACCATAGGATCCCCAAGATGTAAGAATATGGGACAAGTGAGCAAAACCGTCCAAACAAGGAATCCAAAGGATACAAAGGCACTTTATTGAAAAAGTAGCTTAGAGAACAACTGGGCAGAAGACAGAAACGTCCATGTGACAGGTGGCTGCCAAGAAAATTCCAGTCTTTAGTAGGGGATATGATCACCCCTGACTGCGTTGCAGGATTTACAACATCTGCCCATGCTGAGGACGAGGTTGTCAAGGAGCTGTTGAGGCATGGCGGACCATTCCTCTTGTAGCACCAATCGCAGCTGCGGAATCATTGCTGGCGGCTGGTGATGTGCTGCCAAGCGTCTCCCGAGAAGGTCCCACTCGTGTTCGATTGGATTTACGTCCGGGGACTTTGCGGGCCAATCCATGCGTTGAATATCTTCACTCTCCAACAGCTCAGCGACATCCACTGTACGATGAGGTGTAGCGTTGTCGTCCATGAAGAGGAACTCAGGACCCACAGCACATCTAAACAGACGCACGTGAGGCAGGAGAACCTCGGTACAATAGCGGACACCAGTGACTGAACCTCCTTGGAAGATGTGGAGGTCAGTACAGCTATCGAGCATGATACCGCTCCAAACGAGAACTCTGCCACCTCCAAACTGGTCCCTTTCGATGATGCTAGAGGTGTGATTGCGTGTTCCCTGCTCCTCCAGATGTGTATACGTCCAGAATCGCTCGTCAGACTAAATCGGCTCTCATCCGTAAAGAGAACTCAACCCCATTGTTGGCGTGTTCAGTTCTTGTGTTCCTGGCACCACAGAAACCGCCGTCTCCGATGAGCAGGCGTTAATGGCACACAACGTGCTGGTCGTCGTGCAAATAGACCACCTCTGTGCAGCCTTCTGGCAACGGTAAAACGTGATAACGGACGTCCAGTTTTCTGTTGCATGTACCTTGCGATTTCTCCCGCTGTCTACCGTCTGTCTCTTCTCGCCTGTAGGACAATATACCGGTCGTCCGCCGCCGTGGTTGCTCGTGGACGACCACTTCTAAACTCTCGGACAGCTGTTCCTGTCGTTTGAAATGCTCTCCAAGCTCGTGAAACGATGCTGTGAGCGATCCCGAACTCCTCGGCCAGACTAGTCACACTTCGACCTTCTTCCAACTTCCCAATGACGCGACCTCGGGTAAAGTCATCCAGATGTCGTCTACTGGATTGCCTGTTGGCCATATCACACGGTGGCAGCAACTCGACGTCGTTGAAACCGATGTACACCGTGCAATAGCTTTCAGCGAATTGCTGAGCGTACACCGCCCGTGTGCTTTATACCCTTCGACACTCTCCCCCTACGTCATGATGCATATATGCGCATGCCCTACCGTACCGGACCCTAGTCTATCTCCTGAGTGGTCTTTCGGTCCGTTCTGCCTGCTCGTTCCGCTGTTATGCTAATTTCTCCTCTTCGTCCTAAATGTTTGCACACCAGTGTATTAATGTATTGCACTCTGAAGGTGATATTCATGTTTAACTAATTTCAGCATTAGAAACCCATTGATTAGCTAGTTTTGTAACATGTGACCAACAAATTACCAATTGTACCCACAATGCATCGCATGTCTTCTTGTATATAAGAGCGTAGAAATGAACAATATCTTACATCTGAAGATGGGGTGACTGTCAACCCCGAAAGTACTAATGTGTTTTACCTGTAAATATTCATCGTAATTTAACATTAAATCGTGCCAAGACGGTAATTGATGACTTAGTTTTTTTTTTTTTACTATAAGAACTATGGTGTTGGATTTATAATAAACAAGAAACTAAAGGATAAAGTTCTAGAAGTTGAAAGTTCCTGGAACAGAGCTGCGCGACTCGTTATCCAACTCTCAAAAAGATGCCAGACTCAGATTATTGAAGCTTACGTACCCGCCACAAGTCATCCAAAAGAAGAAATTGAATAATTTTACGAGGAAATTCGGCATCTAAATATAAATAACAAGGGCAAGCAGCACTTGAAGATCATAATGGATTATTTCAATGTGAAAATAGGACTATTACGTTTACGTAAATATACTATTACCTTTACGTAAAACGTCCGTCGTATAAATAAGACGGGAAAAGTGAAAATAATTATGCGATATCAATCCCGGACCTTGAAACAGTGGAGGTTAAGTAGAAGCACGTAGCTTATATCAAAGTCAAGTGAAGTTTTTATATATCAAAGTCAAGTGAAGTTCAACGTATTGGTGCATTTTTCTGATTTTCAGTAGATCCACAATAAAATAATCAATATAAGCATTGCCTGTAAATAAATGAAATAAGTAAAGAAATAAATGAATTTTAAAAAATATATTGAAGAAAACTGTTCTCGACAAAAGCATCTGAACGTTTTCAAGTATGTGGCACATCGGTGGTACGATTAATTTAGGGACCCAGATTAAAGTCACGAGGTTTTGAGAAAGGAGAATAATATAAGGTTCAAGAATGGCTTTAAACTTATCGTTTTTGCTCATTTTGTTTGTTTGTTTTATTGCGGTTAATGGCACAAGAGCCAGGGTTGTCAACGTACAGTCAAAACACAGTTACATGGTCAGCTAGGGCCGTGGGGAAGCCATCCCTCAATCAGCTAGAGCTCCAGCTGACCCCATGCGGGTTTGCTCATTTTCCACAACCGCCTATGGGGCAATAAGCTTGATTGCGTAGCATCTTTTTCTTTTTTTATGGGAATGAGATCCCCAGTAGTCCTACAAAAGACCCGAGCACAATGTTTAAATTGGCTTTAAACTACAAGTGGCTTTTTTTAAATTTCCTTTCGGTATTTCCTTTCTCTCCCCTTCTTTTAGATTCGGTAAATCTTAAAAGGGAAATAGAAAACACGCTCTCTGCAGTGTGAGTCGGAGGGGAAAATGGCGTAACACAGATAGATATCTTGGTCGTCTCGGTCAAAGCAGTGTTTGACGGTAGCCCCGCAGAGGTCCTCGGCAAACGCCGGATACGCCCATGCGATAAAACGCGTCTGGTAAATCAAAAGAAAAAAACAACAAGTTAGTAAAATCATGCAATGTATTGATTATGTGATACGCTTTCCAACATACCAGAAATCATTACTCAAGTTATGAGGATAATGGCTGTGGAATTTCGCTCCTGTGTCCTGACCTTTGACCCCATTTCGATGATGTTAAACAGAACCGGTTCAGTTAACCTCCAGAACAACATTTTAAAGTTTTGTCGCAATCGAAGTATTTTTACGAAACTTATGACGCATAATTATGTCCTGACCTTTGACCCCATTTCGTCTGTTTTCAATAGGGTTCGTCCCCAGGTGGTCCCCTACCACATACTAAAATTTCATCAAAATCGAATCATTTTTACGCGAGTTATCGTGCGGACGGACTGACGGACGGACAGACAGACGGACAAAGCTGGAACATATACGCTTTTTCAACCTACGGCTGGAAAGCGTAAAAAATTAGTAGTCTTGATTTACTCTCCTACGCAAACGAACGCGCATATGTATCTTTAATTTTTTTTTTTTTCGAAAATGGTTATTTTTAGGGAATATTAATTGAACAAAAATAGTTTTTACACATAAATTGAGACCAGTTCACTTACTTTCTTTATTTTGAAGGATCCGCTGTATTTATAGAGGAAATATGCCAGTGCTATGCCAACTAGATAAGGCCCCATTCGACAGTAAGGCTTCACGTACACAGTTCCAAAATAATCATTTAATAATCGTGGTGGTCTGTAAAAGAAAAAAATGAGAAGCTCAGTGAAGGAAATGTAATTATAATTATTCAAGTAATCAGTCTTGTTTCTTGTTAAAAATATCTGCTCTTGCTTATTAGTTAAGCAATTTAACAGTATTCTTAAATTAAGAATTTAATATTTTTTTCAGGCAATACAATTTCTTCTTCCTATCTTTCTCATGTTATTTGTTTACCATATCAATCAAACCAGAAAAAGCTTTTCTCTGCCTTAGCTGCTTCTGCTATTGGCTAAAGAGCATGATCCCCTTCTCCAATCACTTGCCTTCGCAACTCCCGTTCCTTAATTATAGGCGTCGATCCTCGGCATGTTTCAATTTTTGTCATTTTTACGACTTGTCCTCTTCTAAATTATTTACTCTTACGTTTACTTATTTTCGTTATATTTCGTACTTTTTTGTTTTGCAACTAGGACATATCTACTGAACTTTTAGTTAGGAACAGTAGGCAGTTTTCACTTTGTGATCAACTAGGGTTAAGCTCCTTTGTATTTAACTTCTTTTTAGCAACTACTCATGTCGGGAAAATTTTTCAGAACAATTATTTTTAATATGTACAAATTGAAAATATTGTTACTTTTAGGAACAAATGTACAAGTTTTAATAATTAGGCAAACTTTTTCTTTAATTCCTTAGTTATTCACTAGCCCATCTTATTAAAGATATGCTTCCCTTCTTGCTTGCTCTATTTCAAAAACATTTGCTTCGCAATTCTTTTTAAAGGCTAATGTATTTCCAAACCGTCTTTCATTTTCTTTTGTTTTCCAACTCGCAACAAAATTGCTCGTTTTTGATCAGGTCACTGTTAAAACACTTCAGCTCTCTTTTACACTCTTCATATTCGGCTTATTAACTTTTCCCTTTTTAGACCTAATGTCTGAGTGTTAATCTACTCATGTACAATTTCTGGTTTTAACCTATTTTCCAGAGATACTTGTTCTAGGATCTAATTTCTAGTGTAACCTCATCCCCATGCGAGACTAGTTTTGGGTAATACTTTGCTTTTTATCTATTCCAATTTCCAGCAGCCGCGGTGGCGCAGTGGTCTAAGCGATGGCTTCTGATCATTCGTCCGAGATGGGTCCGGGTTCGAATCCCAGTGAGGCATGGATGCTGTGTTTGTCTTACGGCGCTGGCTCACTCCCTTCCCTGGAAACAGTGACCCTAAATTAGGGACAGGCGACTGCTTATAGCCCATTGTGTTGCTCACGGTGGTCGTTAAACCTCCAATAAAAGAAATTTCCAGAATTCCAGCTAATAGCAGTAACTGATTGAAGGCTAAAACAGTTCCTACCCTTCCCTTTTAGTTTTTCCTTTGGACTGACTTCCAATCAGGTAGTCAGTCCCCAGTTTCCTGATTTTTGCAAAAGAAGGTCGCATTATGAACACCCGACGGACTTTGAGCGAGGAAGGATTGTTGGGAAGAGAGAAGCTGGATTTTCCTAAAAGAGAAATTGCAACTCGCATGGGAAGAAACGCCAGGACAGTGATGCAAACGTGGTTTCAGTGGACAGATGAGGCTCGGACGCACAGAAATACGGAAAATGGACAGCAAAATCGAACGACTGCACGGGACGACTGACATCACTACCGCATGGCAGTGACCGATCGCACAGTGACATCTGTAGTGTTCGCGCAGCAATGCAGCACTGTCCAGGTTAGGATTTCTCATCCAGCACAGTTCGAGGTCGTCTGCCTTACAGAAAACTGGTCGCTAGCAGCCCATTGCTGCGCATTCCTTTGAGCCTCAACCACAGAAGTCTCGGGCTGCAATGGGGTCTCGAACACAGAAACTGGAGCGTTGATTTGCAACAGGTTGTGTTTTCTGACGAGTCACGATTCAACTTGATGCACTATGATGGCCGAATACGTATTCGAAGACATCGTGGTGAACGGCACCTTGCAGCATCATACCGGGCCTACGTCAAGTATATCATGATTTGGTGCACCATTGGGTTCAAATCGTGATCTCGCATGACATGTATTGAGGGAAACCGCAACAGCCGTCAAGCGCCTCAGCCAGTCACCACCAATGAACTCTGGTCTCGAAAAGAAACAGCCTGGCAGGCTATTATTACCCAAGACGATATCAAAAGCTCTTCCACTCAATGCCACGTCATGTAGAGTCTGTTATTGTTGCTCGAAGTGGCTTCACACGATAACGAGTTTTGAAGCGAAAAGATCTTGTACAGCTCTACAAATGTAATCAGTTATCTCCTGAAACATAAGGAATCTGTGATATAAATTTAATTTGAATACCGCGATTCTTTCTTGGTGCTGCCATTTTCACAAACAGTGTATTTACAGTACTACAGCTCTTGATTGAGAGGGTAAGAGTTTACTTGAATTTAATATGTGTGACAACGAAAAATAAGCACAATATGTAGTTCGGGACAGTCCTTCCTTCCAAGAATCCCGAACCCGACCCTCAGAAGTGTCTTGTTCTTCCAGATTTTGGGTTCCTTGTTCTGGATGAATGTTTTTTTCATTTTGTGTTTACCGAATCCCAGTGAGTATTTAGGGCAAGGAGAAGTCACCCTTACCTTATAAGCTTATAAAAGCCACTAATGTGTTCTTCACTGTTACAAAGACAGTGTGACTTTCCAAGATAATCTATTTCCGAGCTGTAGAGATGAACCGGGGATTTGGGCTCAGGTTGTTCTGTGCAAGATGCTAGAAAGCCCGTGCCTTTAGCCACCTCTGAGTTGCGTTAGGGGTCAAACCGAAATTCTGTAAGAATAATGTGAGACCCAGTTCGAAAAAAATGTGTCAGTCTGATATATAAACAGGGAAGGGAGAGATCCAGTGCCGTAAGACAAACACAACATCCATGCCTCACCGGGATTCGAACCCAGACCTATCTCGGACGAATGGTATTAATCCAGCGTTCAGACCATCAGTGCCACCGGGGCGGCGCCCATATTTTGTTTTTGTGCGAAAATAAACCAACAACTTTCCCGTTACTGCATTTTATATACAGTATATACAGTAGAAGGTAGGAAGTGTACTCGATATAGGAGGGGGATAGCATTTTTATCAGAACTGTTGCTCTGACTGACAACATTGAGCAACGTCAGAACTTCACTGTATCAACTATCAAAGCAGCACAGGGCTGGTTTGACAGCCAGCTGTTAGGGTGAAGTATCTATGTAAATTACCACTGTATTTTCTTTATGAAGTAATTGTTGACTCTTTCGGTTTAAGAATAATGCCATTACGAGCAATATCTTCGATTTTCTCGTTTTCATTCGAAATTGTTTGAAGTCACAAAAAAAAAAAAAAAAAAAAAAAAAAAGGGAGAAAAAGAAAGGAAGAAAGGAAAAGATAACAAGCCTAGAGGAATAACTTATACAATCTATGCTTAAATGAGGCTCACAAGCACTTGTTCTGTTGGTCTGCTTTATTCCTTCTAATTAGTGATTTCCACGTTACACATAGCAAAACAAAATACTTTCATATTGTCAGCTACGAGCAGAAATCTACATTCTTAGATTTTTGTCCAGGATATGATTCTAAGAAAAAGACAACACAGTTATGTCATAACATTTGTCTTGGAATACTGGCTTTCCTAACAAGGTTCACTAGTGAGGAACGAATTTTAATTTTGTCCGCCCCAGACTTGATGAAAACTTGAGACTCATTTCTCATGATGTATGAACTAAACGAATGACTAAGCTGATCTTCATATACTTGCATTTCTTTCTGTAAGCCGGTAAAAGAAGGAAAGAGATTCTTTTCATGTATGTCAAGAGCATTGGACAGGTTTGTATGAAATCTGATGTCGCAAATCTTTTCCAGATTATTGCGCCACTTCATTTTGGAAACAGATTAAAATTCACTTCCAACCCAAATAATTGACGCAACTATGAAGCAAAAGTTTCATTGCATTTTCCTAAATTTTCTGAAAAATCTGTGATGAAAAGCAGCGTACTTACAATAGTATTTATAATATCATACTTACGTCAATTATTTCTTACACAATTCAATATATGATTGTCTGTAGATATACCAATTCTTTTTGCCGTTCCTTAAAGGAGCCAATAAAGAAGCGGAGAATTTAAATTTTTTTCTATCATCCTTAAATTTTTTTGTCCCAACAAACATTTCTGGTGAATTTATGCATAATCTCGAATGAAAAAAGCTTTGGCAACTGTTGCGGTCAAATATTCAAAGAGGAGGAACAAGATATGCAAATAAACAAACAAATTCAAATAAACCCAAACAGATTAAATTCATTATTAAGTTAACGTAAAAACGTTACCACTACTGTACTTCACATTTTTTTTTGGTTCAATATATACACTGCTGGCCACCCAAAATGCAACACCAAGAAGGACACGAGATAGCAAAGCCAGATTTATTGGACACATAACAGATACAAAGATGAAGCGATTGAGCTTACAGGCCTGTGCGACTTACGGAACACGCAGACATCAATAGTTCGTGTGGCCCCCATGGCTGGCAATAACGGCCGTTACACGCCGCGGCATCGAACGAAAGAGGCTTTGAATGTAGGCTTGGGGTGTGTCGGTCCTGGCTGCTTCCACACGTTGCCACAGTTCATCAGGCGTAGCCGAGGGTGGTGCTTGCCGGGCCACTGGGTTGCCGATCAGCGACCAGACGTGTTCGATGGACGACATATCGGGAGAACAGGCTGGCCACGGCGGCAGCGACACCTGGTGGGCCGTGAAGAAATGTTGCACGCTGCGTGCCACGTGCGGGCACGCATTGTCCTGCTGAAACGTGGCCGCTGGCAGGTAAGGGAGGACGACAGGCTCCAAAACGTCGGAGATGTAGCGGTGGCTGTTAAGTGTACCGGCGATGCGTACCAGAGGAGTGCGGGTGTCATATCCAATTGCGCCCCAAACCATAACGCCAGGCGATGGACCGGTATGGCGATGCATAATACAGGCGTCATACAGTTTCTCGCCGCGGTGCCGCCACACGCGGATCCGACCATCGTGGTGTTGCAGGCAGAAGCGGGATTCGTCGGAGAAGACAATATCGTGCCATTCCGTAGTCCAGGTGCGGCGTTCAACGGCCGACTGCCGCTGCACTCGCCGGTGGTGTAACGTCAATGGTAATCGCAGCAATGGGCGCCGTGCGACAAGTCCCTGCTAATGCAGACGACGTCGGACGCTACGTGCTGACACAGGTTGTTGCGCAACACACGCTAATTCCTGCGCCAACGTTCGTGATGTGGCGGTACAAGCCGTCAATACCCGCCGCACAACATGCCGGTCCTCTCGATCGTCGGTGTGCCGTGGCTGCGGCAATCGGTCCGTCCGTTCTATAACGAAGTGAATTTCTCCGTCATTTTTATCCGCGCCGGGGTTCGAACCCGGGTCCACTCATTCCGGAATAAGTTGCTCTACCAATTAAGCTACGCGGACATGTATTCTGATTCCTATCTGCCTTTATGTCATGTGCGTCCTGCTGGCAGGTACGTCACATCTCCTGGTACGTTACATCATCTCCCCCTTATTTTTCTTTTTTCTTTCGAAGTGCTGCTCATATTTTTCCTATCTCGCGGTGTGGAAATAACATCACACCAATGCGAGATTTTGAACGGTCGAGTCATCCGGATAGTTCGGGCGCCATTATAACGAAGTGAATTTCTCCGTCATTTTTATCCGCGCCGGGGTTCGAACCCGGGTCCACTCATTCCGGAATAAGTTGCTCTACCAATTAAGCTACGCGGACATGTATTCTGATTCCTATCTGCCTTTATGTCATGTGCGTCCTGCTGGCAGGTACGTCACATCTCCTGGTACGTTACAGTTCCTCCTGCACCCATCGAATCCATTCTCGCCTCACTGTGGCTGGATGTCGTCCCACACGGGCGCCGATGTCTCGATACGATAAACCGCTGTCGCGATAAGCCACTATTCGTCCTCTGTCGAAGTCCGAAACGTGCTGGAATGACTGCCGTATTCTGCGACGAGGCATCAGGAAGTTTCCCACGCACAGGTCCGGCAGCACAACACACTTCCACTACTTACACTCCGCCTTCTGTGCACCCTTCTTATAGTTCTTCTCGGTGGCGTGCCGGGCGCACATGATTTGTATATGCCCTGCAATGCTAATCGTTTGCCTGTCCTCTCGCGGGCGACGCATGCTGCGAATTTCAGGCCGATCGGATGCTTCCTTCTTGGTGTTGCATTTTGGGTGGCCAGCAGTGTATATGCACATATACTGTAATTATGCGTACAATCTTATAGGAAATACTACTTACACTGCGCCATTGGGCACTCCTGGGAAATGATAGATAAGTGTGAAAATTGTCGGTAAGGCTGATGTGATGAGCATAGGAATACCAATTCCTACAACGGCAAGCCATATACTCCTGTAAAAAAAGCAATAACAAATGTTTACAGGAAATTCTGCGCTTTGGACAGCTAATGCATCTTAAGAACTTATAGTATTTTTGTGAGCCAGAAATAGATGGCTAAAAACTTTAAGCATTATATTTTTTTTTTCTTTCAGGGGTACACAGTTGAATAATAATCTCCGAGGGCTAACGTTGCACCCTTCGAGACATTGTCTATTAGTTAAAAGAGCGTAACAATAAGGCACACCTACGTTTAGCAAATGCTAACTAAGGTTATTGAAACTTAAATGCAAAACAGTAGCGCTTAATGAATTTATTGCACTGAGAACAATGCTCTACCCAGATAGTCAGATTTTGTTAGTTGTGAAAGTGTATGTAAGCAAGAGTTATGGCAAAATAAGAGTTGCAAGTACGAAACCCTATGATGTAGGTACAGGTACAAAATAGGATTAATACACAAAATCCGGCATTTGGCGCATAATCCGTGTTCAATCTTTACTAAACTTGAAAGCTTTTGATGTCCTATAGTTGGAATCGAACCTGTATCTCCAGATTTCTGTGCAAGTGTGGCACACCGTACAGAACACTTATTTCCAAGCAGCCGAATTATTTTAGCCGAAGATCAGTGATTATTTACAGCCGACAAGCCTGTGGACTCGGGAAGCATCGCATCTAGTTGGTGGATCAGCAGGTCCCGTAATTTTCAGGTGGAATCATTTAGAAATGTTCAAAAACAATATGGAAAAATTCCCAAGTATCAATACGAAATACTGCACAATGCATTAAATGACTGGGAATCCAAGTTAACACCATCAAGTTATCACAGCTCAGTGGTCGATTAGTCTTGCGCAAGGGCTTCTTGCTGCTCATACTGCTGGGTGTGAATTCCAACATAGAAACAAGCCGTGAATGTTGCCTTTATACTTTAGGTGCTGATTCTCTCCCTTTCCTGGAACCAGTGGCCCTGACTTAGGGATAGGAGACTCCATGCAGACTTAGATAATGTCGAGGGTCGTTAGCCCCCCTCCAAAAAATTGTCCCGGATATTGTAGTGGCAGTAAGACAACGGACACAGTTTTCGGATTTAGTAAAGTAATTTTCAACTCATTTGTTCTTATACATCAAAAATTGGAGAAATCTACCTGGTAGACTTTCCCTTAATGTTTAAGTCACAAGTTCTTTAAATCAAGAGCGAAAGAATTGCTTTCGAACGCTTTTACGATTTATAAAGCTTGAGGATGGGACTTTGCACCACACACTTTGCCAATCATAACTTGATCTTCCGATATGACATCATTAATATTCATATGGGTATACTTGTTTCTGCATGTGCGTTATATGCTTCTTCAGCCTGTACCACAGGTAGCACAGCCTTGTAATTTAACGTAGGCCCAACATTCAGCCACCGTCTTCTATTTCCAAAAGACGGTGGCTCAGTGTTGGGCCTACATTAAATTGCAAGGCTTTGCTACCTGGGACGTCAGTTTAATTACTAAGTGCGAATCGCATTTAATAATAAAGAAAGCTTTGGCATTGCCTTTAGTTAAAACAGAAAAGGTGCTGAAGAAAAGAGAAAACATTTGAAGGCTAGCAATTATTACTTACCTGTAACACAAATATATGATGATTGGGGAGACTATGTAAAACTGCATGTCCACTGCGGAATACCACGTATGGCTTAGACACTGAAACATAAAAAAAAAAATGATTCAATAATTCATTCTCACGAGTATTAAAGGAACAAAAGTATGTTAGAGCACTGCTCATAAACACTATTTTATTTTGTATAAACGGAGGAAAATATAATATTCAGTTTTATGGAGTTCTGAGGCATTCCTATCTATGAAATTAAAAGAAGTCAACATGTTAGTACTGTTCGTTATCAATGTTCGACAATAGAAATGAAAATTTTCTCAATACGTACAATGTTGTGCAGGCGGAGTGTTATTTGCTTCCACTTTATTTTTACTTTTGCTGTTTTTTCTTTTCAATTCAAAGACTGCTGGAGAATCTACTTTTCGTTATGAAATAAAATCCGATGTCTAATCTCTTTCTCTATCCAGAATGTTTTTCAACTCCTACGGACTAAAAAGACCCACTGTCCAGAATTTTAGCTTTACGCATTCACGTACATATTACATTATGTTTTGTTAAAAATTTACTCCTAAGAACTGGACATCTATTTACAGCTGTCATCAGCAAGCTGAATCATTTTTTATTCTTAAATCATGAGCCCACTCCTGTAACAAAACTGCGCCTATGAAAATAGCTGTTTGCTTCTATTTGGCCATCATTGATTTGGACGTCAGAAGCGAAGTGGTTATTATGATGATCAAACGTGCATCGTAGGATTAGTGATGTATGATGACTTCGTATGGATGTAATGATATTTAAGGGCAGTATGACATTCCAATCGTACCAACACGAACATTTCTGTGCCTTTTGCAACTTGTCTCATACGTGACAAGGAACACTGGTGTGACAGTGTTACAACCTAAATGATGTCTCATACGTGACAAGGAATTCTGGTGTGACAGTTTTATAACCTAAATGTCTCATACGTGACAAGGAACTCTGGTGTGACAGTGTTATAACCTAAATGTCTCATACGTGACAAGGAACTCTGGTGTGACAGTGTTATAACCTAAATGTCTCATACGTGACAAGGAACTCTGGTGTGACAGTTTTATAACCTAAATGTCTCATACGTGACAAGAAACTCTGGTGTGACAGTTTTATAACCTAAATGTCTCATACGTGACAAGGAACTCTGGTGTGACAGTGTTATAACCTAAATGATGTCTCATACGTGACAAGGAACTCTGGTGTGACAGAGTGTTATAACCTAAATGATGTCTCATACGTGACAAGGAACTCTGGTGTGACAGTGTTATAACCTAAATGATGTCTCATACGTGACAAGGAACTCTGGTGTGACAGTTTTATAACCTAAATGTCTCATACGGGACAAGGAACTCTGGTGTGACAGTGTTATAACCTAAATGTCTCATAGGTGACAAGGAAGTCTGGTGTGACAGTGTTATAACCTAAATGTCTCATACGTGACAAGGAACTCTGGTGTGACAGTGTTATATATCCTAAATGTCTCATACGTGACAAGGAACTCTGGTGTGACAGTGTTATAACCTAAATGTCTCATACGTGACAAGGAACTCTGGTGTGACAGTTTTATAACCTAAATGTCTCATACGTGACAAGAAACTCTGGTGTGACAGTGTTATAACCTAAATGTCTCATACGTGACAAGGAACTCTGGTGTGACAGTGTTATAACCTAAATGATGTCTCATACGTGACAAGGAACTCTGGTGTGACAGAGTTATAACCTAAATGATGTCTCATACGTGACAAGGAACTCTGGTGTGACAGTGTTATAACCTAAATGATGTCTCATACGTGACAAGGAACTCTGGTGTGACAGTTTTATAACCTAAATGTCTCATACGTGACAAGGAACTCTGGTGTGACAGTGCTATAACCTAAATGTCTCATACGTGACAAGGAACTCTGGTGTGACAGTGTTATAACCTAAATGATGTCTCATACGTGACAAGGAACTCTGGTGTGACAGAGTTATAACCTAAATGATGTCTCATACGTGACAAGGAACTCTGGTGTGACAGTGTTATAACCTAAATGATGTCTCATACGTGACAAGGAACTCTGGTGTGACAGTTTTATAACCTAAATGTCTCATACGTGACAAGGAACTCTGGTGTGACAGTGTTATAACCTAAATGTCTCATACGTGACAAGGAACTCTGGTGTGACAGTGTTATAACCTAAATGATGTCTCATACGGACAAGGAACTCTGGTGTGACAGTTTTATAACCTAAATGTCTCATACGTGACAAGGAACTCTGGTGTGACAGTGTTATAACCTAAATGTCTCATACGTGACAAGGAACTCTGGTGTGACAGAGTTATAACCTAAATGATGTCTCATACGTGACAAGGAACTCTGGTGTGACAGTGTTATATCCTAAATGATGTCTCATACGTGACAAGGAACTCTGGTGTGACAGTTTTATAACCTAAATGTCTCATACGTGACAAGGAACTCTGGTGTGACAGTGTTATAACCTAAATGATGTCTCATACGTGACAAGGAACTCTGGTGTGACAGTGTTATAACCTAAATGTTGTCTCATACGTGACAAGGAACTCTGGTGTAACAGTGTTATAACCTAATGTCTAAAGCAGTACACATTTTGAAGATGACAATCCGTTTTTTGGTGTAAATATGACAATCCGTTTTTTGGTGTAAATATGACAAGGATGGTAAATCAGATAATATCCGAAAACTTGAAAGTTTTCGCCGTCCTGGAGCTGGAATCGAATCCGCGTCTACCGGATAGAGCCCGAGTATGCTAACCACTGCACCACCCAGAACGACCAAGTCTCAAGTTTCCGATAAATTTGAATATAACCATCACAGGATTCGCTAGTCGAAGCAACTGGTATTCATGCCGGTTGCTTCAACTAGGAAATCTTGTTTCAACTAGCAACTAAAAGAACGACCAAGTTTCAAGTTGCTTCAACTAACAATTTTTGTTTTTTGTTTCTCATACTGAATGCCAGTTGCTTCGACTAGCGAATCATGTGATGGTTATATTCAAATTAATCAGAAACTTGAGACCTGGTCGTTCTGGGTGATGTAGTGGTTAGCATACTCGAGCTCTATCCGGGAGACTCGGGTTCGATTCCAGCTCCAGGACGACGAAAATTTTCAAGTTTTAGGATATTATCTGATTTACCATCCTTGTCATATTTACACCAAAAAAAAAAAAAAACGGATTGTCATCTTCAAATTTGTATTGTATGGTGTGAACCCGTATTCCATTCATGATGTTTGAAGCAGTGTTACCAAAGACGTTTGCCTGAAATCAGTAGACTGCAGCAAAAATAAACAGTACGAGTAAGTAGATCTGTCATTTTTTGGCTTGAAATATGCACCACTTGATATATTTAATATAGCATTGGATGTAATATCAATGCAAAGGAACATTCGAAACTACTGATATTTAAAATAATGCCACACTCTTCTATTCAGCAACTTAATAAAAATCAAACTAATGTGACCTTGGTTCACTTTTTTACATGATATTACTAATGATCAGCTTACAAAATAATGCACATTATTAAAACAAATTTTGGGTAGACAGTGATGACCTTAGCCCTCACATAGTCACAAATGTATCAGCCTAATTTGTTGTCTTTCAAAAAATACATATATTTATAAACTTACATTTCTTTCTGAAGAATACCCAGATATTCTCAAAAGAAGTGAAACAACTCCTACACTCATAAAGTGTCATTAACACAAATATCTAACTATAAACGTTTTTGTAATATTTTGGGTTTCAGCAAAATACTGGACGGAATCTTTGTATAACTGACAAATTAGCTATCTAGATTTTAAAATTTTAAGCGGCCGATGTTTCTGAATCAAGTTGTGCCCATTCTTTTCTAAGGTTAATAAACAAATACATCGCTCTTTCCACGTTTTACCAACACACAGCTACCGAAAATTTGTTATTCGGTCACCGCCGGGGAATAGAACTCCGGATCTCTCGATATCTAGCCGAGCGCGTTATCCTTACACCACGGTGGTCAACAATCCACGGCGCTATGTGTGTTTTTCAGTCAGCTTCTGACATCATAAATCAATAAGATGGGCACAGCTACTGAGACGTAAGATGGGCACATCTACTGATCTGGTGGGCATTAACGGCACTGGCTATATATTAATTATAGCAGTCAAATCCAAAGGACGAGATCCAAAGTGAAAATCCTCAAATACGTGGCATCAGTGAATAAGCAAATACATCGCTCTTTCCACGTTTTATCAACACACAGCAACCGAAAAAATGTTATTCTTTCACCGCCGGGGAATTGAACTCCGGATCTCTCGATATCTAGCCGAGGGCGTTAGCCTTACACCTTTTTTTTTCGGGATTCAATTCCCCGGCAGTGACCGAATAACAATTTTTTGGTTGCTGTGTGTTGGTAAAACGTAGAAAGAGCGATGTATTTGTTTATACACTGACGCCACGTATTTGAAGGATTTTTACTTCTCTAAGGTTCCCAAACAGAAATTATTCACATAGCAACTGGATTCTACGAGAGCTACGAGAAATCAATACCTTTACTCCTCCTACGTCAGCAGTACGAAACAGAAACTTGTCGCTCGTGATAAGATCTCACTTCTATAGTCTGTTTCATGACCCTAGACTTTGATGGGGAAGGGCTTGATCCCCAGGCATGGACAACGTGCTACTGGGTAGAAACGAGTGCCTCAAACATATTCTCTCTTTCTTTTTATAGTTTAGTCAATATTGTTATAGCCATTTTAGCAGATAATTGGTTAGGAAGGATTAGTATCAATCATCCTCCTAAATGACCACTTTGGAAAACAGGATGGTTCTTTTGGAGTGGTCATTTAATGTCAATCATTCCCCTAAATGACCACTTTGAGAAGCTAAGGAGAAATCATCGCTCTCTGATGAGCCAGTTCACTCATTCCAGACGCGCTCGACACACTTCTTATTCAGCGAATATATTTGTTTGAGCTGTTTGCAGCCAATTTTGCTAACCCCGAGTTAATTCGTTCCGGCCGGTTAAAGGGTTAAAAAATCATCATAATCCGTATGGATTTGTAAAACAATAATCTAATAAACAGACGGAATTGTAAAAATTTGAAGTCCCGTTAGCCTTTTCTCCTCAGACGAGTGCAGCTTTGATTATTATAAATTGGATCAGTAAACAGTGAGCATGGAAAGGATGAGGACATAGTCTTCAAGACAGCATGTTCTTGAGTGATGTTAGATAAACCACACATGTACTACCTTTCCCGTGTTTCCTTCACTGGTCATCTAGTATCTCTTAAAACCATTCACCTACTGAAATCTGAGTGAAAGACAGAAATGGAGGCAAACACGTAGCTTTCTCTACCTCATTTCCATGTGATTTTCCTATCAGGAAGCCTAGCCTAAATATTTTACCTTCCTGCTCTAAGGGCTGTTTAATACTCGAAGTCAGACATTCCGTTCCCTTCCTAAAATTCTCTCCTACAGCATTCATTCATACTTAACCAATACACACACGCACAAAGGATTTCGTTAAACTAACTTGGAAATTTTTTGACTTCCCTAAGACATTCGCTAAAAGTAATCATAAATTTTAAAACTTATGCTGTATAACGTTAATTATACTGTATAGCATTAAACGTGTATCATGCATATTATTTTAGAGTTTATAGGGGAAAATATCTGCCAAAAATTACATCATAAACCAAGAACTTATGCATAACAGTTGAAAATTCAGGTGGTTACCCTAAAACCCAGAAAAATCAGTAGATTTCAGTGATTTACGAAAATCTATAGTTAGACAGGAGTCAAAATCAGAAAATCTACTGATAAATCAGTAGAATGGCAACACAAAGTTACAGGCAGAAAGTTAAAGAACGCCAACATGTGTCCTGTGGTTCTCAGTTTTAATTTAATTTTTGATCTACAGGGAGAGTTAATAGAATGAAAATTTCTACTAGTGAGGCTGATATTTTTGAGAGAAGGCTTCAGTACTCACATTACTTTGTTTTGTTTTTAATTCTCATACTGAGTAGCGTTAGTAACAAATCCTTTGACTTACCATGTTTTCTCTGTTAATGAAATTATGGAGGTATAAAGCGTTGACCCACCAGTTCTGCTTGCACCAGGCATCATACATAACGGTCGCCTCTTTCCATGCCGGCCCAGAGCCCATGTACGTCAGGATATTCGCAGAAAAAGCTATCACAACCATCATCAATACAGTCATCCTGCAAGAAATAAATACTTAGTTTTCTTTTGAAATCAGTGCAAAATCTTAAGCATTAAGACAAAAGTCTGTTTCTGAGCACGCAACAAAGGCATTTAATAATTACAAAGCGAAGGAATAAATGAAGAAAAACCTTTTGTTTGCGGGGTTGAACAATACAATAATTTTAAGTTTTCGCCCAAGTACAGCTAAGCCAGCGGCTCTTATAACTGAAAGCATTACAACTCATTTATAATGCCATCATAAGTGGATGGCATGCTTGCTTCCGAAGCCGGTGAGCCACAGATAATTCGAGGTTCATGGTGTATTCTGAACAACAGATGTTCAAAAGCAGTAGTTATTCTTAGTATTTTGTGTAGAAAACTGATTGGATTTGTAATTGGACAAGGCAGTTTTGTTTTTATCGCTAACCCAATTAGTTTACGATGCGAAATACCATATACAACAGCTATACGTAAGTTCTGTCCGTTTAGGCTCTGCCTATTCTCGTCGCTAGATGAACACGGGAAACAAAAATGTGATCCATTTACGATGACGTCATGAACAAGTTGTTAAGCTTTTATTTACAAGGGGGCGTTGATTAAGCACAGGCAGGACACTTTCGGTCAAAGTAAAAGATTTCTCGATTGATGGCGTCCAAGAATAGCATTCCATCTCAAGCCTTTCCTGCCTGGTCCCGTTACGTTTCTGAATGTGATCACAATAGAATTAGATGTTCCGTTTGCTTTTTGTTTGCGGTGTTCCGTTTGATGTTGATTTTGCGCTCAACTACAGCAGATCTGGTAATCTGGGAAGTTCCATTCAAACAAAGAAGGACTCTTGACGTGACGATTTTCAACAATACCATTCCATCTGGAATCTCTTCTGGGACGTGTCGTTGCATTTTTGAATGTCACATTTAGAATTTGCTTCTCCGTTGTTGCAATCGGGGTATTCCCCTATGCAGATTCTTTGGATTAGGTTGTTATTTTCCTGGAGGTAGTCACATGTAGAATCTTTGTGCTCTCTTGCCATAACATTGGATACGGTCAGACCAAACGTTTTTGTGTGTTGTAATCATCGTTTTTAATGTTCTCGGATACTATCGTATCTGGAATCCGTGTTTTATATCTTCATATCTTAGGATATGACCATTCGTAGAGTTTGTTTTATATAATTCGCAAATTAATTAACGTACGATGGAATAAGACTTTTTTCTATAGAAAAAAACTCAAAAAAAAAAAAAAAACGATAAACCGATTGGACCGAAGTGGATTCGCCGCTGTGTGTTTTCACCCGTCTGTTTCGTGTATAATGCTGGTGTGTGGTAGAGAAAACTCAAGAGATTTGTTTAGGCACTGGGCTTCATGTGAATTTCAAAGCGCCCGAGTAAGAACTGGTTCCTGCCATTTCAACAACAAACTTACCCGTTTAATCCAAGAGATATGTAATTGTAATGCTAAATGGTTGCTGCCATCCCAGGTACAATTAGGCGTTCATATACTGTATAACTATAGCTTTAAACCCAGAACTACGTATGTAGAATTAGCCAAAAGCAAAAACATCAAAATGCCACGCAAATGCGAAGTTGAGCGCAAAAAGAGCTGCAGAAGCTGGAAAGACTGGCAGAACAGGAAATTTGTGGACCCAAGAAATCCCGAACTACCAATGCAGTTACATTACCATCTACTCTTATTGCTAACAGTTGCAATTGTAATTTTTTCAATTCACACGACTAGTCTACTATGTTAACATTAATTACATACCAAAATCAATGTTCAATCACCTTTAATTCAGAAGTATTGAAAACGAACACAAAAGTATACTAGCTTCGCTGAGCACAAAAATGACTACCCACTTCAGCGCGCTGTCACGAACTCCCATTGATCCGCCGGCCCCACCACTTATAATTGTCACTAGATGTTATCTATGTGCTATCCAAACGATATTTTTAGATATTCCGCTGTTGCCACGCCTCCGATAAACCCGGATTTATTAGGAGTTGAAATCGGTTAAACAATTATGTCGCGTCCACCGCTAATCTGTATCGTACCATAAGACGTAGTTTTACGTCAAAAAGTCTTACACCATCTTACATTATTTCATGTCGCACATACAGAAAAGTTTATCTTTCAGTGCGAGTATGTGATTTTTTTAATCGATGTAAATGAATTCCTGACTTTCTCATAGCATTTTGCAATGTTCCTTAGGAAAGGCGCAAACCTAATCCAGGAGCATTTGAAACAATAACCCCCAAATCCTCTCTAATACAGAGGGCAGTACGCTAATTAATATGATCATATTTCAAACTACGACCTATGGGGTATTTTATCTATCTATCAGGAATATTATGGGAACAATCATTCGTTCGGACAAAAGTAACCCATCTGTTTGATTCAAGATTATGTCCTCCCATTGGTCACGTGTTCAAGCTCGCCTCTGCCACTCGAGTAGCTGAAAGCGCAGAGTGGTGTGTGAAGTAGAAATGTGAAAGAGCCTTGTTTTTTATGCTAGTCTGTCAACTGCATCATTTAAATTTCTGAGCTTAGAAAAAAACTTACGGGAATTTTAATCTGCACACAGTGATTTAGGAATCGAATCGTATTTAGTTTATTATATTTTTAATAGGGCTCCTTCGTGATAGCAACCTGAGTTAACGAATAAAACCATAGCAGTATATTTTGCGTGGATTTTACTTCAAGTTGTACGGTACTACTCTTGAGATTTTTTCATAGGTGAACATGATGCATTTTGTTTTAAATATTTTCATAAACCTAATTTCAAGTGAAAAGTAGTATTATAAGCAATACGCCTATTTTTTGATATTCCACCACCAATAGCAAATTTTTTCTGTCTCTGTGGGTCACGGTTCTTCAGACCAGGAGTCTAGCTTCCAGGCACTAAACGAAAACTCTATTCCACAGGAAAGAATATCTGAGCCATTGTAGCTCTGATCAACCAGAAGTGTTCTTTTGTGGGGTAAAGTACGGGAACCATATGATTGAACTTATAAGACACAAACTGACTTTATTGGAAGACCTTTAAATACGAGGGTTGGAATTTTAATAGTGGCAACTGCATAAGTGCTACAGATACAAAACGCATACCTGCTTCAAATGTTTACAGTCCGTTAATCACCAGCATTGTGTAACACCCGTTGCCAGTGATGTGAAAGTCGTAGGATGCCGTTGGCAGTGCCTATTCGGTTGATCGTTCGTACAGAGCGGTCTACTGCGTGAAAAATGTCTTGGAAAGTTCTGAATGGAATGCCGCGAAGTGATTCTTTCATTTTAGGGATTAAGTCACAGGGGGTCAGGAAAGTACGGAGGTTGGTAAAACACTTCCCATCTGCATCGAGTGAACAACTGATCCACAGCATATGCAACATGCGCTCGAGCATCGTCATGCAAAATGATGGGTGGGTTCTGCATAAAGTGTGTCCGCTTTTTCCTCAAATCTGGTCGTAGATTTTGTTCCAAAAATTTGGAGTAATACTCTGCAGTGACGGTCTGGCGTTGGGGTACGGCATGCCTCAGGATAACACCACCACAGTCGTACACGAGAATAACCATAGCCTTTACATGTTCCGACGAAATTTAGATTTGCGCGGTGAACCGTAATGACGCTACTCGTTAGATTGGCGTTTCATTTCAGGCTCATATGATCTAGCCCATGTCTCATCCAACGTAATGATACGGCGAAGGAAAGCTTCTCCTTCGCGCTCCTAGCATTCCAACTGGATACGAGCAGCTTCGTATCGTTGCCATTTCTGGATCTCAGTCAGAGCGTGCGGAACCCACCGCAATGCAATTTTCCTTATTTCCATGCGTTGCTTCACAATGGGTAGCTCAGCTGTATGCGACACTCCTGTCTGATTGGCTAATTGACAAATCGTAAAGCGCCAATCTGTCTCCAGTAATACGGAAACAGCACTCACTGTTCTTCACTTACACTAGGACGACCTGGCGGAGGCTCATCTTTCACATTTTGGCGTCCATCATTGAAGGCTTTTACCCATCTTGCAACTGTTCTGTACAGTAATGCAGATTCTCCACAAGCCTCTAAAAGTCTTTGATGACACTGTCGTTACTCGTGCAGTACGACCTCTGGCACTTTGAATTTTTATCCAACACCGCTGCTCCAATTTCGAAAACATCGGGACTAGACCGACGGGTAGCAACAGCTCATGTTCTCGTTACTGCTCAGGCGCATGCAGTTGGCAAGGCGAGTCCATTTCACAATGAGGTGTTCTAAGTATCCTATACTAACGTGTGGCGTAAGCAGCATAAACTTGTTGCGTTCCGCTTCTATTCTACAGATGTGTTGCCACTATTAAAATTCCAACCCTCGTATCAACTTCCCTACCTTGGGTTACACCGAAGTCTTCACAACCGCATTCCAAATATGTTTGAAACTGATCAGATTAAAGAAATTTGTAGTGTTGGCCATTAAGGAGACAAAGATTTCAGAAAACCCATTTGCCGATTTGTTGCCATCTCCTCTACTTCAGAAATTCATAATGAGTGATCAACAGAACGACAGTTTGCAGGATATTTACGGTGTTTTTTCTTTCTTTTTTGAGATAGGTAAAATGCAAGTCAACGTGGAGAAAGTCATCGTGGCAATACGAACAGTTATTCAAAGGTATTTTAAATTGGACAGTAAGCCATCAAAATAGTAAACGAATTTGAAAAGTTTTCCTGTTTATCACCACTACAAAACTGAATTAATTAGATAGCTCGGATCAATTGGAAACACTGAAGGCATTGCCCAAGAATTCGTGGGTCAATTTGTTTAGAACAAAGAGAGTAAACGTCTGTTCGGACCTCTATCTTCGGATACACATTCATTGCAGTTGTCATAGGAAATTGGATCGTCATAATCAACTTAGACCACACAGCTGAATAGATGAGTGCTACTGGAATGTTCGTGTATATACAGTATGGCTTACTAAACACTACATACAAACCGCTCTTCTTAAGAAATTCACTTAAAGTGTCACAAAAGTTACGCAAATAACATCCAAAGATATTACTCACTGTTCTTTTCCTTTATTCGAGAAATTCTCATAAAGGCTGTTCATGCAGAAAGTTACTGTTCGAACAAGCTTAAATTAATCACACTATTATTAACACTATAGAACAATCAAAAACAAACGTTAGTAGGCAGAATACTTTTTAACTCCAAACGTTAAACATATGACAGCACTCAATAGGCTACGCAGCCTTCAAATAACTTCAAGTAAAACAACGCTGCTTTCAAGATTATAGCATTATAATATCCACCATCCTCCTTTATGGCTGCTGCTTCACATTATGTCTCTTCCAGTTCTTATCGGTCACATGCATACGTCATACTCTCTGACCTCAGAAGTGTTGCCAACTTCATTTCGCGAGAGAGAAGATATAACGTTAAATTTGAAAAACGCTAAAAGAGAATGAACTCAAATTTACATAGAGAAAGCAACTAAAAATGAAAGTTAAATTAGAGTATATGCCACACTACTTGCAGAGTTCGCTGAAGATACTGCTGCTCCAACAAAGGATATATTGATTTTGTTGTCTTCAAATCATAAATAAGAATGATCTTTTTTAAAAGCGTAAATAAATGAGCTTGAAAACGTTTTTGAATTTCTCACCTGATGTACCTGTGCAAGTAGAAAAACAATATGTTGAAGCGACCACTGTTTTTCGCCATCTCTCTCAAAAGGTTGTGTGCTACTAGGAATCCACTAGAAAACAGGATAAAGAATCTTCAATGAGTTTTGTTTTCTCTCGAACTTAATACGCCTAACACGAAGAGTATTACATTCAAACTGAATAAATGCACCCACTTAACAATATATAACTATTACTCTAGGAACTAGGATGAAAAAAAAATGATAACTATAAACGCTAAAATGACATAATTGATATTTTTTTTATTGACAATTCTCATAAAGCCCTTGGAGAAATTAAGTTCTGACCTTGTGAAAACACAAATTTTGAAATATCGTGATGGGACAAATGCATGGTAACAATACAAGTACTCTCAGACTGAACACATTTAAGGAGACAAGGGGCCCGGGGCTCAACAGTATTTTGGGGCCTCAGTATTACGGTCCCAAAATACATCTGAGATTTCACTATGGATGGATGAATAAAAATACCCGGGAGAAAACATGCCCAAAGTATGATGAGGAATCCATAAAAATATCCCCGCCGTATTGAAGTGTGCATCCCACGATTCATGGATGAATCAGTGGTAGCAAGAAATGTAAAAATGCATGGTTGAAAAATAGATGCCAGTTCAGTTTTGATTTAATTCTCCCTTTCCCCAGGATTGAGTTCAGCTTGTTGAAATTATATCGAAGCAGTGGGCAAAATAATATGATCCAAATATCATGATTAAAACGAATTCTTAATGTGTGAAAATTTCCCCCAATTACAGATGTATATATAAAAAAAAAACTTATGTAATGCTTTCAAAAGATTTGAGGATGGCCTGGGGGTGCGACTATATTTTTTACGGAATCCTCCTAAAAAAGCGAAAAGAAATAGATATTTTTTTTCACAAGGCAGTTTTTTTTTCTATGCTATCTGCAAAAAAAAAAAAAATACCACTGTAGAACTGGCAATTCTTGAAGCATCCTGCATAATTCTAGGGCCCCTTGAAAATGCGGGGCCGCGTGCTGCATACCCCTAGCTCCCTTCTTAAATGGGCTCTGCTGTCAGATGCGTACAATGCGGTGAACATTGTTGGAAAAATTCGACGTGAGGTACTGTGTGACGAGCAGCGTGGAAAGAAAAAGGTTTTTTGTTCTCTAGCGAAAAACATATCGAAATGTTTTCCGGTATTCTTCTGATACATATACACACAAACTGTAGCGCATTTTTTGACGGAAGAGTGGAGGACGCCCTTCTATGAATCGAAGACAAATAGAAAATTAACTCTAGTGCCGAGAAATGTCGTTAAAGAAATGACCGATTGTGACCTTGGAGAACAGTGGACTTAAAATTTTTAAGTGGTTACAAGATGAACTATGTCTTATAGAACTGGTTAATCTAATGGGAGCTTATTTCCTTTCTGTAGAGTTGCGTTAAGACATTGAGCTTGAATCTCAAGTTATTAATAAACAAGCCCAGAAGCTGGCACAAGTTACGAGGTTAATGTCCATGTAACCATCCGTGTCTACTGCGTCAAGGAATTATAGAAGAGAGGGGGTGGGGTGAGGAGAGGAAAACTTCTTTTTGTAACCCAATTTTTTTCCATTCTTCTACGTATTTTATTCTTTTTCTCTCTCTAGCTGTGGACCACAGCGAAAACGGTCGGGGTTGCATTATTCTTCCAACTAAAGGAATAACACGAACACAGAATTTTTTTTTTTGTATAGATGTATGGCTGCGTAAGACCTATTTAATGGTCAGCAACTGAAATGCTTTTTCTCTTTTTTGAAACTGCTTGTCATACCAATGCAAAATTATTCAACTAACAGTGAAGCAAGCTGCATATGTATACCAGCGCGAAACAGTTTAGTTTCTGCTCGCAGACTGTTTGAAGGCAACAAAGCAAGCTTGCGACTAAGTGATTAGGAGAGACTTATCAGACTGCTTTCACGAGACACTGTGTCACGGGTGCACCGTGAGTACATCAAATCCGGAAAACAATCCCTGCAAGGGCCAACTGCCATGGACAACAGCGTGTGGATGAGCGGTGTCATCGTCGGCTAGCTCGCATTTTAACAGCGGATAGACGGGCCACAGTGCAAGAAATCACTCGACAATTTAACGCTGGTGCACAAAAACGTGTAGGCAGCCACATCATCCAGAACCATCTCCTCCCTATGGGGTACAGAAGCCATCGTCCCACAAGGGTACCGCTGCTGACCGCACATCACAGGGTGCAAAGATTAGTATGGGCGCGGGAACACCGCCACTGGACCCTAAACATGTGGAAAAATGTTGCCTGGACTGATAAGTCGAGATTCAGGTTGGTACATGCGGATGGCAGCATACGAGTACGGTGCAAACCACATGAAGCGACGGATCCTTCTTGCCAGCAGAGTACTCTTCAAGCTGGTGGGGGTGGCATTCTCTCCTGGGACTGTTTGCGTGGACTGAAATGGGACCCCTGGTACGTGTGACATCGTCCCTCACAGGTCAACGTTACCGGGATACCCTGGGCGACCATTTGCTCCCGTTTGGGCGTTTTCAACATCCCACTGGGGACCTCATCCTGCAACAAGACAATGCACATTGCCATCGCTCTCGAATTGTATCCGAATGGTTGGATGAACACTCCACTGACGTGACTTCGCTTCCTTGGCCAGCTAGGTCACCTGATCTCAATATCATCGAGCACATCTGGGATACCATCGAGAGAGATGTTCGAGGCTCTGACCCCCTGCATCAAATCTTCGTAAACTGTGGGAGCTTGTTCAGGGGTCGTGGATCCGTATGGCTTCCCAACGCTTCCGGTGTCGTGTCGAGTCCATGCCGAGACGAATCACCGCCGTCATTAGGGCGAAAGGTGGTGCTACACGTTACTAGACAGGTATCTCTAATTCAATTGCTCTTCAGTGTAGTTGAAGTTATTTAACGTTTTGACTAACTCTTGTCGAAACGTCCGATAGTTCGGGTTTTTCTTAAACTGCTGCCACTTTCTAACAGAAAAGGATTCTTTCCGGGAAAAAGTATCATTCTACAAACATTGCTTTGATACCTTTTTGATTTGCTTTTGTCTTCTGGAATAAATTAAATGTCGATAAATATGAATGAGAAATTTCATCACATGTTTTTGCAGAATGCTCTGTCAGGTACTCTCATTTAACGTTTCCTTATGATACACGAACAAAATAATTCCAGTTACCTTCGTTAGTCATTGTGTGTGTTGGTTTTGGACGTTTCTGTGTTCGTTAAAAAATGAATAGTTCTGAACACTTCTGTGTTAATTATAAACTGAATAGGTTTAAACATTTCTGTGTTCATACAAAACAAATACCACCGTCTATGTACGGTATTTAATAAAAGATCAAAGCTATTTACAGATTAAAACCTCCACTAGCACTTTCGGGGTAACATTTACCCCATCATCAGGTGGAACAGAGAGGTAATGCAGTACTCGCGTAGACTTTTATAGGAGTGCAGCAATGCACCATGGTATAGTTCTCAAGCGTCACAAGGTTAAGGTGTTGCCATCGTAACTGAGTAATACATGCAACTCTAGTTACACATGATAATACAGGGTAAATGTTAGCCCGAAAGTGCTAGTGGATGTTTTAATCTGTAAATAGCTTTCATCTTTTATTAAATATCGTACATAGACGGTGGTATTTGTTTGTAATGACATGTTGTACGAATTGTGCTTTTATCTACACTTCTGTGTTCATTATATCATTGCAAATTGAATAAGTCTGAAAACTTCTGTGTTCATTATAAATTAAATAGGTTTGAACGCTTTTAAGTTAATTATAAATTGAATAGCTCTGAACACTTCTGTGTTAATTTTAAATTGAATAGGTGGTTTGAAAGCTTCTGTGTTGATTATAAATTGAGTAGGTTTGAACGCTTCTGTGTTGATTATAAATTGAGTAGGTTTGAACGCTTCTGTGTTAATTATAAATTGAATAGGTTCAACTAGCACAGGTCATAATAATGACATGCTGAATGACAGATGAGGTCATCATCTGTCATTCATTTGTTCTTGCATGATATAATCACTGAAGTAGCATAATTTAACCCATTAGTGATTATTACATATCTGAAACGTCGTTAGTCGCGTATTCGGATAATAAATTTTTCTGCGATATATGTATATAAATTCTAAAACTGCATTAAATATAATACTTTACACAATAGAAGTAAATACAGTTATAAGGTTATTGTGCAATGGAATTGTTTTACTTGGGTAACTTACTAAGACTGTACACTTTCACACAGGTAAGTCACGTATCATTGTAATTTAAATTACAGCATTTACAGATTGAGAAATCTGATTTAGCACGCAAAATTTGGACCCGATTCTGTCAACATTATCTAGTACCAAAACTTCTGCCAGTTTAGAACTGCTTCTTAGTAACATCCGGAACACAACTCTGGCAGAACTTCAAGTGGAAAACAGCTGTCTGAGATTCTGTTGCCGCTAAACAACATAAATGGGACGGTTTATGTTGAAGGCAAAATGATCACTACTTTTATGACTTTCATTACAGCCTTATATACATCCAAGAAAAAAAGTAACTACATTTGAAGACCATATTTTCTCGTTTAACACTCTCTAAGATACTGCCAGAACTCCAGTGATTTTTGAATCACCATTGGTTTTCTACAACCTGCAAAGTTTAAGGATTGCCTTATCGATCCCTTTATGTAAGATTTATAGATTTTTTTATTTTGTGCACACACACATGAATCCGCCATTTATAGTCCCATTTTTGTTAATAATTCGGCATTCTTCTTACTCGTGGCAGTAAAAGAAATATTAATTCAGCATATTAACCTTACATTCATTAAAAAGTCGGCAAAGAACTTTGCTGCTCTTTTGTACTTAACTAGAACGTTAATATATGCCCAAATCTTCAATGAAACGATCTGAAGAGAATTTTTTCATTTTTCATGAGTGCCCTCGTTTTGCGAATTTGTTATAGATCATGTTGTATCTCCCGGAGAAAAAGTTAATCTCAAACAAGTGTTTTACTAAAACGTGATGAGCTATGTGCGTCCTTATTTATGACGCTATCACTGATGTATGTATAGCTTAAAATACGTAACTGTCAGTTGAAGTACGATATACACACGTATGGAAAAACCAAAGCTACCAACGCGAAAAGTAGGACATCTGTCGATATGAATGTGCATCACAAGGTGCATTTGTCTTCAGTTTCTTCCACAGACGGGTCTAGTAATATTCGTCAAACGACGGCTGATCCAATGGAGATTAGTCCAATATCGATTTGTCCAAAGAGCTACTAGTACGAAACAAAGCTCATCCGTTTTGGAGCTATATTCATGAGAGTACCAGTATTCCAAAAAATGTAAAAATTGTGGTTATGGATATTTTTTTCCAGATTCGTTGTTTGCCTGTTTTCTTTTGGAGAAAGAAAACGTGCTGATGCTGTGCACATTATCGTATGTAGTGCTGAGATACGAACCAGTCAATCGACTTCGATATTTCTTTTCCGCATTAAATGATGGGAAAGATAAGTTTTCACATCGGCATTTGACCAATCGTACCAATGGATCAATTGTCCTCTTCGGACGAACCACCTGAGATTCGGTACTTCAGCGTCTAGCAGCAGGATTAAAAAAGAAATTTGTCAAGATTATCGCTGCCAAAGATTATAACCCTGACCAAGATGATCTACAAGTTTTTTCAGACATAATATAGAGTTTGTATACAATGGTCGGTATGAAAGTAATGCCTCCCATGTCTTTATTCAGAAAATTTAATTACAACACCGATGACTTTTACCTGGGTTAATTTTGAATGTTCAGCAAACTTTGCTATTTTCCCTCATAGTCTCTGCGATTTTGAATACATTTTATCTAACGCTGTGTAAGACGCCATACGCAGGTCTCTTAAAGCTCCTTACTTAAACGTCGGAGCTCCTCACAAACACTGTTGTTCTACCATCATGTATTTCTATAATATTTCTTTGTCAAAGATAGAAGTCGATACCAGAAGGCTTTGTAACATCGGTTTGCGTGAAATTTATGTACAACCTATCGGTACTAAATCTGTCTAAAACGGCGGTAAATTACGAAACGGAACATAAAAGGGATACCGCTGTCCTTGTGAGCTCAACATGCTTCAAATAATGACCGAACTTGCTAATGCTATTTGCCACACGGATGTGAAATCTGAGAAATGTTGAGACGTCTTAGGCTAAAATAATATAGATCTGTTCAATTACGAACTCTACTCTTTACAGACATACCTCAGAAAGAAGAATGTATCCACTGCAAATGTTCCGTTCGCGAAAGGCTGCGCCAAGAAGGATATTGACTCCGCTGATAAAACATCGGCACGTCCTGCGAAAAATTATGGAAGGTAAGAGAGTAGACGCTCATAACTTACAAAGAAAGCATCAGTAACAGAGATTGCAGGCAAACAATACTAGAAACAGTTAAAGTTACGTGAATTAGAGGTGTTCGTTTGAACTAACTGCAGTGTATACATAGAAATACAGCATTGTTATTAACTGATGTAAATCAAAATCAATTACAGCCGTAGTTGAAGTGGCATAACCGCATAACTGAAAAAAATTCTCCCAGTGGAGGGTAACCTCTAAAATAAATTTACAATGAAACGTCAAAGCTAAATTTTCGAACCAAAATATAACGTAGGAAAGAGAGGGAAGGAGGATAGTCCCAAAGTTTCGCCGAATACACTTTACTTCTGTGATACAGATCCCTGAAGAGCTGCTATGATTTCGTACTCTTCGTGAGTCACCATCAGAAGTTCTCACGTTCAAGTGGTCACTAACTTCGTTCTTTCAGTTTGGCTGCTAACTTGCCATCATTCTCTTTCCCTTGGTTTTTGCTTTCAGAATTCTTCTCTTGAGAAGTGCTTTCTCTTGTATTAATTTTTGCCTTTAACTCCCTAAAGAAGCCCTTACATCTTCCCAAGGTGAATAGACTTATTAGGTTTGCTCGTACGGGATGAGCTTTCCTGAAGAGCATTCCCTCTGACGCCACATGTCTTACAAGAGAACCCAGCAAACATGAGAGTTGTCTGCTGTCTATTGACACTCAGGCAGTTTGTTTTTAGAAGCAATGTGTTCGTGTAATCACTTCCTATATATAAAATTTGTTCTGTAATAAATGAATTTTTAATTATTTGTCTCCCAACTTGATTATCACTAAGTATCAACATGGTCTCAGAGAAAAATCAAATGATTTCTTATGCAAAATACTGTTAATAAACAAATGCACTGGAAGCACTCAGTTGGGGTACCCCAGGGGCCCGGGCCCTCCCCATGAGGTATCTTCGTTCTTTGTTATTGGTTGGTTACTTTTAAATATATTTGTATATGTTCTTAAGTATGTATTGTATTAATGATTGGAAAGGTACTTTAATATGGCGGAGATACTTTTATGGCTTCCCAGTATTTTGGGAGATGTTTTCTCCGGTGTGTTTTTATTTGCATCTTCAATATTTGGCGCCACTCACATAAAGAAATCCTCCGGGTGTCACTGAACAAACGTGAATAATAACATACCTGAGAAAATATTTTCTTTCTTCATGTAGTTATCTTCAGAAGCTTGCGTTTTCTATCCTTTTTTTTTCTCTTTCTGCTGCAAACTGTTGAGCCTCATTCGAATCATAGTACGTGTTTTGATGAAAAGTTTAATTCCTTGGCCGAATTTTAGAGATCTCTCTTTTTTTTCTATTGCATCTGATACGTTCCTCGTAATACTTTTCATATTTTTAATTTCATGTTCGTCATTGATTTGGAGGAACATCCGCTCGATGCCTTTTCTGCGCAACTCCAATAGTTCACTTTGCAAATCCCTTTCATAGTCGCCTGTAGCCATAGTCCTTTCGCAAAATGTTTGGAGCAAATAGTAGCATTCTGGATAAAAAAAATCATCACCTCGTTTACAGCGTGATTTCCGTAACTTGCAGAGCTCAATCACTTTCGGAAATCTATGGAATGTAATCGGCGATCTTTTGGTATTCCTATAGTTATTCTTGCAATCTACAGCAGCTCAGAAACTTGAAGGTATCTCAGAAGAATAAACGATTTGCAAAAAAGCTTAGCTATTCTACTAAGTACATATATACTAAAATTATTCAAGCAGAAGAAAAAAGTTCTTTAAACAAAAGTCAAATGACATTTGCAACTGCTTTGATCTCCGATGCACCAAACCAGTTAGTTTGAAAACAGCTGACCTATTCAGACCATCTCTTCTGCACTCCCGCGAAGTGGGAGCTTTACAGGTGTCTCACGGGTATAACCTTGTATGCATCTTTCCATCATCTACCTGAGAAAGCCTGAGGTTTTCTAACTCCCTCAGGTAATTCGCCATAATGAGCTATTTGGTACATTCAAATCAGCATAATCACTTTCTTTCTCTCTTAATCTCAAAGTTTCTAGATCCCCTATATATTCCTCGGTTGTACCAGTGTGACGGATGCCTATGAAGAAGATTTTCCACCGGCATCAGTCATACCGGTATGTAATGCCTTTCGAAAACCTACTCTCGCAGTCCTCTGATTGAAAATCGCTCAAAAACAAGATCCAATTAATAACAAGGAATTGTTAACCAACTATGATCAAAATTGTACAACTATACTAGCAATCCGAATTTCTTGGCTTAGGATAGAAATCAACCAGATGGCTTTTTCAAGGAAGGTATACAGCAAACTGCATAATTTGGACCCAGTTTGCTGTCTACCTTCTTTAAAAAAGCCTACTTTCGTTAAAAAAGCCATCTGATGTGCGAAAGCTTGGAAACTTTGATTTCTATTCTACGCTAAGAAATTTCGATTACTAGTATAGTTATACTATTTTAAACGGGATTCAAGTTATCAAACTCCATGAGGTTTTTCCAAATATTTTGCAATGTAGTCTCAATATCTTTACAAGAATATAATAAAATAAAAAATGCTTACTCAGTCGCACAATCGTCACTACAGTATTTGAAAATGTTCTTTGTTCTGGGCTGTTCAGTGTCTCGTATAATCGCTGTCCTGCATCACCACCCTAAACTCCTTTACGAACTTCTTACACAGTCTATAAAGACGTCCTGGTCTGTAGACTGCACAACAGTAGTCAAGTTAGGAGCCAAAAGCAGAGATTTTTTGCTATCACTGCTAGAAAGTTTATTTCCACATGGCGGAATTATCGAATATGACACTGCCTTCACATCTTCAGGAGGCAGTTTTCCCCATCCACCTGGAACTTTTTTTAGCTCAGCATGCTGTTTTGTAGTCAAATCATAATTCGTAAAGCGAGCAAAGTATTAGTGTTACTGTAGGCCTGAAAGACTCGTAACACGTAATGCATTTGAAATGATGATTGCTGCTATCATTTATACCACAGATTGCTTTATTCCTCTGCTTTCTCTTCGTCCGTCCATTTACATTCACCTCATCACTGAAAGTTATCAGGCGCAGAACACCCGGACAAATAGATCTTTAGATCTTTTCCTCCGTGCTGATCATAGTTTGTAACTGAAGTTCCATTTCGCCCAAGTGGTTGTTCGTCGGATTAAGATTCGGCGAAGGTGAGCTTCAGTTGGTGTTGGGAGCCGGACGTGCATTCTTCGGAACAACTGCCGATATAGGATTGCCTCCAACAATAATAATACGTCTTATCCTGCCATGCTTTGCAACATTGATGTTTCTGTAGATTGTTGTTTGGGTTGGCAAAAGGCTTCTGAGTTATTTCACGCTACTCGAACTGCACGATTCTTGTTGCTGTGGGTACATCCGAACATCCAGCATTGGAGTCTAAATTCTGAATTGCATAGATTCTACTCCGCCTGAAAGTGCGGGACAATGTGTCTTTCTCTTGCATTAGATGATTTCGGTCCAATACCTCTGTTATGCTGATGTTTTCACTTTCAGTGTTCGTTGCCATACAAATTATATCTGGGTTATTCTGTCTCTTCATTTCCCAGTTCAACATGACCTCGTTTTAAGTCCATAACGTTTACTGTTCTCTCTATGTCGCCCTTGCCATTACACTTAGCATTGCTTCCAGATCCATGAGTTTTAGTAGCTGCATTTGTGTTTGGCCCCGCATCCATAATAAATATTCCTAATAGTGTATTTCACGCCTTTTAAGGAATAATAATTTCAATTGATACACTATGTGCATTTTCCGATTTCTCGATTATCTGGATTTTAGCCTCTCTAGGGCCAGGGAAGTTCGAATTATTGTCTGTTTGCTAGAGTTTTGGTATTCTGTCAATCATACAAATCCTCTCCACCATTTTCGGAGTTATATAAACATTTGGGTTTCTAATTCGAGATATATATGATTTAGCTTTTATGTGTGTGCTGAAAAATATTGAGAAAATTTCAACCATTTTGTGTTGAGTTTTACGTAAGATATAAGTAATTTCAATCATTTACTTTTACAGTCATGCTATGTAAAGGATTCAAACATTCACATGCATCGAATGACACGAAGATCTACCAGTCCCTAAAGGTATCGCAATACCACTCGTCGCTTTTTTTTTTTTTCGATCACAAAAGTTGAATTTTTATTTGTCACTCACGTATGTAAAAAATAAAATCATCAATATTTAGGTGTTCTTCACACGGGTACAGGGAGATATAAAATCTCATATGTCGCAGCCATCAGTGCTGGGAAGTAGTATGCTACTATTAGGACGTTACAGTAGTGCGCTACATTTATTGTAGTTTGTAGTGTAGCGTAACTACAAAATAAAAAGTAGTTTTGTTTGTAACGCGCTACAAAAAATCACGTAATTGTAACGAAAATTCGCGCTACATTTTTTCACTACTTTTACGAGGAACAAATTTTAGTGACAGAAGGAATCATTTGCCGAATTCAGCTTGACCTTGGGAAGAACTAATGTTGTCCAACAGGATGCATGACCTTTACAATGCCAGGTCATAGGTCAGATCAGATCATATGTAGAGGAATTTAGGAAGGGAGTGTCTGACCCCAGGTCTTAAAGAACCTTTAAAAATAGGAAGCTAGGAGATTTGGGCTAGAGTGCCCGATAGGAAAGTGACACGGAAGAGAGGTAGAGAGGGGGAGGAAGACGCCCTTATTTATTATCGGGGGCCCAGTACCCGGGGTCCGACGGCTTAACGTACCCATCCGACGCAACGCGAATATTTAGTGGTTCGAGCGTTCGTACCTGCCTGGGATCGAATCTGAGGTTCCTTCGTGGCAGTCATAAACGTTGACCACTAGGTCATACATAGGTCACGATCGTAGATGGAGCATAAAAGAGGCTGACATAATGAGGCTAAGAGACATTTCCGAGGGGTAGGAACAGTCAGAGGCGACTTTAGATCTTTTGGGGCCCTAGGCGCTAAAAGATTTACGGCCCCCTCCCCCTTCTAATCGCCTCAAAAAAAAAGTAAAGTAAAAAAAAAGTTTTTGCGATTTTTAAAATGCCATTCTACCTTCCCATTATCAGAAAGTTTTGTTCAAGAAACATTGCTAGTGTAATCACTTTGTTTGTCCGTACACATCAAACTTTTAGGTTTTAGAAATATTTCAAAAAATATTTTTGTGACTAATAGGAAATCAAAGGACATTAAGTTTGGCACTTAAAATATTCCATATACTTCATGAATTTACCGCTTAAGGGCTGTCAAAGTCAAAAATTTAAAAATTAAACTTCTATTGTGAAGAAACTACTCAAATATTTAAATTTTCTAATTAGTTCGTTAATTTCCTTCTAGAGGTTCTAAGAACAAAGAATTTGGTTTTTACAGATATTTGAAACATTATTTTTGCGAATGGTAGGACATTAACATTAATTAAATTTTGCCCATTTTAAATTTTACTACTAGTGGATAAATTTCCAGCTAGGAGTTCTTTAAATCTAAATACCGTAAATTTTAGCTCTACGCTACAAATAGACCATTTCAGTTACAGCAAAAGTTTTTTTTTTGAATTTGAAACGTTAGGCAAACTGGTTATTTTAGCAACTTTAGTTACAGCAAAAGTTATTTTTGAATTTGATACATTAAACAAAAGTGATTACTTTAGCACCTTTCCATTTGCAAGTTACTTGGCAAATTTAACGCCAAGGGCACTGCAAATGGAATTTCTCTAAATTTATCAGTACGTTGCATATAAATTAATTCTCATAAAATTGGAATGTGTTTCAATTACAAAACGTATATTGCTTCAGCTTTGGGAAATCCTCTTGCTTTTACGTTATGAGCAAATTAGTAGGCAACGAGCAGGATATTAAGCAAAAATAAAATATTTGAAGACATCGACTACTGGAAAAGCTCTCCACATTAGAAAATTCGTGAAAATGCAATTCGTGCACAGTATTTTACTTGAAAAAGGTGGATGGCTTTTCGTGGAGGAGATTTCCTGTGACGAACAATTCCCTAAATTGAAGAGATTCAGTATGACATAGATGAATGTCATGGCCCAAGAAAACTGGACAGTAAGAATTTCATCAGTCAGTGCAGGAAAGTGAGAATATGCAGTTTTTTGAAAGAGTTTGTTCTTAGTATTTTCATCAGAAAAATGAGGTCTGCATTTTTTCTCATTCTATCAAAAAGGTGCGTGAGATATTTTTTCATACCTCCACTGCAGTTATCAGAAATAGAAGCATCAGAATTAAATGCAAAAGATCCGGTTTGAAAAGGGAAGAGTAGAAACCACAGCTTTTCGAGTAAGGGTATCATTGAAACTTTTTTATTTCTTTTTCAAAAGTTAGTTTTATGCCGATTTAAGGAATAGAGAAAGTGAGAATTCTTTATAATTATCAATATTAAGCCAGAAGAGGAGAAAGTAATGGGAAAATGTTGTTGCAATACAATAGAAATTTCTTTTAACACTATTAAATAAAAAGATAGATAGTGTGATATTCTCGAATTTCTTTATTTTTCCAGCGTAAATATTGACTCTTTTAGTTTAGGCTGGTTTAGGGGGATTAGGGCTGAGAAAGAACTTGATTATTCTACCACAAAGGGAAAAAAATAACAGCAAACACCCGGATTACCCTACCACAAAGGGAAAGTTTCTACAAGCACTCCTCATCGTAACTCAAGGGAGAAGGAGGAAAGGGGTTCCAACACAGATGTTTTCCCTTGGATGGAAGTAGCATGACAGCAATTTATACAGCAGGCCAGTTAAGAATTCGCCTTAAACAATAAAAAGTGTAGGAAGCGTGAATACTTCCTTCACCTACCACTAAAAGGAACGCTGGCCGCCCCGGTGGCGCAGTGGTCTAAGCGATGGCCTCTGATCATTCGTCCCAAAGGGGTCCGGGTTCGAATCCCGGTGAGGCATGGATGTTGTGTTTGTCTTTCGGCACTGGCTCTGTCCCTTCCCTGGAACCAGTGGCCCTAAATTAGGGACGGGCGACTGCTTATAGCCCATTGAGTTGCTCACGGTGGTCGTTAAACCTCAAAAAAAAAAAAAAAAGAACGCTAAATTATTTTAACCGTTGCTTTCAACATAAGTACATAAATCGATAAGAACTCGAAAATTCGGAGCAACAGCAGCAGGGGACAGTGACTTTTTGACAAAAGTCACTGTCCCCCCCTTTCAAAAGCAAATGAACGGATCAGCTGCGTTGTTAAGATTGGCGGTACAGCTGCAAACGGTATAAAACAAGCTTGCAGCTGACGGCGATCATATCGCACTGTGAGATTTAATGAAAATGTTGCAGTGGGACAGAACTGACTTTGAGAAAGGAAAGATTGTTGGGTGTTATATTAGTGAGTTGTCCATAAGAAAAACCGAGAGGCGTTTAAACATACACAAGTCAACTGTTTTGGATGTACTGAATAAGTGGAAGACACATAGCGTGCATGAAGCAGCAAAACGTACTGGCAGACCAAAGAAAATCAGTGATAGAGGACGTCGAAGCCTCAGGAGAGTCGTTACAGCTAATCGATGGAGTACTGCACAAGACCTCAGTGTACAGGTGAGTAACAATGCTGGACCGGTATGTACACGTACCATTCGCAGAGAACTTCATTCTAGGGCTTACCTTGGTCGTGCGGCTGCTCATAAGCCTTTGATTTCCACTCAGAATGCTACTCGTCGTTTAGCATGTTGTAAAGAACATTTATCGTGGACCGTAGATCCATGGAAACGGGTCCTATGGGCTGATGAATCCAGATACACGATCCATCAATCTGATGGCTGTGTGTGGGTATGGCGGCAGCTGGGAGAATGCTATTTACAACAGTGTACTGTTACGGCAAGTTTGGAGCTTGCAGTGTACTCGTGTGTGTGTGTGTGGGGGGGGGGGTTTCGTGGTATGATCCCGGCCCATTGGTTATCGTGGACAAACCTATTAACCAGCAAGTCTACCTCGATATTCCGGACAATTATGCCCTACCAACTCTGTGGCAATACCATGGAACCGAGCCTTGTTGGTACCAGCAGGATAATGTAACGAGCCAAAAAGCAAGAACTGTTACGGCGTGGTCTGACTATAATTCCATATCGTCTGTAGACTGGCTAGCACAGAGCCCTGATCTTAATCCCATAGAGCACCTATGGGATGAATTATAGCGCCGCTAAGAAGTTTGGAACCAAGGCCTAGTACTAAGCAACAGTTAGCGGCAACATTATGTACTGAAGAGAAGCGCATACCTATCGCTGTGTTCCAAAACCTTGTCGAAAGCATGTCTCGAAGGGTCAGTGTATGCATTAAGGCCAAAGGTGGACCGACACCGTACTAATGTATGTCAATAAATGCTGTGTCGTGTTTCTCTTCTAGGTGTCCGGTGACTTTTGTTAATAGAGTGTATGTTATTAATATGAGAAAGTAAAATATCAATTGACAATACAAATAAAGTGGCAGCTTTAAGGATCTGTTTGCTTCGATCCGTGGAAACCAAAACCAAACTGGCAATCCAATTATAGGTTTTCGGGTCCCCTCAAGCTTTGGGGCTCTCTGGGGCCCTAGGCGCACGCTTAGTACGCATGGTTGGAAATCCACCCCTGGGAACAGTCATAAAACTGGGAGCCCCTGTAAGCAATCACCTTGAATGTTCGATCCTGTTGTAAGGTCATTCTTTCAGAGAATGCGTAAATGTTCCATTTGCATCTTAGCTTTGAAAGTTGGCGCAATATCTTTGGCTTACCATCTGAGCCTACTTCCTTGTTATATATACACTACCGACTACAAACGACTAACGACTACCGTGAGCAGCTCAATGAGCTATAAGCAGTCGCTTGTCCTAATTTAGGGCCACTGACTCCAGGGCAGGAGGAGAGCCAGTACCTTAAGGCAAACACAACATCCATGCCTCACCGGGATTCGAACCCGGACTCATCTCGGACAAATGATCAGAAGCCATTGCTTAGACCATTGCGCCACCAGGGTGGCCCTTTCAGCAACAAAATCATCACACGGAACTTGAAAACTTCATCTCGAAGCTATTGCTTCACAATTCTTCTTTCTAGTAGTATGAGCTGTGTTTATGTATGCACAGATTATTTATTTATTTACTTTCCATGCATGCATGAACTTTTCTTTTTAATTTCCTTAAAAACACGTCTGAGCATTCATCATTCACTACTAACGGAACCCATGCGTTCCAATTTATTGCGTATTTACAGCATACACTGCACATTGATACATCACTTACTCAGGACAGTAGCAAGCTTTTCTTATCCGGAGGGCGAGACTTGAAATTACGCCTCTTCGAGATCAAAATTATGCCCCTTCGAGATCCACTCAAATAATACGTGGCTTTTACTTTCTCACACACTGTCGTCATACGAAAGTATTACAGTATAATCGTTCAAAAATTGCACTTCAGGTTTTTGACAACTTTATTAAAAATAAAAAAAACTAGGTATATACCCAAGAACCACAGGCTGTAAATACCAAGTAAAGAGTAAACGTTATGTGGACGCCGACAACACAACACTCCACAGAAATGCAGAACGAAGAACAAACCAACGCAGAACGAATGAGTATCGGATCAAAACGTAATAATAGGAAGAAGCTTTAGGGGTAAAATTCCTTTCAAGGTTAAACGCTCAGAGAACTTTCTGCGACAGATCACAAGTAATTGATTAGCTCTTCATATCAACGACATGTTCGGAAAGGTCACGGAGGTAAGGCATATCAACATATTGTTTTCTATGCCTTCATTCACTGTTTTGGAAAATTCTCTTCATAGATATGAGATGTTCACACCTCATAGTGTATGTTACTCTGTACCCTGGCTAACTGCATGGAATAATATATGATATTGTATGAGACTAACAAAAATCTTTAAAAAAATACTGAAGGGTGTAAATTCCTATTTTTAGTTACGACTTCTATTTTTTTTACACCCCTCTCCTCCAGAGCATGAATTTACACCCCTAGAATGACCATTGTGGGAGGGCTACCGCCCACAATGGTTATTGTTCTAAGTGTAGGGCATCGTGGTAGTTACGGCCCTGCACTTACTACGATTGATATTACTAATCTCATAAGACGATTCTTTGTATCTACTAGAAACATGAAATCATTTATTTTAGCGGTTTTCGATATTACTATCATTCAATAGATTTAGAATTCATACCGAAATGTGGTGTTATCGAAATGTTTCTGCTCCGCGTGTTTCCTTCATGAACACTTTATCGGTATAAAGCCAGGCTTTAAATTTAGTAAATTCATTTAATTCAAAGCACAGTTTTAAGTAACATTCTGAAAAGTAAAAAAATAACAAGGTTAATGTAATAAAAACATGTGTTATATACAGTATATGTTATCAACATCAGCCATTTTCACTCCACTGCTGGGTGAAAGTCTTCCAAAGTCCCTGCATGTCCTGAGGCATTTTCATTTATGTCACTCTGGCATTCTTTCGAATTTCATCCACCCATTTCCCACATGGACAGATGGCGTACAAGTATGATTTTTCCTTCTGCCTATCCATTTGTTCGGGTACAGGCATAGTAGGCCAAATCATTCCCCCCCCCTTTTTTTCGGGAGGGGGAGGGGGTTACAAATAAGTTTACATCGTTTTTCGGTCGAAAAAGGTAATAGTTTGTTATAGACAGATAGCGATTATTTTATTCAAAATATTTACCTTCGCAACATACAACCTTCCCCCACTTTTCAGGCAATAAGTGGATTCCGCGATAGAAGAAGTCCGGTTGTTTGGAAGCAATCCAGTTATCAAGCCAATTTTGGATCTCCTCATAAGAACGGAACCGCTCTCCAGAAAGGGCGCTATGCAAGGATCGAAACAAATGGTAATCTGATGGCGCGATGTCTGGTGAATACGGCGGGTGGGGTAACACATCCCAGCCTAGTGCTTCTACAGTTTCCTGAACCTGTACCGCTACATGAGGTCTGGCGTTGTCATGCTGGAGAACAACCTTGTCATGTCTTTTCGCATATTCCGGACATTTCGCTCTCAATGCACGGCTCACGTTGATAAGTTGTTGTTGATAACGCTTAGCGTTAATGCTGTGGCGCGGTTACAGCAGCTCATAGTACACCACATCTTTCTGATCCCACCAGATACACAGCATAACCTTACTGCCATGAATATTCTGCTTTGGCGTTGATGGACCTGGTGTACCTGGACGCACCCATGCTTTTGGTCGTTTCGGAGTATCGTAGTGAATCCATTTTTCATCTCCCGTAACAATTCGATGCAAAAATGATTTTCTTGTGTGTCTTTGCAGGAGCAATTCACATATGGTTATGCGCTTTGCAATGTCTTTTTATCTCAATTCATGTGGTACCCAATTTCCTTGCTTTTGAACCATTCCCATTGCATGTAGATGTTGAGAAATGCATTGGTGGGTAACATGTAATGTCACTGCTACTCTGTTTCTGTTTGGCATGGATCTTCATCCAGTAATGCTTCCAAAGCAGCATCTTCAAAATTTTTTGCTGCACCTTCACGTTCTTTGTCTTCCACGTCGAAATCATTCCCTTTGAATTGTCGGAACCACTGCCTACACGTGCATTCAGCATTCAGCTAGAGCATATTCACCATAAGGTTCCACAAGCAAACGGTGACTTTCGGCATCGGTTTTCTTTAAAAAGGAGTAATGCAGCAAAACTTCCCGCATATGCTGTGTTTTTGGCACGACATTCGACATTTTCAATGCACTGACAAACAATGATGTTCACACTGCAACGAACTGTCCTCCACTAATTATCAAAGCTTGTTGCAAGGACTTTCTTATACACGTGTTGTCCTTCTCAATTACATGAAATCTGTGCTAGTTACGCCATCTATTCGCAAACAGTGTAAACTTATTTGTACACCCAATAACTGGCGTATAAGAATGATGATCCATGCTATTTTTCTAAGTTTCCTTGCTTGGAAGGTTAATTTCTATTTATCACGATATTTCCACTTTTAAAGAACGACTGAAAGAGAACGCATTTTCATCGGGCAATGCACAAAACATTTTTTAATCTTTCATAATGTATAACTATTCTGTTAAGCAGCGTAAAGAAAAAAAGGACAGCGTATTCTACACTGCTGGACAATTGCTAAGGACGGATCATAAACGGCTATATAGCGCCTAAAAAAGTAAGTGTGGTCGGATGCGAAGTGAAATAAAATAATGTCAGAATGCTAGGACATTACAGGTAAGACAATTTATTCTCTGAAATCCAGAAGGCTTTGGAACGTGTTCAAGGGACAAACAGGCCATTTTGTGCAGAATACGTAAACGTGAAAAAAATGCAATTACCGTCCGCAGGCGTTCCGGCGTAAGATGTCAATACGGGATATGGCCACCATGGAGGGCGATGCAAGATTCCACACGTCGTGTCATGCTTTTCACAACATTATCAAGCAGCTGTTGGGGGTAATTTATCCCATTCCTCTGTTAGTGCACGGATGAGGGTGTCCTTGTTTATTGGAGGGCATTGGCGAGCAGCAAGACTCCTCCCCAAAGCATCCCACACATTTTCAATGGGATTCAGATCTGGAGAACGTGCTGGCCATATGAGGCGTTGAATATCCTCGCTCTCAAGACACTCCTGGACAGCGACTGTTCGATGACATGTTGCGTTGTCGTCCATTAAAATGAATCTATCACCGACAGTACCACGGAACATGCGAACATGAGGTAGCAGAACATCATTAATGTATCGTTGGCAAGTCATAGTCCCAGTTGAAAGCACATAAAGGGACGTACGTCCATTGATCATGATGCCAGTCCATACCATGACATTACATGTCGGATATCGGTCCCTTTCCTGTATGTTTGCTGGATAACATGCAGTACCACTATCACGACAGACCAGTTGTCGTCGACAATCAGACCATAGACTGTATCTACTCTCATCTGAGAAGAGGACAGCAGACCAGTCGTTATCAGTCTAATTGCGATGTTGATGGCACCATTGCAAACGGGCGGTACGGTGACGACTGGACAATGGGATGCACACAACAGGACGGCGGGCGTATAGTCCTCCTTCATGCAAACGTCTGGCGACAGTTTTTCGGGAGATCTGCTTGCCAGTAGCAGCCATAAACTGATTTGCTACCTCACTAGCTGTGCTGCGCCGGTGTCTTTTTGTTGATAGCACTATGTACCGATCTTCTGGAGGTGTCGTACTGCGAACACGACCTCCCCCGTGACGTTTGCTACACTCTCCATGTGTTTGAAATGATTTCCAAAGCCTTGAAACAACACTGTGGCTGACGTCCAACTCCCTGGCAACATCTTTTATTTTTCGGCCTTCTTCAATCTTGCCAATAATACGGCCACGCGTAAAATCATCTAGGTGATGTCGGGAAGACATACTGAAACTTGCAAGTTCGTCAATTGATTCTTTCCCTTTCAACTTTGCGTTTGAACAACAACGGTCAATACGCGTCAAATCCTTTATATCTCTTATCAGCGCTATGACGTCACGAACAAGTTCGGCAATCCAAAATTTGCATACGCACAACACGTCTTACTGTATCCCGCACTTATGCTAATTTCCACATTTTCCTGCCTTTCATTTTATGGTTGCTATCGTTGCTATTGTCATCCGTCCTTAGCAATTGTCCGGCAGTGTATTTGTATTCGTTTCTAGCATCAGGTTCAAATTTTTTTTGTTTTCATTCAGTAGCACCAGAATCGAAGATTTTTTAAAGTTCCTTCTATCTTTCTCTAACGATTTTTTTTTCTTTTTCCGGCAAACAACACGCTCATTGCATCGACAATTTTTCTTACGTCTCAGTAAGGCGCCCAAAACTGAGTCCACCTATAACATAAGTGTTGTTGCAAATTTGCGTTCAACAAAACAATTGATTTCCTTTATTTTACAAAATTCCATTCAGGAGAAATATTCGTAATTTATGATCAAACTGCAAAAAAAAAAAATTACATGATACATATGTTCAATATTTTGATCTAAAAGTATTTAAATTTTGTAACCCATGCCATACATTACCTAACATAAATTAGTCACAGACAATTTTACATGCTCATATAAATCAGTCCGAAGCCTAAAGGCCATCAACTCCAACTGAATTACATCGAAAAAAAAAAAGCAGTAGTGCTTCAGTGGAGCGCCTATTTTGTAACGCTTCTGATGCCCTCATGAGATCATACCTCATCGATAAGCATTTTGAAATGCAATTCTTGCAGAATTTAAACAGGCTGGTATATTGTAGTATATCATCGCATTCTGCTCATCTTCCTGTGCATACGTCACGTTATTGCATGACTGTAAATACTACACGTCGTATAAATTTATATAAATTTTTACTGATATATCTTCACAATGATAAACTGAACCGCAGTTATTAAGACTACTGAATATGAGCATCGTAGTTTTTATTACACTAATTCGTACAGGAACAGGTATGCACCAGAACACACTGAAGATACGTTATGATTATTTGTCTTTATTTAAATGAAAATGCCAATTTTTAATTTCATATATTTTAATAAAATTTTACGTATTTTATCCAAATACGTTTAATCACACTGCGACAACTCTATTTATTTACTACGACCAGCATCTAAAAACTCCTCTGATTCGCAAGTACATTCATGTGTGTTTATATTCAGAGTTTTTAAAACTACTTTTAAAAAGTAGTTGTAGTGAAACTACTTCTATAAGATGTAGTTGTAGCGAAACTACTTCTATAAGATGTAGTTGTAGCGAAACTACTTTTCAGGAAAAGTAGTTTTATTTGTAGCGAACTACTTTTTTAAAATTGTAACTGTAGTTATAGCTAACTATTTTTTCAAAAGTAGTTTCCACCATCACTGGTCGCAGCATATATTGATTTCTATCAAATTGAAGCGAGAAACTTATTTTTGTTTCCGTGCTATGTTTTGCAGACGAAGGAAAAATATGTGGATCATTTTATCTTCTGCGTTGGCAGTGAAGGGCATGTCATAGATGTCAAGTCAGACTTATTTTTCGGAGATAAATTCCATATTTTGAAATCCAGATAATATTCTGCCCAAGTGTGAGTCGTTTCCCACGTACTTCTGATATCCTAAGAAGTCCCGGCAAGCAACAGTACTTCACCTCTAACCTTTTTAAGAACACTTGCCTTGACCCACTAAAGTCTGACACTGATGACATCATCCAGGAACTGTCAACAACATGTCGAAAAAACAACAACAGAAAACATTGAACTGCGATTATGTAACTTCGAACGATCTTCGGAATCAGCACAGCCACGAATTACTAATTTTATTTCTGCGTGAAGAAATGTGTCAATTATTAAATACCAGTAGACCATTTCTATATGAACCTGCAAGAAATGGGATTTGCGTGAAATTTGGCACGCGAAAGATGTGTATTTTATGCCTATGCAATAAACTATATAACAAGATGTATAGAAACTTAATTTAAGGGGTTATACACACCGCATATGTGTAAATGCGTGCATATTTATGCAGTCTTGGTTGTACTAAATAATAATTGCATTTGAATTAAATAGATTTGGGAACTAAAGTAATTCATTTAAAGCCTCAACGCATATCTGCCATTAAGCATTTAAAAAACTGTCCAATGCAAGGCTTATTATATTAAAGTGGAGCTGGTTTTTTTCGTGCGGTTGCAATGAAGGCAGCATGTCGTTGAAATTCTTTAGTTTTCCCCTGAGTCACTGTTAATTGTCCGAAACCAAACTACAATCACTTATATGAATTTCATCTACAGTAGGAACTAGTATGATGCCTGTAGTCGGCCTTCATATGCAGAAGAAAGTAAGCTTCAGGCTCATCCTTTATGGGTTCTTATATACATCTTCGGAATCAGCACAGGAATTGTCAACAACATGTCGAAAACATCAAGGTTCTTTAACGTACAAGGTTGTGCCCGTAAGACCCCGTGTGAAGTTTCCCCTTCGCGGGAGTGCAGAAGAGATGATCTGATGACGTCAGCTGTCTTACAAACTAACTGATCAGATCAGATTATATGTAGAGGATTTTAGGAAGGGAGTGTCTGACCCCAGGTCATAAACAACCCTTAGAAATAGGAAGCCAGGAGATTTGGGCTAGAGTGCCCGATAGGAAAGTTATTTATTAACTTTCCTATCAGGGGGCCAGTACCCGGGGTCCAACGGCTTAACGTGCCATCCGACGCACGGCGGATGTTTAGTGATTCGAGCGTTTGTACTTGCCTGAGATCGAACCTGAGGTTTCTTCGAGGCAGTCAGAAGCGTTGACCACTAGGCCATCTGCGGCCAAACTAACTGGTTTTGTCATCGGAGGTCAAAGGAGTCGCAAATTTCATTTGACTATTGTTCAAAGAGCTTTTTTTCTTCTGCTTGAATAATGTTTGGTTTATATGTACTAAGTGGAGTAGCTAAGTTTGTTTGCAAATAGTTTATTCTTTTGAGATACCCTGAAGTTCCTGCGCTGCTGTAGATTGCAAGAATAACTATAGGAATACCAAAGGATCGCCGATTACATACCATAGATTTCCGAAAGTGATTGAGCTCTGCAAGTTACGGAAATCACGCTGTAAACGAGGTGATGATTTTTTTTATCCAGAATGCTACTATTTGCTCCAAACATTTTGCGAAAGGACTATGGCTACAGGCGACTATGAAAGGGATTTGCAAAGTGAACTATTGGAGTTGCCGCAGAAAAAAGCATCCAGCGGATGTTCCTCCAAACCAATGGCGAACATGAAATTAAAAATATGAAAAGTACTACTAGAAACGTATCAGAGGCAATAGAAAAAACTTACGTCTAAAATTCGGTCGAGGCATCAAACTTTTCATCAAAACACGTACTATGATTCGAATGAGGCACATCAATTCGCAGCAGAAAGATAAAAACAAAATAGAAATTGCAAGCTTCTGAAGATAACTACATGAAGAAAGGAATTTTTTCTCATGTATGTTATTACCCACGTTTGTCTAGTGGGACCCCGAGGATTTCTTTATGTGGGTGGCCCAAAATATTGAAGATGCAAATGAAAATACACCGGAGAAAACATCTCCCACTCCCAAAATACTGGGAAGCCATAAAAATATCTACGCCATAGTAAAGTACGTTTCCGATGATTCGTACAATTCATACTTAAAACATATACAAATATGAAAAAATCATGAAAAAATACGGGATTACGCCATATAATACAAATCCTGAAGATGACAATCCGATTTTTGGCGTAAATGTGACATGGATGGTAAGTAAGATAATATTTGAAAACTTGAAAATTTTCATCGTCCTGGAGCGGGACGCGAACCCGTGTCTCCCAGAAAACGCCCGGGTATGCTAACCACTACACCACCCAGAACGACGCAGTTTCAAGTTTCCGATCAATTTGAATATAACCATCACAGGATTTGCTAGTCGAAGCAACCGGCACTCATGTTTAGCGAATCTGGAGGTTAAGAATCTTATCCCGTGTTTGCCCGGAGAAGCAGATAAATCATGAAAATTACCCGGGCGTTTTCTGGGAGACACGGGTTGGAGTTCCGCTCCAGGACGATGAAAATTTTCAAGTTTTCAAATATTATCTGACTTACCATCCTTGTCACATTTACGCCAAAAATCGGATTGTCATCTTCAGGATTTGTATATACAAATATATTTAAAAGTAACCAGCCAATAACAAAGAACGAAGGATTGAGTGATACCTCATGGGGTAGGCCCGGGCCACTGGGCTACCCCAACTGAGTACGCAAGTGAATTTGTTTATTGACAGTATTTTGCCTAAGAAATCATTTGATTTTTCTCTGAGACCATGTTGATATTTAGTAATAATCAAGTTCGGAGACAATTAATTAAAAATTCATTTATTACAGAACAAAATTTATATGTACGTAGTGATTACACGAACGCATTGCTTTTAAAAACAACTGCCTGCGTGTCAATAGACAGCAGACAACTCTCGTGTTCACTGGGTTCTCTTGGAAGACAGTGACGTCAGAGGAAATGCTCTGCAGGAAAGCTCTCCCGAAGGAGCAAACCTAGTAATCTATTCACCTTGGAAAAAACTTCATATTTTCCCCTAAATAAACCGTAACTTGCAAAACGCACAGCTTGGTGGATCAGCCTATGTGGAGAACAACTACATAATAGAAAAAAAAATCACTTTTTCTTTCATTTTTCTAGTAAGGAAGAGAGAACATCGTCAACATGCACATGCATTCATACTTTCAGGAACGGTGTTCAGGTGTCTAGGGAAAATGATAACGAGTAGCTCATTCAACACACGTGAAGAAAAACTGTTGAAATCTTCTACCATAAAAATGAAGGCAATTATTTTGTCAGTAGTACATTGAAGTTCGTGATTTTTTTAAACAGTGAAAAAGCATGCATCTTTTGAAATTTTGCAGTCTATGTGAAATAGTTAGGAAATTGTAGTGTGAGGTGTTAAGTTGGGATAGTTTCGGGGTTAAAATAACGTTTGAGCAAAGACTTACCATATTTCCCGGCGCCGTGGATGCTATTTGTTTCCTGAAATAAGTCTCGAAAATTTACCTTGAGTCCTGGAGACCAAAGATTACGTTGTTCGTAGGCCTCTTCGTATTAATAAAAAAGATTACGTTGTTTGCAGGCCTCTGCTTATTAATAAACCTTGTTAATAACAAGACTGCCTTCTTCGTGAAACGCCATGGCAAGACTAACGTGGCATCAGTAATGCGTTCGATGGCACAGAAGATAACACTCTGAATATACTGACACTTCGGACGATATTGACGACCTTGTCTATTGATATAGATAGCACCAGTGAATTTTCTGGATTTGAGGATATGGATGAATCAAATGTTTTTCCTTATACTGTATGTAGAAGTAATATTTGTATTGCTTTTAATCTCCATGAAAGTGTCGAGACTTTATTTTTCTGTTTGTCCTTTATTCTCAAAATTTTGGATTTTAAAATTGGGGTGCGTCAAAAATTTGTTCCTGATGATCTATTTCTGTGCTCAAAGCTGTACTAGGTAATTTCTCATGTGCCCAGCTATTCAAAGAATTTTAAAACTCAGTCATCGTAGAGCAGGAAGAGCCACTGCCATAGGAAACTATCGTTTCACTGACTAGCATCTGACGCTTGTTACATAGGAAGGGAGAAAACCTGAACATGTTTTCCTGCGCAGTTCACATCTGTGAATGTTGATATTTGATCTGAATCCCACATTTCAGGTGACCGAGTCTCTTTTACCAGGAGGCCATCCCTTGGACTTGTGCAGTCCGAAAGTTTGCTCACATTCCGGTATAAACGGCTGCATTTGGCTGGGATTCCATTGTCCTGGATGGTATGACGGCAGCATTCTTGGCCAGAAGTTGGAAATACGGGTTCGATTCTTCTTTTCAGAAGAAGATATTTCTAAAGTTTTCTGAATAATTCACCCCACGGATTTCCAACTGAACAACATTAATAGCCGCATCTTTAAGACTAAAAAAGAAGTACTTCTATGTCATTTAGAAACTAATTCTTATGATTCTCTGCTAACTAATTTCTGATATCTACACTCAGTAGACAAAACATTAGAGATAGGGGTGATGGGCAGTTGACAAAGGCATCCCTCGCGCAGGGGAACAAACACAAACCGAACGCAGGCGAAAAATAGGCAGATAGCAGGGCTTTCCAACAGTGTATTACAATCGACGAACTTCGGAAAACGTGGTGATCTGAGCGACTTTGATCGTGGACTCATTGTCGACGTAAGACAGATGGGTTGTTCTATTTCACCCATATATTCTAGAACCCTACGGTTTTCGAGGTCAACCGTATCATGGGTGTAGTGAGAATATAACATCAACGGACTATAACGAAGTAAATTTCTCCGTCATTTCTGTATACGCCAGGATTCGAACCCGGGTCCCCTCATTCCGGAATAAGTCACTCTACCAATTGAGCCACGCGGACGTTTTATTCTGATTCCTATCTGCCTTTATGTCGTGTGCGTCCTTCTGGCAGGTACGTCACATCTCCTGGTACGTTACATCATCTCCCCCTTAGTTTTTTTTTTTTGTCGAAGTGCTGGAGAAGGGATTCTCTTATTTTTCCTATCTCGCGGTGTGGAAAGAACATCACACCAATGCGAGATTTTGAACGGTCGGGTCATCCGGATAGTTCGGGCGCCATTATAACGAAGTAAATTTCTCCGTCATTTCTGTCCACACCAGGATTCGAACCCGGGTCCCCTCATTCCGGAATAAGTCACTCTACCAATTGAGCCACGCGGACGTTTTATTCTGATTCCTATCTGCCTTTATGTCGTGTGCGTCCTTCTGGCAGGTACGTCACATCTCCTGGTACGTTACAGGACGTACCAACGTCCAGAGAGCAAGTCGTGGCTGACTGCACATCATGGATGACAGGGGTCGACGTAGACTATCCAGGCTCGTGTAGACCAACCGCGTGGCAATGGTGGCACAAATCACACCCAGGTTAAATATCGGAGGCCCAAGCAGCGTCAACGGATAAACACTACGACGCACGCTGTATACATACAGCTATGAGAACCGACTCCCTACTCGTGTGCCACTTTTGACTGCTCGTCATCGGACATTGTGCTTCTTCTGATGCAGGGAACATCAATACTGTACTTCTTCGGAGTGCCACAGAGTCGTGTGGTCAGATGGATCCCATTTTAGCTATACCGAGCTGAAGGGAGGGAGCAGGTTTAGCGTCGAGAGCATGAGGCCATAGTCCGTTGTATCAGGTCTGCTCTGTTCAAGGTGTTGGTGGATTTGATGGTTTAGGGAACTTTCTCATGGAACACCTTAAGTGTTTCTGGAGAGGTCCTTAACTGCTGCTCACTACCAGCATGTGCTGTCTGATCGCCTGCACACTTTCATAGAATTCACACGTCCTGAGGCAGATAGTCTGTTTTAGCAGGACAATGTGCTATTCCACCGGTCCGCAACCACCCAGACATGGATCAAGGAACACTTGTATGAGTTTGGAACCATCCAGTGACCTCTACGGTTCGCTTGTTTAAACCCTGTTGAAGCTCTCTGGGATGCCGTGTAGTGAAACATCAGATTCATTGATCCTGGACCGACATTTCGGTGAAGTTATGGACAATGCTGCAACAGGCATGGCTGGCATTACCTCTGAAAGCCATCCAGCATCTCGGGTGGAGTTATGGACAATGCTGCAACAGGCATGGCTGGCATTACCTCTGAAAGCCATCCAGAATCAGGCGGAGTCGATGCCTCGGCATTTACAGGCTGTTTGTCATTTATGCTAGAGAAGGACTAGCACGCTCTTAAGTAGGTATCTCTAATGTTTTGCCCATTGAGTGTACTTTCTTCTTTTATTGACGTGTGTCACATTTAAGTGCAAGAAGACAGTATCTGGAAAAGAAGAGATGTGAACAAAACATGCGCTACTTACGAAAGAAGAGCCACTGTCCTGCAAAGGATATGGAATGACCGAAGATTATCCATATCATGCTAAAAAAACGAATGCCGTGCAAAGCATGCAAGGTGCAATCATTCGACGAGGTCTTCACTAATCTCTTGACATTCTTCACAAAGGAGAAACAAAGAATCATGCCTCTGAAGTTGAAGCCTGGAATTAAAGGTGGAAAATTATACATACATCAAAACTCTTTGAAAATAAAAATGTGTGCTATCACTGATTTAACTGTACAAACTATGAAGTCATTGTTTTGCTTATTTTATCAGTTGTAATAGATATAAGGCGCAGTTAACTGGAAGTAAGATTAATAACAAGCAATGAATTCGCGAGTCAACTTGTCTGATGTCCTGGCTTTAGTGCTTGATGATTTCATTCATATGGAATTTGTCAAAATGGAACTGCTCTTCTTATGCTCTCTTCCTGTGTGCAAATAAAAACATTGTAGAATTACTAGCTGTAAAGCCCATTGAGATAAGAATACAACGGGTTCTAGAAATCACTTATTGCTATTCAAGCGTTTATTAACGACGTTGGAAAATGTCTTTGTACACCATATTTTTTGTAAATAATTTTTCGGAATCTGAGAGTAGTTTTCTTTGTTCTGGCCCATGGACTACTTTAACTGTGACATCATCAAACCGTCGAACTCTTGACAATGCAACATAAAGTCGTCCATGGATAAACCCTGGTTCAGGAAGGTAGATACCTTCTTTCTCCAGTGTTTGACCTTGAGACTTATTAATGGTCATAGCAAAGACGAGTTTTACAGGAAATTGGCGTTGTCTTAATGCGAAGGGAGGTCCATATCAGTAGGTGCGAGGTCAGTTCGCGCGATAAAAACAGTTTTACCGCATGCTGAGCCTGTGAGTACTTCTGCAATGATCAAATTGAGTTTTAGTTCTTTAATTATCAGTCTTGTTCCATTGCATAAACCTTGTTGTGCATTGCGGTTTCTCAGAAGCATGATAATAACTCCAATCTCCAACTTCTTGTCTTTCGACTGCAGTGCGTTGTTCGCGCCTTGCTTGATCGTAACCGGCCTTGCGGCGTTTATCTTCAATCTCTTCATCTAATGAAAGAGGTAAATTTCTTTTTGATGCGGCATAGGCGAGCTTTAAAACAACAGTCAAGTTCGCGAAAGACAGTAACGTTCGTCCTTGCCTTACTGAAATAAAAGTGATCCACGTCGTCGCAAGTACTTATTAAAATGAATAAATTTAATAAATATTGACGGCAATTAAATATTTTTAGGAGGAAAATGCATTCAAAAATAATAATCTTGTAAAACATCTTACAACCTAGAACTGTATGCTTCCACTTCCATCGCACTCGAAAAAAACTCTAACCGAATGAAAGAAAAAAGATGTAAACAAAACATTAAACAGAAACGGTTACGAATAACACGGTGCGAACACTGGAATGTAAATGTTCGTCTTTTTCTGTTAAACAGCATAATAAAACGTAGAACCAAAATTCCTGACGTAAAGTTTTCCTCTTTCTAAAGAGTTGACCATGGGACATAACGCATCTCTGATGTCATGTGAGAATGAATTGGATGAGATGACGTCACACCAGCAGCTGTGTTCTTTGTTGCTATGACAACAAAACAAAGTGATATACGCGTGCACTGTGCGTGTGTAAGTGATAACGGCGCCTGCACGAAAACACGAAAAGCTAAGTGTGACGTCACAAACATTTGTTTCTCGGTTGTTGCTATGACGACTTAAAAAGTGATCCACGTCGTCACAACTCAGCCTTTTATATATTAGGGTGCTGCAAATCTTCGAAACTGTAAAACCACCAGCTTAAAGTAATCGATCCAAGTCTTGTATGCATAAGGAACATAATGAGATGCAAGCGACTACGGTTAGAAGCAGAAGTGTAAAACAAACCAGCCATTGCGCAACAAGTAGCGCCTGGGAGCTCTTTGTGGCAATGCATGTATTATGCAGAGAGACATTGTGTCAATCAGACATTCCATCAATGGCACCGGAATGTAAAATTTACTGGAGTGAGTACAATTTTTTAAGATATGTAATAGTTGTTAGATTCATTGCGCCATTTTTTAAAGAAAAATATGAATTTCCCTCACCACAAGACCCTCCCCACTGCTGTAACAATACTCGCCATTTGACTGAATCGGACAGCTTCTTAGGCCATTACTGTCATCTACAAAATACCTACAAACAGAGCGGATTCTGAGATACAGAATAAAACTCATGACGTCACGAATCGACTGCACCACACTCATGGAGCTGGAACAGAAGTTATCGTTTCTAAAGACAACCGCAGAAGACGGAGGATACTAGTGGAATCTCCGAAGTCAGTGCGATATGAAATATTCCATTTGAGACTGTTTTAATTCTTAGTTGAATTACTCAAACAGCAAGGACTCGAAATTTATCGTGGTGGTGTATGTACTCAATCCACAATTGTAGTTTTGCTGTTCACTCTTAATCGAGTAACCTTAAACATTTGAAATTACTCTCATGCTAATGTTGATATGAGTCCATTAAAATAAATATCTCCAATGAAATGAATACTTTCGTCATTTTTAGTTTCGAGAAGGAAAGAATAACTCTGTAGAACTCATGTAAAACTGTTTCATAAGTTGTTTGGGAATGCAGCCGTTTTCCACGCAGAATTTCCCAGAATGATCCTTCCCGCACTTTATCCTTTCCTTTAAGGTGTGTGAGGATATTCTGAGCTTAGATTTCATCCCACCGGGGGATCTGTTTCTAGGCGGCTAGAGTGATGTGCAGTTTCAATAAACTCCCACTGCTATTCCCGCTTTGTAGGCAGTTAGTCATTTCTAACGTTTACGACTGGAAGTCCTTCGATAATCAAACAACCTTCTCATTTGCATTCATTCTGTACTACAGTGTGCGGGTTATCTGAGAACTGACTGGGGCAGTCTTCTCAGAGTTTCAGTTTTTCGTGTCCCACGCGTAACGTGGACTGAAGGAGGCGAACCATATTTAGCTTACCAGTAATGTTTTTCTTTCTCTTTCAACCAATTGTTTAGTAAGTAAATTTTATCATTTGATTAGCGATAATTTTTTCTTTAAAAAGGTCACAGGAAAGATGCTCCAGTACTTTTATTAAAGGTCAAAGTTTTAAGTCTTCTCTGCGTCTCTGACTGCTATACACTTATTCACTAAGCAGCTATCTATGATTGCACTTCCTGTAATATGCTATAGTCGAGAAGTATCCCACACATGCGTCGCTTCCAGTCGTGAGCAATAAAACACGGCGATGACAAAATAACAACAACAGTAACTAGGTTAGCTGCCCACGGCAGCACGTACGCTGTGGCGACGGCAACTTTCCTGCTGAAGCTTACTTACGGAGAAGTTACGGCATAATGTAAGAGTGCACACATCATTATCAGTTCGATCGGTTATCAGTGCGCAACGTTTTTGGTCGGTATCTGTATTTAAGGTGTACGTCTACCTCAGGACTACCATTCTACATTATTATATAGGGTGCTAAATCAAAATGCCATTACACGGTGCAGCTTAATTTTTCACGCGTTTTCCTATCATTTCATCTGATGCAAAAATTTGTACTCGTCAGAGAAAAGCACAAATTTCCATCATTGCCTTCAAAGGTTCAGAGATTTTCATCATACCAGCCCACCTATTCTGTGCTAGGGTTGTGGGGTGAGTGTTGGAAATGTCTATACGCCTGGAAACGTCGTGCTACGTAAACGTGTCCATGATGGTTGCTTAGAAGCAGCTGTCTCACAACAGTGAAGCACTTTTGAATGCCTATTTATTTCCTGGAGTTGGTGATCTCTCAACTTATAGTCTTGTCTTGCGTCAAGTCTCTGGTAGTGGCTTGCTTTAGCGACCTCTAAAGTAAATTTATCAACACTGTTGTACAATTCTAATGTAAAAGTCAGCGCATGAAGCCGTTGCTTTAGCGACCTTTAAAGTAAATTTATCAACACTGTTGTACAATTCTAATGTAAAAGTCAGCGCATGAAGCCGTTGCTTTAGCGACCTCTAAAGTAAATTTATCAACACTGTTGTACAATTCTAATGTAAAATTCAGCGCATGAAGCCGTTGCTTTAGCTACCTCTAAAGTAAATTTATCAACACTGTTGTACAATTCTAATGTAAAAGTCAGCGCATGAAGCCGTTGCTTTAGCGACCTCTAAAGTAAATTTATCAACACTGTTGTACAATTCTAATGTAAAATTCAGCGCATGAAGCCGTTGCTTTAGCGACCTCTAAAGTAAATTTATCAACACTGTTGTACAATTCTAATGTAAAAGTCAGCGCATGAAGCCGTTGCTTTAGCGACCTCTAAAGTAAATTTATCAACACTGTTGTACAATTCTAATGTAAAATTCAGCGCATGAAGCCGTTGCTTTAGCGACCTCTAAAGTAAATTTATCAACACTGTTGTACAATTCTAATGTAAAAGTCAGCGCATGAAGCCGTTGCTTTAGCGACCTCTAAAGTAAATTTATCAACACTGTTGTACAATTCTAATGTAAAATTCAGCGCATGAAGCCGTTGCTTTAGCGACCTCTAAAGTAAATTTATCAACACTGTTGTACAATTCTAATGTAAAATTCAGCGCATGAAGCCGTTGCTTTAGCGACCTCTAAAGTAAATTTATCAACACTGTTGTACAATTCTAATGTAAAATTCAGCGCATGAAGCCGTTGCTTTAGCGACCTCTAAAGTAAATTTATCAACACTGTTGTACAATTCTAATGTAAAAGTCAGCGCACGAAGCCGTAGCTCTTGTAAAGAGTCCAAATTCTGCTCGTTGACCGTAGAAAGCCCTTGAGGGTATTTTTATGTGCTGTCTGACTAAGTACTAAATATTCGTTCTTGTGTATACAAATTCACGTTGTCTTCGAAGGTTCGGAGATCTAGAGCACAGGCTGTAAGCTTCTGTTGCTGTTGATCCAAGGTTCGAATCCACGTTATGTTTCTCCTTACAGAATTAAGTTTTTCTTTTCCCCGAAACCAGTGATCCTAAATTACGAGTGGAATACTATTTCTAGCCTCATATGCTCATGGTGGTAGTGCTTGTAACTGTTTTACACAAAGGAATATACGTCTGTATTTTTCTTAATACGAGTCTTATTAATATTTTCAAGGCTGATTGAAATAAAAGAAAATATGGCTGAATATACGAGGGTTGTACCGAAAGTAATGCAAAAGTGGGCATAACTTTTTTATTAACTGACAGAGGTCGTTCAAATTGAACATGTTCGTAGAGCAACTTTTTCTCTATACAAATACACTACCCAACATAGTTTCCATCACAAGCGATGCATTTGCAACATCGTTCAATCCAACTGTCGAATCCTCTTCGAAAATATTCAGATGTGGACTGTTGTACCACCTTCTTCACAGCCACTTTCACCTCGTCTGTGTCATCAAGTCGTTATCCTCGGGGACTGGCCTTCATTGGAACGAACAAGTGAAAGTCAGAGAGCGCCAGATCTGGGCTATACGGTGGATGGGTGACCACCGACCAGCCTAATTTGCTGATCGCCTGATTTGTTGCCAAAGATGAGTGTGGCTCACATTATCATGGTGATTGTGGATCCTTTTCAGATTCTGCTCGTTCTCTTCCTCCTTATGGCTTCTCTAAGCTTCTTGAGTGTCTCAATGTACCGCTGAGTGGTCACGGTACTGCCACGTTCCAGAAAATCAAGGAGAATGACATTTCTGTCATTCCAAAAAACAGCCACAATGACTTTCTGTGCTGGTCGATGGCTCTTGAACTTCTTAGGTCTTGATGAAGAGGTGTGACTTCATTCCATGGATTGATTCTTCGTTTCCGGATCGTAAAGATACGCCCACGTTTCATCCCCCATCAACAGATCGAAAAAAAAAACGTGTCTTCATTGGCTTCAAACGCTTCCAGCAGATCAGAGCAGACATTCACCCTTCTCTTCTTCAAATCGGATATCAACTGCTGAGGTAATACCCTTTGAACGCATTTTCCGATATCGTAAGTTTTCCACCATCTTCTGTATGGCATCGTGACCACAGTCCAGTTGTGCAACAAGCTCACGGATTGTGATTCATCTCTCCGCGCGGATCAATTCATCCACTCGCTCATGATTCGTGTCAGTGGTCGCAGATGATGGTCTCCTACTGCGTGGTTCGCCCTTAATGCTGGTTCCCCTTCTTTAAACTTCTTCATCCATCTGTGTACATTGCTCTTGTCAATGGTGTCATCTCCGTAAACATGTCGGACAGTCTGCGTCCTTCCTTCGTCAAGAACTCAATGACAGCACGTTGCTTCTGCTTGGAATCCATTATTTACCTGGAATGAAGAAGAAAGGTTACTATAGAGGAAGAGTTACTCTACCAACATGTGCAATTTGAAATACCTCTGTTAATAAAAAGTTACGCCCACTTTTGCACTACTTTCGGCACAACCCTCCTATCGTTAACCTCTAGCCAATTCACAACTGTGCCACGGGCGATAAAATTTTCTGTTCATACTCAATACGAATTGTAGAGGCAGTCTGCATGTTCTACTGAAGAAGAAACTTTGTTTTAGTCGTGGGAGAATTGCTTATTTAAAAGGACGAACATGAGCATTTCATTGTAAACTTCGTTAACCATTATTTTTGACGCATAAAATTTTAACAATGCTCATGGACCACTTTGCATGTGTGTCCGTGAATTCTCTAAATTCTTCAGTTGTTCAAATTGCGACCTGAAAAATTAAGTCTGCTTGAATCTTAAGTTTACCAAAATTCATCTGTCTTTGACTGTCAAGATGCCATCAATTTTTTGCTAAGGGTTGAATTGATGTCCCAGTTTCAATGTTTGAAACTTGTAAAAAAATTACATTTCGGGCATTCATTGGCTTTTAAGCACAGGCGCTAGTCCCATTACTGTTTCTTCTAACCATGATTTGTGAATAAATGCTAAATTTTCATCCGAACTTCGTTTTCATCTGCTGAAAGTTGAGCCTTAACGTGCAACTGATGATAGCTTTTGAAAGGGCGAACACAGTGGTGTTTACCTATACGAAGCTGTTTTCTTCTACATAGGATTTCGGATGAGGCATTGCTGGTGATGACGCTGTCTGTGATGCTGGGTGTGCTCCCAGTTGATGATGTAGGCACCTGGATGCAACTGATGGTTGGTGAAGAAGGTGGTTCTTTTACAATAGGCTTCATGTAACCTTCTTTGATATCATAGATGGTGGCAACTGACACTAGAAGAAAGATCACGGAGAATACGACTCTGCAAATATAAGGAAGCAGAAAAAATCAGTGCAAAAGTTCTCAGCTAACCAAAAAGATAAATTCGAGAACAATAAATAAAGAATATAATTCCGCAGAGAGGTGGTTATTGTGTTCTGGCACCCTTATTCTCAGAGGAGCTTCAGGGTTCACATCAACTACAAGGGCAAATCAAACAACCTTTGTTTAAGACTGAAGAGGTAATCCGTTTAATCGGCGTAAGAAAAGAAAATGCAATTTGCATTTCCATTTCTTAGCGTAGCCCTTTTCAAGGCTACGCTATTAGTCTTGAAAAAGCCATCCGTAGATGAGCGAAAGCTTGGCAAACTGTATTTTGTTTCCTTACACCGATTAAGCGGAATGCCTCTTCATTCTTAATATTTGGTGTATGAATCAGTTGTGATATTTAATTTTGCTAACATATTTTTACTTCACTTGTTGTGTTGTTAGGAATATTTCATTATGTACGAACAAAATAAAAATCCAGTAAAACCTAACTAGTTAGGAATTCACAATAATTTTGACCCCCCTTTTTTTCACAATAATTTTGACCCCTTTTTCCTTTTTTAATAAGTCATGTACTATGGTGACATTAAATTCCCAAAAACCTACTATAAGGCCAGCCGTACTGTACTGTCTGCCATCGTAAACCGGGTTGATGAGTTGAACATCAGTATTACTACAGTCAAAATAGCATTTTCAGCGGAAGTAATTCCCATAAAGCTGATCTTTGGTAGAGACGTTCTGTAGGTCAACCTTAGGTCACAAGAAAGTCCTGGTCGATCCGAGTTGAGCTTCCGTCGCCATCTTGGAAAAATGGCGGCCGAAATTAGACCCGCATTTTAAGGGAAAACTATGCGTTGTAATGCTAAAAATGCAAGTAAAAATTATTTGAATGTAAATTGGCAAAATGTCATCACGAAGTTCGCATTTCTTACACTGTTATGTTGTTCTGCTTTCAGGAGTTGGCAGTATTGATGACGGATCGGGTGAAGTGAAGTATAATTAGTAGAGGGAAAGAAGCCCACAGGTGCGATTACACAGTGTGCGAAATCAGGACATCGTTTGCGCTTGTATTTGTTAAACAGGATTCTAGAAGCCACTATCTCAGTTAATATCATGGATATTACCGAAAACTGTTTTGTTTGCGAAACCGATCTATCGGTAGGACAACGTGTAGCTGTTAAAAAAGGAATTATAACCCTTAGAAATTCCAGTGTGAATCAATGGAAAGCATCTGCAGTTAGAAGGTGTTGAGAGTGTACAAGTTCGCGTAAAGTGCCGGATGATTATACTATATATTAGACTCCATTAAAGCTGCTCAGAAGAAGGTAGAGGGTGAAGTGATGACCTCTGATCATTCTTCCGAAAGGGAGTCCTGGTTAGAATCCCAGTGAGGCATGGATGTTGTGTTTGTCTTATGGCACTGACTCTCTCCCTTCTCTGGAACCAGTGGCCCTAAATTAGGGACAAGCGACTGCTCACGGTGGTCGTTAAACCACCAATCAAAAAAAAAAAAAAAAAAAGAGTTGGAGGTTGTCTTAATTGTATCGCCATTAAAATCAAAATTAAGATCAGCGGCCGAGGTGAAAGAATGAAATTTTCGCTCTTCTTGCTTATTTTGCGGAGAAGTTTGTAGTGAAGCAGATGAGAAGAAAAAACCATTTGCCAGACGATGGAAAATAATTCTTGTTCCTACTTTACCATTTCTAGCGGCCGTAAGGAAATAAGTAAGTGAAAGAAGTGATGAACGGAGCAAGGAAGTACGACTTCGTGTAATGGGAATATCCGATCTTGTGGTCGAATAAGCGAGATATCATCATGATTGCTGAAAGAGTTTTTTTTTAATTCAAAAAATCAAGTGGGAAAGGTAGAAGACGTTCTGAAGACGTACATCAAGCCTCGACGTTTAATTCAAAAAATCAAGTGGGAAAGATAGAAGACGTTCTGAAGATGTACATCAAGCCTCGACGTTTAATTCAAAAAATCAAGTGGGTAAGGTAGAAGACGTTCTGAAGACGTACATCAAGCCTCGACGTTTAATTCAAAAAATCAAGTGGGAAAAGTAGAAGACGTTCTGAAGACGTACATCAAGCCTCGACGTTTAATTCAAAAATCAAGTGGGAAAGGTAGAAGACGTTCTGAAGACGTACATCAAGCCTCGACGTTTAATTCAGAAAATCAAGTGGGAAAGGTAGAAGACGTTCTGAAGACGTACATCAAGCCTCGACGTTTAATTCAAAAAATCAAGTGGGAAAGGTAGAAGACGTTCTGAAGACGTACATCAAGCCTCGACGTTTAATTCAAAAAATCAAGTGGGAAAGGTAGAAGACGTTCTGAAGACGTACATCAAGCCTCGACGTTTAATTCAAAAAATCAAGTGGGAAAGGTAGAAGACGTTCTGAAGACGTACATCAAGCCTCGACGTTTAATTCAAAAAATCAAGTGGGAAAGGTAGAAGACGTTCTGAAGAAGTACATCAAGCCTCGACGTTTGAACAACTCTGTTTACATATCGAAAATTCCGATGACTGTCAATTCACACTCTGAATTGTCAAATTTAATGGAGGAATATGCCCTCTCTGATAAGTGGCTGAAGATTAAATTAGAGAGAAAATATGGTGATCTGATAATCATAACAAGTGAAACGCGTTTTAAACCTTCCGTCGTATGTTTCCGTGGAGCAGGCCATAAAATATTAACGCAGTCATGGTATAATGAAGGAGAAAAGAACCCTGAAGATGAAAGGCTGAGGATAATTACGGCGGCTGCAGACATAATTAGAACAGATGTAAAATCAAAAGTTCTAGAAACAGACATCTACCTTACTAGTGCCAATTTTATGGAAGATGTAGTTGATGTTATTCCTGTCCCTTTACAATTGTTTTTGAAGCAGTTAATGACTGGAAAGAAAATGACGATTTCAAAGGTTTAAGAAAGGAAAGATGTTTCCATTTCTCATGAAATTATGTCAGCTGTCAGACCAAGAACTTTTATTTCACCTATCCAATTGGGTCTAGGTGTCTATTTGCACAGGAAACCACCTTCTTGTAGATTTTACATCTCATCTTGGCTGCTGCTTGTCTTACCACGACGTGAAGATGCATGAAGCATCAATCGTAATGAATCAGCATACTCCTAACCTGTCAGGTGTGTTTTCCCAATTCGTATATGACAATGCAGACTTTTTTCTGGACAGTTGATGGATACAATACTTTCCATTGTATGGTTGGAATACGATGTCTAACTCCAACAAATATCATCCCTAATAGCCAACCGGTGACGATTCAGAGAGTGAATTGACAGTCATCGGAATTTTCGATATTTAAACAGAGTTGTTCAAACGTCGAGACTTGATGTACGTCTTCAGAACGTCCTCAACCTTTTCCACTTGAATGTTTGAATTAAAGAAACCTCTTTGGGCAATCATGATGATATCTCGCTTATTCGACCACAAGATCGGATATTCCCATTACACGAAGTCGTACTTCTTTGCTCCGTTCATCACTTCTTTCAATTACTTATTTCATTACGGCCGTTAGAAATGGTAAAGTAGGAACAAGAATTATTTTCCGTCGTCTGGCAAATGGTTTTTTCTTCTTATCTGCTTCACTACAAACTTCTCCGCAAAATAAGCAAGCGGAGAGAAAATTTAATTCTTTCACCTCGACCGCTGATCTTAATTTTGATTTTAATGGCAATACAACTGGTACAACCTCCACCTTCTTGTAAGCAGCTTTAATGGAGTCTAATATAGTATAATCTTCCGGCACTTTACACGAACTTGTACACTCTCAACACCTTCTAACTGCAGATGCTTTCCATTGATTCACACTGGAATTTCTAAAGGTTACAATTCCCTTTTTAACAGCTACATGTTGTTCTACCGATAGATCGGTTTCGCAAACAAAACAGTTTTCGGTAATATCCATGATATTAACTTAGATAGTGGCTTCTAGAATCCTGTTTAACAAATACAAGCGCAAACGATGTCCTGATTTCATACACTGTGTAATCGCACCTGTGTGCTTCTTTCCCTCTACTAATTATACTTCACTTCACCCGATCCGTCATCAATACTGCCAACTCCTGAAAGCCGAACAACAAAGAACAACAGTACAAGAAATGCGAACTTCGTGATGACATTTTGCCAATTTACATTCAAATAAATTTTATTTGCATTTTTAGCATTACAACGCATAGTTTTCCCATAAAATGCGGAAATCTAATTTTGGCAACCATTTTTCCAAGATGGCGATGAAAGCTGAACTCGGATCGAACAGGACTTTCCTATGTGTTGTAAGGTTGACCTACAGAACGTCACTACCAAAGATCAGCTTTGTGAGAATTACTTCCTCTGATAGTCTAAATATCGTCTACTTGTACTGTTTTATATCGGAAAGATCCATTGTTTCAGCTGCAGCTACGATTTTTGGTCGAAGAGTGTTAGGCATGATTCAAATCTATTGCTGGACATTAGCGCATACTACATTTGGTTAGATTATTTTTATATTGGGTTGATGCATAAGTTCATGCCGTGTTTTCTCACCGCTCTACAGAAATGTATTGCATCAGAAGAGAAAACGGAATCAACCAACTGTGTATTCCACCATCATAAATATCGTCCCATTATTTATGATGGTGTCCCAACGTCTCGATAGGTCTGCAATGCCATTCTTGACAAAACGTACAGGTTTTGTGGCCAAGAAATCATCAAGGAATTTCTAGAGATCAACATCATTGTTGAATATTCTGCCGCGGAGTGCATTCGATAGAGACTGGAACAGGTGACAGTCTGAAGGAGCGACATCTGGGGAATAGGCTGGATGTGGAAGGATCTCCCATTTCATGTCCTGAATGGCCATTTTGGTCGCGTTTGCACTGTGAGGGTGCGGGATCATGTTGAAGAAGGACAACACAGCGCCGATGTGGCCGTTTCTGCTAAATTGATCCCTTCACACGGCGGAGTTGCTCACAATAGAGTGCAGCGTTGATGGTCCGACTCCTCTGGAGCATTTCCCTACATGTCCCATCAGAAACAAAACATGATCTCCGTAGGATGAAGGTGATGTTTTGGATGTGGTGTGGGCGTCTTGTTTGGGCTTAACCATTCCCTTTTATGCCTGAAATTCACGTACAGGCACCAAGTTTCATCTCCAATACGTGACAGAAAGGGTTTGTGTTGCTGAGAACATTCGCGATAACGGGCGAGCAAGGAACAAATATAGCAACACGCAGATTCGTGTTGTCCTCGGTGAGAGAGTGATGCACCCAAGACCCCAATTTCTGGAAATTTCTCCATATGTTCCAGGTGTAGCACCACTGTGGTCTGATCACAGTCCATCTCAGTGGACAATTCGCGTGTGGTTTGACGCGGATTCAGGTGGATGAGATGGTTCAAACGATCCTCATCAAAGTGAGGCAGACGACCTGAGCTTGGAGAGTCGTTGAGGTCAAAATTGCCACTTCAGAACAACTCAAATCATTTGCGGGCTGTCCTCGGAGCAATAGCATCCTCCCCATACACAGCACAAATTTGTCGAGTGGCCTCGGCGGCTGTGGATCTCTTGTTAATCTTGCAGAGGAGCAGATGGCGGGAATGTTTATTCCTCTCTACTTGACACTCCACACTTGCGGACCTGAAAACCAAAAACCCATAAGCCACAATCACACAACGCAATATGATTTAGATGAATGATATTACTGGCTACATTTTGATATACAACTGGCCATCTGCACCGTCACTACTGACCTGGGAAACACTCGTGAAATAAAACGTCATGAACTTATGCATCAACCCAATGTTTTCATGAATCAAGCCGGTATGGAGCACAATGAGTTCAAGGGAAAATATAAAGTATTCATCCTTAAGGACAAGATGAAAGTTGTAAGTATAACAGATGCTGCTACTTCGGCCTGGAGTGTTATGACTGAGTTTGGAATATGAAAATCAACATTTTATGACACACAAGACCGAAAGAAAATCTCATGCTTTGTGTAGAAACTGGAGGACCCTTCTTTCGGTACGGTCAAAAGAAACCAGACTACGGGACTCAATTCTCGGTGTATAGAAAACCATCTGCGTCCTTATTCCTCGATACTCTTCACACCTCTGGAGCCACTAACTAGCTGCGTTTAGATTTTTACTGAAATGCTCCTATTCCCACTTTTCGAACCCTTGTCTACAACGTGCGGCATTTCAGAGAGTTTTGAGCATTGCTTCCAAGTTTGGCTATTCTTATGACGATATATTTCGCCTGGACAGAAGGATGAATCGCCTCCACTTCACGACGTTACAACGGGAGTCACACACTACATGATATGTGGGTACAATTGATTACAATCCATCCATTGTCAACATTCTTAGAAATAACTGTGCTAAGTTTCGCATCTCTTTTGGAATACGCACTTATAATTTATTTAATCTGCTGCGCAAGGACCGAGACAAGGTCCACGCATTACAGAGACATGGTGTTTATAACATTCCACTCGTGTGTAATACACCGAACTCTGAGGATACCTCTCACATAGGTTCTACTCTACGTTCAGTGGAAGTGCGTATTGCAGAGCACAAATACATAGTACAAATCGGTTCAACATCTTCTGCCTTAGCCCGCACAGTTGCGCATGGTGGACATTATCCAGACTGGAGTCCTACCACACTGCTAGCTTTTGCACCTGATAAACATTCTCTGTTACTTGCGGAAAGTCTTTGTATAACACGCTTTTCCTCCAGCTGTTGTAATGACGACTTTCCTGTGACAATACCTCGCCCTTGGATCCTGCTGTTGAATCATCTGAGTGTAACACCTGATAATTCTTCAGATACGTAAGTTCCATTTACCTATAATGATTTGTAGTACGCCATTTTCAATTTGGCAACACTAGTCATTTGTATAGTTTCATGATTGTATATAACTGCCTGTACCTGTCCTTTCGTGCATTTGGCCCGATGATGAAGCTAAAGTAGTTTTGAAAGTGCTTGCCATTATGGGTGATTTTATTTGTACTTTTAACTTGTAAATAAATGTTAATTTTAATTGCAAGTTCTTCTTCAACTTTTTTAATCGTGCATCCGACAGCTCTGGATTCTTAACAATGTGTAAAACAGGTTATGTGAAGAACGTTAGTTTCAACACTTTCTGTAAGTGAGTAAACTATACGTTTCCGTAATGCATTTATGTCATTCCTATATAACCTACGATGTCCACTGCGGAGAGACTTTTTGAACGCCTTCGAATTTATAGTTCAAAGCAGATTTGTTCGGGTCAGGTCCAATTATGTGACTTATGGGTCTGGTCTGTGTCTAAAATTTTTGACCCGTTTCCAACTCTGCTTACATCCTTAGATGCTCATGGGGATCGTTACGCACAGAAAAGCAAATCACATTTTACCAATTTTTTTTTTCGAGATAATGATTTGAACATGTCAGAATGTACAAATGAAGGGTAAATGGTGAATGCGTCTTAAACCCTTTTTATGAGAGTTGGCGATACTGCACGGTTTCAAACATGACATCTCTTCTTTCTGTGTTCACGCCAGAGGAACGATAAAGTATTGCTCTATTTTTGTTGGTGTTTTTGTTTCAGAATGTCCAAGCAAGAGATATTTTCCGTAGGCGAACTATGCATATATAGATTATCTCTACGGAAATCGCACAACAATTCGTTCTTCCTCTGGCCATCAGAGGGACAGGAGGTAAGACCCACTTCTAGTTGTATAACGGCAATTTCAGTGCAGCTGCTTGCCAGAAAATAATATTCAATATATATTTAAAATACGTATTTGGCTTGCATGAGATAACAATGCAACAGGTCAAGTGGATTAGAGCGGCAGAAGCTTTTTGATGTATTCCGGCGTGTGATCGGGAAGTGTACATGAAAGAAGGACACTATTCAGAGACTCACATGACAATCCAGGCTCCCACGTCGTAAAGCAGTTCTTTTTCTCCTGTATAGCAATTCTGTACCTCAGCCTTTGCACCGGCTGTCAAGGAAAAGGCGGCTATACAAAATATATAATAAATTCAGTCAAGTAGGTGGCTATGCAAAATATATAATAAATTCAGTCAAGAATGCAGCTACAGAAAATACAATAAATTCAGTTAAAGAGAGAGATTTATGAAAAAAAAAGTTAAAAAGAACTATCATAAAGCAGAAGTATTTGTTCAAATATTGTGCTTTTTTACATTGAGCAGATTCATCGTCACTGAAGATTCACGAGCACACTTAATACACTGAAGAGCAATTGAATTAGGGACAGCTGGCGTTATGCAAATGTGGCGCTGTGGGCGACCCTGTAAACGGAAACGACATGACGTATGCAGCAATCCGACAATATAAGGAGTGATGCGACGGGAATCAGTAAGAGTCGGACACAGTATGGGTAAGACGAAGGATCTAAGCGCATTTGATCGTGGGCCAATTGTCGGGGCCCGACGAATGGGTCACTCCATTTCGGAAGTCGTGCAGGCACTGGGATTTTCAGGAGCTACTGTGTCACGGGTGCACCGTGAGTACATCGAATCCGGTAAAACCATCCCTGCAGGGGCCAACTGCCGTGGACAACAGCATGTGGATGAGCGGTGTCATCGTCGGCTAGCTCGCATTGTAACAGCGGATAGACGGGCCACAGTGCTAGAAATCACACGACAATTTAACGCTGGTGCACAAAAACGTGTAAGCAGCCACACCATCCAGAACCATCTGTTCCCTATGGGGTACAGAAGCCATCGTCCCACGAGGGTACCGCTGCTGACCACTCATCACAGGGTGCAAAGATTAGCAAGGGCGCGGGAACATCGCCACTGGACCCTAGACATGTGGAAAAATTTTGCCTGGACTGATGAGTCGAGATTCACGTTGGTACATACGGATGGCGCAAACCACATGAAGCGATGGATCCTTCTTGCCAGCAGGGTACTCTTCAAGCTGGTGGGGGCGGCATTCTTGTCTGGGGACTGTTTACGTGGACTGAAATGGGACCCCTGGTACGTGTGACATCGTCCCTCACAGGCGAACGTTACCAGGATATCCTGGACGACCATTTGCTCCCGTTTGTGCGTCTTCAACATCCCACTGGGGACCTCATCCTGCAACAAGACAACGCACCGTGCCATCGCTTCCGAATTGTATCCGAATGGTTGGATGAACACTCCACCGACGTGACCTCCTCGCTTCCTTGGCCAGCTAGGTCACCTGACCTCAATACCATCGAGCACATCTGGGTTGCCATCGAGAGAGATGTTCGAGGCTCTGACCCTCCTCCATCAAATCTTCGTGAACTGTGGGAGCGTGTTCAGGGGCCGTGTATCCGTATGGCTTCCCAATGTTTCCGGTGTCTTGTCGAGTCCATGCCGAGACGAATCGCCGCCGTCATCAGGACGAAAGGCGGTGCTACACGTTACTAGACAGGTATCTCTAATTCAATTGCTCTTCAGTATATGAACTTAATGGTATCTCTAAAAACTGAAAGAAAGCGAAGTAGTATAGTTAAAGCGACATTTAGGCTTCAGAAGGACAACTGAATAAATGATCCGAGGCAGTTCAGTTGACCTGTGAGACATCCTAAAATAAATGCCAAGAGGAAGGACAGTTGAAGGACTTTTCATTACACCAGTTGCTTAAATTCTTGGGAGGAATGGGTGGGTTAACGGCCAACATGAACAACTCTATGGGCTATAAGCAGTCGCTCGTCCGTAATTTAGGGCCACTGGTTCCAGGGAAGGAAGAGAGCCAGAGCCGTAATACAAACCCAACACCCATGCCTCAGGGATATTCGAACCCGGACCCATCTCGGACGAATAGTCAGAAGCCAGAGCTTAGACCACTGCCCCACTAGGACTACCCCAATAAGGCAGTTTAGTAAATGCGTGCCACGTGAAGTGGTGAACGCCAGAATTAGAAAAATAGGAATACGGTTGTCACGCTTTCTAAACCACTTTTAAATAGCCTTTAAATAGTAAACCTTTAAAGAACAAATGAGGTGTTTCAATGTATTCTTCAGTTGGATAGGTTCCATTACATTTCTAAAAATACCCGGTACTATCGGCAGACAACTTCTACTCGTTCTCGAAAAATGAAGTGCAATTGCACGTTTGTCTATCTCTTGGACAGAAGCGTATACCAGAATCGGATGAATCTGAATACATCACTGTTGCGTGGAACTAAAGACTACCAGCTGGAAATCATATCCCAGTGTACTTGACTTTATTTGGAGTTGAGGTCTAACACAAACGTACACTTTCAAGTGGCAAATATCATTCACGAATAATACTATTAACAGCAGGAAGCTTCAAGCGAGAATTGGAAATGGGTTTATCACTTTTTCACGATGCATCGAGAACTGCTACACTGGCGTGTAAAAATTAAGGACGAGACGGTTTTTCGAATGTAACGTCGTGCAGAAGTGCTCCACATCGACTCAAATCGTACCATAAGATCCCTAAGATGTAAGAATATGGGGCAAGTGAGCAAAACCGTTTGAACAAGGAATCCAAAGGATACAAAGGCACTTTATTGAAAAGGTAGCTTCGAGCACAACTGGATAGAAGACAGAAACGTCCAAGAGACAGGCGGCTGCCAAACAAAATCCAGTCTTTAGTAGGGGATATGATCACTCCTGACTGCGTTGCAGGATTTACAACGTCTGTATATGCTGAGGACGAGGTTGTCAAGGAACTGTTGAGGCATCGCGGCCCATTCCTCTTGTAGCATCAATCGCAGCTGCGGAATCGTTGCTGGCGGCTGGTGACGTGCTGCCAAGCGTCTCTCGAGAAGGTCCCACACGTGTTCGATTGGATTTCGGTCTGGGGACCTTGCGGGCCAATCCATGCGTTGAATATCTTCACTCTCCAACAGCTCTGCGACATCCACTGTACGATAAGGTGTAGCGTTGTCGTCCATAAAGAGGAATTCAGGGCCCACAACACCTCTAAACAAACGCACGTGAGGCAAGAGAACCTCGGTACAATAGCGGACACCAGTGACTGAACCTCCTTGGAAGATGTGGAGGTCAGTACAGCTACCAAGCATGATACCGTCCCAAACGAGAACTCCGCCACCTTCAAACCGGTCTCTTTCGAGGATGTTGGAGGTGTGATTGCATGTTTCCTGCTCTCTCCAGACGTGTATACGTCCAGAATCGCTCGTCAGACTAAATCGGCTCTCATCCGTAAAGAGAACTCGACCCCATTGCTGGTGTGTCTAGTTCTTGTGTTCCTGGCACCACAGAAACCGCCGTCTCCGATGAGCAGGCGTTAATGGCACACACCGTACTGGTCGTCGTGCAAATAGACCACCTTTGTGCAGCCTTCTGGCAACGGTAAAACGTGATAACGGACGTCCAGTTTTCTGTTGCATGTACCTTGCAATTTCTCCCGCTGTCTACCGTCTGTCTCTTCTTGCCTGTAGGACAATATACCAGTCGTCTGCCGCCGTGGTTGCTCGTGGACGACCACTGCTAAACTCTCGGACAGCTGTTCCTGTCGTTTGAAATGCTCTCCAAGCTCGTGAAACGATGCTGTGAGCGATCCCGAACTCCTCGGCCACACTAGTCACACTTCGACCTTCTTCTAACTTCCCCATGACGCGACCTCGGGTAAAATCATCCAGATGTCGTTTACTGGATTGCCTGTTGGCCATATCACACGGCGGCTGCAACTAGACGTCGTTCAAACCGATGTACACCGTGCAATAGCTTTCACCGAATTGCTGAGCATGATCATATGTAGAGGATTTTAGGAAGGGAGTGTCTGACCCCAGGTCTTAAACAACCCTTAAAAATAGGAAACTAGGAGATTTGGGCTAGAGCGCCAGGTAAGAAAGTGACACGGAAGCGAAGTAGAAAGGAGGAGGAAGACGCACTTTTTTATTAACGGAGGGCCAGTACCCGGGGTCCGACGGCTTAACGTGCCCATCCGACGCACGGCGGGTATTTAGTGGATCGAGCGTTCGCCCCTGCCTGGGATCGAATCTGAGGCCCTTCCCGTGGCAGTCACGAACGTTGCCCACTCGGCCACCTGCGGTCCCGAATTGATGAGCTTACGCTTCCTGTGTGCCTTATACCTTTCCGACACTCCCCCCCCTACGTCATGCTGCATTTATTCGCATGTCCTACCGTACCGGACCCTAGTCTATCTCCTGACTGGCATTTCGGTCCGTTCTGCCTGCTCGTTCCGCTGTTATGCTAATTTCTCCTCTTCGTCCTTAATTTTGCACACTAGTGTAGTTAGATTTCTGATTCGCAAGCCTCCACAAGTAAGCTGCACTTTTCTGTGTCGGTTTGTATAAAACTGGCATTGATAATTTCTGTTAGTCTGCCTGCCATAAGCCAGTTCGTCAGGCAAGGTCTTTCGTGTTGTATTCGTTCAGTCCCTGGATGTTCCAGGTAAGTGATTTCAGATACACTATAACATTAATGAATTTCGTGAAGTTTAGGAGCAACTTCATTCGGAAATGTCTTACTTGACAAAACCCAAAATGTGAATACATCAGTTGCTACCGAAACTGCATTTCCCCGCCAAGAATACGTACAGTGGTTTCCAATGAAACGTATGCTCTGTACGAAATAATAAAACGGGAGTGGTATCCAGAAGTGAGTTGTATCACGTGTACAGGAAGTACAGGAGCTGTGCTTATGCGGTTCTTCAATTTATTCTTGGAAGCTTGGCATCTTTCTAATTGATGCGTTTCATAAGAAACAAAAGGTACATGTCACTGTTAATAATACATATGCAGTATTTATTTGTTTGTTGGAAATGAAGATGCCTTTTGGACGAGGGGTTATAGCTGCATTTACACGGAGAGTCCAGGGTCAGAGTTGTTAATACCCATTGTTCTTCTCTTGGTTCTGTGCCTTACGATTGAGACTTGCGGTGCGCATGGGCTCATGATATCCACTGCCTCAAACGTGTGGCATTCATTTTTTGATTATTATTCTCTCTCACTTTTCTTCCCCTATTAAGTTATTGCTTTTCAATTGAAAATGGGGCTTTCCTGTCGATAGAGAAAGTCTTTACCAACGAAAAAAAAAATCAGAAAAAAAAATCATTGAAACTAGGCCTATAAAATTTAAGAAAAACACCTAAGAAATTATGTATGAGTAATAGTGTGCAGCTATTTAAGAAATTTCGAATAAAAAAATCGCACTGCACAATTTTAAGTGTTTGCAAACATTTCCCACTGTCCTTTTCCCTATAGGGCTTAAATTTGCTCACTGTTTAGTGTTTTTACCACAACATTTTCCCCTGGAAGAAAACTAATGAAAATTTAAGAGTGACCAAATACAAATTTTGGCGACGGAGGAGCTTAAAGACCCTGTGAGCGTCTAAGACTACTAAGAGCCTTCCGTCCCTTATTTAGGATCACAGGCTCTAGCGAAAAGATAGGACTACCGCTGTAGGACAAGCATATCACGCAGGTCACAACTCAAACGATTTACTAAAATGCTAGACTTCTGACTAGTCGGCCATACACGATTTCGTGGCTAACTGCTGTTACCCGTACTACATCAGCTTCCCCGGGAAGAAAGGAATTTATAACTTCCGGGGATGCGTAGCCTCCTCCCACTGTGTGTGACTGAAAGAAACTGTTCCCGCTCCAGACCTTGTAACCTTTTTGTGGTGGCAGTATCATCCACTAGATTACTCATGAGAACCATTATAACTGAGGTTTAGATGATTGATACTAAAGTTGTGATGCATCAATTAACGGCACAAAGCTTTTGCTTTCAGAATGTTATGGTGTGCCAACAACAATGCGTTAAATTTATATTCCTCCGTTGAGCATTACTACACTCACATACAATGAAATTTTCACACCTAGAAAAAAACATGCTACAACCGCGAAACTTTGCAAATAGCTAGAGTGCGTGCTGGTATGCAAGTGGTCTACATTTGGTGGGAGTGCGCTTGACCGCACTCCCTCTGGTGGCGCTGCAAGAACGAACCGGCAGCCTTATAAACCGGCGTGTAATCGATGGCCCGCGAAAGCGAAAAGCACCGGAAGACGCAAGCAAGACAAGAATGCCGGGTAGACTCCAGAGATGTCGATTTACGCAACTTACGGACTTTGAGAGAGGCCGGATCATCGGGCTGAAAACTGCAGGGTGGTCGGCGCACAGTAAAGCCCGCCACGAGCATCGGCATCGTTCTGACCATACCGTCCGGCTGTGTTGGGAGCAGTGGACATGTGACGGCACTACCACACGGCGGAGCGGTTCCGGACAAACCAGGAGGACCACCGGTAGAGAGGATCGACGGATCATGCGCCACGCACGAACGGATCCCATCCCGTTCACTATACAGGCAGATGTAGCGGCTCCTGTGTGCTCACAAACCATTTACCGACGCCTCGCGGAAGGGAATCTGTGATCCCAGCGCCCCTTACGTTCGATGCAATTAACACCGGAACATCGCCGTCTCCGTGTGCAGTGGTGCTAGGCCAGAGCGACGTGGAACGCCACAGCCTGGCGACGTGGGGTGTTTAGCGATGAGTGCTTCTTCGTTTTGCGGACAGATGATCATCGTGTCCGTGTGTGGAGATCCCCGGGTCAACGGCACAATCCCAAACTCGCTATCGAGCGCCGCACCTCCCGCACTGCAGGCATTATGAGCTGTGGAGCCATTGCCTTCGATAGCCGATCAGCTCTAGTAGTGGTACGTGGATCATCGACGGTCCAGCGGTATGTGGATGCGATCCTACAGCCCCATGTGCTCCCATTCTTGGCCAGGATTCCAAGGTCGCTATACCGACAGGACAATGCCCTCACGCACACGTCTCGGGTTGCCCAGGACTGCCTACGTCATGTCCAGACACTTCCATGGCCTGCCCGCTCCCCGGAAATGTCCCCTATCGAGCATGTGTGGGACCAGTTGAAGCGCCAGCTGCCGCCGAGTCGCACTATCCGGGATTTGGAGCACACCGTCGAACACGTGTGGGCCAGTCTACCGCAAGACAACACCAGGCGTTTTCTCGCCTCTATGCCGGACAGTATCGCAGCATGAATCGCCGCACGAGGCGGTACGACGCGCTATTAGAGATGACCAGACTGCATGCCACAGATCCCTCTGTAATTGTCCTGCAGCTCTGTTTTCGCCATCATGTATATCATTCATCTATAACTTTACGTCCATAAAATTTCAGTTCAATCCGATGCTTCCTTCTTGGTGTGCAAATTTCATTGTCTGGAGTATATATTCGCCCGGTGAGCATACCAGATTTGGCGAGTGCTGAACGTTTTGGCGTGCAGAAAAATCATGGTTTGTTCTGTTATGTGTTGCTTCTACAGGATTAGCTATGAAGTAAATTTCAGCTACTTGACATAGCCCCTGCCTTCCAGGGTTCCTCCACAGTACGCCTACTTTTTGTTGAAAGAGTTTACAGTTTCTGCGCGGTTCAAGTACTAGGAGGATGAATGAGGAACGTGTTGAAAAACTGGAAAAATAGTTTCTTTTTTCTTAATTTTTATTTTGTTAGATGTGATGTTTTCTTTCACAAGTGACTGTTCCGCTTATTTTAAACTTTCACTGGCCCACTCTGTTCTTGTTCAGTCTGCAACAGTAAAAAATTATTCTCGTGGCACTTGGGCCGATGAGACTGCGTGTCAGCTTCCGCACTTGGTGTCTTGAATGATCAGCGTGCGCCTGCGCACAGTGCTAAAGCTTTTTTTAGGCAGTGGGCATAGACGGGTGATAAAGCCAGCTCCAAGACTCTTCCTGTCAAAAGCGAATCGCTTTCAAGGAGAGCAGAAAGTTTTCGGTCAGCATTAGAATCTCTCACAACTAACTTCCTACTTTCAGAGTGAAAGCGAAATACAATGTAGGTCAAGGAGAACGATTTGCTAGTACTTCGTTATCCAACGAACTGTTGTGGTAATTTCGCGATGCAAATATTTGAGACAACCACTAGTTTTCGTTGGACTATTTTAGACTAAAGACGGTGATGAGAGAATCAGGAACCTGGTATCTGCGCCCCGATGGCCGAGTGGTACGAAACGTTGGCTTCTGATCATTCGTCCCAGTTGGGTCCGGGCTCGAATCCTGAATGAAGAATGGGTGGTATGTTTGTCTTACGAAACTGGCCCTTTCTCCTCCCTGGAACCAATGGTCCCAAATTGGGGGCACTGAGAAATTCTGGAACCTGACGAGGTTCAACGATCCTCGTGAGCAACTGAATGATTACGTATATTCCATTGAGCTTCGGTGGTCGTTAAACCCCAAAACAACAACAATAACAAAAACCTTTTATTTCATCAAAACAAAGTGGAGCGTAACTGTTACTTTGAGCATGAACGTTATGCAAGAGACTGAGTTCATAGCTTAGATAGCGTCTTTGTCTCCCGATAGTTGAGTGGCCTAAGGTGTGGGGTTCTGCTCATTCGCTCCTTTTGGACTGGGTCGAATCGCTGGTGAGACATGGATGTTGTGTTTGTAGCCCCCTTCCCTACCAGTAGCAGAAGAACTAGTCAACCCGGCTGAGAGTTACGCGGCGCAGTGCCTCCTTACGAGCTCGCGCAGTGCGCTGAAGGGTGGTTTCGGCGAGATCTTCAAGACGAAAGGAACCTTTAAAAAAAATGACGAATCATAAGATATTAGTCATTGAGTTCATTTATAACATTTATCCATATAGAATAAGGACAAACAAAATTTCTTCCAAAATTCAGTGCTTTGTTACAAGCAGCAAAAGCAGTCAAAAATTTCAGACCAGTTCGAACATGTTACGTAACCTCTTAGGAAAAAAAGCACTCCTCCATTTGTTATCTGCAAGATCTGCTTTCAAATCAGATTTGGACTTCTTTTATGAACCAGTGCCAACATGCTTTTCCTTTGAATGTCCTACAAATCACGAATTAACCAACCGTGTAGCATTTTTTGCACATTTGGGATAGTACAACCAAACTAACTCTAAACCTTGATGCTGCGCGGAAAATAGCAGTTCTGCCTGAATAAAATACCAATTGTAACCTATTGTCGTCAATTTCCTTCTCGTAGCTGGAAAGAAGCAACCGTTTTTCTTTTGCCGTTTCTCTCGTGGACACTGCTCCAAAGAACTGTCCGTGCTTGATCCACTTCCTGAGGTTCTCTCGTCACATAGCAAGAAATGCATTCATCCAGTTCTTGTCTTGTGTTGAGATAATTAAGTGTTTTACTAACCTCTTTGATTACCGCTACGTCAAAACGTCAAAACTCAAATATAAAGAAAATAAAAATGCTTTTTAGTAGTTTCATGTTTTAATCGAGAGAGAAAAATTGGTTGTGAATATGAGAAAATTGATTCTGTTTGAAAGCCTGTTTATATATATATATATACTTAAGAGCATAGCCGAAAACATAAGAAAAACTTAAGAATTTAAAATTCTGCTTGAAAGCTTGTTTATATATGGATTCTGTTTGAAAGCCTGTTTATATATATATATATATATATATAGGGATGTAAGGTCAGGTGATGCGTAACATCACAGCCTCTCCTTGACAAATGTCAGCCCCGCCTTCTCGTGGTACATCCTGTTCCCACTAAAGGGGCTCTGACGACCGCCAATAGCGCTATAACTATACCACCGGGATTAGAGGAAATGCTATCCCACACTCACCAACCCGCTTGGCCAGCGTGATGAGTTATGGCCAAACCCCTCCAAAATGACACCACAACTTATATCTTGGCCCTCAGTCTCCGGCAGCTGGAATGTACCTGGTCAAGGCATCGGCCAGTGCGACACGAAGGCAGAGGGTGCTAAGAATCACCGGAGGACCGGACTAGGCTGCCATTTGATGCTGACCTTGGCTACTTACAATGGACGCTCCCTATCTTCTGATTCAAGACTTCTTGAATTGGAAGAGGAACTACAAAGGATCAAGTGGGACATCGTCGAGCTAAGTGAGGTAAGGAGAAAAGGAGAAGATCTCACTGAACTGAAAAGTGGACATCTCTTCTACTATCGTGGGACAGATACTGGCAGAACTAGTGGGTGTGGGATTTATAACAAACAAGAAACTGAAGGATAAAGTGGTAGAAGTTGAAAGTTCCTCTGATAGAGCTGCACGACTCCTTATCCAAGTCTCGAGAAGATACCAGGCTCAGATTATTCAAATTTATGCACCCACCACAAGTCATCCTAAAGAAGAAATTGAAGAATTTTATGAGGAAATTCGTCATCTAAATAATAAAGGCAAGCAGCACTTGAAGATAATTATGGGAGATTTCAATGCAAAAATAGGACAACGGCAACAGAATGAAACTACAGTAGGTAAATTCGGTCATGGCAATAGAAACCAGCGTGGAAATACTCTTGTAGAGTTTGCAGAGGCAGAAGGGTTTTACATCATGAACTAATGTTTCAAGAAAAAGCCGCAAATGAAATGGACATGGAGGCATCCCAATGGATGGACAAGTGAAATTGATTTTATTATGTGTAACAAGACATTTGTCATGGAAGACTTCAGTGTGCTAAACAAGTTCAACACAGGTAGTGACCATAGAATGGTAAGATGTAAGATGCACCTCAATGCTAAACTCGAGCGTGGCAAGCTCATAAAACAAACAAAGTGTATTGACGTGACCAACCTTAAAAAGCATCAGAATACCTTCAGATTGGAACTGAGGAACACGGAGAGTTTCTCTGCTCTAGAAGGTCTAACATCAGAAGAAGTGGACATCTCTGAAGTTAACAGAAAAGTTACCAAAGCTCTTATGGAAACAGCAACAAGATTAGCTGGGCCTAAAAACAAGTTACATGTGAACAAATTATCAGGAAAAACCAAAATGTTGATGCAAAAAAGGAGATGAGAACAACTAAAGAAGATGTGACTTCCAAAGTGGAATATATAGAGCTATGCAAGACAGTACGAAAAAGTATTACTGAAGACGTAAGGAAATTCAACTGTGAACTAGTAAGGAAAGCAATTGAAAACAACCAAAGCCTAAAGATAGCAAAGGGACATCTCAGTAAGAGAAGAAAACAGATTGTTCTGTAACAAGAAATAGAGGCGAAATTTTGACAAGAGTAAAAGATTTCTATTCCAAATTATATGAAAGGTATGATATATGTACTCCAGACATCATGAAAGGTACCAGTACTAGAGTTCTTCCAGTTCTCCTAGCAGAAGTTGCACATGCAATCAAGAACATGAAGCGGGGAACAGCTCCAAGAGAAGATGGAATTACCGTAGACATCATACAGGAATCAAGTGGAGAAACTGAAACAGTACTCGCCCAAGTTTTCAATCGATGCCTTAATGAAGGGAAGATTCCTGAGGATTGGAACAACGCTACAATGATCCTGCTACATAAAAAAAGGGAAATTGAGGATCTCCGGAACTACAGACCTATCAGCCTCCTCTCAGTGGTTTATAAAATCTTCACTAAAGTTCTTTCACACCGCTTGAAGGTAACACTGAACATGGCTGAACCGAGAGAACAAGCTGGATTCAGGAGTGGCTACAGCACTATAGATCATATCCACGTACTGAGAGAACTAATTGAAAGAGCGAGGGAATATAAGCTTCCATTGTGAATGGTTTTTGTCGATTATGAAAAGGGCTTTGATTCAGTGAAACTATCAGCAGTTACAATGGCTGTGAAATCCTGCGGTGTTGAAGATGCATACATTAATATTATTAATAATATCTATGAAAATGCAAGTGCAATGATTCGGCTGTTTGAGAATACAACACACATAAAAATTGGAAAGGGAGTGAAACAAGGTGACACCATATCTCCGAAGCTCTTTAATGCCACATTGGAAAATGTCTTTCAATCACTGAACTGGGAAAACAAAGGGATAAAGATTAATGGAGATTATCTAACCCACCTTCGTTTTGCTGATGACGTAGTCATTTTTGCAACTACTCCATCAGAGTTGCAGAGTATGATCCAGGAACTTGCTGACAAGAGTAAAAAAGTGGGATTAAAAATGAACTTTCAGAAGACAAAAATGATGTACAATGCTTTTTCAAGAAATGAAGATTTATCGATTGATGCAGAAAATCTGGAGATGACAGATACGTACGTTTATCTTATACAGCAGATATCAAGTGAGGGTCACATTGATGGAGAGAAATTAATCGGCATATAAAACTTGCCTGGAGAGCTTTTGGAAGAAACAGCATAATTTTCAAGAGCAACATGCCATTATGTCTTAAAAGAAAAGTGTTTGATCAATGCATCCTTCCAGTGCTTACGTATGGTGCAGAGTAAAAAAGACATACAAAGGCTGCAGACAATTAAAAGAAGTATGGAGAGGTGCATGCTTGGTGTTACCAGGAGAGATGAGAAGAGGAACTCGTGGATCAGAAAAATGACAAGAGTGGAAGACATCATGATCAGAGTAAAATCCCTGAAATGGCAATGGGCTGGACATACTGCCAGAAGGACAGACCATCGATGGACAGTCGAAATTTTGGACTGGATTCCAAGAGACAGGAAAAGACCCAGAAGAAGACCACATGGAAGATGGGTGGATGAAATTCGAAAGTATGTGGAAGTAATATAGAGGAGACTGGCACAAGACAGACCGTTGTGTAAGAGACTTGGAGAGACCTTCGTCCAGCAGTGGATTGATAATGGTTGACAATGATGATGATGATGATACATATTGATTCTGTTTGCAAGCCTGTTTATATATATATATATAGACATTTTTTTTGCGTCATTCCGCTGAAGAAACAATGTTGTCTGCCTAATAATACTTTCTAATGATGCATTAGTTACAGCCGTATGATCTTGCAGAAATTATTGTTAAAATTGCAACAATGAAACATGTTCAGTAACTACTTAATGAGAGAGTATTTTTAATTCTGAAAATATGCAAGACCCGTCTTCTGAAGAGCCATTTCTTTTTTCGGGCATTCCTCAGCATTTCCTAGAACGTCTTTTCTCGAAAATGCTTAAAGCGCACATCCACACTTTCACTGAAGACACAGGTCCTCCATAAGTAAACGCGTCTCGCATAGATTTACGAACGAAGGTTTTATGACATTTATTTACTCTTAAGTGTGACCTTCTAATTTTATGGCGTATCGTTTCGGCGTAGTTAAGAGCTTCTCAGAATCACGTCAAAGTTTCGCAAACTGCCCAGCCAAAAGAGCATTGGCAATGATTAATGTGTCGTTACAACAGGGAACCCATTTTATGAAAATAAAAATACCAGAGTATCTAAAAAAGAAAAAGTTGCGAAATGACTATTTCAGTAGAAAATGAAACATGAACGGGCGAAAATGAAAAGTGGTGGCATGACTTAATTAAGTCGTCACATCATGCATTCAAAAGGCAAATACTGTATATTGGTCATCCGGATGCACAAAATTCAATATTTGCAGCGATTAGACGTTTTTGAATTTCGTCAAGCAGATGTTTTGACTGAAAATAAAGCCAGAGCAGGAATATCCTCGCAGCTGTTAGAAAACCGTTGCTCGCGATAAAAAAAAAAAAAAAAGGCTGCTATAACATTGATCGTGTGCGTTCTGCATTTGCACTTGAATTAACTTCTTGTGAAAATGGTTGTCGACCTTTGTTGATGCTGGATTCCTTTGATAATTCTTTGATATGCTGATAAAAAGAAGTTCCGGTGTGAGTAATCATTCGCGAAAACCAAAAGCCCTGTAAATCCACGGGACAGAGCGTTTAGTAATACGAATGTATTAAATGATTAGCACGATTTCTGTCTGGTATACTTTTAGGATAGAAAATACAAATAATTGCGCTACAACTTACGAATCACGAAAGAACAATGGAAGACAATGAATTAAGATCAGATCAGATTAAATAATGCCTGCTTATCTGAAAAGAAAGGTGTGTTGTTGCACCTTTCTATTCAGGTAAGAAAAGTCACGTCAAATAACATAGCTCTTATAGAATAAAAACACCAACGTTTCTCACAATAAAATGTTTATTATACATCGACTATAGTTTCACAGAGCGTTTGGCTCGGCTTCATCAGGAAGAATGGAGCAAAACCTTCAAATCACTGTGACATCATCAGAGTTCTGACGGTCACGGATTTTGGTGAGTCTCCTACGCGCTTGAAAAAAATGGAATCGACGTCATGTCGTTAACAAGGCGTGAAGAGTTCCGGTATATGTGGAAAGCTTCCCAATATTGTCACGAAAATAACCACAAGTTTTTGTTTGGAAACGCTACGCTCATTGATAAACCTGATTCGACTACCAAGTTTAATATACTAGAAGCTTTTCACATATACTGAAACTCTTAACGCCTTGTTAACGACATGACGTCGACTCCATTTCTTTCAAGCGTGTGGAAACAACTCACCAAAATTCGTGACCGTCAGAACTTTGATGATGTCACAATGATTTAAATGTTTTGCTCCATTCTTCCTGATGAAGCCGAGCCAAACGCTCTGCGAAACTATAGTAGTAATAAACCTTTAATTGTGAGAAACGTTGGTATTTTTATTCTATATTAACACCATAAGTTTAGTAGTCATAAATTATATATAACATAGGTCTTACTTGCAAATATGTGTTTAGTTACCATAGTGCAAGAGACATTCGGATTTCGAAAGAAAACAGTCTATAGTTGTGGTTTAGACACATTTACCAAGCAATCTGCATATAAAAACATGTCAGCTGACTCCCATGATGCTTTTGAGCTTAGTGACTTTGAGGAAACCCATCAAGTGAAGCTGCGGAGCATAACAATATCGCGATTATTTTTCAGACGAAAATTGCGATGTTTCTTCTACGGAATCTTGCATTTTCCCAAATGATTTTCCAGTGCAGATTCGTGGTGTTTCTTCAAATGAACTGTTTTTTTAAATAGCGATAAAGCGATAAAACAATTTTAGAACATGATTATTTCTGAAAATGCAATAGGACTGTGTTGAAGAATATATATGAAGACTTTTTTACATGTCAATTTTTTTAAGGGGACTCGGAGATTTGAATCACTTTGGGCAGTGATGGCAGCTCATTTGTCAGGAAAGAGCACTTTATATTTTTTGCGTAAATAATGCAAAGTAATGTGCTGTTTGAGGAATGGTATGTTATTATAAAAAATTCTGCAGTTTTCTTGATGTCAAAAAAAAGTAATAAAAAATAAAAACTTTTTTTAATTTTGAGACATGTATGCATATCTTCTTTTTACGTTCCAATTTAAGGCACGCAGATTTTAATTTTATCAGTTTGTTGAGTTCTGAATAATTATTCAGAACTTTTAAAACTAATAAAATTTCTTTGGTGCAGATGGAATAACACCTATTTTTCTGAAATTTTGTGCATCAGAGGGAATTTGTTTTGCTTTTTTTTTTTTTTTTTTTGTTTGATTGGATGTTTAACGACCACCGTGAGCAACTCAATGGGCTATAAGCAGTCGCCCGTCCCTAATTTAAGGTCACTGGTTCCAGGGAAGGGAGAGAGCCAGTGCCGTAAGACAAACACAACATCCATGCCTCACTGGGATTGGAACCCAGACCCCTTCCAGACGAATGATCAGAAGCCATCGCTTAGACCACTGCGCCAACTATGACCACTGGGGCGGCAACTATGTGCTATTGTTGTGATGTGCCCTAGAAAGTTCCTCTAGGTAAGTGGTCTGGTGATCCCAATCCTTAGGGACAAAGCTCCTTAGGCATTGTTTTTCTTCTGTTTGTTCCGGGAAGTAGGAAGGGAGTGGGTGCACTACGATTCGAAATTTTGGGCCCGGTCAACGAACTTCACTTTCCGCCGCCCCTGCCGGGATTCGAACCCGGACCACTTCTGGATGAATGATCAGAAGCTATGTCAGTTTTTTAAAGGGAAGACCACTGCGCCAACTATTAAAAAACGGACTTATTCTGTCGCGGACATCTGCTATGAAGAAGACATTTAGTGATTAGCTTCAATAATTTTCATTACAAGTTTCATTCAGGTATATCAGTATGTAATATCTCAGCCTTTCTTATCTGTGTTTGGACTCCGACTATAGGGAAGACTAGTAAAATTCAATTTAGGGACTTACACATTCCAAAGGTTTTGGAAAACCTTCTAAATAAATTCCAGTCATATGATTTTCATCTCGTATTATTCCTTAGTATCTGACCTGCCCTTTTTGACGTAGCGTACATGTTATCATTGAAGTTCCGTATCCATTGCATTTTCCCTTAGTGCTCACGTGCTTTTGGCGATGGTTGTGCCGCTTACCGTCATTCTATTACACAACAATGATTTTCTTTGCATTACAGTGAGTCCAACCAGAAGTTTGCGGATTATGATATCAGCCATGAATCTTTTCCTTAATTCGCTCGGCTCTGTAAAACCGCCACTACTAGCCTTGGGAATTTTCTTTGAACTGAAATATTTAGGATATTTCTTGTTGGCATATGGGCAACTGCATGTTTTCAACGTTTGAAAAACCTATATACACTGACGGAAAAAAATCCCAACACCAAGAAGGGGTTGTGTTAGATAAACGACAGTTGGTAGGCGGTGAGAGTACATCTGTAAGATGATGTCTATGCAAATTTCGCGCTCGGCGCATACGTGTGGCGCTAGTACCACCTCGGAACATGCAAAGCAGGTTTGCTGTAAATACGCGCTGTAACGTTCGTGAGCGTTAGTTATCGTCGAGATTCGACGTAGTGTTTTGATGTTAGTCAAGAATGCCTTTAAGAAGACGAAGAAGCCATTATCAACAGCTCACGGAGTTTGAACGAAGTCGTGTAATAGGGCTACGAGAAGGTGGATTTTCTTTCCGCAATATTGCAGAACGACTTGGCAGGAATGTAGCCACTGTGCATGATTGTTGGCAGATGTGGTCAAGGGAAGGTTCTGCCTCAAGAAGACCGGGTTCCGGCCGGCCACGTGGCACTACTGAGAGGGAAGACCACCGTGTACAGCGTATGGCCGTGGCGCATTGTACCGCGTCTGCGGCAGCAATTCGAGCTGCAGCTGCCACCACAGTGACACAACGAACTGTTACAAATCGGTTACTTGAAGGACAGCTCCGAGCCAGACGCCCTGTAGCGTGCATTCCACTTACTCCAAACCACTGCCGTTTGCGACGTCAGTGGTGTCAAGCTAGAGCTCATTGGAGGACGGAGTGGAGATCTGTTGTGTTTTCTGATGAAAGGCGGTTCTGCCTGGGTGAAAGTGATGGCCGTGTGTTGGTTAGAAGGAGGCCAGGTGAGCGCCTGCAACCAACCTGTCTGCGGCCGAGACACACTGGACCTACACCTGGAGTTATGGTCTGGGGAGCAATTTCCTATGACAGAAGGAGCACTCTCGTGGTTATCCCACGCACCCTGACGGCACAGTTGTACGTCGGTCTGGTGATTCAATCTGCTGTGCTGCCATTCATGAACAGCGTTCCAGGGGTGTTTTCCAACAGGATAACGCTCGCCCGCATACCGCTGTTGTAACCCAACATGCTCTACAGAGTGTAGACATGTTGCCGTGGCCTGCTAGATCACCAAGTCTTTCACCAATCGAGCACGTACGGGACATCATTGGACGACAACTCCAGCTTCACCCCCAACTAGCATTAACCGTCCCTGTATTGACCGACCAAGTGCAACAGGCATGGAACTCCATCCCACAAACTGACATCCAGCACCTGTTCGACACAATGCATGAACGTTTGCGTGCTTGCATTCAACATTTTGGCGGTTACACCGGTTATTAATGTACCAGCATTTCACATTTAAAATGGTTCTTCTCGCGCTTACAATAAGCTGTGATCTTGAAACCTTAATCGATTAAATATGTTACCTATACAAAGGTATTGCCGCCTTTTCATTCCTCTACAACTATTTTTTCTTGGTGTTGGGATTTTTTTTCCGTCAGTGTAGTTTTTTCTTAATAAAGAAGAAAAGTCGATTTTTCTTTCAACCTGTGTGCAGACGCCGGAACGATAAGACATGTCGATCGACTGCTAAAAATTTGTTGCTATTAGGCTATCCAAATCGGTTCTGTCAGCCTCTTAGTCACTTTAACTAGAGAGACAGTATTGAAAACTATTATTGATGTAATGGATGAAAGTGATGCTTTGTATTCAGCAAAGCTCTAGAACTGGTGTAATTATGACATCACATTTGCTCATGAGAAGATTGTCGAACAGTTACTGCTGGCAGATTTTCCTGACGCTGTGTAGACGCTTCCCAAAGTTCTTGCTTTTTGCATTAGACTCCGGAAAACTGTTTACTCTAAAGCTGTGCCCGTGGAAGCAAAGTGTACTTTGCTATTTAAGGTGTATCCACCTAAAATCTTTGCTTTGTATTTCCAATGGGCAAACTTCTGAAGCCATTTTCTTCTCAATTAATGCGTTTCCAATGATGATCATTTGAACATCGATAAAAATAACTTCATATTATAGCCAAGTATACTTAACGTTTTCTAAAATTTAACCATAATTAAGCAATCCAACATTTGTTCGTCTATTGACGCCATAAATCTACATATTTTCTGGTCTCAATACCACCAAAGGAAAAGTTATTGATTATTAATATAATTATGGTTTAGTACAAGAAAATATTAAATATACTAAACTATTGTATGAAATTATTTTTATCGAAGTCCAAATTTTCATCCTTGGAAACGCATTAATTGTGAAGAAAATGGCTGCAGAAGTTTGCCCATTGGAAATACAAGGCAAGATTTTAGGTGGAACCACCTTAATTTTTAATGACCAGGTTCCAGAAATTTTGCCAACGCCTATTTTGTACTTTACTTATTTGTTTAGCGACAACAATGATGACTGAATGTTACTTCTGCGAAACCCGTAGAGGCCGTGTAACTTCAAAGGAGAGGTGTGGATAGGAAACCCTTCTCAGTCTAGACGGGCGTTTGCTTATAGCCCATTGAGTTTTTACTTCTGAGAAACCCGTAGAGGCCGTGTAACTTCAAAGGAGAGGTGTGGATAGGAAACCCTTCTCAGTCTAGACGGGCGTCTGCTTATAGCCCATTTAGTTTTTACTTCTGCGAAACCCACAGAGGCCGTGTAACTTCAAAGGAGAGGTGTGGATAGAAAACCCTTCTCAGTCTAGATGGGCGTCTGCTTATAGCCCATTTAGTTTTTCCATCTGCGAAACCCGTAGAGGCCGTGTAACTTCAAAGGTTGGTTGGTTGGTTAGATTTTATTGGCGCAAGGGCCATGGTTGGCCAAAGAGCTCCAGACACAAGACAAACAGACAGAAATAAAAAAAACGTGGCAAAAATCGCAAAATCTGGCCGACCAAGTAAAACCGAAACATGAGTACGAAGGGAGGGCCAAAAAAGACAATGAAACAAACAGTATGAAAAACATAGTACAATGGTGAGAAACAAGCCGATTAAGTAAAACTGAGGAATGAGAATGATAAAACACAGTACGAATTCGAACACAACTACACATAGGATGAGTCAAAAGGAGGGGGCTGAGCTGTCACTCTCCTCCCCCCACACTCCTCTGCAACGCTGGCCGAGGGCGGGGACGAAATGTCACTCTCCTCCCCCCCCCATGTTCCTCTGCAATGGTGGGTGAGGTTGGGGACGAACTGTCACTCTCCTCCCCCCCCATGTTCCTCTATAATGTTGGTCGAGGGTGGGGACCGCGCTGAGTCCGAGACAGTTGCAAAGTCGGCCATGTAGGCCGCGACATGTGGATGGACACTGCTAACTTCAAAGGAGAGGTGTGGATAGGAAACCCTTCTCAGTCTAGACGGGCGTCTGCTTATAGCCCATTGAGGTTTTACTTCTGCGAAACCCAGAGGCCGTGTAACTTCAAAGGAGAGGTGTGGATAGGAAACCCTTCTCAGTCTAGACGGGCGTCTGCTTATAGCCCATTGAGTTTTTACTCCTGCGAAACCCGTAGAGGCCGTGTAACTTCAAAGGAGAGGTGTGGATAGGGAACCCTTCTCAGTCTAGACGGGCGTCTGCTTATAGCCCATTTAGTTTCTACTTTTGCGAAACCCGTAGAGGCCGTGTAACTTCAAAGGAGAGGTGTTGATAGGACACCCTTCTGAGTCTAGACGGGCGTCTGCTTATAGCCCATTGAGTTTTTACTTCTGCGAAACCCGTAGAGGCCGTGTAACTTCGAAGGAGAGGTGTGGATAGGAAACCCTTCTCAGTCTAGACGGCATCTGCTTATAGCCCATTGAGTTTTTACTTCTGCGAAACCCGTAGAGGCCGTGTAACTTCAAAGGAGAGGTGTGGATAGGAAACCCTTCTCAGTCTAGACGGGCGTCTGCTTATAGCCCATTTAGTTTTTACTTCTGCGAAACCCACAGAGGCCGTGTAACTTCAAAGGAGAGGTGTGGATAGAAAACCCTTCTCAGTCTAGGACTGGCGTCTGCTTATAGCCCATTGAGTTTTTCCTTCTGCGAAACCCGTGGAGGCCGTGTAACTTCAAAGTAGAGGTGTGGATAGGAAACCCTTCTCAGTCTAGACGGGCGCCTGCTTCTAGCCCATTGAGTTTTTACTTCTGAGAAACCCGTAGAGGCCGTGTAACTTCAAAGGAGAGGTGTGGATAGGACACCCTTCTGAGTCTAGACGGGCGTCTGCTTATAGCACATTGAGTTTTTATTTCTGGGAAACCCGTAGAGGCCGTGTAACTTCAAAGGAGAGGTGTGGATAGGACACCCTTCTGAGTCTAGACGGGCGTCTGCTTATAGCCCATTGAGTTTTTACTTCTGCGAAACCCGTAGAGGCCGTGTAACTTCAAAGGAGAGGTGTGGATAGGACACCCTTCTGAGTCTAGACGGACGTCTGCTTATAGCACATTGAGTTGTTCACGGTGGTCGTTAAACCTAGACAGGCGTTTCGGGCGGTCGTGGTAGTTTAGGTGTCAGGGCGTTTCGGGCGGTCGTGGTAGTTTAGGTGTCAGGGCGTTTCGGGCGGTCGTGGTAGTTTAGGTGTCAGGGCGTTTCGGGCGTTATGGTTGTTGAAGTGATATTGATTTGTTAGTGCGGTCCTAGTCGAGTTGACGGCAGTCGAAGGACCTCGTTTCTGGTCACTGACGGAATCACTGCACACAAGGGCTGCACTTAACCAATCGCTATCACTTCGAGTTGGGCATCTCACTAGTTTAGCTAGTCGTCTTGCTAGTTTAGCTAGTGAATATTCTAGGGAAAGTGCGTTGAAGGCTAATGTTCTAGTGAAGAATAAGGTCCTACTCACTGCAATTAAACTTCCATCGATGCCAATATATCTAGATTTTAATTAATTCAACAAACTTGGAGAAATGTTTAGTTTCTACACTTTCCGTTTTGTACCACATTTTTATACCCTAGAATATGAATATCTTTTTTAAAAATTTTCAGGGTCTTTGTTCAGTTCATCGAGAGCTTCCTAACTGCACATGCAGAAGTATATGCATGAAACGATTTGGTATGTCGGCATTGTAAGGTTAGGTAAAGTTTGTGTAGACAGCAGACCACTTCTGATAACTCTATCACAAAACAATTGAATGTTCTTAATGCCACAAATTTTAGTAGTTCATGAGCAAAAGACGCAGTTTGCGTTTTGGGTGACAAATGGCAGGTTCCCAGCTGTAACTTCAGGGGAGGGGGGTGGCAACTAAATAAACGATCAGTAACTCCAACTGTACTACTGACCTTCATCTTGAGTAAGGCTAGCATAGGTGAGATCGTCCACCGGAGAATTACTGCGATAGCGAGCAGGAGCAGACTCCTCTTGTGTCTGCTTTTTGCTTCTCGGAGTAGACAGAGAGAAGGATAGAGAGAGAGAGAGAGAGAGAGAGAGAGACGTTTGAAAGCCCGTTTCCTGTCTGCTAAATGGAAATGCACTATATCGTGAGATTGATGATTCTCACGGTATATACATAGCATAAAAAAATGTGTTTGATCCTTACTTAATGCTAAGGGATGATTTAGCATTTGGTATCAAATCCAAATTAGAAACTGAGGAGAATAAAAACACGTGGCAGGGTTTAAGATATAGCAGAGTTTCTAGAAAAAGAACAAAGTGATGCTTGGGACGAAATTGGTGAAACTGCTGACTGCTTGTTATCTTGAAAATCGAGATAGCGAAATTCTGAATATTTCAGTTGAATACTTGTCAGACGAGCAACATCGTCATAGAACTCTTTACATTGGAGTTTTCATAGCTTCAGCTATGACCTGAATCGGCTATTGTATAAAAAATTCCTAACGAACAGAGTTAGAGGTTTTTGGATGAAAGGCTCAGCAGAGCTTACTTTCAAATCTACAGACATTTAAAAGAAGAAAGAAGGAAAAGACTAAATTGTGGTGCGACCCAATTTGAAATCAGTAGATTTCCGTCTTCATATAATGTATTAAGAATGTATTACGTTATTTCTTCCTGCAATGTTTCATAATCTACACATTGAATTATTTGCCTTCTTCTCAGCCCTGATATGAAGGTTTCATTCCATGATAATGATCATTTCCCTAGATTAAGTGGTTCTAGTGATCATTTCCCTACTTTAAGTGGTCGATCACTTTACTTCGCGAGCCCATCCACCAAATAAATGCGAAGGCCAGTTCGCCATTTTTCCAGCTCAAATCAATGAACTCGGTCGGGTCCGTATCTTTTCCCGGAAGAACGCCTTCGCTTACAATTCAGAGACCTTGGCCGTGTTTCCGATCTTTGCTTTGTTTCTTTTCCTTTTTTGTAAAGGTCTGTCGCGTTCATGTTTCTTAAGTAAAGTGCTTTAGATAGAACTCTGCAAATTTTTAAAGCAGTTTGTTTTTTACTCACTCACACACAGAGATTTTTCCATTGCTCCAAAATTGGGTGATGCAATGGTTACATAACTGAAAGGAAATTCTGGGTCATTTGCGGTTAATGGTCGCAATAGTACATTCTCGCCTGTTTATCAAATCCAGCCAGATGAAGACAGCTTTTTAAGTTCATTGGATTCTTCAAGGAAAGCCCGATGCTAAAAAAAATGTTAAAATTAACTTCAAAAATGCCTCACATAACAAGTGCTGTAGGAATATTAGGAATGAATATTTGCTGATAAAACCGCAATACCTCCCGGGTAATCTCAACCTCTCGGGAAAGTTCTTGATTTTTGAAGCTTGTTGTTCAAAGGTACTTCGACGTTCTCAGCTTGATGAGTAGAAGTATAGGTGGGCCTTACTTTCTTAGCTATTTCATGAAACTGCACATCTGAGTGAACATTGCATCCGTTTTTTTTTTCTTAGTTATTAAGTTCTTTGAACTAACTTTTTATTTTCGAGAAGCTCTTACGTCGGACACTATTTTCAAAATTATTTTGCGTCCCTGAAATTTTAAAGAAATTTTTTTGTCTCAGAAAAATAAGTTTAAAAATAATGTACATTAGGTTTCTTCTCACTTCTGTAATTTCCTGCTGAGTAAAAATGTGGGGTAAAATGCGAGGTTCGGTTGTTGATCAATAAGTAACTTCTTATGCCAAGTTTCAAAGATTGTGTAATAGCTACATACGAATGTGTAATGACAATGAATGCAGGACATAAATCTTACTTTTCCACATAATCACTGAATCTGTTTACCCCCCCCCCCCCGATAATTCAAATTCTGAAAACCTTGAGCAAAGAATTCTAATTCAGGTGTCAGCATCAAAACGCTTCATCGGAGCGATCACTTAGGAGTCACTGAGGAAATGTTTTCCTTCAAAGTGCTTTTTGAGCAGGACGACCGGGTGGTACTCCGAGGGTGCAAAGTCCAGGTTGTACAGAGGATGCGGATGGCAAGACCAACCGTTCCTCTCCACGAGGCGCGTTGTCGCACCTGCGGTATAGGGGAGAGCGTTATCATATAAAAGGATCACCCGTCTTGTGGACATGTCAGGGTGTCGTCTACGGATTGGTTCTTTGAAACTCCGCAAAGTGGTGCGATTTTGGTCGGCATTGATGATTTCTCCGTGGTCCAAGAAGTCTAAGATGAGAATAGCAGGGGCATTTCAAAATGTCCTCAACATCACTTTCCCCGCAAATCGCACAGTCTTGAAGTTCTTCCTCACGGGAAATTATGTGTATTTCACTCTATTATCGCTGCTTTAACACTGGCGCGAAGTGATGCTCCTAGATTTCTCTCCGCTGATAACGAGGGTCAGGAATTTGTGGCCTTCTTCCGCGTTGATTTGCGGGTGTGAGAGGTTCAGTCTCATTCGCATCGCCTTCTGTTTTGCTATGAGTTGTGCGGGCACTCATCTTGCTGAAATATCTCGATACTCCCGCACATCGTGAACAATGTGAGGTGCGGTACCGAAAGAAACATTTTCAGCGATCTCCCGCAAAACCACCTATCTGTCTCCTTGCCCTAGAGTATCTACGCACGTCACGTTGCTGTCTCTTGTTGATGTTGAAGGCCTGCCACTGCGTTTCTCATTCGTAACGCAATGCAACCGTGTACGAATTTTGAACATCCCTTCAACATGCTCTGAACGCTCATGATTCGAGGATCATAGACTTTTTGCAGTTGGCAATAGATCTCAGCTGCTGGTGTTTTCCGTACCCAGAGAAACCCCATCACACTGGTTACCTCGGAGTGAAACCATGTTTCCGGGGGAGGTCGTCATTTTCATTTGAATCTATTCTCCAGCACTTTGCCTTTCTATTCAAACTCCTATGCCAAACAACGCCCTCTAGTCAGGAAATTTTAAGGACATTGGGATACAACGATTTACATACCTCTAATTCGTGACCAAAGGTAATCGGAAATTACATATTGATCAGTCTGTGTTCATAGTATTACTTTCATTCTACTTTTGCTGTTTTCTTTTCTTCGGGGCTAGCACCATTTGCTGCCGGGCAGATTGTTTTGGTCGTTGTCAGTTCAGGAGATCAAAATTGTACTTAGAAATAAAGTCAGAAAGTTACAAAGAGGGTTTTTCTACCATAGTATTTTTTCTTTTTTGTAAAAATGTCACAAAATAAGGTTAACAACTCTTCCAAATCGTCTCTATTTCCACAACACCAAAACCTTTGAAAGAGCAGAGAAGAAAAGAAAGTTCGCCCTCTCTCCCTTTCTCTCTGCCCTTTTAAAGGTAGTGTTGTAAAATAGGGTTGGACAGAGGTGTGGAAGACCGAACTGCAAAATTAATACGATGAATATGCCTGCGTTTGTTTAAGGAAAGTAAAGAATAGAATCAAGGTGTGTCTGGCAGCTCTTTTGTGTACTTCTGCTATTCAAACGAATCAAAGAATGGACTTAATAAAACAGCAGGACATAAACATGAAAAAGGCAAATTTGTTTTGTTGTGCCATTGTCGATCAAGGGGTATATGTTTTGCCATCATAAAAAATAGCTGGATGCTCCAATTTACCAAGCATACTTATGATTTTTTTGCAACATAAATTACTTCTCATAGCTCTTGATTATACAACTGGAAATGTGTGTATGATTTTTAACGGAACAAGGTGCAACGCCAACCATATTGAAAGACTGGATCTGTAGGAGTAGGAAAATATTTCAATATAACCTTATGTTTCCGAATTCCTTCCTTTTTTAATTTTAATTTTTTTTCTCGGTCATAGAGATCGCTTTCAGGCATTTTTATTTTGCGTAGCACATCTTTATTATTCCTTTATTTAAATACAAAGCACTCAAGTAAAGCATAAAGGCTTTGGTACACCCAAGTAGTAAATGCTCATTTTGGTTTCACCAATATACATCAGTGTGAAATATTTTTGAATGAAATAACAAAAGAGTATTCGGGACTTGGGTGATTTTAGAAACAGTCAAGTATGAAGTAATATTAGCATGTTTATTCCGAAATGTTTTGGATATCCCACATCAACTCTACGAGGAAGCGAACGCTGAACTCAGTATTTTAAAAATCAGAATGCGCAAACGTTCTGCAGTTCTAGCTGAATTAAAAAAACTACCATGTATAACACACCTAAACTTAAGTCAGTTATTTATGAGCGTAAGGCGTTTGGAATTACGAATATGTTACCCCATTTTTCCTACAAGCAAGAACTTTTTGGTTTATCTTTAAACCATATCCCTCCAAGAATCACAATTCACAAAAGCTTGGGAATTTAATGAATTAATTCACGTAATCATTAGACGTCTTATTTTCAATTTTAATTCAATTTTTCTGGAAAAAGATGAAACAATCTGACACATTAATACTTTAGGCCCAGTTTGCTTCGATAAATAACTCATGCCAAGTGCATAGACTTAAATATGTTAAAATAACTCATACTAAATATAGGTAAACATTTTTCTGACATGCTCTGTTTATTAATAAGCAGTTCATTTAAAATTACTTTCTCTTTAAAATTTGCATGAAACTATGATTTTAGAAATTACTGGTCTTGGAAACTGTGCCAAAGAACAAAATACGAGGATTCTTAAACTTTTCTTGTGCAAACATATTGAAGGCTTATGTATATCATCACTCTTATATAACAATAGACTTTCAATTTTATGCCACATATTTTGGAAGAAAAGTTCTACTGATTGGAAGTTTATCTTCTACAAAGAATATAAGAGGCTTACCATTAGAGATAGCATTTGTGATGTCTTCTTCTGAACAAGATACAGGAACACATATTCCGACACGAAATTCAGGATAGAAAGGTGATGAAACAGACTGAAAGAAAAAGTAATTGGAAAAAAAGTGACGACTCTACGTTTTCTCCAAAAAAGACCATGCAACAGTAATAACATGTTTAAAACGAAACAGATTCACAACCTAAAGAAAATGTTCGCAATGTAAAATTATTTCTATTTGAAAATTTGTATCCTTTGGATATTTCTTACTTAAATATCAAATAATAAGAAAAAAAAAGAGTTGCATTCCAGATTAACGGTAAACTAAGGATTGCGCCTGTCTCTTCTGCCCACGTACGCGCATCTTTTCTCCTGCGTCTGTACAGATCTGTGTATTCATGCGTGTGTGTTACGGGTTTTCTGATCTCTTGAGACATACAGATAATCCAATGTACACTCATTGTCATAAAAATCCGCGCACCAAGAAGCAGGGCGTCGGATTGAAATGAGATTTTATTAGTGAGATGGTACATACCAAGGACAGAAGTGATTACAATATCACAGCAGCAGGACGATTTACCGCGGACATATATTACACATTCTGGTCAGCTTTAGTACCGCGTCGGACCGCCTCGTGTTCGGATACATGCGGTGGTATGGTGCGGCATGGAGTCAAAGAGACGCCGTATGCTATCCTGGGACAGACTGGCCCACATTTCTTGCAACCGACGCTCTAAATCACGAACACTGGGACATGGGGAAAGCTGGCGTCCCATCTACTCCCACACGTGCTCAATGGGCGAGAGATCAGGTGATCTGGCATGCCATGGAAGCGATGAAACATGGCGTAAACAGTCCTGGGAAAGCAAGCCGTGTGCAGACAGGCGTTATGTTGTTGGAAAATGTCTCCGGGCAGCCCCGTCAGGAAAGGCAGCACATGGGGCCGCAGGATCTCCTGTACGTAGAGATGGGCTGTCAACGTCCCTCGGATCACTGCGAGGGAAGTCCGGCTGTCATACGCGATGGCTCCCGAGACCACCACGCCCGCAGTTTGAGACGTGTGCCGCTGTACAGTGAGGTTGGGATTGTAGCGCTCCTCTGCGGTCCTCCACACTCTGACACGGTGGTCGTCCGTTCCCATACAGAAACGGGATTCCAGTAGCATTTCACGTTGCTCACTGCTGATACCACTGCAATCGACGCCGACGATGGTCAGGTGTTAATGGCAGAAAACGTTAGAGCCGTCGATAGTACAGATGTACTTCTGCGAGGCGTCTGAAAATGGTTCTGGCGGATACAGGAGTCCCTTGTGCAGCCCCACATGTCTCTGGATACTGGACAAGTACGTCTTTGCATCTGTACGTGCCGCTCTCACGATCCAATGGTCCTCTCTGCTGGTGGTGTGTCTGGGTCGTCCAGGGCCAGTCCGCCGTGTCCGGGTGCCTTCCCGTGTCTGTTGTTCCCAACACGATCGCACCGTACTGTCCGACCGGCCCAAATGGCGGCCGATCCGGCGCGCCGGCCACCCTGCCTCTCTCATTCTGACGATACGGCCTCGTTGAAACTCCTTCAGTTGCCCGTACGCACATCTACGGCGGCTCCTCGGCATGTCTATCGCTCAGGGATCTCACCTGACTCTTACCGTGCACTTTCGCAAGAATGGGAGTGCCCTGCGTTGCGCCTTATAAGCCCCAAAGATAGAGATTGCAGCGCCAGTCTTGGACACGTGGGCATGCGGATTCGCACGGAACTTTAATCATTTGGATGTCTGCCCTCCCGGTAGCTATTCGCCGAGTTTCGCGTTAATCGCACGGTTTTTTCTTGGTACGTGGATTTTTATGACAATGAGTGTACCTTATGCTTTATTCTCACAACACGATGAAATTACTTAAACTTAGGATAGCTTTTGCTGCACCTAAAACAACGTAAGAAACTCTGTAAACACGAGTTTATTTTTAGCTGCATTCAACGTGAAGTTACATTGAAAAATAACTCGTCACATTCGAATACAACTATAGTTGATGCTTCAAGAATATAAATCGTTTCCATTAGCGCATTGAAAAATATTCAGAGAAGTGAACAATGCCACATCACAATGTTCAATATATTTGCGCCACCTTTTTTGGGGGAAAATGTGTACATGATTGACAACAGGTTCCAAAATTTCTGAATATTAGCAGCAAAATCCAATTTAACCCAATTTACTGTTTAATGATCCATATTTCTGTTTAAATATTTCTAAGGGTCCTCATTAGATGCGGAAAACAAAAGAAAGTGAATATCAATTCTGAGTGTTTCATTTGATTTGTCTGGATGCGCGAAGTATTTTTTGGATTTTGGGTTGGAGGTTTAACGACCACTGTGAGCAACTCAATGGACTATAAGCAGTCGACCGTCCCTAATTTAGAGCCACTGGTTCCAGGGAAGGGAGAGAGCCAATGCCGTAAGACCAATACATCATCCATGCCTTACCGGGATTTGAACCCGGACCACTTTCGGACGAATGATCATAAGCCATCGCTTAGACCACTGCGCCACTGGGGCGACCACGAAGTATTCAACTATAGCAGGTGAGTGAATCCACAAATCATGGTTTTTAAAAGTCTGTGCGAGCATACCGTTTAACTCTCTGAACACTATTTTTTCTTTAATGCCGTGATGGAAACGATTTGTGCTCCTTATAAAGATCCCAACTGTGCTTCAAATGGATTACAATGGGCGAATTTTCATCTTAATTTGTATTTTGCGTAGCCAGATAAAAATCATGTCCATCTGCAGTTTTCGGGTATCTTTTGATGTTGACACAGTAGACAAATGCTTTCATATATTCACTGTAATTATTTATTTTAGTACAAAATCCGTATATTCAGTTTTTGAATCTTTCATGCCTTTCTTCAGAGAGCTTTGAATTTTGAATACCGTTCTTCATAAAGATCAGCTGACTCCTACACTGCACCGATGTATCACAGTACAGAAGTACAACATTATTAAAGTTGCGCTCCACATATCCCTCTGTATCGGTCTAACACGCTTTATTCTCAATGTTCAGCTAAAATGTGGCTTATGTGTTCAAAGCCTAAATCACAGGAGTCGTTTTGCAATCACTAGGTACAGTCTTCTCCGCCCTACGTTTGCGGTCTTTGAAACCGGTAGCCGAACAGGAATTTCTTTCGAATGTGAAACATAACATCATCAGCATCATTCTCTGCAATGATTGCATTGCATAACATTTCTCAGCAGATAATTTGTGTGATATCATTCTCAATATATAGCTCTCAACTCTGAATACAATCTGCTCAACGAACATAGCTTTTACAATCTGCACATTGAATATCGTTCTAACATCTGCCTTTTTCGTATCTCAACATTGCACATCTAAACATTGCACTGAGATTTATGATGTCAGATGCTGACTGAAAAAGAAAAATACACATAGCGCCGTGAATTGTTGGCCGCTGTGGTGTAAAGCTAACGCGCATATCGAGAGATTCGGGATTCAATTCCCCGGCTGCGGCCGAATAACAATTTTTCGGTTACTGTGGCGTTGCTTAATGTGGAAAGAGCGATGGATTTATTTATTTATTATACACTCAGTACCTTTTATTAATGTTTGATCACCCTCTGACCCACTGCCTGGCTGCCAACTTCAAGCTCGTTGGGAGAAACTTTGTGGCGTTAAGTCAGAAAATATTTAATGAGGAGAAACCAAATTTACACGAGAACAGAGAAACTCAAAAGAAAGTTTACATTAAAGGTATACGTTACAGGCTGAAAAATACGAAGTCAAAAAGGGTACAAAACCAACAGTACCGCACGAGTTTTTAATTACGTAGAGATATTTCTCATAGGGGATTATAAAAAGTTCTCTTCCAACATCTTTTTAGTTGACATATTGTAATGTTGTAAAACTTTGAAGATATACAAATAAAAAAGGATTTTTAAAGTGTTTTATTTACTTTTTTTAAAATGTGAAAGCAGTGTTCTTGTTGTTACAGCATTCCAAACACAACATCGGTCTGCCTTGTTCGTGTCCAGTCCAGAGTAAAAACGAACTGTTTTTCCATTTGCAGCATCTAAATGCCCAGACTTCAACGACTAAATGGATGAAAGGTGTAGGAACTGCCATTCATGTGGAAGCCGCTGTAATTTGCATCTATTAATTAGAAAGAAAACAGATGGAAACCGTAGAAATTTCAAAACAATTCACTTTTGCTCTAGCGCTGACAACGGAATAACAGATGCCATATTTGGAATAGCACCAGAGCGTTATATCACATAATGTGAGACGAAGAAGAATTCAGGTAATGAAGTTACACTCCGATATTTTAAACATTGAAAGGACCTGGAAACAGTTGCCTCTCCCCTAAAGATTCCACACCCTAATATCAAGGGAATAGACGTTGGTGAGTAACAAACATAAGAAACTGAAAACCCTTCTATCAACTTAAATTTCGCCTAGTAAAGTATAAATGAGTCAGCAGTTCAAATGACACGGGAATAAGTTCAAATTTTGGAACACAAGCCAAAGTAATGTACTTTTCAAAGCTCGAAATGAAGCACTTAATATCTCAGGTAGAAAGCATAATTTTTTAAGTTCCTGCAAATCATCATGTTGTGGCCAGATGTTTAGCAGCGTCCAGACTGAAAACTAGAAAAAAATCAAAGAAAAGAAACTTTAAACACGAAAACAAGCAGATTAAGAAAATCGTAATAATCCTGTGTAACGATCCTAGAATATCCATTACGATCAATGACAAGTCCAATCAGATTGCAGCTGTAAATGAGTTAGATTATGTTAGGAAATTTTAGGAGTTCGAGGCGCAGTCGGAATCTGTAACGCAGTCGTCCCATCCTCCAAATAACAAAACACAGAAAGTCCGAGCTGGTCCAAATCAGAGATTTACCGGAACTTATTAGGATATCAGCAAAATTTTCCCTTGGACGTACAGTTCCACCTCTCTTTGGGTTATTGCAAAACCACGAGCCTGGACCGACACTAGCGAAGAACAATTTCCCTACATATCGATTATATAAATCCCTCGCAAAATTTTTCTCTGGACATTTAAAGGAAGCTGAGAACGCAATCAAATCAACGAAAACTTTTGTAGATCTCACAAGGGGATTGACTGTATCTGAGAGACATAATGGGAATTTTTGACATAATGCCATTAAATCCTTCCATGCCAATACCAGAGGAGGTAAGAAGTCTTGAAGAAGTTATATATCGGAAAGACAAAGCGATCCTTAACCACTAGATGCAAAGAACCAGAGGAGGTAAGAAGTCTTGAAGAAGTTATATATCGGAAAGACGAAGCGATCCTTAACCACTAGAAGCAAAGAACACATGAGAAGTGTCAACCAGGACATGCAGGATACGGCGCTTTCCAGATAAGTCATCTTGGACACTTCTATACGGAAAAGGATTAAAAGATTTACCCCTTATACAAACTTTAAAGAGACAACCATCCGATTGAAATCCAATCTAGCAAGCTCACTTGCGATGATGTTGTGTCTATGGAAGTACCAGTGGTTCGGCCCGTATTACTAATTGAGGGAAACAACTTCGCAACGCAGCATTATGGTCACGTGATAAATAGCACTCAATACCGTGTGATGTACTACAGAGGTGAAAACATGTGTCAATACGACAAATCTCCAGCGGGACATTCTGCCCGCGTTGCTCAGTTAGGAGAGCGACTTACTCTGGAATGAGGGGACACGGGTTCGATGCTTGTAGCCCACAATGTTGTGTTTTCACAAATTGCTAGTACTGTCTTCCATGCTATTTCAAAAACCAATTCTTGTACGGTTTGGTGTGCTCTTAAATAATATATAGCAAGAGCGTATCGTTGCCTCTCAGGTGTAGCTGAGTGGTCAGAAGCCCTGGTTTCTGGCTAGTCGTTCGAGCTTCGAGCTCTCTTGAGTTCCGAATGAGACACGAGTGGTGCGTTTGTCTAGCGGAATGGCTCTCTTCTCTACCTGGAATCATTCGCCCCAAATGAGGGACAGGCGTCTGCTTATAGCCCTGAGAGTTGCTTATGGCGGTAGTTAAACCCCGAAATAAAAAATAGTAAAGAAAAAACACATTATTGCCATTTGGAAGAAAGTAAATAAAATAATTTAATGATTGTTTTAAAATATTTTTAATTACGAGTATTTAAAGATTTCTATGTATACCCTGAAAGGTTCATAAAAAGGCACTGTGCCAAACAGAAAAAAAGGGGTTGAAATCATTTGGTGATTTACCAAATGTTGAGATAGTAGTTACAATTTTATGAGACTAGCTATTGTTAAATTTTATAAGTTACATTTTAATTAATACTGTAGGATTGGTATTGCCATAATGGGTGATGCTTAATGGTATAATTTTGTGTTTGCATGATTTAACACTTCATAATTTTGTCATTTCATGATTAACCTGACATTTGAGTGATTCCAAAATAATGAGGTCTATCTGTTCATTTGGCTATATTAATTAGTTGTTAGATAGATTAATATACAGCAATTGCGCTACCATGTTACTCCATTTTTTTCAAAAATGGCTCTTTTCGGCTCGAAATATTTTTAATCGCCGAAGGATATGCGAATATAGTTTTCCAGCTTCATCAACGGAAAGTCAGGTTTCTGGTTTTAACGTGCAATTCGTTATTGTAATCAACAATGAAAAACGTCGTGCTAGAAGGAGAGAGAGAGAGAGAGAGAGAGAGAGAGAGAGAGAGCGAGACAGAGAGCGAGCTGTGTGGCGGTTGGGGGCCACAGAACTTATGGGAATATACAAAACGGAATTCCCCGAAAGTAAAATGGTGAGGTCATCGAATCCATGGAGTGCAATATTGGTAGCAGTTCACATATTGCACTACCATGTTCTTTAAAGCATGTGACCTCGTTCTAAAGCTTCGCACCAAGATTTCCGCCACGAGCAGAGTGGCAGAGTGTTTAACATTCTATGACTTGGAAATTTGGAAAAAAATAGATACATGTGTACTAAACGACTAAACTCTATCGCATTGCTGTTGCTACGAATATTATTAAAAAAAAGCCAGCCATGATAAGAGAGGAATAATTTTGCTGCTAGTCCAAATCAAGATTTTTTTATTGGGCTACTTTAATCTATATTTTCTACGTGCACATACTCCGTACATGAAAATATTCAACATGTCTGAACTACTGTACATCCAGAGAATCGATTTACATAGAGTTACGAATATCAGCGCCAATACAGCTCCCATTAGTAATTTTTCAGCAGAATTTCTTGTTTACTTACTTTTTTCTTCAAGCCCTTACGTGCAGAGGGAAAGTGAAAGCTACACAGACAGTATCTGCCTCCGTAACTGCTTGAAGTGCATTCCGAAGCGAATCCTGGAAATGTAATTCCGTCTTCTAACACTCCTCTGAATGGCTTCCCCATTGCATCGAGCACTGAAAAACACAGAACACAAGTGGTGAGTACATTTGCGCAACGATGTCGATACAGTCTGATCAAGAGTATAGAAAAAAAGGCAAGTTGAATGCCATCAAAATCACAAGCTCTCGCCTTTTGCAGCATCAGCAATCACTTTTTTTGTCACCGAAACACTGAAATTAAATCATAGATATCCGAAACTCTCAGTTTTTTTGTTTTTTTTTACTTCACTGTGAAGAAACAGAGACACTTTCATTTCCAGGAGAACATGAATAGTTAATTTTCAGATTCACGATTTTTGTTTCCATCCAACCAAGGATCCACGGTTTGGATGTTGGCTACTAACTACAATATTTCAGTCTAGCCTACAAGAATGAACACGTGTGTGCAATGAAGGCTCCTAATAAAGTCTAAGTTCGGGCATGGTGTACTTAAGGCATGTTGACGGTGATAGTACTGTCAGTATTTTACCATCCCCCTTTTTGGTAGCATAAAAGCGAAGACTCAGCGACTAGAAATCTCTTGTTGGAGTTCGTCAAGTTGATTTATTCCGTCAGTTAGTAAAGACGGGGAAATTTATTAATATCAAGCACAAGGACGTGATTGAGTTGTCCTTGTAAGAGAGAATTGCGCCTGTCAATGTTCACAAGCGTCTGTGTAGTCTTTGAAAATTCTTCACTATCCTAGGTGATCCTGGAGTTTTACGTCATCTCTGTGACCGTGGTCCAAGTTTCAGAGTTGAGCAGCTTCAGGATGCCACTAAGTCTTAGGCTGCGATACATGACAGACTTTTGTTTCAAGGAACTAATACAGGTGGAACAAAAATGTGCTGAGTGCAGTGAAGTTATTAAGTCGAAAAACAGCAAGACCTCTCAGGTCTCTGAGTGCTCAGAGTCTCTAGTTTCTGGCTAGTCGTCTAAGCTATGCACAGTTTTGAGTACCGTATGAGACATGGATAATGCATTTATCCTATGTCTCTCGGCAGCTCTTTTCGTTTCCTGGAACCAGTAGCCCTCAAATTAGGAACGGAAGACTGCATGTAGTCCCAAGAGTTGCCCATGATAGTCGTTAACCCCCTCTACCAAAAAATAACAACAACAAAACAGTAGTCCAATATCGTTAGAATACAAGGCATACACATTGTAGGCATAGTGCCTATTGAATGCTTTTCGTGTAGGGGGAAACTTGTTTGAAAAAATATCAACGTACAGGCGAGCCAAAGAAAGAAAAAAGAGCACGCATTCAAGCAGCTCCAACGGTGAATAGCATCTAAGCGAGTACTCACGGATGCTGTTTTCAGCAGAATATTTTGTAGCTTCTACCTATTGATCACATCATAATGGATTACATCGTAAACGGAGCGTTTATGACAAAGTGCTCTTATCATGGGATGTTTTTTCACTCGAGACAACTATGTCAGAAACACCATGTAATTTGCATCCAGATGTGCTTGTGAAGGAACTTCCTTTTACGTGACTGATCAAATGTGAATCTATGTACATGATATAAGACCACGAACTTTATTACAATCTTTACTGCAAAGCGATATACTATCACTAGAATAATATTTAAAAAATAGCCATCGGCAATTTGTAACACAATGATGACCAGTCACTACGATATATGCAGTTAAATTTTGTGTGAAACTTTGGGAAAATCAGTATCATTTCCGGCATCACATTTCTGGCTGACGGTCACTGCTGTGATTGTTTAAGTCCATTTCTTCAAAAGTTAAATAACTTATTTTCGAAGCTGATCTCAGTGTCTTCCTTTTGATTAGTTTATCTGGAGCGCTGTGAAAGAATGGACAAGAATAGATATCCGTGAGGGCTCGCTTAGATGCTATTGTTGTCTGAGATGTTTCTATTCCTGGACTTTTTCAAACATTTTTTACGTTTTGTCTAACACACTACGTCAGTTTGGCTTGTATTTCAAAAGGAAGCAATAGTTTCCCATTATGAGTACACCTTTTTTTCTGGGTAGTACTATTTATTTGTGAGAAGTTTCAGTAATTCGGCCACAGTGAAAGCAGATAAAGAAGCAGCTTGTTCTCTACCGAAATCTCTGCCTCAGCGCAAAATGTTACACAAAGGAGCGTGAATGTCCTTTATAGAGAATGTCAGCATCCTCTGCTGAACCTCACCTTGAACTAAGGCAAATTGCATTAGCATATGTTTTTCTTTTGCAAGCCTAGAGGTTGTTACAAGGTAGTGCACCTTTCCCATTTCTGCGCATTGGATAATGTGCGCCTGGTTCTCACGCAAAACTTAGTTTATAAACCTGTTGCTAACACTTTCGTACTTTATGTGTTTTATTTTTACGAATACTGCAGCTTACGCAAGGGAAAGATGAATGTTTATTTGGTTGTCTGTGGTTCAGCAATCTAAGGCATAATATAATGGCTTGTTCTTCGTACTCCTGGAAAAAGGCTTCGAATTCCCGACTACCTATGAATGCTGTATTTCTCGGATTCAGTAACCTTAAATTGGTAACGAGAGGCTCGTATTAACCGTAGAAGCTTATGGGGTTACATAAAATAAAAAAATCTGCGTGCGTTTTTAAAAAATTCTAGAAATGGTAACATCGCCCACAGAATTTGTGCCGCTCATTTTCGGTAGACCAGAGGATGAACGAATTGTTCCAGATTAGCAGGTAACAGCCATGATTTTCAAAAGACTGATTTTTTTTGTAGAACAAAATTGTAGGTAGATAGAGAGAGAGAAAGAGAGAGAGAGAGAGAGAGAGAAGTAAGGTATCGAGAAGAGAAGCACTGCAGGGGGCGGTGAAGGTTTCCCGTTTGCATGTCCCCTGGTTACAGCCGTGTATAATGCACATTTATTACTTGATTCTCTTCGGAGTAATCACAGGACAGGGCACCTGTGACTGACTTTCTGATTAGAATAAGAACTATGGATTTTGAAACACAATTCTGCTCTCATGGAAGAAACGAGGTGCACTGATAAATTGTGCTGGTCGAAGTTCGGACCTGTGTTTTCGTGCCATATGTCCTTACAGAACAGGGTTATTTCGGAGCCGCTGACCTTCGTACAGTATGAGAACATTGGTGCAGGCCACGATTTTGGAATTGCTCATCTGCTGCTACTGAAAAGAGGTTCCTTTTACATCCTCAACGTAGAGTGGTCGTGTTTACGATTGGGAATCAGAGCATCCTGTTCCCACGTCTATTCCTTCTACTTTTTCGGTCTTTTTAAAAGACTCAATGAGTTGCATGTTGAAGAGCTCTGAACCTTTTTATGTTTTCATCGTATCAATAGTCTGGTACGGAGCCGTGGATGTCAATGTGTTTATCCCGTTTGCCTGCCGAAGCAAAGGTCTCAGGATCGATCTCAGGTAAGTCATGTGTTGAACCGCAAAAAAATCAACCGTGAGTCTGATGAGCACGTTAAGCTGTCGGACTCTGGGTACTTACATATCCCCTTTAAAAATACAGTTATCTGTTTCTTCTTCCACCCCTTTCTCTCTCATCCACTGCTAGTGCGCACTTTGACGTTGTATGACGTCAGCGACTCGCACCAGCAACTAAGCATGTGCCTACTCTCTGTCTACCCGCTTTTCTATCGTGGGCCTATATGTTTCACCTAACATCTCTTTGTTTCTTGTACTTGGCTCAGAAGCCTGAAACAGGCATAGTTAGTCGAGTTTATACCTTCCCTGTGGGTGTAAATCCTAAAATACCGACTATTCAGTCGGTGGTAATTTTGGTGAGATATATAGCCATAGTCACGTAACTCTCATAACCAGATTGATCCATTAAATAAGTGCAATGAGCAACAAATAGTCTTGAACAGCCGGATTGCCATTAGTGCCCGACTTACTATGGTCAACACTTCTCCGAACATCGTACTGTCAACAGTCTAGCAGAAACTAACTTGCTTGGGATGCAATCAGCAGGTTTATGGTATACTATGATTACGTTTAAGAGCCAGTGTACATCTGCTTAATTAACAACAAATAACCTGTAAATAGCTATTTAAAGACTGGTTGGCTACTTTTCAGCCAACAATACAAAGTAAGATTGTTTACTACTTATGTGTTTGTTCATCGGCCGTAAATTTACACCAACGAAAAAACTAACTCTTTTAAGTCCGCTTCTAGTTTTTCGCACAGGCGAACTGTAAATTTATTACAGCGGTCTTCTTAAGATTTTGTTTTCTTCAAGGAACTAAACTATTAAGCTATACCGCCTAGTGTAGAACTATTTTTCGATAGCCTACCCTTAATTGCATGAGAAAAGCTTTCTCTTCAAAAGTACGTACTCAATGGAAGTCCTTTGGGGCACAATTTAATTTCCTCTGCCCGAATTGACTACTTGTTTTGTTTGGGGTTGCATGGACATTGTTGTCTCGTGCATCATAGTCCTTTATGATTCTCTTCAAAATGTGTCATAAAGCCTCAATACTTCCCACTTCATATGTATGAACTTATTCGTGATAGTAAACATTATTATTTCCACAGCGCTGTTACTGCAGAAATTAAGAAGACCTTTTATGAATAAAGAGATGTCTAAACAAGAAACATTACAAAAAATACTCATATTGTACAACAAATCTTTTCGCTTTCGTTTTGAAAAACAAAAAAGCATATTTATTTCATCAAGTGCCTGTTCAATCGCATTTGATTTAAACAGTCTAGAAAACGATTCATTTGTTGCAATGAACAGCAGGTCTGAAACCACAGACATGTCAAAATCGTGGGCATACATTTTAGAAATGGCTGAAAACACGTTCAAATGATACATAAAGTATTAATTCCAGCAATGATGAATCAGATTAACTGCTTAACTTCTCCAAACGAATATGGAAGAGTGCTCTACGTAAACATCGGTGGCCTAAGAAAAAAAAAACGAATTTTTTTAAATTTGTTTTGCGTAACAGAAATAAACACATGTAACTAGCATGGATATTGTTATTGTATTTCTAAACTCCTCCATCTCTCTCATGGGCAATCATTCCCAATTGTGATATATTCTGCACTCTGCCATTAAAGCTGCACATACTTCCGCGTTGTTCAGAAAACCTAACATCCACTAAATTGACAACAGAAACTAATCCAAATGAGTTTTTTTCCCCTACCTCCGGAAATGTTGTGCAACACACATAACATTCTGCTTACTTCTGAATAAAGCAGCTACGGCCGTCTCACGATGATGATTCACAGGTGAACTATCCCGCGGGCAGAATGAAGTCCCAGTTGTCGATCCTATTGCAGAGAATTGAAGGGCCATAAAGCCAGCTATATATAAGATCATATTTTACTTTAGGCGTTTTCGTCACTGAACACTACCCTTTAACCTCGGGTTCACTTCGCACGGAAACAGAGCTTGTCACTCCCTTACTTTGAGGCGTCCCAATGTCTAGGCTAGTCTGTGGGACAGAATTCTCTTCTATTTTTTTACTTTCGCACGTAGAATCCTATATGCCAACAATACAGTACACCAAAAGTACCAATAGTGAACCACAGAGAAAAGTCCTTTTTGATGTTCCCACATCAAGGGCTTTAAGATTAGAGAAACGATGCTCTTAAAAATACACTATTTCAGGAGTTTGAATAGTTAGAAGCTTTGTTCCTCCGTAATCAATAGGAGACAGCACTGTAATCTATTCACACTACGTTTTCTGAATAATTACGAACTGTCTGAAACTTTTTCCTAGCAAATCTTTGAGAAGAAAGTACGTGCTTCGCTTTGAGAGTCTGCCTACAGCTATAAGTTCTATTCGAAAAATTCGTCTTGAAGTTGGAAGCGTAGTGTCTGAACAAAGATCTGTACCTTTTGGAACTTTTCCAGTGCATAATCTTTAGCTAGTGGAGCCGAAATGAAGATGCCGTTGTCTTCGAAATGTATTTTACTCACTGTCATTACTTCTAAACTTCTGACTGTAAAAAAAAATGTCTCTGCTTTAGACAGCTTTCACTTCGGAACACATTTTCACGCACTCTTTCTACTTCAAATAATACACAGTTCTTGCTATATAAAGAATCAATGGATATTTTTAATATTTTTTTATATTTTAACGTTTTTTGTCGCCATCTCTGCTTCATAAAGTCCGATTAAAAAAAACTATTTTTGTTTAGCATAGAAATATTTTGAGAAATATGTTTCATAACTTTTCCGATTTTTTATGAAGTTTTGCAACTAGTAGGGGTAAAACCACACTCCTACTGGAAATGGTGTTTCCGTTTCTAAAAATCCGAAAATATATTTTTTAATTAAATAACTCTCACTACATGTAAAACATTTAATGTCCATTTTCTTTAAGTGGTGATAGCGTGTTTCTTATTCCCCCCGTCTTTATTCCTAATAGTACTACTTCAATATTCTTTTTGTGTCTTATACCTTTAACCACGAGAAACATTTTGCATTATCGTTTCCAAATTTTCATAATCTACAGTTCTGGAACTAGGTAGCGTAAGTGTGCATTTCTCTTTCCAACTGAATCTTTGCTTTTAAAAACCCGACTGAAAAAATTGTTATCACACTGGATACCATTCACTATGACGAAGATCGCACTCGTTATCCTTTTTAAATAAAGCACAGTTTATTTCGTCGTACGTGTTATTTCGTTATACTCCTGAGTCTGCTTCTGAAATCTCATTTGAGATATACTGATACTCCCGGGCCGTTTCCAGAGGGATTTTCAGCGGATGTTTTACCGATCAACGGGCAGCCGTTTTTTTTTTTTTTTAAAGATATTTGTATGTGATATGGGAGCGTCACTTGTACTTCCTCCTCGAAGCCGCCGTGTTAACTTGATCGACGTGACGGGATCAGTTCGCCTGTTATCACTCGTGAAAGATGGCGTGCCTGTTGGAAGTAGCGTCTAAATTTGAAATCCGCGTGGTGATCCGCTTTTTGTGGGCCAAAAGTTGAACCCCACAAAAATTCCACGCCAATTAATTGAAGTGTACGGTGACAAATCATTTTGACAGCAGGCGTTCGTTGTTCGAGAAAGGACGCACGGATATCGAAGACGATCAACGGGAGGGAAGGCCGTCAACTTCGATGACGAATGAAAACGTGGACTTCGTTAAAGAATTGATTCATGCAAACAGGCGAATCACAGTGGACGAGATCACGGATCAATTGAATAGTTCGCATGGAAGTGAGCACCACATCATCACGAAGGGTCTTGAGTTTCGAAAGGTTTGTGCTCGATGGGTGGCTCACTTACCCACAGAATAACATAGGGCGCAACGTTTTCAACCAGCTCTCACTTTTGTAGATCATTCTCACAAAGAAGGAAAATAATTTTTGGATCATATCGTGACCGGAGATGAGACTTGGGTCCATCACTTCTCACCAGAAACCAAGCAGGCTTTTTTTCGGGAGGGGGGAGAATGTGAAAGTGGAAACTTTCACATTCTCCCCCTCCGAAAATGTGCCGAATTGTTCCTTCTGCCGAAAATGTTGTGCTCACCCTTTTATTCGACAATCAAGGTGTTGTGCATTCTCAATTTACGCCGAAGGGCACGACGATTAATGCGGCATCATATTGTAACACCCTTAAGAGGCTGCGAAAGACGAATAAAGATCTACGGCCAGGAAAACTGTGAAGAAGCATTGTCCTTCTGCATGGCAATACGACACCACATTCGGCACGCGTCACGAAGGCCCTCCTTGACAAATTCAAATGGGAGGTGTGGGGACACCCTCCGTACAATCCAGTGCTTTCGCCTTGTGATTTCCATGTCTTCGGCCCCATGAAAAGTGACCTTGCGAAGCCGCGATATCACTCCGATGAAGACGTCAAAAATGCGACGTGAGAATATTTATCGTAAGTTGGACGACGATCTTTTCAAGACGATAAATGTTTAAATAAACTAGGCGATTACATCGAAAAATGGCTCTTCTATCGTATTTCCTACGTAGCTATAAACATTTCGCAAAATGTTCTTTTAAATGCGAGTGCAACTAACATTTTCACTGTCCAACGTACTATGTATACTAATTGCATTTAATTTGTGTGGGATGTTTCTCTCCGATCTTCTGTGGGTGGTAATGTAAGATATACTCCTATGACTTAGGAACAGCATTGATTGTGACCTTCAAATCCAGAGCCACACGTGCAAAACTAAGCGCATGTTCAGTATATTTATTCATAAAAGCGGAACTGGTTACACATACATGCAAATAAAAAATAGTTGAGCGCTAATTTGTCGCTGAGACGTAGTTTTATATATGGAACAATTTACTTGGCAAAACAGTTCTTCAGCATGCACAGTTTAAGTCAGTGACGCACATCGTGCTCAAACATCTTGCTGCTTCATTTGAGGAGTTTGAACTGCCACCTAGGCATCTTGTATGCCAAATCCAAAAAAAAAAAAAAAAAAAAAAAAAGTAACTTTCTGGCCCCTGCTCACACGTACTGCTGTTTTTTCACGCTGCCTAATACTAATCGCCAATATTAAACACAGCGCATGTTATCCATGTATATATACTAGTTGGCTGATTTTATTTGTGTTTATAGAAATGAGCCAAGAAGCGCCAATACACTAATTGCGACCCCTTCTTTGCTTTGGTGCTGAAGTAGTGGGTCATTTGGCGAGGCAAGGCAGGTTCTCCGCCAGGAGAGGGCGATGTGATAGCCTGTGATGTGACAGTGAACGAGCTTTGTCACTCATCTGTAGGGTAGTAATTTTAACGCAGGGAAAAAGCGGCAAAATCCGTGGGTTGGTCGCGGGGTTAATCGCAAAATTTCGGAATTTACTCCGAAATTTTGCGAAATACTGTATTTCCTCAAATATTCGGCTTTCATTATCTTTACCCACGCTTCGGATATGTAAGATGAGTTGTCTTTCACAAAAGCGGTTATATTGACAAAATGTATTTCATACTTTTTGACGCACTGAAGTATTGCCTCGCTGACTGCTTTAAAATTTACGAATTCTAAAGTGATGCACTCGAGGAAGATTGCATTCAAAGAAGTTTCAGAATTTCAGCTTTCAGCATTCGTTTCAGCGGATGGAACAGCAAGAATATTCAAAAAGTACCTATCTTCTGAATCAGTTGTTTCGTCTTTTACGATGCTTTCACCGGATACTGATTTTAAAAGATCATTCACTTGTAGCTTGTGAATATCATATATTTTCGGCGAACAACATTTCCGCATCCAATTTGCATTTGGAATAACAGCAATATCTTTCAACGAATTTTTCAAGTAATTTTTTTATGTACAGTTAGCCAGTTTGGAAAGTGGGATGTTAGTTGCACAAAAGGCACCAGTTAATTTCGAAAGTTCAGTTGAGCGATGCTGTTCTTGTTTAGTTCTTTTCTCAATTAATTCATCAACACATTTCAGCATTATTTTCGGTTGACTTTTCAGACACACCTTTTTTATAATGCAGTGGCTTGCTAAGTGTTTTCGGCAACTGTCCTATCTTGAAAAATCAACTGGTATATTGCAACGCGAACAGAACAATAGATTTTTGCTAACATGAAACGTTCCCTTGCTGTACTGCTTGTATCTTTCAGATCCCAACAAAAACACAAGGGTTGGGAAACTGCTGGCCACCAGCTGGTAGTGATGGGTCACTTCTAGCTGAAATCTGCCGCTGATGGCACGGTAGTGGTCCGTTGGTGGCAGCGCATCAGTTGGCAGCTATTGATGGCCCTTCAGCATCGCCGTGAATTGCGGGCCACCAAGCAAGTGCCACTAGTGGCCCGTTGCTAGCAACCGACGCAACCCCAACATGAGGTGGGAGCAACGGGACTGCGCATGCGCGGAAGCTGTGTCTGTCGTTGTACCAGTTAGTTGAAGACGATGTTATCGCCATTGTGTTATTTTAGTAATATGGAGAGAGGCGAATTAATTTTCTAATGAAATGCCACGTCGACGAAGATTACCGTCGGAAGAAAAATATATAAATAATTATTAATGAACTGTAAGAAATAGTCAATTACTCTCTTGTATTTATAGAAACTCATTTCGTAGCAAAATCCCTGCACTAACACACAAAGAATCCGGAATACAGACCGCCACGAAATACACCCACTCCATTCCCATGAATAACAAGAAATAATTTCTGTATATAATCTTTCGTTTTAACATACACTGAACCGCTTTCAACAAAAGTCCTGGAAAAACATTAAAAAAAGTTATGTTCGAAAAAAACAAGAATTAAGCACGTACGAAATTTATGAATTATTTGAAAACAAAAACAAAAAAGCAACGTTATGTGGATATAATGTGCTCATCCAGGGGTAAATACACAAGACTGAGGGAATTAGCTGTGCTAAAAATAACGAGAATAAAACAAAATATCTTTTCCCTTTAAAACAAATGTGGCTTCGGACCGCGGAAAGGAAAGATACAACGTTAAAAATGTGACAGAATGGGATATGAATGAATAAATAACTTATTTTAATTAAATAATTGCCTTTGAAGACCACAAGAACAGCACAAAACTTTGGAAAGCGCCTTTAAGTTGGTACACTCGTTGAAAATAAGTGAAATTCCCTTAAGGTAAAAAAACAATCGTTACGTTGAAAAAATAAATTTATGAATTATATGAAACCGACATTTAAGAAAACTACCTCGCAATATTGTAAAATTGAAAAGAGGCTCAGCTTTAAGCGAAGACTCGTGCGTGGCAAATCAGTGTAGCAGGCAGAAGGCTCACTTTGCACGCAGACTGTCTGTCCTTGGTTCGTTTCCAGTCAGATCCAAACGGATGTTTTTCAGGACCTGTTGAGAAAATTTCCCCAGAGCGGTGTCATCATGCAGAAGTTTCGTACGGTGAAGAAAAAGTAGTTGTGGCCTTGGGAAGCTGTAGTTATCTTTTTTTATTTTTTTTTATGGTTACTACTGGGAAATTGGCGGGCAAGATTCGGCAAGCCATCAGTTACGTAACGTGATTGCCGCCTGCCACTGCGGGAAACTAGCGGACCACATTAGGCTAGCCATCATTTATGGCACGTGCTTGCAGGGCCGCTGAAGGGGCACTGCCTGTGATGGATAACTGATGGCCCTGTTCTGGCATATGACAACTGATGGGGTGCCAACTGTTGGCCAACTGATGGCCTGAATTGCTGGCCCATGTGGACATTTTATTAACTGTTGGGCGATGGCAACCAGGGCCACTGCTGGCACTGCTGGCTCCCAGTGTTGGTTTGAGTGCTTGCTGTCCCAGCAACACTGTTTTTGTTGGGATGCACTCTTTTGTTGGGATGCACTCGTTTTACTCACGTGGCCCATTCTAAAAATTAGCAAACAATATCTAGAAACTTTGAAAACTAAATACACACACAAAGCACGAAAATTATTTAAGCTAAGCATCTGCGAAATTCACATTCTTTTCTGTGAGCTGCTTTTTCCAATTCACATTCTTTTCTGTGAGCTGCTTTTTCCAGTTAAAACTACTAATACAATTGACGACATCCGGTTTACGGTTTGCTAGCGCGGCTAGTCGCCAAAGACATTCAACAGTAGCGGCGGCTGGAAATCACGAAAGACCACACGTGCATTCTTCAGCAGAGTGCATGTGACCTGGAATCACCCATCAAGCTTGTTCGATAAGAGTCTCTTCGTAACGAACAATCTTGAGGGTTAATTCAAGGTTTAAAATTCTGGTTTGGACTTTGAAGTAGAATTACTTTGCGGTACATTTTCTCGTAGATTCAAATGAAGGCAAATATTATTTAAATATGAAAAATAATCTAAAAATTAGGCAAAAATAAGAGAAAACTCTGAAATTCTCGGATATATTTGATATTCGCAAAATTACAGAAAAACTCCGAAAATTCGCGACGCCAAACAATTACTAGCCTACTCATCTGTGATGGGAAACTCCTTAGCTACCAGAATACAAAACAAAGGCTGGGCCAGCTTTTTTCTCGCAACCCCTTCTTCTCCCGAATTTTCGGCGTGCGGCGTTTCAAGTTGACATTCAGCTTTATTCCCGGCTGTTTTACAATATCTATATACTTTATATACAGATATAAAATTATATTAATTTATTTCGGTCGTTCTACAATATTCTTATATACTTTATCGCTGTTACGGTCATTGCATGTGCCAGCTTCAAGCAGTCTATCTATTTCGGTGTATTCTCATCTGCTTATTGGAGAAGAGACACCTTGAGGGGTATGTGTTTATTTGTGCCTGGGTTGACAAGACACCTTTTTTACCCCATGTTCGTTTCAGTGAGGTCATTTGTCCCGTTAGTTCAGGACTACGTCAGCCTGCAACTGCTTTTTTTTTTTTCATCCCGAATGCAACTCCTTTTTTACGCTTTCCAACCGTAGGTTGAAGAAACGTATATGCTCCAGCTTTGTCCGTCTGCCTGTCTGTCCGTCCGTCCGCACTATAACTCGCGTAAAAATGGTTCGATTTCGATGAATCTTTAGTATGCGGTAGGGGATAACCTGGGAAGAAACCCTATTGAAAATGGACGAAATGGGGTCAAAGGTCAAGACATAGCAGCGGGATCCATTCCATCGCCCTTATGCGTCATAACTTATGTAAAAGTGCTTCGATTGCGACAAAACGTCCTCATGTTGTTCCGGAGGCATACTGAACCGGTTCTGTTGAATATCATCGAAATGAGATCAAAGGTCAGGGCACAGGAGCGAGATTTATTCTACAGCCATTATCCTCATAACTTGAGTAATGATTTCTGGTATGTTGGAAAGCGTATCATAATCAATGCATTGCATGATTTAACTAACTTGTTTTTTATTATTTGTTCCAGCGCTTTCGTGTCATGTTCTCTTCAATGGGGTCGGGTGTTTTTCGATGCAGGATGCAACGTCTCTGTCTAGTATCCTACTTCTGCTCACTTCCACCCTCGAAATCAAACTTATCATCTTTTCCAGCCTTTCAACGAAACCCTTCAGCTACGTGTCTCAGCTTCTCACCCACCAAGCTTCTGACCAATTACCCTTATTCACATTTTCAAAAGTCCCAGTCCGAGCTCAGGTCGTGTGACTCTACCAACATTTTTATGGTTGTTTGCTTCTGGATATCACATTATCAGGCGCCTTGTAATGTCTGAAGACATACATCCAAGATCCGTTATGACCATCTGCCAAATATGATGTTGAGCCTCTACGTGTCGCCAAAACAGCTCTTAACTGGCCAGGCATAGACGCTACAAGATTTCAAATGGTGTCTTGTGGTATCTTGTGGTATCAGGTACCAACACGTTACCAGCAGATCCTTTAACTCTGGTAAGTCACGTGGTTCAGCCGCCGCAGATAGGATTTGCTGTTTCAACGCAAACCACAGATGCTTAACTGGATTTATGTTTAGATAATTTGGGGGCCAGGGCAATACTCGGAATACACAATATAGGCAATTAGTCACATGCACATCACGCAACAATTAAACTGTCCCAGATGCAGTTTTTCCGATTTTCAGACAGAACAAAATATTTGATCTCTGCTCCATGACAGAGTTGTGACAATGCTCTTCCACCGAATGACGTCATGCACAGCTTAAATAACCATCTGCACAATTCTCAGGCAAACCTTATTGCCACCGCATAGCAGATAAATGGCTAATCAAAAAGCCATGCGTTCCCGACCCGTGGGTTTTATGTTTTTTTTTTTTTTTTTAAATGATCAGTCTCACTAGTTAATTGCCGCACCGTATATCATCTGCCTCTCTTACTCTCTAACTCTACAACTTAAATCTTGGCCCTCAGTCTCCGGCAGCTGGAATGTACCTGGCCAAGACAGCGGCCAGTGCGACATGAAAGCAGAGGGTGCTAAGAATCCCAGGAGGACCGGACTAGGCTGCCATCTGATGCTGACCTTGGCTACGTATAATGGACGCTCCCTATCTTCTGATTCAAGGCTTTTTAAATTGGAAGAGGAACTATAAAGGATCAAGTGGGACATCGTCCGGCTAAGTGAGGTAAGGAGAAAAGGAGAAGATCTCATTGAACTGAAAAGTGGACATCTCTTCTACTATCGTGGGACAGATACTGGCAGAAGTAGTGAGTGTTGGATTTATAATAAACAAGAAACTGAAGGATAAAGTTGTAGAAGTTGAAAGTTCCTCTGACAGAGCGGCACAACTTGTTATCCAACTCTTGAGAAGATACCAGGCTCAGATAATTCAAACTTATGCACCCACCGCAAGTCATCCTGAAGAAGAAATTGAAGAATTTTATGAGAAAATTCGTCATCTAAATAATAAAGGTAAGCAGCACTTGAAGATAATTATAGGAGATTTCAATGCAAAAATAGGGCAACGGCAACAGAATGAAACTTCAGAAGGTAAATTCGGTCACGGCAACAGAAACCAGCGTGGAAATACTCTCGTTAAGTTTGCAGAGGCAGAAGGATTTTTCATCTTGAAGTCCTTTTTCAAGAAAAAGCCACACAGAAAATGGACATGGAGACATCCAATTGGAACGACAAGTGAAATTGATTTTATTATGTGTAACAAAAAATTCGTCATCGAAGACTGCAGTGTGCTGAACAAGTTCAACACAGGTAGTGACCATAGATTGGTGAGATGTAAGATGCACCTCAACACTAAACTCGAACGTGGTAAGCTCATAAGACAAACAAAATGTATTGACATAACCAACCTTAAAAAACACCATAATACTTTCAAGTTGGAACTGAAGAACAGATTCTCTGCTTTAGAAGGCCTAACATCGGAAGAAGTTGATATTTCTGAAGTTAACAGAAAAGTAACCAAAGCTCTTATGGAAACAGCAACAAAATTAGCTGGGTCTAAGAACAAGTTGCATGTGAACAAATTATCAGGAAAAACCAAAAAGTTGATGCAAAATAGAAGAGAGATGAGGACAACTGAAGAAGATGTGACTTCCAAAGTGGAATATATAGAGCTTGTAACGTACCAGGAGATGTGACGTACCTGCCAGAAGGACGCACACGACATAAAGTCAGATAGGAATCAGAATAAAACGTCCACGTAGCTCAATTGGTAGAGTGACTTATTCCGGAATGAGGGGATCCGGGTTCGAATCCCGGCGTAGACCAAAAATGACGGAGAAATTTACTTCGTTATAATGGCGCCCGAACTATCCGGATGACCCGACCGTTCAAAATCTCGCAATGGTGTGATGTTATTTCCACACCGCGAGATAGGAAAAATAAGAGTATCCCTTCTCCAGCACTTCGAAAAAAAAAAAAAAAGAAAAATACGGGGGAGATGATGTAACGTACCAGGAGATGTGACGTACCTGCCAGAAGGACGCACACGACATAAAGGCAGATAGGAATCAGAATAAAACGCCCACGTAGCTCAATTGGTAGAGTGACTTATTCCGGAATGAGGGGATCCGGGTTCGAATCCCGGCGTAGACCAAAAATGACGGAGAAATTTACTTCGTTATAAGCTATGCAAGACAGTACGAAAAAGTATCATTGAAGACGTAAGGAAATTCAACTGTGAACTAGTGAAGAAAGCAATTGAAAACAACGAAAGCCTAAAGATGGCAAAGGGACATCTCAGTAAGGGAAGAAAACAGATTATGGCACTGAGAAAAGAAGATGGTTCAGTAACAAGAAATAGAGGCGAAATTTTGACAAGAGTGAAAGATTTCTACTCCAAATTATATGAAAGGGATGATACATGTACTCCAGACATCATGAAAGGTACCAGTACCAGAGTTCTTCCAGTCCTCCCAGCAGAAGTTGCACATGCAATCAAGAACACGAAGCGGGGAATAGCTCCAGGAGAAGATGGAATTACTGTAGACATCATACAAGAAGCAAGTGGAGAAATCGAAACAGTACTCGCCCAAATTTTCACTCGATGCCTTAATGAAGGGAAGATTCCTGAGGATTGGAACAACGCTACAATGATGCTGCTACATAAGAAAGGTGACATTGAGGATCTCAGGAACTACAGACCTATCAGTGGTTTATAAAATCTTCACTAAAGTTCTTTCACACCGCTTGAAGGTAACACTGGACATGGCTCAACCGAGAGAACAAACTGGATTCAGGAGTGGCTACAGCACAATAGATCATATCCACGTACTGAGAGAACTAATTGAAAGAGCGAGGGAATATAAGCTTCCATTGTGAATGGTTTTTGTCGATTATGAAAAGGGCTTTGATTCAGTGAAACTATCAGCAGTTACAATGGCTGTGAAATCCTGCGGTGTTGAAGATGCATACATTAATATTATTAATAACATCTATGAAAATGCAAGTGCAAAGATTCGGCTGTTTGAAAATACAACACACATAAAAATTGGAAAGGAGTGAAACAATGTGACACCCTATCTCCGAAGCTCTTTAATGCCATATTTGAAAATGTCTTTCAATCACTGAACTGGGAAAACAAAGGGATAAAGATTAATGGAGATTATCTAACCCACCTTCGTTTTGCTGATGACGTAGTCATTTTTGCAACTACTCCATCAGAGTTGCAGCGTATGATCCAGGAACTTGCTGACAAGAGTAAAGAAGTGGGATTAAAAATGAACTTTCAGAAGACAAAAGTGATGTTCAATGCTTTTACAAGAAATGAAGATTTATCGATTGATGGAGAAAAGCTGGAGATAACAGACACGTACGTTTATCTTGGACAGCAGATATCAAGTGAGGGTCACATTGATGAAGAAATTAATCGGCGTACAAAGCTTGCCGGGAGAGCTTTTGGAAGAAACAGCATAATTTTCAAGAGCAATATGCCTTTATGTCTTAAAAGAAAAGTGCATATTGATCAATGCATATTTCCAGTGCTTACGTATGGTGCAGAGACGTGGACCTTAACTAAAAGAGACATACAAAGGCTGCAGACAACTCAAAAAAGCATGGAGAGGTGCATGCTTGGTGTAACCAGGAGAGATAAGAAGAGGAACTCGTGGATCCGAAAAATGACAAGAGTGGAAGACATCACGATCAGAGTTAAATCCCTGAAATGGCAATGGGCTGGACATACTGCCAGAAGGACAGACCATCGATGGACAGCCGAAATTTTAGATTGGATTCCAAGGGACAGTAAAAGACCCAGAAGAAGACCACTTGGGAGATGAAATTCGAAAGTATGCGGGAGTGACATGGAGGAGACTGGCACAAGACAGACCGTCGTGGAGGAAACTTGGGGAGACCTTCGTCCAGCAGTGGATTGATCATGGTTGACAATGATGATGATGATGATATCATCTGCCAATAACAGTAACTGTCCAGGAACGAATGGTAGTCCTAAATGTTTCAAGGTAAAAATTAAATCGAATTTGTCCGAAGGGGAAGATAATGTCTTCCTTCTTGTAATATATACAGATATCATGTATTTGACTTTCTTATCAACGTTATTGAAACGTTTCTTGTAGAGTCAGTGCTTTGCATGATGCTTCTCTGCCGAACTTATTGATATTACTTATCATTAATGGTTTACTTCTCCATTATGAGTGATTCGCCATTCCGATCCATCCTTTGTTTTTCGTACAAGTGTCAGGGGCATGAAAATTTTACACAAAGAGATGTCTCACTAGCCTCAGTTGTTATTCCAAGGCAAGTCGAGCACATATCCGTGCAATTAACATTACTGCAGCGGTTTCATGGAAGCATCGACTAAGAAACTCCACGTTTTTATCTATGCAATAGGTTTTGATATCTTTAGTATTTCGCTACGTTCCGTTATCTGAAGTATTGATCAAATGATAGTTTAACAGCAAAAAAAAAAAAAAATGCATAATATCTAAAATCAATACGTCGGGTGGATGATCTTTGTTGTGCCGGCTTCCGCACGCAGCACATGAATCTTTTCATTGTTTCATTACGTTTCTGGTAACAAAAATAAGATACCTAACTAAACACAAGTTACTGTCATTCAATGTTCTGTCTGTCATCCAACAATAGAAAACTGACATTCTTGGATAAGAGCTTCTTATAGATTTTCAGGAAATATAGCTACGCAGCGAAGACTGAAAAAAATAGCAACACTGAGGATGACACCCCTAGTACGTTGCAGGTGAATGCACTACTACGTGGTCTTCCCCTGAAAGAAAAAAAGATATATCCGGAAAAGTCAGCAAAAACAAAAGCATTCCTTCATGACATAACAGAGAGATTAGGGGGATTTTCCTTTTCGCATTTCTACTATTCTATTTCCATACTCCAGCTACGTTTTTTTTTCTCGCTTTCCAGAAATGCATTTCGAGGGGATGATATTCGGAACCGCAACTACAAAGTTATGAACCACACATCTTTGCGTTGTGCTTTGTTTCATATTCAAACGAATATTATAAATTTAGAACTTTCTTTGTTCTTTATCCATAAAAATGCATTAAGGTCCTACGCGTGAACTTTCACGGTGGGTGTGATTTGGTTAGTTAGCTCACTTAGAAGTTTCGAGCTTTCATGAACACTTGCATGGGCGAATTGATAGTTCTCATCGCGGGGTGGGGCTCACGGCTAAGATGGCTCAATGAAAAGATTTACATTTTTTTTTTCTGCGTAAACTTTATATGAAACTCGTTAAAGAAATAGCCAGGAATTTTTGACTTCAGCCGAAGTATTAAAAAGAAAAGTTATTTTTGGTAGTTGTTTTTTCTTCAGTAAATAAGCAAAATCTTTAGAAATCATTTTCGCGGTTTTAGAGTTTTTAAAAAAACTAAATAACGGGAAAGCAGCTACTCTAGAGGACTTGAGACCCCTTTTTTCAGCCATAGAGATAGTACCTATACATGTATATTAAATGTGGAAGAAATATCAGTTTATTGCATACATTTTCTGTTTTAATGAGAATAAAGAATTACGTATTAAAGTTGTTTGCACATAACAACGCATCATTCAGAATATAATGAACTAAAAGGTGTTCTTCGCGGGAACGAAGAAATAAAGACCCATGTAATTTTTTTTCTTGAGGATAAAGTGTTATGAGTCAAAAATACAACTTCTACGTGCAAAACATTGTGATTTATATAAAATATGTTTTTTTATATTCAAGAGCAAATAATTTAAGCAGCTTAAATTCAATTCTTAATTATCACGTATTATCTGCTTACTGTGTGCTGTATTTTTATACAAATTGGAAAAGGCAGTAAGCCACTGTCACACGGCAGTTATATGTTTTCTAAGTGTGATCGTACAGACATTTCGAAGAGACTGGCCTTAGTTCTCTAAACGGACAAAATTTGCGTAATATGATCAACTTTGGCGTAAGCGTTTTGCAGTGCTTTGTACTGGTATAAAGCTAGGGCAGTCGTTTTAATTACAACGTGCACATTTGTGTTACACTGAATTAAACACACAGTAATTTTGGTTTTACGGAAAATACCTGTTTTTGGTTCCAAAGGATTTGAATTATCAAAAAATGCCCATAAAACCTAGTTAATAATATGAGATTTAAAAACTTCAGTAATTGAAAGCTCATATATTTTGGAAAAAGGGCCTCGAAGACATTTTTTGGGCAAGTTTTTCTGGAACGCCACTGAACACTTGCAAGCCTTTTGAACGGATTTCAGTGCGATGAGTCCAATTAAATTATGGAGTGTTTACTGACGTATAGTTGATTTTTAAAGGCATAGAAGAGTTCTCCCTTCTTTCCTTATATCCTTATGCATGAAGAAAACTAAGTGATAATGTCATACATATGATCTATGCGCGGAAAAATTTGCTGATGGTCGTTCTCATTGGAAACCACCAAGGCAAGAAAAAACCCACATTCATGCCTGTCGGCTACTTTGGGTGCAACGAAAAACGTAGGCACCCGACAAGACAACGAACTATCACACTGTTTTGTACTGTAGGCCCATGAAGAATTTGGAAGGTGTGATTTACAGATTAGATGCTTTAGCAATGAAATCACAAAAAATAAAAAGATATATTGTGTATGTAAAATCTACTGCAGAAGAGGCATAGGAATCGTTTGTGTGCTGGAGATACACCTTACTTGCGTGGAGTTTGTGGCAAGACACGCTCAGATCATGTGAGGGATGATGTGTTGCTGATGTGTAATGTGAGGCAAAATGTTGTTAGTAAGGTGGAGACTAATATGCGTAGGTAGCCATGTTGAAAGAATGCTTATTATATGCTTATGAAGAGAATTTTTGCCGCCCAAGTGGCCGGAACGAAAGATAGAGGAAGGCAAAGGAAATCATGTGAGGACAAGATTCAGGAATGTCTGCTTGAGAAAAAGATTATGAGTGCGAAATACAAAAGATCTATAACGAAGTAAATATCTCCGACATTTCTGGTCTACGCCGGGATTCGAACCCGAGGCCGCTTATTCCGGAACAAGTCGCTCTACCAACTGAGCTACGCAGACGATTATTCTGATTCCTATCTGCCTTTATGTCGTGTGCGTCCTGCTGGCAGGTACGTCACAGATCTTGTGTGCAACGTGTGATGGATGTCAGTAAAGCTGGAGCTTCTGCGGAGATCACGGTAAATGGAGACGTCTGATACACCAACAGTAAGCAAAATCTAGTTCCATCAGTTAAATATTTTTCTGGCTGACTTTCTTTCTTTGAGGAGCTAACCTCTGAATATCAAGAACAGCTTAATTATATGTACGTATGTATGTATAAAATTCAAGCGACTAGAGGAATTTTGTCGCAGCTACAGCAGTTCTGTTGCTGTAGTAAGGCTTAAATCTGTTACACCACACTAGAATTCACTGCTAGCAATATAAAAAATTTTGCCGCTTTAATTCGACTGAGTTCAGAAAGCCTCAGCGATTTTAATGAGTTCATGTCACGTTTGATATGCATCCAATATCTATCTAATCGCGCGTGGGAAGGAAAATCGAAAAACGTTTGTCAAACCTTTTTTGCAGCATTTTATGTAAATGAAAGACATATTTAACGAGATTTTTATAGTTTTCAAGCAGGTGAAAAGACAGTACTGCATTTACTGCTACGTCATTCCAAACTGCAAATCTTGACTGCCACTGTCTGCTTGACTTGAGAGCAACAAAATGTTATTAGTCATCAATTACGTCTTTGACTTTGGTACGTCTTTTTGTGTACGGCAGCATCCACGACAGCAGGCTTCTGCGATTCAAAGCAATAAAAGTGGAAGATTTTGAATTTTTGGGACACTGGGCGAGCTTTGCTTGGAGCCCTCTTCTCCCACCCACTCACACAAAAATATTTAACAAACTTCTGTGCATCACCAGTTATTGGGTGTGTGCAAACGGTTTACTCGTTTTTGTAATAGATGCGAATTGCGATCGGAGTAGTTACGTCACAGATGACGCTGCGATACCAAATTTTCGGCCAATAAAGCGTACAGCAGTAGAGCATATAGAGGCACTAGGTTTGTCCGAGTAAGTCATTCGTAACGGAAATTACGGGCGGTGTAACATGGCATGCGATAAGGATCATTTTAGACATTGTTTACTGTACGAGTTCGATAAAGGCAGTACTGTAGCCGCGACTTGTTGCAACATCTGTCAAGTGTATGCGAAGGATGCAGTTGATGATAGCACATGTCATCGTTAGTTTCAGAAATTCCGGGCTGGAGACAGAAGTTGTAAAGACCAACCACGTCCTGCACGTCCATCCGAGGTTCTGACGAGGATGTGGACCAAGCCATAACAAATGACCCACATCCAATCGTTCAGGAATTAGCGAAAACGTTGCCGGTACACAGAACAACAGCTGAAAGACGGATGCATGCGCTTGGGTTCATCACCAAGTTCGATAACTGGGTTCCGCACCTTATCGAACAAGTTTGATAACTGGTTTCCCAGCTTTCTCTAAAGCAACGAGAGGATCCGTACCTGTGTTTCTTTGCTTTCTCGTCACAGAAATGAACCGTGTTTGGAACGAATTGTAACGGGTGATGAGAAATGGGTACTGTATTGCACCGTGATGTAAAGCGTCACGGACTATGTGGCAAGGTGCGGAGCCTGCTCCATCGACGTCAAAAGGTGGACTGCATCCCAAAAGGGTTTAGTTGAGTTTTTGGTGGGATGTCCAGGGAATAATAATCCACTGGGAGGTCTTGGCACTTAATCGAACGATAAATGCTGACCTCTACTGCCAACAGTTAGACAGATTACGAGAACAACTGACATAGAAGCGGCCAGCACTCGTCCAACGCAAAGGCGTGATCCTTCATCATGATAACGCCAGACCTCGTGCTACTTTAATCACTCGGCAAAAATTACTGGACTTTGGTTGAGAAGTGTTACCTCACCCGGCGTATTCCCCTGATCTGGCACCTACGGACTACCACCTTTTTCGATCGTTACAGAATGCCTTCGCTCTCCAAACCTTTAATGGTGTGAAAACGGCATTACATGACTTTTTTTTACTCTAAAACCCAGGAGATTTACCGGCGTGGGATTCACTTACTCATACACAGATGGCAAGAGGTCACACAGAATGATGGCAATTATGTAAAACCCTAGGTACGTTATTTGATGTGTTCTCCTCCTTTCTTTAGCCTACAAAAAACTTTGTTATAAAACACACCCAATATTTACGCCATTTACAATTGTTTTATTGTTTTACATACCCTCCTTTAAAATTGCATATGAATGTGTTTTATAACAGTCTCTGAGAGAAAAAGAAAAATAGTTTTTTTACTGTATTTAAATAAAATATTGATGAATCAGTTGCAAACTACAATTTTAATTGTAAAGAAAAAGAAAAAGAAAAAGAAAAAAATCATTTAAAATGTCTAACTGTATTGAAGTTTTAAAATTCACCTTCAACTACGAGTTCCATCCATGAAGTAAGTACCGTTCGCGTATCACTTTCGCGCAAGTATTCGCTTTATAGTCCAGCATGCGCAGTTATATTCGAGCAAAACATTAGGAAGAACCAAAGCTTTACAATTTCTGATCTTCAGAACATTTCCCTGAAGTTTCAAAATCATTACTGCACGAAATCATTACAGAAAAGCTTCAGTGCCACAAAGTTTGCGCCCAATGGGTGCAAAAGATGTTGACGCAAGAGTACAAAACGAAGCGCAGGGTATGCTTTCGAATTTTTGGGGAGGTGCGCGGAGGAGGGCAGTGATTTTTTAAGATGGGCGATGAGACTTGGGTCTCTCACATCGCACTTGAATTGAAAAAACAGTTACCAATGGTTCCATGACGACGATGTCCTATGGTGCAGTGGAAGGATATCCGGCGCGTAACTGTTAGACCCTGGGTTCGATTCCCGGTGGCAGGCAATGAGAAGTTTTCCGTGACTCACTTCTAAACGTGGAAAGAGCGATGACTTCTGTTTGATGTTCCTGGTCTACGTCAAATGTCTGTATTTATTATTTATTCGCCTTCTAATTATTTGTTCAGTTGCTGCTTACCATCTTCGGTGAATCCCCAGCATTGTGCGGGGCTCCAAGAAGCAACCTGCCAAGTAGCTTGGTAGTTAGTGTATGTGAGTCTGAAGGAATTCGAGGCCGCTGTGGTGCAGTGGAAGCATATCCGGCGCGTAACTGGAAGACTCTGAGTTCGATTCCCGGTGGCAGCCAATGAGAATTTTTCTGTGACTCACTTCTAAACGTGGAAAGAGCGATGACTTCTGTTTGATGGTCCTGAAGACGACGGTTGAGCTGTGGCTCTAAACTCAGACACAGACTTCTGTGAGGAGGGTATCCAGAAACTTGTGTCACGATATGACAAATGTCTTAACGTCAACGGGGAATATGTTGAAAGGTAGATTAAGGTATGTAAAATTCATCGTACATTAAAAATTAGTTATCAGTATTATTTTAAATCTTCAAACGGTTCTTACTATCAGGATGGCCCTAGTGTTATTATCAATATTGAAAACAGAAAGATTTTGACGACACATCTTCGTTACAATTATATTCGACGTGCTTTTATGACAGCAAAGTCTTCAGTGATATCATGAAAAGTTCTAATAGAATCTGACGCTGATGATACTGAGGCATCATTGTTTGGCAAGCCAGAAAATGGACAGTTTGAAACAGTAAAGAAACTGGTACCGTTTTCACGATTCTTTCATAGTTTGTTTGAATGAGCTTTTTGGTTTTTGTAACTTACATTTAAAAGTACCACTTGCAGAATAAATTTTTTGTTTAGGGTGAAATACAAAAAACTTGGTGTTTAAATAAAAACCAGCTAGGATTACCTGAAATAGGCTTTATAGCATTAATTTCAGGCAAAGTTATCTATATCTAACCACATTATTATTTACAAACTTTAATTATAACGTTAGTGTTCATTTAACACTCTATAATGTCATTTGTCTTTCCGCTGTAACTTATGTAGTCCTTACGTCAGTAATTACGTTATGTGTGCTAAAGTCAGTGTAATATTAGCAGTTACTCATACGCATTAAAAGAAAGAGGTCAATTGTAGTACTTACAAATACGTTTATTTTGCTTACATGGTTCGTACTCTATACTCATATCTGGTTTATTGGCGTACTCAATACAGTATCAGTGATTTAACATTCAATCGCAGTTTAACAGCGCGTCTATCATCAATAGTATTAAACCCCTTAAACAACCGCTGCATTGGCTTTTTATCTATCGTTCTTATCCGGCCACACATACGTCACACTTGTTCCGACCTCAGTGTTGCCAACATCATTCTCGTTTGAGGGAAAAGACATAACGTTAAGGTTTGAAAATGTTTAAGAGAACGAACTCAAATCTACATAGAAAAAGAAACTCAAAAGGAAAGTTAAAATAGAATATACGTTACAACTCACAGAATAGAGTACATGGAGAAGTTTGCAACAAGCTCTTTTGAAAGAATAGGTCTACTAAAATACTTGTATTTTGTAATTAATCACGAGAATAATAACAAGCAACAGCAAACACGCTTATCAATAACTTCAAAGTAAAATCGCAGTTAGCTCGGCAGGCTGCGGACGACCTTGGCGATAACTGATGTCTGTTTTACTACGTCGTGGTGTAGTTACAGAAATTGTGCTCTTAACGGGAACGCATTTTGTACCACTTCTGCGTAGTATGACATTGTCCGTGGCTCGTCTGTGCCTGCGACGGGGTGACGTCATAGATCGTCGTTTGTCTACTCGAACAGCTATTTAGTTGTGTGTAGTGTGTTTGCTTTCTCACTTCAGAAGCTCGGTTGTGTAGTGAAATGCAAACTCACTACGCAGGTTTGGCTGCGGCTGTGATGGAGTGACGTCAATGATCGTTATTTGTCCACTCCAACAGCTATTTAATCCAGTGTAGTGAGTTTGCATTCGCCTGAATGCTCTCGACGAGCCGCCGTAGTTAAAGTGTATCAGGACTGGCGAGAAAATGGTCAAACAACGACCTGGGGGCTAAACTGCACAGGACAGCGAAAGGTTGATATGAGAAGTGAGCGTCTGGTTCGACGACCCGTACAGACAACAGACGTATCATTGTTCAACAGTTGACTACCCAATGCAACAGAGGCCAACCAGGAACAGCATCTATCATGACTATGCGTCGTACACTCGCACGTATGGGTTATAACAGTCGACAACCCCGACGACTTCCTCTCCTTAACAAAGTTCATTGCCGCAAAAGACTCGCTTGGTGCAAAGATCATGGAAGGTGGACGTCAGGTGACTGGAAAAAAGTTTGCTGATCTAACGAGTCGAGTTTTTTTATTCCACTCTGAGGATGGTGATGTATGTATTTGGCGGAAACAACATGAGGCACTCTATCCACCTGCATGGTCTCCACAATGCAAGCTGACGAAGGCAGTTCTATGGAGTGAGGTATGTTTACTTGGCAAGAACTTGGACCCCTATTGCATGTGGAACAACATATGACTGATGCGTACTATCTTGAATTGCTTGCTGACTGTCCACCCAGAACTGTTGCGTTTTTTCCCAAATGGCGACGGTGTCTTCTAAGATAACTGTGCGCTCAGCCACAGGTCCAATGTTGTGCAGGAATGGTTTGAAGTACACAGTTTACACTTACAGCATATCGATTGCCCTCCAAATTCCCCGGATATCAATCCCACAGAACATTTATGGGACACTATGGAATGGCATATCAGGCGTCTGGATACACGAAACACCTTCATACCTGCATTGAACGCAGCATTACCCACAGCTTGGTTGGCCATACCCTCCAACTGCTTCCGGCATCTTGATAGTTCCTACACTGAGGGCGAAAGGAGGACCTGGTGATAATTCAGTGGTCACTCAGTGTATATTCAAGTGCTTTGCAGAAACGTTAAGTGACACATACCTGCGTAGTAGCAATTTTCAGGGAGACTGATCGTTGTATAAAATATGTTGTCGAGAAGACATGTTATTTCAGATGTGTTGTAAAGAATCCTCGTTGCTCCTACTATTTTCTATATATTATTTAACTCTATTAATTATATTTCAAGCTAAAATTGCTTTCTTTCCAGTTATTGTTCTTAGAATCGTACAGAGAAAGAAAGGGAGCATACAGCCACCGAGAAAGAGCAAGTAGAGATTCAACACTGACCATGCGAAGCAAAGTAATTTCATTCTATTTCAGCTCACTGACAAAGTTTAAGGTTGATCAAAATTGACATTTTCATGCGCTTCTGTAACCCTTTTATTTTTTAAACATACACTTATATTGTGTCAAATATAATGAGCACATGGCATCGCTTTATCTATCCGTCTGTTGCTCAGGCATTGGACAAGACATTTGCTCTTTCGACAGTACCATTGGCAAAATTCCTTTTGTGCAGAGGAAAGAGAGATATTCATGGAACAGGTTTCTCTTTCTCATATGTTTTCCAGCTTTTTCTGGCACACAGCTTTTCGGTAGTAGGAGTAAATATGTGTTTTGTACTAACCCGATATATCTGTTCAATTTCAAAATAAATGCTCTTGTACCGTATAGAATTAAGCATAATTAAGATTTCCGAGTTCTTCTTACCACAGAACATTTTCTCTAGATACCCCTACGATATTATGTTGAGAAGTATTTGAAAAGTGTTTTGTTCTAATTGGAGTTTAACGACAACCGTGAGCAACAAGCAGACGCCCGTCCCTAATTTAGGGCCACTGGTTCCAGGGAAGGGAGAGAGTGAACGCATTAAGACAAACACAACATACATGCCTCATAGGGATTCGAACCCGGACCCATCTCGGACGAATGATCAGAAGCCATCGCTTAGACCACTGCGCCACCGGGGCAGCTTTAAAAGATTCGAGATTGTTGCATTGTGGTAAAAAGATAAGTTCACAGTAGGCTCAGGAATCAGAACAGAGGTGATACCCAGTATTATAAACGGTTTCCGTCTAGCTGAATCTCTCAGGTTGATTAAATTAGGAATCAACTTCTTTTACTGCGATGAACCTTGACATAACCCTTCACTCCTTCCGTTCTTTCAGAGTTTGCCGATAAATTTAAAAAAATGCCTCCGAAAGAAATACACGTAATGACGTCGGCAGATAACTTTTAGGGTGATTCAGTTCATTCCCTCACCTTGACATTTTTTGGGGTAAAACTTAGCGGAACGCCACAAATGCAGACAAGCGTCTACAGGGAGGCAGTTGACCTTTAAAAAATATGTGGTGAGGGTAATTTTGACATAAGTTGCAATCGATCATAAGAAAAAATAATCATAAAGAAGGTATGCGCGAGAAGTCTCGACAGTTTCAGAGAATCGTCGTATGTTCAAGATCATCGACCAGACATCGATGACTTCCTCCTTTCTTGTAACACCCGTTCAGTTACCCTGACCCCTGAGTTCAACTGCTTCGACATCGCCTGCAGATGAACATCATAGACCGACTGAGCAGTATCCACAGCATTCTTAATCAGTTGCCCTTACTGCCCGCAATGATCGATGATACAAAAACTGATTATGCAGAAGAAAAACAAAGAGATTTTTGCTGGAGCACGAAGGATTCGTCCTTGGACAGGGATGGGGCTTGGGAGTCTAGTACACGATATGAGATCCAAGGGTTGAATATTCTAAACACGTTTAAAACGATATCTTGAGAAGATTCCCAATTAGAAATATTCGATGGAAATGATTGCACGTAACGGCGGCCAGAAAGATATATTTCGATCGAAATAAATTGCACATAATAGCATCCAGAAAGATCCTACCACTCGAAGTGTAATCAACAAGTCTTCTGGAAAAAAAATTAGTTCGGTTGAAACATCTTCAAAAATGCTGTTTTGCATTTATGCAACGTAGTGAAAAGCAACGCAATCAGGAAAGTCGTAAATATAAAAACAATGCCCCAGATTCGTCTCTAAGAAAGCAAGATGCCGTGACAGCTCTGAATATGTATCGTCGCAACCTAGCGGGAGAACTGTACAAACCTGTAAGAAAGGAAGAAAAACGTAAAATACATGTAAACTATCTTGGTCATGTTTTCCTTCATCCAATGAAAAGAGCATTTTTTCTAAAACGGCTTCTGGATGTGACGCATCGTGTTCACGGACCGACAGTCCGAATTTTTTTTTTTTTACGTGCCTATGCGTGTATCAAATGACGAGCTAAAAATATATGGTCGGACAGCTTGGTGAACATGGCGAACGAACTGGGTCTGCGGAATGGAGACGGGTTATGAAAGCTAAGTGGTCTTACGGTCTAAGGCTCGTACTTCTGAGTTTGAGTTCGAATCCCATGGCAAGATATCAAAGCTGCATTTTTCCTTTCTTAGAATCAGTGGGCTTTATAATTCGAATTTGAGCTGAGAGAGTCTTTACAGCCTTATAGATGTTCATTGTTAAATCCCAAAACAATATAAAAAGTTAACCAGAAATAATTGTACTGGAGCATTTCTGGAGAATACAACACATGCGTTTATAACAACTCCCACTTGCAAACGATCACGTTTACTCATCAATTCAGGAATCACAGATAGAAGGAGCCAACATACCGATACGCGATGTTTTAGTGAAATGCATGTTGCAAAACAATCCTAGATATTTTTTGAAGCTATTATATTTCCATTAGGAAGAATTCGCTACCTTCTAAAATTTCATGACAGCTATTACGTTTATCAGAGATACGTTAATTAAATCTCAGTCAGATGAATCCTATATGCATATAAATATAATACGTACATTGCTTTTTACAAAAATGTGAATGAAAGTTTGAAGCAATCAACTTAAGTTTGAAAGTAAATCGTCTGCATTAAATATTTTTGGGTCGCGGACACAAAAATCGGTTTTTAAAATTCTATAAGGATTCTGTGTAGCAAATTATAATATGCTACCGAAATATTGTTAAATATTTTGAAAAACTACAACAGAAGGCAATGAAAACACCTGAAAACACGGACACATTGTTACACCTCTCCTTCATTCCTTCCTTCAGAAAAAGAGGAATAAGAAACTTCCCTGTCACTCATGTATGGTGTCAGATCTGATAACCAAATGACATGTTGTTAGTGTACGTATTGATATGTTTCCATGATTTTAAAATGACAATATGAAGTTATTCAAAAAAATACAGCTCTCAAATTCGATGTAGCTCATTTCAGTGGCGACACCAGCAGCTCAGAACTGGCGGTAGTGGTGATGGTAGGGGCAATGTTAGGGGTCTAAGTACAGTATGGGGGAGCACAAATCTTGAAGTGCTTGGAAGAAATTTTGGCGAACAATTCCTTTGAAGAAGATTTGCTCCACGCTGTTGATGTTAACCCCATAGAAAAAAAGTTTTTAGATACATACTGTACGTAGTATGGACCTTCACTTAACTCATTGGGAGGCCAATGGGTTAAGTGAAAGAAGGAGTAAATACTTCAGTGAGTTATTAGGTCATGAAGTAGATTGTGAGGCAGAAGCAGATGATGTCACAGTGAGATATGAAAACACAGAAGGGATCTCAGGAGAGGAGGTGTGTAAAGCTCTAAAATCTTTTCAGAATTGTAAGGCTCCGTGAGTAGATGGCGTAACTGCTGAGATGTTAAAATATGGTGGTGACTCGTTAATTGACTGGTTTACTGAAATTTGCCAGTGTGCTGAGAGTTAGGAATGGTCCCTCAGGATTGGAGGGATCATTTCATTGTTCCCTTGTATAAGGGAAAAGGTGATCAGACAGAATGCAAGAACTATCGATCGTGGTATTAGCTTGCTGAGTGTGCCAAGGAAAGTGTTTGGAAAGGTCGTTATAGATAAGGTACGAGGTCTTAGATCAGAGAAAGTGTGGGATGTTCAGAATGGTTTTATGTCAGGTAAGGGCTGCGTTAACCAAATTTACGCATTATTCATGATGATCAAAAAGTATCTGTTTGCTGGTAAGAAAGTTTTTGCTGCCTTCATAAATTTAGAGAAAGCTCACGAACGAGTAAATAGGGTAATTCTGTCGAAGGTACTGAATAAATATGGTATTACTAGTAGTCTACTTAATAGTGTATAACACAGTAAATTTCTCCGTCATTTCTGTCCACGCCAGGATTCGAACCCGGATCCCCTCATTCCGGAATAAGTCACTCTACCAATTGAGCTACGCGGACGTTTGTTCTGACTACTATCTGCCTTTATGTCGTGTGCTTCCTGCTGGCAGGTACGTCACATTCCCCTCCCCCCCCCAAAGAGGGCCGGGGGCATGGCCCACGGGTCAGCCGTCACCATGAATCGTTGCAGGCATCCATCCACTGTAGAACGTGCACTTGAGAACTCCCAGTCAATCTGGTGTGTGGAATGCAACATCACACATTTTTATTTTTCGAAGCGCTGGAGAAGGGATTCTCTGAGATATTTTTCCTATCTCGCGGTGTGGAAAGAACATCACACCAATGCGAGATTTTGAACGGTCGGGTCATCCGGATAGTTCGGGCGCCATTATAACGAAGTAAATTTCTCCGTCATTTCTGTCCACGCCAGGATTCGAACCCGGATCCCCTCATTCCGGAATAAGTCACTCTACCAATTGAGCTACGCGGACGTTTGTTCTGACTACTATCTGCCTTTATGTCGTGTGCGTCCTGCTGGCAGGTACGTCACAAGTGTGAAAGTCATGTATGCTGACAGCAGAGCTGGTGCATGAGTGAATGGTGTTTTATAAAAATGGTTTTCTATTGGTACAGGAGTCAGACAAGGTTTGTAACGTCACCATGGCTGCTTAATATATTTATCGATGCATGCATGCATGATGCCAAAATCAACAATATATACTGGTTTATGTCTTGGTAATATCCGTATGTACAGATTGCTGTATGCTGATGACACAGTCCTGTTGGTTGAGAGCAAAGGTGAGTTGCAGAGTATGTTGTTCCGGATGTACGAAGTTTGTACAAAATTCAAACGGAATATAAATAAGGGAAAACCCGAAGTTTTGGTTTTTGAGAAAGGAACTGTCAGTACTGAGTGCAAGGTAAGTCTAACTGGCTCAGTGATTGACCAGGTGAACGAGTTTGTGTATTTAGGAAGCATGTTTGACAGAGAGAACACATTGCATGGTGAAATTAGTAGGCGAGTGAATTCTTCATTGAAGGTCACTGCTGCTTTACGAGGTTTTCACAGGAATGATGGGTCCTCAAGAGAGTCCAGCATGGCTGTGTGTGAAAGTGTAATTGTTCCTCTCTGACGTACGGCAGCGAAACCTGGGTATTGCAGAAGAGACGTAGGAGTCGTTTGTGTACTGGAGAGATGCGTTACTTAGGGGAGTTTGTGGCAAGACACTCTCTGATCGTGTGAGGAATGAAGATGTGCTGCAGTTGCGCAATGTGAGGCAAAATGTTGTCAGTAAGATGGAGACTAATATTCTTAGGCGGTTTGGCCCTGTTGAAAGAATGAATGATTAAATACTTACTAAGAAATTTTTTTCAGCCCAAGTGGCAGAAAGGAAATTCAGAGGAAGGCCAAAGAAGTCATGGGAGGATCAGATTGAGGAGTGTCTGCATGAGAAAAAGATTATGAGTAGGAAGAGAGAAGGTCTTGTGTACGGCGTGTGATGGATGTCAGTAAGCGCGAGCTGTGTTCCAAGATCGCTGTAAATGGAGAAGTTTGATACGGCAACAATACGTAAATAATCAATTGGACATTTCTCTGGTGTATTAACTTTCTTTATGGAGCTAACGTATGAATCTCAGATAACAGCTTTGTGATATGTATGTACAGTATGTACTGTATGTAGAATGTTTCATTGTATGTAGTACTGGGAACCATGGATAAGAAACTCCATGGCCTTTAACAAGTTACTAGTTCTTTTGCAATTTTAGCTTACTTACATTATAATTTATTTTTTGTCTTTTTTTAACATTTGCTGTCAGAAGGTTGTATATAATATCAAATAGAACTAATCGCTCTTTCCACATTTATAAGTGAGTCACGGAAAAATTTCTCATCGGCCGCCCCCGGGAATCGAACCCAGGGTCTTCCAGTTACGCGCCGGATATGCTTCCTCTGCACCACAGCGGCCTCGAAATTCTCCAGACTCACAAACGACAAACTGCCAAACCACATGGCAGGGTTGCTTCTTTGGAGACCCGCACAACGCTGGGGATTCGCCACAGATGAACAGCAGCAACTGAACAAATAACAGAAGGCGAATGAATGATAAATACTCATTTGACGTGGACTACGAACATCAAATAGAAGTTATCACTCCACGTTTATAAGTGAGTCCCGGAAGATTTTCTCATCGGCCGCCACCGGGAATCGAACCCAGGGTCTTCCAGTTACGCGCCGGATATGCTTCCTCTGCACCACAGCGGCCTCGAAATTCTCCAGACTCACAAACGACAAACTGCCAAACCACATGCCAGGGTTGCTTCTTTGGAGCCCCGCACAACGCTGGGGATTCGCCACAGATGAACAGCAGCAACTGAACAAATAACAGAAGGCGAATGAATGATAAATACTCATTTGACGTGGACTACGAACATCAAATAGTAGTTATCACTCCACGTTTATAAGTGAGTCCCGGAAGATTTTCTCATCGGCCGCCACCGGGAATCGAACCCAGGGTCTTTCAGTTACGCGCCGGATATGCTTCCACTGCACCACAGTGAAACATATCGGGCGCGTAACTGGAAGACCCTGGGTTCAAAGTGGAAGCATATCCGGCGCGTTTGTAACCCGACAAGAAATCTCTCTCTCTCTCTCTAACTTTTTAAAACTATAATTAGGAAAACGGCGCCTTTCTATTACTCTGTTAGAGATTCGCTCAGAGGACTCATAGAGTAGAACACAACTAAATTTAACAAAAAAATAATTTTGTACAACACAATTTTTGTGAATTCGAAAAATTCACGTAAGTTTATATAAGTTCCCTAAAATCTCAGATGGTTGCACCCACCATATGTTCTTACTGCTTAAATGTCTTGGGGGGGGGGGGGGGGTAAAGGGTGAGCTCAAAGAAAAGTTGGCAAGGCTGACGCCCACCCTAGCCCACCTGTAGCGTTGCACTTGCTTCATTTACCTGCTGATTGGTAGAAATCGGAGAATGTAACAGCATTCGCCAGTTATTCTCTGCGTCGATAGATGGCAGTAGGAGTTAGAAAGTAGGAGGTAGGAGATTGATAAGATACGCACCATAAGAATAATAGATTCCGATAAGCTTTTCTGTAATTCTTGCACCTATAAATGAAAACGGAAACAATCCATTATGGTTAAAAAAAATGCATGCTAAAACTGAAGAACAACTCATTTGTTTGAGGCATTAGGGAACACTTAATGCCGGATTTTGGTGGTTGCTCCAACAAAAAGAGCTGTTGCTCGGCGAAGTGAATATTTTTCTCGCGCCGAAGGAAAAAAAAAAAAGACAGAAACTTCCAGAGTGGTAAATAGGAGCACGGGTGGCGGGAGGTAGGGAACAGGGAGGTCTGGATTCCCCCTTGGAATTTCATGGGCCCCCCTCACTGCATGGGCGGATCCAGAAGTTTACTCGGGCGGGGGGGGGGGTTCGGATACAAAAAGGGGGCAGAATCCATTATGACAGTTTTTTTTACATAACGTTAGTATATATATATATATATCATCATCATCATCATTATCATTGTCAACCATTATCAATCCATTGCTGGATGAAGGTCTCCCCAGGTTTCTTCCACAACGGTTTGTCTTGTGCCAATCTCCCCCATGTTACTCCCGCATATATATGTACATATACTCGAGTTTGGTCTTTTCTTGGACTGCTTATTTCTAAAAAGTTTTTCCTAGTTGGTATGCTCAGAATTTGTATGTTTTGGCCCAAGTGGAGTTCTAAGGACGATGAAAGGATTGGAGGTCAGCTCAGATATTTTAAGTCCTCCCGCTCGGTTAGGCTAGCACCCTTTCCCATAGTGTATGAACTCGCTGGCAAAGGTAATCTAAAGTTATGAAATGACAAACGTTGTTTGACATGTAAATCTGCAGATCCTAACCTCTATTCTTCTGTTGAGGATAATTGCTCCAACAAGTTTTGCAAAGCCTACAATACCATCTATAAGCTCACCTGTACTGTCTGCAACCTTAGCTATATTGGCCAAAGTAAAAATCCTCTTCATCTTAGGATTAATGGTCACAGGTCTCTAGTAAACAAGTTCTCTAATTCAGGAGTGAACCCCTCCACAAACGCCAACCAGTACTCTACCTTTGAATTAGAGCATTTCCATACTCATGGTTTTGACAAAGTGAAAATAGAGGTACTACATATTATCCCTGACCTCTATGCTCGGCTAGAAACTGAATCCCTTGAAATTTTGCAGCATCAGTCTCTTTATCCCTATGGCCTTAATTCCACTCTATCTGACAATAAGCATAATCAGCATAAATTTTCAATTCGTGAACTCTTCTTTCTTGTTAATAATAAGAGCTGCTCTAGAGGTAATAGAGGACAGAGGTTATTTCGCACATCAAGCAAAGTTGATTTTGCTAACTTGCTAAAAACTCTGGAAAGCTTTAAAACTGGCACTAATTTTGTTAAAAATTCTTACAAAATTCTCAAGTCCTTCAAGCACCCTGTCCTTAAATGTTTTTTCAAATTCTGGAATGAAACTGCTGACCATGTTGATAAGCATGTTTTTGCTTTGGTTCTGGACATTCTTAAACATATTCTTAAAGATAAAATTTCTCTTAAAGAATTTTCCAGTAATTTTGTTACCATCAGGTTCCTAAATAAAGCCTACGATAATCTCAATGTAAGGAAGCTGTTCTACAATAATGCAATTTTTTTTCCCATCCACAGGCACCAGTCTATTGTAAGTTTTAAATATGTTAAGACCTTAGGGTCAATAGTTAAAAACTACAAACTTAACTCTTCGAGCTACATTCCTGTAATTACTACTTGTTCTTGTGATGAACATAAAGAAACAGTTCACTATGATAAGAATTACAACCATATTATCACCGGAAACTTGAGTTTTGTTGAAAATGTAAAGCTTAGGAATTTATTAGAGTATGGCTCTAAATTCAGACCTTCCTTCACAATTTCCAAAGAAAGGATTCTTGAGAGCTTCACTCAAGATGTAAATAAGTACATCGTAAAAACTAGTTTAACGTACAATCAGCCTATTGAGGCCTTCGCAGAATGGAAATATAATATAATCAATAGCTTCACCGGTGAGTTGGCAGGTCTGGACTTTTGTTTCGACAGAAATCTCTTTTTCTCTGGAGAAGCTAAAAGGTCACTCTCCAAACTACAAGACCAATTTATTTTTACCACTACGGATAAAGCTAGCAATAATTTTGCAATTATCTGTAAGAAGTTCTATTTTGAATTGTTAACTATGGAACTCAATAATAGAGTAACATACGAGCCCGTAAGTTATTCTACCAAGCAGTTAGAAAATCGGTTTAAGGCATTCTTCAAGAAACTTAAAATTCCACAAACTAGAAGATATGAGCCTGAATTTCCATTTCTTTTTATAGGGATCCTGTGAAGTTCAGGTTCATAGCTAGTGGAGTAAGGAGTCATAAAAAGAAAATAGATCTTGCTTTTGAAGATGTCTTACAGAAGGTTTTGAAACACATTAGAAACTGTTCTAACTTGATGTACAGAGATTTTTGGATAATTAATAATAATGCAGAAGTAATTTCTACTATACTCAATGTTTGTCCCCTAGATATCAATAGTTATGATTTTGAAAACCTATATACTAATCTGCCTCTATCAGATATAATCACTACCTTTAAAGAGCTGTATGCAGAATTTAAACTTAACCAATTTGTTGATGTAGGAACTTGGAACTCTTATCTCAATTGCTGCATAATAAATAACCATATCTTATATAATAATACTCTCTATAGGCAAGTGAACGGTATTCCAATGGGAACATCAACGTCCACGAATATCGCTAATCTATTCCTGTTCTTTAAGGAATATAAATTCATTAAAAATCACCCCACCTGCTCAGATAACTACCTTTACACCTTTAGATATATTGATGATCTGCTGTGTATCAATAATTCAGAAGTTATAGAGAGTGATTTTGATAATATCTATCCTAGCTCTCTTAACTTATGTAAAACCAACCACAGTAATCAGGAACTTGATTTCCTAGACTTAAGCATTAAGCTCAACAGAGGTAACCCATCTATTAGCCTCTATGATAAAAGAGTTAATTTTCCTTTCAAAGTAATTAAATATCTACACTGGAATAATAACATTTCAACCAAAGTAATTGAGAATGTACTAATTTCTCAGGTCCTAAGAATTTCAAGAATTTGCAGCAACAATTTGGACTTCAATTACCACATTAATATACTATTAGAAAGTTTTCTAGAGAACGAAATTCCTTCTTCTTTCATCAAAAGAACTTTAAGAAAAATTATTCTGAATAATAGAGTAAGGTTGGCAGATCTGCTTTAATTTTCTACACAGTTAATAATATGATTCTGACCAATCAAAGCCGTAAGGAAGTTGGCTAGAGGATGCCTATTAACTACCTAAAGGAACCTTAGTGCTATGGATATGAAGGTCCTATTAAAACAAAAAATTAAATAATATAAACAAAATCACAAAAAAAGCTTAAAAATCTGTTTATAAAAGAAAATAAAAACAAATAAAAAAGAAAACTAGTTATTCATCACTAGGATAGCTATACTAAAAATAGTAAAACCAACATTAAAATTAATAAGATTCTGATTAATCTATAGAAGCTCACTAAGGTGATTTAATACATGCAAAGATTATTAAATAAACTGCTCGTGTATTTTATAATATTTCTCATGTATTCTGGAGAGTTAATTCTGCTCTTTCTGATCATACAGATCCACAGTCTTAAGTTTATATACTTTTTCTCTGGTTAAAATCTCCGCGCGTTGGTTTCTTGCTGTATGAGGAGGCCATCAGCCCCACCCTCACTGCCCCCCAGCGTCTAGGGAGTGGCGGAAGAGGTCAGCCATGTTCTTCTCTTGTGAGGAGAAAAGTTTTTGTAACACAAGAGGTAAGCTCTCTTCCTTGTTTTTGGGTTCTAGGTTTTATAAGTTCAATGTTTGTACTTCATGTACCTTTTCTCTGTCGTTTTTTAGCTTTTCAGCTTTTAGGCATTGGTTTGTCTGTTAACATTTTTGCGGGTTTTAACTCTTTCTTTTCTTTGTAACTTTGAGCGTCTTTTGGGGTACCTAGGAACAGAAGATGGCTAAGCTTGTTCCTTTTCTATGCGCTGTCTATGCGCTGTTTTTTCAAAGTAGTTAAGTTCTTAATAACTAATTAATTATGCACTTAAAGCACTGCTGAAATACTTTGTACATATTGCAACTAACTGTTTAAGGTATATAACTTTCACAAAGTTTTCTTTAGTTAATTATTATCTTTAGCTTATTCTCGTTTTCGTGCTGTCATAAGTTGTAGAGTAGGGGGTTTTTGACTCAAGTTTTCTTTCAAAAATCTGTTCGTTATAAATTAACATTTCCTTTTTTAATTGCAATGTAAAATTTGGATTTCTTTTGCATTGTTTTTCAGGTTTAAATTCTCTCTCAAACGAACTTGGAATTTCGTTATGGCTGAAAATCATTTCTAATTATTATGTCACTCTCACAGCTTGAGTTCTCTTTAATCTTCTTCTCTCTGTTTAATCGTAACAGATGAAGAGTATGGGTCGGGCCAGGAAGGTTAATGGATGCAAGCGAAATTGTTAACTAGTGCTAGGTCATGCAACTCTAAGGAGGACATGACTTATATATATATTTTTTAAACTATTTTAGGTGGGAATGTTACTTGCATCTATGGCCTTGCAGAAACCCATTTCCAACTAGGTCTTTGTGGAAGTGAGAAAATGCAGAGTTTTTGCTGGTCCTTGATAAAGCCAAGGCTCAGTATTCTCGACACCTTCTACATTCAGTTGTTTTATTTTATTTTTTTATCTTTTTTCCTTTTGCTCACACAGGTAGATACATAACCTTTTCTATGTTGTACTAGGTGTGAGTCAAAATTATATATGTATTTTTTTGCTTAGGTATCTTCTTTATAGAACATATATATATATATATATATATATATATATATATATATATATATATATATATATGTACATATATATGCACATATGTGTGCCGAAAATTCTGTTGGGAGTTCTTCCAGTCCTCCCAACAGAAGTTGCACATGCAATCAAGAACATGAAGCGGGGGAAAGCTCCAGGAGAAGATGGAATTACTGTAGACATCATACAAGAAGCAAGTGGAGAAATCGAAACAGTACTCGCCCAAATTTTCACTCGATGCCTTAATGAAGGGAAGATTCCTGAGGATTGGAACAATGCTACAATGATCCTGCTACATAAGAAAGGTGACATTGAGGATCTCAGGAACTACAGACCTATCAGCCTCCTATCAGTGGTTTATAAAATCTTCACTAAAGTTCTTTCACACCGCTTTAAGGTAACACTGGACATGGCTCAACCGAGAGAACAAGCTGGATTCAGGAGTGGCTACAGCACAATAGATCATATCCACGTACTGAGAGAACTAATTGAAAGAGCGAGAGAATATGAACTTCCATTGTGCATGGCTTTTATCGATTATGAAAAAGCCTTTGATTCGGTGAAACCATCAGCAGTTACAATGGCTCTGAAATCCTGCGGTATTGAAGATGCATACATTAGTATTATTAATAACATCTATGAAAATGCAAGTGCAAAGATTCGGCTGTTTGAAAATACAACACACATAAAAATTGGAAAGGGAGTGAGACAAGGTGACACCATATGTCCGAAGCTCTTCAATGCTACAGTGGAGGGTGTCTTTCAGTCGCTGAGCTGGGAAAACAAAGGGATAAAAATTAATGGAGATTATCTAACTCACCTTCGTTTTGCTGATGACGTAGTCATTTTTGCAACTACCCCATCAGAGCTGCAGAGTATGATCCAGGAACTTGCTGACAAGAGTAAAGAAGTGGGATTAAAAATGAACTTTCAGAAGACAAAAGTGATGTTCAATGCTTTTTCAAGAAATGAAGATTTATCGATTGATGGAGAAAAGCTGGAGATAACAGACACGTACGTTTATCTTGGACAGCAGATATCAAGTGAGGGTTACATTGATGAAGAAATTAATCGGCGTACAAAACTTGCGTGGAGAGCTTTTGGAAGAAACAGCATAATTTTCAAGAGCAATATGCCATTATGTCTTAAAAGAAAAGTGTTTGATCAGTGCATCCTTCCAGTGCTTACGTATGGTACAGAGACCTGGACCTTAACTAAAAAAGACATACAAAGGCTGCAGACAACTCAAAAAAGCATGGAGAGGTGCATGCTTGGTGTAACCAGGTGAGATAAGAAGAGGAACTCGTGGATCCGAAAAATGACAAGAGTGGAAGACATCATGATCAGAGTTAAATCCCTAAAATGGCAATGGGCTGGACATACTGCCAGAAGGACAGACCATCGATGGACAGCCGAAATTTTAGATTGGATTCCAAGGGACAGGAAAAGACCCAGAAGAAGACCACATTGGAGATGGGTGGATGAAATTCGAAAGTACGCAGGAGTGACATGGAGGAGACTGGCACAAGACAGACCGTTGTGGAGGAAACTTGGGGAGACCTTCGTCCAGCAGTGGATTGATAATGGTTGACAATGATGATGATGATGCCGAAAATTACCCAGTATTAGCCACGCTGCCTCCCTCCTAACCTACCCCACCCAAGCGGGGATTGACTTCGGAGTTGGTGGAACAACGGGAAGCGCAGGGCCGCGAGTGGCCTAGTGGGCAACGTTTATGACTGGCACGGAAGGACCTCAGGTTCGATTCCAGGCAGGTACGAACGCTCAATCCACTAAATATCCGCCGTGCGTCGGATGGGCATGTTAAGCCGTCGGACCCCGGGTACTGACTGGCCTCCCGGTAATAAATAAGGGCGTCTTCCTACCCCTTTCTACTTCGCTTCCGTGTCACTTTCCTATCGGGCACTCTATCCCAAATCTCCTAGCTTCCTATTTCTAAGGGTTGTTTACGACCTGGGGTCAGACACTCCCTTCCTAAAATCCTCTACATATGATCTGAACGGGAAGCGCCGGTGAGGCGTGAGAGAGCAGGATAAATAAGAAAAAAGAAAGAAGTCCCAAAAAGACCATCTCGGAGGAAGCGGTAGGGACATTATTACGAATTTTCTTTATGACCCAATTAAGATACGTACGTAGATCAGATTGTTATTCACAGTTTCTCCCACCTACTCTGATTTCAGTTTTCAGTACCAAGCTCTGCCTTGCCCTGTTTCGAGACGTTACAGATGCTAGACAATATGACAATAGCGAAGAACTAACAAAGAATATCTCCAAGTTTTTTACCCCCGCTGTCCCTGCTTTCCCTTTATCTTTTGCGCTCTGTCTCTCTTTTATTTTATTCCCTTCTCTTTATTTTTTTACTGAACCTAAATCAATGTAATAAGTATTTTAAATCTTCCGTACTAAGTTTAATTGCTAATTTTTTTAGAAAAACTGAAAACAAAATATGCAAAGTTAATCATTTACGATCTTCGCTACATTAAACGTAAAGACTTCGTTAGGGTTTAGGGGGGCGATCGCCCCAGTCGCCCCCCGCTGGATCCGTCACTGCTTCACTGGGGATCTTTCTACGAAAGATTTCTGGTTCACGTTTTATGAGTTATCGTTTTTTCAAGATGATTTCCGGCATAGCACCACCACGCTATGCAGTTTTCTGGAAAACGCTTCAAGTATAGTTAAAAAAATGATTGTGCGCAAATAAGATAAACAGTTAACTCAGCGTTGTGTTTTTCTCTTTAAAAAAGATCATTCAAGAATACTTTAAATTTCTTAAAAGCAATAACCAGGAGGATATTTCTTTCCCTCCCTCTTTGTCTTTTTTTTCTTCTTTTTTCCCTGCCCGAATGTGTCTGACGCGAGATCAGAAAACCCAATACATCTGCGGAATAAATAACTGAACAAAAAAATAATTCGAACTCAAATTAAGCGGCAAGTATATTTCTGCTTGTTGTACACAGGTCTTTCTTGGAGTTTCGTCACAAAGAAGATAAATGAGCCTGGACGAATGTATGTGTGCTTTTGCTGCCAGATATTCAAATAGCAATGGACTGGGCATATTACTAGAAGAACTGACCTCTGTTGAACGCAAATCTTACCATTGGATACGAAAGGGGCAGGAAAAGATTCAGAAGGCCACTTGGAAGATGGTTGGATGAAATTCGGAATGCTGGAGTGACAAGCTCAAGACAGAAAGTTGTGGAAGGCACTTGAGGAGACCATCCTGCAGTGGATTGATGATAATTTAGAGGCGTATATAGGGATTTTTTTTTTCGGGAGCAGCGACGAGAAGTGAAAGTTTCAGAAATCCATCAGGATAAAATAAAAAGTAAATGAAAAGTAGAAGAAAAATTTCAAAGCATTATTTTCTAACGTAAGTTGAAGAATTTTTATTAAATTAAAACATTTTTATTAAATGAAAGCATTTTTATTAAATTAAAGCATTTTTTCTAATGTAAGTCGCATTTTAACAAAAAAAAAAATGATGCACTTAGAGGGTGGGAGCAAGGTCCCTAGCCCCCTAAACACCCTGAACGATATGTACGGGTGTATATGTACAGGTATTCTACGGTTTTTTCTCTCTCTGGGTCACCTTTTTTTTTTTTTTTATTGTTTTATCTCTCGAATTATTACATGCCGCCGCCCGTGAATAAGAGTACAGAATATATAGCTTCCTGAATTTCTAGTTTTCTCAGAAATATTGCTATTTATATTTCCATATATTTTTTAATAAAATATATTTGTCCATGTTATAATTTTTGTTAATAAAATTGCTGAACAGCCAAAATCTAAGAAATAGCAAAGACAGTTAAAACTGACTAAATGAAACGACCTACAGCCTAAGGCTAGTGCTAACAGACTATTGAAAATATCGAAAAATGATGAAATTTCGAAGATAATGTTTACAAAATCTTGAAACTTACGTATGAAAAACTTAATCAAGTTTAAAATTTTGAAGAAAATTTCATGTCGAAACCGGGAACATTTATGAATTAGATTTACAATTATCGTAAACACGCGACGGTATTTTCTATATATTACATTTGTTTGTACATAATTACGTATCCAAAAGAACATAATGAGCTAAAAAGTGTTCTTCGCGGGAAACGGAAACACAGAGACCTGTCATTTTTTTTTATAACAGAGTCAAAAGAAAAGTCTTACTATGTGCAAAACATTGGGACATTGTGTTTAGTGTGTTTTTCTATATTTAAGAGGAAATAGTTTTCATTGCCACAATTCTTAAATGTAACTTTTTTATTTACTTACTTATATCCTATATTTTCGTATAAATCGGAAAAGGTTATTAGACATTATCACAAGGCCGTTATGTGTTGTGTGTGTGTGTGTGTGTGTGTGTGTGTGTGTGAACTTCATGCATTTCAAAGAGGCTGACCTTAGTTCTCTAAAAGAATAAAGCTTGTATGACGTGATTTGGCGTAAGTATTTTGTAATAATTTGCATTGGTATAAAACCAGGGCAATCATTTTAATTACAAGTGTACATTTGTGTTACACGAAATAAAGTGTAACAATTTTCATTTCAATACCTGTACGTCCCAAAGAATTTGAATTATTAATACGCCCATAAAATCTAATTAATAATATAGAATTTTAAAAAAATGTAATTGAAAGTAAATATATTTTTTTATAAAAGGGCCTCAAATATTAATATATGTTTTGCGGGGGGGGGGAAGGTACGCCACTATCCTAACGTGACCTATTTCAATGATAATGACAACTTATTTTCCTTTTTCATTTTGAAGACGAATACCGAAGTGATGCAACGCATGCATACCGCGGGAAAATTGTGACCTACGGCGATACCAAGCCGAAGTAAATTTCGCTCGTGTGTAACAGTTTGACTTTCTATGTTGACCTGGAGCGGCCCTCAGGGAGCACAGCTTGTTCACGGCGACCTTGTGAACACAGCAGCAGTCTTGATGTCACTGCCACAGAGTTTTCTCCCTTTTCTTTTTCACTAACGTGAAGCTTTACAGTTTGTTAGATTCTTTAATTTTATTTCTGGCATGCTGGTCAAAAAGAATACTTGCCATGTAGATTTGCGTGTATGCATAGATCATCTTTTCTTTGTTAATATATCTTCAAGCATTTTTATTTGAATGGTTCATTCATTCATTCAAGATAACTAGACGTGGTTTGACTTGTGAATGATTGTTTTGCTACATACTTATTTCGATTGCTTTGCTTCATGGTACTGACTGACGCATGGTTTGTCAACTGCGCTGTGGTGCGTATGCGCATAACCCGCCGAAGTTCCCAGCTTATCGCGCACTGTACAACGCAGTAGAGATGAGTTCGGGCTCAATTTTAGGAGCCCGGGCCCAGCCCGCTTTCTCTGATTACATGTGTTTGCTAAGCCCGGGCCCGGGTTCTCAGACAATTTTGCTTAGCATGGCTTACATTATGCACAGCCCAAAGCTATGGCCCAATCAAGTTTAAAAATTATTAGTTTCAAAAGTTTACTTCAGTTAATCTACTTCATAATGTTAATATGTTCTTCGAAACACTATGCATAAAGGCAAGTGTTCTAAAATGTGGACTAGAAAATAAATAAATGATCGATGCACATGCCGTACGACTATATAAGAGAAATCAGTGATTTTGCCAAAAGCGGAAGATAAGAAAATCTTTTGGAAACACAAAATACTCCATTCGTTATTTCTTTTGGATTCCTAAATTTACTTTTATTTTGAATAAATTGAATTACAAAACATACAACTCTTTACAGACAGTCGCACGTGTTTTAAATAGTGACTCTAGAATGCTAAACTTTGCAATATAATTTAGGTACATGCAACTAGTAAAGATAGTTTACAGTGATGTAGTAGTGTATAAAAAAAAAGCTTGTAAGAAAATTTCCAAAAGAAAAAAAAGAAAAGAAAAAGAAGTATGAGTATTCCAGACTAGATTATTCTGCATTTTGTAACATTAACAAAGCTTTGCACATAAAAGTGTAATAATCACGATACTATTCTATGTGTGCGCAGTTTCCAGCAAGTTCATCGTGAAAATTGCTTGCCGTTTAAGAATCTCGAAACTCCTCAAAAAAAGAACTGCATCTAATGCTTCATGACTTAACCTTGATCTTCTTTCCTCTAAAACATGGCCTGCTGTACTAAACACTCTCTCGCTAGCAGAACTACTGGCTGGTATACATAGTACATGTCTCGCAATGGCAGCTAGCTTAGGAAATTGAGAATCTTCCACCACGGTAAGAAATCCACAGCTTCAAAGTGTGTTTCTCCCATGCGCAATTTCCACATACTTACAAATTTCATCTGGATCAGGATCATGAATTTCAACTTATCTTCCAAATCTTTAAATAAGCCTGCTGATTTTTTTCTGGAAAAAAAAATCAGAAAAATGAAAAAAAAATCATTGCCGAAGAAATCAAGCTACAGATCTGGAAGTGGCACCACCCATGTACTTAACACTACAAATTCTTTAATTTTTGGTAACCAGTTTATAACAATTATATCCAGGAAATTATTTTTTAATTATAGTTTTTCGTGAAGGTAACTTATAAACAATGAAGGATATATATAAAGAAATCAGTTATGAAATTCAACATGTGTTATGAAATTCAACATGTGTAATGCCAAGGCGGGCCCGGGGATTTCGGCCCTTAATGAATCCTGAGCTCGCCCGAGCCCAGGCCCGAGCTCATCTCTACAAAGCAACTTAAACCTCAAAGATATGTACGTATGTTAGCCGTGGTGTTTGGCAATATTTTACCACGAATCATTATTATTATTTGCTTATTATCATCCCAACAGTGACAGACACTGAAAAAATTGTGCTTCCGTGCTTCTTCAAAGTAATTATATAATTTATTATTATTTTTTTAATTATACAGGGTGTCCATAAGGTATTTCCCACATTACAAAAATTAATATAAAAAATATATGTAAGTTAAATAAAATGGTTGGCAACATAATATAGCAGCACTCATAAAGTTTGTTTTTTCTGTTCTTTAGGTGAGCGCTACTGCTGAATAAGAGGAGCATTTCATCGATAGTGGCTTCCATGCAAGAAAAAGCGGCGTGCGTATTGTGGTTTCATGAAACCAAATCGGCGGATACTTTCCAGCGTCATTTCAGAAAAGAATACAGACGATCACCACCGGACCAAAAAAGCATAAAAGCTTGGTATGAAAAGTTTAAAGCGAAGGGTAATGTTGGCGATCTACATTTCGCTTTAAACTAGTCATTTGCATCTCTTCGTTTCTTGTCAAGTCAAGTCACCGCGTTTAAATTGTTGAAACGTTGTATTATTCAGTTTGCAATCTGCTGTCTACCTTCCTTGAGAAAGCCATCTGGTTGATGTGCGAAAGCTTGAAAGCTTTGATTTCCATTTCATGCCAAAAAATTTGGATCATTAGTATAGTTATACTATTTTGAAAAGAAAGATGACTCCGAATGTTCGGTTGTATTGACCACGTCTTTTGAATCCTTTTTGACGCGAATTAAATTTATCAAAGTTATTCCAAGTCAATGGAACCGGTTAGGAAAACAATCAACCGGGTTTCTGCAATTAATAAAACATCCACAAATACTATAGAAACAGCTGTTTACTTACTCCCGCGGCTATAAAGTATATTACGAAGATTAACAAATGGCGTTTCTCATAGCACAAGGAAGTATCATAGACAAAGAGATTTTCAAATCGAACAGTTAAAAGATGAAATACGCATGTGTAAGGAAACATGATATAACTCTACGCCATCTAGCGGAAGAATTTTGCATAACGGAAAAGTTGAAAATAGGAAGAAAAATATTCTTCTATGAAAAATCTATGCTAAGGAAAAAGAAGTTTTCAAATACGTCTCCCGAAAGCAGAAACAGCAACAAAACGATTTCGACCTTTACGCCCCTAACGAAAAATCTCTGTATTATTTAAAGAGGATAATGCTCCACATCTCTATTGGAGTGAATGGCACACAGTAAAGAAGAAATTTCTCAATACGGTTTTTCGAAGCGGAGATACAGCTGCAAACTGAAGTACACAAACAACACCTACCGACAGAACTGCGAACTATACAACTCCTCATTTACTAACCTAAAGTATTCTACATGGTAAATGGCATCCGGTGTTGAAAGAATTTTTCAAATCGCACATGTAGAAACCTAGATATTGAGAAAAACAGATTTAAAATTTGCGCCACCTGGCGGCGAAATTGTCCATTGTTTTGGAAAGAAAATGCATACGCAGAGTTTGCAGAGTTAGTTGTATTAGACTAAAGAAGATTTTCAGTCGGGCTTTTAGACCCGCAGATATTGCTGCAAACAGAAATTTGAACTTATGCTCTCTGGTGGAAGACTTGTGCGTTAAGAAAAATTTGACATTATATGAGAAACATTTCACACAGGAAACGCCTTCCAACAAAGGAGGAATGTTTCAAATAGGGCTCTTAGGAACACAGATATTGACAAAAATGAGATATACGTCTACGCTCCCTGACAAAGAAACCATGCATTATTTTAAGAAGAAAATTTTCCGAAAAGAATTACCGACATGTGTGATATCGGTCAATGAAAGAATTTTTTCAGTCGAGCTTTTAGAAGCTCAGATTTTGCTGCAAATACATCAGAAGCAGAAATTAACATATATGCCCCCTGGTGGCCAAACCATTCTTTACCAAAAATAAAAAATTATATGCAAAAAGATTTCCCAACAGGAGCTGTATCTAATACAGCAAGAATTTTTCAAATCTGGGTTTTAGAACAGAGATATTGGGGGGAATGCAATTTACCTTTAGACACCTTAGCGGAAAGTCTATGAATTACTTGAAAATTTTAAAATTATATGCAAAACATTTCGCACCGCAAACGCTATCCAACAAAGGAGGATTGTTTCAAATCGGACTCTTAGAATCAGAGATATTGACAAAAGTAAGATACATATCTACCCCTCCTGGCGGAGAAATCATGCATTATTTTAAGAAGAAAATATTCCGAAAAGGTTTATCGACGTCAGTGGTATCCGTCCACGAACGATTTTTTTCAGTCGAAATTTCAGAAGTTCAGAGTTTGCTGCTAATACTTCAGAAGCAGAAATCAACACCTATGCCCCCTGGTTGCCAAACCATTTTTTACCAAAAATTAGAAATTATATGTAAAAGATTTCCCATCAGGAGCTATATCCGCGACAGAAAGAGTTTTTTAAAATCGGAGTTTTATAACCAGATATCAAGGAAAACGCAATTTACTTTTACTCCCCTACCGGGAAATTTATGCGTACCTGGGAAAAGTCACTATATCTAAAATCGTTTTCGACATAAATGGAATCAAAAGGTAAAATATTTTTTTCAATCGGATGTTTCAAAGCAAATTTATGGAATCAATTGTATTTTGAATTCGACATCATCTGCATTTACGCCCACTAGCGGCGAAATTGTGCATAAAAAAAAAAAAAAAGAAATGAAGGATCGTTATTCACACTCTTCTAGCTTCCCAATGTAAAAAATAATTTTTTAAATACGATTAATAGTTGCAGAGATATTGTGTCCACAGACGGAGGTACGGACAAACCGGTAACATAAGCACAATCTTTTTTACATAAGACGTGCTAAAAACTGAACTCGGTATTTAGTGCTGACAGCCCGATCAGGAGCTCTGTTATGAGGTCATTGTTCTGCAGGAGGGAAAGTGAGACAGTTGTTTCCCCGGAGCAACGTCTTGCATAAGGGAACGACAGACGAGAGAAGGGTCATGAACCCAGGTCTCGACCTTGCTCTCTCTCTCTCTCTCTCTCTCTCTGCTGTTTAGCACGTGTTTCTTTCCCAGTGGCACGTGCAGTTGATCTCACACTTCCTCAGGGATGCTCAGAGGCAAAGAACTCGTTTTACGTAACTTCTCCTTTGTCTAGCTGCGGCTGTCACGTAAGGCTTGGCGTGAGCCACTGACACAAAGACACTTTTCTTCGGCTGAGTGGGTGTTCAGATGTCTAACTGAGGGAATGCTCGCTGCACTCTGCCGAGGAATTTTCTATTTCAGCGCGAGCAGGACTGACATTTTTTGGTTGCATGAGGGAAAACGGATGACGGGGGGGGGGGGGGGGATATACAATGAAGAAGAGAGTGAAAACAATGACTTCTGCCATGAAAATAATCTCTAGAGTTTAAGAAAGGTAGCGCTGCGTGCAAAAGATTGTATGTATCTAGGTCTTCTCGGTAGAAATTGGACCCATCCTAAAAATACTGCCATGTTCCAATCGTAATTCATGCAGACCCGATGCTTCAAATGCTACGTTCTTTTTCTCTCTGTATTCTTTTAGACGATTAGACAGGGACGCTGACTTCACGAAATAATTCGGGGGGGGGACATGAATAGATCAGACGTAGGAGGGCACGTCTCTTTAATTGGCACGAGGAAAATAAAAAAAGTGGGTGGCAAAAAGATAAACTACGAGATTCGACGTATATTCTAAAACGCAGTTGCAATTGCTCATCAGCAAATGAACAAAGAAACAAAACATTTTTTGCTGAATATTAATATTTAAAAAAATAAAATTCAGCTTTTGATTTTATAAAAATATTCAGGAAGATTTTATTTCCAAACGTTTATAAAAAAATTATGAGAAATCAACACGGTTACTCAAACAAAGAACGAGATGCGCAGAAAGTAAATAGATGAATAAAGGTTCTAGAAATTATACACTTCTGTATTTTTTTTATTATTGATAATTGTTTTAAACATTTACTGTCTCACAGCACGTTGCAGTGGCGTCACCGACCAGCGCGAAATATATTAGGCGTGATCAAATGAAACCCGTTCGACTGGCTTTATTAAGACGAATGAAAAGGCACATCCGCAAGTGTGGCAGAATTAAACAAAGAAATATATAAGGAAGCAAGAATGTACCAGAGTTCGTTAGAAGATGTCACCGTAGGCATTAAGACACTCATCCAACTGCTTGGGAAGAAGGCGGATATACCGTCCGCTAAGAAGGACTTTGGTTGCTCCTTGAACCATTTGGTCACCGCGGTCATCACGTCTGCGTCGGAGTGGAATCGTTATCCCTTTAGAGCTTTTTTAAGGGTCCGTACAAATGAAAGTCACATGGAGACAGATCGGGGCTATAAGCTGGGTGGTGCAGAAACTCCCACCCTTTCCGTGCTAACGCATCCTGCACAATGTGCGCAACATGCGGACGAGCTTTGTCGTGCAACAGAATCACACCACGCTAAAGCATGCCGTGTTGCTTATTTCTGATGGCTTCATGTAGCTTGTCAATGTGCCCTTGTAGCGGTTGGTATTGATGTTCACGTGAGGCTCTTTAAAGTCCACTAACAAAAGCCCTTCATGGTCAAAAAATGTGGTCAGCATAACCTTACCGGCGGAAGCCTGTGACTTGATTTTTTTTAGTTTGGTGATCCGGGATGTTTCCATTGCATTCTCGCTGGTTTGGTGGACGGCTGAAAGTGGTGGCACCACAATTCGTCGACTGCCACTATGCGTCACAGAAATGCGTTTCGTAACTTAGCAAGTGGCTCAAACTCCAACCCATGCGTTCTTCCTTATGATGGTGCGTTAGCATCCGTAGGATCCATTGTAATCCCACGGATGCTGACGGACCGCCATAAAGAAGAACGCGTGCAATACTGCAGTACCTTCGTAACCACCGCTTAAACTGTCCCAAATGACATAGCGAATTTCTCCGCTAGCGACGGTAAGCTCCGACGACAGTCAACCCGTATTGTTACATCAATCTTGACGACGGCTTCGTCTGTCGCAACAACATGCGTCTGGACCGGCCACGGAAGATCTTTCGTTTCCTCACGTCCTTCCCGAAACATTCTCGCCCAGTCCGTCACTGTTGCCTTCGACACACATTTGTCACCATACACCGCCTGCATTCTGCGACATCCTTGCATCCTTCCGCTGTTAAGAACTGAATCACCGCTCGCTGACCCACCTTGAACGGATTCGGAATCACACCGGCCATGTTGCCAACGATCTGCATCACAAACCACATATGTGAGGAGAATGAATGCGTGCTCGCTTGTTCACTGGTTGGCGCTTATTAGGCGAGCTGTGACGTCCTCATGTTCCCCATGCGCTGGTCCACGAACGAGTTTCATATGATCAAGCCTCATATGTATATAGAGAGAGACGGTAAGGGTAGGAAACAGCAGTTCGCTAAGATGATATCTCAGCAATGGGGAGAGAGAACTCGTTGGAATTTTAACGGAGAATGTTTATCAGTAAGGAGAAGGCAGGATCAACATCTCAACAATTGCAGTGATAGTTAGCTACTCGGAGGCCTTCATGGTGCAGTGGAAATGATACGAAGAGGTACATATGTCCACTCAAAGGACCGAAACTTGGAAACCCCATTGGTGAACAGTCCACGTGAATTCCGATTGACGCGTGCAGTTCGAAAGTACAAACGACTCACAATGTCGCAGTTAAAAGCATACTGTAACCAAAGGCACGCAGAAAAACGTTTCTGAGAACGCAACCCAGATGACGCTCTTGCGGGATAGTCCAAAGGACTTGGCTGCTCGTTCGTGTTCATCTTGACCGCCCGTCATCGACTGCTTGTCCTGTAGTTTGAACAGGAGCATAGTGACTGGACATTGGACGACAAGAAAAGAATCTCCTGGATCTAACGAGTCCAGGTTCCAACACCAATATGCCATTGAACGGGCCCTTACTCGACACCGAGAGCGCGAATAACTGCAGTCAAACTGATCGTTTGGAAGGAAAGGCGCTGGCGGCAGAGGTATCATGGTAAAGGGGTTGTTTTCATTTTTTGTTTTTTTTTTATTGGAGGTTTAACGACCACCGTGAGCAACTCAATGGGCTATAAGCAGTCGCCCGTCCCTAATTTAGGGTCACTGGTTCCAGGTAAGGGAGAGAGCCAGTGCCGTAAGACAAACACAACATCCATGCCTCACCGGGATTCGAACCAGGACCCCATTCGGACGAATGATCAAAGGCCATCGCTTTAGACCACTGCGCCAACGGGGCGGCTTGTTTTCATGAACATCACTAAATTCCCACATACCCGTTGAGCAGACCCTGACCTCCAGATCATATCAAGGCATTTTATTGGACCAAGTGTTAGCTTTTGCTGTATCACGGCCGAATTTCCGGATAACAATTTAAAAAATTTAAAACAAGACAACGCACTCTATTATTTAATGACATGACACAAGGTGTCGTTCTCTTGTTGTCAGAGACGATGGTAAAACATGAGGTTCTTATCGTACCAGACGTTTTATCATTCGATCCGCTGCGGAGAACACAAAAAATGAAACCGCCCATAGTTCCTTCGTTCTGTGGTGAATCCTTCCAATAAATGACATGTTTAGGTTTGATAGGTCATGTTTCGTTTGAAGGAAAAAGGGAGAAAAGAATGTGTAACTGGGTTGAACTTAAAAAAAATTACAATTTTTTGTAGCATTCGGCAGTTCACTAAAACTCCGCCGCGAACGAATCGCAGCACGAGATTTCTCCGAATTGTTATCTGAATGATTATCTCATTCCGTATAATTTCTCCCAAACTGAAACTTGAAAAATGTCATTTCGAGAAGAAGGAATATAATTATGAGCAGAGTGCAGCACTATAAGATATGAAATTTTAAAAAAATCAAGTCTGCAGTGCATTCTCTCATGGAACACCGGTTCAAAGGATGAAAGTACTATCGGTAAGACTTTCAAGACTGGTGAGATAGGAGAAGTTTACCAAACGCGTTCTTCGTTGTAGGAACAATAGCCCATACCCAGAGTGCACCATCGCGCACATATCACCAAGAGACAAACACAACGAGTCAGCCTCGTGATCGGAGGTGCTGGTTTCTAACCATTTGCCCCAGATAGCCCTGGATTCGAGTCCTGGATTAGGCATGGGCGGTGTGTTTTCTTACGGTTCTGGCTATGTCTCTTCCCTGGAACCACTGACACGAAATTCGGAACAAGCGACAAAGTACAACGATGAGCCATTTATGACCACCCACAGCCTAGAGAAATGAGCGCGCCTGGAGACCGAACGGTGGCGCAGGTGATGTTCACATAGCAGTACAAATACATTCCGAGGGCCGGCTTTCGGTTAGTAGAGTGTTCTTGAGTCAGAATGGGAAAAGCTGACGATTTATCGGTTTGATAAAGGACAAATTGGGATGGCTTGGCGCCTCGAAACTACGATCTCGGAAACGGTGCTGCTTGTGGGTTGTTAACGTGCCGCTGTAGTGAGTACATATCAAAAGTGGTGCAAAGATGGCCAAACGATGAACCGTCGTCGAGCCTTGTGTTGTCCGTAGCTCATTGATGCAAGAGAGGAACGGAAACTGTCGCGCATTCTTCACAGCGACCAGTAGGGTCACAGTGCGACAAATCATCCGCAGCTACAACAGTGGGGATCAGGGCAATGTGTCGCAGTACACAGTTCATCGCATCCTTCTTCGCATGAGCCTGCATAGCCGAAGATCCAGCCGGGTCTCCATGCTCACTGCACGTCATCGCCAATAACACATGAAATGGACCCAAGATGATCGAGATTGGACGGCGGCTGATTGGAAGAAAGTCGCCTGGTCTGACGAATCAAGATTCCTGGTGCATCACGTAGACGGCCGAGCGCGGATACGCCGATTACGAACGAAAGGTATTGGGTGGAAACAGGCTGGCGGCGACGGCGGTGTTATACTGTGGGCAATGTTTTCTTGGGACACTTTAGACCCCATTATCTTAATAGCATAATCCCTGACAGTTGTCAGGGATCTGAAAATCGTTGCGGACGAAGTTCACCCATTCATGGCAACTGTGTTTCCTGCTGGTGATGGCCATTAGCAACAGAATAATGTGATAAGATAGAAATAGAACTGTTACCGTAATCTATTCTTACATCATCTCTTGCCACGGAGCATTGACTCTGCTCATGGATTTCGTCATGTGCAACCTTATTTATATGCCTGTTTCACGAATCACTTGCTTTTTCACATCTGAGGATGGACCTGCAGCACTGTTCGAAAAACTTATGATTTTTAAATGCTTTTAACTATTTTAACTAGTGGTAATAAATCTTGACTTGAGGTGCTTCATCCGGCTCAAGTTTTTATCGTGTAAAGACGGCTATTAATTTCAATTAACGTTATATCTTCTCTCTCGCGAAATGAGGTAGGCAACACTTGAGGTCAGCATGACGTCTGCATGTGACCGATAAGAACTGGAAGAGATATAATGTGACGCAGCAGCCAAAAAAGAGAGAAGGTGGTATGCTATGATAGTGGAAGCCGCGTTGTTTAATTAAAGTTGTATCTGTTTGAAGGCTGCATATTGTGCAGTTATATACACCGACGAGCCATTATATTATGACTACCTACCTAATAAGGTGTAGTACACCATTTAGGCCGCAAAACAGTGGCCACTCGGCGAGGCATCGATTCGATGAGGTGGTGATAGGTATCCTGGGGTAGCTGGTAGTATAATGTCAACAGCAGGTCCTCACGTTCCAATGCATTTCGGGGTGGTGGTGATTTAGCGCGAACCCACTTCCCCAAGTCGAACCACAAACGTTCGATTGGGTTCATGTCAGCGGAAATTCACCAGCATGTTCCTCGAAGCACTCCTTCATGATTCTGGCAGTGTGGCATGGCGCATTATCCTGTTGGTAATGGCTATCACCAGCAGGGACACACAGTTGCCACGAATGGGTGAACTTGTTCCGCAACGATATTCAGATATCTGGCAAATGTCAGGGATTGTGATATTGAGATAATGGGGCCTAAAGTGTCCCAAGAAAACATCGCGCACAGCACAGCACAACACCGCCGCCGCCGGCCAGTTTCCGCACAACAGTGCATCCAGGTGCCACAGCCTCCTTTGGTAATCGGTGTATCCGCTCTCGGCCGTCTATGCGATGCACCAGGAATCTTGATTCGTCTGACCAGGCCACTTTCTTCCAATCATCCACGGTCCAATCTCGGTGATCTTGGGTCCATTTCATGCGTTGTTGGCGATGACGTGCAGCGAGCATGGGAACCCGGCTGGGTCTTGGGCTACGCAGGCCCATGCGCAGAAGGCTGCGATGAACTGTGTGCTGTGACACATTGTCCTGATCACCGCTGTTGTAACTGCTGGTGATTTGTCGCACTGAGGTCGCTGTGAACAATGCGCGACAGTATGCGCTGACCTCTAGCGCCAATGAGCTGCGGACGACACACGGCTGGACAACCATACGTCGTTTGGACATCTGTGCACCACTTTTGATACGTACTCACTACAGCGGCACGTGAACAACCCACAAGTCGTGCCGTTACAGAGATCGTAGTTCCGAGGCACCCTGCCATCACGATTTGTCCTTTATCGAACTCCGATAAATCGGCAGCTTTTCCTATTCTGACTCTGAGCACTCTACTGACCAAACCGAAAGCCGGTCCTCGAGTTGCATATATACTGCTGTGTGAACTTCACCTGCGCCATCGTTCGGTCCCCAGGCGCGCCTATTTCTCTAGGTGCGTGGTGGTGATAATGTAATGGCTCGTCGGTGTATTTAGAGAGCCTCTTCAAGAATTTAAACCTCGTGCGCTGGAGTGCTGTCATGAGAGCTTACCGACTGTCGTAAAAATTCAGCTTGCTGAACTCAGACGGGTAATGTCTAGTGGCCGCCTCATTATTTTTACAGTGCCAAAGGATGATACTATACTGAGAAGTACTCACAAGAGCCTTGCGGTCTGACGTCATACTTAGTTTAGGAAATTTCTTTACACCCACCTTATGTACATTCGATGAATTCTGCAAGTGTTGAAATATTAAATCTTTGAATAACAAATGTACCTTTGTGATGAATGCTTTCAGTTAAAGCGAAATATTTTTTTTAATATTGCATATTATTATCCAGAAGGACGTCGAAAAACGCCGAGGTTTCATGAAATAATAAATTTTACGAAGGGAAGGATTCCGTCAGTGGTTGTACTTTCATCTTCAGAAGGCTGTGGAAGTGAAGGGAATCAGGTTTATGTGAATTTTGCTGCTTACAATTCAATGAATATTTCCTGGGGTTATTTGCTGCCGTATTTTTTTGTGCATAAATAATACCAATGGGAAGTATATATCCATATCGGAATCACTAGAATTTACCGTCATGATAATTTACTGAACAATCTGAATGCATTTTGTAATTACTTTCAACATCAAAATAAATGTAACAGTTCAGTTAACACCAGCGTGCTTATTTTTCGAAAATTCCAGACCTGACCTGCAAATTAGAAGCGCTTATATTCCCTGTCGGCGAAATACTTGATCTACATTCCGTAATACATTCGCTAAAGCAAACAAAGATGTGAAAATTTGTAGGCCCGGACAAAATGATGGGTTAATAAAAAGTACACGGACAAGAATAAAAATGACACGGACGCGTGGGTACGAAAAGTGCTGAGATTTCGTAAATTAAAGTCTAATCTGTACAAGATTAAAATCGGTACTACAACTAATTAATCTACGTATCAAAATACAACATCACAGCGCAGTTGGTCATGCTTTTCAGAGATACATGGAGAACCAAGCAGTAGCGCACCCAGAAATTTCCCAGAGGTAGGGGGGTCATGGTGCACAGAATTGTCCCAAGATGGGCGTGATCCCCCCTAAATTTACCGGGAAAAATTGTCAGGTGCCATAACAATTAAGGAGGAGGTCGACGTTTGTACATTTATTCTTATACAGTTACTAGTAATGTTACAGTACAAGAAAGTCAAATGATTAGAAGAAGCAGTAGATGAAATGAAATTATTTTTCGAATGGAATCATTCGGAAAGTTTCCCTTCATAATTATTGTATGTTATAATTATACGGTACATGATTAAGAAGTATATGTAAATCGCTCATTGTGATTTTTTGTTTCTAACTTCCACATAATAATTTTCCGCTCTGTCAGCCCAGGAGGAGGGGCCGCCCCGGTGGAGGAGGAGGGGCCGCCCCGGTGGCGCAGTGGTCTAAGGCGTTGGCCTCTGATCATTCGTCCGTAAGGGGTCCGGGTTCGAATCCCGGTCAGGCATGGATGTTGTGTTTGTCTTACGGCACTGGCTCTCTCCCTTCCCTGGAACCAGTGGCCCTAAATTAGGGACGGGCGACTGCTTATAGCCCATTGAGTTGTTCACGGTGGTCGTTAAACCTCCAATCAAAGAAAACAAAGGCCGCCCCGGTGGCGCAGTGGTCTAAGGCGCTGGCCTCTGATCATTCGTCCGTAAGGGGTCCGGGTTCGAATCCCGGTCAGGCATGGATGTTGTGTTTGTCTTACGGCACTGGCTCTCTCCCTTCCCTGGAACCAGTGACCCTAAATTAGGGACGGGCGACTGCTTATAGCCCATTGAGTTGCTCACGGTGGTCGTTAAACCTCCAATCAAAGAAAACAAAGGCCGCCCTGGTGGCGCAGTGGTCTAAGGCGCTGGCCTCTGATCATTCGTCCGTAAGGGGTCCGGGTTCGAATCCCGGTCAGGCATGGATGTTGTGTTTGTCTTACGGCACTGGCTCTCTCCCTTCCCTGGAACCAGTGACCCTAAATTAGGGACGGGCGACTGCTTATAGCCCATTGAGTTGCTCACGGTGGTCGTTAAACCTCCAATCAAAGAAAACAAAGGCCGCCCTGGTGGCGCAGTGGTCTAAGGCGCTGGCCTCTGATCATTCGTCCGTAAGGGGTCCGGGTTCGAATCCCGGTCAGGCATGGATGTTGTGTTTGTCTTACGGCACTGGCTCTCTCCCTTCCCTGGAACCAGTGACCCTAAATTAGGGACGGGCGACTGCTTATAGCCCACTGAGTTGCTCACGGTGGTCGTTAAACCTCCAATCAAAGAAAACAAAGGCCGCCCCGGTGGCGCAGTGGTCTAAGGCGTTGGCCTCTGATCATTCGTCCGTAAGGGGTCCGGGTTCGAATCCCGGTCAGGCATGGATGTTGTGTTTGTCTTACGGCACTGGCTCTCTCCCTTCCCTGGAACCAGTGGCCCTAAATTAGGGACGGGCGACTGCTTATAGCCCATTGAGTTGCTCACGGTGGTCGTTAAACCTCCAATCAAAGAAAACAAAGGCCGCCCCGGTGGCGCAGTGGTCTAAGGCGCTGGCCTCTGATCATTCGTCCGTAAGGGGTCCGGGTTCGAATCCCGGTCAGGCATGGATGTTGTGTTTGTCTTACGGCACTGGCTCTCTCCCTTCCCTGGAACCAGTGGCCCTAAATTAGGGACGGGCGACTGCTTATAGCCCATTGAGTTGCTCACGGTGGTCGTTAAACCTCCAATCAAAGAAAACAAAGGCCGCCCCGGTGGCGCAGTGGTCTAAGGCGCTGGCCTCTGATCATTCGTCCGTAAGGGGTCCGGGTTCGAATCCCGGTCAGGCATGGATGTTGTGTTTGTCTTACGGCACTGGCTCTCTCCCTTCCCTGGAACCAGTGACCCTAAATTAGGGACGGGCGACTGCTTATAGCCCATTGAGTTGCTCACGGTGGTCGTTAAACCTCCAATCAAAGAAAACAAAGGCCGCCCTGGTGGCGCAGTGGTCTAAGGCGCTGGCCTCTGATCATTCGTCCGTAAGGGGTCCGGGTTCGAATCCCGGTCAGGCATGGATGTTGTGTTTGTCTTACGGCACTGGCTCTCTCCTTCCCTGGAACCAGTGACCCTAAATTAGGGACGGGCGACTGCTTATAGCCCACTGAGTTGCTCACGGTGGTCGTTAAACCTCCAATCAAAGAAAACAAAGGCCGCCCCGGTGGCGCAGTGGTCTAAGGCGTTGGCCTCTGATCATTCGTCCGTAAGGGGTCCGGGTTCGAATCCCGGTCAGGCATGGATGTTGTGTTTGTCTTACGGCACTGGCTCTCTCCCTTCCCTGGAACCAGTGACCCTAAATTAGGGACGGGCGACTGCTTATAGCCCACTGAGTTGCTCACGGTGGTCGTTAAACCTCCAATCAAAGAAAACAAAGGCCGCCCCGGTGGCGCAGTGGTCTAAGGCGCTGGCCTCTGATCATTTGTCCGTAAGGGGTCCGGGTTCGAATCCCGGTCAGGCATGGATGTTGTGTTTGTCTTACGGCACTGGCTCTCTCCCTTCCCTGGAACCAGTGACCCTAAATTAGGGACGGGCGACTGCTTATAGCCCATTGAATTGCTCACGGTGGTCGTTAAACCTCCAATCAAAGAAAACAAAGGCCGCCCCGGTGGCGCAGTGGTCTAAGGCGCTGGCCTCTGATCATTTGTCCGTAAGGGGTCCGGGTTCGAATCCCGGTCAGGCATGGATGTTGTGTTTGTCTTACGGCACTGGCTCTCTCCCTTCCCTGGAACCAGTGACCCTAAATTAGGGACGGGCGACTGCTTATAGCCCATTTGAGTTGCTCACGGTGGTCGTTAAACCTCCAATCCAAAAAAAAAAAAAAAAAAAGGAGGAGGGAGCTATCGGGCCCCCGTGGGTGCGCCACTGGAACCTAGGTCATAACATGCAAGAAAGTACTGACGTCATAAATGTCATCACCTGAGGTTTAATTAAACATGTCTTTTCCGAGTGACTTTGATATTTAAAACCACTTCGTGTGTGCTACTTTCAAATAATGTGCAAGAAAAACGTCATTGAGAATTACTCTTATTTCAACACAGATTAAAAAATGCCTGCATTCTGTGCTGATTTAAAAATACGTGCGCTTGAATTAAAACACCGCAGGCTATCGGGGAAAATTACACGTTTGACTACAGTCACATTGGTTTTACCTCCTCCTATTTCTGTGTTTGCTTCTCGTGAAACATGTGCCATAGTAAGACAAAGGAGTTGAAGAAAAGGCGTTTACGAGCTGTCGTTGCCGTTTATCAGCGAGAACAGGATCATCTCCCTCCTCCCCTGTTTTCCACTCCGTCGCAACTGAGCCAAAGCGCAATGCTGCTCCCCCATCTGTGGTTCGTCTTGGAGCGAAAGGGTTGAATGCGTCACTCTGACGTTATCTCTCTCAAGATTAAGGCGGGAACATCGGACTGGCAATGAAGGCCATCCATCCCAAGTGAGCATGTCGATCCTTGCTACCAATAACTCGAAGACAACCAACTGCCAAAACAACTCAAAACAAAAGAATGTCATCATAAAAACAAGGCACGACTTTCATCCTCACAACTACTGGCAAAGAGCCAGAAAGAACTATGACCAGGAGAAAATGTATTCTGCGCATATTTTGCCAAGGACGAAATAAACCGAAGAAAAGAAAAATCACTGGCGAAAATGCGGCTACAAGACCAAACAATAGTCTAAGGACACGGATCTGGAAGCTCATGATGAAATCAGAATTTGAGAGTTCTGCAGAAAATGGCTTTGCGTGGAGGTGGCGGCTTCTCTACGCACGATAGGATATCAATGGAATCATTCGGAAAATTTGCCATTACAACCACGCGTACAACGAATGTGAATACTAGGCTTGTCAGTTTTTTACATCTTCACAGATTTCATACCCTGGCCTTGATTTTACTAAAGAAACTATTGTAACATAAACAATAATAGCAAAGAAGTTTCTCAAACGAAGCTGTCACCTGACAAGAGGTTTCTTTCACTCGGATGAAGGAGAGCTGAGATTATAAAAACCGTCACAAACTAGGGTGCAATGTTAGATTCTGAATCTTAAATCTAAATAAATAACCGTTTCCGAGTATAACGAAGTGAATTTCTCCGTCATTTTTATCCGCGCCGGGGTTCGAACCCGGGTCCACTCATTCCGGAATAAGTTGCTCTACCAATTAAGCTACGCGGACATTTATTCTGATCCCTATCTGCCTTTATGTCGTGTGCGTCCTTCTGGCAGGTACGTCACATCTCCTTGTACGTTACATCATCTCCCCCTTATTTTTCTTTTTTCGAAGTGCTGCTCATATTTTTCCTATCTCGCGGTGTGGAAATAACATCACACCAATGCGAGATTTTGAACGGTCGGGTCATCCGGATAGTTTGGGCGCCATTATAACGAAGTGAATTTCTCCGTCATTTTTGGTCTACGCCAGGATTCGAACCCGGATCCCCTCATTCCGGAATAAGTTGCTCTACCAATTAAGCTACGCGGACATTTATTCTGATCCCTATCTGCCTTTATGTCGTGTGCGTCCTTCTGGCAGGTACGTCACATCTCCTTGTACGTTACACGAGATATTTACTTTACGAGTACTAATGAATAGTTAAGAACTTCTTAATAATGTCGCACAGTAATAATTTTAATAAAGCATTTTTTTTAGAACAGGAGACAAGGTATACTGGAAACTCACACTGCGATTTTGTTAAACTGAGATAAGAAGAAAATCTATAAATAAAAAAAAAAAAAAAAAAAAAAGCTGATTCCCTTATTTTTCTGGTGTCTGCTTAGGGTGCAGAAGATGAAGCCATAGAGAAACCAAAAATAAGAAACTGAAGCACACAAAATGTGGTGCTATCGAAGGAATGTATATTAAGGAAATTGGGAAGACCTAAGATTCTTGAGAGCATCAAGAGTAGAAAACCTGAGCACTTTTGAAGTGGGACAACAGAAACTTTTTGCTAAAAGGAATACTGAAGGGAAAAACTGAAAAGAGAGGAAGGAGGAGGAAACTAACCAAAGTAGACAATTAATCAGAAAATTGAATGAGTAAGTCACAAATGTGACGGCTTCTGACATAGACGTAACCACTAGGGGGTCGGGGGTTCAGGACTCCATATTTTCAGGGTCGGGGATCCTCAATGTAAAGGACCCTCCCAAAGTTTTCGGGAATATAATGATATAATGCACACTTTTTTATGATGTGAAACAACTAAATTTAATAATATAAGATTGTATTCTTTTAGAATATAAACACGTGTATAATGTGCACTCAATAAAACAACGATGTTGATTCCTAATAGGCAAAGTCAGTTCTACAACTTTGCAATTTACATTTCTGCCCTATCTATGAAAGTTTTACAGCTGTGTTCGCAAAGTTCCACAATTCGCCAACAGAGGCGCCTATGTCGTGCCCGTTGAATCGCGCCTCAGCAACTGCTTTGCTCCTGCGTGTGTGTGTGCGTGTAGTGGGAGGGTGTCCCAAACTCCATCTTATACAGTATGTATATAATGTTGTACATATATACAGGGTGCATAGGAAAATCCTTTTAGCCTGGAATAACTTGCGAATGGAGAGAGGTACAGCTATGCAATTGAGATAACGGTATAGTAAAGTGACTACGCCCAATCGAATGAAGCCAATAGCAGCGCCCCTAGTAGCGAAATGCGGAAGTTAGCCATTACAAACCGAAAACGAAAAGAGACAGAGCAAAATTTCCAATTACAAAGTTGTAGAGCATCAATTAATTAGTACAAAACGACATTTGTTTCACACTGATAAGATAAATTGTTGCCTGAATACCCCACAATGTCCGAAATCGATGCGCGACGATTCGAATCTGCATATTCACATTTCGCAAATGTAGCCGTATGCAAATGCAGATTGTGACGTTGTACTGTACCTACGATATAAAAACCAGTAGCAGGTTGTACCCTGATCGGAAGCTTAGGTCTACGTACGCTCTGTGAGAATAGCGAGCTTGGATTTCTGGGGTTACGTAAAAAATCAGGTGTATGCAACAGCGCCTACAAGTCTGCTGGATCTACGTCGTCCTGTTACAGATGCTTGCAATAGTGTGACACCTTCCATGCAGAGTTACTTTCACGAATACAAATGTGTATCGTGGGCAATGGCGAACTCTTCGAACATACTCGACATTAACTTATTATCCCTGTGCGCCAGTTTGCCTTGTTTTTGTTTTGTTTGACGTCATAAAACTGTATCGACATAAGTACGCATTTATGCAATAAATTGTGTGTATTTGCTTATACCTATGCCTATTCCTTTCAAATGTTCACACAAAAGGTCGCGCATGGATTTCGGACATTTTAGGGTATTCAGGCGACAATGTATCTTATCCGTGTGAAACAAATGTCGTTTTGTACTAATTAATTGATGCTATACAACTTTGTAATTGAAAATGTTTCTCTATCTCTTTTCGTTTTCGATTTGCAATGGCTAACTTCCGCATTTCGCCACAAGAGGCGCTGCTATTGGTTGCATTCGATCGGGCGTAGTCGCTTTACTATACCGTTATTTCACTTGCATAACTGTACCTCTCTCCGCTCGCAAGTTATTCCAGGCTAAAGGGACTTTCCTATGCACCATGTATACATATAATGTGTGTACGTGTGATTGGACCCCCCAGATTTTGAAACATGGTTACGCCACTAGCTTCTGATACCTTGCATGAGCATTAAATCCCAATGATTAGAGACTGTCTGTCATGGCCACCATAATACTCAGAGAACGGCCCAGCAGAATATAAAATTTTTCGGAAATAAAGCGGATTCCGCCTAATGTTGCCGATGGATATTTACATTCTTCGGAAATGAAGATCACATTCTTCGGAAGTCGGGTGAATTGTGCTTAATGTTGCCCATGTTTACTCTTATAGTGAGCATGGTGTTCCCAAACGCTTTGGGATTCACTTCTGCGTAAAGCGTTTCTGGAATTTATTCAGTTGCTTTGTGTCGACACTGAATCTGCCATTATGAAACTGCCTGCCGTGTTATTAAACTTCACGACTTCGTTGATTCAATCGCACAGTTGGCGGGTCTTGCTTTTATGAGTTCTCATAAGAAATATTTTGTCGTAAGTTCCTACGATGAAAATTGAGCTAGTACGGAAGTGACTGCAAGGTGCACTTCGTGGCCCTGCATGACATTTTCCCTATCTATGATATTCCACGCGCCTTTTACTTGATTCACCGAATAAAGGAGTGTACCGATGACTTATTTCACGTCTTGAATGTGATGAGTTTTTTTTACCTGTTGTTCTTTGTAGCACAGCACATAAACGATAATACAATTTAACCTTTCCGGAACAATCTCCTTTTGTAGCTTCGCCTTTGTAAAGTACAACTCATTTTATTTGCATTGTAGAGATGTATGCTTGTTGTAACCAAGAAAGACAGAAAAGGAGCTCGTGGATCAGAAAAATGAAAAGAGTGGCTGATATCACGATCAAAGTTAAGACCCTCAGATAGCAATAGGCAAGACATATTGCTAGAGCAGATCACCGTTGTGCAACTAAAATCTCCTTTTGTAGCTTCACCTTTGTAAAGTACAACGTATTTTATTTGCATTGTAGGGATGTATGCTTGTTGTAACCAAGAAAGACAGAAAAGGAGCTCGTGGATCAGAAAAATGAAAAGAGTGGCTGATATCACGATCAAAGTTAAGACCCTCAGATAGCAATAGGCAAGACATATTGCTAGAGCAGATCACCGTTGTGCAACTAAAATCTCCTTTTGTAGCTTCACCTTTGTAAAGTACAACTCATTTTATTTGCATTGTAGAGATGTATGCTTGTTGTAACCAAGAAAGACAGAAAAGGAGCTCATGGATCAGAAAAATGAAAAGAGTGGCTGATATCACGATCAAAGTTAAGACCCTCAGATAGCAATAGGCAAGACATATTGCTAGAGCAGATCACCGTTGTGCAACTAAAATCTCCTTTTGTAGCTTCACCTTTGTAAAGTACAACGTATTTTATTTGCATTGTAGGGATGTATGCTTGTTGTAACCAAGAAAGACAGAAAAGGAGCTCGTGGATCAGAAAAATGAAAAGAGTGGCTGATATCACGATCAAAAGTTAAGACCCTCAGATAGCAATAGGCGAAGACATATTGCTAGAGCAGATCACCGTTGTGCAACTAAAATCTCCTTTTGTAGCTTCACCTTTGTAAAGTACAACTCATTTTATTTGCATTGTAGAGATGTATGCTTGTTGTAACCAAGAAAGACAGAAAAGGAGCTCGTGGATCAGAAAAATGAAAAGAGTGGCTGATATCACGATCAAAGTTAAGACCCTCAGATAGCAATAGGCAAGACATATTGCTAGAGCAGATCACCGTTGTGCAACTAAAATCTCCTTTTGTAGCTTCACCTTTGTAAAGTACAACGTATTTTATTTGCATTGTAGGGATGTATGCTTGTTGTAACCAAGAAAGACAGAAAAGGAGCTCGTGGATCAGAAAAATGAAAAGAGTGGCTGATATCACGATCAAAGTTAAGACCCTCAGATAGCAATAGGCAAGACATATTGCTAGAGCAGATCACTCGTTGTGCAACTAAAATCTCCTTTTGTAGCTTCACCTTTGTAAAGTACAACTCATTTTATTTGCATTGTAGAGATGTATGCTTGTTGTAACCAAGAAAGATAGAAAAGGAGCTCGTTGATCAGAAAAATGAAAAGAGTGGCTGATATCACGATCAAAGTTAAGACCCTCAGATAGCAATAGGCAAGACATATTGCTAGAGCAGATCACCGTTGTGCAACTAAAATCTCCTTTTGTAGCTTCACCTTTGTAAAGTACAACGTATTTTATTTGCATTGTAGGGATGTATGCTTGTTGTAACCAAGAAAGATAGAAAAAGGAGCTCGTTGATCAGAAAAATGAAAAGAGTGGCTGATATCACGATCAAAGTTAAGACCCTCAGATAGCAATAGGCAAGACATATTGCTAGAGCAGATCACCGTTGTGCAACTAAAATCTCCTTTTGTAGCTTCACCTTTGTAAAGTACAACGTATTTTATTTGCATTGTAGGGATGTATGCTTGTTGTAACCAAGAAAGATAGAAAAGGAGCTCGTGGATCAGAAAAATGAAAAGAGTGGCTGATATCACGATCAAAGTTAAGACCCTCAGATAGCAATAGGCAAGACATATTGCTAGAGCAGATCACCGTTGTGCAACTAAAATCTCCTTTTGTAGCTTCACCTTTGTAAAGTACAACGTATTTTATTTGCATTGTAGAGATGTATGCTTGTTGTAACCAAGAAAGATAGAAAAGGAGCTCGTGGATCAGAAAAATGAAAAGAGTGGCTGATATCACGATCAAAGTTAAGACCCTCAGATGGCAATAGGCAAGACGTATTGCTAGAGCAGATCACCGTTGTGCAACTAAAATACCAGCCTAGATACCAAAGGGCAGGAAAAGATCCAGAAGAACACGTGGGAGCTGGTGGATGAAGTTCGAAAGCATACCGAAGTGATTTCTCAAGACAAAGATTTGTAGGAGAGACTTGGGGAGACATTCATCCAGCAGTGAATTGAGAATGGTTGTTGAAGATTTGTATTCTTCAGTACAGGGCCGTTTTAAGACCATCGTAGGTCCTAGGTACTATATTTCTACAGGCCTCTATCCGAAATTTTCACTTATTTTTATGCTAATTTTATCGTTTGAACACACATATTACAATTTTTTTAATTAATCTTAAAAGTACTCGTAAATTGCAATGCACCGTGCACACCCCAGAATCAATGCTGATACAGAATCCTGGGTCCGCCACTGGGTCGCGATATGTGCAACTACGCATAAAGTTGTACGCATAAGAACATAACCCTAGCATGTTTCATAGACCTCTTGACGAACAAAATTACAGTACTTTTCAAGGTCCAACAAACTTTTTTCAAGGACCAAGAAACAATTCACACATAGGTAGTAATCGTTAGCACATATACATATATGTGCATGCATAAGTGTTCAAACAGGTTACATTAAAAAGATTTTAATTAATGAAACTGTAAAATTAAAAAAAAAAAAAGAAAAATATCTTCTTGAGAAAATTCAGTATGACAAAATGCTAACACAGTGCGTACTAAATTTTGTAAATTAATTTTTGTTATTCATCATTGTAATGATTTACTCTTAACAGTTATTCAAATAACGAAAATATGAAAAGGAAGATTTATTTTACAGTGAAATCTCACAACGAATTTGTAGGAACTGCGATTTCGATAAAGTGAATAGTCAAAATGGTGGCCTACCTGAATTTAAGTCATTTGAAATAATGAAGCTACTTGTATTGGACAGATAAACTGATCTGATATAAGAATGTACAATTTAATTAATTTAATAAAAGTAAAATTTTATAAGAATTTCTTAACAGTACTATTGAAAATTGAAATTTTTCTGCAAGAAATTCAAATCAATTTTTTATTTGAATTTCTTGCTAACAGTTGCACGATTTTAAAAAAGTGCAATAGTCCTAAGGCATGACTTATGATTCTTCAGCTAATATTTGCTTGCTGAACATATTTATGAGCAGTTTTCAGTTCACCTACATTCCTATCTACTTGGCTCTTTTTTTCTTCAGTGTTTCATTCTTATTGGTATCTAGATGTCTTTCTGTTGCTTTTCTAAAGCACCTGCAGCTTTTTTTCTGGTTCTCTATACATTTTTCTTCTGGTTCTGTCTTACCATACGATATGATAATATCACACTGGCTTAGACTACAGAATGCGAAATTAATTCCTCTGCTCCGACCAAAAATGGGAATTGAGAAATGCGACCACTTAAAATTTGTTACTATTGTTCTCGTCTTTCAAATATACACTGATGAGACATTATATTATGACCACCTTTCTAATGAGCTGTAGGTCCCCCTTTAGTCTGCAAAACAGCTGCCACTCGGCGAGGCATCGATTCGATGAGGTGGCGATAGGTATCCTGGAGCATCTGGCACCATAATGTCAACAGCAGGCCCTCCAGTGCTCGGCATCAGCTCCGATATTTTCGAGTATAAAGTTCCGTTTATAGTACCCTCCCAGTTCTAATTTTGTGTTTTTCGTGTATCTAAAGGTCTAGTGCATCGTTTTGTTCTACTTTCCGATTCGTAAGTACGATATTTTCTTCATTCCAAGCTTTATTTACCTTCTGGTCAAGCTGGCCAGAAGAACTGCTGGGCGCCGCCATTAGTAATGACGGCTTCCGGTGGAGATGTCATGTTCGGTAGCCCTACTTCCACTCTTGCTGTAACCGGCGACGCTGCTGATGGCGCCGCTACGCTGATTTCTCCTCATGGCGCTGTTCAACTGCCCTCTTCCGGTGCGCCATTCGGCACCTCTTCTCCTACCGCTGCCCAGTCAGACAGCTATTCTGATACAGCTTCTAATGTGATTTCTGCTGATGCAATGGATATTCAAGATGACGTCACTCCTCCACCTTCCACAGAAGCTCGTTTTCCATCGTCTTATTCTGCTGCAGCGACCTCTGCATCTGATCGACAATCCTCGATTGCCGCCCCGGTGGCGCAGTGGTCTAAGACGTTGGCCTCTGATCATTCGTCCGTAAGGGGTCCGGGTTCGAATCCCGGTCAGGCATGGATGTGGTGTTTGTCTTACGGCACTGGCTCTCTCCCTTCCTTGGAACCAGTGGCCCTAAATTAGGGACGGGCGACTGCTTATAGCCCATTTGAGTTGCTCACGGTGGTCGTTAAACATCCAATCAAAAAAAAAAAATCCTCGATTATGTTACAGCAAGTCAATGCTTTGAAACCTCATGTTCGTCGCACCGGCAACTCTATTCACCTTAATATTCCGGCGTCATCTGCTCAAACTCAAACGTTCTCCTCGCATATGGCCTTAGGAGTCATTTTTCAAGCTCTTCCCGATACCAAGTTGAAAGTTTATGCTACGGCAGTTAAGAAGCTTTTATCTCCGTCTGCTATTACTCATCTCTATCGTCGGGCTCGGACTATTGTTGTTTATCTTTCTCAACCTGCCCACGTGACCTCTCTTTTGCAGAAAGGTATTACTATTAATAATAACCTCTTGATGCCCAAACCTGTGATACAGCGCCAGGTTAACGTGTCGTTTTATCCGGTGCCACCTGAAGTCACAAATGTCATGCTCCTTTCCGTTATCTCATCTCTTGGTCGCGTTGCTGGGGACGTCGTAACCTACTCGGCAGCGCCCAACGACTTTGAGGATCTCCATATTTACGGTGCTCGTCGCATGGTGCCTGTCATTTTTCTTCTCAGGATGATATTGCAACTTTACCTACACAACTTACTGTCCATTGTCACGGTCAACGGAGACACATCGATCTCTTAACTGAGTTCCACTGCAGCAAGTGTAAATGCCTGGGGCATTTTTATAAAGAGTGTCCTGGACCTTCCTCTTCTTCTGGACCTTCCTCTGGATTGTTGTCTACATCAGTGCCTGTTGATACACCCCCGTCTGGTTCTCGTGAAGAGCCTGAATTGCGTGCTCCTGATTTTACTGAAGCTCACTTTCCTCCTCTCCTTGGTTCTTCAACTTCACCTGAACCGTTTACATCTACTTGCTCGATTTCTGAGCAGGACGTTTCTGCTCAGGTGGTGCTTTCTACTTCTCCTGTTGAGGCTCCCTCTGAAGAGGTAGCCATGATTACCACTGCTTCTTCGGCAACTGATCTCGATGATTACCGCGGCGCTCGTGGTGCTTTAACAACTGCTCGGGACGCTCTCGGACTGCTTCATCTTCCTATTATTCCTATTATAGATCCCACTGGTGTGGATGACCTCACCATAACTGGTGATACTGTTGTTGATTTCAGTGGCCGTTCTACTAAACGCACCGTCTTCAAAGCTCCTAGCGCTCCAGCTAAACGTGGACGTTCACGAGTGTATCGTTCTCGCTCATCTTCTAGCACTCGTTCTCCTTCAGCGTCCCCTAGGGAGTGTTGCCTAACGAATAATCCAGAAGAACTTGCAGAAGCCACGCTTCAATCGCAATTCGAACTGTTTTGTCAAGATAACGAAGTGCACACTCGCCCCTTTACCCATAGACAACTGCTTCGTCTATTTTCGCTCTTCCGGGATCCATCGTTTGACATGGCCGCTTACCTTTCGCACTCCACTTTCCCTCCAGATGATGTTTATCGTCGACTAACGTGTATCAGAGCTGATCTTGAGGCTCTTTGTAAGACTGACAGTACGCTCCTTCCTTGTCATCTTCGGCTCTGTGGAATGGAGGAAACCGCTCAATTGTCTGCTTCATTTCTTCGTCACTCCCCTGCTGATTAGTTTTCTGACTTAATACTTGCTCCTGTAATAGTTCTTTGTATCTGCAGCGTTTCTGGACTTTCCTTTTCTTCCAGATTGGACTTTATAGTGTGTCATTGAATGTAATTTTTCCGGATTATTTCCGAGCCTTTATTGTACATATGTCAATTTCTGTTACTACTTCTGCATTCGTGTTTTATCTTTCCACATGTTTTCATCTGTAGATATTGTCACTCATTAATCTTCTTTTTGGTTCCATCGCACGACGTGCGCCTCTATCATCATTTTATGAATAAAATTTGTTGAACTCCTCCAGTTCCAGTGCATTTCGGGGTGGTGGTGATTTAGCGTGAACCCGCTTTTCCAAGTAGAACCACAAATGCTCGATTGCGTTCATGACAGATAAATTTGGAGGCCAGGGCATCAACAGAAAGTCACCGGCATGTTCCTCGAACCACTCCTTGACGATACTGGCATTGTGGCATGGCGCATTATCGTGTTGGTAATGGCCATCATCAGCAGGGAACACAGTTGCCATGAATGGGTGAACTTGATCCTCAACAATGCTCAGATATCTAACAACTCTCAGGGATTGTTCTATTGGGATAATCGGCCCAATAGGCAAAGCGGACCTAGACACTATACCTACTCGGCCTGATGAGTAAAGCTGCCCTAGTTAAGTAGCAAGCCCACCGCAATTTTCTTCCTGCTGAGTGTGAGCTTCCAGGTTAGTAATCACCCTCGATGAAAATATTAATGTGTTGTAAATCATCCTCAAACCTACGGTGGATGGAAACTTCTTGTTAAACGTTTCTGGTTCTTCAAAATAACAGGTGAGTTCTATTTTCTTCTCAGTTTTACTACTAAGAACGACAGTTCTGCAACTATGAGAACAGAATTTTAAAGGATTTAACAGACCTGAGTTGACAACTGATCTCGAACATTCTAGAAAATGACCTTTAAGAGAGTACCTGAACTCTCTCTTTTTTTTACATGAAAGTTTATTGGCATCAAGTATTCAACCAATTGACTTTGGATTCTAGCTTCTGACCTTTACTCTACGTTTGATTGTTATCCTTAAATAAACCTGAATTGCACTTTTTTCGCTCATTCTGAGCAGTTGCCTTATCCTTGCGGTTTCAATTTGAATTTACATTTGATGCACTTTCTTTTAACGCATGAACTTCAATTTCCTTTACCATCAGTTTCATTTTCTTTTAACAACTCGCAGTTGATTCCGTGCGAATAGTCTTCGGAAGAGTTTCAAGGATATCAGCTTCTGAGTCGATATCCTTCAGTTCTTTGATTTTATCAGCTTTCATACATTCAGGGTTTTAGCTGTTGTACACACATTCTGGAACGCAGCTATAAAGAACTAGAAATTCACCGGATTTTTTCCTGCATGCAGAGGCAAATCCGTCAATGAATTCTTGGACTTTCATAGTGTTGCCCAAAATTTCAATATTATTAACAGCTATGGCAAAACTATTCGCCCGCTGGTAGATTGGTCTGAGGATCGGGCGGCTGACCACTTTGAGTTGCAGGGTCTGTGGTTCGAATCCCGCAAAATATGACTTTCGATAATATATGACTAGCTTTCACCCCTTCTGTGATTCTCTCTGCAACATGGAAACCTTCCGATCCCATCTACACGTGCGTACTCTGGCTTTGTAAGACTCTAACTTGTATTCACATGAGGGTGGATAGGGGCTGCTCGTGGGAAGATCAAGGCATCTGAAGATGCTTATCTTTCCTTCAAAGAAACTCTTAGAGGTGAAACCACCCTTTCAGAGCATCAAACTTAGTATTTACTCATACTTGTTGCCCACGTTTTTCAACCATGTTAAAGTACACCAAGAAAATTGATTGAATCGGCGGTATCATTGAAGTACTCTGTCCGTTTCATCCAAGGAATTTTTAACGATAAATAAATTGCAGTTTTCAAGAGAAAGCGAATTTCGAAACGCGGAACTGTATATTTCTTTGTCCGGACCAGACTGCATGGAATTATGATGATGCTCTAAGTTAAATTACAGTTGTAAACAACTTTCTTGCATGCAGGCTCAATGTCTTAATGAGTTATCCTAACACAACGACTCGTTTACACAACAATTTTATTATCTCAAGTATTTGTAATTGTAAAGAGTAATATTTAATACAGCTCGGGTATTCTTCCTTTCTAGACACAGGATCACTATAGGAATCACTATACAATCTCTAAAAGTAGCAAGTTATTTATTATGAATACCTTAAATCTTGGTATTAAATAAATCCATCTTATTTATGATTTTTTGAATGTTATGATGAACATCAAGTGCACATGTCGTGATGCTACAAGGCATCCATCTGTTGTGCTTTTTTTGTTTTGTTTCGCGAGAAAAATGCCAGAGCAAAGCACTTGGTGTAATATCAAGCAAGCAGTAATGCAGATACTTTATAATTTTCTTTAAAGAACTAAAATTCTTAAAAAGAATAAAATAAAACGTCAGTCAAGGTGGATTAAAACCCGGTCTTCCAAAGCTCCTAACATGAAAGGACCCATTGACCCATTTCCATCTCTAAAAGAGAGACCAGGACTTATAGCAGGTATTTTTGACGTAGAATTTGTAGTTCGGAGCTAAAGGGCACATAACTGAAGCTAGGTGTCGTAGTTTTTAGAGTAAATACATAAGTTTACTCCGCTAGCAGCTAGCTAAGGAAAGTAGCTTTCCTTTAAAAGAGAGTTCCCGAGTGTTGTAAAAATGCACTTTTTGCCGGTGACGCAGACCGAACCAGCATCCTTCTGCTCCGGAGCCGAATGCTTTCTCAATTAAGCTACACCGACGGAATTTATCGCTGCAATTTTGTAGTTTTGACATGTGATTCACCTCTGTAGTAAGTCACAATGTAAGAAAACGAAGAAAGGAAAATATATTGATTAGTTTCTCAGAATTCAAACTAGTGCAATGCTCCCGTAAAAATTCCTGTTATCCTTAAGCTTTACCACGCAGTTTTTATTCGTTATGAGTGCTAACACTGTGAAAAAAATATGTCAACTGAAATAATTTTGATGATTCGTGACTAATTGCGAGAAGAAATGCTTCGTTAACCGTTCTTTTTACCTTAGGACCTCCACTTTGCATTACAGATGGCTACATAGTTTCTTTTATGTTGCCAAATTACATGTCCTATACATGTGAATCATTTGAAAGAAAATTGTGCTTAATGCTGGTTTCCATTTAGAGAACGTTATTTTATTTGTTGAATGAGTTTCACAGAAAATTAAGTAATTGGACTCTCAGAAAAGAAATCGCACTCTGAGTCAACAAAGATTGTCACATGGCATTTGACGTCGACAACCACTCATTAACGAGCCTCCAGCCTTGAATGGAACGCGTAAGCAAATTAATTAAGGAATGGCATTATGCATTCACGTGTTCCATTGTCCACGTCCTTTAACAAAATCGCACTTCATCTCCCACACGTGGATCGAGCTCCAACTCCAACATCCGTCACTGCCATTCCAAGGATATACAGAAGCCTCAGGTTATTCAACAATGGATGCCAAGCACACACTGTAGTCACCAAAAGGGAAGCTAAGAAGAAAATATTTACCAGAACAAAACAAAACATTTCTAACAAAACAAATACCAATAATAAGTTGATTTTTTTGCACGGAAATATGATGTAATTTAACTTAACTGAACTTAATCCCCTTGGTGATCAGTTAAACGTTGTACGATTTCTGTGGTTCTGATCTCTTTGGTCTTTAGCAGCCTGAAAAACAAAAGTTACTGCGACTTCCATTTGAAAGGACAGATTCAATGTTTTGTACTAGAACGAATATCAACTTCTAGATAAAAGTGACTTCTGTTATTAGCAGAAGTACCAGAAGTCACTTTTATCTAGAAGTCGATATTCGCTCCAAAGTAATTTTCGTACAAAATACGCTATTTCATCTGTCTGCCTGGGTTGTAGGAAACCAAAACGATTAGACAATAAAATGGCACAATTTTTTTAAGTGGCTGTTTAACGACTATCGTGAGCAACTCGATGGGCTAGAGACAGTAGTCCGTTCCTAATTTAGAGCCACTGGTTCCAATGATCTGAGAGAGCCAGTACCGTACGGTAAATAAGACATCCATGCCTCATCAGGGTGCGAAACCGGACCCACATCTGACGAATGGTCAGAAGCCATACAGAAGCCATACACTTCATTCTCTCTGGCGTCATCACGGTCGGATGCGAAATAGCACTTCAATCATGGGGTCTTTTCTGCTTTTGCCGTATGGCTGCCAATTGTTTTAGTATTTTTAATTTATCAAATCAATATGACAAGTGAAAGAAACGTTCACGAAGATTTTTTAATTTTACCTTGTAACTCTGTTCTGTTATAATTTTTTTCTTTACCTACTTTCTTTCAGGGACAAAAAGGCTGTCACGATAAGATCCACGAAAAATGCACATTGCGGCTAAAAAGATAACTGAAGGAGGTTATGCATTTTTTATTCTCATGTATGAAACAAAGAAAAAAGTGATATCATTGACAACGTAATTTTACTGTAGGTTTGATACATTTCAAATGCCACCCTGGCGGCCGAGTGGCCTGAGGTGCTGGCTTCTAACCATTCGTCCGAGATATTATTGGGTTGGAGTTCCGGATGAGGCATGGGTTGTAGTGCTTCTGTTATAGCGGTAACTCTCTCCCTTCCCTGGAACCATTGGCCGTAAGACAGGCGACTGTTTATAACCCTTGCTGATGGTGGCCGTTGAAACCCGAAACATAAAAAAAAAAGGTATTTACAGTGCCTCTACTTCTGAGAAAACATATACAGCAAAGTCTTTTTACCAGTTTGCTACTACTTGTCACTGTTTTAAATGTTTGGCCAATTTATTAACAATCATGCATATTTTTGTGATAGTAATTTTACAACGATAAAATTGGATGAAAAGAAAAAGAAAATGTTCTAGTACTTCATAACTGCATATAAGATTGCAATTTTTTAACGACAGTGATAAGTAATTTTTACCATGGTTTCCTTCTATTATACGATGATATGAAGAGCATTATGCAGCAATCACGTAAAAAAAATGACCATTCAACCGAGATGGGTCAGGGTTCGAATCCTGGCCACGCATGGACGTTGTGTTTATCCTATGGCGTTGGCTCTCTCTCTCTCTCTTTCTTGGAACCAGTGGCCCTAAATTAAGGACGGGTGACTAGTTATAGCCCATCGAATTGCTCACGGTGGTCCTTAAATCCCCAAGCAAACAAACAAACGTAAAAAAAAATATTTGGAAACAAAGCGGAAGTCATGCCCCGACTGGTTGTCTTTTATTAAGGATACTTATTAATTCAGGGATTTATTTCTTGTTTTGAGAGATTTCGATATTGGTCTGAGGGGTGTGTAGTTATCATCAGTCATGGAAATTATTTGTGATCGATGACGCAGTGAGACTGGGAACATATGCTAACTGTTCTCCTCAAATGTAGTGACTGGCTGACATTAGTGGTAAGTAAGTCATGCTGTGTTTTGATTTGCAAATAAGACTCAGAGATCAGAGACTGTGATAGATACGCAAAAGTATTATATTAAAATGCTGTGCTTGTCTTCAGTATTCGTCGAACATGGTTCCAACCTTCCTTGGGGGACATCTTGGCCCTTGCACTTCTCCTTTCTCTTTTCAGACTGGGGGTATAGTGGAACCATATAGGTACGTGGCACTCCTGACTAACTCGCATACGTCCAAATCCATAGTCTTCAATATTAGAAAATGAACTCGTGAGGTAAAACTTCAATGGGCTGCTTTTCTGGATCTTGTCTTCAGATGATCCTATATTAGTCATAAGAATTTAATGCACTCGGGAGTACGGAAAGCGGTGATTTTTTTATAAATGTATGGTACGATCAGAAATATCTTCAATGTGCATATGAGTCTGGCTTACCGAGTGTGGCAGACGCGGTACCTTGAAGTGGCATTGCCAGTGCTATCTGCCTGTCTGTTTCTACTACACTTTCAATCCCATTACCATTACCCAGATATTGACTGTGCAGGTTTTTCAATTATACGCTGGTACTTCATTCTCTGCTAGCCACTAAGCGCTAACTTTCGGGAAGACTCTCAACTGCTATTATTAACAATGTTCTGCTGACCATTACCATCCGTAAGTTCCCGTTTGACCTCCAGCAGGTAGCTCTTTGAGTACCCGTGAGACTGCCAGTTTGCCATCGATCGACTGCACGCGAAGAGTGGTTCGTTTTTCAGTGAACTACCAACTTCCCACTTTTGGCAACAGGTCGCTGGTAGTGGTCCATTCTCTGACACATTTTGCATGGTGGTTTACCCGCATGTGGCTCAGAAAGTTTGGCTATAAAATCTCAATTTGTACCCTAATTTTGTTGAAAGTTTTTAAATACACATTGTGGGTCTTATCAAACTGTCACGCACACACCTCTACTAAGTGTGTCGAACTCTTCCAAGTGACGTTTAATTGCTTCTGTTTCGCTCGCTTACATAAGCTGGTTTTAGCTTGATTGTTGATTATAGGGGACAAGCATTTACGTTATTTTAAATACATCAGACTGTGAATACTCAAGAAACGCATATAGCGTATTAATTCCGTTTGTTTTTATGATGTAATAAGCACAAAGATTGATTCGCCAAGCTTTCGCACTCCACTGTGGGAGGCTTTTTCAAGGCAATGGTAGACATAAAATTGCAAGGAATTAGAACACTTTAAATACCCGAATTAGAATACGTGTTCTAATCCCTTGCATTTTTATGTCTACCATTGTCTTGAGAAAGCCTCCCAGTGGAGTGCAAAAGCTTGGCTAATCTTTGTGCTTATTACACCACAAAAATAAACAGATTGAATACGCTACATGCGTTTCTTGAGTATCAATCATCATATATTCCTGGTAATCGAATAGTGGCAAACCCGGCAATTTAAGGCTACTGAAAAGACATTTCGTAATACAATTGGCCGAAGAAGCGCACCATCGAAAGCTTCTTCTTCACATGGCATTACAGATCGTCAAAATCCCTTGCAGCCGTATGAAGCCGTACCCTCCATTAGGATTCTTATCCTAGCATACACCAGATAGGGTGGGAAGCTCAGTGCTGGGGGAAGAATACAAGTCATTGGGCCAGCAGCAGAAATTGGCTCAGACGACCATGGAAGATTTTGGGGTCCCATTCACGTATTCGTGCTAAGTTCAGGAAAGACCATGAAGAAACCCTACAACAGTCGCCTACTACGTGACACAAGGCTGGTAATTAGCCAGTTGGTAGTACCATCGAAAAGCTGTATTGAGATATCTTTAACTGATTTGGGGACAACGGGAAGCCCCATTAATCGATCGACATAAAGTAGGTCGAAGGATCTCTGAATATACAATCCAGGATGTAAAGAAGCTATCGCAGGCATCACAATCCAAATAATTACGACCAGGCTCTCCCAAGAGATTAACACATCGCATTCCAGGTGTTAAGGAGCTCTCAAAGAAGCAAACCTGCGCTCTTATCGTGTGTCGGTTTCAGTTTCTTCCGATTTAAAAGGCAGAACGGTTTTTGAGTGCGACTTCACGCTTCGTGAGGTTTGGATTCATTTATACGAACTCGCAGAACACATGTCCACATGCACAAGAAAATTCAAGTGCAATATAGGCAGAAGCGGAGATAATTGGTTCACGGTGTGCAGACTATGTAGACGAATTATTAGCTGTATTCGTTTTTGAGCGCACTATAACCACAGAAGTTTACCTCAAAATTTACAGTAAATTTGTAAATTAAATGGCAAATGGTGAATTAACTGCTGGATATTTTCAACAAGACGGTGCAACGAGTCGACTGAAAACTTAAGGGTAATTGAAAGAATTTGGGATACCGAAAACTCTCCGGCCGGGCAAAATATGTTAATGTCCCCAGAAAAAGATTATTTCACGCACGTCGGTGTAATACCTCAAATGAATGAAGAACAAAAAATAACGAAGAAGAGAAATAAAAAGAAACAATTTCGTTTTAAAGGAAGTCATGTACAATCATGCAATGATCATTTTTGAACAATCACCTCGAGGTCCTCCTCCACTCCTCTCTCAAGTGAATTTCAGAGGACAGAAATTTTTCTTCTAAAGGAAACAAAAGTAGGTCACTCACTGTGTATAGTACGGTTAATTTTCCTGAATCCTGATGGAAGTGTGAAGTCGCAATTGGCATCTGGCTGCCCTCCCCGGGAATTTGCCACTTCACTTATCACAATGTATCAACTGAAACAAAGGCTGAGAGAGCAATTGATCTCTGCATACATATCCGCACATTTCCATTCATTCGATAAGTGAGGGCAAATTAAGGTCAGCCTGTCACCCAGTTATCTATGTACACCAGCTGGATGGACCAAAACTAGTATATTGATACGACCTTGTTCGCATATATGCATGCATGCCTAGTTCGCACACAATTCTTTTGACATATATTGAAATATGAACAATTTTCATATATTTCTTACGACAAACTGGGTCAGTCCCTTGCAGAATGGCTAAAGTTAACTCACCTCTTCTTTCCAACAAACATTTACATGAGACATGAGGCAGCCATATTTGTCCCACGCTCAAACAGAAGAAAACCTTTTGGTTTTTTTAAAACACCTTAATAGTTTTGATTCCTCTTTTTGTAAATTATTCACTTCATAACTTGCAAATACATGATTCAGGTTTTTAAATTTCTTCTGTACGAAGTAACAAGACAGTGCATGGAATAAAATTTCTAAATATTTTGATGCCGTCTTTGCACTAGTGAAAGATTAAATTAAAAGTTGTTTGTCGGAATTTAGCAGGCATTTCATTAAAAACAAGAATGCAGCTTTTTCTGTGACTTTTTTTGTTGTTGTTGATGTGGCAGGAGAGAGAGAGAGAGAGAGAGAGAGAGAGAGAGAGAGAGAGAGAGAGAGAGAGAGAGAGAGAGAGAGAGAGAGAGAGAGAGAGAGAGAGAGAGAGAGAGAGAGAGAGAGAGAGAGAGAGAGAGAGAGAGAGAGAGAGAGACGTATTTCATTCCATATTGACATTACACGAAAATTAACCATTCGTATATTTGTTCCCAACATTTACTTAAAAATATACAAAGTTCTTAAAGCCCTTGATCTCAGAGTGATTTACCAATAAATTAAAAGTTCACAGGTTTACTCTATAGCCTACAAGTCCCGAAAATCTCGGGCGAAAATCGTGTCCGAATAGTCCAACGGCAAATGTTTTGATGTGATCGTTAGGTATTTAATGTTCATAAATGTACCTTTTATATACTGTACCTTCAGCGCAGCAAAAGAATTCATGAATGAACGAATGTATGTCAGACATATAGATGCATGATTGACATGAAAGCAATAATACGAAGCCGGCTTTGACATCGGTTTGTCAAAAGGTAAAAATGGCTTATTTCTCATACAAGGGGCTTATTTTAGTTCATGTTCCCAGTGATACCCAAGGACATCAATCTAACCTTGGGAATTTACTGGTTTATCAGTTCAACGGTTAAGGTAATTAGTTGAACATAGGAATTCTTGTGGAAATTGACCAAACTTAGAGACAATGTAAATTTTCACACGGTAGGCACTGAAGGACTGCAATAAGCCATTTTATTTCTTAACTTGCAAGCCACACTAAATACTTTCTATTAACTGAAGGCAGTTTTCTCAACCGATCTATTTCATCACATATTTTCATATACAATAGTTTCCTTAAAACGGTGCGGACGAAAATATTTTGTCCTCGTTATTTTTTTTCATCGGTTTATCTTTTAAAAGAGGATGCGTCTGTCCTACCAAGAGAAGTGAAAGCTGAGTTTTGGATGCTTCCCTGCAGAGCACACTGCGACAAGCTGAAGCGTACGTTAAAGGAACATTGAACTGAACTAACGAGTTAAAACATTTCTTTTCGAGATAGAACAAAAAGGAAAAGGCTGAAACTTCAGAAGAGTCGGTACATTTTAATTAAACAATCTGTTGAATAGAAATGAAAAAATCTGTTAATTTTTTTAAGGTAATCTTGACATATATACAGTATATACTGTAAACTGTATGAAGAATATTGCCTGTTTTATTTTAAATGGCAATCTTAAAACTAAATAGGTCATTAAAATTTATTCTTTTTTACAATTTACTCGTTAAATCTTTGCATCCGCCGACCCAGCGGCGTAGTGGTCTATGCGTTGGGTTCGGATCATTCGTCTGAGATGTGGTCTGTGTTCGAATACCGGTGAGGCATGGATGTTGTGTTTGTCTTACGGCACTGGCTTTTTCCCTTCCCGGGAGCCAATGGCCCTAAGTTAGAGAAGGGGGACTGTTTATATCCCATGGAGTTGTCCAATGTGGTCTTTTAACCTCCAAACACAAAAAAGAAAAATCTTGGCATCCACAATTTAATAAGTTTCGTAGGAAGAAAACTTTCACAGGTTTAACATATCCTATTCACAGTGAAAAATGATATATTTAATGCGCAGTGAGTAAATATTTTTCGACCTATCAGTTCGTTTTTGTAGTTACATAAGAACTTTAATAGATGAAGGTAATCTGAACGTTTTGCCCCCTCTCGTCTGGAGGAATACTATTCCGTTTGCAACTGAACAAGACAGCATAGAGAAGATGGGTAAATCACTTATAATGCCATGGCAGTGGGTTCGGGGGATGGAGGTGAGGGGAAACGTGGTAAATATTTCTTCGTTTTGCTTGAAAAATGTTTTATAATCTATAAACTAGGTCTTAGTGACAAGACTATAATATAAATGATCTACGTATTCAGTATTAGTGGGAAAAAGGTTCACTTCTTAAGTAATACAGCGTGGGATCGAATAGGAGCAACTTCAAACATGTTCCTGGCATGGAAAAAGAACGATTTGCATTGAAATTTAAATGATGGAAACGTCGAGACTGACGGAGATAACGGTAGCAGTTATGAAGATAGAGAAATCATATATGCGAGAATGCACTCCTTATCGACTTGAAAATATGACTAAAGTTCAGACTGAATAATGGTATGTATAAAACGGCGATTCTGGAGGCGCCGAAACTGTGTTAGTGGATATCTCCTAAGAAACTATAACTGGAAGTAGGGCTGGATGTTTTGTCTGCATCAAATACATACCTTTGTACATACATGAATTGTTATTCTCTTCTTCTTGACATACTTTCAGTTTTCCATAAGACTGGCTTGAGACATGACATCTACCACTTAATAAAGCCAAAGTTTCGAAAGCATCTTACTGAACATAAAAGGACTGATAGAGGACTTCAGACATTGACAACTGTGCTTTGCTTGCTATGAGCAGATGTAGGAACAGCGAAATGTGCTCACTGAAGGCTGACCTTACTAGCCAAGCTAAGTCATGTCTCAGAGTTATATGATACCACCTTGCCACAGACAGTTCGCGCAGTTGTCGGCTAACAGATATCAAAGTAACTTTTGTAATCAGCTCCGATCTCCTAGACAAATCAGATCTCACGACAGATAGAGTGTTCGCAATTATTGTTTTTCCGAAAAACAAGTCACATCGGAACTTAAACAATGTAATCATGTCAGAAAGCTTCAGGAACAAATTGACGATCTTTCCTGATCAGCTGCTGCTGGGCATTTGCGTATCGCACTCGCGAAGGAAGTATTTCTTCCGGACGTCTGCGCCTTTCTCCAGAAATGGAGTCTCCGCCAACAGACTGAGTCTAGCCTTCTACAGCATCTACATCTGCACCTCTGTCTGTTGTTTACACTTCAGTGCTGATGTTGCTACCCTCAACAAGTGTTTATGTCTCAGCTCTAACTGACATAGAACTACCTTCCAGAATCTTCATGCCTGAGTACAATCTTCATCAGCTCCGTCTGTCCTTACATACATACATATCATTAAGCTGTTCTCTGAGATTCAGATGTTAGCTCCAAAAATAAATACAAACTTCCAGATATTTTTACTTATTGTTGTCGTATCAAACTTCGCCATTTACAGCGATCTTGACATAAAACTCGTGCTTCACTAATATCCATTACACGCCGTACACAAGATATTTTATACTTCATACTCATAATCTTTTTCTCATGCAGAGACTCCTGAATCTGATCCACCCGTGTCTTCCTTGGCCTTCCTCTGCCTTTCCTTCCTGCCACTTGGGCTGAAAATATTTTCTTAGTAAGCATTTCATCACTCATTCTTTCAACATGGCCAAACCCCCGAAGCATATTGGTCTCCACCTTGCTAACAACATTTTGCTTCACATCACACAACTGCAATACATCTTCATTCCTCACACAATCAGATCGTGTCTTGCCACAAACCCCACGTAAGTAACGCATTTCTCCAGCACACAAACGACTCCTATGTTTCTTCTGCAGTACCCAGGTTTCACTGCCATACATCAGAGTAGGAACAATTACACTTTCAAACACAGCCATGCGGGACTCTCTAGAGAACCCATCATTCCTGTGAAAACCTCCCAGAGCAGCTATGACTTTCAAAGAAGAATTCACTCGCCTACTGATTTCATCATCCAACTTGTTCTCTCTGTCAAACATGCTTCCTAAATACACAAACTCACTCACCTGGTCAATCACAGTGCCATTTATACTTACATTACATTCAGTGCTACCCGTTCCTCTCTCAAACACCATAACTTTGGTTTTTCCCTTATTTATACTCAGTTTGAATTTCATGCAAACTTCGTGCATCCGAGTCAACATACTCTGCAACTCACTTTTGCTCTCTGCCAACAAGACAGTGTCATCAGCATACAGCAATCTGCACACACGGATATCACCAAGACATAAACCACTATTATCTATTTTGGCATCATGCATGAATCCATAAATATATTAAACAGCCATGGTGACATTACACAACCGTGTCTAACCCCTGCACCAATGGAAAACCATTTTGATAAAACACCATTCACTCGTACACAAGCTCTACTACCAGCATACATGGCTTTTACACTATTAAGTAGATTCCCAGTAACACCACATTCATTCAATACCTTCCACAAAAGTGTCCTATTCACTCGGTCGTAAGCTTTCTCTAAATCTATGAAGGCAGTAAAAACTTTATTCCCAACAGCCAGATACTTTTCAGCATTAGATACTACAGGAGAATACCGACCGTCAAATAATACACCATAAAAACTACGAAAAGAGTGCTGTGGTGACCTCATCAACGAAATTAATCCAGTCCTTTGAAACCTGTAACACCACAGCACAACCTCTGCCACGGACAATAAGTGTAGCTGCATCTAGGGTCAGTCGTGAAATTTTGTTCCATGTGAACTGCTTCTCCCCAGATGGATTACATTCCCAACTTGTGCAACACGTAACTTCGTGTTTTGTGTTTCTTCTAGGCGTACGTTAAACGTCTAATCGTTTTGTTCTTTATTTACGACCTTTGCCTGTACAATTTACTGCCGGCATCTTGAAAGCTCTGAATTGTGGGAAGACTCACCACACAGAAGAACGTACGCGTATATTTGGTAAATTCCTACTTTTAATTTAGATTGTTTATACTCACATCAGGAACACTTCTTCTTATGCCGAGGCTTCGGTGTCGCAGTTTGGTAGGATCGTTTTTCCTTCTCCACTCAAACACCTTTCGTCGCCTCGCCTCGTGTAGCCTCACTTTTTATATCTTTTCCTTCATTCATTCTCTAAATGGTTCCTCCACCTCATCTAAGATCTTGTTCTACTCCATCTTTTTGGTGTGTTCATATTCAAAATGATATGTCCTACGCCTTTTAGCCTTTTTCGATACATTTCAGCATAAGAGCAGAACTGTTTCTTGGGAACCCATTGAAACTTACGAAGAAAAACTGTTGCTCTTATTCTATCATTACCAATTCTCTTTACAGGAACACTTACAAATACTAAGTCAGAGCAAACGGGATGTAAGCGTGGAAGGGAAGGGGGATGATTGGGATATTGAAAATGTGCGTGTATTGCAGGTATAAAGTTTTTGATGAATTTATTTCGGTCAAATAGGAGTAAAGCATATTAAGGAGAAATTTCATGGGAAAAGTTATGGCTTTAGAAATGATCTCTGTAAAATGGCTGTCACCTCTTTGAGATTCGCGCGTCTGGGGTTTATATATGTATATTCCTAGATATTACAAATAATACACTGCTGTCGTTCTGCTCCCAGCTTTACTACCGACTTTTCCTTGCCTTTAATCTTGCATTTATTTGTTTCTTTTATTGTGCAAATGTTTGAACAATGTCCGTGAAAAATCTTTTGTTTTTTTAATTATATTTGCAAAAGTGCAAATTACAAACATTCGGCATATGTTCGGTTCAGTTAACAGTAAAACCGGATTTTTCGGTCTTTCAGATTTGAGTTTAAAAACATTTACTGAACAAAACGATTCGACCAAGTTGTTAAAATTCAAGGAACACCACTGGAAAGGAGAAAGAGAGAGAGAGTGAGAGTGAGAGAGAGAGAGTGAGAGAGAGAGAGAGAGAGAGAGAGAGAGAGAGAGAGAGAGAGAGAGAGAGAGAGAGAGAGAGAGAGAGAGAGAGAGAGAAAGAGACAGACAGGCAGACAGACAGACAGAGATACAGAAAGAGAGCGACAAAAACAGAGAGAGAGAGAGAGATCGTGTTATTTATAATTTTGTGCCTCAAAGAAAAAAGACACGATTGATTCCACTCCACGAACAACCAGCGATCCAGCTGCCTATGTGCAAATCGTTGATTTACTTACAAGAGTGGTTAATATGAACTTGCATCATATGATAGAATGTCCCTCTCTTTTCTAGTAAGACACGGGCTGGGAAATTTTGGGTAATTGAAATCACAAATGGAACATTTCGGAACTGGAGAAGTTTTTCGATTTAGAAACGTTCATATTCCAAGCAATTCATCTGTTGCTATCATACTAATGGAAAACATGCGGAAGATATTTCTCCTGTATGTTTCGAAAGTTCAGAACGAAAGTAGCTCTTCCAGGAGATGCCCACATGAGCTTGAGGAGGTGTTAATCTTGCTCTGTAGTATTATATACAGTGTTAAAACTTCAAAGAAACAGAGATATCATATGTAGAGACAACAATATCACATTCTTTCTTCAGCTATGCATTGTGTTGCGTTTCCTAGTGAAAAGAAATCAACCATAAGTAAAAACTGGGACATCATCCCAATTTTTCTGATCATCCCTAAGAAAAACGGTCACCGTTACCTCTATTCTATCTAAAAGTATTTTTTCTGATAAAGTTTCTAGAGACAGGGTTTCTACGAAAAAATAGATTTAAAAGTTTACACAATCTAGTAAAAACACTGGCCACCCAAAAAAACTGAAAAGCATATGGAAAATATTTATCTTTTTACATTTAACCGTTCAAAAAAGAATTTTTGAGTCAGTGAAGTCGTGAGAAACACAAATATACATTTGCTGTACTTAGATGAAATATCGGGCACTAGGAAAAGCTGAAAACTATACGGAAAATCGTTAATTTACTTACTTCCAGCTGGTCCAAACAAAACTTTTCCAGCCCTTTTCATACAATCAGAGGCGTCCTCCCCGCTGTCTCAGCTACCTTTGTATATGTTTGCAACATGGATTGATGACTTTAGCCAAGCATGGCACTTGTCCCAGTTATGGAAAATCAAGGAAAAAATAGAAACAGAGATATGGCGAGAAATGCATGTCGGCATTTACACTACCGTGCAGGAAAACTCTGCCCCTAGAAAAGCCGGGAGAAAATGGAAATTTTGGTCATGCTTGAATCTGTCAGTTACAAAAGGATTTTTTTTCCCAATACGACTATTAGAAGTAAAAACAGCCCAGAGAAACTGATGCACACACACACACACACACACACAGCGTGATAACATAACCTGTCATTTTTGAGCGCAAACGTGTGTGCCAAAAAAAGACGTATTTATGATATCGCTTTGTTTGAATGCCATACCGTCTTTCTGTAAAGATATAATCTTTACTTCCTTTGGTCGAATTGGGAAAATTCTTATTTTCATCCGAAAAAAATATGCATGAATAGGATCCGCGTCACATATTTTCATCTTGCCTGGGGAAAGATGTGACAATAATATAATTTGTTTTGGTATCTCTCCCACCAGAAGACCGACAACAAAATCTTCAGCACATTTCATAGTTGGAATCATTCTTAAGGTTTCCCAGTGTTCTTAGATTCTCCAGGTTCAAAGCTCCCTGGTACGTAACTGAATGTTTAAATCAGTCAAGGTTCTTCTGTCCCTAGGAAACGAATATTTAAAATTACTTTTAGGTCAGGCAGATGAAGGTCTGGCTAAGATATTTTTTTATAGTATCCATGTTGCTTTATTATACAATTTTCCATTATATACCCTGTTTTTGTCGCGAAATTACCTCTTCCAACAGAGCATCAGATGAAAGCAAAGGTGATGGAAAATTTCTATGTACCTCTCAGTTTTTCTTCGAGCCTGCTATTCCCGTGAGATACTGCAAATAAAAATGTTTAACTGTTACTCTGTTCTTTATAGAAGGAGTATAAATTTTTTTTGCAGATATGATACAGCTCAAGATGATTAAGACTCTTCAGTTTTCATAATACACGTTTTCTTTTCCCGCTAGCACTACGACATGGAAAAAATGAAAGAGCACATGTCAATATCTGTCTGTGGGTATGATGTCTCTGTTCTCGACGTTCTAAGGGTTATGTAATCTTATAAATGATACCTAATTCAAGTATTCTTTGCCAAAATATCTGCTCGCTGTGCTTGGGTTTGCTTTTTTTCATGATCGTAAGATAAATTGGTATGCATGGTTTACGTTTCGAAGAATTAATCTCAGCTTCCACAAATCTCTTTTTGAAAAAACTTTCAGCACCAGTTAGTACTAAAAATATTCACAAAATGAAATAAGCTGAGCTAAAATTTGTACTTATTTTCACGAAGAAAAAAATGGTGTTAGGGGAAGACAGTATAGTAAACAAGAAAAGCTACTGAATTGTCCACATAGTCGATTTGTACTGAATAAGTACTGTACAAAAGAATTTTAATCAAACGTGAGATAGTGTCTCTCGCTGGGTGATTGAATTGCAGGTATTAAGGCGTGCTTCTAGATGTAGGTTCGATTCCCCATTAGGACTTGTGCACTATAGCTCTGGCTGTCGCCCTTCCTTGTAACCAGCGCTCCTAAGTTAAAGATGCCAACCTCTTCTAGCAATAGATACTTATGAATGTCATTAAATTACAGAAATAAGACACAGAAAGATTAAATTTGGTTCCCTTCTTTCTTGGAAAAAAAAAGCAATCTGATTCGATCTGAGTATTATCCCAACATATAACAGGTATTCATTAGAACGAAGTTTGCGACCAACGTGTTCAATGAAATGCACCGATTATCAAAAAGGCAGCTTGGATTAACTCATGCATATCAGCTGATCTTTCATGTTGTTTTATTATCTCCTGCAGTTGTTTAGTGTTTAATGAGGACCCGCAAAAAAAAAAAAAAACCTCTGTAGTTTTCATCTACGTCTCCAAAAAAGGGAACCATTTGACTAACACACCATCGTTCTCTTTTTCTGGATACGGACCGAGGTCTTAGTGAATTCTGAGCACATGACTTCACTGATAACTTTAATCCATCTAACGTATTGAATTTGGTTCTTTTGTTCGACATAATTTTGAATCAGATTTTCAGAAAAATATATAGTCACTGTGTTTACTTTCACTCGTCTAAACAGCCATTAATTTTGAAAGCCTTGCTCCTCAAAAAATCTCTCATTTTACCAGTCTAATTCGTTATATGGAGTGGTGTTGGCATGGTCACTCTGAGTTGCATACGTGAAGGAACACCATTACAGTCTTTATTTTCCGGCCTGTTGTTTGCCACCTCTTTGTTGTTCAATCAATAAATTAACCAATTTTAAAATCTAAAGAGGAATCAAAGTGATATTTTTTTACCTAATTTCAAAGCGGGCATAAAAACACGCATTTGGCCTGGGTTGTCCCTAGCAATTAAAGCGTTTGCTATGAAACTAATATAAAAATGTTGCAAAATTGAAAGTTGGAATAAGGGGGAAAAGAAGCGTGCAACGCTGTAGTTATCTACTGTATTAAAAAATTCGGCTGCTCAAGAAAACTTCCCAAAATTTAAACTAAAATTTTTGCCATTATTTTTTTCAAAATGAGTTTTTTAGACATCGTCTATGTCAGCCATTAAGATTTTCTTAGACATTTTCAGTAACTTCGAAGGCATTTATTTGCGAAAGCCGTATTCCATTCTAATTTCAAATGTATTCGTCATCATAATGAAACATTTCTGCAGATCTCAGTTTGTGTTTACGAATAAGTGTAAATTTTTAATATAAAATAACTCTCCGATGACGAGGAATGAATATATACCGAAACAAATGCTGTCTTAGGCACGATATAAAAAACTTTAATTTAAACTATGTACAAAGTTTAAACTTGTACATATTTTAAATTAAGTTTTAACTTTGTACATATTTAAATTAAAGTTTTTTTATATCGTGCCTAAGACAGCATTTGTTTTTATTACTTCGTACGACTTCGTTCTTTGGTTTGGACGAGCAATGAACTTGAGAGAAATAAATCATCTTGGCTGTAAAGCGAATAAATCTATAAATGCAAATGATTTAGAGAAGCAAGATGAAGGAAAGGTTAATTAAAGCAAGACGAAGCAAAGGTTAATTAATCACTTACTTCGTAGTGCCCATTCTTCTTTTGCAATGGCTGCCGTGAGGAAAGAAGAAACATTCGCCCGACATTCGTCGGAGGAATTTTCTCCTTTAAGTTGATTGAGAGTCTCCCGTAAGAGGCGAAAAGAGGGATAGCTCAATGGAGCGAAGGGATCATCAGCATCCAGAGATGCTTCGACCGGCGACGCGACCGTGAGATGCGGCCAGATGAGCAGGAGAATCATTTGGAAGATGACCATCAACCAGCTGTGGACTTGACCCATCTTGTAGCCTCGTTCCCTGTGCTCTTCAAGATCGCGCTCAATGCTCTCGAGTGGATGTATGTATGCCACGAGAGCTGGCGGAGTTTTTGCTGTTTCTACCTGTGGTAGCAACTTTTCTAGATGGTCTCATGGGTCACTTATGGTCCTTCCAAAGTTGAACAGGGGAGGGGTGGAGCCGCACATCACGTGCCCTTCGCAAGCGTCGGTGGTTGGCGGGAAGGCAGGTGACATTTTCGATCCGCGAGTGTTTGTGTGCTTCAAGTGAGCGCACGAGAAAAACCATCGTGGGCGCACGCCGTTTCTTCCCAACACGTGAGCTTCCATTCGTCGGTTGCTTGTCACGCTTTTGCGTTATTTCTTGTTTTCTGTTTCTTCACAGGTTTTGCGCATCCGACTGTGACCAAAAGTAGGATATTCGGTGTCTACATTTCGCTTTCTCTTCTTTCTTCTTTTAATTCTTTCTCACTTGCTCGTGATGCTTTATTGTCTAGTGCACCATTCTGTGATTCAAAAAAATGAAACATATTTTCACAATTCCAAATATTTCGCTGATATAAGACATATAAGAAACAGGCAAAATTTATTTGTAGTTTCCAAAACTGAAATAAATAATTAAAAACTGCATCCTTACAATAAAACAGAAAGGAAAGCAGTATGATCACGTTAATTCATGATCGCATATTTATATGTATATTGGACCCCAAACTGCTTTATAATTGTTTTTCCTTATTTATTCAATGTGAAACTTCAAAATTGAACAATGCCGTGGTGTTATTTCGATCGGATTTCATGGAACTGTTAGTTGCAGTCTCAACGGCTTGCTTGAAATAAATTGTTTTTAAAGAAATGTTTTAACATATTACTTAAGTCTAGAATTCTAGAATAGCTTAGAAAAGTAAGCGTGGACCTTTAATTAGAGCAATGAACCATAAAGTTACCGGTTATGAACTTTCATTTAAAAAATTCCAGGAAATTCACACTCTTCAAATTATCTACTCGGGAGGAGGGGGTAGTTCTTTTTCCCGAAAAGTTCGGCAAGTCCGAAATGGTATTATAAAAAAGTGTTGTTTTTAAAAAAAATGTTGTGACGTGCCTGCACTGCAGGATGCACACGAGATAAAGGCAGATAGCAGTGAGAGCACATGTCCGCAGCTCAGTTGGGAGAGCGGCTTACTCCGGAGTAAGGGGACCTGGTTTGGACAAACTTGTACGTTATAATGTCTTCCAGTTCCTGAAACAAAACCGTATTGTTACTCTTCTTGTAAATTTTCGAGTAGTATGTAAATTTTTCTGCAGGAGTGCTGAAAATTTGGAAATGCACACTTTTGAATTAATTAAGGTTAATTTTAACGCTTTAGAGTTTTACATAGTTTATAAACTTTTCTCGTGGAATGCTGAAATTTGTAAAAATGCAAAACTGTGAATTAGATTTATAAACTATCATGGTTTGGGGGAGGGACGAAGATTTGGCATTTTCCAACGGTTTGCTGTGCTATCGAAATAATTTATTTCTACCGAGAACTAAAATGTAACTGATAACAACATAGGTTTAGTCAAATAATGCGATATCAATCCATCACAGATGGATGGAACGTAATGTTATGAATAGCCCATATGGCAAACAGAAAATGATATTCTAAAATATACATATGCCAAGAATATTTGGCACTTTTGGGCAAGCCTCTGTTTGTAATCAAACACCATGGGGTTAGTATTAAAACAAACATTTACAATAATAAAGCACTAACTTAATACAGAACAGGTACTACCGTTACGTTTGTTAAAGATTCTCATAGAGATAGTGGGATCACCACTCGCCAGGGAAAATTCACATCATTCAATCACATGACCCACCAAATTCACATCATACAATCACATAACCCACCAAATTTAGTATAAGATTTCCAGGTGGTCCAACACAACGAAAGAATTTTCACTAAAAACTCATCCAGGAGCATACAAGAATAAGTATTAAGATAAGAAAGACAGCATATAATATAACTCATAATGCAAACAATAAAATTGAAATTTCCATTTCTAACGCACAAAATGATGGCCAATCAAATGAAGGCACAGCTTTGAACGTAGTAAAGATATATACGAGGGAGAATCAAAAAGTATGCCGCCCCGGTGGCGCAGTGGTCTAAGGCGCTGGCCTCTGATCGTTCGTCCGTAAGGGGTCCGGGTTCGAATCCCGGTCAGGCATGGATGTTGTGTTTGTATTACGGCACTGGCTCTCTCCCTTCCCTGGAACCAGTGACCCTAAATTAGGGACGGGCGACTGCTTATAGCCCATTGAGTTGCTCACGGTGGTCGTTAAACCTCCAATCAAAAAAAAAAAAAAAAATCAAAAAGTATGGGCAACATACCGTTTAATACCGGAAACAGTGAGAAAATGAACATACCAGTTATCTCACTTCTCCACGTAGTCCCCTCTGCCGGTTGATGAACTTCTTGTATCGTTCCACTAGCTTCTTCATTCCTTGGGAGGAAAAGTTTTTCGGCTGCCCCCGAATCTAGGTCTGCACCGCTTCCTTAATCTCATCATCAGAGGTGAACCTTCTTCCACCTCTCTAAGTGGACCGAAGATGTGATAATCGCATGGCGTTAGATCAGGGATGTAAGGGGATGTGGAAGACGTTCAAACCACAGGTGTTGCATTGCCTCAACGACCGCTACATGGGGGCCATCATAGTCATAGTACATCAAAAATGTTTTTGATAGCATTCGTCTTCTTTTGCTGCGAATTGGATATCTCAGCTTCTCTCTAATCATAGCACAGAACGTCTGCGTTCTTCAAAATGTGCCAGAATATGATCCTTCATATATCCCAAAAGATGATAAGCATGATTTTCTTGGTGGAAGACTGTCGTTTGAATTTCTTTTTTACTGGAGAAGACGGGTGTTCCTACTGCATGCTGTGTCTCTTGCTTTCCTGTTCATAGTGATGAATCCATGTCTCGTCGCCGGTGACAACCCGCTCCAAAACACTCGAGGAATTGGGTAGCAACCTCCATGCGCTGTTGCTTATGCAGATTAATAAACTGTTTGGATACCCATGCTGCGCAAACTTTACGGCGTCCCAAGTCATCATACCCTATGGAATGTGCGGATCCGTAGCTGATATCTAAATGTTCGGCGACCGTGGACAACGTGATCTGTCGGTGTTTTCTGATCATGCCATTCGCTCTGTCCATTTGGGCTTGTGTACGCGATTCTGATGACCAACAAGATCGAACTTCGTAAGTTAAACTTGTTCCTTCCGCTTTAAACCTTTCTACCTTTTCATAGGGTAGAAAGGTTTAACGCGGGAGGAACAAGTACTGAGCCGATATTCTTCGGGGAATTTCAGCAGATTTCACTCCCTCTACCGAAAGAAATCTCACTACGGCGCGTTGTGCAAAAATGGTGCAATCTCGCAGCGGAGTGCCCACGTTTACTTGACCTTGACTTCAACTGGACTACCGACAGAGCTTTTCGAACTACCGATAAGCCATTGTGAACGTGTTGTATTGCGTCAGTTTCTGTCCGTTGAGGTTTCCGCGTAATTTCCAAATTGCCTTTACGTTTTTTTATTTACCTATGTATACGTATTATCATCATCATTGTCAGCCATAATCAATCCACTGCAGGATGAAGATTTTTTCTACAACGGACATTTAAGCCAGTCTTCTCCAGGTCACTATGGCACGCTTTCTAATTTCATCCACCCATCTACCATGTGGTCTGGTATTTCGTTAGTATACTTATATAGTTATCCGACGTGGCATATCGATTCAGTGAGATGCCGGAAGCAGTATGGGAGGTATAGCCAACCAAGCAGTGTGTAATGCGGCCTTCAATGAAGGTATGAAGGTGATTGCTGTATCCAGACGCCTGATATGATCGACTGTGTGATGTACTACAGAGATGAAAACATGTGTGAATCTGCAGGGAGATATTCTGTACTCGTAGCTCAGTTGAGAGAGCGACTTACTCCGGAGTGAGGCGACACAAATTCGATGGCCTTCGCGGACAAACGCGTGTTTTCACATTGGCACCCGATTGTGGAAAATGGATCCACTGGCCGTTGGGTTCTTCGGAAAATGTGTGATGTTTGTTCCACACATTGTTTGGAATTCATGGAAAATTCCTGCTTCGCTTCAAGAAAAAAAAATTTAGATTGAGATGATGTGACGTACTACATGCGTGAAGACGACAAATCTGCATCGAGACATTCTGTCCGCGTAGTTTAGTTGGGAGAGCGTCTTACTCCGGAGTGAGAGGACACAGACAAACTTGTGTTTTCACAACTGCATCCTATTGTTCGTGCCAAATACGTACACGACCATCCACAGAGTGGAGTAAAAAAGGCGACTCGTCAGACCAGCACACTTTTTTCCAGTCACCTGACGTCCAACTTTCATTATCTTTGCACCAAGCGAGTCTTTTGAGGCAATGAACTTTGTTAAGGAGAGGATGTCGTCGGGGTTGTCAACTGTTATAACCCATACGTGCGAGCGTGCGACGCATTGTCATGACAGATACTGTTCCGGGTTGACTTCTGTTGTATTGGGTAGTCAACTGTTCCACAGTGGCGCTCACTTTTCACATCAACCTTCCACTGTCCTGTGCAGTGTTGCCTCGGGGTCGTTGTTTGACCATTTTCATGCCAATCCTGATGTACTTTAACTATGGAGGCTCGTGAAAAAACCGCTAGTTGAGCCGTTTGGAAAATAGAAGCACCCACTCTCCCACAATCTTTCCTTTCTCAAAGTCTGATAAATCCTTCCATGAACCCATCACGCTCCGAATTTTACTACCTATTGCTTCACTTACACTTTATATATTTTACGTCGGTCGACTAATCGCGCTTTTTCGGAAATCACGCGGTGAACGGGAGACATCCACTTTTGATAGGGTATTCATAACTCAGTGACCACTCGGTGCATATGATGAGAAAAGTAAAAAGATTTTGTTTCAGTAAATTAAGAAAAAATGCTAGAACATAATGAGCTTTCAAACCAGTAGTTCCAGTTCTTAAGAAAATAATTAAGAAAGCTGAAATTTATACTAATTAATAAAAAAAACTGTTTTCTTTGAAGGCACGAGACTAGGAAATTCAAATTGGCCAAATAATAAAGAAAGGAAAATCTGAAATAGGGGAATCAGTGCATACAGTTTCTTAAAGAGCAGAGCTCATGCGCTGTTCTAAAACAAAATCTTTTTACTTATCTCGTTGTTTTCTTGAAATTTCCACTATCTGCAGCATTCATTTGCACATCTAGGTTTTCCAGTTGATTGGGTTTATTTTGGCTTTCTTTTTTTCTAGGTTTGTTTTACTTCGATATATGTACATACAATTATTCTAACATATTAATCAAAATATGGTTTAAGATATTTAAAATTGAAAACACAAATTAAAATGAACATTTTCGATACATTTGACCATCTGATAATGAACGATATAGTTATCACCTTCATACACATGTAGTTTTTCCAGTTAATTCTGAGTTTCCTTAATTGCGTATCGTTTAATTGATCCCATGGGCCAAATGACTTCCTTTCTATGGTAGATCAGTCTTGTGGTATCCCTTGGCTTTAACGTCATTAACAATAGGTTGATATCCATCTCATCGTGATAAGCTCTATAGCTTATACAGTAGTATATGCACCCAATAGACAAAACGAATAGCGTGAATAACAGCCTACAGGTCAAGGCATGGACTCCACCAGATGCCAGAGGGTTTCAGAAGATAATGTTAGCCATGTCTGTTGCAGCGTTGTGCACAACTCCGCCCGAGACGTTGGTCCAGGATCCATGGATCTGATGTTTCGCCCCACGGCATCGCAAGACAACTCCCTCAGGGTTTAAATCCGGATATATCTGAGGCCAATGAATGGTTCCAGACACAGATGAGTGTTTCTCGATCTATGCCTGGGTGGTTGCTGTCCGGTTAGCCGGCGGATTATTCTTCTGAAACAGACTATCGGCCGCAGGATGCGCGAAGTCCATGAAAGCAGATGATAAACTGCTTTCATGGCGTTGCCACCACATCCTGGTAGCGCGCAGCGGTTCAGGATCTCTCCAGACATACTAAAGAACATAATGTATCCCATAAGAAGGCTCCCTAAACTATCACAGACCCACCACCGCCTTGAACAGAGCCAACCTGGCACAACGGGGCCATGGGGTCATGCTGTCGACGCCACACCTGCACCCTCCCGTCAGCTTGGTACAGCCACAAACGGTATTCGTCTGACCACACGACGCGGTGCCACCATGGAGAGGTCCAGTTTTGATGTTCCCGGAACAAGGCGATCACGAGCAGTCTGCAGTGGCACACGTGTAGGACGTCGGCTCCCGTAGCCGCCATGCCGTTGGCTCGCTGATGCTTCTTGGTGCGCCGACATTTAACCAGGAAATGATTTGCGTCGCCGTTGCCAAGCTGTCCGTCTGTACGAGCCTGGATAGTCTACGTCACCTCTGGTTATCAATGATGTATGGTCGGCCACCACTTGCTCTCTGGACACTGGTACTTCCGTCGATGGTATTCTCGAGGTATACATCATTGATACGGTTGTCCTCGGGAAACCTAGGGTTCTTACCTCTTGGGCGATAGAATTAACCATCTATCTTGAGATGACAATGCGTCTACGATCACAGTCGCTCAGATGACCACGTTTACCCATGTTTGTTGACTAAGATACACTGTTTGGAAGCTCTGCTGTCAGCCTACTTATTGCATGCACTCGGTTTGGTCCTGTTCCACTCTGCGTGGGGGATGCCCGCATGTCAACTACCCATCACCCCTATCTCTAATGTTTTGTCTCCTTTATCTGTTCGGTTATAAGGAAGTTCACATATATCGAATAGTAATAGCTCTCCCTTCAGCTTCGTTATATGCTGGTTCTACTGCAATAAGAAGAACTTCGTCTACACTGAGCTCATTCAAGCATGGTTTGTCGGTGGACCAGAGACGTACAATTGCGTGCCCTGATATATATGACATACCACTGAGGTGACGTGACGCATGAATCAAAACGTGAAGTTTCAGTGATAAGCCTTGTCGGTGTAGTTCAATTGGCAGAACAGTCGCGCCCGCAGTAGGAAGATGTGATTCCGAATTCCACTACCGGCAGGAAAGGGCTTATCTTCACAGAGCAACTTCTGTTTCTCTGTTTAATTAGTGACTCCATGGAACCCATCACAATACACTGGTGGACAAAAGTTAAGTTACAAATATAAAAGTTGTCATACGGTCATTCCATGTCAAATCATCCAATTTTTTTGCAAAATGTCACCCACCGACTTGGATTTGAATGAAACTCAGCTGGTAGGTCAACCTAGTAAAGTTATGAAAAAGTCCCAAGTTTTAACCCCATAGTTTCCAGTATACAGTGTTCCAAAACTTAGCTGAGCACTCGTTTCGGCAGCAGTCCATTGTTTTACAAAACTTGCTGTAACTGCTACTATAGTAGATTCCGGAGGACAAATCTTGAGGAGTTCATGGCAAAGAGCATAGGCGTCAACTTTGTGAGTTCGAGATACTTTTTGAACATCCAATGATTTTACTGTGGGTTCCTGAAATCCCTCATATTTTTGCGCTTATTTCGTGGGGGAAATACACGTACGCGTATATGCATAAATCTTGTTTTTCGTTATCAATTCTTCAAGTTTTATTTTATTATTCATTCCCCGTTTACTACCTATATACTGTATATATGTAATATGTTTATAGAAATTTACCCCTCAGACTGTTTATTGTGCTTCAAAAAAGATAAAGTGTTTGTTCGCACTAGTTAAATTTGACGCAACAGACAATACCTCAAGTACCGTTGTTTAAGGGCATTTAAAACTGCCTCTTTTACAAATAAAAGAAAATTCTTTAATTTGTCTGGGTTCATACAAAATACAAAAGTCTGGCTCTGCATACGGACACGGAAACCTATTAGAGGTCATAGTGATAACGGTTGTACAGTCAGTTGACCGACCCTACCTTTGGACAGTCGGGGACCGAGGCGGTTAGAAGAGAGGAGATCCGATGGTGAAGCCAAATCTTATCATCTGGTTTCTTGCGCCCTCTGGGTGGGAAGGGTTCAGTGACGTGACGTCACTTCCTGAAGTCCTGTGCTGGAGCACAGGTTGATAGCGACCGTCTCTTACTCTCTGCAGAATTCCATGGAGGTCAACGATACTCCCACAGCTTTAGCAAGGCCGTGGTTGGCCGTGACCTGGTTGGCTGATGCGCAAATGCACTTCCGCTCTACGAAGCATAATTTTGTTTGCATGGGCGTTTTTTTTTTCCTGACTGTACATGCTACACAAGTGCCTGTAAAACATCTTCAAAGCCAACGATTTCCCCATAGAAAAGTACAGAAGCAGCTCAAGTTGATCATACTGGGCATTACACAGCTGATACGAAGTGAAGCCCACGGAAAACGTAGGGCGTGCGGCTGATGCCATGTCCTCTCCCTTCTAACCTCCTATTTTAACTCAGAAATCATTTGAAGAAAAAAATTTGTTGGAATTTTTAAAATTGGTGAAAGCACCTAAAAATAAATTTAACATGTTTATGTTACTTTTATAAAGACAATTGTGTTGGAAATTCACACAGTATCTGTGTATTCCATGTAATAATGTCGCTCCCACAAAATCAAAATAAATGAAATAAATAATTATCTAGGAAAAAAATTGTGTAATTAAACATAATTTGCTTAATTTTAGTACTTCAGGCGTCTTATTTTGCAAGATAATCTGACTGAAGGAAATTCAAATTAGACTTAAATCCTTTGAAAAATGCATGGGTAATTCGATTAAAAATTTCTAGAATCACCAATAATTTTTCAAGTAGGTGCTTATGGCAAAGAGTTCACAGATCTTAAAACCATTTCAGTTTTAATGTAAATGCTAGATAAATAAGCGCTATCTAGTGATGAAATGAAAAAGTACCATAAAATTTAGCTATTTTATATCAAGCACTGTACGGTATTGCTCTAGCATGATGGAACTGATTTTTTTATGCTGATCCTTGATATATCCTGTGACTTATTCAGGGGAAAAAATGGAGGGTATTAGCGTACTTTCACAGATAAGTGAAATTATTTGAAATGCATGTGGGGGTTACCTCGGACACTTAAGCCATTTTTTTTTATTCTGATCCACATACTGGGATATTCAGGAGGCTAGCATGTAAGTTTACCTAATAATCCTATGTCTCAGCATTTTATCTCTCCCACATTAGGCTTAACAACTGTCTTATCAGCAAAATTTTAAGCTTCCGTGTGTGTGAGACTTGGCATCAATTGAATAAATGTGTTGAATATGTCGACAGTTCTTGTTCTGAACATTAAAAGCAATTATTTTACGAATGATTAAAAAAAACTAAGAATTAATATTTATATATCATCATCATCATCATTGTCAACCATTATCAATCCACTGCTGGACGAAGGTCTCCCCAAGTTTCCTCCACAACGGTCTGTCTTGTGCCAGTCTCCTCCATGTCACCCCTGCATACTTTCGAATTTCATCCACCCATCTTCCATGTGGTCTTCTTCTGGGTCTTTTCCTGTCCCTTGGAATCCAATCTAAAATTTCGGCTGTCCATCGATGATCTGTCCTTCTGGCAGTATGTCCAGCCCATTGCCATTTCAGGGATTTAACTCTGATCATGATGTCTTCCACTCTTGTCATTTTTCGGATCCACAAGTTCCTCTTCTTATCTCTCCTGGTTACACCAAGTATGCACCTCTCCATTATTCTTTGAGTTGTCTGCAGCCTTTGTATGTCTCTTTTAGTTAAGGTCCACGTCTCTGCACCATACGTAAGCACTGGAAGGATGCATTGATCAAACACTTTTCTTTTAAGACATAATGGCATGTTGCTCTTGAAAATTATGCTGTTTCTTCCAAAAGCTCTCCAGGCAAGTTTTGTACGCCGATTAATTTCTTCATCAATGTGACCCTCACTTGATATCTGCTGTCCAAGATAAACGTACGTGTCTGTTATCTCCAGCTTTTCTCCATCAATCGATAAATCTTCATTTCTTGTAAAAGCATTGAACATCACTTTTGTCTTCTGAAAGTTCATTTTTAATCCCACTTCTTTACTCTTGTCAGCAAGTTCCTGGATCATACTCTGCAGCTCTGATGGGCTAGTTGCAAAAATGACTACGTCATCCGCAAAACGAAGGTGGGTTAGATAATCTCCATTAATCTTTATCCCCTTGTTTTCCCAGCTCAGCGACTGAAAAACACCCTCCAATGTGGCATTAAAGAGCTTCGGAGATATGGTGTCACCTTGTCTCACTCCCTTTCCAATTTTTATGTGTGTTGTATTTTCAAAAAGCCTAATCTTTGCACTTGCATTTTCATAGATGTTATTAATAATATTAATGTATACATCTTCAATACCGCAGGTTTTCAGAGCCATTGTAACTGCTGATGGTTTCACCGAATCAAAGGCTTTTTCATAATCGATAAAAGCCATGCACAATGGAAGTTCATATTCCCTCGCTCTTTCAATTAGTTCTCTCAGCACATGGATATGATCTATTGTGCTGTAGCCACTCCTGAATCCAGCTTGTTCTCTCGGTTGAGCCATGTCCAGTGTTACCTTCAAGCGGTGTGAAAGAACTTTAGTGAAGATTTTATAAACTACTGATAGGAGGCTGATAGGTCTGTAGTTTCCGAGATCCTCAATGTCACCTTTCTTATGTAGCAGGATCATTGTAGCGGTGTTCCAATCCTCAGGAATCTTTCCTTCATTAAGGCATCGAGTGAAAATTTGGGCGAGTACTGTTTCGATTTCTCCACTTGCTTCTTGTATGATGTCTACAGTAATTCCATCTTCTCCTGGAGCTTTTCCTCGCTTCATGTTCTTGATTGCATGTGCAACTTCTGCTGGAAGGACTGGAGGAACTCTGGTACTGTTATCTTTCATGATGTCTGGAGTGCATGTATCATCCCTTTCATATAATTTGGAGTAGAAATCTTTCACTCTTGTCAAAATTTCGCCTCTATTTCTTGTTACAGAACCATCTTCTTTTCTCAGTGCCATAATCTGTTTTCTTCCCTTACTGAGATGTCCCTTTGCTATCTTTAGGCTTTGGTTGTTTTCAATTGCTTTCCTCACTAGTTCACAGTTGAATTTTCTTACGTCTTCAGTGATACTTTTTCGTACTGTCTTGCATAGCTCTATATATTCCACTTTGGAAGTCACATCTTCTTTAGTTGTCCTCATCTCTCTTCTTTTTTGCATCAACATTTTGGTTTTTCCTGATAATTTATTTACATGCAACTTGTTCTTAGACCCAGCTAATTTTGTTGCTGTTTCCATAAGAGCTTTGGTTACTTTTCTGTTAACTTCAGAGATGTCCACTTCTTCCGATGTTAGGCCTTCTAAAGCAGAGAACCTGTTCTTCAGTTCCAACTTGAAGGTATTATGGTGTTTTTTAAGGTTGGTTATGTCAATAGATTTTGTTTGTCTTATGAGCTTGCCACGTTCAAATTTAGTGTTGAGGTGCATCTTACATCTCACCAATCTATGGTCACTACCTGTGTTGAACTTGTTTAGTACACTGCAGTCTTCTATGACGAATTTTTTGTTACACATAATAAAATCAATTTCACTTGTCGTCCCATTTGGATGTCTCCATGTCCATTTCCTGTGTGGCTTTTTCTTGAAGAAGGAGTTCAAGATGAAAAACCCTTCTGCCTCTGCAAACTCAACGAGAGTATTTCCACGCTGGTTTCTGTTGCCGTGACCGAATTTACCTACTGAAGTTTCATTCTGTTGCCGTTGCCCTATTTTTGCATTGAAATCTCCCATAATTATTTTCAAGTGCTGCTTACCTTTATTATTTAGATGACAAATTTCCTCATAAAATTCTTCAATTTCTTCTTCAGGATGACTTGTGGTGGGTGCATAAGTTTGAATAATCTGAGCCTGGTATCTTCTCGATAGTTGGATAACGAGTCGTGCAGCTCTGTCAGAGGAACTTTCAACTTCTACCACTTTATCCTTCAGTTTCTTGTTTATTATAAATCCAACACCACTAGTTCTGCCAGTATCTGTCCCACGATAGTAGAAGAGATGTCCACTTTTCAGTTCAATGAGATCTTCTTCTTTTCTCCTTACCTCACTTAGCCCAACGATGTCCCACTTGATACTTTGTAGTTCCTCTTCCAATTCAAGAAGCCTTGAATCAGAAGATAGGGAGCGTCCATTGTACGTTGCCAAGGTCAGCATCAGATGGCAGCCTAGTCCGGTCCTCCGGGGATTCTTAGCACCCTCTGCCTTCATGTCGCACTGGCCGCTGCCTTGGACAGGTACATTCCAGCTGCCGGAGACTGAGGGCCAAGATTTAAGTTGTGGAGTCATTTTGGAGGGTTTGGCCATAACTCACCACGCTGGCCAAGCGGGTTGGTGAGTGTGAAATAGAATTTCCTCTAATCCCGATGGTATAGTTATACCGCTATTGGCGGTCGTCAGAGCCCCTTTAGTGGGAACAGGATGCGCCACGAGAAGGCGGGGTTGACATTTGTCAAGGAGAGGCTGTGATGTTACGCATCACCTGACCTACAGTACATAAAAGTAAGAATTATTTCCATTAATATTGGTGGGAAATGCTTTGTAACCAAAATGGTTTTTCTACAGCGAATTTCCTTGTTCTAAGGACCTCTTGGACTGAACTAATTCCATATCTACTTCAGAAATGTAATATGTTCTCCTTATACTCGTTGTCACTGGGGGTTGCATTGTACACGGTACATGCTGGTGAGGCACATGACAAATGTCATCATGCGTTGCCCAGTAAAATGATGTAGCAGGACCATGTAGATGCATAAATTTAATTTTTGCATCTCCTTCTTCTTTTTCAATGCTGGTAACCTTACCAAAAAACAAGTTATCGTCATTGGCGTAGTGGCGGCTGCTCTATTGGTGCACATGAGCACGTGAACCCCCAAAACAGAAAACGAAAGTAAGAAATTAAAATATAAAAAGTTAAATAAAATAAAACAGTAAAGACGCTCACGTCGGTCCGTCCGTCCCTCCTGCACCCACAGAATTCATACTCGCCTCACTGTGGCTGGATGTCGGCCCACACGGCGCCGATGTCTCGGTACGATAAACTTCTGTCGCGATAAGCCACTAATCGCCCTCTGTCGAACTCCGAAACGTGCTGGAATGACTGCCGTATTCTGCGACGAGGCATCAGGAAGCTTCCCACGCATATATCCGGCAGCACAACGGACTTCCACTACTTACACTCCGCCTTCTGTGCACCCTTCTTATAGTGCTTCTAGGTGGCGTGCCGGGCGCACATGATTTGCATATGCCCTGCAATGCTAATCGTTTGCATGTCTTCTCGCGGGCGACGCATGATGTGAATTTCTGGCCAGTCGGATGCTTCCTTCTTGGTATTGCATTTTGGGTGGCCAGCAGTGTACATTTTTCAACGTTGCCGCTGGTAAGAAAAATTGAAATTAAAATGCTCAGGCCAACACCTGGGGTTAAGCTTATCAAGGTGACAAAATGTAAAACTAGAGATTTCAAAAGGGAATTCAAACCCGACTTATATGAGAAATATCCATGGATTTGTGGATGTGAATTAACTAACAGGCTCTTTTGTTTCCACTGTCTCCTGTTTGCAAAACAAATTGGTGATTCAAATTGGGTGAGTTACGGTGTTGCTGATTTATCACATCTAACTCAAGAAATAAATAAACATCATTGCTTCCAATCACATTTAAACTCCACATTAGAGTTTAGTTTGCTAGGAAAGGTTGATATTTGTCAACATGTTGACAGTGCATTTCGTTCGAATGTTAAAAAACACAATGAGCAAGTAACCAAAAATCGTTATGTTCTTTCCAAAATTATTGACTGTAATCTGTTTTGCGGCGCATTTGAGCTCTCACTTCGAGAACATGATCAACGCTATGATTCATTAAATCCAGGCGTTTTCAGAGGTCTTATAAACTTCTAACACAATTTGATGCATCTCTTAAAGACCATCTCACTAACGCTACTGTTTTTAAAGGAACATCAAAAGAAATTCAAAACGATTTATTAAACTGTATGCTCACTGTTTGCCAAAACCACATAAAAAATGAAATCTCAAAAACAAGTTTTGTAGCAGTGAGATCAGATGAAACTACTGATGTTTCATATGCTTCCCAATTGGTTGTCGTTTTTCGATACATTTTAGGTAACTGACAACCAGTTGACAGATTATGGGAATTCACTAATCCCCCTGGACATCCAGCGATACATCCAGCGATAGATGCAGAATCTATCGCTGGATGTATTCAAGCTAGTTTGGAAAAAGTTGTAGACAAAGCCGAGAAATTGATATCCCAGAGCTACGACGGTACAAATGTGATGAGTTGTCACCACGCAGGTGTTCAGGCTATTATTAAACGTACCTATAAGAATGCACATTTTGTGCATTGCTACGCACATCAGCTAAATTTGATTTTCGGTTAAGCAACCAGTCAGAATCAACAAGTTCGAGTATTTTGTTCCAACCTAAGTGACATGACTAACTTTTTCAGTAACTCTCCACAGAGGATTGCTATTCTAGATGAAACGGTTAGAAAAAGGATACCTCATGGTTTAGCCACCAGGTGGAATTTCAAGAGTCGAACCATCAATACAGTGAATGAATACAGGGAACAGTTAACTGAATGCATGGAAAAAATAGTCCTCATCTAAACAAGCTGTAGCAATAAATCAAGCAGGGGCTAATCGGGGTATGTTGGAAGACTTGGTATTTGTGTTTTGGCTTAGTTTTTCACAAAATTATGCCACATGTGGATGTGTTATACAACTAGCTTCAGAAAGCACTAAGTGATGCAGCACTCATTCGAAAGAATGAAACACTTTCCAGCAATCAATGGAAAAAGAAAGGAAAAGAATGGACACAGTGACCACGAAGATATTAGAAACAGAGGAAACATCAAAGAAAAGGAAGAAAGAAAATATTCACATAAATAAAACTGTGGAAGCTAAAGAAATATGTGATGTTATCACGAATCAAGTAAAAGACAGATTTTCTTTTATAACTCGCTACTCTGCTGTTTTTCTCCTCCAAGCTGAAAAATTTCAGGAGTACGAGAAAGTTTCCAAATCAGCTTGTTGAGCAAACAAGATGTTTATCCCATGTTACAGAAGGATTGCCTGAAAACTGAACTATAGGAATCATTTACAGAAGACCAGATTTCAGAAACATGAATGGTGCCATTAGTCTTCTACAGTTCGTTACAGAAAATAACTTGCACACTACGTTCTCGGAGACCTACAAATTTTTGATAATTATTTCTACTATTCCAATGACAACCGCTGAGGCCGAGAGATGCTTCTCAACTTTAAAACGAGTTAAGACATTTTTAAGAAGCTTCCTGAGTGAGGACAGACTGAGCGCTCTAACCATGCTCTCAATTAAAAAAAAACATGATAAATGACATACCTAAATTCAACGAAAATGTTATTGATTTGTTTGCCTCAAAAAGAGACAGGCGGATTGACTTAATTTACAAAAAAATGTTTTCAAAGACCTTTCCTGTTGATTATTTCGCCGAGTTTCAATTTCAGATTTTTATATGAAGTGAAACTATGTTTTTTGTTTATGTTTTCCACACAAAAATTATAAACATCTATTGCTTTTGTCATCTGATCTGCTAAGGGCCGTTGCAAGCTTGCTCTGCTTGCAGTTCGTTTCACTGTACCACCAATGCCATCACAAGGGTACTTGCCACGGCTAGTTTCAAAAAATGACCATAATGCAGCTACAGCAAAATCATTTTTATGCTCACATAAATTTATAAAGCTCTTGCGATTTTTGTACTGAGCAGCACACCCATCTATAAAATAGTTAACTTTAACAACTGGATATTTATTCTTAATGCAATGTATTGTTTCTTGCTGGATTCTGGATACCAAGCGAACATCATGGTCAACACATCAGATAAGAAACACTGACTGGAGATTTCAAGCAACTATGTCTCGGCTCTAGTTTAGACAACAACTGGATGAACTGCGCATGCCTGAGATGTCCACTGATATCCTTGTGCTTCATCTTGTATAAGAAATGAATAGTTCTCACTGAAGTCCATGAGAATAACTGCAGTCAGACACAAGCTTCTCTTTCAGTTCCTTTAGAAACTTTGTCTGTTACTTTGAAATATATGGACGTAAGATAAGTTTTTCCACTTTTAGCACCATCATTGGTTTAAAATCATCTATTGTTGAACTTTGTTTTATTAGTTCTGTTCTGTCACTAGATACCCATTGACTGTATTCTATGATATCATCTTCCTCACAGTCCTCAAAATTAGTTTTTAAAAAATCAATGAAATTGTCCGTAGATGGGCAATTTTCGCAGTGTCTCAGTATGCAGTTACGATGCTTCAAGTCACAAACTACGTAATCCTACTAGTAGAGTTTCATGGGAGTCTCCCATCTGTGTAGCACTGGGTATCAATTTGATGTTCTGATGCATTATACACACACACACACACACACACATACACACAGAAAGAATACCAGCAGCACCAGCTAAAACACACTATTTTGGTCTCAGATTACAAAATTTTGAAACCCAACCTTTGTATAAGAATATTGATTTTTAAATGTACTATACAGTTCTTTCAAACTGCATAAAATTAGTATTTTCTGCACATACTGATTTCTCTTTATTATTATAAAATCCTTCTTTCCTGGCATTTGTGGAAAAAAAATGTCATCTTCATAAAAAGCCTGAATCAGTTGCAATATTTCATTGCTTAATTTCTTCCCTTTACATGGTTCTGGTAGGGACATAATGCCACTTTCCGTGATCAATTTTTTTTATTGTCGTATTAAGTATTCTGAAACCTGAAATGTCTTAGCAATCATTTTTCGGGACCAAGATGGAGGTGCCATTGTTAACATTTGGATTTTTCTTTGCCTGTTCAGTGTGGGAAGTTTCTCTTTCATCAAAGTCACGAGAATTTCTAAATCTTTGGTCTTTTGCTGTGTTACACTGACCTGAACATTGTCGCTTTCAGAGCTTGGTAAATTCTGTTTCAGTATACGGGCTACTTTATGCTTAACAGTTGATTGAATTTATTTCACTTTCTTTTTACCATATGACTCTCTGCTATGATGTGGGACAGAATGTAATTTCAAGGAACAACCAATACTTCAAAGGAGAACAACCAATACTTCAAAGGAGAACAACCAATACTACAAAGGAGAACAACCAATACTTCAAAGGAGAACAACCAATATTAATTTCCTCCAGTGTTTTTTCTTTTGAAACAGATTCTTGTAGGGGTATTAAATCACTGTAACTTGCACCTTCACTTTCATACTGTACAGCAGTGCTGCTTTGACCAGATCCAGAGCTCGTCGCTACATGTGCTTTCACACTTCTCTTTCGACAGTAATAACACATCTTCGGCCGAGATTTGCGATTAATGCATTTTGCAGAAATTATTTTGCTAAGTTTAAATTGACTTTCCTCAGAGATTTTTTAACTGATAACTTAAAATGGATTGCAGCATGATTTTTGTTGTTCCTCAAACGTCGCCATGTAGTAATACGCATGATGTAAACACACTGTCACAAAACTTCCAGTTGCTACTTCAGCTCTGAAACACAGTATTTCCTTAACAATTTCTGATAATTCCTAGACAAGCTTTAGTCATCTTTGTGATATGTAGATGATTGTTTTATGACATGGTGTTTGAGACAGTTGCCCAAAGCTGCAAGGATTTTGTTGATCCATTATTAAGGAAATAAACAGTGAAAGAAAATCTATTGTAATAAAGCACAATTTATCGAATATATTTTTAAGATACACATTCCCCAATTAATAATCAGATCAGAGCCCAATTAAGGGGGCGGGAGGGGGTCTAACCGGGATATAGCCTAGTATCCCACTATTTCTAAGGGTCCAGAAGACATGCCGCTACATCTCAAACAATACACAGCTTTATATATTTATTTATAGAGAGAAGTAAAACACTTTCAGTTTTTTGTCTTGTATGAATCTCAATGAATCTCAGACAGAGGCTAAAAGACGAACATATTTCAAGGCAGTGACTCACTAAGGGTAAACGTTTCATGTCGCCGTGTACAGAGGGGTTGGCGAAACAGTTTCAGCTTTTTCACTACCATACATTCACACCTCCCTGTTTGCACTTGGAACCGTTAATGAGCGAAACCCGCTGTGACTTCAGATTGCATAACGAAAAAATATGCACCAAGAAGAGTATATAATGCTAAATTATGTATTAAAAATTCCAAGACAAAATCTAGGAATCTTTAGCTTTTAACTCATGTTCTTTTGAGAACACTGGAAAATACAGCGACTTTTTATGAAAACTCTGCAGGTAACTCATTAGTTTCAAGAATGGACTATACGTATTAATTATACCACAAGCATATTGCTTCAGGTTCGTGTTTTAACTGACTTCAATAATTCATAAGTTCTTTGAGGGCCCATTTAGATGTCTTAGCCTAGGGGTCTGCAAAGGCCTTAATCCGGCCTTGAATCTAATCATCATCAGTGAGCTAAATGGAACTTTCGCATTGGCAGAATAACTCCCCTTTTTAGCAAAAACTATCAACTGAAGTCCTGCTTTAACTCAGCTGCAGATGTACTCTCAGAAAGGAGCTAGAAGGAAGAATAGTCAGAATGTGGGAATTGAATGAATTTTTTTGGGTGGAAGCAAGCCTTGGGGGGATCTCGTACAATGAAGTGATTTATTACAGTTGATCCTGAAAAACCAGGCGCTTGACTGCAGGCTTTAGGTAGGTGGTGATAGGTTGTCCCTGTGTGTGAGGGAGAGCGATATATTTTATTTTTAGCAAAACGGGTAAGGCAGTTTACAGCTCAAGATGCTTATTTTAAAGAAAAGTTTCCCTGTTGACCTCCTTGATGAAAGAAATGGGAACAAAATGTCACCTAAATCCTATAATTCAGGACATATCTCGAATCTAGACTATCCTTCCTTTGGCACTTGATTTAGCAGATTCCAATCAGACTGGGCTAAATCAATTCTGAAAAATAAAATAAGTTTTTATTTTGATTATTTGGACCAGAATTAAGGATTGAAAATTATTAGTCGGTAAATTTAACTGAGATGCAATGTAAAATTATTTATTTGAATGAATATCAGAATTACCAGTAAAACAAAAGTGTATATTAAATTACTAAAAAAGTCAGATAAACATGCGCTTCAAAAAAAAAACTCTAGATTTCAGAGTCCGTTGCATTTCGGCAGGACTATGCCTTAATAAAATGGCATACCTGGTTATGCGTGAGACATACCGTTTGAAAGACTGACAGTTTTCTGGAATCAAACTGTAAAATATAATCAACACAATTTTTGTTCAACAGATCCACAGATAACACCCCCTCTTTCTGTATATAGATTTTATACTTGAGAAAATAAAATAAAAGACTCTGTGATTTGGAATGGGACTAATCCAATGCTGAAACAACCGTTAGGCCTAAATTTTAGGCACTATATCTCAGAAGTTACGGGGTGTGCAGAATGAAAATTCTGCAGTGTTTTGTATCTCTGTTAGGTAAACGCACATACCAACTTTTTTGAGCATCTAAACCAGTGGATAAGAACTAATGAAATAAAAATGGCTGCAGTGTCTGAGGAAACCTCATGCATTTCAAAAAACTTTACCTATCTGTGAAAGTAAAGTGAGAATCACCTGTTTTTTTTTTTTTTTTTTTTTTTTTTTTTTTAATTTTACAGGATGTATAGTACTTAAAAAAACTAAGATAAGTAGTTAAAAAAATTAACTACATGCTTGAGCAATGCTCTACAGAAGTTGGTATAGGGTGGCAAAATTTTACGATAATTTTTCACTTTACCACCAGGTGGCCTTTAAGAAAACAATCAGTACCACTTATGCCAGTATTAATTTCCACCAGAGTACTTAGTACTTTGAAACAGATACATATTCAAAATATTTATTTAATTGATGAGAAGTTTCACACAAACACGGGAGCTTGAAATGGGTGAATTTGCTGATGAAAAAGTTGTCAGGCCTAACTTTTGAGTACTGTATCTTGGAAGTTATGGGGACCAAAAGCTAAGACATAGGAGTGTTAGGTAAACATACATGCTAACTTTCCTGAACATCCATGTGGGTGGATCAGAACGAAAAAAAATGGCTCAAGTGTCGGAGAAAAACCCCACATGCATTTCAATTAATTTTACTTATCTGTGAAAGTACGCTGATACCCACCATTTGTTTTCCTGAATAAGTTAAGGTTATATCAATGATCAGCGTGAAAAAATCAGTTCCATCATGCTAGAGCAATGCGGTACATATAATATAGCTAAATTTTATGGTACTTTTTCACATCATGACTAGGTGGCGCTTATTTATCTGGCGTTTCCGGTAAAATTGAAATGGTTTTAAGATCTGTGAACACTTAGCCACAAACGCCTCAAGTTTTGTCTTCCTGAATTCACTGGGGTAGCAGTTACAAAAAGTTTTGTAAAAAGTGGCATGTCGCTGCACTGCTGCCGAAATAAAATATTTTGGAACACTGTATATTAAAAAGTATGGGGTTAAAAAATTAAAACTTATGATTTTCTCATAACTTTATTAGGTTTACTTACCAGCTGACTTTCGTTCAAATCCGAGTCGGTGGGTGACATGACCTGGATGACTTGACGTGGGAGCAACATGGCGACTTGATAAACTTGAATGATATTTATGTGAGAGGTTCATCAGACGATGACAAGGGACATATGCTGATATGAAATACATAGGAATGGATTTCGAGGAATAATACTGATACGTTAGAAAAGGTCCTTCATTGATGGTAGCAGAAATGCCTTTTTCTGGTGATCAATAACGAAGTATGATGGCGCTGTCCACCAAGTATGTTGCACAGCGATCATGTATACAGGCGACAAGATGTCGAATGGTAATAACCGCTATTTTACCGTTAGCACATACAGAAGCTCTAGGAGGTAAAGGGGATGAAGAGTAAAAATGCTTCGGACGCTTCTAGGAATGATTGATAAGATTAAGATAAGAAGACCAGTCTGGCCATTGCATACAGTGTATATGTTCACTCTCGGTGCATCGACACCTCTAAAGACAAGTATTATCGTCTACTTTTAATATTTGCATCTCATCACAATAAGATGGATATCAACCTATTGTTAATGACGTTAAGACCAAGGGATACCACAATATTGATCTACCATAGTGAGCCATTTTGCTCATGGGATCGATATGCAATTAAGGAAATCCAAAACTGACTGAAAAAAACTGCATGGTTATGAAGGAGATAACTGTATTGTTTACTATCAGATGGCCAAAGGATTTGTATAACGAAGGTGTTAATCTGATCTCTGAACTGTCACGTTTCGAGGTGATATCAACCTACGTGTGCCACCCGGTCTATACCTCTTTTTCTTAGTCTGATACAGTCTGACCAGATTTCATCCCTCTGGAGTGGACGCAGCTGGGCAGAGCAGGACTATTTAGAAGGAGTGTCAAGGGAACAAAAGGCATTATTAAATGAGTGCTCATTAGCTGCCCAGACCACAAAGAAATATTTGGCATGGTCTTCCTGGGATGTCACAAAATATTGATGTTTCCGTTGCATAATTGCTCCACAGTTCTGGTGGTGCTCACTTCTAATTCTTCCGAAGGTGAGAAGCCGTCTTTTCATCAAAGTTCTGCTTGTTACTGGGGCAACAATTTAATCTGACATTACTTCTCTTACCACTCCTATAGTAGTGTAGAATTTTACACACATTCTCTTACAAGCAAATGTTTTGTAATCAAACTTGTCAACTCGGGTAGTAAATTTGTCACTCTCTTATCGAACAAATTCTCCCTCTTCAGTACCTTGAAATTATTTGCCAAACCATTCCTCCTGACGAGTATTCGGTTTTCGTGCAACATTAGGATCTCGATTAATTAGCTTCCAAAAGTAGGTTTTAAAACACTTCTACTGTTCTCCCCTATTACAGTCAACTCTCGTTATAAGAAAGTTCAAGGGGATTGAAAATCAGTTTCTTCTAACCAAATTTTAATTTAAATGGTTAGAACTTCGACATTAAAGCAAATACATAACATACAGTGTGTCGTATACTCTCAGTTAACTTTCATGTTTAGTTCATTTTCCTATGTAAATTTGAGTTTGTTCTTTATTTTTACTTTCCAAACTTAACGTTACGTCTTTTCCCTTCAACGAGAATACTGTTGGCAACACCCTGAGGTCGGATTAAGTGTGACGTACGTGTGGCATGATAAGAACAGTAGATAAAAAGCCAATGCAGCGATTGTTTTATGGAGAGAAATGTTGGATGATAAAAGCTAATAGTTCGCCTGGATACACGACTGCCGTTTAAATATTTGTAAATGTTATGTGTTCAGCGTTAATAACAGTAATAAATACACAGTTGATGTGGATTAGGAACATGAAATAGAAGTCATCGCTCTTTCCACGTTATAAGTGAGTCACGGGTGCAGTAGTAGCATGTCCGGCGCGTAACTGGAAGACCCTGGGTTCTATTACCGGTGGCGGCCGATCAGAATGTTTCCGTGACTCACTTATAACATGGAAAGAGCGATGACTTCTGTTTGATGTTAATAACAGTGTTGGGTTCTAGAGAATAATAATTCCAGTGTTGTGTACTTAAGTGATTCTTGTTAAAGTGCTACTTATCAAGTACCTACTGACAGCAATAAAGAATTAGCTGTAAGTAAATCTCCTGACTTTATTTGAGTGACTCGTATTTCACTATAGGTGAAGTTCTGATTTATGTAGTGTTTTCAGTAAGGCAGCTACACCCAAACGCCACAACAGTACATGTATTTTATGAATAAACAAGTGTGCATGTGTACATCAATATACGCCTTTTATTTAAAAAATCTGTTATGGAAGTCTGCTTCTTTGCATTTACCATTACAATCGTCTTGCTCTTTTTCTGCTTCTTGAGCCGTAGGAATCCTACTGAAATAGTCCTTCACCTTCTGAATCACATCCATGACTTCCACCCGCGTCAGTAGCTGCGGCTCAGAAAAGTTGTCATCCTCTACTTCGCTTCTGCTTTCAGTTTCTTCAACAGGATTCATTTGGGCCAAAATTTGGGCATCTGTGAACTCAGGCGATGTCTGCACACTGTTATCTGAGGTGACAAATTCCTCAAAAGAAACACCTTCCACATCCAATTGAACCCACTCATCAAGAGGAACTTCATCCTCAAAGTCTTGTTCCAGTTCAGAATTTTCTTCATTATAAAATTCAGCTTTCCTAAAGCAGTTCTTAATTGCTGCAGAGTCCACTGAATTCCAAACGGCGTGTACAAAATCAATAGCAATTTCCACATCAGTTTTCGTCTCCTTTCTTGCCTCCATGTTTAAAACCATCAGCACTACTAGTCTCTTCCGATTATGCGCTTTTACGCATCGGATGATCCCCTGATCAAGGGGCTGCAGTTGAGGAGTGGGGTTTGGAGGGAGATGAATCTGCTAATCCAACCGCTGCCGGCCGTGAAATCGGTATGTCCAAATCCGACGACAAAGACTCTGGCCTTCTCTTCCAAAATAACACCACTAATAGGTAGATTGCGGCCCGGCCACTCATGTCTTTGAACTACGAGCGCAGTGCACATTTGACGTCAGGATATGTTGGAGCTCGAATCCTTTTCCGATCTTGCTTTATGAGGCCAGACAGAATTTTTTCCCGCACGCTTAGAATGTTGGAAAGTGTGGAGGCTGGAATTCCGAATTCTGCGGCATTATTCATCTTCTTCCTTCCGCTATCAACAGCTTCGATAACCTTTATCTTTTGCTCGATTGACCGAGCTTTACGCTTTGGTGCCACTGCACACTCGCAACTGAAGAAATCTAACAACTCGGAACTGTAACAACTCTAACGCTTCATGTGATGTCTGATCGAGCTAGACAACATGACAATCCGGGGCCCCGCTAACGGCACACCGATTTCTCCCTGCCCACCGACCCCGCAACTGCACACCAGTAAATGTCCCCAACGAGCCCTCTCCGCTTACACTCGCACTAGCTACGTCTTTCAAACATGGCTTCCAAGGTCGTTCCAATCTTCGGCGTGCAGTTTACGCGCGTCCTTTCATATCAAATAAGCAAACAATACATATGTACTGTATGGAGCAATGTACGGATCTTCATCTATGAACGCGCAGGTGATGACCTTGAATTCATCGAAGGGGAAAGTCAGAGCGAGATTTACCCCTTCCAAGAAAGCTTTTATTACGCGGCGATGGGGAAAAAACGACGTGCAGTATCTGGTGGAAGTCGCTCCGAAAATAGCCTTGAAATTCCATTGGAGATAAGAGAAGAAACATTGCAAATTAAGGTCGAAAACATTTTATTTTGGAAATAAATTTTTTCGGAACTTTCTTATAACCGAAATCTGACTTTTTTTGCTTTCTTATAAACATCAAACGTTCCTATACTTTACCACTGGGCCAACCAAAGTTATAAATTTCTTTCTTATAACCGTAAATTTCTTATATCCAAGTTTCTGATAACGGGAGTGTACTGTATCATCATTCAGTACTGTTGCATCCCTAGCAGTGATGTGCAGCGTTGTTAGTTGTCTATTATTTGCAACTAGATTTTTCAAATCTCGAGATTCCAAATAATAACTAATACAAGAGTTCAAAATTGTCATCACTAATAACACGGAATCTGGAATATCACTGGGTAACTTATCAATATTTCCATTCGGTCGCTTGCGCAAGTCACTGAATGGTGAAAGTAAAAATGAATAATTACGTATATTCAGTGTGCATGGTACTGATGTATACAATATCTTACAATAAAAGCGCTGAAATGATAAATGAACAGAAGAACCATCATAATTAATCGTTTGCTGCTATCAACTCATTTGTTTTGATTTCAATAGTTTTCTGATGGAGCTATGATAAACGATTCATTAGGGAAAATATTAATACTTGCTTGATGATAGATCAGCACATTCTGAGAACTTCCGTCATTCAGTTGCAAAAGTCATCCATTTGAGGTCCAATACTTGTAAATAAAAGTAGGTGACTGCAGACAACTGTTTCGATCCTAATCTTTGTGCGGACCTCCTACTTGATTCATAATATCAAGAAAAGCTGTTGGAAAGTGGTCACTTAAATATCATTACTGCACAACTTATACGCTAGCCGTGAAGCAAACTGCAGGAGTGTAAATGGGCAGGTTCTTCTTCTGATTTCCATCTGTCAGCAATAAATGTTGTGACTGATGCTTCAGTAACTTCCTTTATTAGCGAATTGTGAAATTAATCAATTACTTATTGCAGTTAAGTACTTCCGAAAAAATAAGATTTGCTATGGTTTGAGTAAAACCGCTCCAGAAACAGTTGGTTTAATGAAAAAAACTCACAAAGATGAATGTTTGGGTGAGTCAACGATTTTTAGATGGCACCATGATTTCAATAAACGGCGTTTGTCGGCAGAACTCGCTCTTATTCCTGGTCGACCTGAAAGTGTTGTTACGGAGAGTATTGTTAACACTGTTTTGTCAATCCTACAAGAGGGTTGAAAAATGACGTTTGAAAACATAGCGGCGTCACCTAACATTTAAAAAACGTAGTCATTCCGTATTCTACGCGACAAGTAACTGCTGCATCGTATGTGTTCCAGATGGGTACCTCATCACCTGATGAGAGAACAATTGTTAGCCAGAGTTCAGGCGTGTCATGAGTGGAAACAAATGATTGCAAAGGATCCAAACTTTCTAAACACAGTCCCTGTTCACTAGGACAATTCATAATCATGGCTGTAATCAGACACGACGAGAGCTAACCATTCTGCAGAGTGAAGGCCACATTCACACACTCAAACCTTTACTAGCTCTAATAAAGTCCCTGTTCACTAGGACAATTCACAATCATGGCTGTAATCAAACATGACGAGAGCTAACCATTCTGCAGAGTGAAGGCCACATTCACACACTCAAACCTTTACTAGCTCTAATAAAGTCCCTGTTCACTAGGACAATTCACAATCATGGCTGTAATCAAACATGACGAGAGCTAACCATTCTGCAGAGTGAAGGCCACATTCACACACTCAAACCTTTACTAGCTCTAATAAAGTCCCTGTTCACTAGGACAATTCACAATCATGGCTGTAATCAAACATGACGAGAGCTAACCATTCTGCAGAGTGAAGGCCACATTCACACACTCAAACCTTTACTAGCTCTAATAAAGTCCCTGTTCACTAGGACAATTCACAATCATGGCTGTAACCAGACACGACGAGAGCTAACCATTCTGCAGAGTGAAGGCCACACTCACACACTCAAACCTTTACTAGCTCTAATAAAGTCCCTGTTCACTAGGACAATTCACAATCATGGCTGTAATCAAACATGACGAGAGCTAACCATTCTGCAGAGTGAAGGCCACATTCACACACTCAAACCTTTACTAGTTCTAATAAAGTCCCTGTTCACTAGGACAATTCACAATCATGGCTGTAATCAAACATGACGAGAGCTAACCATTCTGCAGAGTGAAGGCCACATTCACACACTCAAACCTTTACTAGCTCTAATAAAGTCCCTGTTCACTAGGACAATTCACAATCATGGCTGTAATCAAACATGACGAGAGCTAACCATTCTGCAGAGTGAAGGCCACATTCACACACTCAAACCTTTACTAGCTCTAATAAAGTCCCTGTTCACTAGGACAATTCACAATCATGGCTGTAACCAGACATGACGAGAGCTAACCATTCTGCAGAGTGAAGGCCACATTCACACACTCAAACCTTTACTAGCTCTAATAAAGTCCCTGTTCACTAGGACAATTCACAATCATGGCTGTAAGCAGACACGACGAGAGCTAACCATTCTGCAGAGTGAAGGCCACATTCACACACTTAAACCTTTACTAGCTCTAATAAAGTCCCTGTTCACTAGGACAATTCACAATCATGGCTGTAATCAAACATGACGAGAGCTAACCATTCTGCAGAGTGAAGGCCACATTCACACACTCAAACCTTTACTAGCTCTAATAAAGTCCCTGTTCACTAGGACAATTCACAATCATGGCTGTAATCAAACATGACGAGAGCTAACCATTCTGCAGAGTGAAGGCCACATTCACACACTCAAACCTTTACTAGCTCTAATAAAGTCCCTGTTCACTAGGACAATTCACAATCATGGCTGTAATCAAACATGACGAGAGCTAACCATTCTGCAGAGTGAAGGCCACATTCACACACTCAAACCTTTACTAGCTCTAATAAAGTCCCTGTTCACTAGGACAATTCACAATCATGGCTGTAACCAGACACGACGAGAGCTAACCATTCTGCAGAGTGAAGGCCACATTCACACACTCAAACCTTTACTAGCTCTAATAAAGTCCCTGTTCACTAGGACAATTCACAATCATGGCTGTAACCAGACACGACGAGAGCTAACCATTCTGCAGAGTGAAGGCCACATTCACACACTAAAACCTTTACTAGCTCTAATAAAGTCCCTGTTCACTAGGACAATTTACAATCATGGCTGTAACCAGACACGACGAGAGCTAACCATTCTGCAGAGTGAAGGCCACATTCACACACTCAAACCTTTACTAGCTCTAATAAAGTCCCTGTTCACTAGGACAATTCACAATCATGGCTGTAATCAAACATGACGAGAGCTAACCATTCTGCAGAGTGAAGGCCACATTCACACACTCAAACCTTTACTAGCTCTAATAAAGTCCTTGTTCACTAGGACAATTCACAATCACGGCTGTAATCAGACACGACGAGAGCTAACCATTTTGCAGAGTGAAGGCCACATTCACACACTCAAACCTTTACTAGCTCTAATAAAGTCCCTGTTCACTAGGACAATTCACAATCATGGCTGTAACCAGACACGACGAGAGCTAACCATTCTGCAGAGTGAAGGCCACATTCACACACTCAAACCTTTACTAGCTCTAATAAAGTCCCTGTTCACTAGGACAATTCACAATCATGGCTGTAACCAGACACGACGAGAGCTAACCATTCTGCAGAGTGAAGGCCACATTCACACACTCAAACCTTTACTAGCTCTAATAAAGTCCCTGTTCACTAGGACAATTCACAATCATGGCTGTAACCAGACACGACGAGAGCTAACCATTCTGCAGAGTGAAGGCCACATTCACACACTCAAACCTTTACTAGCTCTAATAAAGTCCCTGTTCACTAGTATAATTCACAATCATGGCTGTAACCAGACACGACGAGAGCTAACCATTCTGCAGAGTGAAGGCCACATTCACACACTCAAACCTTTACTAGCTCTAATAAAGTCCCTGTTCACTAGGACAATTTACAATCATGGCTGTAACCAAACACGACGAGAGCTAACCATTCTGCAGAGTGAAGGCCACATTCACACACTCAAACCTTTACTAGCTCTAATAAAGGTCTGAGCGTGGGTGTAAAGGTTGAAAGAGTTTTAGCTTCCAAAAAAAAAAAAATAACGGAGAAACAGATGAGGATGTATGAAAACCAAACGTACAGCAAAACTAAATTCACAACGTATGTATTGTTATTCTCGTCCATTTGAAAGTAATAATTAAGCTCTTCAGATTCGGGATATCAGGTTAATGTCGTTTTCTTATCCTTCCTTTTCGATTTAGTTTTAAAGATCGAATCGCACAAAGTAGAGTTGCTTTCGCAAATGCAAAAATGTAAGAACAGTCGCTTTTCTCGTTTTTAGGTTACGAGGATACTTCACTCTATAAAGAAATCCTAAAATGCATACATGTATTCTTTTACTCCCTGGGAAATATGTTTAGGCGATCGGAAAGTTCATTATCACGTCAGACGAAAAGTCAATGGCAAGTTCAAAAACATTTCTGTGGGAAAAAATGGGCAACAACGGAAAAAAATATATTCGTATTTGAAGAATAAGCACATAATTCAGTTAAAATAATCCAAGGCACAATGTTTCATTCACACCAACCTTGGAATATTTATAGAGGTCCCAAAATGCATTGCTGTCGAAAACGTCTTGCCACAGGAATGATGACTTGCATTACATTACTGTGCATTAAAAACCGCATAAAGAGGTACTTTGTTAATAGACAGTGCACGGGCCCCTTTAGAATCTGCTAAATTCGCGGTTAGTAATTTGTCTTGTTGGACGGAAAGGATTTCAGGTGACTCTATTTCTCAGTAAATACTTTCTCTTTTAGGCCGCTAGGTTTTGCAACAAATGTCAGTTCTTTTAATGAAATAGGGCTTGTTCTCCAGTCATTTGCAATACGCAGTTTGTTTTGAGCAGGCTAATTTATGTTCCTAATGCAAACACAATTCCTTACTGATGCAGCAAACATCATATTTTCAGCAGGGGCGAAGCAATACAGCACAGGCTGAAATATAGCAAAGAAACAAAACAGAAACTATGTTAACAGATTAACATTATGTAAAACGGCCGTTTCATAAAAACTGAGAGTAAAATCACACAAAATGAGGAAATATAGCAAAATACAGTCATTACTGTATATACAGTAGTCATTACAGTCAATACAGTACAGTAAAATACAGTCATTTGCAAAAGTTTAAGACCAGCTGTCAATTTATTGAAAATTAAGATTTTTCAAACAAACAACTAATTACCAGTCAGAGATATTTGAAAAAATGACACCACAGATGAATACTTACATTCTTTAGAACACAAAAGACCGAAATCAGTACTTGCGTCGCCAACTTTGTATTTTATAATGGACAGAATACAATGTGGCCAACTTTGTATTTTATAACGGACAGAATACAATGTGGCCAACTTTGTATTTTATAACGGACAGAATACAATGTGGCCAACTTTGTATTTTATAACGGACAGAATACAATGTGGCCTACTCTCAATGAGTGATTTTCAGTATTCAATTGAAATATCTTTGCACACACGTACTTTATCGTGTCATCAAAGCTTGGGAATTTGATGGCTGCTTTTCTGCTACCTTGTCTTTCAAAATGGCCCACAAATTTTCGATGGGATTAAGGTCGGGACTATTACCGGGCCAGTCAAGCACAGTTATGTTTCCCTCTTCAGGTAGTCCTTTACTGTCTTTGATCTGTGGCACGGAGCACTATCATGAATAAAGATTGCACATTTGTGCACTTGCATATAAGTTAACAGCTTCTCACGTAACATTTCCACATAAAAATGACCAGTCATGGCAGTGCTTGTCGGCAAAAAGGATAATCAGACAGTACCGGATGCCAACATAGCATCTCACATCATCTGACTAGGCGGATGTCTTACGGTGCTAACGGTGTATTTTTCATCAAATCTGTTGGTCGTCGAACATGTGCTTCACGTGATTCAAACTGACGCACAGTTGATTCATCGGAAAAAAGAACTTGGCTCCAATTTTCAGCAGTCCAGGATTGATGACGCTTCGCAAACTGCAGTCTCTTCGTTTTCATGACAGAGGTTAGTCTAGGTTTATGTGCAGGTTTATGAGACTTTAATCTAAAATCTTTGCTAAGACGTCGAGAAACAGTGCTGATATTAATAACAGACTCTTTTGAATGTAGGAAGGCCTTGATTTTCTTGCTCGAACTCCTCGGAGAACGCGTAACTATTGGCCTTGTGGTATTTTCATCACGTAAGGTTGTTTTCCTTGGTCGTCCACTTCTCTTTCAGTCGCTTAATTCACATGTATATCGATATTTCATGTTCGTATCATTAATAGCAGTCTTGCTCACATTCACCTTTCTTGCTTATGTCACGTTCGGAGTATCCTTTCATGATATATAAAGTCACTATTGTGCCCTCTGAGTAAAACTTCTGAGGCTTTTTTGCCCATTTTTGGCTGTATAGAAAATACGTAGAAAACCTCTCAGCATGAAAACCATAACCAAAGACGCTCGCAGGCTTCCCCAAACTCTATCAAGAGCTACCGCTGTAGGAAGATGCAACATCGACAGGAAGTTGAGTAATGCAGACAGTAGCTGACGCAATCAGCAGAAATCTCCGAATACCAACAGGTGGCCTTAATCTTTTCCAAATGACTGTGTATGTTATTCTTTCACAAAGTATCTTCCCTCGGATGATATGCAACGGTCCCATCGTTCCGTTCACTTTTCAAGGCATGTGGCGAAGACATTTTGTGGGAGCTTCTCCTTCATTGTTGGATACAACCAGAAATCTCACGGGACGAGGTCAGGACTGCAGGCAGGCTGTGGCATGATTTCAATATCACATTTAAGAGTGGACACCTGAAGATAAGATGTTCAATATCTTGAATTTCGTCACAGCCACAGGAACAAGTTCTCAAAGAAAACCTACCAAAGTAGACTGGGCTTACTCCATATTCAGTTAACCATTGATTTTGAAACATATCAAGTTGTCCTCTTTTCACAGAAATTCTAGGGAAAAAAAAAGATCAGTTCTTCTACCCTTATCAGTGGAAAATCATCGATTTTGCCATTTGGCAACGACAGCTTTTTGCAGTTCTAATTTCTTACTACTAAATGGAACACCAGATTCAAAATCAATTCTTGATTTTTTAGTCCAATTCTTTGCTAGACTGTCTGTTAATTCGTTGCCGTGCGTACCTTGATGTGCACGCAACCAATGAAAATTAATTCGATCCATACCTAAATCTGTCAAATTCTTCTTGATTTCATGTACTAAGACCAGTATTCTGTTGAATTGTTGAATGGCCAACAAAGCCGCTTGGCTGTCAGAAAAAAAAATATAATTGTATGAAGATTATTTTTCGTTTTTGCACAATGCAATGCTTTTAAAATAGCAAATAATTCAGCGTGTTAATAATCCATCAGGGCAGCTGATATGGGCATTCCCCGTGCAATCGAACACAGACGATAAGCAGATAGACAGCAAGACGTCTCAACAGTGTATCGATGAACATGGTGATCTCAGCGACTATGATAAACGTGGAGATCTGAGCGGCTTTGATTGTGAACTCTATGTCGAAGCAAGACAGATGGGTATCAAAGGCGTGAGCTATCTCGCCCAAGTGGTAAGAACTTAGTTGAGATAGAATAACCACCCAAGTTCTTACCCCTAGAGTTCCCGAGTTCAACCGTATCGTGGGTGTAGTGCTAATATAGCATCAACGGACGTATCAACGTCCAGAGAGCAAGTCGTGGCTGACCACACGTCATTTATGACAGGGGTCGACGTAGACTATCCACTCGTACTGACCAACCGCTTGGCAATGGTGGCACAAGTCACATCCAAGTTAAATGTCGGAGGCCCAAGCAGCGTCAACGGGTAAACACTACGACGTACGCTGCATACATACAGCAGCTACGGGAATAGACGCCCTGCTCGTGTGCCACTGTTGATTGCTCGTCATCGGACATTGTGCCTCGTCTGATGCAGGGAACATCAATACTGGACTGGACCTCCTCGGAGTCCACAGTGTCGTGTGCTCAGATGAATACCGAACATGGTTCATATTGCCGTTTGTTCACCTCTGATTCGTATTTCCCTGTTCATTTTTGTTTTGAACTACACAAACCTTATTTTATTTTAAAAACATCTAAGAAAAAAGCTACTCTTACAAAACTATTCGATAACTGTATTTTCCAGTGAATGCGAAAGGGGATTTTCTCACATGAATTTGATATTCCCTCTAGTTACGTCTTCTTTTTCAATCACAACAATAACCTCACTGTTAATCAATGAATGAAATACGGAATTACATCATACTACAGTACAAATTTGAAAGACATGAATCCGTTTATGAATATAATAATCAATTTGAATATAATCATCACAAGATTCGCTAGTCGAAGCAACCGGCATTCATATATAGCGAATCTGGAGGTTTAGAATTCAATTCCCGTGATTGCCCGGAGACGCAGAATATCAATGAATGAAAGGCAGGTTTACACCACTGTACAATACAAATTTGGAAGATGTGAATCCGTTTATTGGAGTAAATATGACATGGACGTTATGTCAGATAGTATCCGAAAACTTGAAAATTTCGTCGTCCTGGAGCGGGAATCGAATCCGCGTCTCCCGGATAGTGCCCGAGTATGCTAACCACTACATCACAATTTCAAAATTTGTATTGCTCTATGGTGTAATCCCGTATTTCATTCATTGATATTCTGCGCCTCCGGACAATCACGGGAATGAATTCTAAACCTCCAGATTCGCTATACAGTATATGAATGCGGTTGCTTCGACTAGCGAATCTTGTGATGGTTATAATTCAAATAAATCGGAAACTTGAGACTTGGTCGTTCTGGGTGGTGTAGTGGTTAGCATATCGGGCGCTATCCGGGAGACGCGTGTTCGATTCCCTCTCCAGGAGGACGAAGTTTTCGGATACTATCTGACCTAACATCCATGCCATATTTACACTAATAAACGGATTAACATCTTCCAAATTTGTATTAACCTCATTGTTATTCATAAAAATTGTGGTGCCTTGGCTAACCCAGTTTGATCCCTACGAAATACGTCCGGTCGTGGCTCTTTCAAGGGCATCATTCGGCAGTGGATACGGAAAGCAAGGAGCGGACGAGAACGGAAGAAAAATATCTTTGAGCTGAACAAAATTTGAATTGCTTTTTAGGATCAAAATGCAGTTTCTTCCTGTTGTTCCTCAGTGTAATATAATTCTTAGAGCAAATTTAACTCTCATTTGTGGGTAAGCTTGGAAGAGATTTTAATTCCAGCATTTGCTATATATTATAAAAATGTTACGGAATGCTGTTTTTTTATACACTGAGTGGCCACTTTATTATGACCACCCCCTCAGTACATTCGTTGGGCCACCTTTTGCCTTGAATACTGCGTCGATTCTTCGTGGCATGGACTCCACGAGATGTTGATAGGTGGTTTGTGGAAACTGAGACCATGTTTGATAAATAGAACTTTCCAGGAGTGTGAGATTGCAGGGTTGTGGATCCAGCTGTCTGATGGCTCGTTCAACTTCATCCCACAAATTTTCAATGGGGTTCAGATCTGGAGATTGTGGGGGCCACCTAACCAAGTAAACTCACCGGCATGTTCCTGAAACCAATCCTGTACAATACAAGCACTATGGCAGACGCATTATCTTGTTGAAAGTAGCCATCGCCATTGGGATAAACCATCCACATGACAGGATGCACTTGGTCCGCAACGATGTTTAGATATGATGTGCCAGTCAGACGTTGACTAACACGAACTAAAGGGCCCAAAACATGCCAGGAAATCATTCCCCAAACCATAACGTTGTCTCTACCAGCTTGAAGGGTTGTAGCAATGAATTTGGGGACCATGCTTTCGTGCTGTTTCCGTGAAATTCTCACTCGGGCATCGGCATGGTGCAACTGAAAACATGTTTCATCGGACCACATAATTTGTTTCCAATTATCGACTGTCTAATCCTTGCGCTCCTGTGCGAACTGGAGACGTTTTTTCTTGTTAACTGCAGACAGCAATGGTGTTTGAACAGGCCTTCGGCTGCCACATCCCATCCGACGCAGTGTACGGCGAGCAGTGCGTGCAGATATCATTTGAGGGGACCCTTGATTAAGATGATCTGTAATTTGCTGCACTGTTGCCCTTCTGTTGTGTAACGTACCAGGAGATGTGACGTACCTGCCAGAAGGACGCACACGACGTAAAGGCAGATAGGAATCAGAATAAAATGTCCGCGTAGCTCAATTGGTAGAGCAACTTATTCCGGAATGAGTGGACCCGGGTTCGAATCCTGGCGCGGATAAAAATGACGGAGAAATTTACTTCGTTATAATGGCGCCCGAACTACCCGGATGACCCGACCGTTCAAAATCTCGCAAATGGTGTGATGTTCTTTCCACACCGCGAGATAGGAAAAATCAGAGAATCCCTTCTCCAGTGCTTCGAAAAATAAATGTGTGTGACGTTGCATTCCACACACCAGATTGACTGGGAGTTCTCAAGTGCACGTTCTACAGTGGTTGTCTGCCTGCAGCGATTCATGGTCACGGCTGATCCGTGGGCCATGCCCCCGGCCCTCTTTCGGGGGGGGAGATGTGACGTACCTGCCAGCAGGACGCACATGACATAAAGGCAGATAGGAATCAGAATACATGTCTGCGTAGCTCAGTTGGTAGAGCTGCTTGTTCCGGAATGAGCGTCCTCGGGTTCGAATCCCGGCGTAGACCAAAAATGACGGAGAAATTTACTTCGTTATAGTTGTCTGTTACCAGTTTGGACACTCTCCGTTCAGCCCGAGCAGTTACTAGTCGATGACGACCACACGTTGCACGTAGAGACCCAGTTTTTTGGCTGACAGTCCAGTCTTTAAACACTTTAACAACAGCTGCTTTGGAACATTTCACGAATGCGGCGGTTTCGATGATACTCGCTCCATGGCTCCAAGCTCCTACAATCATCCCACGTTGAAAGACCGTCAAATCGCATTTTTTACCCATCTCGTCACCCAAAAATCACTTCTACTACTGTCGCAAGCACTAAGCTTTCTCTTTTTATACTAGCCTCGCCTTCTGGCGGCAACAGCGTGCAGCCATAGCTCATTTGCGTAAAACTGTCAGGTGGTCATAATAAAGTGGCCACTCAGTGTATAATACTTTAAAATGATATGAGCATGTAAACTGTGTTTTTGTATTTTTTACCATGCAAATGTAATAAGGCTTACAGAACAATGTTGGGGAAATTAAGTTGCTTTTTACTAAGTCCACCTCTTCTGCTTTACAACAACTTATGTTTAAGAATTCTGACATCATTCTCTTCAGAAAAAAGCACTAGTTGCACTGTAAGTGGTTCTCTCAGTTTATACAAACGAAAGTAACGTAGCCGGCCCACATTTCTATGCAAAGTTCTGTTGATTTTCTGACGTTTCTTAAATGCGTTATGATTAGACGATAGTTCCATTCGTGTTATGATAAGTGTCCCTCTCCATCTACAGCACATGAAAGTTACTTAGCGAGACTAATCTGAAGGTAAATGTTTTCATGTGGTTTCAGAATTTTTTTTTTTTTTATTGGAGGTTTAACGACCACCGTAAGCAACTTAGTGGGCTATAAGCAGTCGCTTGTCCCTAATTTAAGACCACTGGATCCAGGGAAGGGAGAGAGCCAGCGCCGTCAGACAAACAGGACATCCATGCCTCACTGGATTCGAACCCGGACTCATCTCGGACGAATGATCAGAACCCATCGCTTAGACCACTGCGCCAGCGTGGCGGCATTTCAGATTTGTATACAGCCGAGTGTTGTTCAAGTGCTCGTCCAAAGAGATTCAACACAGCCACTAGAACATTTTTACCAGATTTAAATAATTTAATGAAAATTCCGCCGCATTCCTCGTGGTAAGACTCAGTTCTAATAACGGAAAATGGTGTAAGCGGTTTGGAAGTAATTTACTTAGGTGTTTATGACTGATGAACTTCAGTAATTGATAACGGAATTCCTATCACAGCTGAAGGGCAAACAGTGACATTTCTGTGTGTACTTACCTTGAGCAATTTCCCGAAAAACAGAAATAATACGAAAAGTGTGTGTGTGATTCTCTCATCACTTGTATATAGATTTTGAATTACGAATTCAAAATCTTATTACAGGAGTGATGAGAGAATCCAGCTTCAAACGAACTGACTTTCAGTAATCAAATTTAAGCGTCAGTGGACAATATTTTCTTTTTTCTTCATGGTTTTATAAAAATCAAATGGAAAATACTAATCCGGAGAAAAGGGCCTCAAAAGTTTGAGCTCTAATATTCTTGCTATTTAATAATTATGCCGCATATCGATGCTTTTGTTCAGCTCGGTCTGGTTCACTTCGTCGACAATCACTTCGTCGACAACTCATTTCGTCGACGCCACTTCGTCGACAATCATTTCGTCGACAGGTTCACTTCGTCGACATTCACTTCGTCGACACTATACAGTATATGCTTTCGTAAAATCTACAGTTTTTCAATTTAGAACCACCAAATTTGGTATACTATCTCATTGTACTCTTACACCAACTTAGACCACAGACGGAAGGGGTTGGGGCCCCGGGTGAAGGGGGCCCCATACAACATTTTCGTAAAATCTACAGTTTTCAATTTAGAACCACCAAATTTGGTTTACTATCTCATTGTACTCTTACACCAACTTAGACCACAGACGGAAGGGGTCGGGGCCCCGGGTGAAAGGGGCCCCATACAACATTTTCGTAAAATCTACAGTTTTCAATTTAGAACCACCAAATTCGGTATACTATCTCATTGTACTCTTACACCAACTTAGACTACAGACGGAAGAGGTCGGGGCCCGGGGTCAAGGGGGCCCCATACAACAGTTTCGTAAAATCTATAGTTTTCAATTTAGAACAACCAAATTTGGTATACTATCTCATTGTACTGTTACACCAACTTAGACCACAGACGGAAGGGGTTGGGGCCCGGGGTCAAGGGGCCCCGGTCCCAAACAACATTTTCGTAAAATCTACAGTTTTCAATTTAGAACCACCAAATTTGGTTTACTATCTCATTGTACTCTTACACCAACTTAGACCACAGACGGAAGGGGTCGGGGCCCCGGGGTGAAGGGGGCCCCATACAACATTTTCGTAAAATCTACAGTTTTCAATTTAGAACCACCAAATTTGGTATACTATCTCATTGTACTCGTACACCAACTTAGACCACAGACGGAAGAGGTCGGGGCCCGGGGTCAAGGGGTCCCCATACGACAGTTTCGTAAAATCTATAGTTTTCAATTTAGAACCACCAAATTTGGTATACTATCTCATTGTACTTAGACCGTACACGGTTTTTGGAAGGGGTCGAGGCCCGGGGTAAAGGGAGTCTCATACAAAATTTTCTCAAAAATTTCCATTTTTTACTTAAGAATTGCAACACAATTCTGCACTCCAATACCCTATCTGCGAGCTAAGTAAGAATACCATGAGATAGTATACCAAATTTGGTGGTTCTAAATTGAAAACTGTAGATTTTACGAAAATGTTGTATGGGACCTCCTTCACCCCGGGCCCCGAGTCCTTCCGTCTGTGGTCTAAGTTGGTGTAAGAGTACAATGAGATAGTATACCAAATTTGGTGGTTCTAAATTGAAAACTGTAGATTTTACGAAAATGTTGTATGGGGCCGGGCCCCCTTGACCCCGGGCTCCGACCTCTTCCGCCTGTGGTCTAAGTTGGTGTAAGAGTACAATGAGATAGTATACCAAATTTGGTGGTTCTAAATTGAAAACTGTAGATTTTACGAAAATGTTGTATGGGGCCGGGCCCCTTGACCCCGGGCCCCGACCTCTTCCGTCTGTAGTCTAAGTTGGTGTAAGAGTACAATGAGATAGTATACCAAATTTGGTGGGTCTAAATTGAAAACTGTAGGTTTTACGAAAATGTTGTTTGGGGCCCCCTTGACCCCGGGCCCCGACCTCTTACGTCTGTAGTCCAAGTAAGAGTACAATGAGATAGTATACCAAATTTGGTGGTTCTAAATTGAAAACTGTAGATTTTACGAAAATGTTGAATGGGGCCCCTTGATCCCGGGCCCCGACCTCTTCCGTCTGTAGTCTAAGTTGGTGTAAGAGTACAATGAGATAGTACACCAAATTTGGTGGTTCTAAATTGAAAACTGTAGATTTTACGAAAGCATATACTGTATAGTGTCGACGAAGTGAGTGTCGACGAAATGTACCTGTCGACGAAATGATTGTCGACGAAGTGGCGTCGACGAAATGAGTTGTCGACGAAGTGATTGTCGACGAAGTGAACCACTCCCGTTCAGCTTTGGTATACTCAGATTATATCCATGATAGTCTTTCTCGCAAAAGAGTTTCATTTTAAATAACAATAACTCAACGTTCCTCTCCATATGGATGATATGATGTAGTCTTAATAAACTATCCAGGAGGTGTATGTGAAAGGACTTTGAACAGTGCAGATAAATAGCTATTACTGTATCAGTTATTTTGGAAATATTCTGACAACAGTTTTCAGTAGAAGAATCTGTATTTTCCTCATTTCCGTAAAAAACAGTTGAACTAAAGAAATTTGCCTGTAAAGCAAAAGAAACAGCCTAGAATTTCAAGTCTACAAATCATTGAAAAAAATGTTTGTACACGCAGTACTCTATCATTTGATCCAGAAACGAAGCTGTTTACATCGGAATAAATTTGTTTTGAATCCTATATTACCAGAAATATGTGTTTAATATGGTCAAACATGAATTTTAAACAAAAAAGTGTGCGAAATGACTAAGAAAAACGAAATTGCAAAGCTACTTTCTTATTAAAGGCCGGATGAAATATACAGTAACGTATCATCCAGAAGTGTCTTTTTACTTATGTGCATCCCCTTTTGAATGACATCAAAACGTCTGCACACGTTCTGGACGTGCTTCACCTATCTAGTACTAAATTAAGTATCCATATTTGCCCCAATATCTACCACATTATGATGGGGCTTTTGAATTAGGTATCTTTGGTAGCCCATTGAAATCCTGCTAAAATGTTTGATCAAAAAATAATTCACGGGAGTGGTTGCATTGTTTCCATGAATTATTACTAAAGACAGATTGAAAAATATTTGGTTTTCTTAATAAGAGTGAACAAAGGCAGTATCATGAAAGTCTTGGATGTAACAAGCAAGCGTAGAAAGAAACAAAAAGGTGTGGGAAACTCAGCTTATTTTTCACAACGTTATACATTAACATAGGGCCTACGTTATGGAGATATATTTCCATAATCACGAAATACATGAACTTTTTCAACTGAAATATGTGTTATTTCTACTTTACAGAGAATTCCTTACTGAAAAACACTGAAGAATCTTCCCATACCTAGCTCTGTCTGATCCAAAAGAGACATTATAGCCCTTCTTCCAGTAGTGATATATTTTGATAAGTATAAAAAATGCATTTACAATAAATATCCAACAGCTACGTCTTCTACCAAGAACAGGTTGAAAAATATATGTATAGAGATAGATAATGTAAAGATGGAATTTCATTTATATACGTATGTTACTCAAGAGATTTCTTAAAACCATGAAAGGAGAAAATATTAGTAAGTAAACCATATGCTCTAATTAATGACTTTTGTTATTTGGCGGTTGCATGACGTGTCATGTGAAATGATTACAGGGCCACTTTGAATTTTTCAGCTTTTATGGAACTGAATCTTATCTATCTAAAACCACTGAGAGCAGAAAATGACCGTTTTTAGCCATTTACAGGTCAGTTTTTTCGTATGTTAGCAGGTATGTGAGAAAGCGTAGTAAGGCCGGATCCTGTAAAATGCTAAAAAATGAATAGTGGATTAACTAAATTTCTCTCGTGGGAACTGCAAGTGGGAACTGTAAATAAGCTCATTGTGGCATTAAATATTTAATTAGTCAGCAAATGGAAAGTATGACTGCGCTGCAGATAGGCTTCTAACTGGCCTGTAGCAATACATTCCTGTTCAGCAAAAAAATAAATGGATAAATAAATAACTGGAAATAAAAAGAATAAATAAGTGAAAACAAGTACCTGATGACTGTTATCTACGAAACCCCCACCGTACATAAGAGATAAAACGTAGAGAATCATTATGAAATCTTTTTCTGAGAATTTCTATTGAGGGCAGGGATTAGGTCAGGACAAACTAACAGTTCAAACAGCACTGAACTTCTTAGATCATAACCAAACGGTCTCAGAAGTAAGCAACAGACGAGCAACCGGTCTTTTGAAGTGGCAAGACAACTGCACGTTTTCATCACAACGACAAGAAAAAAAAATCATATAGCTTTGAGGGACAGTGGGGAGGAGGAGAAGGATCGGCAGCTAATAATAATCTATTTCGCTTTTACTTTTATTTTTGTGATCAAGTCTCCATTAGATCATTCTAAACGCTTTCTTTGGCCTATATGTCGACAGTAGTTATTTAAGTTACGAAATGGAATTAGTGAACCCTTAAATGGCAACAAATAATTCAATAACACTATAACCCAAAACAAATTAACTTCTGTTTTTTTTTTTTATTTTTTTTTTTAGATTGGAGGTTTAACGACCACCGTGAGCAACTCAATGGGCTATAAGCAGTCGCCCGTCCCTAATTTAGGGTCACTGGTTCCAGGGAAGGGAGAGAACCGGTGCCGTAAGACAAACACAACATCCATGCCTGACCGGGATTCGAACCCGGACCCCTTACGGACGAACGATCAGAGGCCAGCGCCTTAGACCACTGCGCCACCGGGGCGGCACAAATTAACTTCAAACAAGTCAGGAAAAAATCAAAGGCCGGTAACGACTGAATATTCAGTTTTAGCTCCAATTCTTAAGGCAGCACTTTTCTTCCGGATTTAATGGAAACAGGAATGAAGAAATTTCAGATTCACAGTAAAAGAAAAACAGTAATGATCATTGAGCTAAATTTATTTAGTGCAGGAAAATGGCTCTCTGCAAACAACGTCAGTGCTATATGTGACGTATACTACAGAGGTGAAAACCTGTGTCAAGACGACAAATCTGCAGCGAGACATTCTGTCCGCGTAGCTCAGTTGGAGGAGCGACTTACTCCGGAGTGAGGGAACATGGGTTCGATGCCAATAGCGGACAAACTTGTGTTTCCACAACTAATAAAAAGGTGTGTGAAGAAAAAAATGTTTACGATCTTTGTACCGAAAGGAATGAAATATCACTCACATTCTTCGGAGGGGAGAGATGGTTGCTGTCATTTGACATCATATAGGTTCTCAGGTCATAAATCACTGTTTCAAGGCCGTGGCCTCAGAGAAATGCATTTATTAAATCCTCATAAGCTCCTGTGTTCATATTTTTCATGAAAAAAGAATAGTGCTACTGCACCAAACACTAACCATAGTCTCAGAAGGTGCGATGTGATCGTGAACTTGATCGTAGAACCGTATTTTGATGGGATGAAGCATTCATTGACAGATACAAAGGTGCCAAGAATGGCTTTAGTAAAATCGAAAAGGCGTAGGGCCGAATGTATACCAACGGATGCGCTGGAACATGACAGAGAACTGTACTTTGCAGTCTTCCAGATAGTCATCAAACAGCACCAAATGCGCCATGGATGCACATGTATTGTGCAACGCGTGCTTCCATTGTGAAAAATTCAACGTGTTTATGAACGTGGCGCAACCTTGTCGCGAGACTGTGGCAGCCCCACGACAGCGAATCTACTAAATATTTATGTACAAGCACATATACATATGAGTGTAAAAAAAACTCCGTAATAGAAATTCGTAACGATTGTTGCGTAGGAACGAATGAATAGCTTCGTACAGGGTTTCGGCAAAACATGAAGTGAGGAAAAGTTTAGGTACGCAGCGGCGAATTGAGTGGCTAAAAGCTTAAAAAATAAGGGGAATTTTCATTATCATGCTTATATTCCATGGATAAAAGAAAAATCTAAACTTCAACGCCTGTTTAGATATTCTAACTTTCCAGGTTACCCTTTATATAGACCGGACAGTTATTAAAAATAAAGTGGACCTACTGTTTTGGTATAATCAATGCGCGAGTGAAAGTTAAGGAATGTAATCGATAAGCACGCTTACAAGCAGCCTGCATACGGTCTGGATCCTCCGGTTCTCCATTTTCGTTCCCTCCCATGCCTTCATTCGAACAGAATGAGGTTTTTCTTTACCTCCTAATACTCGTATTTCTCCCTTCATACCGTCAGATCTGTGTTCGGGATGTTTCGGTGGTGCTCGAGAGAGTTCGAGAACATCTGTAGCTCCCGTTTTCTCCCGATCTTTCGACGAGCACTGAAAGAGTAAGAAAGTGGCTGGGTGAAGCCAGAGTTCGGAAGTGAAGCGAAAACAGAGTAAGGATACAGTTATTTTGGATGTTGTGTGACTTCGTAAAATTAACCATGGATTTAGGGCTCAAAAGTAAAATTTTGGGGAATGCCAACCTTCTTGGATTTGTTAGGTATGAATGGAAAGATTCTTCAGAAGATTTACTTTATTGCGCGTTTCTACCATCAAACTCCACTCCTGAAGAAATTTTTAAGGCTTTTTCAAAAGATTTTTGCAACACATACTGATTGGGGAAAATCTATGGTCTTGCAAAAGATGGAGACTCAGGTTATGTTAGGGAGACATTTTGGATTAGTCGTAGAAATCAAAGCTGTTGTTCTTTTATCTAACTGGATACACTACAACATCCATGGTGAGACAATGGTAATAAAGAAATTAATGAACAGGAACTGTACATCAACTATACTCAAAACAGTATAACTATACTACTGATCCAAATTTCTTGGTGTAGAATAGAAATCAAAGTTTTCAAGCTTTCGCACATCAACCAGATGGCTTTTTTTAAGGAAGGTAGACAGCAGTTGCTGTCTACAGACATCTAATGAGCCGTTGCTGTCATCAAACATCCAAGGTAGACAGTAGTTTGCTGTCTACCTTCCTCGAAAAAGCCATCTGGTTAATGTGCGAAAGCTTGGAAACTTTGATTTCTATTCTGTACCAAGAAATTCAGATCACTAGTATAGTTATACTATTTTGGGTAATAGATAAAATGAGTTGCCTTTTGAGGAAAACATTTGAACAGGCACTAAAAGTAGTGCTCTTCATTTAGACTCATACTAAAAATGAAAGATTATTCTATCTGCAAGTAACAACATTCAAAGTATAGGCCATCGTGTTGCACGGTCTTTAGCCATTTGTCTGCCACTTCTTCGATTCCGCTGAGGTACCAGTTCTTGTCATTCGAGGCGAAGAACTCTTTCACCCCAGCTGCCACATCCTCCTGGTTGTTGAAGTACCACTCGCGAAAGAAGTGAATCATGGACCGGAACAAGTAATAATCCGAAGGGGCAAGGTCCGGACTCTATGCTGGGTGTAGCATCAGTTCAATGCCCTTAAGTTCCTGGAGTTTTGCCCGGGTCGTTCGCGCGGTATGAGGCCGAGCGTTGTCCTGCTGTAGGAGAGCACGCTTTCTGTTCACTAGTGCCGGGTATTTCTCCTCCAAAACGACATACATCCGCTCCAGCTGTTCAGAGTAGAAGTTGGAGTTGATGGTCCGACCGTCTGGAATAAATTTGTAATGGATTATCCCCTCGAAATTCCACCAGTCGCAGCGCATCACTTTGTGCTCAAAGCGCCTATGTTTGGCAATAGGTTTAGAAGCCGTCCCGGGCTCAACCACTGCCTTTGTGTGTTAGTATTACGGAAATAGACCCACCTTTCATCGCACGTAACAGTTCTCTTGATGAAACGTACGTCGCGCGGGTTTTCTAGGAGTTTCGTGCAAACTTTCACTCAGCGGTTTGCTTCAGCTGGTGTCAGTTGGAGAGGGACAATGCAGCAGATCCTGTAGACCTTTGTGAGGCCCTAAAGGTGACGAACCACGGTGGTCTGTGATATGCCCAGCTCGCCTGATAATCTCCGAATGCTGGTTGTCGGATTTGCCTCTACGGCCTAGGGCACGGCCTCCGAATCCACGGTTTGTGGTCTACCTGACCTTGGATGATCGTCGAGGTTTCTGTCACATGAGTGAAACTTCTTGAACCATCTAGTTGTGGTGCTGTGGTCCAAGAAACATTCCTCTTTCGTCTGACAAATGTTTTGTGTTGTTTGAGCAGCATTATGGCAGAGTTCAAACTCGTAAAGCAAAAGTTTCCTAAATATAAAGAGCTATAAGCAGTCGCTTTTCCCTAATTTAGGGCCACTGATTCAAGGGAAGGGGCAGAGCCAGTGGTATCAGACAAACATACCACCTATGTCTCATCTGGGACTTGAGCCTAGGCTCACTGGGACATCGGGGCGGCTTTTAGTCAATTTTTTAAAGGTTTAAACTGTCTGTATAACACATTTTGCATAGGGGTGGTTGTAATTCATTGAGCCCTCAATGCATTTTTTCAGTTTTTTCAGCATGAGTTCCAAGTAAAAAGGGAATCAGTAAAACTAACAGTTAAGCGGAGTAAACTGTAAGTTAAGGTATAAACCGTTCTTACGGTGCCGAGCGAGAAGTTAATACCTATCGCCATATTGTGCTTCCATCGACTATCGCATTAGCACGATTGTGAAGAGCGCAGTATAGGTTGTCACTGAAGCAACCATTTTGTGCCGAAACTAACACGACATAAGATTTCTAACATTCTAGATTTACAGTAAATACTAAATTACAAAATGGTTTGTAAACCTCCATAATCAATTCATCCTTCACCCAGGAGAAGACATTGTCTTCCACAAAATTTTATTGGTGAAGAAGAACGGAAAAAGAAACAGGAGAAATTCTTCAACAGGAATGAGTGAAATGGGCACGTAATAAATGTCTGTTTTGAGACTGTCTCCAAGCTACGTTGCGTAGGTTATGAAAACGGTGTAGAAGGATTTCAACTATATTTTCTCGTAATTACTTTAGTCTACTGTATATTTTGTACCTAATGGAGAAATAATGTGTGTTGATTCACTTTACGCAGTGTCTTCCTGGAATGAATCCACGACGTCAAGCGAAGGCTTTCTGTATCCAGGTTTCACTGGGTTACGTAAGAGGAACGGTCATATTTCTCTGATCCATCAGTCTCCGTTGTAATGTGTTTTAAACCTGTGCCCAAGCTGAAACGCAGAGAAATGTGCATTTCAAGTAACTATACACATTCACCTGTATTTCAGAGAAAATTTGAGTAATGTTTGGGGTTCTCCGCGGTCCGCGTAATGATATGAATTGAGATGCATTGTGCGTGCTACAATGTGTCAGAAATCTAAGGATTTCCAAAAATATGTTTCTAGGTATCGGCCTTGCTTTTACATGAAAGGGTCTTAATCTCGTCGAAGACAATCTTTGGAAATTACAGGAATCTTACTCAACTGATTAGTGATGTTCCTCTCCGTTGTTGAACTGCATTAAAATCTTTAGCGGTTTTGTTATATTTTATTCTCGAGTGTTCAAGATCCCAGCTCGTCAACAACCTAAATTCGATGCACAGGGACTCGGAAAGCATTGCTTACTTTTTTGTAGTTCTGCTTTGTCTAACTATTCCTCCAATTTTTGTTTTCAGACTAGGCTGGCAAGCCTCTCTCAAGGCTCTGTTTCTTCCTCCTGGAAATTATCTGCCATTTCATCTTTCACTCTGATACTATCATTTTTTCTAAAGTAGTCACCTCTTTGGTCGTCGAATACCACATACTGAATTTCCAGGTCAAAATTTTCCTTGAATTTTTCTTGCCCCGTGTTTCCATTTCTTCTCTCACTTTTTCACTCACATTTTGTCAATTTTGTTTCATATTCCGGTTTTCATAACTAGAAAGTGGGTTTCATTTCAGTTCTGATATTGTTGGGGAGCCCTTATAGTGGTTGGCTGACTCATCTGTAAAAAGTTCTTAACCCAGTTTTCTCCGGGTTTTCCTGAGCGGAGGTCTTGATCTGTTCCCGTAGGGAAATTACCGTATCAAAAAGTAAATTAGAACGCATTTATCTTCTGCTAAGTGAGTACTTCGAGGTTTTCTGCATGTAACTTGATTCGTTTATCTATGTATTTAAAAATTAAATATACATGTATGATGAACTGCAGTGACCTTCGTCGATTGCATGTATTATGTATTTAAATACGAAACAGTGTGAAAACAGAGGCGAATGTTTTCTGTTGCCTTGCAAAATAATTCTACTTGTGTAGATCTTTTCTCGGTACTCCGAAGAATTTTATAGAGACTTGACATTGCTCCTGACTTTTGATTTTTAAGGTAATTCATCTCTATTTGTCTTCACTACGTATTTTTTACCGAAGTTGTGCTTATCTTGTTCTTCTTTTTAGCACATATTTTGACATACTTATGCGTAAGAAAAAAAAATAATATGCTTCCGTTACTTTTCCCGTTGTTTCGTCCATCTGGAAAACCTTTTGTGCGAGAGGCAGTAAAATAATCGTAACTTTAAACAAGAATGAATATGCCTTTTGTTCACAAGATTTCCACGCTGGATGCAGTGGTGTTTATTTGAATTTCGTTCGATGCTTTTGCTCTTTGTAGGAGGCATATTGGAGGAATTCTTTTGGAATCTAATAAAAATGACTTAACGGAAATTTTTCGTGTTTATTTTTGTTTTGTTTTTTGTTTGAAGGTTTATTTAACGACCACCGTGAACAACTCAATGGGCTATAAGCAGTCGCCCGTCCCTAATTTAGGGTCACTGGTTCCAGGGAAGGGAGAGAGCCAGTACCGTAAGACAAACACGACATCCATGCCTCACCGGGATTCGAACTCGGATCCCTTTCGAACGAATGATCAGAGGACATCGCTTAGACCACTGCGCTTTTCGTGTTGTCTTCCATTTTTCATGAAGCACATTAGTTCACTGGTTGTCATAAGAGTGCACTTGCTTTCGTCGCGGTATTTCGATTTCCAAATCGTCGGTTTAAAACAGTTCTCCTCCACAAGACGAAACTATTTCCGACGAAGTTTTTCTATAACTTCTTAGTATAACATTTTTCATATCAGTAAGAACACTGTGGGACATAGACGAAAACGAAAAACTGAAAGATTGTTTGCGTACATTATGTCTTTGTTACGCGATTATACAGTATGTTAGTATGTAGTGGAACTTTCAAATTTTGACGGTTTTTTGTCAAAAATGTGCGTGTTACTCAAGGACCGTTTCCCTGATGGCAGACTCTTTGTAGTTCGTGTAAGCGGCAATTGTACATATTATATATACAGTATTACACCATTACTTTGCGGCATTTGTTGTGTTTTAATATGATAGCCATCCGAGAGAATCTTTAGGTATTATTACAAAAAAAAAAAAAAAAACATTGACAACTTTTGGAACTTCTGCTTCTCGTTTTCTTTTCTTTCTTTCTTTTTATGTTTCTGCGTTTATTGAGATACTCTTTCGGAGGTCCGGAATGTTTTGTAATGCAGGTACGCGTAGTTCCTTACACCACAGGTCTTGGGCTATCTCTCCATGCAGTATTCTCATTTCCGTGTAAGCAAAGTGCTTCCGTATTGCATAAAACAAAAATAAAAATTGACAAATAAAAATGAAAAGTCTGCTGGAAATTTGAGAAAAATAGAACTTGTGTATTTCATATAATTTTTTATTAATACTTTTGTACTTATTCCTAGAAGTGTTGCAATTATTTTGTCTTCGGCATTTCGTAGGAACCAATAACAAGTCATACACATGCACAATAGAATTGCATAAGATGAAGAATCTGAATACTGTGTGTGATTAAAAATTCAACAAAAATAGTATAAAAGAAAGACTCTTTTCGTCTTTTTCAGCGTGCGTATGCAAAGTCTTTTTTTTTTCTAGCAATTGGAAGAATACCGATAGATTTGAGAGCAAAGTCGCTTTGTTTTGAAGCTTCTACCCTCAAGCAAGATAGAAAAAAGATTCACATGTTTTGCTGCCAGCTGCATGGGTTTCACACATTCAAGTAAATTCCCAATTACACTGGAATCTTTTAAGATTTCCCGAAGAAGCACTTTGGATAAATTAGTTGAAACTCCATTCTAGTACTTCCAACAAACTTAATTTTGAAGATGGCTCTGTGATACTGAAATCGCAGCGCCATAACAAAGTGATTGGAATCAAATAAAAATCATAAGTAAAACAGCTAGAGGGATAATTAAGATATAAACCGACGAGTCATTCCATTATGACCACCCCCAGCTTACAGAAATGAGCGCGCCTCAAGACCGAACGGTGGCGCAGGTGAAATTCACGGAGCAGTATATATACAACCCGAAGGACCGACTTTCGGTTAGTAGGGTGTTTGGGATCAGAATGGGAAAAGCTTCCGATTTATCGGAGTTTGGTAAAGGGCAACTTGTAATGGCACGGAGCCTCAGAACTATGATCTCGGAAACGGCCCGCCTTGTGGGTTGTTCACGTGCCGCTGTAGTGAGTACGTATCAAAAGTGGTGCACAGATGGCCAAACGATAAACAGTCGTCCAGCCTTGTGTCGTCCGCAGCTCACTGATGCCCGAGGGGAGCGGAGACTGTCACGCATTCTTCACAGCGACCGCAGGGCCACAGTGTGACAAATCACCCGCAGCTACAACAGTGGTGATCAGAGCAATATGTCACAGCACAAAGTTCATCCCATACTTCTGCGCATGGGTATGCGTAGCCGAAGACTGAGCCGGTCTCCATGCTCACTGCACGTCATCGCCAACAACGTATGAAATGAGCCCAAGATCATCGAGACTTAACCGTCGACGATTGGAAGAAAGTGGCTTGGTCTGACGAATCAAGATTCCTGGTGCATCACGTAGACGGCCAAGCACGAGTACGCCGATTACCTACGGAGGCTAATGCTGGAAACAGGCCGGCGTCGTCGGTGTTATGTTGTGGGCGATGTTATCTTGAGAGACTTTAGTCCCCATTATCTCAATAGCACAATCCCTGACGGCTATGAGAATCATAGTTTCGGACTAAGTTCACCCATTCATGGCAATTGTGTTCCCTTCTGGTGATGGCCATTACTAACTGGATAATGTGCCATGCCACACTGCCAGAATCGTCAAGAAGTGGTTCAAGGAACATGCTGGTGACTTTCTGTTAATGCCCTGGCCTCCAAATTCACCTGACATGAACCCAATGGAACATTTCTGGTTCGACTTGGAAAAGCGGGTTCGCGCTAAATCACCACCACCCCGAAATGTACAGGAACTGGAAAACCTGTTGACATTATGGTACCAGATACCCCAAGATACCTATCGCCCCCTCATCAAATGGATGCCTCGGCGAGTGGCCGCTGTTTTGCGAGCTAAAGGGGGTCCTACAGCTTATTAGGTAGGGGGTCATAATGTAATGACTCGTCGGTGTAATGTCTGGGGGTATACAAGTGATAAAACTAGTTTTTGTTTAGTTTTAAGAACGCGGTCCATGCACGTGGTAGATAGATTGATACGAAGTCATTACACGCGTCACTACGATGTAGAATTTCTATAATCTCCCTAAGCAAGGTTCCTTTTGTTGTGGTGTTCGGAGCAATATCCTTAATGCCGCTCCAGCCTCATTATTTAGGACTTCCCTTGGCAGCGCAGTCGTGAGTTTCCCATGTTTGGCATCCCTTTTATGCTCTTCAAGTCTTGTAGCAAATTACTTTTTTGTCATTCCTATGTATATCTTTTTTGATCCATCAGGGTGCACCATGGGGATGGAACACACTCCATCACGCTTAGATGTGATAGGTTGGGGATCATGGCATATGGTCAATTCTAGTGCCTTGAAAAAGCCGTCTGGTAGTGAGCAAAAGCTTGGCAGACATTGTATGTATACTCCTGTAAAAAAGGCCCTGATTATTGTCTCATAAAGTCTTGTGCTTTTCTGTTTCTATTATCTATGGTCAGGGGCGGGTTTAAGCATTACAGCGCCCTGGGCTAAGAAAATCAGACGCCCCTAAGTAAATTTATTGTAAGAAATTTGAGGCCGATTAGAATTTCATATTTAAATTACATATTACATATAAATTTTTATCACACAAAGAATCAGCATATTCTCAAGAACTACCCAACCCTGTAAAATTTTTAGCACATGTATTATTTAAAACTGGGCAAAAATTTATAAATGCCGAAGCAAAAATTTATAAATGCCGTTTTCTTACAAGTTTAATTCGCATAACATCATTTCACAATAAATTATATTTACAAATAAAATAGGTTTTTTAACACACTTCTGAAACATTTGCTTGCAAAATTTAAATTTTCAACGTATGCAATATTAATTTTAGATTTTTTTAAAAACATAATGATAGTGCTGCTACCAATGTTTATTGCAATGGTTTATTGTATATCGATTAAGTGACTGAGAGATAGAAAAAATGAATGAACATAACTTATATATAGTAAAATTACTCTCCGCTAAAGGACTGTTTTTCTCGATTTCTTTGTGGCAAAATCCTCTACTATATCATCAAATGTTAATGTTTCTGCAATGTTCGAATTAAGTGACAAAGTTGTCAGTTCACTCGTCCTTTCTTGAGAACTAGATGTCCGCAAATAATTGTGGATGATTTTCAAAAGAGAGAAACTTCTTTCTCCAGAAGCATTAGTGATGGGTATGCATAGGTAAATCCTTAGGATAACATCAATGTTCGGAAAAGTTGAATCAATTCTTTTCCCTAATCAGTTTCAACATATCCTCAACAGGAACACTAACACTTGAGTCTGTCACTGCTTGTCCATCTAAATCATTCCAAAATTTCTGGAAATGAAGACATTCTTGTTCAAATTCTGGGCCTAAAGCTAAAGAGTAAACTGTCAGTAGGTTTTTTGTCTTTTGAGATACTGTTGTCTCATCAACATCTGATAATTGCGTTAGAAACCCAAACATGCTCTCCACATCGGAATACGCATCTTGTCGACGTTTCAACTGCTGCACCAAGTTATCAATGATCGTACGAAAAACGCATATTCGCATATATTCCTTTCCAGTGAAAACAGTTTCTTTATTGCCATTCATCTCTCGAAATTGTAGTTTTATCCAACGGGTTCTAGTAACTTTTTTCTTATATTCGTCGCACTGAGACAACAGTTTTCCATCTTCTTCATACTTATCAAATGTATTTCAGAAAACACTTAAATATTTAATAAGTGAATCGTACAGTTCTACAGTAACTGAAAGGCCAATATTCACTTTCTGCAGTGTTTTATTGCAACTATCAATTCTTTGTAAAATATCACTCCAAAGCTCTAAGAGAATGCCCATTTCTAACAAATTCACCTTACTTAATAATCCCTCTGCTTCTAATTTTTCACCGGTGTTTTCTGCGAAGTCTTGAAGTGCATCTCTAATGCAAGAATAACTAGAGCGTAAGGCCTTGCATGCATCAACATTTGCTGACCATCGGGTTTCACATAACCTTCTGGGTACAAGAAGTGGCGATTGCGATCCAGATTCGCTGTGGAGCTTAGAACTATCTTGAAGACTTGTCTTCAAGATTTGCCACCTATGTGATGAAGATGACCAAAAGTTTTATATTTCCTGTACGAACATAAAAAAAGATGTAGCTTCAAGGCAGCGTCCCGCTGCGGATTTCCCAACCAAATTAAAAGAATGTGCTGCGTATGGAATATAGTAGGTTAAACTGTTATGACTTTTTAATCAACCTTGAAGACCCGAATATTCACCAGACATTATTTCTCGCATTGTTATAACTTTGGCCTCTGCAGTCTTTTCTTTAACATCTATTTTTAAATCTTGTAACAGCTTCAATAAAGCATTCTCCATGTCTTCTGCTTTATGACCAGTGTTGGGCAAGGAACAAATAAATCGTTCCACTGGTTGTCCATTTTTCAGAACATAACGAAAAATAACAGTCAACTGGTCAACTTTTGACAAATCTGGAGTGGAGTCTATAATAATGGAGTAATATTTGCTCGACTTCAACTCTTTAAATATTGCGTCAGTGACTGATAAGGCCATTAATGAAATGAATTCTTCACATACATCCTTCGAAAGATATGAAACATTATCACTTCCCTTATTTCCAAAATTTTTCAAATGTTGCTGCAGAAAAGGGTCAAATTTTGAAGACCGTTATAAAGTAATCCTTTTGAGGCAGATCTAAATCGATCACTATAAGGTCTTTTTGAAACTGCAAAATCTGTTTCGTTTAAATTTTCATTCGGAGGATTTTTTGTAATATAATCAACAAAAGAATCGTTTACTTTCCATTTAGCAGGATCTAATATCATATGATGTAACAAAAGTTCATTTCCTTCAACAGATTGAAAATTTCCTCCAAGATTTGTGTTAGACTTACCTTCTTCATACTCACCATCGGAAGATTCAGAAATTTGATCTTCGCTCTGAGCTATTAGTTTTTGTTCAGTTGGCTCCTTCATTTCTTCATCAGTAGATCTTGCAACCAAACACTGCATTTTCTTTTCACTTACTGTGTCATCTTCTGCCGGTTTAAAAAAGTTTTTTAGTTTTGGTAATTTTTTTAAAGTTGCCCTTATTTTTCAGTCTTTTTAAGCTTTCCTTTTCTATTTTCGTATCCAGAAAACTTCGTAGTCGATATTTTCTCTGACGGTGATGATTAATGCACGGCTGGCCACCCAAAATGCAGCACCAAGAAGGACACGAGATAGCAAAGCCAGATTTACTGGACACATAACAACAGATACAAAGATGAAACGATTGAGCTTACAGGCCCGTGCGACTAGCGGAACACGCAGACATCAATAGTTCGTGTGGCCCCCATGGCTGGCAATAACGGCCGCTACATGCCGCGGCATCGAACGAAAGAGGCTTTGAATGTGGGCTTGGGGTTTATCGGTCCAGGCTGCTTCCACACGTTGTCACAGTTCATGAGGCGTAGCCGCGGGTTGTGCTTGCCGGGCCACTCGGTTGCCGATCAGCGACCAGACGTGTTCGATGGCCGACATATCGGGAGAACAGGTGGGCCACGGCAGCAGTGACACCTGGTGGGCCATGAAGAAATATTGCACAATACGTGCCACGTGTGGGCGCGCATTGTCCTGTTGAAACGTGGCCGCTGGCAGGTCCTGCAGGTAAGGGAGGACTACATGCTCCAAAACGTCGGAGATGTAGCGGTGGCTGTTGAGTGTACCGGCGATGCGTACCAGACGGGTGCGGGTGTCATATCCAATTGCGCCCTAAACCATAACGCCAGGTGACGGACCGGTATGGCGACGCATAATGCAGGGGTCATACAGTCTTTCGCCGCGGTGCCGCCACACGCAGATCCGACCATCGCGGTGTTGCAGGCAGAAGCGGGATTCGTCGGAGAAAACAATGTTGTGCCATTCCGTATTCCAGGCGCGGCATTCAACGGCCCACTGCCGCCGCACTCGCCGGTGGTGTAACGTCAATGGTAATCGGAACAATGGGCGCCGTGCGACAAGTCCCCGCTCCTGCAGACGACGTCGAACGGTACGTGCTGACACAGGTTGTTGCGCAACACACCCTAATTCCTGCGCTAACGTTCGTGATGTAGCAGTGCGAGCCGTCAATGCCCGCCGCACAACATGCCGGTCCTCTCGTTCGGTGGTGTGCCGCAGCTGCGGCAATCGCTCACGTCGGTACGTCCGTCTCTCCAGCACCCACCGAATCCATACTCGCCTCACTGTGGCTGGATGTCGTCCCACACGGGCGCCGATGTCTCGGTACGATAAACCGCTGTCACGATAAGCCACTATTCGTCCTCTGTCGAACTCCGAAACGTGCTGGAATGACTGCCGTGTTCTGCGACGAGGTATCAGGAAGCTTCCCACGCACAGGCCCGGCAGCACAACACACTTCCACTACTTACACCCTGCCTTCTATGCATCCTTCTTATAGTGCTTCTCGGTGGCGTGCCGGGCGCACATGATTCGCATATGCCCTGCAATGCTAATCGTTTGCATGTCCTCTCGCGGGCGACGCATGCTGCGAGTTTCAGGCCAATCGGATGCTTCCTTCTTGGTGTTGCATTTTGGGTGGCCAGCAGTGTAGTAATGATTTCCCCCAAAAGAACAAAGCGAGAATGAAAACACACATGTAAACTTACGAGGGGCGGAGGGGGAATCCCAAAGCAGGCAGCTGGTGTCATAAGCTAAATTGGAATGCATTCTAACCAGTCAGGCTAACCAGTACTCTGCCCTCTCTTGTCACCCACAATACCCTGGGGCCTTGGCCTTGAATTTATGGAGTCCGATTCTGGTCTTTCACCCTAATCCCAGGGTTGTCCTCGCGTTCAGATTTTTTCATGCTTTGTAAAAATTATGCGCCAGTGCAGTGCCTCTTTCCTAGTCTCCTACTCTTGTTCCCCGTTGTCTGCGAGCTCTCTAAAAGAAATGCTCCCCTCTCCACCCTCTTCTGAGTTTTGACCTTGCCAGGAAGCAGGAAGAAATAACTTCCTCGGAGGCTTCTGAGTCTTACTGAACCCACTTTCAAAATGAATTAATATTTTTCATAATTAAACACGTCGAATGTACTAACACCATTTAATATTTTCTTAAGAATTAAAAGTATTATACTACTCAGTTTATAATGTGTAGAAATGAAAAATACCATTTCATTTTCTTTTTTTAAACAGGGGGGGGGGGGATGAGATAAAACGTCTTGTGCCACATTTATTCTCAAAATTTTGGCGCCCCTCTATGTGCAGCGCCCTGGGCCACGGCCCAGGTTAGCCCAATGGTAAACCCGCCCCTATCTATGGTGTATCCACAGTGTTTTTTTTATTCGTATGTTCAATTTACACCATTTCATTTTACGCCGGAAATCTCAGGAACCTAACCCCGGCTTAAATCGAGCCCTACCTGTATAGACAAGTATATTTTCCTCCTCTTCAACACGCGCGCACACACACACACACGCAAGCCTGTAGCTTTTCTAAAACAACATTGTAACCATTTCTTCTACGTTGTCATTCATAAATCTCTGTCGAAACGCCCAAGGTCGTATTATGGAAAGTTTGCAGATTCGATTCTAACCACAGTTCCCAGTCTTCCAGTTTCACGCTTCGATGCTTTCAGATTTGGTAATATTGCTTACATTATTTATGCCTTTGAAGAAGCCTTTTTGTGGCATGTTACAAAACAAAGAGCACAGCAACTTTCACTACTTCCCGACTTTTATGAATAACAAAGCGGAATACCTATACCATTGATATTTATTTTACAGTTAAGGCATGTCAGTGCTATTAATGCTGCTATCGTTACTGACAAGGTGGCGTAATGTCAACTATATATCATCTATGAATGGAGGAACAATGTCCGTATAAAAAAACTGCGTGACATGTTTTGGCGATATTCAAATGTCTACTTTGTGCTGGTACTTTTATTCTACTGCAAATCAGATATTTGCCTTCTTTGTGCACTTTTCTGCTTTTTGTTTCTCTTCCTTTAGATTTAACGAAACCAACCCCTTTCGCAGGAATAACTGCTTGCACCCTGATTGCCACTGACTCCGCTAGACCACAGAAAGTGTACTCAGGTATTTTGTAGTAACTGGATACAATGACGTCCTACAATTCGGCGATTGACAGAGGCATAGGCGTCTGTCAGCAAGAATGTCGCGTTGTAATATCCCAGAAACGTTCGATGGTATTCAATTCGGAGAAAGTTAGTTCCGCGATATGACTGGACGTGATCCTTAAGCCATTCATGCACAATGCGCGCCTTGTGACACGGGGTGTTGTGTTTCTGAAAGAGTCGAGTGCCATCCTTATACACGGTGAAAATTGAGCACAACACTTGTTCCGAAACAATGCCTAGGAAGGGTCTGACAGTGACGGTGTGTTCAGTGGGGATGAGAGAATTTAGTGATGTGCATTAAAATAATCCCCGTACCATGTTGCCTCCGCTACGGGTCTGTGTCCGTCCAAAAGTTCAGTCTAGTTGCAGCTTTTCATCCTCACGTGGTTCAGTACGAGTCGGTTAATGGGCATATTGGAGCTGAAACCTGAACTCATCGGACCAGGCAACACTTTTTCAGTCATTCAATGTCCAGTGCTCCCGTTCCCACTATACGCGGAGCTGTCAATGCCGGATGGTCAACGTCGGCACATGAACAGGTCATCCAATTTCTAAGGCCCATCTTCAAGAGTATTCGTTGAATTGCATGCTCGGGACAGTTCTTCATTTCCCTGGTTGTAATCGGCCGTTAACTGATGACTTGTGATTACGTCTATTCTCCCGGACAGAAAGTATAAATCGGGGGTTGTCCGAACTGTTAATAATGAGTGCTGGTCACTCCTTTCTAGCATGATTTTGGGCCACACCTTCGTTAAGGTGACAATCAAAAGCCAAGATTGCTTGCGGTTGCTCAGATGCTGCTTCCAAACTTTATCGCTCTGATAATCATCTCACTTTCAAATTCCGATAATTCTTTCTCTTTTCCCTTTGTAATGCCGAACTGACACGCTTTAGCGAACTGACACGTTTTCAGCGATCTGACACGCTTTTAACGTGCCGTTTCTATATATTTCTCGCTGGTCGGCGACGTGCTGTGAGACGCACCCATTCTCTGAAACAAATACGATCACAATGATTTAATCCCTGATTATATTATATTATATTATATTATATTATATTATATTATATTATATTATATTATATTATATTATACACAGTCGAATCACATTTTTGTGACCACTTCCTACTTTTGACGTCAACAGCGCGTAGCCAATGAAAGAAGGCACGTGTCGTGAGCTGGCTTGCAGGGTTTATAAAGTGTGCTGTAGACATTCTGAAAACATATCACTCGTTACCGTCATGGATAAAAAGAGTGATTTATCGAATTTATAAAAAGGGATGTTTATCGCCTTTCGGGCCAAGGGTGGCAGTATTTCAGAAACAGCGCAGTTTGAGAACTGTTCTCGCGCTGCTGTGGTTAAAGTGTATCGTGATTAGAGAAATGACACCATTGGGAATAAGCGACGTGGAAAATGCGGAGGACCACATGCCACTGGTGTGAGAGGTGAACGTCGGCTGCGAAGGTGCGTGAAAGCCGATCGACACGTTACAGTAGAGCAAGTCACTGGCCAAATGAACCAGAGGGTTACCGGAAATGTGGGACCAGCGTTGTGGTCTGGAGAATGTTTTCGTGGCATTCTCTGGGTCCATTCACACCTGAGGAAGGCACTATGGGCCGAATTCGTTATGGTTCCATCCTTGCAGACTACGTACACCCATACATGCTGATTGTCTTCCCTGGGGCGGATGGGATCTTCCAGCACGACAATGCGACGTGTCACACAACTAGATATGTCCGAGAGTGGTTGGAAGAGCACGATGAAGACTTCAAAGGACTTCCCTCTCCCCTAATTCCCCAGACTTAAACCCAACTGAGCAGCTGTGGGACCACTACGATCGTGTTGTTCGCTCTACGGATCCTCCACCACGCACCCTTCAGCAGCTGTCAGATGCACTGCAGTCAACATGGCTCCACATGCCTGTGAACACCTTCCTGCACCTGATTGAGTTCCTTCCAGCCCGTCTAGCTACTGTCCGCCCTGCACACGGCGGTTACACTGGATATTAGCTGGTGGTCACAATAATGTGACTCGACCGTGTATTATATTATATTATACACTCACGGAAAATGAAATTTGCGCGCCTAGAAGAAAACATTCTAAAACCGCGAAACTTTGCAAATAGCTACAGTGCGTGCTGTTATGTAAATAATCCACGTTTGGTGCGAGTGCTCATGACTGCACACTCTGTGGTGGCGCTGCAAGCACGAACTAGCAGCCTGATAAACCGGCGTGTAGTCGATGCCCCATGAAAGCGAAAAGCACCGGCCGACGCAAGCAGCAGTACAGAGTGACAAGAATGCCGGGTAGACGCCAGAGACGTCGATTTACGCAACTAACGGATTTTGAAGGAGGCCTGACCATCGGGCGGAAAACCGCAGGGTGGTCGGCGCCCCGTATAGCAAGCTACGTGGATCGTTCTGACACTACAATCAGACTGTGTTGGGAACAGTGGACACGTGACGGCACTGCCACACGGCGGAGTGGCTCGGACTGACCAGGAGGATCACCGGTAGAAGGAATCGACGGATCGTGCGCCAGGCACGAAGGGATCAACACGGACCCGGTCCACTGTACAGGCAGATTTAGCGGCTCCTGTGTCCACAAACCATTTCCCGTAGCCTCGCGGAAGCGAATCTACGATCCCAGCGCCCCTTACGGGTGCAGTGATGCCAGGTCAGAGCGACGTGTGGTGTTTAGTGATGAGTGCCGCTTCGTTTTGGAGGCAGATGATCATCGTGTCCGAATGTGGAAGTCTCCGTGTCAATGGCACAATTTCAACCTCGCTATAGAGCTATATACCTTCCCTACTGCAGGCCTTATAGTCTGGAGAGCCATTGCTTACGATAGCAGATGAGCTCTAGTAGTGGTACGTGGATCATTGACGGGCCAGCGGCATGTGGATGAGATCCTACGGCCCCATTTACTCCCATTCCTGGCCGGGATTGCGATACGCTATGCCAGCAGGATAATGCCCGCCCGCACACGGCTGCATTGTCCAGGACTGCTTACGTCATGTAAAGACAGTTCCATGGCCTGCCCGCTCCCCGGATATGTCCCCTGTCGAGCATGCGTGGGGCCTGTTGAAAAGCCGGCTGCAGCCGTGCCACACTATTCGGCATTTGGAGCACACCGTCCATCACGTGTGCTCCAGTCTGCTGCAGGACAACTTCAGGTATCTGTTCGCCTTCGTGCAGGACCGTATTGCAGCATGTTCGCCGCACGAGGCGGTACGACGTGCTATTGGAGATGAGCGGATCTGCGTGACACAGATCCCTCTGCAATTGTCCTGCAGCTCTGTTTTTGCCATCATGAGTATCATTCATCTGTATCATTACGTCTATAAAATTTCAGTTTAATCCGATGCTTCCTTCTTGGTGCGCAAATTTCATTGTCCGTGAGTGTATTGTATTATTGTCGTAAAAATGGAATGTAGGTAATGCTGAAACAGACATACCATCGCCCGCAGGATCTGCGAACATCGTGAAAGCGTGTAGGCGATCAGCCAGCACATGCTAGTAGAACACAATGGTTAAGGATGTCTGCAGACACACTAAGGGACCTAATGTATCTCATGGGAAGGCACCCCAATCAATCTGGCACGACGGCGCCATGCTGTAGACGCCACACCCTTACCCTTCCTTATGCTCGATACAGCTGAAAACGGGATTCATCTGACCACAGGACACGGGGCCACTCTGCAGAGGTTTAGTTTTGATGTTTCCGGCACCAGGCGAATCGTAATGTCCGATAACGAGCATTCAGCAGTGTCACAAGAGTATAGCGTCAGCTCCCATTGCCTACGGTGCAGATGCAGGTATGTCGTACCGTTCATCCACTGACGCTGCTTGGACCTCCGACATTTAACGTGGACATGATTTTCGCCGCAGTTGCTAAGCGGTCGGTCTTACGCGCCTGGATATTAACGACGATCCCGATGAGGAATGGCGAGTGGTCGGATTGCTCTTGCTCTCTGGGCGCTGGTACGTCCTTGGATGGTATACTCGCGATGCACCCTTGATACGGTTTCCCTCGGGAAAATAGGGTTCTTACCACTTGGGCGATAGAATGACCCATCTGTCTTCGGCTCACAGTGTGTTCGCGAACAAAGTCGCTTAGATCACCCTTGTTCTTTGATTGCGATACAATGTTGGGAAACCTTGTTGTTTGCGTATTTATCGCACACGTTCGTTCCAGTCTGCGCGGGGAATGACCATGTCAACTGCCCATCTCCTGTGTCTCTAATGTTTTGTCTACTGGGCGTTCATAACTAACTGAAGCGGGGCAACAGTCCTTTATTAAACTGCAGCGGAGTCAGCAATTGTGGCGCAGTGGTTTGAGCGATGGCTTCTGATCATCCGTCCGAGATCGGTCTGGGTTCGATTCCCGATGAGGCATGGATGTAGTATTTTACTTACGGCACTGGCTCTCTCCCATCCCTGGAACCAGTGGCTCTAAATTAGGAACGGGCGACTGCTTATAGCCCACGGTGTTGCTGACGGTGGTCGTTAAACCCCGAATAATAATTAGAAAAAACAACTGCAGCGGAGTGTGGCCTTGCATTTTTGAAGCAAATTTTCATCCTCGTTGGGCTATGGAAGGTCGACCATTGCCAATTTGAGTCTGCAGAAATCAGGGAGGGAGTAGGTGCAGCGCCTGAGACCACTAGGCCAGAGTTCGAAACGGGTCAAAAATTTTGGACCCGACCCAGACCCGGACGTCACATAATTGGACCCGACCCAGATCTGTAAGTGACCCGGACAAATCTGCTTTGAAGGGCATTCAAAATGTTCTCTCTGCAGTGGGTACCTTAGGTTATATGGAAATCAAACAAATGTATCAGAGGAACGTATAATTTACTCACTTACTTAGAGAAAGTATTGAAACTGTCGTCATTTATTTGCATGGCAAAACCTAACTGAATGTTTTACACACGTTTTCAAACACATCTGCGAGAGTCAAAAAGTTCCTCCGCAGTTGTTATAAGGCTGTTCCACCTAATTTTGATGGCGATGCAATCAAAATTTTTAAATAAAGCAACTTGTATGTTTAATTTCAATGTTTCTTGTTTTCTTGATAACATATCAAATATTAAGATTGTTTCACAGCAACACCAATTTTTACAAGTTTGGTTTTTTTTTTTTTTAATTATTGAAGGTTTAACGACAACCGTGAGCAACTCAATGGGCTATAAGCAGTCGCCCGTCCCTAATTTAGGGTCACTGGTTCCAGGGTAGGGAAAGAGCCAATGCCGTAAGACAAACACAACATCCATGCCTCACCGGGATTCGAACCCAGACCCCTTTCGGACGAATGATCAGAGGCCATCGCTTAGACCACTGCGCCACCAGGGGGCTTTTACAAGTTTATGGTGAGTTGAAAGTTTTCAAACTGCGGATGTTGTTTTCATCATTGCCCCTCAGAAGTTAGGGACTGTTTTCCTTCTGAGGACACTCTTCCTTCATATTGCATGACAAATCATTTATCAGTTCACAGGCACCAGTATCGAGTACAAAATTCCACAGTGCTCATTTTTCTTTCAAAAAAAAACAAAAAAAAAACTATTTTTTTTAACGGGTCAGGAACACATTGACACGACCCGTTTCACCCGCTGGAAATTGTCGACCCGTTGACCTGTGACCTTTTTCCATCTCTAAACCTGGTCACTGACGCTGCCATTGTGTGGGGTTTCCTTTTCTTTAAAACGTACTACATACACACACAAATAGAGAAAAGTAACTTTACTCTTTACGCTTTCTCATGCACCGAATTCATGCAGGCTATGACTTTTTTTTTTTTTTTTTAACACGGTGAGGAGGTTTCTGAAGAATCTCTTTTTATCTCTACGGTTATTATTTCAGTAGTTACACCATTTAAGCGTGTTTCTTCGCATACATATAATATGAATTATTTTTATTTGAGGATGCTTCTCATAGCCTGGTCAAGCAGTATGTATTTGATGCTCTGCAATCTTCCCGTAACGTACTAGAAGTACTGCGTTATCTGGTATCAAGGGTGAAGCAAGATATTCCTTTAGAAACTTGAAGACAACACAAAGAAATGTGGTTTCTTCAAGTTCCTAAAGAATCTGAAATTTAAAATTCTGCATTTGTTTGTATCATTTATTTGAGCCAACAGTATTAAGCCCCGAAAAGAGAGAGTAATTGAAAAAAATTTCCCTTTTTTGCAGAAAACATGGTATCAAATGAAAATATTTCGTATTGTGATTATTGAAAGTTTCAGGAAATTTGTAAAAAAACAACAACAAAGTATTTGATATCACGCCGCTCGTTTTTAACGTAACAGCAAGTCCATAAGGATGAGAAGCTCAACAAATATGCTTTACATTTGTGCCTGCCGCTACTTTGCCCGCCATGCTGTAAAATAGTCGTTTAAAACAATATAAAAACCAAATTTCAGAAAAACTGGTTTCTGAAATGATCTTTAACTGTTTGTTGGCAAGCACCCCTATTCCCTTCTCACACACACACGCACGCACGCACGCCAGACAAACGAAAATCTGTTTAATGCTGGGTATTCTGAGATTATGAAAAAGCCTCGATTATGAAAAAGCCTTTGATTCGGTGAAACCATCAGCAGTTACAATGGCTCTGAAATCCGGCGGTATTGAAGATGCATACATTAATATTATTAATAACATCTATGAAAATGCAAGTGCAAAGATTCGGCTGTTTGAAAATACAACACACATAAAAATTGGAAAGGGACTGAGACAAGGTGACACCATATCTCCGAAGCTCTTTAATGCCACATTGGAAAATGTCTTTCAATCACTGAACTGGGAAAACAAAGGGATAAAGATTAATGGAGATTATCTAACCCACCTTCGTTTTGCTGATGACGTAGTCATTTTTGCAACTACCCCATCAGAGCTGCAGAGTATGATCCAGGAACTTTCTGACAAGAGTAAAGAAGTGGGATTAAAAATGAACTTTCAGAAGACAAAAGTGATGTTCAATGCTTTTACAAGAAATGAAGATTTATCGATTGATGGAGAAAAGCTGGAGATAACAGACACGTACGTTTATCTTGGACAGCAGATATCAAGTGAGGGTCACATTGATGAAGAAATTAATCGGCGTACAAAACTTGCCTGGAGAGCTTTTGGAAGAAACAGCATAATTTTCAAGAGCAATATGCCATTATGTCTTGAAAGAAAAGTGTTTGATCAATGCATCCTTCCAGTGCTTACGTATGGTGCAGAGACGTGGACCTTAACTAAAAGAGACATACAAAGGCTGCAGACAACTCAAAGAATAATGGAGGGGTGCATGCTTGGTGTAACCAGAAGAGATAAGAAGAAGAAGTCGTGGATCCAAAAAATGACAAGAGTGGAAGACATCACGATCAGAGTTAAATCCCTGAAATGGCAATGGGCTGGACATACTGCCAGAAGGACAGACCATCGATGGACAGCCGAAATTTTAGATTGGATTCCAAGGGACAGGAAAAGACCCAGAAGAAGACCACATGGGAGATGGGTGGAGGAAATTCGAAAGTATGTAGGAGTGACATGGAGGAGACTGGCACAAGACAGACCGTTGTGGAGGAAACTTGGGGAGACCTTCGTCCAGCAGTGAATTGATAATGGTTGGCAATGATGATGATGATGATTCTGAGATAAGCTACTTGGATTTTCCTTGCAGTTAGAAATGACCAACTTTTATGTATACATACTCGTAAGCGCATTTAAAGCTTCTGTTAAACGATAAAAACAAAAAAAAAAATTGCCCCCAAAGCAATTGGTTTTAATACCAACCTTTCGTCTTGTCATCTGATCTAGACGAAAAGCTGTTAAGAATATTTACAAGATAGCTCTTCATAACAGTTTTGGATAAAATAAAAAAATATGAGCATTAATACTCATGTATGAAAAAATATATATTTTTTCTTTTTCTACGTTCCGTCTGTGCTTTTCCCTAAGAAACCAGAAGGTGCGCAATTTTGGAGGAAATTGAGGACTCCCTCTCATCTTATCTGACATAAATTAACACCGGTCGACGCAATGCCGTCCGTTCAAAATCATATATAACGAGTAGCAGAAATATTTATGATTGCTACTATTTCATCTGTTTCTTTTTATTATTATTATAGAATTTTTTACCAGTTTTATCTGCCTCAAAGGCTGAGATTGGGGAGTCATTATTTTTTTGTATTTATGATGGTGTTTACATATTCTTTTCTTTATTTGTACCTCACTTAGGTAGGAACAAATGTGGCATATAGGGTATATAAATTTTTTGAAGAAACTTCACTTAATTCAATAATCTATAGTTATGATTTCGTGTCATTTTAACAGATTTAGTAGTTATAATTTTGATGAAAAAAAAACAAGTACGTATTAATAAAAGCACGAGCTTTGTATTGTGCTGCCATCTGTGAAGCTTATTAGAAGTTATTGTAAAGACACTTAATGCGATATGGCCAATATTGTGACCTGTCAAAATTGTCACACGCAATAAAGGATTTTAAGCAGTGCTGATTCAGAGAGTTTTTTCCGAAGTGTGTGTGTGGGGGGGGGGGAGGGGATTACAAATTTTGAGGATGCTGAAGCTTGTTGACTGATTATATATATTTAATTACAATTGTGTTATTTACATATACATTAACATGTATAAAAATTTTAAATAGAGTATAAAATTTTCTTACGCAAATTTCAAGTAATCTACACATACATGTATGTATAAGTGATTAAAAATATAAAAATGTTATACCTTTAACAATAATGCACTACGGATTTCACTATTGGGTGGTGTAAAATATTGAAGATTCTAGTAAGATAATGCTGTGTATCTAGTAAGATAATGTGTAGATTACTTGAAATTTGCTTAATAAAATAAAATTTTCTTACGCAAATTTCAAGTAATCTACACATACATGTATGTATAAGTGATTAAAAATATAAAAATGTTATACCTTTAACAATAATGCACTACGGATTTCACTATGGGGTGGTGTAAAATATTGAAGATTCTAGTAAGATAATGCTGTGTATCTAGTAAGATAATGTGTAGATTACTTGAAATTTGCTTAATAAAATAAAATTTTCTTACGCAAATTTCAAGTAATCTACACATACATGTATGTATAAGTGATTAAAAATATAAAAATGTTATACCTTTAACAGTAATGCACTATGGATTTCACTATGGGGTGGTGTAAAATATTGAAGATTCTAGTAAGATAACGCTGTGCCGGATTCTCCCCCCCCCGCCCCCAAAAAACCCCAGTAGGAGTGGTAAAAATGTCCTCTCCTTACTACAAACCTGTTTGTGCTAATTAAGGAATCATTACAGTGTTGCCTGAAAACGTATGGTGCAATCCATTCCCCTGCCGTTTGGTTTCAGCCCCATTAATGATTTTTTCCCCCTAATTTTGGGTCACTGGTTCCAGGGCCGTAAGATAAACACAACATCCATGCCTCACCGGGATTCGAATCCGGACCCCTTACGGACGAATGATCAGAGGCCATCGCTTAGACCACTGCGCCACCGAGGCGGATTAATGATTATTTAGATTAGCACATAGTAGTAAAAAAAAAAAAAATAACTAACCGTTTGGATGCCAGTTTGAGTTGCCTCAATTTTTCTTTGCACAGCGTGTAAACAAACCACCCATTGCCTGGGAAAAGAAAACCCACTTTTTATGGGAACAACTTTTTATAATTTTCTATTGTTAAAAATTAGGTAGCAAATATTTTGTTGTACTGAAAGCACTAGCATCAAATAAAGCTGAACGCCGGTTTCCAAAATATGGTGATGTATTGCAGTGCAAACATCTCTACTCTGAATAACATCACGAAACACAGTGTTGCTGTGAGCTGTGACTGTATTAAAACGTGCTCATCCGGTGTGTATACAGTAGTGCTTCAATTACATGGATAAAGTGCAAATTGAGTATAAAGTCAGCTTACAGCAATTTGTCATAGCTGTGACATGGAAGTATTATTCATTGTGACTTATATGCCCATATAAACTTACCTCATCAGATAACATCTCGTTTGATAGTCTCTATCCGAATATTCACGTGGTGCATTGACTTTTATGAAGTAATAGAGAGTGTGACTCAAGCGCCCGGAATCTTTTTCATGAGGTTGAATATATTTTTCATCATAAGCGACCACCATAAACATTCCTAGTTAGAACGAAGTACGTATATAGTATACTATTTCTGAGCAGCGATAGGGTGTTCACATATAATTTTAAGAAGTTATTTGCCAGCATCAATATACATTATCTACCAACAAGTAATTGGAAACCTGTGATAGCAAAGGAAAACGAAGTTTATTCGCCTTCAATAGTTGGTGGAGCCTCCACGAGCGGCGATTACAGCTGCGACCCTCCGGGGCATACTCTCAACCAGGCGTTGTACGACGGCTAGCGGTATTTTCTTCCACTCGGCTTGGAGAAGACCGGTCAGTTCCTTCACCGATTTCGGACGGTGGGGTCACCCCTTAAGTCGACGCTCCAACTCGTCCCAGAGGTGCTCGATAGGGTAAAGGTCCGGGCTATGCGCAGGCCAGTCCATTCGATTAACCCTATTGTCACCATACCAAGCCGTGGTGGACCGCGCAACATGACAGGTGGCATTGTCATCCTGAAAGTAACATGGGTCCACCCCGTTAAACTGCCCCAACGTAGGAAGCGCATGGTCATCCAAAATGGTGCAGTAGGTCGCGGCGTTGAGTCTACCAGGAATTGCGACCAAGGGTCCAGTGCCATACCAGGAGAAACACCCCCATAACATAATTCCACCGCCGCCGAACTTCACAGTTGGCACAATACATTTTGGCAGGAGGCGTTCTCCAGGCAGACGCCAAACCCAGACCCTGCCATCCGAACGGTAGAGGGTGAACCTTGATTCGTCGCTCCAGAGAACCTGTTTCCACTGTTCAACGGTCCACTGTCGACGTTCTTTGCACCACGTTAGCCGAGCAGCGCTATTGGACTTGGTGATCAAAGGCTTGTGGGCGGCAGCACGTCCATGATAACCGAGCAAATGGGCTTTCTTACGGATAGTATTCATCGAAAGAACACTCCCGGATGCCTGTTGAAACTCCTCGCGGATGTGGCCCATCGATTTGGTGCGGCTCTTCTGAATTTCTCTGGCCAGCACCCGTCGGTCTCTAACTCCTAGTTTTGTGGGTCTACCGGGTTGGGGCACATTCCGACAGTCACCTCTCATTTTCCACTTGCCAATCACGTAGGCCACTGTCGATTTTGGGTACTTCAACTCGCTGAATATGTCACGTATGGATCGACCATTTCTGTTATACCCGACGATTACACCTTTCTAGAAATCAGAGAGCTCCGAACTGCGTGGCATCTTGCATGCGACTGGTTGCGTTGTTGTTACCCACACGATATTTAACGGCGGCGGCCGTGACGTGTATCAGGACCGCAGATATCGTCGATTGCAGGGGTGTCCAATTACTTGTTGGTAGATAGTGTATAAACGACTTAGGCACAGGACCCTGTGTAAAAGATAATTGAAAATGTAGTAATTTTAAACTTTTTTTGCTGTGTAAATAAATATTTCATTCTTTTGGTCACTACATAAAGTTTTGTTTTTGAGCACTCTGCTTGTGGTCCAGGGATATATTTTCAAGAGTAACGTGTAAAGAGTTTGACACGATTGGGCACCCCTAATGAGGTGCATTGCGTGAATATTCTACAATATCTCTACTCCAGTGTCAGATCTGAGCATTCTTTGAAAGGGGGCAAAAGGAAGAAATGCCACCCCCATATATTATATTCATTATATATCATCATCATCATCATTGTCAACCATTATCAATCCACTGCTGGACGAAGGTCTCCCCAAGTTTCCTCCACAACGGTCTGTCTTGTGCCAGTCTCCTCCATGTCACCCCTGCATACTTTCGAATTTCATCCACCCATCTCCCATGCGGTCTTCTTCTGGGTCTTTTCCTGTCCCTTGGAATCCAATCTAAAATTTCGGCTGTCCATCGATGGTCTGTCCTTCTGGCAGTATGTCCAGCCCATTGCCATTTCAGGGATTTAACTCTGATCATGATGTCTTCCACTCTTGTCATTTTTCGGATCCACGAGTTCCTCTTCTTATCTCTCCTGGTTACACCAAGTATGCACCTCTCCATTATTCTTTGAGTTGTCTGCAGCCTTTGTATGTCTCTTTTAGTTAAGGTCCACGTCTCTGCACCATACGTAAGCACTGGAAGGATGCATTGATCAAACACCTTTCTTTTAAGACATAATGGCATATTGCTCTTGAAAATTATGCTGTTTCTTCCAAAAGCTCTCCAGGCAAGTTTTGAACGCCGATTAATTTCTTCATCAATGTGACCCTCACTTGATATCTGCTGTCCAAGATAAACGTGCATGTCTGTTATCTTCAGCTTTTCTCCATCAATCGATAAATCTTCATTTCTTGTAAAAGCATTGAACATCACTTTTGTCTTCTGAAAGTTCATTTTTAATCCCACTTCTTTACTTTTGTCAGCAAGTTCCTGGATCATACTCTGCAGCTCTGATGGGGTAGTTGCAAAAATGACTACGTCATCAGCAAAACGAAGGTGGGTTAGATAATCTCCATTAATCTTTATCCCTTTGTTTTCCCAGCTCAGCGACTGAAAAACACCCTCCAATGTGGCATTAAAGAGCTTCGGAGATATGGTGTCACCTTGTCTCACTCCCTTTCCAATTTTTATGTGTGTTGTATTTTCAAACAGCCGAATCTTTGCACTTGCATTTTCATAGATGTTATTAATAATATTAATGTATGCATCTTCAATACCGCAGGTTTTCAGAGCCATTGTAACTGCTGATGGTTTCACCGAATCAAAGGCTTTTTCATAATCGATAAAAGCCATGCACAATGGAAGTTCATATTCCCTCACTCTTTCAATTAGTTCTCTCAGTACGTGGATATGATCTATTGTGCTATAGCCACTCCTGAATCCAGCTTGTTCTCTCGGTTGAGCCATGTCCAGTGTTACCTTCAAGCGGTGTGAAAGAACTTTAGTGAAGATTTTATAAACTACTGATAGGAGGCTGATAGGTCTGTAGTTTCCGAGATCCTCAATGTCACCTTTCTTATGTAGCAGGATCATTGTAGCGGTGTTCCAATCCTCAGGAATCTTTCCTTCATTAAGGCATCGAGTGAAAATTTGAGCGAGTACTGTTTCGATTTCTCCACTTGCTTCTTGTATGATGTCTACAGTAATTCCATCTTCTCCTGGAGCTTTTTCCCGCTTCATGTTCTTGATTGCATGTGCAACTTCTGCTGGAAGGACTGGAGGAACTCTGGTACTGGTATCTTTCATGATGCCTGGAGTGCATGTATCATCCCTTTCATATAATTTGGAGTAGAAATCTTTCACTCTTGTCAAAATTTCGCCTCTATTTCTTGTTACAGAACCATCTTCTTTTCTCAGTGCCATAATCTGTTTTCTTCCCTTACTGAGATGTCCCTTTGCTATCTTTAGGCTTTGGTTGTTTTCAATTGCTTTCCTCACTAGTTCACAGTTGAATTTTCTTACGTCTTCAGTGATACTTTTTCGTACTGTCTTGCATAGCTCTATATATTCCACTTTGGAAGTCACATCTTCTTTAGTTGTCCTCATCTCTCTTCTTTTTTGCATCAACATTTTCGTTTTTCCTGATAATTTGTTTACATGCAACTTGTTCTTAGACCCAGCTAATTTTGTTGCTGTTTCCATAAGAGCTTTGGTTACTTTTCTGTTAACTTCAGAGATGTCCACTTCTTCCGATGTTAGGCCTTCTAAAGCAGAGAACCTGTTCTTCAGTTCCAACTTGAAGGTATTATGGTGTTTTTTAAGGTTGGTTATGTCAATAGATTTTGTTTGTCTTATGAGCTTGCCACGTTCAAGTTTAGTGTTGAGGTGCATCTTACATCTCACCAATCTATGGTCACTACCTGTGTTGAACTTGTTTAGCACACTGCAGTCTTCTATGACGAATTTTTTGTTACACATAATAAAATCGATTTCACTTGTCGTCCCATTTGGATGTCTCCATGTCCATTTCCTGTGTGGCTTTTTCTTGAAGGAGTTCAAGATGAAAAACCCTTTTGCCTCTGCAAACTCAACGAGAGTATTTCCACGCTGGTTTCTGTTGCCGTGACAGAATTTACCTACTGAAGTTTCATTCTGTTGCCGTTGCCCTATTTTTGCATTGAAATCTCCCATAATTATTTTCAAGTGCTGCTTACCTTTATTATTTAGATGACAAATTTCCTCATAAAATTCTTCAATTTCTTCTTCAGGAGGACTTGTGGTGGGTGCATAAGTTTGAATAATCTGAGCCTGGTATCTTTTCGAGAGTTGGATAACAAGTCGTGCAGCTCTGTCAGAGGAACTTTCAACTTCTACAACTTTATCCTTCAGTTTCTTGTTTATTATAAATCCAACACCACTAGTTCTGCCAGTATCTGTCCCACGATAGTAGAAGAGATGTCCACTTTTCAGTTCGATGAGATCTTCTCCTTTTCTCCTTACCTCACTTAGCCCCACGATGTCCCACTCGATCCTTTGTAGTTCCTCTTCCAATTCAAGAAGCCTTGAATCAGAAGATAGGGAGCGTCCATTGTAAGTAGCCAAGGTCAGCATCAGATGGCAGCCTAGTCCGGTCCTCCGGGGATTCTTAGCACCCTCTGCCTTCATGTCGCACTGGCCGCTGCCTTGGCCAGGTACATTCCAGCTGCCGGAGACTGAGGGCCAAGATTTAAGTTGTGGAATCATTTTGGAGGGGTTTGGCCATAACTCACCACGCTGGCCAAGCGGGTTGGTGAGTGAGGGATAGAATTTCCTCTAATCCCGATGGTATAGTTATACCGCTATTGGCGGTCGTCAGAGCCCCTTTAGTGGGAACAGGATGCACCACGAGAAGGCGGGGTTGACATTTGTCAAGGAGAGGCTGTGATGTTACGCATCACCTGACCTTACATCCCTCATTATATATATATGTATGTATATATTTATTTATTAACCAGAAATAGCACATTAAAACTATACGCACATACATTTTTGACAAAAATTAGCACAATAATGTAAATATACATACGTATGTGCATATAAACTTTTATTAGCAAAAATGAATTAAATGATGCCTCATGTATCTTCGCAGTTTAAAAAAAATAGCATAATAACCGTAATGTTTGAAATGTTTTCAGGATCAGAAATAGTTAATTATGATCCTGATATAAAAATTACGCTTTCATAAAAATCTTTTTAGACAATTTATTTTAAATTTATTCAAATTATAAACATTTAAAGGCAAAAAAAGTAACGACATTTGGTGGTTATATGGTGGTGGGTAAATAAGGTAAATAGAAATGTACTTACCATTAAAAATAAATAATACGAAAATATCATCAGAAAGAATTGTTCAAAAAACACATCAGCAGAAAACATTAAATTTGGTTTGCAAACGCGGATTTTAGTGGTAAGATATATATGTAGATTTTGGTGGTAAATATAAATTCATTTATCACTAAAAATAAATAATCCGAATATATAGGCACTAGGCAGAAAGAAAAGTTTAAGAAAACAACCATGACGTTTTTGTACGAAAACTTGAAACATATTTTGCACTGGACTGGTGATGCGAAACTTGATAGATTTCAAAATTTAAGTCTCAGCCTTTTTTTCCGCAAACGTTTTTACGGCATCCTCATAACTGATTGTATTTGCTATGTCACTCTCTTTAGATAATATCGCTAGGGTTAATAGGCGATCTTGGTGCATTGTTGATCTGAGATATGATTTTATAAGCTCCATTTTGCTTTCACGTCCTTTCACAGGTAGCTGACCGGCTGACGTTGTTGGCAGAGTAGCATATATTCTTAATGCTATATTAGGTATACAAATTCGTTCGAAAGCTTTTTTTGTGTGACGTATACCGCTAACCTACATATCCGACATTCCCCCGCGTTGTGGTCATGTGACAGTAACTGGTCTAGAGTATAAAATGTGACACAGAAGTTTGCCCAAGAGTCAAACGCGCACATCGGTAGGTGAAAGATGGCAAGCGATACTGCATTCGTTATGTCATCAAAGAAAAAGTGCTGCAAAAGCATGTGCATCGATCTGTTCTTTCTGGGGAAGAATGTTGTATTGAAAAGCATGTGTGAGTTTTCGTTTAGACTGTTTAAAGCAGGTGATTCTGATGTTAGCGATCGAGAACGGAGCGGCGCCCCGCAGAAGGTTGCACATGAGGAACTGCAAGCATTGCTGCATGAAGATTCCTCTCAAACGCAAAAAGAACTAGCTGAACAACTGGGGTTAACTCAACAAACCATTTCCAATCGTTTACGAGATATGGGAAAGATTCAGAAGGAAGGAAAATGGGTGCCACATGATCTGAGCCAGAGGAACAAGGATGAGCGTGCCATGAAGTGTTTGAATCTGTTGAATAAATAACACAGAAAGTGTTTCCTGTGTAAAATCGTTACGGGTGATGAAAAGTGGATATAGTACGACAATCCCAAACGCAAAAAACACTGGGTAGACCCCGGTGAAGCAACGACTTTGACACCGAAACGCAATATTCACTCCAAGAAAGTTCTGCTGTGCAACTGGTGGGATATCAAGGATATGATCTATTATGAACTATTGGAACAGGGTCAAACTGTTACTGCTGATCACTACAAGCAACAATTGCTATGATTGAACCAGGAAATCTTTCGGAAAAGTCCATTCACAGGCAAAGGATTGTGTCCCGTGAAATTACTGCACGACCATTTGCTCCCGTTTGTGCGTCTTCAGCATCTCACTGGGGACCTCATCCTGCAACAAGACAATACACGGTGCCATCGCTCGCGAATTGTTTCCGAATGGTTGGATGAACACTCCACCGACGTGACCTCGTTTTCTTGGCCAGCTAGGTCACCTGGCCTCAATCCCATCCAGCACATCTGGGATGCCATCGAGAGAGATGTTCGAGGCTCTGACCCCCTCCATCAAATCTTCGTGAACTGTGCGAGCTTGTTCAGGGGTCATGGATCCGTATGGCTTCCCGATGCTTCCGGTATCTTGTCGAGTCCATGCCGAGACGAATCGCTGCCGTCATCAGGCCGAAGGGTGGGGCTACACGTTACTAGACAGGTATCTCTAATTCAATTGCTCTTCAGTGTATACACCGATGAGCTATTACATTATGACCACCTACTTAATAAACTGTAGGACACCTTTTAGTCCGCAAAGCAGTGGCCACTCGGCGAGCTATCGATTCGATAAGGTGGCGATAGGTATCCTGGTGTATCTGGTACTATAATGTCAACAGCAGGTCCTCCAGTTCTCGTACATTTCTGGGTGGTGGTGATTTAGCGCGAACCCACTTTTCTAAGTAGAACCACAAATGCTTGATTGGGTTCATGTCAGGTGAATTTGGAGGCCAGAGCGTTTACAGAAAGTCACCAGCATGTTCTTCGAACCACTCCTTGACCATTCTGGCAGTGTGGCATGGTGCATTATCCTGTTGGTAATGGCCATCATCAGCAGAGACACACAGTTGCCATGAATGGGTGAACTTGGTCCGCAACGATGTTCAGATACCTGACAGTTGTGAGGGATTGTGCTATTGGGATAATGGAGCCTAAAGTGTCCCAAGAAAACATCGATCACAGCATAACACCGCCAACGCTGTAAGCCTGTTTCCGCCCAACAGTGCATCCAGGTGCCATAGCCACCGTTAGTAATCGGCGTATCCACGCTCGGCCGTCTACTTGATGCACCAGGAATCTTGATTCGTCAGACCAGGCCACTTTCTTCTAATCATCCACGGTCCAATCTCGATGATCTTGGGCCCATTTCATGCGTTGTTGGCGATGATGTGCAGCGAGTATGAGGACCTGCTGGGTCTTCCGCTACGCAGGCCCATGCGCAGAAGGCTGCGATGAACTGTGTGCTGTGACACATTGCCCTGATCGCTATAGGTGATTTGTCACACTGTGGCCCTGCGGCGCTGTGAACAATGCGCGACAATCTCTGCTCCCCTCTGCATCAATTAGCTGCAGAAGTCACACTGCTGGACGACGGACGGTTCATCGTTTTGTCATATGTGCACCACTTTCGATACGCACTCACTATAGCGGCGCACGTGAACAACCCACAAGCCGCGGCGTTTCGGAGATCGTAATTCCGAGGCGCCGTGCTATCACAATTTGTCCTTTTGTCAAACTCCGATTAATCGGAAGCTTTTCCCATTCTGACTCCGAACACTCTACTAACCGAAAGAGGGCCTCGGGTTGTATAAATACTGCTTTGTGAACTTCACCGGTCCCACCGTTCGTCCACGAGGCGCGCTCATTTCTGTAGGCTGGGGTTGGTCATAATATAATGGCTATTCGGTGTATGCTCTTTACCTTCTCTTAAAAAACTGAATTTTTTTCCTGAAAACTGAGTGAAATATTTCAATTGGTTTTATGTAACGGAGTACCTTCTTATGGGTCGGTACATGACTGGTATTAACTTGTGATCCGTCGGTTTAGTCTTATAGACTTTTTAAGAAAATCAATTTAGTTACTGTATCCCTTTTCGATGAAACCGTCAACTTGATTTATTTGCACCTAAAATAGAAAACAATGCACCTAAAAAAACTGAAGTATATAATATTAATTGCTATTGAATCTACCCAATGGTAACAGAATTTGCCTAGTCGGACTTAGTGGTAGAAGTATCGTTGGACTAAAAATTTAAATTGATGCCATTTGGTGCGAAAATGTAGCATAAAAAATATAAAAAAATCCGGGAACAATTGCTATTACGCCAACAGCTAAATATTTTTAGAAAGGAAATTTGAAAGCCTCAGCTGTAGTTTCAAATGCAAAATAACCGTGATACGTTCCAGAGGAAACAGTGAAAAACAGCGCATCTGGAAAATCATCAAATAATATAAGGATTTGTGTTTCATTTACTTCGGGCTTTCTGATTTGGGGAAATCAGGAAGGGCGACTCCACGGGCCACTCGGCCGAGCGGTCAGGCACTACTTCACCACCGGGCCGGCGCATGAGCATTACATTGGTCATGGTGAAAGCTAGTTGATATTAGCAAGAATTTTTCTAATAGGATCTGTAGAAGTTGAAATATCGTCAAATTAAGAATGTAACTTAACTCGACGTACAGCATTTTATGTCAGAAAAACAAGTTAGTAAAATCATGCAATGCATTGATTATGATATAAATCTCGCTGCTGTGCCCTAACATTTGACTATATTTCGATGATATTGAACAGAATCGGTTCAGGTAGAATGCAGCCAGCGTTAGTTTGAGAGGTCAGTTTTGAAAAAGACAGGGGTGAGGCGGCATGTTGTATAACGTGGAGCAAGGGATATCTTTCGGAAATCAGAAGAGAGGGAGAGAGGCGTGTCTGCGACCATCCAGCTTGCCCGGGAACGGGACGTCTGAAAGGGGTATCCGTTTTGGTGAGCTGTGAGACCCCCGGAATACGCATCCTGTAGAAAATAAACTTACGGGATTGGCTGATGGCATGAGAGTTGGGTGAAATCGTTCTTTGGACCAGGGGCAAAGAAATTTTGGAGGGGACTCTCTTAGCTTTCCTGGAAGAGAAAAGATGCTGATAAGTTTTCCCCTGACGACCGCAACGGTCGTCAGGCTAACTCGATTTAGGATAGAGTGGCCGAGGTCATTCATTAAATATCTACATATACAGTAGTGGCCAAAATTGTGGAAACCTTGTGAAAAAAGTGTATTTTTGAGGTTTGATGGCTCATAACACCACTTGTTTTTGGAGTAATACCATAAAATTATATATCAATGGAAAGATAATTTCATCAAAAATGTTATGCAACAACGTTTGTTCCATTATCTGTATTCTATAAAAAGTTGTAGCCAAATAACCAGGAAAAAGAAGCACAACTTGCTTAGGTTGATATGAAACAGCTTTCATTCGTTTGAATGTAGCCAATGAGCACGAGTGTTTAGAAAGCCAATCAGGTGTCATCTTGTTTTGGCAATGAGCCAATCAGGTCAGAGTAGGATTCAGCTATTGATGTCATGTATTGGAGCTGAGAGGAGGACATTTGTCAGTGTTTTATGTGATTGCTATAAAAGTTGGGTTTTTTCCCGTGTTCTTTCATTTAGTGAGCTTGTAAAACGTAATAAAATTAAAGAAATGGCGCAAAGAGTTCACTGGTCACCCAGAAAGCGACGTAAAATAGTACTATTAAGTGAACAAGGCTTCAGTTATCAAGAAATTAGAAGAAAAATTGGTGGAAACTTAACGAAAGGGGGCATGTATAAATTTTTGAAAAGGTATAAGGAGACTCAGTCTCTACAAAACCAGACTGGTAAAGGCAGGAAAAGGTGCCCAACAGCAAGTGATGATAGAAGAATTAAGAGACTGTGCCTAGGTGACAGAAAGAAATCATCTGGGTGTATACAAGATGAAATGGCGCAATGCAATGTGAAGTTGAGTGCAAGGACTGTTCGGCGCAGACTGCAGTAGTTTGGTCTAAAAGCAAGAATTCCACGAAAAAAGACATTTTCGTCTCTGAAACTAAGGTTGAAAATATTAAACTGGGCTAAAACCCATGTTAACAGGACAGCTGAATAATGGAACAGTGTTATTTGGAGTGATGAGACCAAAATCTCCCTGTTTGGTAGTGATCGCATAAAAAACGTAAGGAGAAGAATCGGAAAAGATTTGCATCCTGACTGTATTACATGTACCGTGAAACACCAATTGGTGTTATAATCTGGTGTTGTATGACATCAAAAGGTGTGGGCAGAATTTGCGTGATTAATGGGAATACAAATGGCCAAAATGCATTAATAACATACTTGAGCCCAAACTAAAGCCTTGCGCACGTGATGTTTTCCAAGAAAATGCAGCATTTTTATTTCAACAAGATTCAGCTCCATGTCATGTTGCTGCTGTGGTCAAAAAGTGGTTTCAAGATAATCATATTCCACTGCTGGAATGGCTTGGGAACAGACCTTAACCCCAGCGAAAATCTATGGAGCCGACTAAAGAGACTTGTTAGTCAGAAGCAACCCAGCAATAAAACCCAATTAATAGAAGCAATTATTCGATCTCGGTTTCACATTATAACATGCTCCAAAACAAAAAGACTTGGTTCACTCCATGGGAAGGCGTCGTAAGGCCGTAATTAATACTAAAGGTTACCCAACTAAGTATTAACTGACATGGTGAGAACTTCTGTGTATCTCATTGGTTCTATGTGTTTCACTTTTTTCTTCATAGTGGACCCGGGTTCGAATCCCGGCGTAGACCAAAAATGACGGAGAAATTTACTTCATAAAAGTTGTTGCATTACATTCTTGATGAAATTATATTTCCATTGATATATAATTTTATGGTATTACTAAAAAAAAAAGTGACGTACCTGCCAGGAAGGACGCACACGACATAAAGGCAGATAGGAATCAGAATAAAACGTCCGCGTAGCTTAATTGAAGTAGAGCAACTTATTCCGGAATGAGTGGACCCGGGTTCGAATCCCGGCGTAGACCAAAAATGACGGAGAAATTCACTTCGTTATGATATAGACGAGTCGATTCAACACAGAGCACCTGACACCACTAATTCTCTATACCTTGTGTACGAGGAAACATCTGCTCATTCGATGAACTCACTAAAGAAATTTTCACCCGATGGACCCAGGAGTTTATTCACAGGCAATGTTGATTAAATGGCTCATTCATAGTGGAACTAATCCAAATTGGATCTGGTTGTGCAAATATTCTGCAACCCTCTTCAATTAGGGGATGTAAATAAAAAATCTGTAAATAGAACCAGCTAGTCTACTTTTGTGAATCTTACGTAGAGACTAGAAACGTCATCCAGAGGATAAATATCGTCAGACCTAGAAAGAGAAGGTTTGGCTGGTGACAGCAACTACCAGAGTGAACGAATTCTAAAATTCCAGTAATTGCCTGATCTCAAAGCTACGCACTAAGGCGATATCATAGTAGCCATAATCCATAACACCATTACAAAGGGAGTTTTTATTTTTTTAAATTACTGTTTTAAAAGTGAAAAATTAACCGCGCCAAATTAAAAATGCATTTGTTTCACCTTGCAGAAAAACACATTTAAACCACCTATAGGTAAAATTGTGCATCATGAACAGAAAAAAAGTAACGAAAGTCCCCTCAAACAGAAATCCTGGATGCGTGCTGTCTAGAACTTTTTTCTTCAAGCAATCTTCTCTATTTTTCTCTATCTCTTCCTTTTTAAAGAAAATATTATTTCAAAGGCTTTTCTTCTTCTTCTTTTTTTTTTTTTTTTTTTGCACTGAATGCATGCTTCCACATACGTAGAATTTGAGGAAGTTATCCACCCTGATGATTATTCTTTTGCAATAACGACAAAGTAAAGTGAAATTAAAAGCAAGCATTTGCAATAAGGATCGGAACTGTGAGAGCAGCGAACCGTTCTAACCGAACGCACATAAGTAACTGAGGAGATGTTTCCTTTCCCTTCCAAAATTGTTTCAACAGCACTAAGTGAAGTGATAATTATGCTTTTAGGTAGCACAAGTGGAAGAGGTCGCCAGTGCTGTTGCATGCGCTTCATGACAGAGGAGGAAACGCAACCAGTGGAGTTACAGCGAAACAAAGACAATGAAAATGTCTGCTATGATAAATACGCTGTAAAATCTTTCCCTTGGTCATGTCGTGGAAGTTCAAAGGGGCCATCAAATCACAGATGCTGTGATGAAGCCTTGTGAAACCAGTAACCTTGACACAGGATACTACTCTAAGCACAGTGATTGGTCAATTATCTAAGTCCACAGGAGAATTCTTGTCCTCAGTGAATTCCAACATCAAGGTGGCTTAATCAAGCATTTCAACCCATTACAACTCCTTACCCATGACAAATATCTCAATAGAATTCCAAGTTACTTCGTCAAAATTTGAAATCTAACATTTGGCGATAAAAATTATCATATGTAAAGGATTTTAGGAAGGGAGGGAGTGTCTGACCCCAGATCTTAAACAACCCTTAGAAATACGAAGCTAGGAGATTTGGGCTAGAGTGCCCGATAGGAAAGTGACATGGAAGCGAAGTAGAAAGGGGGAGAAAGACGCCCTTATTTATTACCGGAGAGCCAGTACCCTAGGTCCGACGGCTTAACGTGCCCATCCGACGCACGGCGGATATTTAGTGGATCGAACCTGAGGTCCTTTCCATGGCAGTCACGAACGTTACCCACTAGGCCACCCGCGGTTTTAATTTTGGCGATAAAGTAAATGCAAACGGTTTTAGCTTATGGAATGCACATAAAATAGTTCTGCAAGCAATATATATGAACGCATGCGTGGAAAGTTTCTCTGTGGATCTTTTCTTGCAGCTTTTGTATAAAATATTTAGCTTAATGCAGGCATATTTTCATGCACGTAGCCGAATACCACAGCTTCGTCATTTATGTCCACGAATTTGAGACAATGTTAAACACTACAGCATTTAATGTGTTTCCCCTTCTACATTATTTTTTTTTATTTTTTTATCATAAACAAAATGTTAAATTTTCATATAGTAATCTTCTCCTATTATACGTTGCTCCAGCACTCAGTGTTAAAAAAATGTCGTGAATTATTTATATCCCAATTTAGCGCCTTTTATGTTAGAAACTCGCTTTTTAGAGTGAAACAAGAAAGATCCTTGGCATCGAGTTATATGGGAAGTACAACTGAGGCTATTGCCCTTCACTAATTGCTATACTGACTGTTTTTTGCAAGGCACCGGTATTTCTTGCCATTTAAATATAATCAGCCTTGTAATTTTTACCTGATAAATAAACAGCGATATTAGGAAAGAGGAGGTGTAGAACTGTAGACCACACCTGTTACATGTTGCATATACCAAACAAACAGAGTGGGTGAACTTGAGTAGGCGCGAATAGCAAGACAAGTTAGTAAAATCATGCAATACATTTATTATGATACACTTTTCAACAAACCAGAAATCATTACTCAAGTTATTAGGATAATGGCTGCGGAACAAATCTCGCTTCTGTGTCCTGACCTTTGACCCCATTTAGATGATATTAAACAGAACCAGTTCAGTATTCCTCCGGAACAACATACTAAAGTTTTGTCGTAATCGAAGAATTTTTAGTCAAGTTATGAAGATAAAGGCTGCGAAATAAATCTCGCTCCTGTGTCCTGACCTTTGACCCTATTTCGATGATATTAAATAGAACCGGTTCAGTATACCTTCGGAACAACATGCTAAAGTTCGCACTCGAAGCATTTTTAGGTAAGTTATGACGCGTAAGGGTGATGGAATGGATCCCACTCATATGTCCTGACCTTTGACCCCATTTCGCGAATTTTCAATAGGATTTGTCCCCAACTGGTCCCCTACCACATACTAAAATTTTATCGAAATCGAGCCATTTTTACGCAAGTTCTGATGCATAAGGGCAATGGAATGGATTCCGCACTTATGTCCTGACCTTTGACCCCATTTCGCACATTTTCAATAGGGCTTCTTCCCAGGTTGTCCCCTACCACATACTAAAATTTCATCGAAATCGAACCATTTTTACGCGAGTTATCGTGCGAACGGACGGACAGACGGACAAAGCTGGAGCAAATACGCTTCTTCAACCTACGGTTGAAAAGCGTAAATAAAACGATGATCCAAAAGTAAAAAGATGTTATTTTTTAGGCTTTCCAACCGTAGGTTGAAGAAGCGTATATACTCCAACTTTGTCCGTTCGTATGTCTGTCTGCACGATAACTCGTGTAAAAACGGTTTAATTTCGATGAAATTTCAGCATGTGGTACGGGACCACTGGGGACGAACCCTATTAAAAATGGGACAAATGGAGTCAATGGAGTCATAGGAGCGAGATCCATTCCATTGCCCTTATGCGTCACAACTTCTGTAAATATGGTTCGATTTCGATGAAAGTTTAGTATGTTTAGAGGACCACCTGGGGACGAACCCTATTGAAAATGGGTGAAGTGGGGTCAAAGGTCAGGACATAGGAGTGGGATGCATTCCATCACATCTTATTAAAGGAGCAATTCTTGTATATATGTAAATTTTATTTTGAAAACGGCTATAAGGATTTTGATGAAAGTGGTTAACCTGCCGTTTTCTGGTACTAGAAATCGATTTAGCTTGATCTCGACTTTGGAAAAATTCGTTTAGTGGGTTAAATAACCACCCCGAGTCACCACGTTTTTAGTGTCATGGCGTCGTCCTATTAATGTTTCCCATTCTTAGAAATCTTATGACGTCACACTCTCGCGATTGACTCGCGATTGAGATGTTGGCGCGCGGTCATGCTATCTGCCTCATTACGTCACGCGTTGTTTGTGGATCCTATTAAAGTTTTATGGCGTCACACTCTCGCGACCATCTGCCTCATTACGTCACGCGTTGTGTGCGTATGTCCGTCCGCACGATAACTCGCGTAAAAATCGTTCGATTTCGATGAAAACAAATTTTAGTATGTGGTAGGGGAACACCTGGGAAGGAACCCTATTGAAAGTGAACGAAATGGGGTCAAAGGTCAGGACATAGTCAGGACATTTTCAAGAGCAGTATGCCATTATGTCTTAAAAGAAACGTGTTTGATCAATGCATCCTGCTAGTACTTACGCATGGTGCAGAGACGTGGACCTTAACTAAAAGAGACATACAAAGGCTGCAGACAACTCAAATAAGCATGGAGAGGTGCATGCTTGGTGTAAGAGAAACTCTTGAATCCGAAAAATGACAAGAGTGGACGACATCATGATCAGAGTAAAATCTCTGAAATGGCAATGGTTTTGGTAAGTGCGGGTACCAAAGGTACCTAGTTTATTGCTATCACGGAATACATACATTGGAGATATCACTGAAAAGTCCAACATAGAAAAAATAAAGATGAAAAATCTGATTTAAAATGACGATGTACACAATGAAGAAAAAGCAGAGAGGCATATTCTGCGATACAAGGTAGAACATGTACAACGTTATAAACATATGAACAAGGGAATTAGAACAAAGTTAACAAATTTAGCAAGAAAAAATCCACGACAAAGGGAAACACTAGGACATCTAAGTCATACAATGCGAGGAAATGAAAAACACAAAGCACTATAACAAAAACATAAAACAATATGACAGTACGTGAGGTACAACAGAAACTGTGTCTGGTGGGGAAGAAGCGCTAAATGTCATCGGCTAGAGGAAACACGGTATCACAAAATTATTTCTCAGCAAGGTCTTTCAAGGAGGAGAGACGGCGGATGTATCGTCTTATGAAGACCTGGTATCTAGGAGCTGTGATGCTCAGGGATTTTAAAAGGGACACATACGCTTCAAATTACATCACCACTGCACACAGATCAAGATCAGGTGAACGGAGAAATTCTTTGATACAAACAACCGTGCGAGCAGATTGGAAGAGGCGTGCAAGTTGTTGTCTGGACAGTGAGCCAGGACAAGAGGAAACTTATCAATGGTCTGTATAACCTCATCATCTGTGAGAGGATTGACAAGGCCGGAACGAAGATGCAAACTGTTCGAATGGTCATCAGTCTGAGAAACATCGGAACTGGAAACATCGGGATTACTAGAGGAGACCACAGAAGAAGTACCAGAAAGATGTTTCACCTTTTTCTGTTTCTGAGATCCTTTGGAAGTACCAGTCCGCTTCAAGACGAAGTTGAGGTGGAGGAATCCATTGGTAGATCTCGGTGAGCACCCGAAGCAGGAGACGAGAATTCAAGTTTCTCCGAGGAATCAGTATGTTCCCGATCAGCATCGGTGAACGCTGGTACATCAGCCAAGGCAGCAGGAAGCTGCGGCAACAGGGGAACATCAGACACGGTCGTAGTTGGCGTTCCGATATGCTAGAGACACAGAGGAGATCCAGTCGGTCGGAGTGCCAAAGCACCACTCGACACATCTGAGGGGGCACACTCCGCCGGAGCCACATCAGGAAGGAGGATGCACGTCCGTACGGTGCGGAAGATGAGGAAAGGGATCATTGTCCTTGACTGGAAGGTACATTTGACGGAGAGGAGTATGATCGGCTCTGTGAGGTGAGCTAGAAGAAAGACCACGGCGTATGCGCACACAGGAGGCAGTGATATGATCCTGTGTAAGACAGTGGTACAATAGTGAGTGGTGAAAACCTTGTAACTGTACGTGCGGGAGCCAATTTCTACAGTAGCGTCTGTAGGACATTCTCAGTGGGGAAAACGACCAACAACTGACGGCGAGGTCACGTGGAATGTGCAAATCGAGTTCAGCGTAAAGCGTCAGAAAAGCCAACGATTTTACAAACATGATTGACAAGGAGAGGAAGCGCAGTATCAGGCACTTCCTGTGGAACAGGATAGAACGTGATGTTCACCGGACGCTTAAAAAGAGGCGTAGGGATGAGATGATTTGTTCCAATCGAAAGCCAGAGCACAAGAAAAAAATCAGCATTCTCCTTGTGTTTGAACTGCACTGAGATACTCTGAGGGGTACGAGAAATTCTGGCGATAGACGCAGACGACACATGATCAGAGAGGGTCTCCATGTAGCGTGGCAAAAGGAGTATTTGACATGGCATGAAAGAGCACATCTCTCCAGGAGGTTATGGGACTCACGGCCAATCTGCGAATTGTCATCAATTGTGACCTTCAACTTGTGGTTGGATACCTGAATAATAGGTGTTGATTGCAAAAGACCATCAGGTTGAGAAGAATCGGACGTAGAAGTAGCGCCTCGTTGCACTGTAGAGGCAAATGACATCCTCAGAAGAGAAGTCTGTGATGAGCCGAGAAACACAGAAAGCTGTGAGAGAAGAAAAGCACAAGCAGAAGGCAAGGCAATGGTATCAGTAGTACCCAGGGAGGGCACCGAGTCAGAGGCAGAAGCTGAAGAAGGAAGCGCAGCCAAGTCCAGTGAAGGCCCCGGAGCAGGAGTACTAGGAAGCTGGGGAGGCATCTGAGCGGACACATCTGAGGAGGAGAGTATGTCAACTTCCATGGATGTGGAAAATGTGACGTAACGTGCATCCTCCACGCCCAGAAATGATAAGGAAATACCAGAAGCCGCCATGTTGGCAGCTTTCAAACGTAAATAAACGAGCAAACGATATGAAAACGGATGATAACGCCAGAAAAGTAGCTCAAAACGTACACAGTACCTTTAGACAGGCGTGCCACGCAACAGGTGAATGAGAGACGAGGTATTCTTTCCACACTAAAATGCATAAAATATTGGCGCCACCAACACTACGTTTGTCAAGAACGAGCAACGGGCTGGACATATTGCCAGAAGGACAGACCATCGATGGATAGCCGACATTTTAGATTGGATTCTAAGGGGCAGGAAAATACCCAAAAGAAGACCACATGGAAGATGGGTGGATGAAATTCGAAAGTATGCGGGAGTAACATGGAAGAGACTGGCACAAGACAGACCGTTGTGGAGAAAACTTGGGGAGACCTTCATCCAGCCGTGGATTAATAATGGTTGACAATGCTGATGACATTCATAGATACATACATAGAAGAAATTAGATATAAAGATAAAGAAATAATAAATATAAAGAAATTAGATATAAAGATAAAGAGATAATAAAGATAAGGAAATTCTATATAATCAAGATAAAGAAATTTCATAAAGATAAAGAAATTCTGATATACATTAGCTATAATTTAAATACAACAATCATTTTTCATATCTATTGAGAAATAAAACAGTTATAAGCCGCCCCGGTGGCGCAGTGGTCTAAGCGATGGCTTCTGATCATTCGTCCGAGATGGGTCCAGGTTCGAATCCTGGTGAGGCATGGATGTTGTGTTTGTCTTACGGCACTGGCTTTTTCCCTTCCCTGGAGTCAGTGGCCCTAAATTACGGACGGGCAACTGCTTATAGCCCATTGAGTTGCTCATGGTTGTCGTTAAACCCCCAATCAAAAAAAAAAAAAAAAAAAACAATTATTAAGAAAAATATGAAGGAAAAGAAGAAGTTATCCCGTTGGCCAGTGATATGAGGCACTGGCTGCCAATCATTCTCCCGAGAAGAGTTTGAAACTGAATACCTAGTGAGGCATAAATAGCACGCTTGTCTTACGACGCCGGTCCTCTGCCTTCCCTGAAAGCAGTGGCCGAAAATTAGGGACGGATCATTGCTTATATATCCCAATGAGTTGCTCGCAATGGTCGCTTACCCTCCCCCCCCCCCCCCCACACACATATAAAAGGACATTTTTTACACGTAATATATTCAAACTTACTCACAAGCGTGATGATTGAATGAAAAACGGGCACTGTTTCAAAAGTGTTCAAAAGTTTATTACTGGGTAAAAATTAATAACACAGTTCATTTATTCTCTCATCTGTTTTAAAGAAAATTAGTGTGTAAACGTCATTGTGTGCGTGTTTTTTTTTTTTTTTTTTTTTTTTTTTTGTCGTGCATGCACTGTGATTTACAAAACTTTGCGCCTATGATATGACGTTAATGGTTCTAAAATATAGTGCCACGTAGCTTGCATTTTTATTCTTAGCACAGCTTAAATGATCGTGTTTATGATACCTCTGCGTCCATTTGTTCATCTGCCTGTGCACACGACATCTACAATTTAAAGCTTTCGGATTTTGTAGCCACATGGAATAAATACATATATACATCTATAGGATAGCTATTCATCCGAAAGGCAAATTCAAAACAATTCTTTTCAGCTGGGAAGAAAATCAGCGTGATTTAGGTTTTCGTTACTGATTTTCAGCATTTTTGGATGTAGGTTAATTTCATCCGCTAGCAGCATAAATGGATATTATTGTTTTCGTCACAATATTGCACGTTTTCTGAAAGGCGGATTGGCAAAATTATTTTTCTTGGAGTCGGATTACGTCTTAAAGAATATAAGTTTATATATCTAATATCTTTGATTCATTCAATTATGTTTAAACGAGTGATGTTATTACAACATAGCAAAATGTTAGTGACTTTGTGCAGAGATATCTAAATACTACGTAGAATGAAAAAACCGAAATGTTCAAGTCATTAGTTTAATAAGACACATAGAATATGTACTGCGTATATTTTCTCACAAGCATAAGTGAGCTATTCAGATATGAGAAAAGCAGCCACTGAAGTAAAAAGCTTTAAGATAAGAGCATTCTTCGATGGGTAAACGATGGAAATTCTTGTGTGGAAATCCTGGGTTCCAGATGTAGGTGGGATATGTGCGCTGTACTTGTTGTTTGGGCGTGTCTAGTTCTCTAATTTTCCGTAAGATAACAACTGCAAGTCAGAAACAGCCAGATTCTTTTCTACATTAGACGCTTGAAGTGTCGTTCAACTAAACAGATCGCAATTAGAAGGTTCGGACGTAGCAAGTAATCGGACAATACGCAAAATGATCGACATGAGTAGGCAAAAGTGCGACTACATCTGAGCCAACGTTACGCACTTGAACAACAATCGTTATAACAAATGTGGATCATACTTCTAATTTAACCTTCCTTTTGAGTTCCCATTTCTTATGTGTATTTCATTACATCTCAATTAGAGATTTTAGTACTGAACAGCACATTACTTCCCTTTGCAAACTGTACGTTTTGGAAACGCGAACAGTGAGTGAAATGAAATTAAAAGTGACGTGGATAGATATCGAACGTGTAAAAGATTGGAGATTGCTGTGTTTAATAAAAGTCTATGAGCTTACTGTAATGTTAGCCGGATCATGTTGGATTTCTGGCTGTCAATAAACTACTCAACGACAGAGAGTATTAGTGACTGCAGTTTCTTTTTCGTTACTAATTCATATTTGGAATAAGCCAGTTCAAGTTTAGGTAAGTGCTGATTCTTTGACCCTGGCCTTCACTGTCAGATAGTCAGATTTAATATTATGTTATGTGTTCAACGAGTAATTAGCTATGAACATTAATTAAGTGATTAACTACAAACACAAAATATAAAAACACTGCGCAGAGTTTGTGTCGTATTTTGTGACGTATACTCTAAATTAACTTTCATTTTTAGTTGCTTTCTTTATGTAAATTTCAGTTCATTCTCTTTTAGCGTTTTTGAACCTCAGCGTTACATCTTTTCTCTAGCGCGGAATGAGGTTGGCAACGCTTCTGAGATCAGAGAGCATGACGTATGCATGTGACAGATAAGAACTAGAAGATATATTAGGTTGGTACGAATGAAATGTCCGGCGCGAACGAGCAGTGGAGACAGGCCCCCACCACAGCGGAATGGAACCGACCACAGGTGTTGCGGGTATTGCGTCACAGTGTTATTATAAATAGCTAGCATGTGTGTGAAGAACAAGGTTCAGGCGTGGTTTCTTTGGACGTAACGTGGCTTGCAAAGAAAACATGCAGACTCCGAATTTGAGAGTCATCTTCCTGTATGAATTTAAACTGGGCCATTCTGCATGAATTGCCACTCGAAACTTTAACAAAGCGTTTAGGGAGAATACAGCCAACGAACGAACCATTCGGCGATGGTTTGTGAAGTTTCGAAGTGGAGATATGGACCTGCAAAACGAAGCACGTGGTCATCGACCTGTTTCTGTTTCTGACGATGTTCTGTTACGTGTGGTTGAAGCGGATCCCCGAAAAGCATGTCGTGAGATAGCGGCAGAAGTAGGTGTCCACCACACAAGAGTTGTTCGGCGTCTGGCTGCGCTGGGTAAGGTAAAAAAGCTGGACAAGTGGCTGCCGCATGAGATGCCAACTGCCAACAAGACTAGACGTTGGGAAGTCTGCACGTCGCTACTTGCCAGGAACAAACAGGAACCTCTACTGCATTGAATCGTCACCTGCGATGAGAAGTGGGTCCTTTATGATAATCGGAAACGATCTGCATAATGGTTAAACAAGGCACAGCCTGATAGACGGCGTCCTAAGCCACCACTACCCACCAAGAAGATGATGTTCCTTGTCTGGTTGTCCACAGCCGGGATAATCCATCAGAGTTTCTTGGCAAGAAGCCAAACCATCACTGCAGAACGTTATTGTGCTGACTTACACCAGATGCACCGGACATTTCTGCAGAAACAACCGGCTTTGGTCAACAGACATGGTGGTGTTCTGCTCCAGGACAACGTCCGCTCTCATGTCGCACAACGAACGATGCTGACACTAAGTACTTTGGGCTATGAAGCACTGCCTCATTCTGGCTATATCCCGGACTTGTCTCCGCCAGGCTATCATCTGTTTCGCCACCTGGATCACTTCCTGTCCGGGAAACAGTTCACAACAGAAAATGAGGTTCAACGTGCAGTTGATGACTTCTTGGAGTCCCAGCCACAAGACATTTTTCGTTCCGGAATCATGGCCTTGCCGGACAGATGGCAACTATGTGTCGATGCCGAGGGGGATTATTTTGCCTAGGTAAGTTGTCCTACTTTTCCGTTCTCGCCGTCCACGTGTGCTGGTCCTTTGCCGGACATTTCATTCGCACCAACTCAATAGAACGTTGAAGTAGCAGCCAAGAGGGTGGTATGGTGGTGTGATATTGTAGTTGTGAACGCTGCGTTATTCTGTAGTTTGATTTACTTGAAGGCGGCGTGTTAAGCTGTGATGTTTATATTTAACGGTTGGAGTTAAAGTTTTATGCCTACTAAAGTTTGTTAATTAGTTTTGAAGTATACTACCATTGTGGTCAGTTCCTTACGTAGTTTGGAAACAGTCAAGCAAAATGTGCATGCGATGTTGATAAATAAACAGTAAAACTAAGTAAGTCTTTCTTAATCCTTTTTTTTTTTTTGAATGACCTTCTTTCACTTCAAGAGAAATGTTTAGTAGTGTTTGTATAACGAAGTAAAATTCTCCGTCATTTCTGGTCTACGCCGGGATTCGAACCCGGATCCCCTCATTCCGGAATAAGTCATTCTACCAATTGAGCTACGCGGACGTTTGTTCTGACTACTATCTGCCTTTATGTCGTGTGCGTCCTGCTGGCAGGTACGTCACATTTGTTCTCAACGCTTCAAATAGTAAATAAACCTACAATATAACCTAAGTTTCGTCAACTTGTGACTTCCGTAAAAAGACCATTATTCCGTTTCATTTCGATAAATACTTAACCAGTGCTCACAGCGCTTTTTTCTTCACATTAAGCAAAATCAACCACTTTTGGACTATTCAATAACATTTTGACATCACAAAAATTCAAAAGATGTGTGATTGCCTTGAGCGTGCTTTAATGGCTGTACAAGAGAAGGGGCATGAGTTTGACAAAAAATGGGAAAAGATGCCGATTTATCGGAGTTTGACAAAAAGCAATACTTCGCTTTTTTTTTCATCTTTGCCAGTCGTGTCGTTTGTAGTATCAAATGTTACTAGGTATTAAACGAATGATAAATCTGGCGTTATGGAAAACAGAAGGGAAAGAAAATATCTGCGCACTGTAGCTTAAAACATAAAACGAAATTATTTTCATGAACTTTTTCTAAGCAGCGCTATTACGAAACCTGAAAATCTGAATCACCCAATGAGGAATCTGCATCCTGGTACTGGAATTCCCGGCAGGTTGCTGGACTTCAGCGGAGACTCAGTAGCGCTGTAATTATGCCAGGATGGATATCAGGTGATGTAGATTTAAGTCATGCTCCGGGAAGTACAAGTTTTGAAGTTTCGCTAGAAATTTTTCAAAGTGCGTTTCAGTTGCTGGAAGAATTACTGTGACACATGTAAGACTTGAGAAATTTCCTTTTTTATTATGAACTGAATTTGTCATTCCTTTTCATGCTCCATCAAAAAGCTTTCAGAATTATTCCCATGAAATGGAATTCTTCTTAACAGCCACTTCATGACACCGAATCAGCAGCTGTTCGCAGATGTAACCCCACTACAAAAACTAATTTATTCGCTAATGATCGAAGAATCATTGGGAGTGAATTCAGGCAAAGTAGACAGCAGAGGCCACTGATAACATCTTCTGGGTCACATCCTCATTCAAAGCAAAACGAATGTTACAGAGACGCGCACGGCTCTTCCAACCAGTAATGATTTAATTTCCGTTTCATGGGCTCAAAATAATCCGTAACGGGTCAGTGAATGGATTCAGAAAATCTCATGACATTATGTAAATCCGGAATCATTATCGCGCTACTGCGACATTGTATGTGTTAGAGATGATTTCGGAATTCCTTGATAATGTAATAACGAGAAAAACAAACAAAATTAGATATTATGGATCATTAGCGATATAATCAGCCAATTCACTCAAATTTAACGATTTAGTTTTTTTCCTTAGGTGTCGCATTTTTCCATTTCGGGGACATCTACGCATTTCATACTGTTCATTCAGTTTCTTTGTTTACTTCTATATTCTCTGATATATATTTCTCAAAGATTATAAAATTATTTCTCGATGAATGTATGAAATAAGCAAACGATTTTTAATTTAATATTTTTTTAAAAACCACTTCTGACAGTACCTTAAACGAAACAAAAGAAAGTTGTTATACGACCTATATCAGTTAATAATTTGGAATTTGTATTAGTTAAAGGACAGGCAGCACAAATGCAACATTTTGAAATATGGTCGCTGTAAAATATGAAATGCATATACGATGAAAACCTATTTTTACAGATTTTTTTAACTTTGAGCATTCAATGCAATTAAAGCTATGTTAAACGCCATGCAATTTTAAAAGCAAATGTGAAATTATATCTAGGAATTATTCCCACGATCTATGTCATTCATTAGACAGTGATGACGATAATTTGCCAGTTTCGTTTGAATACATTTCAAGAGTGAACACCAGTAATGTCTGATAAATGAAACGCCATCTCTAATTTGTTTAGGCAAACAATTAAACTTAATTTGTGCTTCATTGAACCATTTCTTCTTCAAATAAAATCACGATGTGATATGTGTTTCAATCGCTATGGTGACTTTGTGGAAGATTAAATAGCAAAAGAAGTTATTGTTATGCACTGCGCACTCCGTTCAATCCATCAATGCTTTTGAACTAGAAGGTCTGTTACCTTATTTGTTCAACAATCAAGAAAACTTTGCTGTGATATTTTAACAGCAGTCAAACTAAAGATGTACTTCGAATTAAGCTTGATACGAGAGAATATAAAGAAGTGATATTTTGTTCTCAAATGCATGTAGTTAATTTCGTCGACAAATAGTTTCAGTGTTTCTTACAACTTGAAGATCTATAGTTGCTCAAAACAGGAAATTTCGCCTGCGGTGAGCTGTATATAGTCTATTCACAATCAGATACAAATTACATGCAAAATAACAATAAAAAAACTATAAAGATGACACCCAATTCTCTGCTGTAATAAGCACGTTTTTCGTATCCTTTGCGACGCGAATAAAATTTATCAATGTTATTCAAAGACGCGAATAAAATTTATCAATGTTATTCAAAGACGCGAATAAAATTTATCAATGTTATTCAAAGAGGTCCAGTTAGAAAAACAAATCTACCGGATTTCCACAATTGATAAAACTTCTAGAAATAGAAACAGTTCAGTTAAAAGAAGAAATCTAGAAGGAAACATGATATAGCTCTACGCCTTCCAGCAGAAGAAGTTTGCATACTGCAAAAGTTAAAAATAGGCAAAAAGTATTCTTCATGGCAAAACTATGCTAAGGAAAAATGAATTTTCAAATACGTCTCATAGGAGACAAACCCCAGCTTTCTCCACTATTTTTTTTTTTTAAATACGTCTCCCTGATGACAAATCCTAACTTTCTTCACTCTTTTTTTCCCCGATTGATAAGTTTTAGGAGGTATTTATTACCTGTCGAAATGAGAAGCAAGCAGGTTTTTGATCCACCGTATTGAACATTATGGCAAAATAGATCTACATAATCAAAATATTCCTCATTTTAGAAACCATGCGACAGAAACAGAATGTTTTCGTTTAAGTATAGAAAAACAATGTTTATAAGTGCAATTATTTATAACTTTAGTTCTACGATAGTTTCGCTTGGAACTATCGTCCAGCTTCATCAGGTCTATGGCGTGTTGATTCTTGTTTGTGAAGACGTTGTTAGTTTCAGGTCACATGGCGGCTATCGGTGTGAATGCTTTCTAAGCGTTCTATAGATACGGCGAGGAGGATAAATCGTTCACTAGGTAAACACGATTTTGAAAAAACGTAAAATGCTTTTAAAACGAAAAGATCAGACACTAGTCTGGGTCTATCCAACAATTTTGCTTCATTAAACAAAAATTGGCGGTTATTTTCCCTGGGCTATGGAATCATTTTTAAGTTCACACTTTTTCGCACATAACTGGTATTCTTTCAGCCTGAATTTAAGGGATTTTATTGTATGACCTAAATGCGACGGAAAACACTGATGCAATAGGTTCCCCGAATTCTTGTCACGAATCTGGTCCTTTCTTATAGAGCAAAGCATCTTAGACACAGGAGTGAAAAACAGTTTGAAATTTGATTGTCTAAGAATTTTTGATATTTTGAAACAAATTTCATGGATGAAAGGGAAAACTGCCAAGTTTTGGTGAGTGCTTGGAGAGATTGGGATGAAGGTAGATTTATGTTCAGGTTTAACAATTTTTTTTTATCATCAATCGTCTAATTTCGTGCAAATGTAAATATTGAGGAAGGTACACAAGAAGACCGTCATTACACGATACAGAAAAGTCGTAAAATCACTAAAAGATAAGATATATTAAAAAACTTTAATTGCGGACTTAGCGTAGTTAAAATATATTTACACTAAAACACGTAAGATCTTTCGAGCCGACTAGGCTCATCCTCAGACGCGAACACAATGGAAAGATCGCCCGGCTTACATTATCATTGTATGTATACATACTGTATATAGCGATAATGAGTGACGCCATAATGACCAACTGCATGAGTTCGTGATATTACATAATCACAGGCACCAAGATGTAGCACAATGTTACGTTACCAAGTATATCAAGAAAAACAGTGAATAGCTTTCTCACAAGAAACTGAAGGACACTAACCAAGTCATCAATTATAATCAGTACTTGAATAGTCATCCATGCTCACCAGGTTCAGTTCTTTTTAGCACTTGTTTCCAAGGTTGTGGAATATTAATCGGTACTTCATCATTACAGCAGAAGTTCGCAAAGCTGTAGATAATTAAACTTTCCATAAATAGTGTGTCAAATTTAGTACGAAGTGAAGATAGTATGTAGGAATCAGTCCAGACGGGGTAGTAAGTTTCTAGGTTTGAAAGACCAAAAAGCAGTAGTCCAGACAAGGTAGTAAGTTTCAAGGTTTGAAAGACCAAAAAGTAGTAGTCCAGACAGGGTAGTAAGTTTCTAGGATTGAAAGACCAAAAAAGTAGTAGTCTAGACAGGGTAGTAAGTTTCTAGGTTTGAAAGACCAAAAAGCAGTAGTCCAGACAGGGTAGTAAGTTTCTAGGTTTGAAAGACCAAAAAGTTGTAGTCCAGACAGGGTAGTAAGTTTCTAGGTTTGAAAGACCAAAGAGCAGTAGCCCAGACAGGGTAGTAAGTTTCTAGGTTTGAAAGACCAAAAAGCAGTAGTCCAGACAGGGTAGTAAGTTTCTAGGGTTGAAAGACCAAAAAGCAGTAGTCCAGACAGGGTAGTAAGTTTCTAGGTTTGAAAGACCAAAAAGCAGTAGTCCAGACAGGGTAGTAAGTTTCTAGGTATGAAAGACCAAAAAGTAGTAGTCCAGACAGGGTAGTAAGTTTCTAGGTTTGAAAGACCAAAAAGCAGTAGTACAGACAGGGTAGTAAGTTTCTAGGTTTGAAAGACCAAAAAGCAGTAGTCCACACAGGGTAGTAAGTTTCTAGGTTTGAAAGACCAAAAAGTAGTAGTCCAGACAGGGTAGTAAGTTTCTAGGTTTGAAAGACAAAATAAAAAAAAACAGTAGTCTGCGGGTACAATTTCACATTATATTGGTGTTCCTTTAATCTCGCATTCAATGTGCGAGTAGTAGAGCCAGTGTATACTAAATCATTGTTAGATGCATCCACTGGTCTTTACTCTTGTCTGCAAGTTCCTGGATCATACTCTGCAGCTCTGATGGGGTAGTTGCAAAAATGACTACGGCATCAACAAAACGAAGGTGGGTTAGATAATCTCCATTAATCTTTATCCCTTTGTTTCCCCAGTTCAGTGATTGAAAGACATTTTCCAATGTGGCATTAAAGAGCTTCGGAGATGTGGTGTCACCTTGTCTCACTCCCTTTCCAATTTTTATGTGTGTTGTATTTTCAAACAGCTGAATCTTTGCACTTGCATTTTCATAGATGTTATTAATAATATTAATGTATGCATCTTCAATACCGCAGGATTTCAGAGCCATTGTAACTGCTGATGGTTTCACCGAATCAAAGGCTTTCTCATAATCGATAAAAGCCATGCAAAATGAAAGTTTATATTCCCTAGCTCTTTCAGTGAGTTCTCTCAGTACGTGGATATGATTTATTGTGCTGTAGCCACTCCTGAATCCAGCTTGTTCTCTCGGTTGAGCCACGTCCGGTGTTACCTTCAAGCGGTGTGAAAGAACTTTAGTGAAGATTTTATAAACCACTGATAGGATACTGATAGGTCTGTAGTTCCTGATATCCTCAATGTCATCATTTTTATGTAGCAGGATCATTGTAGCGTTGTTCCAAATCTCAGGAATCTTCCCTTCATTAAGGCATCGGGTGAAAATTTGGGCGAGTATACTGTTTCGGTTTCTCCACTTGCTTCTTGTATGATGTCTACAGGAATTCAGCTGCCATAAGATTCCTTGTGCGTAGGGCTATTACTCACTCGTCAAATGCCAAAATTAGGAAATTGGAATTTAAAAAGGTGTGTGAAATAGCCAGGACTTATGGCTATACTGACTCCCTTGTACATAGCATTTTTCGTCAATTATTACATGTACATGACATCACCTTATCGAGAGAGCCCAGCAGAAGTAAGTATGTGGGATCGATTGGTTTTGTACCATGTTTGGTCAACATTTTAAAGAATGTGTGTAAAACACATGGAATCGGTTTTGGTGTCAAAACAAGAAATACTTTTCAGAGCATTAGGAAAGATCGGGACTCAGTACATAAAAACAATAAATTTGGTGTATATACTGTAGCATCCCTCTCAAAGCGACAGACCCGTCTGCGGTTGACCAAGTGTACATCGGTTCCACTTCAAGATCTTTGAATACCAGAGTGAAGGAACACATGTACAATGTCCGAGTGGGTGCCCAAACAACCGCTCTCTCCCGATTGGTTGACTCTGGAACCCATGTACCAATCTGGACAGAAGCGGAGATCCTCGCCACACCAAGTAAGAAGTCTCAATTAACATTTACTGAAAGTTTATTTATTGCATGGAAGGGGCATATGTGTTGTAATGACTCTGTTCCATACGTCATACCTAGACCGTGGACATTTTTGTTTACTGATTACAGTGCACATGACCGTCCAATTTAATATGTTGCTGCTTGACTTAATCATTATTGTATTGTAATCGATTTGTTTTTGTTTACACACCAGATGGCAGTTCGCAAATTGCGTCACTAGTTGAAATTATAAATTGTCTGTATCCAGCCCATACTACCTCTTTTTTATGTGTCTGATGATGGAACCCGCTGCGGGGAATCCGAAAGATCTTATACGTTTTGCTTTTATACTCTGTGTATTTTAATTAAACGTAACCGGAGGTTCCACAGTGAGCCCTGGTTTATATCGTGCATAGACGGCATTCAGTTTATTAGTATAGTTATTTTGCACGAAGATTGTTTCCTTATCTTTCTTAATTCCATCTTCTCCTGGAGCTTTTCCCCACTTCGTGTTCTTGATTGCATGTGCAACTTCTGCTGGGAGGACTGGAAGAACTCTGGTACTGGTACCTTTCATGATGTCTGGAGTACATGTATCATCCCTTTCATATAATTTGGAGTAGAAATCTTTCACTCTTGTCAAAATTTCGCCTCTATTTCTTGTTACAGAACCATCTTCTTTTCTCAGTGCCATAATCTGTTTTCTCACCTTTCTGAGATGTCCCTTTGCTATCTTTAGGCTTTGGTTGTTTTCAATTGCTTTCCTTACTAGTTCACAGTTGAATTTCCTTACGTCTTCAGTGATACTTTTTCGTACTGTCTTGCATAGCTCTATATATTCCACTTTGGAAGTCACATCTTCTTTGGTTGTCCTCGGGCGTATAACAGTGGTTTAATGCATTTTTGCTAGCTGATTCCACCAAAGAGGGTTTGAAAAGGGGAAAAGTCATCAGAAGAAAAGGAAACATTTTGTGTCAGAGTATTAAAAGCAATAATTTGAAATAAAATGCATATCGGGGTCAAACATATGCGCATTTAAACCCCTAGCTGCAAGATTATGCACCGGAAAAGTTAAAAACACATAGCCCATCGTTCACATATTTCAGTTTTCCAATACAATACGAATTATTTGCCCGACCTTCTGGCTGTCTGTAGATACGGTACCAACAGACAGACAGAAGGCCGCGCAAACTAATATTATGAACTCTTTCTTTTTCCAAAAAGCAGGATGAAAAGCGAGACTAAGGTGGCTAATATAATGTTTCGTATTTTGTTTGAATATATATCATGCATTAAGTATTTTCCGTATTTTATTTTCTCAACTGCTAAGGATAAAAAATCTGCTAGGTACATTTGAAAAAGCAAAGGCGATTTAGGGATGGTGAAAGCAGAAATAAAGGAAAAGAGTTACCCTATTTATTATTTGTTTACTGAAAAATTTTCTGGAAATAATAATATAAATGACAACGGTTTTATCACTTCATTTTAGTGACAGGAAATTCCGTTTCTCTCTCATTTATTAGCAAATCAATGTTTTGCGACTGGAAAAAGTCAAAATTTTTTCATAGAAGTGCGGGATGAATTCGTAAGAAAGCAGTATTAATTGGGAAATATTTGTTTGTCCAGTTTGGGAAATATTCTTTGCAGATCACCTTACTTGCATTCTAGGAATTAGGGTATAGAAAGCCATATGAAAGTCACTCACAACATGGAGGAATGTTTTCCCTTTTCATAACAAACCGCTAAATATGCTAACTTTTCGATGTTTCTGGAGCGATGTCTTGTAGCTACTTGGGCAAAATTATGCTGGAGGTGCGATCCACTTTAAGATATTCCTATGTAGATATGTGACAGTGGAGATGAAAAATTTATTCATTTATTTATTATTTTGTTTTCTTATTGTCACTTTTGTGACAAAGTGGTCCTCTTTCAGGCTGATCGTCCGAGTTTGGGACAAAGTGCGGCCTTCTTTCAGGCTGATCGTCCAAGTTAGGGCACAAATGGTGATATTTCTTCTCTGGAACCAGCGGCCCTAAATTAGAGACGTAACATCACAGCCTCTCCTTGACAAATGTCAACCCCGCCTTCTCGTGGTGCATCCTGTTCCCACTAAAGGGGCTCTGACGACCGCAAATAGCGGTATAACTATACCATCGGGATCAGAGGAAATGCTATCCCACACTCACCAACCCGCTTGGCCAGCGTGGTGAGTTATGGCCAAACACCTCCAAAATGACTCTACAACTTAAATCTTGGCCCTCAGTCTCCGGCAGCTGGAATGTACCTGGCCAAGGCAGCGGCCAGTGCGACATGAAGGCAGAGGGTGCTAAGAATCCCCGGAGGACCGGACTAGGCTGCCATTTGATGCTGACCTTGGCTACCTACAACGCACGCTCCCTATCTTCTGATTCAAGGCTTCTTGAATTGGAAGAGGAACTACAAAGGATCAAGTGGGACATCGTCGGGCTAAGTGAGGTAAGGAGAAAAGGAGAAGATCTCATTGAACTGAAAAGTGGACATCTCTTCTATTATCGTGGGACAGATACTGGCAGAACTAGTGGTGTTGGATTTATAATAAACAAGAAACTGAAGGATAAAGTGGTAGAAGTTGAAAGTTCCTCGGACAGAGCTGCACGACTCGTTATCCAACTATCGAGAAGATACCAGGCTCAGATTATTCAAACTTATGCACCCACCACAAGTCATCCTGAAGAAGAAATTGAAGAATTTTATGAGGAAATTCGTCATCTAAATAATAAAGGTAAGCAGCACTTGAAGATAATTATGGGAGATTTCAATGCAAAAATAGGGCAACGGCAACAGAATGAAACTTCAGTAGGTAAATTCGGTCACGGCAACAGAAACCAGCGTGGAAATACTCTCGTTGAGTTTGCAGAGGCAGAAGGATTTTTCATCTTGAATTCCTTTTTCAAGAAAAAGCCACACAGGAAATGGACATGGAGACATCCAATTGGGACGACAAGTGAAATTGATTTTATTATGTGTAACAAAAAATTCGTCATCGAAGACTGCAGTGTGCTAAACAAGTTCAACACAGGTAGTGACCATAGATTGGTGAGATGTAAGATGCACCTCAACACTAAACTGGAACGTGGCAAGCTCATAAGACAAACAAAATGTATTGACATAACCAACCTTAAAAAACACCATAATACTTTCAAGTTGGAACTGAAGAACAGATTCTCTACTTTAGAAGGCCTAACATCGGAAGAAGTGGATATTTCGGAAGTTAACAGAAAAGTAACCAAAGCTCTTATGGAAACAGCAACAAAATTAGCTGGGTCTAAGAACAAGTTGCATGTAAACAAATTATCAGGAAAAACCAAAATGTTGATGCAAAAAAGAAGAGAGATGAGGACAACTAAAGAAGATGTGACTTCCAAAGTGGAATATATAGAGCTATGCAAGACAGTAAGAAAAAGTATCACTGAAGACGTAAGGAAATTCAACTGTGAGCTAGTGAGGAAAGCAATTGAAAACAACCAAAGCCTAAAGATAGCAAAGGGACATCTCAGTAAGGGAAGAAAACAGATTATGGCTCTGAGAAAAGAAGATGGTTCTATAACAAGAAATAGAGGTAAAATTTTGACAAGAGTGAAAGATTTCTACTCCAAATTATATGAAAGGGATGATACATATACTCCAGACATCATGAAAGGTACCAGAGTTCTTCCAGTCCTCCCAGCAGAAGTTGCACATGCAATCAAGAACATGAAGCGGGGGAAAGCTCCAGGAGAAGATGGAATTACTATAGACATCATACAAGAAGCAAGTGGAGAAATTGAAACAGTACTCGCCCAAATTTTCACTCGATGCCTTAATGAAGGGAAGATTCCTGAGGATTGGAACAATGCTACAATGATCCTGCTACATAAAAAAGGTGACATTGAGGATCTCAGGAACTACAGACCTATCAGCCTCCTATCAGTGGTTTATAAAATCTTCACTAAAGTTCTTTCACACCGCTTGAAGATAACACTGGACATGGCTCAACCGAGAGAACAAGCTGGATTCAGGAGTGGCTACAGCACAATAGATCATATCCACGTACTGAGAGAACTAATTGAAAGAGCGAGGGAATATGAACTTCCATTGTGCATGGCTTTTATCGATTATGAAAAAGCCTTTGATTCGGTGAAACCATCAGCAGTTACCACGGCTCTGAAATCCTGCGGTATTGAAGATGCATACATTAATATTATTAATAACATCTATGAAAATGCAAGTGCAAAGATTCGGCTGTTTGAAAATACAACACACATAAAAATTGGAAAGGGAGTGAGACAAGGTGACACCATATCTCCGAAGCTCTTTAATGCCACATTGGAAAATGTCTTTCAATCACTGAACTAGGAAAACAAAGGGATAAAGATTAATGGAGATTATCTAACCCACCTTCGTTTTGCTGATGACGTAGTCATTTTTGCAACTACCCCATCAGAGCTGCAGAGTATGATCCAGGAACTTGCTGACAAGAGTAAAGAAGTGGGATTAAAAATGAACTTTCAGAAGACAAAAGTGATGTTCAATGCTTTTACAAGAAATGAAGATTTATCGATTGATGGAGAAAAACTGGAGATAACAGATACGTATGTTTATCTTGGACAGCAGATATCAAGTGAGGGTCACATTGATGAAGAAATTAATCGGCGTACAAAACTTGCCTGGAGAGCTTTTGGAAGAAACAGCATAATTTTCAAGAGCAATATGCCATTATGTCTTAAAAGAAAAGTGTTTGATCAATGCATCCTTCCAGTGCTTACGTATGGTGCAGAGACGTGGACCTTAACTAAAAAAGACATACAAAGGCTGCAGACAACTCAAAGAAGCATGGAGAGGTGCATGCTTGGTATAACCAGGAGAGATAAGAAGAGGAACTCGTGGATCCGAAAAATGACAAGAGTGGAAGACATCATGATCAGAGTTAAATCCCTGAAATGGCAATGGGCTGGACATACTGCCAGAAGGACAGACCATAGATGGACAGCCGAAATTTTAGATTGGATTCCAAGGGACAGGAAAAGACCCAGAAAAAGACCACATGGGAGATGGGTGGATGAAATTCGTAAATATGCGGGAGTGACATGGAGGAGACTGGCACAAGACAGACCGTTGTGGAGGAAACTTGGGGAGACCTTCGTCCAGCAGTGGATTGATAATGGTTGACAATGATGATGATGATGATATCCTTAGATGCCCACCGGGGTCGTTAAATCTTAAAACGAAAACATACAAAGTTCTTTTCAGCTCCTGCCTTTAAAGTACAGTGCGTGTATATCCATTTTTCAGGTGTAAACATGAGTTCATTTCGTAGGAAATCGGTATCAGTCTCTATTTTTGACGTAACAGAATTATTCTTCACTCAATCACATCTTAAAAAACAAGAATATCGAAAGTTACAAATGCCACAGAGCATATTTCTTCGAACTTCAATTTGTGCTGCAGCCAAGTGAAATGCAGACAACGAGATTTTTTCAAGTAAAGGGTCACTAGTGTTTGCTAGGGCAACAGGATGCTGTGGGTGGAGTTCTGTCTTGAGCAAATATGGTGTTCCGCCTTCTTTAGATGCATGATCAGCAGTTTTTGCTGTTGCAGTAAGTTTAATTTACGATACTAAGGAAACCATAGAAGTTTACAAAAAGTCATCATAGAGTTTATTAGATCTATGCAGTATTTTGGGTTACACTGGAATAGCGGAAGAAAGACACAAAAGAAGAAAGAAATTTAGGGAAAAAGGAATGTGAAACTTTAAATCAATATTTTCTAACCTTTTTAGTGCTGTCGAATTCTTTGGAACTCGCGAAAATTCTGCTGATTTCCTTCCCACCTCAAAAAGAATGCAAGTTATCTAAACTACTTAGGGACAGTACAATACTTTCAGCGATGAGATTACGGAACTAAATTGCGTTTAGTTCCCTGTTCTCCAAGCAGCATTTCCTCAGAAACGGAAATCGGGAGATGCTGGTACGATTCTCGCTCCAAGACGATGCAAATTTCCAGTTTTGTGGGGCGATGTCACATGGTGGACGGAGAACTAAAAGCAAAGTGAAAATCGTCCAAATACGTGACGTCAGTGAATAAACTAAGACATCGCTCTTTCCACGTTTTAGCAACACACAGCAACCGAAAAATTGTTATTCGGTCACCACTGGGGAAATGAATCCCAGATCGCTCGACATCTAGCCGAGCGCGTTAGCCTTACACCACGGTGGACAACAATACACGGCGCTATGTGTGTTTTTCTGTCAGCTTCTGACATCATAAATCCGTAAGATGGGCTCAGCTACTGCGACGTCTCCATCTGGTGGGCATTAAGGGCACTGGCTATATAGTAATTATAGCAGTTAAATCCAAAGAGTGAGATCCAAAGTGAAAATCCTCCAAATACGTAGCGTTAGTGAATAAACAAAGACATCGCTGTATCCATGTTTTAGCAACACACAGCAACCGAAAAATTGTTATGCGGTTGCTGTGTGTTGCTAAAATGTGGAAATAGCGATGTCTTTGAAGATATCAGGAAATGCATTGGTTAGATCATAAAATGTACTATGATGTTAAAAAACACGACGTGATGACGTCATTTGAATATGCTACAGTTGAAGCGTTATTAAATTTAAAAATTTTTAAATTTTTTATCGATTATGTCGATAAAATTTTAATTAATTTGAAACCAATTTTATCTCTATATTATAGGGTTTCTTGAGATAAAGTACAGTAGAGCGTCGATAATCCGAACTAATTGGGACCACTAGTAGTTTGGATTTTCGATGTGTTCGGATTACCGAACATGTAAAAAAATACAAGTACGCTAACATTTCTACATTATATTATCCAAATACATGTACCAAAAATAAACAACTGTATACAAAAAAAATTGCATAAAAGAAATTATTTTTGTTACTATGCAATACGAAACAAGTTTGTTTGCCATTTTTACGACTGCTGTGAAAGTTTTAAACACTATGTACAAAATTCCAAAACTTACCAATCATAACACATTTGAAGAGCATATTTACACTGGATTAAAAAATAAGTGCGGAAAAAAGTTCATGCAATTTTAGTTTGTTTTTTTTTAGAAAAATTAATGGCTAATTTTTTGTTGCACCATTTTCGAACTTCGCTTTTTTTGCCACTAAATCCCTCATTCTTTTCAGTAAGAGAAGTACAGTTGAACAGCACTCAGTTTGTTGTTCAAACCAAACCATGACAGTCTCCAATGCAGTGAATGGTACGTTGACGTCAGATTCATCATCTGCATCACTTTCAGCAGCGGTGCTTTCCGTAAAAGATTTTATGATTTCATCTTCATTTAAAATGGGATATCCCGTGTCATCAATATCGTTTTCTATCCACTCCTTTCCATCACTTTCATCACATTCTTCAAACCTAGAAATTGATTTGAATAAATCGGATATTTCATTCCCATCGTCTTCATCTTGGCTTATCTCATCTCCTTCAATATATTCTTCCACAGACCATTATTTTTTTCCAAGCATTTTTAAAATTCTGCTGTGTGAGTGTGACTGATTACCATGACTTAGCTAACGTATAGCAATAGTCCTTAAGATGAAGTATTTTTGAAAACTCAACTATACTAAGAGGTGGTACTGCCAGGGTAATGGGTCGTAAAATCTTAGCCCCACAGGGAATAAGGGACTGGGGAAGTTTTCGGCTTTTGTCTTTGAGTATCAGATGTCACTTCCACCTTCAATACAATGCCACCAAGTTGCTTGCACCCCCAAAATTAGGCGATTCCATTGTCATCAAATGCTAAGCTAAAATGAACGGACTGTACTGAACTTTACACCACCACCACCAACACACACACACACACACACACACATACAGGAGTGGAGCTTGCTCGGTTTTTTGACGTTTCGGATTTTCGACGCTCTACTGTATTTCATTCATATTATAAACGATGTTAAACAGTATGGAATTGGGCACCTACAGATTAGTACGAATTACACAAGAACCCTAGCCCTTACGTTACACACCAACCAACATATGTATAAAATCATATCTCATCCCCCCCGTCCCTTTTCTCTCTGTAAAGGATTGATTTAGTTATATTTATATGAAGGGTCAGGTGATGCGTAACATCACAGCCTCTCCTTGACAAATGTCAACCCCGCCTTCTCGTGGTGCATCCTGTTCCCACCAAAGGGGCTCTGACGACCGCCAATAGCGGTATAACTATACCATCGGGATCAGAGGAAATGCTATCCCACACTCACCAACCCGCTTGGCCAGCGTGGTGAGTTATGGCCAAACACCTCCAAAATGACTCTACAACTTAAATCTTGGCCCTCAGTCTCCGGCAGCTGGAATGTACCTGGCCAAGGCAGCGGCCAGTGCGACATGAAGGCAGAGGGTGCTAAGAATCTCGGAGGACCGGACTAGGCTGCCATTTGATGCTGACCTTGGCTACCTATAACGGACGCTCCCTATCTTCTGATTCAAGGCTTCTTGAATTGGAAGAGGAACTACAAAGGATCAAGTGGGACATCGTCGGGCTAAGTGAGGTAAGGAGAAAAGGAGAAGATCTCATTGAACTGAAAAGTGGACATCTCTTCTATTATCGTGGGACAGATACTGGCAGAACTAGTGGTGTTGGATTTATAATAAACAAGAAACTGAAGGATAAAGTGGTAGAAGTTGAAAGTTCCTGTGACAGAGCTGCACGACTCGTTATCCAACTCTCGAGAAGATACCAGGCTCAGATTATTCAAACTTATGCACCCACCACAAGTCATCCTGAAGAAGAAATTGAAGAATTTTATGAGGAAATTCGTCATCTAAATAATAAAGGTAAGCAGCACTTGAAGATAATTATGGGAGATTTCAATGCAAAAATAGGGCAACGGCAACAGAATGAAACTTCAGTAGGTAAATTCGGTCACGGCAACAGAAACCAGCGTGGAAATACTCTCGTTGAGTTTGCAGAGGCAGAAGGATTTTTCATCTTGAACTCCTTTTTCAAGAAAAAGCCACACAGGAAATGGACATGGAGACATCCAATTGGGACGACAAGTGAAATTGATTTTATTATGTGTAACAAAAAATTCGTCATCGAAGACTGCAGTGTGCTGAACAAGTTCAACACAGGTAGTGACCATAGATTGGTGAGATGTAAGATGCACCTCAACACTAAATTGGAACGTGGCAAGCTCATAAGACAAACAAAATGTATTGACATAACCAACCTTAAAAAACACCATAATACTTTCAAGTTGGAACTGAAGAACAGATTCTCTGCTTTAGAAGGCCTAACATCGGAAGAAGTGGATATTTCGGAAGTTAACAGAAAAGTAACCAAAGCTCTAATGGAAACAGCAACAAAATTAGCTGGGTCTAAGAACAAGTTGCATGTGAACAAATTATCAGGAAAAACCAAAATGTTGATGCAAAAAAGAAGAGAGATGAGGACAACTAAAGTAGATGTGACTTCCAAAGTGGAATATATAGAGCTATGCAAGACAACACGAAAAAGTATCACTGAAGACGTAAGGAAATTCAACTGTGAGCTAGTGAGGAAAGCAATTGAAAACAACCAAAGCCTTAAGATAGCAAAGGGACATCTCAGTAAGGGAAGAAAACAGATTATGGCTCTGAGAAAAGAAGATGGTTCTATAACAAGAAATAGAGGCAGAAATTTTGACAAGAGTGAAAGATTTCTACTCCAAATTATATGAAAGGGATGATACATGTACTCCAGACATCATGAAAGGTACCAGAGTTCTTCCAGTCCTCCCAGCAGAAGTTGCTCATGCAATCAAGAACATGAAGCGAGGGAAAGCTCCAGGAGAAGATGGAATTACTATAGACATCATACAAGAAGCAAGTGGAGAAATTGAAACAGTACTCGCCCAAATTTTCACTCGATGCCTTAATGAAGGGAAGATTCCTGAGGATTGGAACAATGCTACAATGATCCTGCTACATAAAAAAGGTGACATTGAGGATCTCAGGAACTACAGACCTATCAGCCTCCTATCAGTGGTTTATAAAATCTTCACTAAAGTTCTTTCACACCGCTTGAAGGTAACACTGGACATGGCTCAACCGAGAGAACAAGCTGGATTCAGGAGTGGCTACAGCACAATAGATCATATCCACGTACTGAGAGAACTGATTGAAAGAGCGAGGGAATATGAACTTCCATTGTGCATGGCTTTTATCGATTATGAAAAAGCCTTTGATTCGGTGAAACCATCAGCAGTTACCACGGCTCTGAAATCCTGCGGTATTGAAGATGCATACATTAATATTATTAATAACATCTATGAAAATGCAAGTGCAAAGATTCGGCTGTTTGAAAATACAACACACATAAAAATTGGAAAGGGAGTGAGACAAGGTGACACCATATCTCCGAAGCTCTTTAATGCCACATTGGAAAATGTCTTTCAATCACTGAACTGGGAAAACAAAGGGATAAAGATTAATGGAGATTATCTAACCCACCTTCGTTTTGCTGATGACGTAGTCATTTTTGCAACTACCCCATCAGAGCTGCAGAGTATGATCCAGGAACTTGCTGACAAGAGTAAAGAAGTGGGATTAAAAATGAACTTTCAGAAGACAAAAGTGATGTTCAATGCTTTTACAAGAAATGAAGATTTATCGATTGATGGAGAAAAACTGGAGATAACAGATACGTATGTTTATCTTGGACAGCAGATATCAAGTGAGGGTCACATTGATGAAGAAATTAATCGGCGTACAAAACTTGCCTGGAGAGCTTTTGGAAGAAACAGCATAATTTTCAAGAGCAATATGCCATTATGTCTTAAAAGAAAAGTGTTTGATCAATGCATCCTTCCAGTGCTTACGTATGGTGCAGAGACGTGGACCTTAACTAAAAGAGACATACAAAAGCTGCAGACAACTCAAAGAAGCATGGAGAGGTGCATGCTTGGTATAACCAGGAGAGATAAGAAGAGGAACTCGTGGATCCGAAAAATGACGAGAGTGGAAGACATCATGATCAGAGTTAAATCCCTGAAATGGCAATGGGCTGGACATACTGCCAGAAGGACAGACCATAGATGGACAGCCGAAATTTTAGATTGGATTCCAAGGGACAGGAAAAGACCCAGAAAAAGACCACATGGGAGATGGGTGGATGAAATTCGTAAATATGCGGGAGTGACATGGAGGAGACTGGCACAAGACAGACCGTTGTGGAGGAAACTTGGGGAGACCTTCGTCCAGCAGTGGATTGATAATGGTTGACAATGATGATATGAAGTTGAAAACGTTCCTGCTATTCTTATAGAAACACAGCACCTATCAGGAATTTCAGGATAACTGTTTTTCAATAGGAGTGGTACTTCGTGAAATTGCCGCTCCGGTTCCTTCTAAACGTTGGCTTTTGACAGTTCGGCAGAGTGGGCCAAGGCTGGAATCCAGGATGAGACATGGGCAGTAAGGTCATATGGCACTGGCCCTCCTCCCCTCCCTGGAACCAGTGGCCCAGAATTAGGGACGAGAGAGCCAATAGCCCTTAGAGTTGGGTCGTCAAAATTTCGTGAGACGGTTTTATTTTTCATACTGATAACTACACTGGTTACAAAAGACTGGTAACTACACTGGTTACAAAAGACTGGTAACTACACTGGGATATTACATGCAATGAAGGATGGGTGTATCTGACTCAACTAACACGCATGAAATAACATCAGCAAGGCTACGCTACACAAACGATAGAGTGCGTTTACAAAAACAATGTATTGTACAATTTCTGCACACAATAAAGTATCACTGCAATATAGACAACATGGTGAATTCGGAGGATGTCCATACTTCTGGATTTCAGCACCTGGTAACACCACCCCTGTGTTGAAGAACGTCTTGACCCCCACGAGACGTACTTGCAATGACATTATTGATGAGTGTTTGAGGCAGCTCGCTCTATATTGCAGACAACACGTTACGGTGGTCTGTCAGCGTATTGGGCTATGGAACGTGGTTATCCAGACGTTGCTGTACAGCCTCCCAAATGTTCTCAATAGGATAAAGGTCAGCACTCGGAGGCATCTTAACGATTCAATCCCATGAATTTCCAGCTCCTGAATTACGCTCTAGACACGGTGACTGGTTGCATTGTCATCGAGTGAACGGAATGCATGTCCAATAGCAGTGGTTGCATTGTCATCGAGTGAACGGAATGCATGTCCAATAGCAGTGGTTGTATTGTCATAGAGTGAACGGAATGCATGCCCAATAGCAGTGGTTGCATTGTCATCCAGTGAACGGAATGCATGTCCAATAGCAGTGGTTGCATTGTCATCGAGTGAACGGAATGCATGTCCAATAGCAGTGTGAAATAGTGTCACAATGGGCACAATGATGTCGTTTTCTGCCTTGACATATATAAAAAGAAGTACGGCCATTAAAACACACTCCTTTCCAGACCAGAACTGAAAGCGCGGGTAAAGGTGGACGGAATGAACACAGTGTGGTTGCATTCGTGCGCCAGATCTCCTCCACACGTGTCCTTGTTGAGTATTAGGATAAGGAGCGAAACGAGACTTTTCTGTGAAAAGTACATGGTGTTACTCTGTATTCCATGACATGTACTGTTAGACCCAGGTACATCTTTGACGACGGTGAGCTGATGTCAATGCCATACCTTCCCCCGGCTTCCTTGCTTTGAGTCCGTACTCGTGAAAGCGGATTCGTACCGTTTGTGTACATTCTGTCCTGTGACACCAGAAGCATTTCAGAGTGGTTTCTTGAATTGGCAACTGGTGATTCTAGGCCTTCTCCGAGCATTTACTATCAGGTAGTGGTCTTACCATCTTGGTAGTTATCCACGACGACCACTTTGTGTCGATCTACAACATTTTCATACCTTGGAAATCTTGTGTGTAGCAGACTTACTACACTTTGCGAAACTTCGTACACCTTCCTATAAAATTTTGACAGCTCTATTTCTATTGTCAATGCTTAAACGTCATCTGGACATGATAATCCCACACTGCAGGCAATACATTCAGCAAACTTCTAGACCAAGTGGTGAAATGAACAGCTTTCCACTTCTCACAGGGAACTTCCATCAGAGCTCGCACGCCATGTGCTATGTTGTTATAATGCTAATTTACATGTGACGTAGTACCCGCGCTTATAACCGATCTCCAGTAGTTGATAAATTTGCATATCATCATGTTTTAGCTTCGAAACCGCAATATCCTTAACTTTTTGTAATCAGTGTATAAGGCTGGTATTTCGTCAAACTTTTTCGTTCTCATACTTGACAAGGGAGGAGCATTTAATCCGCGTTTCAGGAATGGTATTAAAAAGTTCAGAGTTCTAGACGCCCAATAAAAAAAAATTATTAAATTAGAAAACAATGTTTAGTTTCGTCAGAAGGAATTTTAAACGGTAAAAAATTTAAAAAAATCCAAATATTTATCCAATTTTCGATCACGCACATAATTAAAAAGAAAAAAATGTAAGAGGGCAAATGTGGTATCTTGTCCCTGCACGCAAATGCGTACCGGGGGCAGCATCCCCCTGTACCACCGCGGTTCCGACGCCGTTGAATGCACACAAAAATAGTTAGCAGGGGGTTTATTTGCAATGATGATTTATGCTATGCAATAAAGGAGAAATATAGAAACAACGGCATTTATTGAACCACACTTAATAGGAAAACGCAAAAGAAAAGCTAAATACGTTTTATATCTCTCAAGAATTATCTCCATTTTCTTTATCGTTAATTAGCCTGATTAAGTAACCTTTTGTTGCATTCTTGTATCCATTTATCCTCTTTGTTCCGTACCTGAAAACCCTTCTACGCATGAAAATTGTGTCGGGGATAAGAGTAAAGATCTAGCAGCTTTAGTTTTTAATGGAAGATATTTCTTCCAAAAAGCTCATCAGAATGCATGAATTAATTTCTACATAAGTCTCGTTTTCAGAATGATATCAGTTCTCAAATCCTCTGAGTTTGTCCTCATTCGGTGACAGGAATTCAATTGTGTTTTGAAAGGAAATTTGAATTTTTCAGACATTTTATTGTCACCAGATGGTTGAGGAAATCCATGTCTTCTTTTCATCAGTGAAATACGTTGCCTGTATTCTACAATAACCTATCTATATACATGCATACGTGTCATCAAATACATGTACATACTGTATAAAGTTTCATCACATTCCCCATATTCATCGGATATTGCACCACCTGATTTTCCCGTGTTTCGTTGTCTACAAAACTTTCCAACTAAAAAAAACCATTTCGGAATGATAAGGAGGTTAGCACGGCACAAAGGAAATGTTTCAGCTCCAAGCACCATCTGAGGGTAGTACGAAAGTTCGGAAAAGCCATGGAGCCTCTTAACACAGAGAGAAATGCATCACTTCGAGAGAGGTGGGTCATGAAGAGTAATTTGAAAATGGACCAAACGAATGCCAGGATGTGGTCCCACAGCATCAAGGATCCACCTCATCAAGGATCCTCCTCCATGCTTCACTGTTTGAACCAAACGTCAGAATAGAACGCTTCTGCAGGTTTTAGCCAAATGTCTTTAGCATTTGTGTTTTGTACTACTTTACACGTTTTTTCGAATTGATGTTGGTAATCAGAGATTTGTAGATTCCGGTACGAGCATAAATACCGACACGGTGAAGTTTCCGACGAACTGTTATGACGGAAACGGATCATTCTGTCTGGTGTTGAACTCTGCTGCTATTTGCAGTCCGTTGTACAATCCGTACCAACGTTCGCCTATCCCTATCTGCCATCTTCTTATGGCGTTCACAGTTTGCACGTTTGGAGGCAACAGCGAGTACCTTTTGATAGGTAGACATAATATTCGATACAGTTCCTCGTGTTACACCTACTATTTCTGCTTTTCTGATTACTGAAGCTCCTGCAAGACGTGCACCAAATATCATGCATTTTCTGAGGTCATTGATATCTGACATTGTCGACAATTACTCCACAATAGCTGTTTCACCTGCGACTGTGACACTGCTACATGACAGCCCACATCGTACTACATCCCTTTTATATACCTCACATTGCGGGTGACATAGTCCCTGTGATTTGCATTCGGCGCATTGCGTGCACTCGAATCGCACAGTCGGTGTTTCCATTACTTTGGTGAACCCCTGTAAGTGAGGATGGCATATATCTGATTGCTCATATTCTACAATAACATCTCTCTCTCTCTCCCCCTCCCTTCCTCCCTCACTTTCTCACTCACTCTCTCTCTCTCTCACTCTCACTAACTCTCTCTCCCTCCCTCTCTCTCACACTCACTCTCTCTCTCTCACCCTCTCTCTCTCACTCTCTCTCTGTCTCACTCTGTCTTACTCTCCCTCAATCTCTATCTCTCTCCCTCACTCTTTCTCTCTCTCTCTCTCTCTCTCTCGATATATCTATAAACTGAGTGGCCACTTTATTATGACCACCTGACAGTTTTAAGCAAATGAGCTATGGCTGCACGCTGTTGCCGCCAGAGGGCGAGGCTAGTATAAAAAGGGATAGCTTAGTGCTTGCGACAGTAGTAGAAGTGATTTTTGGGTGACGAGATGGGTAGAAAATGCGATTTTACGAACTTTGAACGTGAGATGATTGTAGGAGCTCGGAGCCATATAGCGAGTTTCACCGAAACCGCCGCATTCGTGAAATGTTCTAGAGCAGCTGTTCTTAAAGTGTTTAAAGACTGGACTGTCAGCCAAAAAAGTGAGTCTCTACGCGCAACGTGTGGTCGTCATCGACTGGTGACTGCTCGGGCGAAGCGGAGAGTGTCCCGACTGGTGCAGCAAATTACAGACTATCTTAATCAAGGATCCCCTCAAATGATCTCTGCACGCACTGTTCGCCGTACACTGCATCGGATGGGATATGGCAGCCGAAGGTCTGTTCGAACACCTATGCTGTCTGCAGTTAACAAGAAAAAAAGGCTCCAGTTCACACAGGAGCACAAGGATTGGACAGTCGATAATTGGAAACAAATTATGTGGTCCGATGAATCATGTTTTCAGTTGCCCCATGCCGATGGCCGAGTGAGAATTTCGCGGAAACAGCACGAAAGCATGGTCCCCAAATGCATTGCTACAACCCTTCAAGCTGGTGGAGGCAACGTTATGGTTTGGGGAATGTTTTCCTGACATGCTTTGGACCCTTTCATTCGTGTTGATCAACGTCTGACTGGCACATCATATCTAAACATCGTTGCGGACCAAGTGCATCCTGTCATGTGGATGGTTTATCCCAATGGCGATGGCTACTTTCAACAAGATAATGCGTCTTGCGATAGTGCTTGTATTGTACAGGATTGGTTTCAGGAACATGCCGGTGAGTTTACTTTGCTTAGGTGGCCCCCACAATCTCCAGATCTCAACCCCATTGAGAATTTGTGAGATGAAGTTGAACAAGTCATCAAACAGCTGGATCCACAGCCCTGCAATCTCACACTCCTAGAAAGTGCTATTCATCAAGCATGGTCTCTTATTCCACAAACCACCTATCAACATCTCGTGGAGTCCATGCCACGAAGAATCGACGCAGTATTAAAGGCGAAAGGTGGCCCAACGAAGTACTGAGGAGTGGTCATAATAAAGTGGCCACTCAGTATATATATAAAAGTGAAAGTTTGTATATTTGTTTGTGCGCTCTACAAATCTACAGTTTCAACTTAGAACCACCAAATTTGGTATACTGTCTAATGGTACTCTAACTTAGACCGTAGAAGGGTTTTGGAAGGGATCGGAGCCAGTGGGGTAAAGGGGGCCCCATACAAAATTTTCGTTATTTTAGTTAAAATTTCTACAGTTTTCAATTTAGAACCACGAAATTTGTTATACTATTGCATGGTACTCTGACTTAGACCGTAGATGGTTTTGGGAAGGAGTCGAAGCCCTGGGGTCAATGGATCCTCATACAAAATTTTCGTAAAAAGTTCTACAGTTTTCAATTTTCAACAACCAAATTAGGTATATTATCTCATGATACTCTGACTTAGACCGTAGATAATTTTTGGAAGGGGTCGGAGCCGGGTCAAGGGGGCCCCATACAAAATGTTCGTTATTTTAGTTAAAATTTCTACAGTTTTGAATTTAGACCCACCAAATTTGGTGTACTATTTCATGGTACTCTGACTTAGACAGTAGACGGTTTTGGGAAGGGGTCGGGGCCCGGTGTCAAGGGCACCCCATACAGAATTTTCGTAAAAATTTCCACTTTTTACTCTTAAGAACTGCAACACAATTCAGCACTCCAATAACTAACCTACGGTCTAAGTTAGAGACCAGCGATAAAAGTAAAGGGAAAAAATATCCATTTAATGGTGTATTAAAAACACAAATGAATAAACGTTAGCTTTCAACATCAACGGCCGTCTTCATCAGGGAGAAATATAATGTAATGTAAATAGAGAGTTCCTGATATTCAAAATTCAAAATGGTATAAAAAAGATGATCAGTGCCAAAGTCAAAGTCACATGCACGCAACATCACATAGGTACATTGCAATTTAGTGTCGCGGGACTTTCAGAAGCACACGCCAGATGTCCGGCAGATTTATAGATGTCTGCTCGAAGGTATTTACATTTCTCTTCCTTTCTTTTTTTGTTTCGTAAAATCAAATGAACTAAATCAAAAAATTTAAAATAAATTTTCTGGAAAATTACAGGAATATGTTTTTCAATCAGTAACTTTCACCCGCTGAACTTGGTGGTTCTACAAATAGTAATATTTATCCGGGAAATACTGGGTACCCCTGCTAGTATATATATATATAAAAATATGAAATTTCACAACACGTACGTCAGCTATCATCAGGATATGCGTAGTTCTGATGATAATTGGTGTAAGCGTGTATTTCTGTTTGCGACTGTATCGTTGCTCGTAAAAGTCCGATTAAAAAATTATTTTCGTACTGATTGTCATTCTCTACAGTAAGGTCTGAAGTTCGCATCTGGAAAATTCATTTTCCCTCTCTCACTATGAAGAATATGTTGTATACATTTTCTCTTTTTACATAACGCATACTCCTGCAGCTAGGAGGCTTCAGTGCATTTTTCTTTTGCAAGAGTATTTCCGATTGTAAAAATCTGTTATAAAAAACAGTTTTTTGGCAGTGAGCCCTTTAAAATAAAAAACACTTTACAGTTGTTTTAATTATTCCCAAAAACTTGAAATATGTTTAATCAAAATTTTCATTTCTCTGAACTTCGAACCGATAAAAAATCTGAAGAGTGGAGCGTTTAGACTTTTAAACGATTTTATCTTTCAGCAAGTCAAAATAATCGATATTTCTTTACTCCAAAATTTTTGTTGGCGTCATAAATCCTCTCCTCGTCCTCCGATAATTTATCTACCGCTGTTTTTTACTGAGTTTGAAAACACGCCCCATGTATGATACACAGCGGTGAATAATATCTGTTCTAGAAGATTCCTCTGGGAAAACATGGACGCTTCAGATGGCGCGCACGATCGGCCTTAGTTTTGCTGGCTTGTTTTTCTTTCGTGTTTAACTCGGGAAATACGGTTCTGTGACTCGCTAAAGAAAGTACGGTGAAAAAGAAAACACACAGAGAAAAAGCGAATAAAAATAGAAACTAACTAAAGCAGATAGCTGATTAGGCTTTCTCTGTATTTCGGCTTAAGCTGTGAGAAACAAACAACATGGATGAGTAGTTTTCGACTAGATAAGTGGATGAAGATGATTTATCATTTCTGTTCTATAGTGTGCACTCACGCAAGCGACAAAGAAATAAAAAATCAGGAGTTTAATCTTTCTTTACATTTTATCGTACTGTACTTATTGAAACAGCTGCTGTAAGAAATAGGTGCTGTCTTGTTATACAGAACACAGAGTTACGTATCCCACTTATCGGTTGGTTCCGACAGAAGCTGGCCGCAACCTTTCTACTCTGAATTGGGAGAATCCACGGAGAAACTCGAACAAGATACGCTCAGATGATATAGGGCTGCCTTTTACTGCATAGGGGAAGTGGCAGACATATTAGAACTAAATCCTTCAGTGTAACACGCTATCGTCCAAAGTTTTGCACTATTGGAGAGAAAACAAATCGTTCTTAATTCTGTTTTCTAGTGGCATAATTAGCGAGTTATGAGAACGTTATGAGTAGAAAAATGTAATCACGAAAACTGAAAGCATTACAAAATAATAAACAGCGAAATCCGTTTATGATTTTACTAGAATAGACTACTTCTCAGGAGTTGAAAACTCTAGATTTCTGTTAACAGAAATTGATTGAGTTTAAAGGCAACATAAAATAAAATTGTCATGTGAATCAAACAAAATATACGGAAGATAGGTTTTTAATGAACGTCTCGAATTCAATAGCTCGGCTTGGTTGTGTTCAAAGAAATAAGACTGCCATTTCTGTAGAACAACTACTGTCGCTTTGCAAGTACTTTGACTTCAGTTGCCATTATTGTGGTTTTGAGTACAAATGAGTTAGCTGTTCACTAGACAAACGAACTGAACTGTTCAATATCTAGCCGTCTCTGCATGGGAGCGCCTTTTTTTTGTACAGCTGATAGAAGGAGGAGGTCGAAACAAGTTGCCTGTCTTCAAATCAGAGTTGGGCAAAATTGTAATTGAATTAATCGGCAATACATTACAGCGTAATGGTAATGGGAACAAGAACTTAGCGTTCCCATTACATGGTAACGGTGAACTGGTCACTAGAATTACATGGTAATTTCAATTACATGTAGCAGTTACCCATTATAATCGTAATGATTAATAGTTAACTATATGTTGGTAATTAACCAATAACTTATGGGTAACAATACAACGGGAAAAACCCAGCAACCAGTACACCCTTACACGTTGTGTAGGTTATTTGACAATTGTTCCACCCCTCGGACCTAAAATGCATGTATGTAGGCATTGGAGATTGTACGTGTATGACATGAGTAGTTGACCCGTCTTCACCGCAGGTAAAGTGATTTGAACGAAATGATACGTATGAAGTAAGTACGAATGGGATGTTTATTTCGGTTAGAGAATAGTACAAAAATGAAAGAAAGAACAATGTCGTTGCATGTGATCTTAGTCTTCAACAAAGAATAAGAACATGCGTCTAACCCATTCTTGCCGCTTCTAGAACATTCTACATGACACTTCGGTCTCTGTCTGTTATGTTACATGGCCAACTTTTCTAAACACAGCTTTTGGCACACGTACATTTCTATAAACTATTAGTATGTAATTTTTATTATTTGCAAATTGTGTAATTTCATTACCAAATAATTCCATTGCGTTGGAATGGCATTATTAAATAATTGAATTATATCATCTTCATTGTAATGCATTATAGTTTAATTCCATTACCTTGTGCAAACCATACTTGGGATTACCTTGTGTGACGTACCTGCCCGAAGGACGCACACGACATAAAGGCAGATAGGAATCAGAATAAAACGTCCGCGTAGCTCAATTGGTAGAGTGACTTATTCCGGAATGAGGGGATCCGGGTTCGATTCCTGGCGTGGACAGAAATGACGGAGAAATTTACTTCGTTATACTTGTAATGCATTACCTGTCACTGCATTACACGTTAATTATAATCTGTACTTCCATTACATTGTAATCCATTCCTGCCCAACTCTGCTTCAAATATAGACCTTGTAGGTGAACTGACTGATCTACGATAACCAGTGATTTGTTCGTGAAGCTGAGCTTTCTAGATAGAGTGCTTTTCTGTGGGGTAGCATCATGCTAGAGTGGTACGGATGAGGCGGAGTGTTCTGTTTGTAGCATTTGCGTGAACGTTTGCTCTGCAAGAGCACGCTGACGTATGAATCACAGTGATAAGGCGCCACTTAAACGTGTGCCTACAGTATGATTGGACTCAGGGAAGCAGAATGGTTGTTTAGGCGCGAAACTAAGAAAATCATAGCAAAACCTTGCGAACGTAGTAATACTGAAAAATCGAATCGCCTATAGTTAACAGAAGTGGAAATAATGAAGAAGAAGGTGAGCAGCTGAAAATTGCTAAGCCTCATGCAACGGCACGCGATAGAAAAGACATGGCAGCTGATCTACCGATTGTTATTTCACCAGAACAGGTCAGCGCCTCAGAAAGGCTTCTTAACCGGCCAGCGGCCCTGCAGCCGCCTTCTTGTTTTTATTCTGTGCGAGACTTCTACCCGGTAGCAGTCTCGCACAGAATGCTAAGAATGAGATTCTTATTTCAAATCTCGTCCTTCCGACTCGTGAGGCGAATCGCATAAATTATTGATGGTAGCTCCTTTGTTCCTTTGCTTGCTGTAGCGGAGTTTTCTTTTCCCCGAACACTGAATTGTAAGAAAAATCTCCTTAAACCTGTTATTGTTTTGAAAAAAATTTTTATTAAGCATAAAGTGCACCAATCTAATAAAATCAAAATGTTGCTTTGCACCAATTTGACGTAGGTTTAAAAAGATTTTTCTTATCTACTCTATCTTTCCGCTACCATACGCTTACTGCTGGTATATGGCTTCTTCTGCCACTCACCGACTCCACAACTGTCTTCCGGAATGTTGCTTTGTCGTGGAAGGTATAATATGACCCTTCTACTTCCATTTCGACGTCATTCATCCCTTAAAGAGTAATATGGCTCTATTATTTCGATTTCAATCATACCTTAAAATATAAAAGATACTCCTACCGAACTCTCAAGATAAAACTGAAAATCTATTCACTGTAGGAACTAGTGCGTGAAGAAATATCTTCATTTAATAGAATGGGTACCTTGCTAAGTATTTCAGGTACACAAATCTGACGACAAATGTATGTTCGTCACTATTGTGATTCACAACTTGTGAATATGCGTTACATAGATCTGGTTTGTCAAATGTTGCCGATTCTTTGAAAAGATCGTCGAAGATTGCGTATTCGCAGTAGAGCCTATCCTAAAACTTCTTGCAGCTTTACAAACCTTCATTTCATTATTTCTGTTGGTCTGTCAAGTCTGGCAGGGTCAACTCTGCTCATATTTCGAAGATACTATTAGGGAACATTAATCCAGAGTGCATTCATCACTTATCATACCTTGCACTGGGCATCTCTACACCAAGCCGATACCTCCTGTGTAGCCACAGGAGGTAGGAATAGGAGGTATCCCTATGTGCGTCCCACAGGAGGTACGCACATAGGGATACCTCCTGTGTAGCCACAGGAGGTATCCCCTATGTGTGTGACATGCAATTCACCTGAAATTGTTGCACATGTTCTTGGTGTTCGTCGTCTTTTTTTTTTTTTTTTTTTTTTTTTTTTGTTGGGAACCTGCTCATTTTATAGTTTTATCGACTGTGTTAAACGACTTACCAACCCTGAATGACCTTTTAAATTATCATTGGGATGTGTCATCTTCACAGTCCTGTTTTTCCTCGTGGTTTTGTGTAGGTTTGATTTTTTTTTTTTATTTGCACTTTTGTTTTAATGTCATAATGCGTACAATGGTTCAGTCTTGTAGTAGCCTTTTCCGTTTGAATTTTGACACTTTCTTTTTCTGGGTGAAACATGAGCTCGGAGCTCTTAATCCTTTTTCGACTTTTACGCCAAAAACACTAAAAACTCCAGGAATCCAAACACACCGGAAATCCCGAAGGTCTCTGAAATTGCTTAAATAAATAAAGCCGATCTCTAGCAGTCGTAGTGGACTATTTCGTCGCTTGAGTTGAAGCCTCAGGCCGAACGCGAAATCGTTCCTTGTGTACACAAGTTTATGGCTTCTTCGGAAATTTTAATTGACAGCTCGATTTCCCATTATAGCTGCCTACATGATAATGACGTTCATAAATATTTAATTAAGATTAAGACAGTAAAAAAACTTGTATTTTAAGCCGAGTTAGCAATATTAATTGGAGAATTTTTTGACTTACTTGTTACAAAATTAAGATTTCTCCAAAATCTAAGCACCTGATTGCTTGTAACATCCCATTAAACTGTTCCACATTTTCCAGAGATCAATAAATATGAAGGATTATTTTATTTCCATATTACAGTTTGTTTGATGTAACAGAAGATATTCTCATAACGGTCCGCACCCCGCTTCCAGAAAAAGGGACTGCAACAAAGGGTTCTTGAGAATTTGTCCTTAACCACATCAGACAGATACAGTAATTCAATCCATTAGCCTTTGTATAAAACCTCTGCACTTTCGATTTCCGGCCAGAAATCTTCCAGAGGCGTAACACGAATTCAATAAAATTTGTCCTTGAATATCAGAACTGCTTTTCGAAAGTGACTTCCCATAAATGGACATTCTTTCAGTCCCTTTTTTCTTTGTGCAAACAGCTGGCACTTAAACAGTAAATATCATGCGAGTTTATGATAAAGCTAGCTCTCCGCCTTCTGCCAAAACCGAATTAATCGATCTTATTCGCCTTTTGTCCAGGAACAAGGAGATATAATATGTGTGTGAGGGGGAAGTGGGGGGGGGGGTATAGCCCAAAGGAACTACTTCTACAGCCCAAGAAGATCACGTTTCTGTTTGCAGACATATCATGACTTTCTTCGTAAGGAAACCAGCGGTTCTTGAGTTTAAATTCATGTTCAAACAGAAAAGGGATTTCGTCTTGTTTCCGCACCTCATGAACGTAGGGTTCTTAAGTAACACTTGTGAAAACACAAATTTGTCGGTGGCGCGATCGAACCTGCGTCTCCTCCCTCCGGAGTGAGTTGTTGTAACTAACTAAGGTACACCTACAAAATGTATCGCTGCAGATTTGTCGTCTTGGCACGCACTTCACCTCTTTAGTACGTCACTGACGTACTAAAGAGGTGAAGCACGTGTTAAGACGACAAATCTTGTCGTAAGTGACGTACTACAGAGGTGAAACACGTGTTAAGACTACAAACCTTGTCTTCAGTGACGTACTACAGAGGTGAAGCACGTGTTAAGACGACAAGTCTTGTCGTCAGTGACGTACTACAGAGGTGAAGCACGTGTTAAGACGACAAATCTTGTAGTCGGTGACGTACTACAGAGGTGAAGTACGTGTCAAGACGACAAATCTGCAGCGATACATTCCGTCGGTGTACCTTAGTTGGTTACAGCAACTCACTCTGGAGCAAGGAGATGCCGGATCGAAAGCCGTCACCGACAAATTTGTGTTTTCACAAATCCTGTATAGGCTGTAAGCTAGAATTGCTTTTTCAGAACTGATGTAAGAAAAGGAATACAATATATGAGTCAAATCATTATACAGAACTCCCGTCTCCACATGAGGCTCCCTAGCATTAACGCCTCCGATAGACACAGTATAAATACAGACAGCGCGTGCAGGGCGTGGCATTTCGCCCATACGATACCCATGCAATGGGAAAAGGAAACGACTTGCCAAAGCAAAGCTTGAACGGAAAATTATTATCGGAGCGAGTAGGAAGGAGACCTTTATCTCAACAACAGCAGCCATTTTCATTTTCATGGGAAGTCACTTTCGAATTGGCTCTGGCTACTGGCAAATGGATCTATAAATGTACACTGGAATTAGAGGAAGTGCTATTCCACACACGCCAACCTGTATAAAACGTGGCTGGAGAGCATTTGGAAGTAATAGTAAAATATTAAACAGCAATTTACCATTATGTTTTCAAAGAAAAAGTACTCAATCAATGCATTCTTCTAGTTCTTATAAATGTGTCAGAGATATGGACCTTACTAAAAAGACATACAGAGACTACAGACAACTCAAAGGGCATGGAGAGATGCATGCTTGGTGCAACCAGGAAAGATAGTGAAAGGAACCCTTGGATCAGGAAAATGACAAGAGTTGATGACATCATGATCAAAGGAAGGACGCTCAAGTTGAAATGGGCTGGAAATATTGATAGAAGAACTGACCATACCATTGGACATCTGAAATATCAAAGAGATGAGTGCCTGAAATTCGAAAGCATGTCGGAGTGACGTTAAGGAGATTAGCTCAAGATAGAGACTTAGAGAGATCTTCGTCCAGCAATGGACTGAAAATGTTTGTTGTTGTTGATGATATACACTATTTCTCAAGAAATAACCAGAGCACCCAGAAGGAATTATCCAATCGAGATGAAATTGGTATGTGAAATGTACATGTATAGAAAGGGAAATTATAGCAATTCCAGAGCAGTTTTTTTATTCGGATAAAACAGCTGCATGAGTGGAAAAAATCAGCACGTTGTAAGGCTACTTCTAGCTCTGATACAAACGGTTACACGGAGTGGCCTAGATACATACAGTTCACGGATACTGACCTGGGCTATAACGTGCCGGATGGTGTCTAAATTGAGGGCCAGTTCGACGACATTCTGGGACGGGCGTAGGTGGAGTCCCATAATGTCCCAAACATGTTCAATCGATGAGAGATCGCGCAGTCGGACTGGTCATGGAACGGTATAGACGTTACGGAGGCCAGCATGAAAGAGTTGTGCCGTGTGTGTCCAGGCGTTACCTTGTTGAAAAATTGCTCGGTGTTGCTACGACAGGAATGGCAACACAACAGATCGTAGAATGTCGTCGACGTACCTTTGAGACGTGAGAGTGGTACAGAAGACTACCGAGGGTGTCTGGCTATCCTGAGAAATGGCTCCCCAGACACTCACTCCGGGTGTGTGAGCTGTGTCTAGTTCCCCGGTAAAGGTAGGATCCATCCATGCTCCGGCCGGCTTGTCTCCAGACACTGATGCGTTGGTCATCGGCACCAACTGCAAACCGTGACTCATCAATGAAGACAATATGACGCCACTGGACACTCTCCCACGTTGATCGGGCACGACAGCACTGGCACCTGTGATGGCGATATTCGCTGGTTAGTGGTGGGCGGCGGAGTGGGTTCCTCGAATGTAGTCCCCGTGTCGCAAGCCGTCTGGCAACGGTTTGGGTGGCTACTTCCGTACCTGTAGACGACGCAACATGACCACGGGTGGTTGAGAGCGATGAATTCTGTTCTGTTCGTGCGGCTCTCACAATCGCTCGATCAACGCGTTCTGTCGTTACCCTCGGCCGTCCACCGCCCACGTACTGCTGTGTTGTGCTCTCCTCGACCCATTAGTGCCAACATCGTTTGGTTGTAGCGTCGCTCTGACTCAAATGCCTGGCGATTCGGCGACTTACCCAACTGGCCTCTCTCTGGGAAATTATATGTCCTCTTTAAAACTCGCTCAACTACTCGTATTATGCACGGATCCAACGTAGAGGCAGCCTCACAGCCCGTGGAGGTTAATGCAACAGCAATCCGATGTCACAATTGTCCCTGCGTGCGAGCCTCGCTCTTGATATACCTTCCTCGATGCACCGTTCCTGCGCGCTGTGGCAGACCACTATTTCGTCATTCGTCGTTATTTTTTAGTCATTTTCATGTTCGACCCGGCGGTATTGCACGAAGAGTTTCTTCAGGATCGAGCGACTTTCTCTGGGGGCTACTTTTTTAGCAAAGAGTGTATGTACACAGAGAGAGATAATCTGCAATGTCATCCACAATCAAAGTGATGAGAGAAAAATAACGAAGTGGCAGCTCAGACGTAAAGAATACAATGATTCGTTGGGAAAAATTTTTAAACACGTGACTCAATGTATGTTTAATTTCATTCAAAAATTTCGGCGTGAGCTCATTCATCTTAGGAACTGTAAGAGAAATACAGAGTACAAGGTGTAATTATGCTGTGTAGAAATAGCAAGATGAATTGAATTCAAAAAAGTAATCTGAAATTATAAGGGAAAATTTTTTTGGGACTCTGACTTCCTGGCCTCTTACCTAACAAACTGAAAAAGAATTGGCACTAAACAGAATAATTTTTCCCAGCTCGGGTTCTTTGTTTTTTGCGAATTTAAGCGTAGCTTGAAGAAAAAAAGATGTTCACCCGATTTTTACGCGAGTTGAATTTCTCCCACGTTCTTAAAATGTGTCAAATACATGTTAATAAATTTGCAAATTTGAGTTGTTTCGTGAAGATATTGTGTAGTTCAACTTTCCTTTAGTAGGCATTTTTCTCGCAGCCTTCATTTAATTAGTGGTAGTTTAGTTACGTATTGATAAAAACGATACCTGTGTGTGTGTGTGTGACGATGATCGTATGCCCTACGTAATATATTCTTGGCATGGAGACACCGAGAAACCCGTGTTTCAGAGGACATAACGGCAAGTTCTGATAGCACTTAAAAGGGAATAAAAAAATGCATTAATTCTTTTGTACATTCTGAATGTAATTTTTTGCTTTGCCTTCGTACGTACATGCTTTTTTTTAATGATCCTAAAGTTATTTAGGCTGTGGTGGACTGGGTGGGCAGACTTGCTTAAGAAAAGACGGATGGAGGACTTAGCAGTATAAAATGTGACTAAGCACTCATTTTGTCAAAGAAAGGAGGAAAAATGAAAAGAATCTCCGCTGAATTCCGGAGTTTTTCTTGTGCTTTCGGTGGTGCAATCAAGAAAGTGTGATGTTGGCGTGTTCCATGCTCCAGTGGTAATGTTTACCAGCGCCGGAAATGACGCAGAGGTTACTTGCATGGTGAAGAGGCTCACCTTGAGGACTAGCGGGGGATTGTCCTACATCTTTTTGGCTCGTCACGGTATTTGGTTCCATCACATTTTGTCCATGTTGTTATCTTTCGGCTCCTTAGTTCTGAGTATTGACTTCTCATCATCCTTCGACGGCCAGTCTGTCACTGTTCGTGATATAAGATGGTAGTGTCGTCGCACTTGTGGATAGCCATTATCGCTTTCATTGCCATTCCATGCAGCCCAGTGCTTAGCAATTTTACCCGGGCTACACTAAATGAGCGCTCTTCACAGCTACAGAGGAGTCCATCCCATCGGGTCATTTTTCCGGTAGGAAAATCATTCCTTTTATTAACTTTTTTCATAGCCAGTGAAAATTCTCGTTTTCATTTGTTCGACGAGGAAAAAATCCCTTCACCCTTTGGTCAGTTGAAAATATTTGGTAAGAAAACACATGATTAATTTGGATGTATTTATCATTTTAGAAGCTCGCAAAGAACCAAAATGTCCCGAAAGATCCCATAGCGAGAAAATGCTTATAGTCCGGTACAGAATTTTTTTTTTTTTTTTTTTTTTTTGCTCTGCTGACAGCAAATTTGCATTCATCTTCGGCTTGGGGGTGGGGAAAAACAAAAGATGCACATATATTTTTCTTGGCTAATAAAGATAAAGCGTGTATTTCCAGCATGTTGGGAAATGTAGCATGTGAAATAATCGCTGTGGCTATTTTATGATATTGAGGTACTACGTTTTATTTTGTTCAGAGGTTTCCGTCCATGAGCTTTCTATTTTTCTTTCTTTTCTTTTCTATTTTTCTTTCTTTTCTTTTCTATTTTTCTTTCTTTTCTTTTCTATTTTTCTTTCTTTTCTTTTCTTTTCTTTTCTATTTTTCTTTCTTTTCTTTTCCATTTTTTTCCTTGTGTAGTAATTTTAATAAACACATAGTTTTTTTCAGTAAGAAAGTTCTGCTCTCCCCCGTGCCCGTTACTCAGCAACAACGAAAAACTTAAAGCAGCGGTTAAAGATGGTAGGTTTCGGAAAAGGAAAATTATTAGAAAATGGTGCGTTTCGCCAGAAAGGACAGAAAACAGCAAGAGCAGGGTTTTTGGTTTTATACCGAAATGAAAACATTTTTGTTCTCATCTTTCGGTTTGTTTCCAGAAGAATGAGACCCTCTAATATTCTATATGAATGATGAAGATTTCATTGCATTCAAAGAATGCTTTCCTGTTTTTTCAGTCTAAAACAAAGTAAAGCGTTTCATCACCAGTGATTAATGGATGCTTTGAATATAAAATCGAAGCCACAACATTGATATTTTCTTCAGTGAGTGGACATGTAATGTTTTTACACCTTAGAACAGTAAGCATTTTCTGCATTGCTAGAAACCAGAGAAACAAATTTTCTTCAACCACAAATGTCAAATACTTGATGCAAAACCTTTCCACAACTTTCGAAGTAGATCTGCTCAAAATAAATTTTAGGTTTCATTTTTTGGTTTTACGCCTTGTTTTTTTTTATAACAACTAGCAATCATGCCCCTTCTCAGAACGGTGAATCTATAAAATCAGTTTTTGAACATAAAATTAATGAAAGGAAAAGGTAATTTAAAATCTGTAACTGTTTTACGATTTAGAACAGCGGCGTGATATCAATGCATACGGTTTGACGTAAAACTGAGCAGGCTTTGCCCTTAATTTTAAATCAAAATTGTAAATTTTCGAAACATTTAAATGATTCTGACAAAATTATTTTCAAACCTATAAGCATTTTGAAACAGTAAAGCTAAGCTACCCTTTTGAACATTTTCGTTTTCAGACTTTTTTCTAGGTATAGAAGTGGCAGAAAAATTCAAGCAGACAATGTTCCAAAGCGCTGGGGGTTTTTACGTGTATTTTCAGGTATTCAGTCTTTAAGACCTACCAGCATGCCAATTTTTAGATCTCTAGGTTATTTAGAAGTGGTCGAACAATTCGCGAAAAGTTCAAGCAGACAATGTTCCATAAACGCCATCATTTTTTTTCGTGCTTTTCTAGGCATACGGACCTTAAGATTTATATGCAGGCAAATTTTCAGATCTCTAAGTCATTTAGAAGTGGTCAAACAATTTGCGAAAAATTCAAGCAAACAATGTTCCAAAGCCGTCATTTTGATTTTTGTTTCGTACTTCTCTAGGTATACGGACCTTTAGACCTAACAGAATACCAATTTTCAGATCTCTGGGTCATTTAGAAGTGGTCGAACAATTCGCGAAAAATTCAAGCAAACTATGTTCCAAAGCCGCCATTTTGAATTTTTTTGTACTTTTCCAGGTATACGGACCTTAAGACCTAAGAGCATGCCAACTTTCAAATCTCTAGGTCATTTAGAAGTGGTCGAACAATTCGCGGAAGAACACACTCACATTTTCCGTCTTTGCCTTTTATATACGATAATATATGCTTTTTATTATATATTCACATAGGTATTCACGTATGCCGGCGGAAAACGCCGAACTTTAAAAGCATCGCTACGTCATTAAACATCGCGTCATTATCAGTTTGATTGTAGCCTGTCCTTTCACCCAATAAGAAGAGAGTGCTAAAAATAGCTGCGTCACCATGGCAGCAGGTCACGGGACCAGAACTTTCCTGTGTGGTTAACGTTGAAGACAGAGTAAACCGCTCGTTCTTTCCCGTTGCGTCTTTAAAAAATGCTTAAAAATCTGAAAATTACTTTTTCTTAAAAAATGTTTTTGAAAAAGAGGGATGACAGTTGTGAGTTTGTTTATGCTGTAAAAGTTGCAATGCGTTATGATTTACAGTTTGCCATTGTTTTTCAAAATGAATCCCATCGCGAAATAAAGAATTTTGTGAAATTTAAAAATTAAAAAAAAAAGAGCGACGCGGTACAAAATTTTGGCCATGGTCCTACATACCCACAAAGTTTCGTGGTTCTGTTGCTGTTAGTGTGTCCGGAACGGGAACTGATAGCACTTTTTTGCTTACCTTAACTTTGAAATACAATAGCTCTTGAAGTATATCGCCAGAATCGAAAAACGGTTTATTTCAGCGTGTTCTCCGAACAATTCTCTACAAACGATATAAATTTCATGTTTTTGTGTTCAATACTTTTTGCGCTGCGAGCTAAAAAAGCGCGACTGTTGCGAAATTTCTGAAACAGCGGGGCGGCGGCAGCGGCAGTTACTTTTTCTTAGAATAGAGAGATTATAAGTACTTCTTTGGGAGAAAAGTGCATTTTCTTTTTTCTTTTATCTTGTGTTTTTACGGTGTAAGGGCCAGATGTAACCAGAGGAATCCAAAAACGAAACCAATTAGAAAAGCTGAAAGCTCGAGCCATTGGGACTTCGCACGAATCTTCTTGTGAGAGGACATATCAGAGATATGTCCTCTCATTTCTGTGTTTCAAAGTTAGAACGACACATGTGGTGCAAAATCACTTCTAATGAAAACCAAATCCTTTAAAAATAATAATGCCTCTGAGATATATGTAGTGTTCAGTATACTGTAGCAAAACCGGTATCAGTTGTAATACAGCCGAAATTGGCCAGTAGTACAAACGGTTATAAATTCTTATGAACAAACTTCAAAATATGAAAATACATCTGGTAGCATTGGACTGATTTTATTTTTCGCAGTTCAACTACTCTCCGTAGTCAAAGTCCAGGAGATATCGCCCGTTCCTGCTTCAAAACGCGAAGCGAGTCTGCCCAGGGAAGATAAAGGACCAACCAACTTCGTAAAAGTGCGCACAGCATCTATGCACTTGTAGAGATTAGAACCCAGACAAAGTGATTAATCAATAAATCACTTGGCTCACAGAGACTTCCCGAATCCAAGCACTACACAATGGTGATGGTACTTACCCCAAATTTACGGCTCTAAGCTGCAAGCAAAGGAGAAAACCCAGATGGATAGCAAGCATGCATGCAGTAGTGAAAGTGGGCGGGAACGGAGTTCCCTTAAAAAAATGGCAAGGGGTTCCCCTAAATAGTGGTGAACTAAGGTATACAATATTTGAAAAAAAAATGCATTGCAGAACTATACCGAATAAATTTTGGCTCGCAGCTTATTTACCCCTACGAATTCGATTCGTAATTTGTGTAAGATTTTTACATTTGAAAATTTTATCTCTCATTTTGCAGTTTTCAGAGATTTTGGCCCAAGACAATTTTGTCCTTCAAACATTTAGCTAAAGACTCGTAGAGGATGCTCGTGTTCGACTACTTTGTTTTTCGTATCATTTAGTACTTTATCCGGTAGGGCGTAATGTTTAACTAGTAACAATGTTGCAGGCTAGATTTAGAACAAGATTAATAAAGTCTATTAACCTTGGCTTTAGAATATCAAACTCAAATTCATTCACAGTAACAATTTGGTACATAGCAGCTGATCAAGACCGCACTAGCTTCAGGGAGAGAGAGCATCCTCTAATTGTTTAAAGACGTGCCTAACAGCAGCGATTTCTTTGACAAAATAAATTTAGAAATGAACATTCTCTGAGGAGTTCCACTGTAAGTTTCAATTACCGGGATGTTTAGTTTTTGTACTTTCGATGCTGCATAACGTCGATGAACTAATGATGCTCATTTACTACGATAATTGCTATGTACAATTAGGTAGGAACACAATTAGTGAATTCCAAACGCTTTCATTATTTTTCAGCTGCGCAATTAAAAAAACGAAACTCCTTCAGCTGGCGCGTAACCTGTTCTTTGTGATATAGACAGCTTTAGCTGAAAGAAAAATGTATTACATTTCAGTTTTCATTCATTGTAATATTTTTTTTATTTTTTTACGTATATATATAAAACATAGATGTATAAAATGTGTGTGTGTCCGTGTGTTTGTGTGAGAGAGAGAGAGAGAGAGAGAGAATCCACCCAGACTTACCCCTAAACACCGTCTACTTTCACCATTGCATGCATGTCACCCGCAACACTCGAATCAAGTTTCAACATAAAGTCCTAAGCTGGTTCGAAATTACAGGATTTCTGTACGTTACTTTTAAGGAAATGGCACGTAGTAGCGTATGTTTAGTGTTCACACAAGCTTAGCTTATAGAGGAAGTTTGGCGTTCTAGGTCGTTCGTTTTCTTGGCTAATTGGGTGAAGTTTGTTTAGGCTGAAGCCCTAAAGTGGTAAGGAGGCGAATTAATGTTATTATTATTAAAAAAACTGGCCATAGTCGCGATGATGCCGAAAACAAAAATCACTGGAAAGATGATAATACGATTCGAACCCGTATCTACCGCTGCTGGTACAATCAGAGCTTGGGTTTAACCCACATTGTCAGTGTTCTAGAAATAGCTGTATCTTAATTTGCTCTCATAGCTGGTGTCATTACTAAATTCGTGTGTTAACCACAAATTTCACTTACAATTCAGTGTTTTGAAGTACTTATTTGTTTACATGAACTTTTTCAAAAAATTATTTTCAGAATCATAAGTGCATCAACACGCAAATATATTTCCCAACCGAATTGTAACAGCTTTGTTCTCTTCTTGCAGTGCGTTGGAAGTGGTAGTAAACTTGAATATGGAAGTTGTTGTTTTTTTGTTATTTTTCCTTCGCTATATAGTAGGGAAAAAATATTCAGTTATCGTACTGGACTCCGTTTCATAAACCGCTATTCCTTTTCCTACCTCAAAGTTTCAGCTGAGCCACTGTTAATCTGCTGCATGGTCATGACTTACTACACTTTCGAAACACGTTTATTTCTCTTTTATTTATTCTTCTTCTGGAACCAAGGAAGATATTACCTAAATCAGAAGGCGACACCAAGGATATTTCCTCTTTTTTTCTCGAAAGGTAAATGTCATGCATGAACACAGAACGAACCATTCTCCTTTACTTAGTGGAAGGTTCGTTTCAGCAAATTTCTTCACTCAGTAAGTATTAAGAAGACGAAAGGTTAATAGTTCAAGCACCGCTCCTTTCATAGCATGTGTTTAGCATGCTAACTTCAGGGAGCCGGATCCTAATTCTGATGACGTGAATGGGGAGTTTGTTTGAGACACGTGCGTGTTTTTTATTTGTTTATTTTTGGAGTCGTAGTTCTAAAATAGAAATGGGGGTATTCCTCACAAACTTATAAAACATGAGACTCGGAAAAATAAATTTCCTTGTAGCATAAATTTAGTAAAGAAAGATCTACATAAATTTATTTTAAATCACATTTTTCATTGATAAAATGGAAATCACTCCTCCACAGATCGCTGATGGAGGAGGTGGTTGTAGAAATACTCGTAAGATGTGTTTTAAATTACAGGATTTCCTTATTCGCAGTTTCACAATTTTTTTTTTTTAAAAAGTAACCGCAGAGCACCTACAGAAATATATTTTAAAAAGTAAATATTTACACGCTTAATATTGAAAGGAAGTTTGGAAACAATATGCAAAGCATAGAGGTTCAGTGTCCACCAACCGAACTGCGGGCAAAGTTATGATATTGTCCCTAACCACGATACTTCACAACCAGTTTTATAGCCAAGTGTCGCTCGGTTAAGGAGACACACACCATTGGTATACATGCATAGGGGCTACCTTGGTGAAAGCGCTTGTGGATAGTTTCAGTTAACAATCTGTGTCCTGTTCACACGAGAAGCTCTCGCTGAAGCTGAGTAGCATTTTGCCGCACTTATCCGATGGGCTATCAACAATAAATAACGGTTGTTCCTCGCTGTAGTTGTTCGTGGACGGCCTTGACCTTGCCTTCTTCGAACGCTTCCCGTATCCTGGAATGGTGTCCACAGGTCCACAGTCGGGGAATGACGCTTTCTGACACTCCAATGGCTTCTGTTACAATCCGCTCTGCTTCCAGCCAACTAATAGCTCTCCTCGCAGTTGATTCTGGTAAATCATGCTGTTGAAACATCGTTCTTACCAAAGACTTCAAGATATGAAATATCATGATAAACGCGGAAGAATAAGGGAGCTCCAGGAAAACCGTTTTTTTTTTCCAATCGGTGATTTATGCATTCTTCAGACACTAACTTTCATAAAGGTATGCGTGATTGGGCAGTCTGCGTCAGACTCGACTTGCGTTTTCCACGTTTCGGTAAGATATCACGCGATTCGCTTGCGTAATGTTGGCCAAGTCACGTGCTTTCCTAATTATTTTTATCAGTGTATATTCTCATCCTTCCTTTCCTGACAGAACAACTTTCATGAATTCTACCAGTGAGTAAACGGTGTGAAAATACAAATGTGTCCGAAACGGAGATCGAACCGCTTCCCCTCACTCCGGAGTAAGTTGCTCTCCCAACTAAGCTACACGGACAGAATGTATCGCTGCATATTTATCGTCTGACACGTGCTGTACCTCTGAAGTACGTCACATCATCGCCCTCTTCGTATTTTTTTTATTTGAAGCGAAGTAGGAACTTTTTCATTAATTCCATACGTTGTGTGGAACAAACATCGCACATTTTTCGAAGGACCCAACGGCCAGTACGTCCATTTTTACGTTCGGGCGCCAATGTGAAAAGACAAATTTGTCCGTGACGGAGATCAAAACCACGTTCCCTGACTCCGAAGTAAGTTGCTCTCCCAACTAAGCTACACGGAAAGACTGTATCGCTGCAGATTTGTCGTCTTGATACGTGCTTTACCACTGCAGTACGTTACAACAGCATTTTGACAGTCGTTCGTTAAAGAAATATTCCCATTTTCAGGTATTTACCGACGTATGAAAGCCATACGTAGCTGATTCAAACAGCGTGATTCAAACGTAATGTGTGTTGTAGAAGCAAAGGAATGTTGCTAATGGTGCACATTGCGGATTGTCTAACGTACAACAACTGCATTTTTAAGGTCCATAATGTTTTAAGATTTTAGATTTGTGTGCGTTTGCAGATTGTTTGTTGAAACAACAGTTATGTAAATACCAAACACTTAAACAAATATGGCCAGAGTTCGTTTGATAAATGACACTTACGAAAATATCCAATTAATCTCTATTTTCTTGCCCCTTGTCGAAGTACAGCTTGTCTTTGCGTAATCATAACGTGATTTTGACACAACACAATTCCTGTTTGAATAACTAAACAGCTTCGTAAATTTATTGAATCACATTATCAACGTAGATAGCCCTTATTCGGCGTTCAGATTAAGATAACATGAGATTCCAAAGCAAACATTATGTCGCATTACGTTCACATCCCGCACACTGTTTCTTTACACTGCCCTGGATTTTTATTTAACTTTGACTCACTGTCAACAGTTGCCAAAAAGTATAAGGAAATTTGGAGCCAACGTGCGTTCAAAAAGAAATATAACGGAGAAGTTGCATATTTTACATAAGAACAGAAACTCAAAAAGGAAGGTTAATTTAGTGGTTTACGTCACAAGTCGTGCAGCCAGTCATGTGATGGAAGTTACGGAAAATAGGGTTTCAGCTTCCTTTCTGTAAGATTGTGTTTTAACAAAAGTTCCACTGCCCGGTTTGATAATTATTCTCCAGGATTTAATCCGTATGGTTTTGGGCTATTTCCAAAAACTCAAATACACCCTAAAAGAGTCCCAATTTGCTACTACTGTAGACATCTGAGAGATTTGCTACCATTAACGAAATTAAGAGAATGTGGTAAAGAAGCAGAAGACGGTAACAACAGAAAAATTTCTAGGAACATTTTAGAAGTGCTACTGGCACTGCATTAAGTGTATATCTTCCCAAAATTCATTTGGATGTGTAAGTTCAGGTATTCTTGTTAAAATTATGACTCTCATTACATTATACTCACTTCTTGTCTCTGAGCAAAAAAGACGCGTTCATACTTTCAGAACGATACAAGAATTTTAAAGCCAGAGAAACCGAAGATTTCGAAAAAAGATGGGCCATATTTGGTCACTTCCAATACAAATTTTGTTGCAATTTATATCTAGGCAATACTAGATGAAAAAATTCTGCAAAAGTGGAAATCACCTCTGAATTTCAGAAGTGATTCTGCTCATGCTGTCAAACAGTGAGAGTTCACCAAATTATGTGCTCAATGGCTTTCAGAACATTTTCTTTGACCAAAGGGAAGTACCGTTAAGACGTGTGAGGTTATGATCTTAACACTCCATTGTCTCAGTCATAGCCAAGACGAATTTACTGACGTTCAGTAGCTTTACTAAGAGTTTTATTGACGATACTATAATAAGAGAAGAAGAAAGGAGATTCAGTGGTATCACCATATCTCTTCTTTTTATCTCTTGCTTTGGTATGGTCAATAAAATTACGTGAGTTCTTTAGAAACATGCATATGGCTTTACTCTCAACCAAGAGTAAATTCTGTCAAAGGAAAACTCGGTGAAATTGAAATTATATCTCCTTTTCTTCTCATTTATGGCAAGAGACGACTGATTTTAGAGCTACTTCAACTACTTCCAATGACACTACTAAAGTACATGCACAATTCATTACTGCAAATACCAAATTAATTCTGGTTACAAAACATTCGGCTCTACTTACACCACCTATGCACAACGCACGCCATCTTACGCAGGTGACAGAGGAAGGTTTCGCACTACATTCCATCCTGTCAAGATTTTCTCTTTTTGTGACGTTTACAGGTCTGGGATTGGAAAGAAAGATCTGAAAAGTGAAATATTTCACTCAGGAAAACGTGTAAGTATTATGATAAGGGAAGGATATAGTCAGAACTTAGCGACAACTACAGTATTTCTATGAGAATGGTAAGACGTAATGAAACTTTAAGGTTATAACGAAGTAAATTTCTCCGTCATTTTTATCCGCGCCAGGATTCGAACCCGGGTCCACTCATTCCGGAATAAGTTGCTCTACCAATTAAGCTACGCGGACATTTTATTCTGATTCCTATCTGCCTTTATGTCGTGTGCGTCTTTCTGGCAGGTACGTCACATCTCCTGGTACGTTACATCATCTCCCCCTTATTTTTTTTATTTTTTTCGAAGTGCTGCTCTTATTTTTCCTATCTCGCGGTGTGGAAATAACATCACACCATTGCGAGATTTTGAACGGTCGGGTCATCCGGATAGTTCGGGCGCCATTATAACGAAGTAAATTTCTCCGTCATTTTTATCCGCGCCAGGATTCGAACCCGGGTCCACTCATTCCGGAATAAGTTGCTCTACCAATTAAGCTACGCGGACATTTTATTCTGATTCCTATCTGCCTTTATGTCGTGTGCGTCCTTCTGGCAGGTACGTCACATCTCCTGGTACCTTCGTGATACCACCGATGGATTTTAACTCTTTAATGGAAAAGCACATAAAAACTGTGTCCTGATTTTTTCGAAAAGAACTTTTGCTAGTTTTCGGTTAAAAGATTAGCCTTGCTGTGTTCAGAACACACAACTGATGTACGCAAACGCATCGCTTTTCATATTTCCACGAAAGAAAGAAGAAAGAAGAAATGATTACATCTGCCAGCCCAGTTTGGGGCTTGTGAATAAAATACTGGCAACACGTCACTAAATCTATAAAGTAAAAAATAGCAAAGATCTTGAATTCCAGAAAAGGTGGTAAATGAGAACCACTGAGGAAGCCATAATCCTCATGCTTTACAAACGATTTAGATCCAACCAATCGGTGAGTGAGGTCAGCATCACGAGGTCAAGCCCGCAGACCAACGATTGGCTACTTATTTCAATCAACTTTTTGAACGAAGCTTGGTACAGAACTAAAGGCAAAGTTCATTTCTCTGCTTAATTTTATACAATTATCATGTCTTATGAACGCGTTTTTGTCTCAACATCTACTGCCAATAGAAAAAGTTTTACTTCATTACTTTGAATTTGATTTCCTGTCATGTTTATCACATTTTTCTGTTTGTGTGTGTTTAAAATATTATTTTACCGAGTCCGACAGATGTGGATAAACATACTTTCATTTCAAGGAGATTCTCCTGTATTTTCAATAGAAAAAGAAAAAAATTTAAGAGTAAATCGATGTGATTTTCTTATTAAGTGCTGAGGGGGACGTTTGTATTCAGTGATAGTAAACAGTTTAAAGCTGTGCTAATAGTGTTGATGATTATGTCTTCTTCAAAATATTACCGATTGTCAAGTTCAAATGGCACTGAATGTTTGCATAAGATTTAGTTGCTTGAAAGCTAGAGTTAATTTCCTTCATTGGGAATTATACAAAGACAGCTTAAACGAGAGTGGGAAATGTTCCAAAACAGGTTTTGAATCATATCTTTGCGAGGTTTTCCTTTTGGGTTTCTGGTTAATGCCGCGTAAGTTAGAAGGAAAACATTTTTCTCGGGAGAAGCCAATTGAGTCAATTTACATGTGTATTTACTCGAGAGAGATGTGTATTACAGATATTTTCGTACCTGGTAGGAAAGTTTTACCTCGCATTTGGCTGAAATTACGTAGCGACAAAAAAGATTGTTCTTTGAGTTAAATGCATTTCTAAAGTCACTCATGTTGAGGTATTACAACACAGACGATATTTTTCCTTTCCGCTCCTTCCTTTTGATGAGAAAAGTTGGAGCTCATTGGAAGAACGCAGTGGAATTAAGTGTGCAAATAAATCCTAAATTATGCAAACAGTGAGCCACGTTTCTCAATTTGTAACTTTCTCACAGTGGGTAATATAGATTCATATTAATATTACAATGGTAAATGAACAAAGGTGGCCAGTATATTTCTATTGACATTGCATAATTATGAATGCTTCAAGATATCCATTTTAATGCGATTTTATTTTATATTATTTTGTAGAAGATAACTCTACCTACATGTTGCGTTATTACAAACATTGCCAGTCCCGTGCTTATGTTCAAGCTTGATCATAAACGAAAGGGAACTTCTTCTGGAAGGCTCTGCACCTTCTATCGATTTAGTCGGATGGTGAACAAATAGGAGTACCTGGCAAAAATTGACACAGATGTTCCTTGTTACGCTGAAATGGACACAGACAGCATAGATAATATTTAGAATACCGAAACAAGTGCAGTGATATCCCACTTCACGAAAGTTATTAAAGAAGTATTCATTTTCATTTAGATTCTAAAATGTTAATAGCAGTAGGACTTCTGAAATCAAAAACAAAAACTGTTCGGAAAACTTCTTCGCTCCCATATTTTGAGCGTTTTGCATTTCATAAATGTATGATAACTAGAGTGACAAGAAGCAAACATTTGGTGGTGTGAGCAGGTTGTGACAAGGAAAGGACCCAAAATTGCGAATGTGGAACCAAAAGAAGAAAGTGGCATATGGAAACCTATGAGACGTAGGTAATACTTAAACAATGAAATGACAGTAGAAGAATTGAAGAGTGAGGTGATAAAAAAACAACTGAGTGGGAAAGATGGTCCTTAATACACTGCCGGACAATTGCTAAGGACGGAAAACAATAGCAACGATAGCAACCATAAAATGGAAGGCAAGAAAATGTGGAAATTAGCATAAGTGCGGGATACAGTAAGACGTGTTGTGCGTATGCAAATTTTGGATTGCCGAACTTGTTCGTGACGTCATAGCGCTGATAAGAGATATAAAGGATTTGACGCGTATTGACCGTTATTGTTCAAACGCAAAGTTGAAAGGGAAAAAATCAATTGACGAACTTGCAATTTTCAGTATGTCTTCCCGACATCACCTAAATGATTTTACGCGTGGCCGTATTATTGGCAAGATTGAAGAAGGGCGAAAAATAACAGATGTTGCCAGGGAGTTCGACGTCAGCCACAGTGTGTTGTTTCAAGGCTTTGTAAATCATTTCAAACAAATGGAGAGTGTAGCAAACGTCACGGGGGAGGTCGTGTTCGCAGTATGACACCTGCAGAAAATCGGTACATAGTGCTATTAACAAAAAGACACCGTGGCAGCACAGCTAGTGAGGTAGCAAATCAGTTTATGGCTGCTACTGGCAAGCGGATCTCCCGAAAAACTGTCGCCAGACATTTGCATGAAGGAGGACTATACGCCCGCCGTCCTGTTGTGTGCATCCCATTGTCCAGACGTCACCGTACCGCCCGTTTGCAATGGTGCCATCAACATCGCAATTGGACTGATAACGACTGGTCCGCTGTCCTCTTCTCTGATGAGAGTAGATACAGTCTATCGTCTGATTGTCGACGACAACTGCTCTGGCGTGATAGTGGTACAGCATATTGTCCAGCAAACATACAGGAAAGGGACCGATATCCGACATGTAGTGTCATGGTATGGGCTGGCATCATGATCAGTGGCCGTACGTCCCTCTATGGGCTTCCAACTGGGACTATGACTGGCCAACGATACATTAATGATGTTCTGCTACCTCATGTTCGCATGTTCCGTGGTGCTGTCGGTGATAGATTCATTTTCATGGACGACAACGCAACATGTCATCGAACAGTCGCTGTCCAGGAGTGTCTTGAGAGCGAGGATATTCAACGCCTCGTATGGCCAGCACGTTCTCCAGATCTGAATCCCATTGAAAATGTGTGGGATGCTTCGGGGAGGAGTCTTGCTGGTCGCCAATGCCCTCCAATAAACAAGGACACCCTCATCTGTGTACTGACAGAGGAATGGGATAAATTACCCCAACAGCTGCTTGATAATGTTGTGCAAAGCATGACACGACGTGTGGAATCTTACATCGCCCGCCATGGCGGCCATATCCCGTATTGACATCTTACGCCGGAACGCCTGCGGATGGTAATTGCATTTTTTTCACGTTTACGTATTCTGCACAAAATGGCCTGTTTGTCCCTTGAACACGTTCCAAAGCCTTCTGGATTTCAGAGCACAATAAATTGTCTTTCTTGTAATGTCCTGGCATTCTGACATTATTTTATTTCACTTGGCATCCAACCACACTTACTTTTTTATGCGCTATATAGCCGTTTATGATCCGTCCTTAGCAATTGTCCAGCAGTGTAGTGAGCCCTGTTGAATGTGGGATTAGTGATGTTGCATGTTAACAAGGAACTAGATGTGCTTTACTTCTGTTTTTGTCAAGTGAAGAAAATGCGAATTTATATGCATTGCTTTTTCTGATAATCCGGGTATTACCCCTTCAATGAACGATACTCAGAATATTTTTTCTGTATCACATGGGTACTTAAGGTATCTCATTCAATTTCACTTTTGCAGGTGGAAAACACTCTTAACAGACGCTTTGAATTTGTACTTGTTTTACTCGCAATTTTTGATTTGTTTTGAAAGTAAAGTTAGGAAAATTATTTATGCTTTCTATAAATATAACCATGCTCAGAATTATATCTATAAAGTTTCCTATTTTGCTGGTTCCCTTAAATGCGTATTTGTATTTCTAACGATATCTTTATTTCTAGATACACTATTGGAAAGTTTTTTTTAGATCATGCATGATTTAACATGCCATTGTTCTTCCAGTTTCTATTAATGTAGTTGACTTATTATGGAAAGATAGTGGGATAGAATAGATGATACTTCAATTAATGGTGGTGGGCAACTTAAGAGAAGAAGATCAAAAGCAAAAGGAAGAGATTTGCTGAATGATTTATAAAAGATGGACTGAGTTAAATACAGAAGAAATTATTCAAAATATTAGATTTTCTTTCCAAAATTTAATAAAATTTTGAAGAATTACCGAAAAGTTTTCTTATATACAGGTTTACTTAGGGTTTTAAGGCTGCCGTAATTGTAACGGAAAAGGTCCACAATATTTGTTTCCTACTGACCTCATTTTCGAAGACGGCACGCGCAAAAGATGTTAGGATTTATCAAGCTTTCGCTCTCCATTGAGAGGCTTTTTCAAGGTAGTAGTTAGAAATAAAATGTCTAACACTGTTTTGCGAAAGCCTCCCAGTGGAAAGCAAAGGCTTAGCAAGCTTTATTTAAGGGATTTATATAATAGTAAGCTGTAAACGTTTTAAATTTGCATAATTTAGTATACTCTTAACAGAAGTTGTAATTACCCGTGATATGAAAAAAAGCATAGGCCACTGAGCTAAGAGTTTCTCACTTAAAAATCATGACTTAGGTTTCTCAATAATTTGTCAATTTGATGCATACTTCGTTCATTCTAGACAACAAACTCGGCAACTTCATTTTTCTCTCAGACAACAGGATGGTGTGATCAAATCACAACATACATAACACACAGAAATTCCCAGGACAAACCAGTACAGTCTATCTAGCCGTCAAGCACATGCGCATCCATAAATAAATTGAACAATCATGACAATATTACACAACCTTGTCACACACTTTTGCTGCAATGGAAAATTAGCTATATAGAATACCACATACACTCACACATTCTGTACTGCCGGAATACGTGGCTTTTTACATAACCCCGTAAATTCTCACTTATGCCACAAATTTTCAAGATTTTTCGCAGATGCATCCTGTTTACTCTAGCACAGGATTTCTCTAAATCTACAAATGCAAAAGAAATGTTCTTAAAAACGGAAAAAACAATTTTGAATAAGCATGCATAATGCAAAACTGTGGTTAGTACAAATCTTGCCAAGCGTAAAATCACTCGGTACATCCCATACCTTCTCTGACGTCAAGCCCGTATCTTATTAGTGATCATTTTATATACTTTTCGAGAAACGCTGAGCAGGCTGATTCCACGACAGTTCTTGTATTCGATCTAAACCCCTACCCTTTAAACTTGTCCGCAGTCTTGATGAACAACTCTGAACTCCTAGTATAATTGACAAATTTCAGCTAACTGTTTAATAACGCTGAAAGCATCATACTTGATGGAATCAAATACTCCATGGTACCTCACGTCTTGTAGAGATGTTAGAGCGTTACAAACCACTTCTCTCTCTCTCTCTCTAGCATCATCTGCCTCCAAATCTTCTTTGATTTCATGATCTAATAATTTGAATAAGTGCTCACTCCATTTTTTACTTTAACAACTAACTACAGGGTCACCGTCCCATTTCTGCTGCTTACACAAGTTTTCAGTACATAAAAACGTTGTACATTAATGTACATTCTGTGACATGGAAATTGCAGCACGCTGAAGAAACAGTAATGTAGATAATATACTTAGAGAAATGTCAGCTAAGAAGGTAAGGAACACATTATAAAATTTGCCGACTATAATAAACACATTTATTAACACAAAACGATCTTTTTACGGACATAGTTACATAATATAACACTACCTTGGCCGAGGAAACATTGAATTAAGCTTCTCAGCATGGAGTCCTACAGCTGTCAAATAGCCCCCTGGGCCCTGGGATATTTTTCAACAAGCCTCTTCTACCTGGTTCTGAAGAACAACCGGGTTCTTTGCTGCCTGCTGGTGGATATATAGAAGGTGTAAAATCAGGATCCACGCGTGCTTGACTGGGGAGAAATCAGGGGACGTGACTGATCAAGCCAGTCCGTCTACAATACAATGACATTCAGAGATAACTCCTGAGGTGTTTATGAGGGCATTATCATGCTGAAAATGACGCCAGGCACACTAGTGAAAAATGGAAGAGGGAGGGGTTGCAAAATTTCTGTCATATTAGAGAACAGTCTTATTGCTGTTAACGATTACCAACGATGAGTGTCGGTCTCAATGGGCTTGCTCCCCACATAACATCAGCAGGACGTGTAATGTGGCCTTCGCACTGGCTCTAGATTCATTGAATTCACTACCTCGTTGCCGCACATCTATACGCGGATCATCAAACTCAAGCGGAATCGACCATTTATTGTCACCCTACACTCTAAGTGACCAGTCCATGGCACCATTTCAGCCGCTGTGAACGAATAATAGTGGTCCGTGATAAACGACTCACTGGCCAGTATGCGCGGCTGCTCACTTCTAGGCCAGTTGAGGTTCACTGCTTCGACGAGAGATAGCGTGACGTCCAGCGGAAGTCACAGCTTGTTGGATAGTCACTTGGTTCGTGAGGAATGAACCTACTGTATTTTACAGATAACAGGATGCTTCTTTTGTGCAATCGTCTGTCTTGATCATCTACCAGTCTCACGAGCGCTCTGACTTTCCTGTAGCCACACTTGACAACATCGACGTACTCTGCTATTGTCCCGGCCCACACGTTCCACCGAACGTTGAAAGGACCATACCACCTCTCGAAGGCCAATAATCTTCCGTAAGTTAAAGTGTCGCTAAGTTGCGACACTAATTTACGGAAGATTATTGTTAATTACGGCACCGTAGCATTCTCAAGACGCCTCGACCGTGGTGGTCTTGGCATTCCCAAAAATTTATTTTCTCCGCTAAGTCTATCCCTGAGAGAAAGGGGCCTCTTATCTGCTTCCCACACGCTATTTGTCCCTGAGAGACAGGCCTCTTAACTGCTTCACACGCACGATTTGTCCCTGAAAGACAGGAGACTCTTAACTGCTTCACACACACGATTTGTGCCTGAGAGACAAGGGCTCTTAACTGCTTCACACACACGATTTGTCCCTGAAAGACAGGAGCCTCTTAACTGCTTCACACACACACACTTTTATTCCTGAGTGACAGGCATCTTAACTGCTTCACACGCACGATTTGTCCCTGAAAGACAGGAGCCTCTTAACTGCTTCACACACACACTTTTGTTCCTGAGAGACAGGCCTCTTAACTGCTTCACACGCACGATTTGCCCCTGAAAGACAAGAGCCTCTTAACTGCTTCACACACACACTTTTGTTCCTGAGAGACAGGGGCTCTGAATTGCTTCACCCACACGATCTGTTTTGAACTCCAAGCTCCCTACGTCTGAGTTTATATCAGCCGGAGTTCCAGATAGATTTGTTCCGTAATTTAATGATTTGCAACTCATCCGTCTGCCAATCGTCATGCACTTCCGATTACTTCTGGGTGATTGAACTTCAGTGTCAAAGAGTGGAATATGATTCAATAAAATTCTACAGTGATTGTCAATATATCCAAAGATTATTTTTTGATCGTACTTAATAAAGAAAGAAAACTAATAGACAACAGTGTAAATTCGAACCCCAATTTTGCGCTTTTCACGGAACTAGCATAAAAAAGCTATACGATGCGGTAAAAAGTAAAATAGATGTCAAGGTGAAATAAACTTTACATGCATACATAATGTGTACAAAAAATTGCAGCCAATGTACACTAGCATAACGGCACTATATTGGTACATAGTATGTATTTCAGACACATTTAAGTAAGAACAAAAAAATTGTTGTGACTACTTACGTACTTATATTATGGGATGTTGGTTTGGAAAAATTCGGCAATTTCTTTTTGCTTTCTATTTTTAGTGTTTAGCTCAAGTAAAGCTTTCTGAATAATTGAAAGGATTTGCAAGTCTTTTTCTTGAAATTCGTGACGAAGGATAAAATTTTTCACAAGTTTTAATCCACTTAATGCCATTTTGAAAGAAGGCACAGGTCCCAAAATTTTGGTTACTTTGTCGTCGTCATTATCATCTTCCGAGGAACAATCCATTACATCGGAGACTGTTTGAACCTCTGAAGTTATCCCATTTCCATCAAATGCAGCATACTCTTCAAAATCGATAGCAAGTTCATTGATAATCATCCTCTGGCTCAATCGGAAAGTCAAGTCCATTTGAATCATCCTCTGCTTCCATGGGAATTTCATGTGATGTTGGAAATCCGCCCTCCTCAAAAGAATGAGAAATGCAAGTGCTTGTCATGCTATTCCATGAAGAATATATTAAATAAAAAGACGCTTCCAATACGTTGATTTTCTGCTTCCGCGCATCTTCAAGGTTTCCGGAATCGAGTTCAGCCAGTGCTTTTTTCACCAATTATTTCCAGTAAAACCCTGTGAAGGAGCCGATAATCCCCAACTCGGAAGGCTGAAGTTTGATTGTGCAGTTTCGAGGGAAAAACTGTTTGCGCACATTTCCGAGTTTCAAATCAACATGGGCCGAATACGGATCAATAAATAAGATAATGTTTCGCTTTTGAAATTTCATTTTCTTATTTAGATTGTGCAAAAAATCTTGAAATGTAGTTTTGCGTCATGCAAGTCCTTCTGTTTGCTTCATTGCTCGTAGGAAAACTCTTCACATTTTTGAAACAACGTAGTTTCTTAAAATTGCCGATCACCAGAGATGTTAATTTTTCTCTTCCGTCGGCATTGCAACATAATAAGACAGTCAATCGCATTTTTGACATTTTCCCACTGTGGTATGATTCTCCTTTCACAACATATGTTTTATCAGGCAACAGATTAAGAACAGGGCAGTCTCATCGGCGTTGAAAATGTCTTTCGGAGCATAATTTGTGACTGAAGCAGGTTAGGTCTTCGTCTTCAATTCATCAATTGTAATCGGATCAACACTTGTAGATTCACCAAAAGGTGATCAGTACGTAAGATTGTGGCGTTTCTTTAGTCAATCCAACCATCCATTTGAAGCTGTGAAGTCGTTTAAACCAAACTGAGTAGCAATTTCTATGGCCTTTTCCTTCAATATTGATCCATTTAGAGGTATGTTTGCGGCTCGAGCTTGCCTGAACCACGTCGTTAAAATTGTTTCCAGTTAACCGTAAGGCGAGCTTTTCAAAGTCCCTCTCTTATTAGCACAATGACCTAACCTTTCCGAAGGAATTTTGATTGACTCTGGTTTGAAATTGTTTTCGGTGTTGAAACTGGTAAGCCAAGAGAATTGGCTAATTCAACTTTAGTTCCATGAAATTCGCTATCATTTTGTATAATGGAGGCTTTTTCAGTTAGGGAAACACATTTGCGCTTCTTACTCGCCATCTTCACTCTCACCTCTAAACAGCGAGATTTAAACAGGCAGCAGACTGACTGAATTGCTCTCAGAACCTCACACCATTTTTGCCAAGCTCAGACGCAGGGCCGTTCAACACGGAGATTTACCGCACTGTACGAGGCGCTTCAGCAAATTTGCCAAGATAAGAAAGTCTGAGGAATGCGGCACTACCCCAGCTGGTCGTCTCCTGCTTTCGACGAATTCTGGGGAGGAACAACCGGTTTAAAGCACCCTGGTCATCTCCTGTTTTCGACAAATTCTGGGGAGGAACAACCGGTTTAAAGCATCCTGGTCGTCAGATTCTGCTGAGGAATGCGGCAGGAGGGGTAAGAACCGGTTTAAAGCAAACTTACATGTACGGAAACCAAGAAAGGTAGGAAATTACAAGAAAATCAGGTTTGGCACTAAAAATTTTTACGAAGTGCGATGCGGGAAATCGTGTGATTGGAAAGACGTACAACACGGAGAAAATGTAGAAAACGTAAAATGCGGGTACGTAAGATCGAGTTTTCACTATATTTGTTTCATTTTACATCTTTCAGTCAGAAATAAAAGAACACAAATTTGAGTGACCTCGATATTTCTACTTCTTGACAGAATGCAATACTTCTGTTCTTCTAAGAAGAACTGGAAGAACTCTGGTCTGCAGGTTTTCGAAGAAATTTGGCATTAAACGAAATAAGTAGGATTAATCGAGATGAACATTTTAGCATGACTGAAGGACTTAAAAAAGGCTACATAACAACACGACAACAAACGTTGAATAAGTGAAGTACATAATTTTTTCATGAATAATTCATTTTGCCTTTATTGCTGTGAAGTCTGAGATAATTGCAGCCAATCTTCAGTGTGTCATAAAGTTCAAGGGTATTAGATTTCAAGTAATTCTTTTGCTGTCAGTTTCCTTCTTTCCTTTCATTTGGGGTTTTCCTTATACAAACTCATTGTGAAACGAGATATCTGTTTGTGCTTCTTTGTCGGTTTTTGTGACACTTAGAATTCGGTGACAGACCAAGTACATCGATCCAGTGATTTAACTTTCTTTTTGTCTCAGGAGAAATCAAAACAAAATTAACCAAATAACAAAGTCATCATCGTATGTGTGCGCTGATAGCATAGATGTTAAAGACAGTGCATACTATATGTCAAACATAGAGGAATTATTAGGTCTAGTTGTCACTTCTGACGACCGGAAAACTTCAATTTTTAAACATTTTGTTATGTTTCAAAAGGGTGTAATCTTCTGGAGAACTCTAAGCTTGTGCTATGTGTGTAATTTGTAACACACTGAAGAATGTTTGCTATTATCGAATAGAAATCACAGATCTGCTTGCAGAACTGCATCGTGAGCTTTTTAACGCACACAAGGCATGTCTTCGATACTATTAAAGTGAAAATTCTGTGCTAAGAAAAACGGGGAATTCTTGGTTGTGCTTACCATGATACGATTCCAAATTTGTTTTTCAATCCATCTTTTGTAAAACACAAATATAATGACAAATACGAACGTAAGGTCTTCCTACTTAGCAAAAAAATCTGTCCCGGGAAAAATACAAAACATATGAAAAATCTGAAGTATACTAAACCGTCTCTGATCCGCAATTAATTTTTCCCTTTTTCGGTGTCCTGGTGATTACCAGTATGCACCTACGCCACTGTAATGTCTTAGTAGTTGAACGTTGTTCATAAATTGCTTAATTAATGTCCTTAGCTAACTCCCTCAAAATATAGCACACTAGGCAACTAACTAGAAATGAACGGACGGGGTGAAAACAATCAGCATTTGCATAAATTGGAAACTGGTCTATACTTTCCACGAAGTGGTAACGCACTGGATGTTTCAGTCACCAATACTCTTTAGTCGACAATTATCAGGTCGCAATTCATCAAATGGCACTTAACAGCAGGCTCTTATATGAACATAGAAATCTCAACTATGTAGTTACAAAACATTATTCATTTATCCACAAAGATCTCTTCGTTACTCCGCTACTTCAAACTTATCACATTCGAGGTACGTTTTTTTATTTTCATCTGAATCACTATCAGCGTTGCCAAAACGTACAAACTGTTAGGGAAGTAATGTGCCATTCAGCAAGAAAATCTTTAACGGAGAATTAAGGAAATTTGCATTCTGAAAGAAACTTAAAAGAAAGCTAAATTAGAAGTATACGTCACACCACCTAAAGTGAAAACTGGGTAATTGGAAAAAGTGTAGAAAATCTAACCAGTGCTTATGTTTCTCGGTTCAAACTGAATATTTCTAGTTCATCTACCATAAATATAAATAACATATTTGTACTTCTAGTTAGAAAATGTTGCACTAGAAAACAGAAAGATATTTTTTTAAATTTTATCACAGTCTACATTTATCTAGCAAGAAGTGCGTGTGTTCAATCTACCATCTAGAAATCTAAAAATCATGATCAGTTCAGTTACACTCAAAGGAAAAGAGTGAAACGGTATGTGTTGTCTGGTACTTGATTCAACAAGCATTCTCGCAGACCAATTTCTACAATTGGAGATATCTTGTTCCCTGAAGAAACACAAGCACATCTTTCCTTGTTATGCATACAGGGGGTGGACAACAAAACTGAAACACATGGGTTTAGGACACAACAATTTATTAGTACGGTATACGGCCCCTTTGGAGGCCAATACAGCTGCAATTCGTCGTGGGAGAGACCAATACAGGTCCTGTACAGTGTCCAGAGGGATTTGAAGCCATTCCTCTTGCAAGAAAATGGCTAGTCTCCGATGTGATGCTGGTGGAAGAAAACGTTACTTGACACGCTCCTCTAGAACACCCCAGAGTGGCTCAATATTGTTAAAGTCTGGTGACTGTGCAGGCCATGGCAGATGTTCAACCTTACTTTCATGCTCAGTAAACCAGTCTTCCTCCAGTTTGGTTCTGCGTATCAGTTCGTTATCACCCTGATATACAGCACCACCGTTAGAATACAATTTTTGAACCATTGGGTGGACCCGGTCTTCAGAATTGTCCGATAGTCCTTGGAAGTGATGTCTCTCGAGAACAATCAGTGGGACGACAGACTGCCCTGATATTGCAGCCCAAACCATCACCGATCCATCGCCATGCTGCACTGTAGGCAATAAACAGTCCAGGGTGGTAAGACTGTGAGGGATGTCTCCACACGTAAACCCTCCCGGTTGTGAGAAAGACAGTGAAGGACGATTCATCGGGGAACAATACACATTTCACGTTGTCCAACGTCCACGATTTGCGCTGCTGGCACCATTGCAACCGACGTTTGGCATTCTCACTGGGGATCCTGGGTTTGGCGATGGCAACACTGCCATGAATGTTGACCCGGTGAAGTCCCCGACAACTAACAGTTTTGCTGGAAACAGGAGAGTTGCTGTGCGTATTGAACTCTGCAGTGATTTGGGCAGCTGTGGTTTTATGTTTTTTGGCTACCATCCGGTCCCTTCCAGACAGCTTCCTCTTACCTCGACAGTTACTCCCGTTGGATGTAGTTCTTCCCCCTTACTGGTATGCTGACATGACCCTGGATACTGTGGCTAGCCATACACCACGAAGACTTGCTGTCTTGGTCGCAGACGCACCGGCGAGACGCGCACCAACAATTTGTCTCCTTTGAAACTCGGATATGTCTCCCATTGTGTTGTGTGGATTGCACTTTTTGACGTCCAGCTGTGCTACTGCTCTGCTAATGCAACCTTCACACTCCGATCTCGTTAATTGACTGCGAAATATATGCAGGCTGGCCACCAGCTAGCGCGTACAGCGGCATGACACGTGGGGTGCTATTTGCGCAGGTGTTTCAGTTCACCCCCTGTATGTGACTGGTATAAAAGTATATCTTCCTTTTGTGCAACACCTTTTGCTTTTTTGTTGTTGTTGCAGTGGATTGGAGGTAACAAATCTTCTCCATTGTCACTATGTCAGGTTTTTCATATTCACAGCATTTGGATAACCCTGAGGCAATCCTTTGCTCCTCCTCAGTGATGTTATCTAGAAATACGCCTTAAGTTGTTTTCATAGCGGTTTTGTTGCGGAAGTGTATTATATGACCTTTCGTTTATAATGAGCTGAGAAAGAATGAACAATTGTACTGCTGACTTAAGAAAGAGAACAGCTTTGCTATAATTTTTTTGGTAGTATTATTTCCGTGGTAACTGTAGAATTAGTGTAACTTTACGAGCTTATATGTAAAGATTTAATAACTTCCACTATCTTCATTTTCTCCCGATAGCCCCAAGCAGCTGTGTTTGTGGCTTTAAGGACCACTGTGAGCAACTCAATGGGATATAAGCAGTTGCCCATTCCGAATTTAGAGCCACTGGTTCCAGGGAAAGGAGAGCGCCAGGGCCGTAAAGCAAACACAACATCTGAAGCTCACTGAGATTCGAACCCTACTCATCGCGTATGAATGGAAAGAAATCAGTGCTTTGACCACTATCTCACCGGAACGGCGCTAAGCAGCATCTGTATACTCAAGGTTCCACACATCTGAGAAACGTAGGTTCCCCACATCCCAGAAACTTAATTTCCACACATCCCAGAAAATTAAAGAGATTTTGATATAGTTTTTAATGAACATCTAAATTGCCTAACTACGTATGGTCAGTGTTTTTTTATAAATTTCAATTGCTAATTTTGAAAAGCTGTGTAACATGCAAGCTTAAAGAAGTGAACCAATTTTATACTACGGAAAGACAGTGAAGTTCCCGAGGGTCATGCTCCTAATAGCATGTTTCACAGCTGAAACATTGCAGCATTCACCGAGATGCCGACATCTCTAAAATGAAAACACATAAATATTAGATTCTTTACTTCATGCTACTCGTTTCCAATTGCTCTTAGACAAGTTTCTTTTTTGCGGAATAAACATCATTACAACGGGCTTAGTACGAATTGCTCTCATCGCGTATTTAAGGGCGGCAATTCACTCCCAGAAATCAAGAGAGTACAGAGACTTACACGCCGTTTTAACACTAGATCTCACTTCTAAACGCTCATGGATTCTATGCTATTATTTTGCGGCTTTGTTTGTGTGACTACTTAACACGTGATACAGTGTTTAGAAAGTTTGTTGTTTCACGTGCTTAGTTTCTACTCCGGCGTTCTTATTCAATGCCAATCTTCATAAAACTTTCCACACTGTTAGCCTAAGGTAGTTTAAGATCACACAAATCTGCATTACTCCCAGATTCTCCAATTTGGGAAATCACAACATGTGGACGTTCGAATTCCTGAAGTGTGTTTTGTCGGCATTTTGGATTCAACTGAAGGAGGCGGCGCTTATTGATGTCCCTCATATATAACAAAGTAGCTGCTTCGATCGTCATTTGCATAGCCTTCACTTGTATATTCTTTGTATCATGTGCGCTTCTTCCAGGGGAGTAGTCATACGTTAACATAATATACTTCATAAATGCATAAACTCATTCATCTAGTCAAATTTAGCATCTTTCAAACCATTTTTTACTATCAGACTTTTGGTTTAAATCGCACCTTGATTCTGCCTACCTCAATTATAGGTAATTAAAAGTTCGCACGTGCTTATTCGTTCTTTACAGAATGAGCTGCAATTTAAACTACTCAAAAGCATTAGAAATATTACAGAAAAAATGCTATCGACACAGGATGTAATGAAATGTATAGCTTTAAATTTTGAACAGCATAGGATGTACAACACAAGACAAGAAATGATGACACAAAATTTGTAGCGTGGTACTTTCGGCATTCAAACTGGAGAATAACTGACACAGAAGGAATGAAAAGCGCACGAGGCTTCCTCTGATCAGTCAGTACTTCGTGGCAACTCCTCCGATGTTAACAACCGCTTGCGACCTCTTTCATACACTGAAGATGAAATCATTCAGCTGCCGTTAGGATAGTGCTGCCCACAGACGAGGCAAAAGGTCACAAAGTTCTTAATGTTTCATAGGGGTCAGGTGATGTCCATCCAAGCTTCTCTGAATTGCATCCCAGACATGCTCACCACGATCTTGGAGCTTGCGAACCACGATTTGAGTTAGATGAGGTCGTACATTATCATCCAGAAAGAGGAAACTATGACCCACATAATCGTGGGAAAGTGTCACTGTATTTCCATGAGGTCGTTTCGGCACATGCTGGGATTGTGTGTCCTTGACAAATATACAGGTCTGTGTGGCCATCGAAGCAGGTTTTGCCTCAAGCAATTACTCAGAAGCCGCAGAACGGATACACAGGTTGCCAAAAAGGATGATTGCCGCGTGTTTCTCAGGCTCTCCATATACGAAATGTCGACTATCAGAGTGCAGACTCTAGATCCATCGTTGAATAGGAAGAGAAGCTTTGTCGCTCTTTCTGATACAATAGCTGGTGTCTTACACACTCACATCTTTGTTGCCATGTTACCGTAGACATTAGTATTAAGTCCAAAGATCGTCTCGATCATAAATTTTCCTGATACAGTCGATTATGAACAGTTTAATCACTTATGTCGACAGCGTCGGTAGCACTTCTCAGAAAATCTCGGATGTGGTGGCTGGACACTGTAGGAGTTTCTGCCACCGTTTATTCTGAGATATCGATCTCTTCGGGCCTTAGTTATTCTTAGGCGGCCACTGCTTGATCTGTCTGGGATATCCCGCTGAACTTGATAACGTTCATGGGGTCAAGAGCTGAAAGATCTGTATGGGATAACCCGCTGCACTTGATAAGGTCATGGGGTCAAGAGCTGAAAGATCTGTCGATCTGAACCCGAACTACAGCTGCAGTGGACCTACTGCGTTCACCGTTCGACAAATAGCTCCTCTTCATTGCCCACAGTCTGACAGTAGCATTTACTGATGAGCATCGCTGAGACGTACCTTAGCACACAGACTGCTCTGAAGTTCAGTTATCCCTTGTATATCTGCCTAACGTCTGCGCGTACGTGACAGCAATGCGGTCCCAAAATTTGAATTCAGTAACTTTTGTTGCTTCCCCAGTTACCATTCTGATTCGACAACGTTTGCATAAGCATATGCATGGGACTCTAAGTTGTAATATACCTTGCTTTTTTTTGTGTGCAGTTTTTTCTTCAGTGGCATACATGAGAACTGCAAGCTTGCATTCACGAGGCTCTCTGGGTGACACTTCCGTACATAAGTGATCATTTGAGGCTCTACCAATGTAAAGCGCTATTGTAAAGCAGACATCAGGGAAAGCATGATTCAGGTACAGGATACTTCTGCGATATAGAGCAAAAGATTTCTGACCCTGAGATCTTGTTACACGAGTTCCATTCAGAGCTGCTGCAATCATCAGTTGTGTGTTTATCTCTCCTACTATGATGTATGTTTCTCTTTTTTCTGACTTGCGGATTATCGCATAACGAAAGCTGCGCTGATGCATGACTCAATTAAAGTTTGATTAATTACGCTTCGAATGGCTTGTTTACATTATTAGTGATTAACAGAGTCAAAAGTAAACGTTCAAAATTCAAATCGGGGATAAATCTATACACCGTATACATGTGGTATTGCATCTCGATTGTTTGCATCCGTAGAACTTTTAACCGAGGTCACTGTACTTGTTCATATTTTTAACTGCCATGTATCGAAAATGACGCATTTTCACTTTAACCTTGATCAGTTGTTATACGAGAACAGTTAAATCTTGCTCAATGACTGTTGCATATCCAAATTTAACCTTTTTCAGGAAATGCTGCTTTAAAAATTATTCTTCCAGTCATTCCCTGGTCAATCATAAAATAATAGGAATTTTAAGTTTCAACCAAGATTTAATTTCATGCAGTAATTTGCTCTAGAAACAGTACTCACCATCTTTTTCTGATTGTTACGAAATTCTGAAGCTGATAGTAAACATATTCACACAGTTATGGTTTTCAAGATATGTGTTATAATACCTTCCCGGCTGATGTTTAGTATGACTGAAAATATAGGAATACGACCGCTCAGATTAATTAGAAAATTTTTTATTCTTTCCATCTCATAGAAAGGTAAAGATGAATTGGAAACTCCCACTCAGTTTAAATAATTTAAATATGTAACACCTTGCATTCACTTCTGATTTCATTAGGGAATGCCAAACGTTTCTAGAAAATTCTGTTCTAGTACGAATATATTCCTGCATAGCCTTTAGAAATGGTTCGACAGCTTTAGAAATAGGAAATATTATATCCGAACGCAAGAAGCATACACATTTTTTAAATTTGTTTTTACCGGAGTGAGTTTTCAACAAAATACGATGCTTAAAACATGAATAAATCAACTTGCATCTGTCACTTTTTCACTTTTATATAGTTAGTCGTATTTCAGTGCTGCAAACTTGATTTTCTCAGACTACCACAGCCATAACGAAAGTTCTGCACACGTTCATCTAAAACGGAGCGGATGATGCAATCAGAAAAATGATTGCGTCATGTCATGGTCAGACTCTCAGCAATGCAGTGGTGTCAAAACAACGCGCTATCATTTGCTGTGTGGACGTGGGAGGTTTTGGAAATGGAAGGGTGCAGCTCCTCAGGTCAGGTCATGGCGTTTAACCAGCGCTCGTACGTGAAAATAGAAACTCGGGGGGGGGGGGCCGACACAGATCCACACTGCCTTACAAGAAGTTTGCGGGGAAGGAACTCCTGATCGAAGAACAATTTATTCGATCTTGCTGCATGACAAACATCGTGTCATGGTGCAGCGCCGGTACTAGGACTTTTGTCGAAATATGGCTGGGAAACTTTATCCCACCCACCATACAGCCCTAATCTCAGTCTACCCGACTTAGATCTTTCCCCAAATTAAAAATTCGGCTCTGTGACATCCATTACGAATCGCTGGACTAACTGTCAATGGATGTGACCCGAGTAATACGATAGCTGAACAAAGATGGCGTCCTACGGAGAATCCAGGACCTACCTCACCGCTGGCAAGCTGTCATTAGCAGCGGAGTTGAGTACATTGAACGGCAATAAGATAAGTTTTCTCCGTTACTTCACACTTTTCTCAAAAACGAACAGTGTGTAGAACTTTTGTTATTACACCCGTAATGTGAAGAAAATATATGCAGACGCCACAGTAATAAAATTTAATAACACAATAATCTGATAGAACCAATTTAATGAGTGTTATTATGCATCATTTCTCATAAAAGTCTGAAATTCTCGTATTTGAAGCTTTACCTATTTGGTCCAACTCTTTTCTTCCAATCCGAATATATTCCTTAATAAAGTAATTTAATTTTATCTCTAGTCTATTATTCCTTACGACATATAAAAATTTGAGATTCTCCTATTTGAACTCTTGAAGCTTTACCCATTTGGTCCAACTCCTTTCTTCCAATCCGAATATTTTCCTTAAGAATGTAATTTAAAGTAATCTCTAGTCTATTTTCCTCATGGCATATAATAATTTATTTGTTAATCTCCTACCCGAACGACACGGAGTTGAAGGTTAGAAATTCTATGCGAATTTGAAAATGTCGTTTCAACCATACACTTTTCCTGATGTATTAAGATAATGTACTTTCAGTTCTGTTTTCGGAACAGTTCAGGTGCTATCAAAAGTTTTCCCTGCCCGAGTATTCAGGGTTAAATGCATTCGAATTTAAAGATAGAATGTTGTTTAGGGGTTGGGAAAAGAACGCGCATTAAAAACAGTCTACTTTGATACTTCTCCCTTCTGAATTGTGAATTAATTTTAGCTTCCTGAATAGGTTTAACAAGCAGTAAAGCATTTACATTGCGTAAACATTTTGCAGGATATTAACATTTCAAAAATGTAGTGTTTACACTAATCATGCATTAATTGACTATTCTAAGATCAACAGCACTGCAACGATTTGCCAGGATTTGGAGGATTTAGTGGAGGAAGACAGTAGTCGCCGTCACAGGGACTCTGTTTACTTCATCCTTGAAGGGTTTGTCAGACAGTGCTTAGAGCATGTTGGCCTTTTCTTCGTGTTCATACCCGTGACCACATTCAGCTTCCCAAATGTCGACATCGGCTTTTGAACTTAGTCAAAATCATTCTTGGAACAAATCGTGGCTGGGCTTTTCCTTCTGTTGCGACTTACAAAGGTTTTGATGTACCCACGCTTCAGGTGGATTTGCAGGAGACTAAGAGAATTTATGAACCCCTCCCACACTTCTTTGCATCCAAGGTCGGATATGTTCTTATCCAGTGATTCATTTGTTGATTGTTGGAAGGAAAAAAACAGACTTACACCTTGTAAATAAATTGCGCGGGCGATATGTGAAGGAGAGTGAAGAGATCAAGGTATTACAATCTGATAAAGAAAACAAAATTTCCCAGAATGCCTGTGAGATTGTGAAAACTGCTGCATGAGAAGATAAAAGATAATGACTAAGTGAAATACGCTGTGAAATTCCCATCGTAAAAACGAATGTTTTCATCTATTTTATTTTTAAATAAAAAGCTGCTTGCCAAAACCCAAAGTTCACATCTATGTGGTCAGGACAATGCTTTTATTTTGAAGTTTTGTAACACCTGATGCTACAGTGTTTAAGGTTGTGTTTTTGCCGATTGTTTATCGTAACAGTCATGTTAACATATAAACAAATAAGATACGTCCAGAATTCGTTTGAATGTGCCAAACTGAAGCAAAATATCCAAGGAATCTTTATTTCCTTGCCGCTTGTCGAAGTCACACGATTGAAGAATTTTCACGATAATATCAATAATATGCAACAGCTCTTATAGATTATCTTTGAAATATCGCGATAACAGGCAATGTTATCTTATTTCAAGTAGTACATAATGTTACGCTGGTACCACCACACACACCTCTTTACACTGGGCGTGGATTTTTATTTTCCTCTGCCTCACTGTCAGCCGATGCCAAATGATATAAGAAAATTCGGGGAATTTGACGTACAATTCAAAAAGAATTATAATGTAAAGAATATAATGAAGAATATAATGTTAACATAATTTACATCAGAACAGGAACTCAAAAAGCAAAGTTTGTCATGAATGGAATACGGGGTTGCACCATACAATACAAATTTTGAAGATGGAATCCTTTTTTTGGTGTGAATATGACATGGATATCAAGTCAGATAATATCCAAAAACTTGAAAATTTCGTCGTCCTGGAGCGGAAATCGAACCCGCGTCTTCTGGATAGCGCCCGATTATGCTAACCACTACACCACCCAGAACGATCAAGTTTCAAGTTTCCAATTAATTTGAATGCAACTATCAAATCCTGTGATGGCTATATTCAAATTAATCGGAAACTTGAAATAATTCAAATTAATCGGAAACTTGAAATAATTCAAATTAATTTAAAACCATCAAATATGGTGATGGTTATATTCAAATTAATCGGAAACTTGAAACTTGGTTGTTCTGGGTGATGCAGTGGTTAGCATACTCCGGCGATATCCGGGAGACGCGGGTTCGATTCCCGCTCCAGGAGACGAAATTTTCAAGTTTTCGGATATTATCTAACTTACCATCGATGTCATATTTACACCAATAAACAGATTCACATCTTCAAAATTTGTAAGGAAAGTTTAATTGGAGATATACATCTGATTTTTATTTTGTTTTTCCACATTTATTAGCATTCAAATTTTCGAGAGATATCAGATTTATGCTTTTAACCAACTAGAACAAATTAACTCGAAGCTAACAAAATGAGCTAAAATCAACTTAAACGAATATATGCGTTGTTTAAAAACTGAGCCCAACACCGCTGGAACGAGTGAACCTGCGCATCAGATGCGTTGCTTTTCCTTCCGCTTTGTTATTCAAAGTGGGCATTTAGGGGGAAGATTGACACTAATCTTTTCTGACTGACTACCTGCTAAAAAAACAGGGATGAACTTACGGAAGGAGAGAGATGTTTTAGTAACTTGCTTCTAGAAATCCATTGGCATGATGCCCGTGTCAGGGGAATGCATCTCCGTCATGCCTTGGGTTATGGAGTGGGGAATAAAGGACTACAAGGGAACGCTTATGGTTCGTGACAGGTTTATAAACAGTACTGCTGAGATTAGGGGGGAAGAAATTGTTTTGCTGTAGCTTTGGTAAAATCCGACCCATGGGAATCTTTCTCTTCAGGAAACGCAGAAAATTTTAGAACATTTTTGATTGAGGTACATCAATCGCTTAAAGGGTTAAACTACGGCGATTTTGAACGCTTCTGGAGAGTTCACAATATGATCAGAAAGTGCATGCTGAAAATCAATTCGTTTTCGGTTTGAACTTGAAAGGCGCAAAATTAAAGAAATTTGCTTATCTGATAGGAAATTTAAAAAAGTTAACAGAGTAAGAATTAATGAATCGCCGACGTGATCACTGCACCACTTAATCATTGTCTGGTGACGAGACAGCTTTTTTTTTGTTTTTTTATATCGGCTTCATTCTCTGGGATCTGAGATCTACGCATGGAGAGATATACGAGTTGCTAATATGTTCATTCTTTGATTCTGACTTCCTCTCTTGCATGGAACTAATGACCTTAAAAGGAGAATTCGTACTCCTATTGGACACTCGTTAGAATTCTTTATCCACTAAATAAATTAAAAGTAATTTATTTAATCTCGGCATAATGGTTATATTGTGCAAAAGGAAACAAACACGAAAAACGAGCCGAGGAGTGTTTGTGTCTGAATGTTTCTGATCGACATGAGCGTCTCAAAACGGGAGGGCACACCAATTCCAATTATACGATTACCGGCTCCAAGAAACGGGAGAACAAGCGGAACATGTGTCTTGCCAGCGATCCAAACACAGGCGCACAGGTTGCTCTGCCACCAAACCATTGCTACAGCCTAATATCGACCACTCAGACAAAAGATGAGCTATAATTTATTTACTTCACTTTGAGTATCTAAAAATAAAAATAAAAACTGAAATAATGCTAAACTAATTTTACTTAAACAGGATTTGATGGAAAGAAATCTTTTTCTGAGAAGTAAAATGATATTCGAAATGAAACTTTGATTTCAGCTGCATTTTGCGCCGACGAAAATGACCAATTATCTATTTCCTTTTCTTGAGATGGTACTTTTCGTTGCCGGAAATTTCTGTTCCCTAGTTTTGAAGGAAAAGTTTTTTCCTTTTTTCAAAATGGTTCAGACAAGTTTATTTTTGTTTAACAATCAGCTGCTTTCAGTAAGGCGTGAGCTGTAGTTAAAATTTTTAGGCAATTCTCTGTCTAAAATGCTGTCGTTTATAGCATAGTAAATTCCAGAAGATGTTTGAGGTCTAAATGACCTAAACATGATGATAACCACACTAAAAAATTGGTAAAATCACTTTATCAAAAAACAAATGCTTTCATTACTGTACACGCCATTCAAAAGGTAGTAAAACAAATTGTCCATATACAGTATATACATATGTATTTTTTCTCTCAAATATCCACTATACTTTTTAAAACTTGATATGGTAGGTATATCATTAACTTTTTACAGACCCATATTTCTGTTTTTAGGATTTTTTTGAAATAACATTTAGAATTTCTCGTATAGTTTATGATAAAATACCAAAGATTTTTGTTCAGGTGTTTCACATTTTTTTCTGGTTTCAGTAGTATATTGTGTGCCAATGCATTTCACGAAGGAAAACGCCCATTTTGCAGCGGAAGGAGGAAATCTTACGTAATCCGTACGTTCTATATGAGATCAAAACGCGATGTGAGGTCAACTCAATTAAAATATGACTCGATCTATCTGCAGAATTTCCTTTTTGATAACAAGCCTGTTATTCTTCTTGATCTTCAAGGCATTTCTTTCCCGACTCTATTCCCTTTCAAAGTTATATGTTAAACATACAAGCTTTAGCATCGTCACATCATATGAATCCAAGTGTCACTGGCTGTCACAGATGTAATGGCCTTGTGATTCATGATGGCCGCAAGTAGTTATTTTGATACAATGAGTGACATAGAAGCAATCCGACGAGAAACACATTTCAAGGTCTATACGTTAGGGTTCCTAACCGCTATAGAAATAGCGAGAAGGCCCCAATGAGAGTTACAGCTTTTTGCACCTGATAACTTTCATGGAAAAGCAGTTGAACTGACGGAAATATGCATTCAGCTATCAGTGATATAATTTTTGTTGATCATCCTGTCATTGTTGTCTGCCCAATCTCGAACTTGTTTCTGGGTGGGTATATTGTGCTGCAGTATGATATTAGGCGAAGTGCTGTCCTACGGAGGACTACTGGATATTCAAGAGTGGTCCAGCATAGATTATGTGCGTGCTTTTTCCTTAATTCAGGGCGTGTTTCAAGGATCAGTTTTTTTCACTTTTTTTAAATTTCTATTTCGGAGTTTAACGACCACCGTGGGCTACTCTAAGGACTCTAAGCAGTCTTCCGTCCCTAATTTAGGGCCATTAGTTCCAGGAAGAATAGACAGTCAGTGCCATGAGACAAACATACCACCCATGCCTCATCCTAGCATCCAGCAGGAGCACACTCGTTTGCCTAAGCCCTGGCTTAGGCAACTACGCCACCTGGAAAACCTCTTTCACTTGCTCTCATTCTTTTACCTATCAGTGACCCATTCTCTATGACTAATTTAGTTAATAGTTTTGCTGATAATGCTAGTCTCGATGCATGCCCATCCCTCTCCAATTTCTTCAGACAGGACAAATCAGCAATGCATTGCAACGTTGTTTCCTCTTACTTTCACTGACACATTTTGCCCGGCTTTTGTTGGAATGAGAACACTTCGTGGATTTTGACTCTAGAAACTCCAGCCTCTTATAGCAAAACATATCAACTTTTTTTCTGATTTATTTTAATGTTACGCAGTAATTTAAGGAGGAGTACTTCTCTATTTATACTAAGTGTGAACATTTTCTTTAACCTGGCTCGGCGTGGGCATGTTTCTTTCATAACAAATCTGATTTAAATAAGTACGAATTACTCTTCCGAGCCAGCATTGGTTTCCAAAGCAAGAACTGAGACGCAGATGCTCGGCTCGAATTTAACTTCCCATTTTCATTTCCTTTTCTTATTTAAATTATGTTACTTATCGTTATCTTCTTCTTACTTAACGTCAGATGACCTAAGAGCTTACTTTTCCGAAATTCCTGGCAGACAGTCAAGTCAGTTTGACGTTGATATAAGTTCTTCGTTAGAGCAAAGGTGTTGCGTGTATAATTGAGCTATCGAGCATGTGACATATTGTTTTGTCAATAAGTTGAAATTTCTTTAAGCAATGTTGTTTGTAGTCGCAAAACATTTGTTACTAAATTTACCTTGGTTTAGTTGCTCACAGTGCATTACTTAATTCATGTGCTTGTGTTTGTAACTTCAAAAATAGGAGCTTGGATTTTGTCAAGGGCAATACAGAAAGGTACTCTAAATTCAAATGAGCTCATTTATTCTCTATTGCTATGTGTAAAGAGAGTTATGACAAAACCCCGTTACGACATGAAGAAACATCACAGTTTCCCTGTCACTCCACAATGGCGATCCCGCCTCTGTTTTACTGGTGTAGTCATCGCTTGTCCATAGTCTAACAGGGGCAGGGTCTGGGTACTTGACTGGGGGTTCTATAACAAGCATTCTCTCAAGAGAAGCGAGCCCTTGTCGCACCTTCTGTCTTTTGCTGAGCGTTACAGGAAAAACAACCAGCCATCAACTCTTTTGTGTCCGTCTGATTAAAACTCACACAACTTTGCCACCTCCTTCATTGCTGCTGCATTGAAACTCTGGATTTTTCTCTGGTTGCATTTTCTTCAATAATTATAAGATTTAGGAAGATTAAACTTACAGCAAAAACGCACTTTTAAGCAGTTCCATGGGTTCACCATTATCATCAACAACAACAGTTCCCAATCCATTGCTGGATGAAGGTCTCCTCAAATTCCATCCACAACTCTGTTTTGAGCTTCAGAATTCCATCTGAAAATATTCCACGTAATCTTCTTGTGAGTCTTTTCCTGTTCTTTGGTATCCAGTATACTAAGATAGGCGACGACTATAGGGAGGCAAGGTGAATCTTGCCCCCATAATAATTTTACTAGAGGGGGGGAGCAGTGCCCACCCAATATTTTTCGTCCTGTTTAATTAAATAATCGATTTGGCCTCATAAAGTGGATCAAGCACCACCTTATGAGGCCAAAGCGATTTATTTCCGAAAAATTTATAAATTACAACGTAAGTAAATTTTTTCCCATATAAAGCATTGCGTATTTGATAAGAAACTTCATTGTCAGGCCCGTATTTTGTTCGACATGTTCTAGTGATGTTTAAAACAATTATGAAAAATAGAATAAATAAAAATACAGAAACGTATAATCTCTAGCGCCTTTATGTATCTATTTATTTTGTGCACATCTCGTTCTTTGTTTGAGTAACAGCGCTATTTTTTTATATTTTTGATAAACGTTTAAGAACAAAGTCTCTCAAAATATTATTATAAAATCGCAGGCTGAATTACATTTTTAAAAATATTAATATTCAGAATATTTCCATTTCTTTGTTCATTTACTGATAAGCAATTGCAATTGCGTTTCAAAATATATGTCGAATATCGTAGCCTCAGCCCTTTTAATTTTAATTTTCCTCCTGACAAAGGAACAGGAGTGCTCTTCCCTCTTCATGCCTGCCCCCTCAATAATTTGGTGAAGTCGGCGCCCCTGCAGTATAACATTTCAGCTGTGCCGCAGTGGTCAGCTATTCTAACAGTATGTTTCTTCACCCATTGTCACTTGAGGGTCTTTCTTTGAATCATGATGTCATTCACTTTTGTCATTCTCCTGATCCATGAGGAAAAATCACCGTCTTTCTTGGTTACACCTAGCATGCATATTTCCATGCTCCTTTAAGTTTTGTGCAACCTCTGTATCTCCCTTTTAGTTCAGGTCCATGTTTGTGATATAAGGATCCATTTATCAAATACTCTTCTTTTAAGACATAATTGACACCCCAGTGACACAGTGGTCTAAACGATGACTTCTGATTATTCGTCCGAGATGGGTTCCAATCCCATTGAGACACGGATGTTGCGTTTGTCTTACGGCACTGGCTTTCTCCTTTCCCTAGAACCAGTGGCCCTAAATTAGGGACAGGCGATTTTTTATAGCCCAATGAGTTGCTCATGGTAGTCGTTAAAGCCCCAACATAAAAAAAGATAATTTTAAATTGCTCTTTTTTTTTTTTAAAAAGTACTCCAGCCAAGTTTTATACGTCCGTTAATTTCTTCTTCGATGTCCCCCTCCCTTGTTATCTGTTGTCCGAGGTAGAAATAAGCATTATTTACTTCTAACTTTGCCCGATAGCCCTAAATATTTAGCTCTTTTAAAAGCATTATACATCAATTTTGTTTTCTGTAACTTCATCTTTAATCCCATTTCTTTTCTCTTGTCAGCAAGTTTCCAGTTCATAATCTGTAGCTTTAAGGGTGTACTTGCAAAACTTACTGTGTCGCCAGCAAAACGAAGGTGGGTCATGTAATTTCCATTTATTTTTTTTAATACAAATTATGTTAGAATGAGTTTTTTGTGTTTTATGATTAATTCGTCCTGAAAGGGTGGGGAGGGATTGTGTTTGATACGGACAAACTGAACCTCTAGCCATCAGTTTTATTTTTCTTTTTAGTTTTTAATTTTTTTTAATTGAAGGTTTAACGACCACCGTGAGCAACTCAATGGGCTATAAGCACTCGCCCGTTCCTAATTAGGGTCGCTGGTTCCAGGGAAGGAGAAAACCAGTGCCGTAAGGCAAACACAACATCCATGCCTCATCGGGATTCGAACCCGGACCCCTTCACAGACAAATGAACGCAAGCCAGCGCTTAGACCACCGGGGCGGCCTTTTTCAAATTAACAACTTGCAATGTCCTTTACTATTTACACGTGTATATATACCTTATGAACAGCACATACGATCAGTTCTTCTTAAGTACTTCACTTAAAGTGCAAAAGGAGTCACGTAAATAAAGTCCAAAGAAATAGTTACTTACAGATTCTTTCCTTTATTCTGTCAACACCTCATGAATACTGTTCATGCAACTTGAATTAATCGCAATGATATTAACACTTCAGAATTAATTAACAAACGTTAGTAGGCAGAACAATTTTAACTCCAAATGTTAAATATATAACAGAACTCAATACGCAGCCTTCAAATGGACACAACTTCAAGTAAACAACGCAGCTTTCACGATTGTAACATCACACCACCGTACGACACTTTTGCCTGCTGCTTCAACATTATACACTGGTGTGCAAAAATTAAGGACAAAGAGGAGAAATTAGCATAAAAGCGGAACTAGCTGGCAGAACGGACCGAAAGACCCTTCAGGAGATGGACTAGGGTCTGGTACGGTAGGGAATGCGCATATATGCAGCATGACGTAGGGGGGGGGGTCGGAAGGGTATAAAGCACACGGGTGGTGTACGCTCAGCAATTCAGTGAAAGCTATTGCATGGTGTACATCGGTTTGAACGACGTCGAGTTGCTGCCACTGTGTGATATGACCAACAGGCAATCCAGAGACGACATCTGGATGACTTTACCCGAGGTCGCGTCATTGGGAAGTTGGAAGAAGGTCGAAGTGTGACTAGTGTGGCCGAGGAGTTCAGGATCGCTCACATCATCGTTTCACGAGCTTGGAGAGCATTTCAAACGACAGGAACAGCTGTCAGAGAGTTTAGCAATGGTCGTCCACGAGCAACCACGGCGGCGGATGACCGGTATATTTTTCTACAGGCGAGAAGAGACAGACGGTAGACAGCGGGAGAAATCGCAAGGCACATGCAACAGACAACTGAAAGTCCGTTATCGCGTTTTACCGTGGCCAGGAGGCTGCACAAAGGTGGTCTATTTGCGCAACGACCAGTACGGCGTGGGCCATTAACGCCTGCTCATCGGAGACGGCGGTTTCTGTGGTACCAGGAACACAAGAACTGGTCACATCAGCAATGGGGTCAAGTTATCTTTACTGATGAGAGCCGATTTAGTCTGACGAGCGATTCTGGACGTATACACATCTGGTGGGAGCAGGGAACACGCAATCACACCTCCAACATCATAGAAAGGGACCGATTTGGAGGTGGCGGAGTTCTTGTTTGGGGCGGTATCATGCTTGGTAGCCGTACTGACCTCCACATCTTCCAAGGAGGTTCATTCACTGGTGTCCGCTATTGTACCAAGGTTCTCCTGCCTCACGTGCGTCTGTTGAGAGGTGCTGTGGGTCCTGAGTTCCTCTTCATGGACAACAACGCTACACCTCATCGTACAGTGGCTGTCACAGAGCTGTTGGAGAGTGAAGATATTCAAAGCATGGATTGGCCCGCAAGGTCCCCGGACCTGAATCCAATCGAGCACGTGTGGGACCTCCTCGGGAGACGGCAGCAGCACCTCACCAGCCGCCAGCAACGATTCCGCAGCTGCGATTGGCGCTACAAGAGAAATGGGCCGCGATGCCTCAACAGCTCCTTGACAACCTCGTCCTCAGCATGGACAGATGTTGTAAATCCTGCAACGCAGTCAGCGGTGATCATATCCCCTACAAAAGACTGGATTTTTCTTGGCAGCCGCCTGTCACATGGACGTTTCTGTCTTCTGTCCAGTTGTGCTCGAATCTACCTTTTCAATAAAGTGCCTTTGTATCCTTTGGATTCCTTGTTTGGACGGTTTTGCTCATTTGTCCCATATTCTTACATCTTGGGGATCTTATGGTATGATTTGAGTCTTCTGGAGCACTTCTGCAGGACGTTACATTCGAAAAACTGTCTCGTCCTTAATTTTTGCACGCCAGTGTATCTCTTCCAGTTCTTATCGGTAATATTCATACGTCATGTTCTCTGATTTACGTAACTTATCCATCTTGCGGATAAGTTACGAAAGTCAGTATGGAATCGTGTGTGTCATTTTTTTAAGAACACTATATATAAAAAGTTTTAGATGAAAAATGGATTTATGAGATGTATTTATTTGTTCTGATATATTTGTAACCTGCTGTAAATTTTCTTTCTAGGGTGACGAACATTTGATTAGAACAGGTAATGTTCTTATTATTTTTTTTTCTAAACTGTGAATGTTGTAACGGTTTATTGCAAAATTATTTTCTAATTTTATAAAACTAAAGAACTTCTGAAAGCCTTTTTTCCTTACGAACAATGTTTAAGTAAAATTATTTGTATGCATATTTTTCATAAAAAATATTTCAATCACGATAAAAACCAAACGTCAGCAAACTCGAAACTCTCGTTCGGTAGTTGGTTATAAAGACGCGAAAAGGCGAAACATACTTTGCATATTTTTCTTGTTTACATACACACCGACCAACATTAAACATAGATATAGATAGCATGGATTTCATAGCGAAGTGTGTTACCAAGCTTTTGTCTCACAAGGACCGCCTTCACAGTGGAACGAGATTATCAAAATCCTGAGACGTCACGCTTGACTCCGATATCAGCAACTCAGCGGCATTATGAGACAGAAGGCAGATTATTGGATTGCGAGAAGCAGAATGGTAGTTATGTCATGTAGCGTAATATGTGGGCCGTGATAGTAGCACAGCTGTGAAAACACAAATTTGCCGGTGCCGAGGACCGAACCCACCCTCCTTCTGCTCCGGAGCTGAATGCTTTCCCAATTAAGCTACACCGACGGAAATTACCACTGCAACTTTGCCGTCTTGATATGTGTTTCACCTCTGCAGTACATCACACAGGGAACCGATGTTGGCAAAAGTGGCTGAAAGGTCAGAGTACGACTGGAATTGGTAGTGAAGCACGATGGCCGACTACAGAACGGGTAGAGTGTCACATTATTTTTCAGGTTCATACACACCCTATAACCACTGTAGTTACCATCCAAAGGGCTGTGGCTGATATCCTATCTCTGTCGAAATATTGCATGCCAACTGTCGAAACTGGCCATTGCGTCGATAACTACCGACCTCTCCCCTTCGTTAACTGCGTTTGGGAGTGCAGATTGGGGCCAAGTGAGCTTCAGCGATGGCTCCCGCTTCTTCTTGATGTCCTATGATCGGCACATACACATATGGTGACGATATGGTGAACTCAATGAACCCATAGCCATTGTGGAACATCATACTGCACGCTCTGCTAGTGGTATGTTGCGAGAAGCGATCTGTTACCATCGTCTTTTATCGTTGGTGTTGCTCAACAGCAATCTGAGAGATCACGGCTATATATACGAGATTCCGAAACCCATAATTCTGCCCTTTCTTACTGAGGTGCGTAACGCCATTTTTTAGCGAGATGACTTTCGCATGCATACCGCATGGGTATTCTTTCAAATTCTTCATGATCTGCTGGAACTGCCTTGTCCCCAGTCAGGTCCCCGAATTTCTAACCAATCGAGCACGTCTGGGCCAAGATTTGAGGCCATCTGCATAACCGCCAGCACAGCCACGGCTGTTCTGCGGCAAGAGGTGAATAAGGCTCAATGGCAGGCGAACTATTCAACTGCTGTACGACTCCATGCCGAGACCCTTACCTCAGTGTATCCTCCATTGAGACAGTTTTACTTTATGTTGACCTGTCCAGAGTCATCATCGTTGTGAGCCAATAAGTGAGTTCATTGGCATTTGCAAATTTTGTCATGTGTTGTCAACCTCCTTGGCTTTCATTACTCCAGATATCCTATTGATACTGTATTACTGTGTGTTGAGGATGTTTGAGTTTCAGCGTCATGAGTGTATTTTCAGAGAGTGCAACGCGCAGCGAACTTCTCTCAGGGAATTCGACAAAAAAGCTTTATGTGCCGATTGTTCTTATTGGAATAGCGATCGTATTACACGAAACCAGAAATTTATACGATAAATGGACGATGGCCTTTATTACAGCCTGTTAGTAATTAGCAGAGAAGAGTTATTTACTCTATTAATAGAGTCGGATAGAATAGAGAAGTTCGCAGATGGCATTTTAAGTCATTCATTTAAATATGCATTTACTTAAGAGAAAAAAAATATATTTAATAACATACATTATACTTACAAAAATATACATATTACGTATTTAGTATGAATTATTATAGCTTAGAAAAAAAAAGGAAGAAAAAAACGAAAAGTCGGCCACAAAAGTGACTTCTCCACTTCGATATTACAGATGATCTCATAAACGAAGGTCTCAGAATTGAACACAACTTCATATTTTGATAGTTGCACTGAGCTCCTTTTATTTATTTATTTTTTTCGTTTCTGATTTTTTACCTTCCCTGGAGTCAGTAACTATTGATGAGCAAAAACTATTGTTATCCGTGAGCCTTACTGATTGTGAAACTTTGCGTTTTCCTCAGCTAGCTGTAAGTCATCATCATCATCATTGTCAACCATTATCAATCCACTGCTGGACGAAGGTCTCCCCAAGTTTCCTCCACAACGGTCTGTCTTGTGCCAGTCTCCTCCATGTCACTCCCGCATATTTACGAATTTCATCCACCCATCTCCCATGTGGTCTTTTTCTGGGTCTTTTCCTGTCCCTTGGAATCCAATCTAAAATTTCGGCTGTCCATCTATGGTCTGTCCTTCTGGCAGTATGTCCAGCCCATTGCCATTTCAGGGATTTAACTCTGATCATGATGTCTTCCACTCTCGTCATTTTTCGGATCCACGAGTTCCTCTTCTTATCTCTCCTGGTTATACCAAGCATGCACCTCTCCATGCTTCTTTGAGTTGTCTGCAGCCTTTGTATGTCTCTTTTAGTTAAGGTCCACGTCTCTGCACCATACGTAAGCACTGGAAGGATGCATTGATCAAACACTTTTCTTTTAAGACATAATGGCATATTGCTCTTGAAAATTATGCTGTTTCTTCCAAAAGCTCTCCAGGCAAGTTTTGTACGCCGATTAATTTCTTCATCAATGTGACCCTCACTTGATATCTGCTGTCCAAGATAAACACATGTATCTGTTATCTCCAGTTTTTCTCCATCAATCGATAAATCTTCATTTCTTGTAAAAGCATTGAACATCACTTTTGTCTTCTGAAAGTTCATTTTTAATCCCACTTCTTTACTCTTGTCAGCAAGTTCCTGGATCATACTCTGCAGCTCTGATGGGGTAGTTGCAAAAATGACTACGTCATCAGCAAAACGAAGGTGGGTTAGATAATCTCCATTAATCTTTATCCCTTTGTTTTCCCAGTTCAGTGATTGAAAGACATTTTCCAATGTGGCATTAAAGAGCTTCGGAGATATGGTGTCACCTTGTCTCACTCCCTTTCCAATTTTTATGTGTGTTGTATTTTCAAACAGCAGAATCTTTGCACTTGCATTTTCATAGATGTTATTAATAATATTAATGTATGCATCTTCAATACCGCAGGATTTCAGAGCCGTGGTAACTGCTGATGGTTTCACACCGAATCAAAGGCTTTTTCATAATCGATAAAAGCCATGCACAATGGAAGTTCATATTCCCTCGCTCTTTCAATTAGTTCTCTCAGTACGTGGATATGATCTATTGTGCTGTAGCCACTCCTGAATCCAGCTTGTTCTCTCGGTTGAGCCATGTCCAGTGTTACCTTCAAGCGGTGTGAAAGAACTTTAGTGAAGATTTTATAAACCACTGATAGGAGGCTGATAGGTCTGTAGTTCCCGAGATCCTCAATGTCACCTTTTTTATGTAGCAGGATCATTGTAGCGTTGTTCCAATCCTCAGGAATCTTCCCTTCATTAAGGCATCGAGTGAAAATTTGGGCGAGTACTGTTTCAATTTCTCCACTTGCTTCTTGTATGATGTCTATAGTAATTCCATCTTCTCCTGGAGCTTTCCCCCGCTTCATGATCTTGATTGCATGAGCAACTTCTGCTGGGAGGACTGGAAGAACTCTGGTACCTTTCATGATGTCTGGAGTACATGTATCATCCCTTTCATATAATTTGGAGTAGAAATCTTTCACTCTTGTCAAAATTTCGCCTCTATTTCTTGTTATAGAACCATCTTCTTTTCTCAGAGCCATAATCTGTTTTCTTCCCTTACTGAGATGTCTCTTTGCTATCTTAAGGCTTTGGTTGTTTTCAATTGCTTTCCTCACTAGCTCACAGTTGAATTTCCTTACGTCTTCAGTGATACTTTTTCGTGTTGTCTTGCATAGCTCTATATATTCCACTTTGGAAGTCACATCTTCTTTAGTTGTCCTCATCTCTCTTCTTTTTTGCATCAACATTTTGGTTTTTCCTGATAATTTGTTCACATGCAACTTGTTCTTAGACCCAGCTAATTTTGTTGCTGTTTCCATTAGAGCTTTGGTTACTTTTCTGTTAACTTCCGAAATATCCACTTCTTCCGATGTTAGGCCTTCTAAAGCAGAGAATCTGTTCTTCAGTTCCAACTTGAAAGTATTATGGTGTTTTTTAAGGTTGGTTATGTCAATACATTTTGTTTGTCTTATGAGCTTGCCACGTTCCAGTTTAGTGTTGAGGTGCATCTTACATCTCACCAATCGATGGTCACTACCTGTGTTGAACTTGTTCAGCACACTGCAGTCTTCGATGACGAATTTTTTGTTACACATAATAAAATCAATTTCACTTGTCGTCCCAATTGGATGTCTCCATGTCCATTTCCTGTGTGGCTTTTTCTTGAAAAAGGAGTTCAAGATGAAAAATCCTTCTGCCTCTGCAAACTCAACGAGAGTATTTCCACGCTGGTTTCTGTTGCCGTGACCGAATTTACCTACTGAAGTTTCATTCTGTTGCCGTTGCCCTATTTTTGCATTGAAATCTCCCATAATTATCTTCAAGTGCTGCTTACCTTTATTATTTAGATGACGAATTTCCTCATAAAATTCTTCAATTTCTTCTTCAGGATGACTTGTGGTGGGTGCATAAGTTTGAATAATCTGAGCCTGGTATCTTCTCGATAGTTGGGTACCAAAACAAATTTCTTCTGTACTCGAAGAGAGAGAGAGAGAGAGGGAGAAGCTTCTTTTCTAAGAGCCGGCCTTTCCATATTTATTTTAAATGATGTTTCGCAAAAATTATTTTCATGCCACTTTTTATAAATTTGTGTGTGCCATCATCATATTATGCTCGTCTCTTGTGTGTGTGTGTGTGTGTGTGTGTGTGTGTGCGCGCGTGCTAAATTAATCCAATTTATCGGATACACGAGAATACCAATTTTTCATTGGATACCCACTCAAGGCACATTTTTTTCTTTCCTTTTGTACAGTATCATGCTGTGATCGATTCACGATTCGCGTTCCGCTAAGCTTCACTGTTAGAATCACTGTCGTCTGACACCTGAAAGCCTTGAATTCTTAAGTGATATTAAAATCGTTAAGCCATTAAGAGGAAGCACAAGCAGACCGGACAAAAAACTTAGTCACCCCTAACAGAAATGACAGTAGGAAGTTTCCTGTTGCACAGAGGGCGCAGTGATAGCATTCCTGGAAGATAAATAGCACTGACGTGGTGTACAGGACCATTACTGTCTCATGCAGTGGTGAAAAGAAACGTGTGTGTTCAATTTAGTCTGCAATATGGGTCGTAAGACAGACATGGCCGGGTGGCAAAAAGGAGCCATCGTGTTTGGCCGAGCCCACGTACAAAGAGTGTATGAAGTCGCCCAATTTGTTGGTGTGTCGAAGCATACTGTCCAGCGGGTCTACACATAGTGGTGTAGTTTGCAGTCAACTGTAAATCGGCGACGTTACTGTGGCCGGAAAACGATTCTCAACAACAGGAACCACCGCCATGTGTCACGCCTAGTAACTGCATATCGGTTTCAAACAAGGTAACAGTTGCTTCAAACAGTCAATGAAAGTCCATTCCAACCAATTTCCGAAACGAAAACTGCATGCGATGGACATCTGCAGCAGAGCACCATGAAAGAGGCCTCTTTTAACAGGAAGTCACAAAGTCTTATGTTATCAATGGGCTCAGAGTCACCAAAACCTTACTGTGCAGGACTGGAAACGAGTAATTTGGTCTGACGAGTCTCGGTTTTGTTTGTACTCCAATGATGGGAGGCGACGAGTGCATCACAGATCCGATGAAGCCTTTAATCCTGATTTGTCGAAGGTGTTGTTCAAGCTGGAGGGGTTCTGTGATGTTTTGGGTATTTTTTTGGTGCCACGAAATGGACCCCCATGTTGCAATCACGATGAATTTGAACCAGCATGCGTACCTCCGCATTCTGAATGACGAAGTGTTGCCCTTTGCCCAACATCTCCAGGAGCAGCATCATATTGCCACTCCTATCTTCCAAGAGGACAATTGCCGTGTGCACAGGGCTAAAACTGTGTTTGAGTGGCACGACCAACAATCAGCAACACTGTCTCACCTCGACTGGCCCGCCTAATTCCCAGATTTAAATCCCATTGAAAATATGCGGCTCATTTAGAACATGGTAGCCGGAATAAGCACCCACGTACTCTGGAGGAACTTCGAGACCAATTGACACGCGAGTGACTGCAAATCGATGTTCAATACATCAGCACCCTCGTGGAGTCTCTAACACACCGGATTCATGCCGTTATCAAGGCAAGAGGCGCCGTCACCGTTATTAGGTAAGTTCTGACAGTGGTGACTATTTTTTTGTCCGGTGTGCTTATCCTAAGGATACCATTTCCGTTTCGACATGAATTTTAACTTGTAACAATTAACGGTTGATCTCTGCGCCACGGCTTTCGTTTCTTTGTTTCAAGCTGAGGTTTTGTTTTCAGAAATATAGGAGCTTCAACGTATAAAATCTGTTCACAGCACTGTAATGGTATAAAAATATGTAAAAGCGAAATATGCACAATGGGTACTTAGTCGGGTAAAATAGCCTATGCTTCGCAATCCCTTTGCACTTCTGTTCTCCCCTAAGGAGTCACCTTGCATTAATATAGAGACTATTTCATTGAAGATATGGAATTTGAGCCGAGAAAAGGGGAAATACGGACTTTGAAGTTTGTACATGACGTTTTTGATAACAAACCTATATTCTCACGAATTTCTAAAAAACACCTGTTGACTCTCTGCCCACAGCTAGAGTTACCACTCAGCTAGAGCAAAGAATCGACGACGACCCAGTGGCGCAGTGATCTAAGCGCTGGCTCATGATCATTCGCTCGAGAGTTCGAATCCCGGTGAGGCATGGATGTTATGTTTGTCTTACGGCACTGTCTATCTCTCTCTTCCCTGGAACCAGTGACCCTAAATTAGGGACGGGCGACTGTTTATAACCCATTGAGTTGCGCACGGTGGTCCTTAACCCCCCCCCCCCCCAAAGAAGGATCGATACTACTGAATCGAATTCCTGAAACTAATGTACCACGCAATTCGTCTACATAAGTACATCTCAACTGATAGTGCACCTGTGGTTATAAAACAGCTAAAAAAACTGGTATATTGCATACAGTATTATTCTTTTCATATTGTTCAGATAATTTTAACTATGCCATCGGAAAACTAAATATTGGGAATTGGGAGCTGTCGGGTAATGGCTTGTTTTATAAAAGTTCTGATGCTGGGATAAGTTACCCTGCCGGTTACGCAGCCGGAAAATAAAATAGCATTTTTTTTCTTTTATAATATTTGACAACATTGGTGGAGTGGCTCATTTGGGTCACCAAGTTCCATTAATTAACTATATTCTGTAATATATGTTTGCGGCGACTGCTCAAAACACGAAGCAGAGAGCCCGCATTTCTTCTTTCCACGCGCACCATGGAAAAAAGCAGCAGTCTGCAGTTGAGAAGCAGGTGGCACAAGTCGTGAGATTGACATCTCCGCCACCTTCTAATGGCAGTCGACCACATGAACTGCAAATGTCGTCTTTCCCAAATTAGAAGAGCTATTCGGTAGTGAGAGAATCGGTTACAAAGCGAAAAATGACGAGCTGTGTTCATCTTGTTTTTGAGAAGTTGCATTATTCAATCACCGTCAAACAGTCTTTCGTTGAGTTATTTTTGGACAAAAAGAAAGACGTGAAAAGTAACGGACAGTCGGCCCGCACGGAATTTCACAACTGGGTCTGAGGATGGATGCTTAGAATGAAACGTCAAAAGCTGGCAGTCAAACTAAAATGAATCCTAAAATTATTAAATTAAGTTTAAATAAAATTTTGAATGTGAAGAAATCTTGTGCCAAGATCGTGCCGAAAAAATCTCAGTAATGCATTTTTTTCAATACTACTTCGGCAAGGAAATTTATAGACAGCTTAAAAATTTCAGTGCTAAAAATCTACCGCATTAATCCAAATTTGTTTCACGTTACTTCTTCAGTTCCCTGAAATTGAAAAAAGCTACAAAAGAATCTCATTTTTTTTCTGTTATTGAGGACCACGATGAGGAACTCAAAGGGCTGTAAGCAGTGGCTCCTTCCCCTATTTATGGACACTGGTTCTAGGAAGGGACAGAACAAGAAAAGTAAGACAAATACCTCACCCATACCTTATCAGAGACTGTAATCCCAGTAAGACAAATACTTTACCCAAACCTTATCAGAGAATCGAATCCCAGTAACACAAATACCTTACCCCGTACTTTATCAGAGACTCAAATCCCGGTAAGACAAATACCCTACCCCGTACCTTATCAGCGACTCGAATCCCAGTAAGACAAACACCCTACCTTGTACCTTATCAGATAATCGGATGCCAGTAAGTCAAATACCCTAACCCGTACCTTATCAGAGACTCGAATCCCGGTAAGACAAATGCTTTACCTCGTACCTTATCAGATAACCGAATCCCAGTAAGACAAATACCCTACTCCGTACCTTATCAGAGACTCGAATCCCAGTAAGACAAATACCCTACCCAGTACCTTATCAGAGACTCGAATCCCACTAAAACAAATACCCTAACCCATACCTTATCTGAGACTCGAATCCCAGTAAGACAAGTACCCTAACCCATACCTTATCTGAGACTCGAATCCCAGTAAGACAAGTACCCTACTTCGTTCCTTATCAGGGAATCGAATCCCGGTAAGACAAATAGCCTACCCCGTACCTTATCAAAGACTCGAATCCCAGCAAGACAAATACTCTAGCCCGTACCTTATCAGAGACTCGAATTCCGGTAAGATAAATACCTTAACCCGTACCTTATCAGAGACTCGAATCCTAGTAAGACAAATACTCTAAATCGGACCTTAGCAGGGAATCGAATCCCAATAAGACAAATAGCCTACCCCGTACCTTATCAAAGACTCGAATCCCAGTAAGACAAATACCCTACCCATACCTTATCCGAGACTCGAATGCGGGCCCAGTTCGGACAGAGGTCAGCGCTTCAGACCCTCGGCCAAGGAGCGTCTGGCTCATTTTTGAGGCTTCGTTATTTTAAAGGATTTCAAAGGTTTTTAGGAAATTGTTCCCGACGGTTTGTACGGGTATTCTGAGGAGTTAGGATGCGTGTAGAAAGTTAACAAAAATCTTTGTGACGCTAATGGTATCCACTAAAGATTACCAATTTTATTTTATTTTATTTTTGTTTTACAAAATCCGATTGTTTATTTGAATGTCACATCTCAAACATACAGGTGCATGTGTGTAAGTGCCATTTTATCGTAAATGGAATCATAATGGAGTGACGTACAGAGACGAAACAATCGGTTTGTCGAAATAGAAACAACGTTTTGTAGTGAACAATGCTGCAAATAAACCTTTATCTGGAAATCTATCGTTATGCGTAACTGAAATGAAGTTAATAATCTGAGATGAATGGACACTGACTTTTTGTTTACTTTGTATAAATTTATCTTGCCATCTAAGTGTAGTTGTTTGTATGTTAAATCTTATCTTCCCTCCTGATTTAGATCGCGGTTATGATGGCATGTCTGAATGCGACGCTTTGGTCAGGAGCAAAGAAGGCTGGATCTTCACGCCCAATTATCCATCGGATTACGACAACAACAAGGTATGCAGTTACGTCATTAAGAGGCTGGCCAGCGACACCTGCCGAGTGGAGATGGTCATCATTGACTTTGATTTAGAAGATAGTCCTAACTGTTTAGCAGACTACCTAGACCTCAGAGATGGACAACAAGGAGTCTTGTGTGGTAGTCTTGCTTCCGGAACAAAAAGTACGTAAACTTCCTATGTCCTGCAGTTAATTTCCAAAAAGTTCTGTTTGCGTTCGTCCGAGAGAGAGACAATTTTCTGTGAAATGAAAAAAGAAGTAATTCTCAAATACTGTGAAATGGACATTTCAGTTAATCGAGTAATATGTAAGAAAAAATTCAGCTGTAAAACATTCAATAAAATTATTATATTCCCATTATAAAAATTGAAATGCAAGAAAGTTACATTTTTTTTATACTAAATGTAATTTCTTTGCATTTTTACTTTCCTTGGAAAAGGTCGGCGTGAAGTCGAAGTAAACGAACATAGCGAATAATACTGTCATATTTATTTACACAATAAAACGTCATTGGAGGATGTAGTGTTGAAATAAGATAAAAAACATGGCACCCAATCGGGTGCAACGAGAACGTCTTTTGAATTCTTTCCGACAAAAAAGTATCTCAAAGTAGAATTTTAGTAAAAAAAAATAAAAAAAATCAGTGGGAAATAGAATGCATTTACGTTCTAGTGGAAAAGCTGCGTGGAATTTAAAATAAGCAGTGTGATCAGGTGTTTCTTAACGAATGCGACCTGTTGCGAGAAATAAACCGGATTTCTACAATTGCTAAAACATCTACAAATAATGCCCACTACCGATTAAAATGTGTGCTAGGAAAAGTTTCAAAATGTGCACGAAAAAAAAAAGATTGTTATAGAGAAAGATGTCAAAGGCAAAGGAATTTTTGAATCAAGCAGTTTGAAAAAGAGATATGAAGGAACACGTTACGCCACAGCGTTGTCTGCCCCACTCTAAAATAAGTGTTTCTAAAATCGGGACTGGAGACTTAGATTATTCGGTGAACAGGAAATCCTGAAACAAACAAATAAACACAAAAACAGGCAAAAAAAATGAAGTTTAGTTGTACAGTAACAGGGGAAGTGAAAATTACGAAATATCCCACTTTTTGAACCAACTGACCACCTGCGGCGGCATTGAAAACGTGATATTCTTATAATATTTCATCGGACAAATATGACTAAAAGCAAATTAAAATCGGCCATAATGAATGCAGTAGTTGTTTGCCTTTTTTGTCTTGTTTGTTTAGTGTTTTCGTGTTGCGTATGTCGAGTGTTAATATATATAAGAAAATAACTAAAAAAGAAAGAATTCCGGCAGCACGCTTAACAAAGAAAAATTGATGAAAACCAAGAAACACGTATCATTTGGGAGAGAAAAAGTGTTTTACAATACATTTATTTCTCGAAATCATTTGAGCGAACACGGGTGTGAGGTGGACAAATTAAAGGAAGGAAGAAGCAGATTGATTATTGGATGGAATTTTACTTTGAGAGTGGACTTTCAAGAAAGAACTTCCCAGAAGATGTGGAAACGTTATGATCGAAAGTTTGGCATAATACAGTATAACTGTCTGAATACAGCACCAGAGGAAAAACAGTGCGAAGCGCTTCAGGAAAGAAAAGGCTAGAGCTAGTGATCATGTTGCCTCAAGAATGATTAATAAGACCATTCTCTTGATTTTTCTTGCTTGTGTCTCTCGAAAGAAAAGCGTGTTACTAACCCAGATCAGCTGGCGTCCTAAGAATGCGTTATGGCTGAATTTGGAGGTTCTGCTGCGAGACAAAAGCAGATGTCATTGCAGACCGCGCTTGAACGACTTAAAAGAGTGATTGACGTCTTCACGCTTTCTAATCCTGTCCCATTCGGAGCATCTTGCATTTGACGAAAGGATGTTTCGTAAACACGAGAAAGTCCATTCTCTGACCATCGCTTCGCTTTCTCTTTTGAGGCTAGCGGAAGCAAGAATTCTTTCATCGAAGAAATCCTCGCACGCCAGGGCACAGTGAACAATGGCAGCCGGAACACACGATGAATGACAGGCAGCATGTGTGCCTCTTTGCTTCTTATCTTTCCTTCACCCGCACGCCTGACTATTGGCGTGATTTTTACATTTGCTTTCCTTGGCGAACAGAACCGAGAAAGAAATCACACGTTTTCCACCAAACCGGAAAGAAAGATCTGTAAATTTGATTGTACAAGCTTTTTGCTCTGAGCACTTTAACTCTGTAACTCTAGTTAAAGTTAAAATTGAAAGCTGGTAGCCTAGGCATTGCCTACACTGTAAAAAATTGACTGTAGATTTTACGGTTTTAAACAAGGAGGTTAGAAGAAGAGGAGGTGAAGGGACCCGTTTTGAGTGAAGCCAAAAGAGATCAGCTGTTTCTGCCCTCTCTCTGAGGTGGTGGGAGTCTACGCTGCGAGAGTTCGGGAACGTGACGTCACTTCCTGTGGCTTAAGCAGTTTGCTTAGCGCATGCAAACCAAGGATGGAAAGAAGGAATATTTCGGACTTCTTATTTCTTAACATTAGGCTTTTGGTTATATTTTAAACATGGTTACTTGCACATGGGCAGTATGCATGGTTACTTGCACAGTGGCAGTAAGTAACCATGCGCACTATGCACTTCCGCTCAAAAAATCATTAGTTTGTTCAATTTTTTAAAGAAATACCAACACATATTTTCCTGTTATTTCTGGAATTTTTTTATTATGGGAATGAATATTTCAGCCCCAATTTTTTTTCATGCCTGTATGGGTAGAGTAAGTGTTCGAAAAACCCGTTCAAAATCGCGATTTCTCCATAGAGATATACAGGAGATTCTCAGATTGGGCGCATTGGCGTAGTCAGCTGATAAAAAGTGGCGTCACACCAGAAGTACGGGGAGAGGGGCTGTTGCCATCTCCTCTTACTTCTAACCTCCTTGGTTTTGCCAACACAAAACCGTAAAATCTACAGTTTTATGCAGTGTTGGAGCAAAGCTATAGCTTTCAATCAACACATTCGTTCCAGGTAAATTTTTGTGTTTTCGTGATTATTTGGACTGTGACTCGCTCCAGCCAAATTCTGTGCTGTTTTCTTCATTAAATGCAATGTTGGAGCAAAGCTATAGCTTTGCTACAACACTGCATAAATCTATAGATTTTACGGTTTTGTGTTGGTACAATGGAAAACGATTTAAAACCGTAAAATCTACAGTCAATTTTTTACAGTGTAGGGCCACCAGCTTTCAATATTTTACATATTTTACGCTCATTGCAATGGCATGAATTGGCATTTAAAATTATTGGCTGCCATCCAGTATGTGTATACTTTCAAACATCACGCCCACTGCCAGCAAGAAAATGTTATATAAGACTGCAGGCTAATTTACATACCAAATCCTATTACCAGAAAGTCTGGAATACAATAAATCTTTGAAAAATATTATGTAAATCAGTTCTGGAGACCTTCCAGTAGATGTGTATGTAGAAAAAAAAAATCAAAGGTATTTTTCGCGCTACAAATTGAAGAGGTTGCAAGGTCTATCAAAGCACGATCAAATTTAACTTGTTACAAAGCGCACACACCACACTTCAAAATCGTCGTGTAAAAACTTATGGTTTAAAATACGTCTTTATTTACAATTTAAAAAATATGATAATTTAAAATCTTCAGCGAGCATTTTCGCGACCACTGTGGTCGCATCTTCAGGCCGATGAGTGAAATCATATCACATTAGAGCGGCGCTTGGTTTAAATGCCAGTTCCATTCATCATGAATTTAAACCAAGCGCCGCTCTAATGTGATATGATTTCACTCATCGGCCTGAAGATGCGACCACAGTGGTCGCGAAAATGCTCGCTGAAGATTTTAAACTACCATATTTTTTAAATTGTAAATAAAGACGTATTTTAAACCTTAAGTTTTTACACGACGATTTGGAAGTGTGGTGTGTGCGCTTTGTAACAAGTTAAATTTGATCGTGCTTTGTAACAAGTTAAATTTGATTGTGCTTTGACAGCCCTTGCAACCTCTTTGTATGTAGAAAAACAAAAGTTTTCTAAATTTATAGCTGAACAACGTTTTTAGCTTTTGATGGCTGAGCTTCAATGTTAGACATGACCATTAGTCTTGGACCATTTATGAATGATTCGTTCACAACGAACGACTCTTCTTCGTGAATGGCAAATGTGATTCGCTCTCATTGCTAGGAATGATCATTCAATCCTCCATTACTGCGACACAGTTTAAGTCGCAGCACGTCTAATTTTCTTCCGTCCTCATGATTTCGCAAATGAATTTCCAATAAGGAAAGTAATGTGGAAAATTAATAAGTGTCGACCGCTGAGTGAGTGAACAATCATCAGTCAGCTAGAAAATAATAGTGAAACTTAAGAATGGGAAAGATAGGTAAATGCCATTCATTTGGATAATGTGCCCGAATCGTTCCTCACGAGCCAGTTCCATTCATCATGAACTGTAAATAGTGAAGAGCTGGCTCTCTCTTCAACAGTTTGCCAAAAAGAGCTGTGTCCTTGAATGAGCAACATGAGATCGCTGCAACGAATGAATTACTCAATGAGCATAGTAACAACAAGGAAATTGGATTATTCTTCAATAATTCTTGCGTGAATGATGAATGAACTCCCAAGAAGGAATCATTTTTGCCATCACTGGAAGTGAAACAATCCCTCAGTGAGATAATACTCCCACAACTCTATGCCTTTTACTGCTATACGGATAAATTTTAACTTACTGTTCTCCGTGCTGTTCACCTTTCAATGATTATAACTATTATATTTAAGACCAGGAGCTTATAAATTTTGAGAATATTCACCTTTATTGATGTCGTCTGCATGTGTCATCATTGTTTTGGTACGTGCCTTTGTTCTTCAGTTGCTATAGTTTAAAAATAATCAAGTTTGTTTATTTTTCTGAAAAGTTTCTGCCAATATAAGAATTAATAAGTAAATTTCTTTTTATAAGTAAGTATACTTATTAACCGCCATTTTTAGGTTTACAGCATTAATCTTTTAGTCTTCACAGCACCCCTTAAATTCCCATTAGATAATTTCTTTTCCGTGTATGCCAATTTTTACTGAGAAACTCTCACCCCTTAAACTCACATTGGATAATTTTTATCATGATGTGTCCTATTTTCACCAGGAACAAATTTAAAGGAAGCCAAGGGGCCTTGCCCCCGCCCTCGAAATTGTTTCATTTTTTTTTATTATGCTTTTCGTTAAAATACGACTTACGTTAGAAAAAAATACTTTAATTTCTTCTATTTTGCAGTAACTTTTATTTGGTCCTGGTGGATTTCAAAAAACTCCACTTTCCGTCGCCCCCGAAAAAATCCACATACGACTCTGATTTTTACCCGTGAATTTTCATCCTTTTAAATTAGTAAGGTAAATTATTGTCTTTTTCTACTTATAAATTATGTTGTACATAACTATGATTTCATCATAAAAACGGGGGAGAGGGGGATTTTAATAAGAAATTTAGAGTACTAATTGTAATTGAATGGTTAACCCCTTAAATTTGCATTAAGGAGCTTTCATTCCACTTTACAGTAAATGTTTTTGTCTGGTGACTCCCATCTTCTAAATTTACATTGTAGAAATTCCACCGCAATATGAAAATGGTACGTATGAAAAATACTATATTTTGACTCTAAATTTCAGTGTTGCTGTTTTCCCCCTATGTGAAGGTATACCTGAATCAAGTTAATCCTCCATCCCTATCTTCTACAGACAACTCATGGGAAATATAAATCTGATACAAAAAAGTGTCGAGAATTAATAAGTGTCAATTGTATGTGAGTGAGCAATGAGCAGTCAACTGGTAAATATGGTGAAACTTAAGAATGTAAATGAAACGGAATACCATTCATTTGAATGGTATGGTCACGAGGATCGAGATTTATCGTGAACAGTGTAACGTAATACAGAGGTAAAAACATGTATCAAGACGACAAATCTCCAGCGAGACATTCTGTCAGCGTAGCTCAGTTGGGAGAGCGACTTACTCCGGAGTGAGGGGACACGGAAAACTGTGTTTTCACATTGGCGCCCGATTGTGGAAAATCACTGGCCGTTGGGTTTTTCGAACAATGTGTGATGTTTATTCCGCACATTGTTTGGAATTAAGGGAAAATTCCTACTTCGCTTCAAAGACAAAAAATTAAAAGAAAAAAAACTTAAGAGGGAGATGATGTGACGTACTAATGTGAAAACACGTTTTAAGACGACAAATCTGCAGGGATACATTCTGTCCGCGTATCTGAGTTAGGAGAGCAACTTACCCCGGAGTGAGGGGATACGGATTCGATGTCCGTCGCGGACAACTTGTGTTTTCACGACAGTGAATGTGTCAACTAAGCTTTTACCTTTTTTTTGGAAGGGGGGGGGGGGCGCCTTGTCAATTTCCTCTCTGTAGCCGCAGGCTCTTAAATCAAAAAATGATTTACACAGTGAATGTAGTGAGACAACGGGCCGGGAGTAGAAAGAGAATGACCATTCATTTCAGTGATCATTCGTAAATCACATCTTTGCGTGAATGATGAATGAACTCCCAAGAAGGAGTGGATTATGAAAGAACTACTTTGCGTGGATTATGGTAAAACTCCAAGAAGGAATTACTTTTGAATGAACTCCCGAGAAAGGATGACTTATGGACGAACTATTTTGCGTGAATGATGAATGAACACCAAGAAGGAATGACTTATGAATGAACTCCCAAGAAGGGATGACTTATGAACGAACTACTTTGCGTGAATGATGAATGAATTCCAAGCACGAATAACTTACGAATGAACTCCCAAGAAGGCATAACTTATGGCTATGCTTGGTTAGAATATGGACCGCAGGAGTTCTAAGTAAAAATGCCAAGTTTGTTGTCATTACCTGAATTTTGAGAGATGGATATATTCTGCCAGTATAGTCGCTGCCCTCTTAAATAATTTAGAACTTGCCCTACATAAGTGATGGGTGACTTCTCCTATCCGTCTTCTCATGGAGCGGGGGGAGGCAGAAATAAAGAGGTGACTGTACGTAATTTCTCCTTTATGAATGTACCAGCGACGCTAATATAAATATTTCGATAGAAAAATTCAACTTTGAGCAGCTCTTTGAAAGATGTTTCTTGTAAGGCCATTCAGCCCCCATTCTCCTTTGTCTATAACCTTTCACTAGCAGTGACATACCAGAATGATTTGCGCTTCAAGAATTTACTGGGAGTCACTCTTAGAAAGAAAAATATTTTGAAAGGCCTTTTTTAGCATGTCTTTTGTAAAAATAGTCCGTGCTTATGTTATCCCTTTGTCCGTCCTTTTTTCTGTAGACACCATATCTCTGCAACTATTAGACCGATTTCAAAAATTCTTTTGCGTTAAGAAGTAGAAAATGTGCAAATGATGATCCCTGTTTTCCGTTTTTTTATATGATTAAAAAATTCTTTTGTGATGAGATACCTCTCACCACGAAAAATCTTTAGGGAATATCTTCTTCTTCAAATAATGTAGAGTTTTACCGCCACTGGGCATAATTGCATATTATGTTTTTCTCAATATCTCTGCTTCTAATAGTCCTATTTGAAAACTTTCTTCTTTGTCGGGGAGCATTTATTGATTGAAAATGTTTTGTATATAATTTCCAATTTTTTTTTAACAAATACGTTTGCCCCTAGTGAGCATAAGTTCACTTTTAAGGTTTACAGCAACATCTGCGCTTTTAAACACTCATTCCTTTTTCGTTCAGATACCGCTAACTACGAAAGCATTTTCTGGGTGCATTTGCTGTACATAGTAATGCACAATTTTTCCGCTAGGGCGCACAAATATTTAATCTGTTTTTATCAATATCTCTGCTTCCAAAAGTCCTATTTACAAAACTATTTTAACATAAGATACCATTCACCAGGTGAGGCACTTTGCAGGTACTAGTGGATTTTTTAGTTCACAGTTCAGGCGCTAGGTGGTGTTTGCGTTTATTTGTGTTTGAAACCATATCTCAGCTTCTAAATATCCTGCTGAACATTTTTTGCTGCATGGCATTCGCTACGCTAAAGATGGGGAACATCATCGTCTATAAAAAATGAGCAGTTTTTCAGCTAAGGGGAAGAAATGTCAGAATTTTTTTTCTCGCTACCTGGTTTTTTTTTCTCGCTATCTAAAAAAGGAGCAGTTTTTCAGCTAAGGGGAAGAAATGTCAGAAATTTTTTTTCTCGCTATCTGTTCCTCCAGGAGACGTATTTGAAAAATTATTTTCTTTAGCATAGCTTTTGCTATGAAGAATACTTTTAGTATGTTTTCCTACGTTTTTATAATTCAAAATCTGCGACCAGGAAACGTTAGCATATATTTCAAAGATTAATTCGATTCTAAAAATTCCTTAGAAAAAATTTGTTTTGGTAGAATATTCTTTTTTTTTTTTTTTTTTTTTTGATTTACGGTTTAACAACCACCGTGAGCAACTCAATGGGCTATGAGCCGTAGTCTGTTCCTAATTTAGGGCCATTGGTTCCAGGGAAAGGAGAGAGCCAGCGCCGTAAGACAAACACAACACCCATGCCTCACCGAGATTCAAACCCGGACACTTCTCGGACGGATGGTCATAAGCCAGCGCTTAGACCACTGCGCCAGGCGGCTAGAGTACTCTTTCTTATGAAGAGAGTTGTGAAACCATTTTCTTCTTCAAATAACGCAAAGATTTTCCGATAGGGGGCGTTAAGTTATATCATGATTTTCTCTATATCTCCTCTTCTAACTGATCAATTAAAAAACGCCTTTGTCTCTGGTATCTTCCTTCCTCTATGAAGAATTATCAGTGCGTAATTTGTTAATTTTCATAACATACTTTTCAGCAGTTAATGGGTACAAGTAGTTATTTCTATTTCTGGATGTTTTGACGATTGTAGAAATCCGGTTCAATTTCTTCAAACCGGTTCTGCTGACTATGAAAAACCCTACTCACATTACACGTATTTAAAATTATGCACAGCTTTTCCTAGAGGGTGTAAGTGTACTTCCTTCTCTGCCGAATTTTCAGATTTTTTAAAAATTTGCTCTGAAATATATTCTTCGTGTCGGGAATTATTCAAAAGATGTGCTGATTGCAACCAAAATTTCAGAATCATCTTCCTTGTTAACAAAAGTTACGAGTTTAGTTTAGAAATACTAGTTTGGCTAAAGGGCAGTTTACGCAGAATGAATCTGAGAAAGTAAGGTTACAAGGGAGTTTTCAATGAAGAAGTTGGTTCGTAATTTCGTCATGTAAATGAATTGCTCCCTTCATTGAGCATCTAAGATGTCGAATTTCTGGGATCACATCGATTCGACCAAAAGGAATAGTTTTTGCTTAACATAAGACCTTCGGCTGATTTATTAGTGGCCTTATGTCTGTGACGACATTTAGTCGAAGCTGCAATGAGCAGGCCACCAAAAGAAAGATACTTTTTAAGCTTTATTCCAAAACCGATATGTCAAGCTTAATGAACATATACGAGCTATTAATGTTTCTGGTGTTTTACAACTTTTTCCTCGGTCTGGAATTTATTGCATTGTTTGATATTACGGCGGACAGGACACTAGGAGGAATTTCATAGTCTCTGCACAATTAATTTATGAAGTAAATACTATTGTAGCGAATGAATACAACGAAAACATTTTCAAAAAAATATTTTCAATACTCGACTTATCTAATAAATAGTAAACCTATACTAGTAATCCAATTTATTGGCGTATGAATATAAAAATAAGATTTTCCAAGCTTTCGCACATCAACCAGGTGGCTTTTTCAAGGAAGATAGACAGAAACTGCTAACTGTGAAAGCTTGGAAACGCTTATTTATGTATTCCTACGCATATAAATCGGATTACTAGTATAGTTTTACTATTTATTACATAATTGGTGTACAGTTTCTCGTTATTAACTCGATCTATCTTTTATACTTTCTAGAAAACTCCTTACTGATTTGGTGACAAATCATATTTGTACCCAGATTTTTGTTGCAAAAATGTAGATTGAAGTTTCTGTTCGCAGGCAATATCAGCCAATCTGAAACAGCTTTTTTTATAATACACTACTGCTTGTGAAAATTGTAGCACCATAAAGTACTGCTGGTATTAGCTTGAAACTTACGGGATATGTACAACCGGTTAAAACATGCGAATGATGAAAATGTCAGTGAAAATGCGCATGCGGTATCGTAGCAGCGCCCTTTGAACTCTCCGGTCTTGGATACAAAGAACTGGCTCAAACGAAGTGCTGCGATCCGTGACGAGCCGATATTGAGTCGAAAGGTTGTTTCTTGTGTCTCAGTATGCCCTGTAGCCGAAGAAGGTCGCGCTTTGAACAATTGGCGGACTTTGAGCGAGGAAGGCTTTTTGGGATGAGAGAAGCTGGACTTTCCTACCGCGAAACTACCACTCGTCCGGAACGAAACGCCAGTTCAGTGATGCGAACGTAGCGTCACTGGACAAATGAAGCTCGGACGCACAGAAATTCGGGAAATGGACCGCAAAGTCGCACGGCCACTGAATGAGAGATACCTCTACCGCACGGCAGTGACCGATCGCACAGCGACATCCACGGTGTTAGTGCGGCAGTGGAGCACTGTCACAGGTCAGGTTTTGTCCTCCTGCACAATTCGACGTCGTCTGTTTAACGGAGGACTGGTCGCTAGCAGCTCATTCCTGCGCTGCTTTGAGCCTCCATCACAGACGCTTCAGGCTGCAGAGTCTTGAACACAGACATTGGCACTCTGATTGGCAACAGGTCATGTTTTCTGACGAGTCATGATTTAACTTGATGATCGCATATGTGTTCGAAGGCATCGTGGTAAACGGCACCTGACAGCGCCATGCGGCCCAACTCCAAGGGTCATGGTCTGAGCAGCCATTGAGTTCAAGTCGCGATCTCTCCTGTTACAAATTGGAAAAACCCTCTGCAGCCAGCTATACATGAGGGGTGTTTTTGATGCAGAGGTGACACCGTCCCTTCAGAGTTGTCCTGGCGCTGTATTCCAGCAGTACAATGCTCGGCCACAGGCGGCCCGGAATGTCCAACACGTCTTCCGTGCACGGCAGATACCGTTATTCCTGGTCTGCACGTTCGCCGGATATGTCCCAGATCAAATATGTGTGGGACATGATAACTAAGCGAATGTACCGTCAGTCACGACAAATGAACTCTGGTTTCGTATAGATGCAGCCTGGCAGGCTATTCTTCAGGACGATATCAAAAACCTTTTCCATTCAATGCCACACGTCGTGTACAGCTCTTATTTTTGCTTGAGTTGGCTTCACACGATACTGAGTTTTAAAGCGAAAAAATCTTGTGTAGCTCTACAAATGTAATCAGTTATCTCCTGTAACATGAAAAATCTGTGATATAAATTTCATTTGAATAGCGCGATTCTTTCTTGGTGTTGCAATTCTCACAAACAGTAGTGTATTTTGCAGAAGAGAAGAAAAATCATGCAAATAAGTTAATCCAAAGTAAAATATTGAGCTCCAAACAATGCCACCCAATAAGGACGTTACGAAGTTCCAAATCTTCTTTTTCGCTTGTCTGTGGCTGAAATTATATTTAAGGAACATATTTAGTTCAAGATATTCACTTTATTTTGAGGTAATATGAAGTAGTCTTAAAGCTCTTCCCTATAAACGAAGGGAAATGGATTAAAAGAAAAGCGCAGTTTCTGTTTTTAGATGATGAACGACTTTTAGAATTTCTAGCTTTTGATTAAATAAAGAGAACCAGTTTTAACTGGTTGCTACATATGAACGGAATTGTTAAATCTTTTCTTTACTTTTTGTGAGAGTTTACCTGGTCTAATTTAAACTGAAATTAGTTCATTGAGACTTAGTTCCGTTTTTTCACTAACTTCCGCCGAAACTCAGTGGAGGTGGAATGTTCCCTCAGTAAATAATGAACTTAGGATTTTCATCTTGTAATTATTAAAGTTTAGGGATTTTACTTTGAATTGTTGGTATCCTTTGATAGGACCCAAACAATATTTTTATCACGAACGGAAACAAAATCATTAGTAAATGAAATTTTTAAGGCCTGAATTTCCTTGAAAATGGTGAAGATTATTCATGAAACAATAGAGTATCGATTAAGATAGCAAAGCATGGTGTCATCCTAAAAATGTATTGTCGATGATCACGTTAACTCCTTCCTCTTTTGCATAGATTACTAAACAAACAGAGTGTATCACTTTTATCATAGTTTTACTAATTTGTTGTATAGACTATTTAAAACCCTACTAAGAGGAATCCGGAAACTTTAGGTGGAAGTTTTCGTGTACTTGCAAAGTCGCTGTTGAATTGAATTGGAAACGAACTGTTTTCCGTTTCTGTCTGCAAACGAAACACACGCAAAATTTATTCCCCTTACGAAGTAGAGAGTATTGTGGTTCCCTACATCACTCAGAGAAATTGTTTTCAGAAATGATGATGTATTTTACCTCGCTGTTTTTTCAGCGTCATTCTTTTAAATTGTTATTTTTAAGGAGCTTTCAAAAGGAGAGGCATAGAATACAAATTTATGCAAGTAAATGTCTCAAACAAAGTTTTGTTCCTGGCTTTCCTTTTTTATGCTCAATGTACACTGAAGTGCCAGAAAAACTGGTACACGAGTCTAATACTTGGTAGGCCCCCCAAGGGAGCGCAGGACTGCAGAAATACGATGGGGCATGGACACCACTAGCTTCTAAAAATATGCTGTAGGCAGTACACACCATACTACCTGCAGAGCGTTCCACAAGTCGGGTGTATTCCGAGGTCTCGGATTCCTGTGTTCGATAGCACGTTGCATGGCATCCCAAATGTGTTCTATCACGTTCAGATCTGGGGACTTGGGTGGGAATGTCAACACCCCAAACTCAGATGAATGCTCCTCTAACCATAATGTGGCGTCCCGACACTTGTGTCGAGGTACATTGTTCTGTTGGAGCAGGCCCAACCCATCAGCATGAATGCAGGACATGAACGGACGGGTGTTCCTCGTCAGAAAGGATGCACACATAGCGTTGGCAGGTCACAGACGTTTGGTTTGTAGACGTACCAGGGGTCCCAGTGAAGTCCAGCTAAAAGCACACCCCATATCATTACGGACCCTCCACCAGCCGGTACAGTTCCCTGTTGACAAGCGGGATCCATGGATTAATGGGGTTTGCGTCACACACGAATCTTTCCATCTTCCCGATACAGTTGGAAACGCGACTCGTCAGACCAGGCTACTTATTTCCAGTCATCAAGTGTCCAGTGGTGGTGTTGCCGTGCCTAAGCGAGGCGCATAGCTCTGTGTCGTGAACCCATCAAGGGGACTCGAGTTGGGCGTCGGCTCCCAAAGCCCATATCGTGCAGGGTACGTTGCACAGTCCGGACGCTGATGCTTGTCGAGGCTCCAGCATTGAATTCCGATGATACCTGCGAGAGTGTTGCTGTTGCACGCCTATCGCGTGAAACGATTCTTGACAGCTGACGATGGTCACGTTCACCCAACGTCTTTTTACGGCCACACTGGTATCGTAGGTTGGAGTTTTTGCCAGAATTCTTGTAGTCCCGGTACACCCTTGCAATGGTCGTCCGTGAAAATCTTCGTTTCTACCTCCGAAATACTATGGCCCATCTCACGAGCGCCAATTATGACACCGCGTTGAAAATCGCTTAAATCGTTATTACTTGTCATTCTCATGCCGAAAACAGCTCTGATAGCTAGCAAGGATTTAACTCGCTTTATATACGCAGTGGCGGGCGCAACCGAGTACGCGCATAGGTGACGTTGCTATGTATTTTGCATAAACCGTCTGTACCAGTTTTTCTGGCATTTCAGTGTATATGAACGCAACATTTTAGAAATACCTATTATCTTTTAGCGAATTATTTCTGGTATTGATGCTTGCACTTCCTTTTCATATTGTGTCTGTACTTCCTATTCATATTTTCAATCCTCACAGCCAGGTAACTTTTCTTCACTCGTGCTGCTTTCTTTGCCTACAGTGGAATTCGAATCCATATCTCCCTACTCCAGAGCGGCTGTTCTCCTATTGGAACTTCGCCGGTAGACTTTATCGCTGCTTCATTGTCCATTTCACTCATACGTCACAGCTGATAAATATCATAAAAGTTTCTCTTGCGCTGAATCAGTACTTCGATGTTTTCAGGTCTTTATGTCGACAAAGCTGCGTGCAACAGGCAACTGGGAGGAGCGAGTTTAACAATGCCAAATCCTACACTCTCGAAGTCTTGGCCCAGGACTTTGTTCATCTTACCACATGTTGGTAGGATGAGAAATTGTCAACTCTTGACAATAAGTGGCAAATTGACGTTACTTGGTACATTTTCTGGCTGAAAATTCTCCGGATTAGGCTAAATTTGTGCTCTGCATGCGCTTCTTCCAAGCTTGTACAATGTCCAATGGCCTCAGAAAGTCGAAAGTTCCTTAACTTCTTTTGTTCTTTAACTTCTTTTACAATACGAAATGGTCTCAGAAAGTCGAAAGTTCACTAACTTCTTTTGTTCTTTAACTTCTTTTACAATATGCAATGGTCTCAGAAAGTCGAAAGTTCCTTAACTTCTTTTGTTCTTTAACTTATTTTACAATGTCCAATGGTCTCAGAAAGTCGAAAGTTCCTTAACTCCTTTTGTTCTTTAACTTCTTTTACAATACGAAATGGTCTCAGAAAGTCGAAAGTTCCCTAACTTATTTTGTTCTTTAACTTCTTTTACAATATGCAATGGTCTCAGAAAGTTGAAAGTTCCTTAACTTCTTTTGTTCTTTAACTTCTTTTACAATATGAAATGGTCTCAGAAAGTCGAAAGTTCCTTAACTTTTTTGTTCCTTAACTTCTTTTACATTATCCAATGGTCTCAGAAAATCGAAAGTTTCTTAACTTCTATTACAATATCCAATGGTCTCAGAAAGTCGAAGATTCCTTAACTTCAGCAAGAACGCCAACATTGCTTCCCTTTCGGTTGCAGCCTTCTTTCTTGAAAAATATGGGAGATGAAAATTGCAATATCTTGAGCATCATCCTTATCTAATTTCACATTTATGATGCGTATGCTGCAAAACCCAACTGGCATCAACTGAAATATCAGTGTTCTGGATGCAACCAATCGATTCAACCAGCTACGATTAACAATGAAGTGTTCGTTTAAATTCAACAATAATAAAATAAAAAATAAAGTCTTCCCTGGCTGTTGGGCACCGCTGAGTTCAATCCACTACTAGACCTTACTGATTCCGAATCTCTTGAACAGGCCTGACGTAGGTTCTTTTGAGAGCCGTCGAGTTGAACTCGATTGCTGAAATACTGGAACGAGTAGTCAGCAATTACTTAATATCTAAGACAACGAGTAACTCTAATAACAAGTCCTTTGTTAGACGTAACAAAATTTAATAGATGAGAAAATAAACTCCGTTCGCTTAGCTATTTCCATGCGCCAACAGACTTCCAGCTGGCAAACACTTTACTATCGCTCAATAATCCCGGAAGACTCTCCGCCACGTTTAACTTGAGTATTTCCGCCCAAATTCCGGTCGATCTCTGTTCGCCGAAAAACCCTGACTATTCCGTCAGCCAAAACGTAAATCCCCGAGAGGTCTAACCGACACTCTCGACTCGCACACGCCGTCCGACTATGCCGTAGGCGGAACACTAAGAACGTCTTCAGCGAACGCATTGCTCCCTTTTATACCCTTATCCTTATTTTCTCCCATCTGCCCTTCTGGAATCCTGCTTTCGTGGAGTTCGCCTCTCTCTGGAAGTGGTGACATTTGACCGATACATCAGACCCAGTCGTCCAGGTCAAGGTCAGCAGATGTCGCTAAACACATTCCTGGCTCGGCACTCTCTAATACGGCGTACAAAAGAAATGCGCCACGTGTCCTCCACGTGTGTTGGAATTTGCATTACATTACACTTGGAATGATAAATTGTTACAGAAAAGGTTGCTACACGAAAATATTTATTGGGAGCTTGACTCCGTCACCTTACACTGGTCTTCCAAATTGCCGTCAATAATTATCAATAAAGGGTGAATTTAACAATGAGTTAATTTTGAATCAGTTTTTGAATTTTTATCTGGAAATAGCCTCGACAATCCCTTTTTCCTGAATAATGTAACCCTTGATTTAGTATGGACTGCTCTTCCTTGTTTTAATGCTCATGTGGTCCGAAGAGGATCCGTCGGTCACTATATAAATAAACTAATGCATGCATGTAAATTTCGGTTTGTTACACAATTAACAATTATCGTTTCTGTTTTCTTCTTCGTTTCAGAGCAGCTACAGTTTCGTTCGGGGCAGCAGGTGATGACTCTGAGATTCAAGAGTGACAGTGAGAACACGATGAAAGGATTCATGATACAGCTGAAACAAATTCCACGATCGTGTGGTGCAACGACCTTACCCAGTGAGTTCTCCAAAAGTGTTTTCTGCTAAGATATGATTTAACAATGTTCATCTGTTTCGGCAGCCGAGTTGTAATTGGGCAATACTCATTGTCCTTAGTAGTTGTTACTAACATGTGAAGTAACAAAGTGTTCCAAGATGGCCACATCAATAAATTATTGCGTGAAAATAATGGGACACTTACTGAACATAGTACGCGGGTTACTGGTTAGACTAAAAGACAGTGTTTCTCACAGAGGGAGCCCTGGTCCTTCAGTTGATCACTAATAGTTAACACGTGTGAAACATTTAGGTTTTTTAACGGAATTTGGGTAACTGTAGTGAAAGAACAAAAATAGAATTCACCAGACTGAGACGTTTGAAATTTGATTTTTTCCCATTAGTCTAGCCAAGTCAACAAAACCACCCAATTGGCTGAGTAGTCAAAGACCCAGGTTTCTGACCGGTAGTGTAAGATAGGCCCGGGTTCGGCTCGCGGGTAAGGCGTGCGCAGTGCGCTTGTCCCACAGCATTGGAGTTTTACCTCCCTCGAAGCAACGTTCCCATATTAGGGAGGGCTATTGCTTGTAGCCCTAAGAGTTGTTCACGATGGCCATTAAACCCCTACTCTCTCTCTCTCCCTCACACACACACACACACACACACACACACACAAACACACACACACAGATGGCAAGGTACCGGCTTTCGTTGGTTCACTGCAGGAAAATTGGATATGGAACAATTTTTATTAGGGAATGTGATATCTTCGTAACATTGAGTTTTGTACAATGCACAGTTTTGTTCTTTTAGGCACATACGCTGATCATTTATGCAGTATATACTGATCGACAGCCAAGATATGGAGCTATAGGTTCCTGTCTCTGATTTCGATGATCGCCGAAAGTTTTCGCAAACCTTATCAATTCCTCGTGTGCAATGCACATACAAAATTCTTCACTTATTTTACTTTACTTCGGTAGATTTCCAAAGCACAACAGGAAATTTATAACGGACGTACAAAGTAGCAATTATTTTAAGTTGATTAACAAAGTGCAAACAGCAACTGAACATCAAGAACAACGAATTCTTAATTTTGTTTTACTTCACGAGGGTCCTTATGTAAACGAGCTTAAAGGTAGCTAGAACCTAAGCAAACTGAAGAGGGAGTAAGTAGTCTGCATATGAATGATGGAGAGATACAGATCCCATGGTATACATGTGAGAAGCATCATGTCAAGCCCAACCGATGTACAGCTGTCTGGTGTGGGATTACACATGGAGACACAACTCCATAGTACAAAATGCAAGCACTGGAACTCCGTGAAATCTGTAACAACTTTGCCATACTATAAACCCCTGTTTTTCATGCAGACTATTCCAGGTAGTATGCTGTTGTGGCAGCATAATGCACAACTACACACTGAAAGTAAGATTTGTTCTGCAACTCTGTGCTCTCCTCCACCTCCCATCTTATATTCTCAATGTGCCTTTCTGACATGCGTACAAATAAAGGTCTATGCTGAGTACGTGAACATTCCCAAGAGCACGAACGAACATTGAGAAAGAGCCGTTGTCATCGCCAATAAAAATTTGCATGCATACATACGGACATATAAAGCAGACAATTATTTTGAACAGCCAATAACAATCAGACACGTGCCAGGATCATTTACATGCGCAACTATGACGTTGCGATTGATTTATAAACAGCTCAGTACACATAGTAATATGTAAAAGACATAGTAATATGTAAAAGACTCGCGGTTTAAGCGACTTAAAAACAAGCATGACAGGCAGATGCAAATGTCTCAGAAACGGCAAACCTTCTCTGCTATATAAGATCAACTGTGTCGAGATTGTGTAGCGAGTGGCACAAAAACAACGTACGCAAACTGGTCAATGTTCGAGTGCAACGCCGGCTGGAGCGGATTGTAAGAGGCAACAGAGTAGCTCCATTGCCTCAAGTAACCGTGCAGTACAACAGCGAGCGGTGTCACGAGGATAATTTCAACATGTATCTGGTGTAGTGAGCACAAGATCACCACAAGTAGACTCTTGAGGACTATAAAAAAGTCGTCTGGTCCAATGAATCACGTTTCCAGTTGATACACATAGACGGACCAGTCAGAATAAGGCAACAACAGGACTAATCGGTGAATCACAGCTGCCTATCGTTAACTAGAGGCGGTGTAATGCGCTGGGATGTATTTTAATGGTGGGTATTGGGTTCCTAAATACCTCTAGAAGAGCGTTTGGGTACCACGTGGTGCCTTAACATAACTGCGGGCCATTAAAATACACCCCAGCGCATTACACCGCCTCTAGTTAACGCGTGCATGCGCATGGCGCCGCCCCGTGGCGCAGTGGTCTAAGCGATGGCTTCTGATTATTCGTCCGAGACGTGTCCAGGTTCGAATCCCGGTGAGGCATAGATGCTGTGTCTGTCTCACGGCACTGGTGGCTCTCGCCCATACCTGGAAGCAGTGGCCCTAAATTAGGGGCCGAGGACTGCTTATAGTCCACTGAGTTGCTCACCTCCATTCGAAAAAAAAAATGTGCTTGGCGCTTCTTGATGGAAAGGGCTATATTCGGTAGGTAATGCGCCCTGCTACAAGGTTCGAATCGTCACACAGTGGTTCACAGAGCATGATAGGTACTTGAAAGTGCGAAAATGGCCTTCACTCTCTCCAGATCATAACGCAATTAAACACCTGCGGGATGAGGTTAAGAGAGCTATTCATAACAGAGATCTTTCTCCAGCAAATATTTAGCAGTAGACAGACGCCATCACATCTGCTTGACTGAATACACCTGTAGAACGATATGAGCACCTTGTTGAATCCATGCCTCATGAAATCGAGGCTGTTTAGAACTCCAAGACCTGCCCGACACCTTATTATACAAGTGTTCCTAGCAATTTGCTACATAAGTTTATGCATTTGTGTATCGCAGTCTAAATGGTTGCCATTCTGACTGACAGAGTGGTTCGCCACTTCAAAACAAGAAAGGAAGCTCTCACTTTTATACAGTTAGCAAGCACATTTCAGTTACCACCTGCTGTCACTTCTTAATACACTTCATATGTTTTCGTAATTCCATGAGAATCCCTGCTGAACTCCGAGTCGATGCAATTTCCACATTACTCAGTACATTTTTGACTGTGTATTTTGGAGCTACAAACTAGAGGTATTTTATTCACGTAAGACTCATACTGCAGGAGCTCTTTAGTATTTGAAGTTAGAGCAACCTAAATGTGATGCGATAGTTTTATGTAATACGGTGACAAAATATTATCAAAGTAAATTTGTTTCTAATTCCTAGGGATCACGATGCGAGCATTTATGCTCTCAGAAAACATACTGTCAGCCAGCATATTATTGCTTCCAGTTTTCAGTTTTCGACATCATGAAGAAACTGTCAATGAAAAGATTAGACAAACATTATCCAGTCCGGCCAAATTATAAATGGAAGAATCACTCACCACAAATGTATTTCATCAGTGGTTATATTCAATTGAGATCTGAATTCCATGCATTGATTAACGTATATTCTATTCTGCTTTTTTTAGGAAACAACTGTAATCGATATATAGATACTTTCACAAGTATTCTGAGGTCCCCCGGATTTCCTAACGGCTACGGCAGTAACTTGTATTGCGCTTACACTGTTCGTCGGGCTGATCCCAGGATATGCAAGGTACTGCTTGAATTCCGAACTCTAGATCTGGGAAGAAATGGACCTGGTGGGACCTGCCGAGGAGATTATTTGCAGTTTCCTGATCGCACAAGAATTTGCGAAGCATATCCTAATCGAAGTAAGTAAACACAGTTTTTATTTTTTGGGGTTGTATTACATAGTTCTGGAACTGCGATTCCGTCATTCATTCAGAGCTACGTAGCCCCAGGTAGACAAAAAAAGAACTCTTGCAAAACAAAAAATATCTGCAGAAGTCGACGTTGCGCTAAAAATTAACTCAAATATTTAGCTATAACATAGCCGAACTATATAAAAAAAGAAGCGATTTCATTCAAATCATACGCCACTTGTGAATCGAAAAGGATAAACCGTGCACAAACTTATACCGCTGAATGCACTAGCACAGTGTTTCCTAACCGCCGGTCCGCGAGGGTTTTTCTGTTGGTCCGGGAGAAACGAGTGAATTTATTTATTTTTCTTTTGAATCGAAATGGAGTCGAAGCAAGGGGAAATTTAGATCCAAATTGTTTTCAACACCTGCCGCGAAAGATTAAAGAAAACTTGGATCGCTAATCTCTACACAGAAGATCTGAACATCTGCAGACTAACTCACCAGAAAAAGGAGAGCTTTGCTGAGCTTCCTTCTGATGCCAGCCTGGTGTCGATATTCAGATTCAAATCTCTGACTAAGTTTTGGGAGAAAGAATATCAAAGTATCAGCGACAAAGCTCTAAAAATCATTGGTAACCACGTATTTATTGCAAAAAAATCTTTTCACCCGTTTCGGCTGCCAAAACAAAGCACAGGAACATAATGGACAGTAATACGGCACTGCATTGTGCAGAAACGACGCTGGAACCACGGCTGGAGAAGATTATCTCGAAGCAGCAGCAACAGACGTCGCACTGACAACAGAAAAATGATATTAACGGTAAGGAGAATATTGTGGTATATTGATTATGGATTGCACTTATTAATCATTAAAGAATATTAAGAGATTAAATGATGTTAGCTGTAAGTGACATGGAATAATCTGGTTCACACGAATGAGCCATTATTTTCACTCCCAGCCTAAAGAAATGAGCGCTCCTGGAGACCGAACGGTGGCGTATGTGAATTTTACATAGCAGTATATATACAACCCGAGGACGGTCTTTCTGTTAATGGAGTGTTCGGAATTAGAATGGGAAAATTTGCCTATTTATTGGAGTTTGATAAAGGACAAATTGTAATGGCCCCGCGCCTGGGAACTACGATCTCGGAAATGGCGCGGCTTGTGTGTTGTTGACATGCCGCTGCAGTGAGTACGTATCAAAGGGGGTTCACAGATGGTCAAACGACGAACAGTTGTCCAACCCTGTGTCGTCCGCAGCTCATTGTTGCCAGAGGGGAGCGGAGACTGTCGTGTGTTGTTCACACCAACCTCAGGGCCACAGTGCGACAAATCACCCGCAGCCAAAACAGTGGTGATCAAGAAGCAATGTGTCATAGCACACAGTTCATAGCAGCCTTTTGCGCATGGGTCTGCCCTGCGTAGCTGAAGACCCAGCCAGGCTCCATGCTCATTGCACGTCATCGCCAAGAACGCATGAAATGGGCCCAATATCATCGAGATTGGAACGTGGATGATTGGAAGAAAGTGGCCTAGTCTGAAGAATCAAGATTCCTGGTGCATCACGTAGACGGCCCAGCGCGGATACGCCGATTACCAACGGAGGCTATGGCACCTGGATGCACTGTTGTGCGGAAACTGGCAGGCGGCGGTATTATGCCGTGGGCGGTGTTTTCGTGGGACACTTTAGGCTCCATTATCCCAATAGCACAATCCCTGACAGCTGTCGGGGATTTGAACACCGTTGCGGACCAAGTTCCCCCATTCATGGCAACTGTATTCCCTGCTGGTGATGGCCGTTACTAACTGGATAATGCGTCATGCCACACTGCCAGAATCATCAAAGAGTGGTTCGAGGAACATGCCGGTGACTTTCTGTTAACGCCGTTGCCTCTAAATTCACCTGACAGGAACCCAATCGAAAATTTGGGGTTCGACTTGGAAAAGTAGGTTCGCGCACCACCACCACGCCGAAATGTACAGGAATTGGAGGACCTGCTGTTGACATTATGGTACCAGGTACCACAGGATACTTAAGGCCGCCTAATTGAATCGATACCTCACCGAGTGGCGGATGTTTTGCAGGCTAAAGAGGGTCCTACAGCTAATTTGGTAGTTGGTCACAATGTAATAGCTCATCTGTGTATAAATTATGGATTGTACGCCGTGATTATTACAATATAGAACATTGCGAGATGAAATGGTTGAAAATAGCCTGAAGCTTTTGTTTCGGTATCACCGATCCGCGAAGGCAAAGAGGTTGGGAACCACTGCACTAGAATACGACCATTCGAAAAGAAGAAATGCGACGTTTTCTGTCACCGATATTAAACGCTAGTCGAGACGTACGCTGATATAGACTCAGTAATTTGCGAGTACAGCAATTTGATGTCAAAGGGTTGAATGCCCCGTTGTGTTGATTTTACAATTTTGATGAAATACGTCGACGGACTGATATAAAATCGAAGGCAAATTATGGATATAACCGTCATAGAAAGCATTCGTCGTTTTAAAGTTAGGTAATATCCTTATTTAATGATTTCTTCTATTGCATGGAAGCGACAAAATTGAATTATTTGAGATGCAAGGTGTTTCATATATGCCCAGAACGTTCTCCTGTGTAAGTTGATTAGAGGCCCTTTCAGCAGAGCTGTTATGCCGCTTCGGTGGAGCATTGGTCTAAGCGATGGCATTCGAGTTCGTCCGCGATGAGTTAAGATCCCATCGAGGCATGGATGTTGTGTTTGTCTTATGGCACTGGCTCTCTCCTTTTCCTTGAACCAGTAGTTCTAAATTAGGGAAGTGAGACTGCTTGTAGGCCATTGAGCTGCTCACAGTGGTCGTTAAACTCCCTATCGAAAAAGAAATGAAACTGGTATTACGGTTGTTAAGCCGAACCGCCTCTTTCTGTCTGTAAAACTTTACTGAACAAGAAGCTTTCTAAACGAGGAAATTCCAGTACAACGTTCTATATTATGCCAAACTTTGTCCGTTTGTGCTCTATGTAATTGAGTGGCCGCCTCACCGCGATTCCAGAGACTTACTGTTAGTACCGCAGTTTTGCTTTAAAAGTCTTTCAAGGTCATAACTAGGTGAACTACGAGTTAGTAACACTTCAGATATGTTTTGAAACAAAAGAATTCAGTACAGAATACTTAAAAAATTTTAGACTTCGAAGCTTATTAATTAACCTCCACTCGGATAATTTCTTTTGTACCATTCACAGAGGAAATTGGATACTTTTACCTAATACTCTGTGCAGTTCATATAGCACAGCTCCATGACACAGATGCATCCGAGTGACAACTTGGCAGCCAATCACGAAAAGGGTCAAAAGCATGATATTGAATTAACGAGATATCCCAACTACTACCCTGCAAGGATACAACTAAGTCGCATCTTGCCTGGAGAGTACATTATCTTTTGAAATTGTTTAAAATGTCTTGCCTTCAGACCAGCGTACTGTAATGAATTCAAACTTCTTCTAAGATTCTTCTAATGGTTGTTGTGTTATTAATTATATCATGAATAAACTTTCCTGCTAGTAATGTAGTAATAATAATGAACAAGCTTATAACTGGTAGTAATGTTGTAGTAGTAATTAAGATGAATAAAGTCTTAATGCTGGTTGTTACTAATAACACTTAATGAAATAAACCTAACAGCCAGACAGAGGTCTGACAAAACTATGACTGAGAAAAACGTACTTCCTAAAACAACTTTTTATTAGGGAAACTCTTGATATGATCCAACATACACTTCACCGGACACACAGCTACTCAATAAAACGTAGCTCCTTGCACATGAACGAAGCTCTACTCACATAAACGAAGCTCTCCTTACGCATATAACCAAAGCTCTCTCCATATAAACAAAAGCTCTCTACGCACATCAACAAAAAGCTCTCTACGCACATCAACAAAAAGCTCTCTACGCACATCAACAAAAAGCTCTCCTCGCACATAAACAACAGCTCTCCTAGGTATCGTTGAACGCGCCTATTTATACTGGCTACCACCACGTCATGACTTACACTCATTGCCAGATCTCATTCAGCGGGAGAAATAACATCTCGTTCAGTAAGAAGATAATTTACATAGTAAAATAAAATAACCAGAGATAGTAAAATCAAAAGGAAAGTGAATCAAGAGTATACGTTACAGTACGAACGGAGACATTTACAATTAATTCATCCTCAAACCGACAAGCACTGAATATTTCTAAGACACAATGGTTTTCTGAGCTATTTTTATGTAGAGCTTTACGGAATGCTTGTTAAAGCTTCAGTTCGTACTTTAATTTAATGATAAATAAAATAAAAATAAATAAAAATTAATCAGTTTTTGCATTTTTCAAATTTTACAGATGAAATTACAAGTGTCTCGAGAAGAAGTGACTAGGGCACTGAAAGAATGTAAAAATGGTAACGCCCCGGGTGGAATTAATCTTGAGTTACTAAAATATGTGGTGAGAGAGTTGTCACACTCCTTACTAAATTATACAATATAATCCTGGGGGATGACGAAGTACCCCAAGAGGTGAAACTGGGCTATACAAATAAAGAAGATAGCTGTCTAAGCACGAACACTTTAGCTCAAACCAATTACAACACTCAAATGAAGCTAAGACGTATCACCGGTATCAAAAGTATACACAGTTAAAACCATGACGACACAAATAACTCATTCCATTGAGATTTAAAAAGGTTTAATGTTAAAAACTTGCGAGATCTTTCGAACCTACGACTTATCGGTTCATCATCAGGCACCAAAACTCGCAAGGTGCACATGAAACGTAGTGATTATATACACGTGTGGTTATGGGCAAAGACCGCGCATGCGTACAAGTCGGGACAGTATGAGGTCATAAAAAATACATACATTTAAAATAACCTGTAGGGTAAAAAACACATAATGGTTGTCATAAATATAAGAAATATAAAATGAAGGTCAAAGTTCCCTCGCCTGAGTTTTATATATGTACAATAAAATCAATGGTTGTCTAATCTTGTTTCTTGGTTTTTCAGTAGGTATCGCCAAGGTGCTGGTATATTGGATGGAGCTTCATCATTACAACATTGTTCATTCAAATGATAAATATACAAGCTCTCGAGAAACAACAGGCCATTTTTAGTTTTGGTCGTCGATAACAGTTTTACATTGTCCCAGTCAGGATAGTGCTCTCCTTTTAGTACCTCTCGCGCTAAAGAAGTTGTTAGGGCATGTGTACGAACACTGTATTTGTGTTCTGTAATTCGTGTCTTTAATGATCTACAAGTGGATCCCACGTAAGAAGTAGACTGTGAGGTAGTTGAGAAAGAGTTCAGTGGTACCGAATAAACGCCGTATTTATCTAAGATTGATCAATCTTAGATAAATACGGCGTTTATTCGGTACCACTGAACTCTTTCTCAACTACCTCACAGTCTACTTCTTACGTGGGATCCACTTGTAGATCATTAAAGACACGAATTACAGAACACAAATACAGTGTTCGTACACATGCCCTAACAACTTCTTTAGCGCGAGAGGTACTAAAAGGAGAGCACTATCCTGACTGGGACAATGTAAAACTGTTATCGACGACCAAAACTAAAAATGGCCTGTTGTTTCTCGAGAGCTTGTATATTTATCATTTGAATGAACAATGTTGTAATGATGAAGCTCCATCCAATATACCAGCACCTTGGCGATACCTACTGAAAAACCAAGAAACAAGATTAGACAACCATTGATTTTATTGTACATATATAAAACTCAGGCGAGGGAACTTTGACCTTCATTTTATATTTCTTATATTTATGACAACCATTATGTGTTTTTTACCCTACAGGTTATTTTAAATGTATGTATTTTTTATGACCTCATACTGTCCCGACTTGTACGCATGCGCGGTCTTTGCCCATAACCACACGTGTATATAATCACTACGTTTCATGTGCACCTTGCGAGTTTTGGTGCCTGATGATGAACCGATAAGTCTTAGGTTCGAAAGATCTCGCAAGTTTTTAACATTAAACCTTTTTAAACCTCAATGGAATGAGTTATTTGTGTCGTCATGGTTTTAACTGTGTATACTTTTGATACCGGTGATACGTCTTAGCTTCATTTGAGTGTTGTAATTGGTTTGAGCTAAAGTGTTCGTGCTTAGACAGCTATCTTCTTTATTTGTATATCAATCAGCACGATAGTCTCTTCATCGAAACTGGGCTATTTGATACTTATTTTCAAGAAGGGAAAGAGAAAAGTATGTAATAATTACAAAGGAATATTTATTACAAACCCATTTATACAAACATTTGGAAGAATTCTTCGAAGAAGGATTGAAGAACAGTATGAAGGAATTGAAGAACAGTTGCGTATATGTAACGCACTCGGCTAGATATCGAGAGTTCTGTTGGTTCAATTCCACAGCGGCGGCTGAAAAACAATTTTTCGGTTGCTGTGTGTTTCTAGAACGAGGTTAAGAGCGATGTATTTATTTATTTAGTATGAAGGAATTGAGGAGCAAAGTGGATTCGCGGCTGGTAGATCATGTATAGATCACATATTTACAATGACCCAGATCTTGGAAAAACAAAGAGAGGAATTGAGAGGTATGGAATTAATATTCATTGGCTTTGAAAAGGCGTACGATAGGGTTCCTCGAAAACTCCTTTGGAAGGCTTTGAGGATGGAAAATATTGATGGTGAAGAGAAAATCAGTGTTATTCAAGAGATATATAATGACAATAAATATATTATCAAGTGTGGACAATAACTATCAGAGGTTTTTGTGAGTCGTAAAGGTCTCGTTCAGGGATACTGTATGTCTCCAACATTATTTAAGATCTATATTGAGGTTTGTCTCAGAGAATGGTCAGAGAAGTGCAGAAATTTGTGATTACGGATTCAGAATGATTTCGTGTACTGTTTGCGGATGACCAAGTCATCTTGGCAGAAAAAAGGATGACGTAGTTTTTATGTTCCGTGAATTGATCTCTGACTATGACCGTTGGGGACTTAAAATTAACAAAAATAAAACCGAGCACTTGTCCTATGATCCCAGAGACTTCATTGAAATATCTGATAATGCTGTATTACGTTGAGAACAGTTGAGGAATTTAATACATTATTATTTTTTTTAATACATCAGGATGGTACATGCCATCATGACATTGATCGGAGAATTGCGGAGGACAGGAAAGCCATTTCTGTTTTGAATCCTGTTCTTTGGAGCAGCAATGTCTTTCCAAGAGCAAAAAGACACATTTTTTCTGCCATTGTACAGAGCATCATTTTATACAGTGCGGAGACGTAGACATTGAATAAAAGACATCAACAAAGATTATTGGCTACAGAGATGGACTTTTGGAGGTGTTCCGCAAGAAACTCCAGGTGTGAAAAAGTGCGTAATATACAAAAATTCGAAATATATGAGTGTTAAAGTAGGCATTTCTCAAACTATTGAGATGCGGAGATTGCAAAGGTTCGGCCATGTAAGGAGAATATTATCAGAAAGACTTGCTAAAATTCTGATGGAGTGGGAGGCTCCAGGAAAGAGGAGAAGAGGAAGACCAAGGGAAAAGTGGATAGAGGAGATTAAATAAAGTTTAAAAAATAATGGACTTAATAGCCTTGGATAGACAGAAGTGGTGGAAGACATTGGCCGAAATAGTATGGTCGAGGAAATCCACTTGGTAGTGGAAATTCCTGATGATGATGAATTCAAAAGGTGGAAACATCAAAAATGGCGGTAGTGATGTTAACGCATATGTGCTTTCTTTATATAATTCGGCTTCTTTTTTATTGGAAGTGTCGAAGATTTGTATATGTCAGCATAAGTAACGCTTTAATTTCAATCCCGGAGATTTTCTGCTAAGATTATTTTTGATATTTCTTTACTTATGAAATATTCATGGATTTCATGGCTAAAGGTTAAATGATAGGCTTGATTTAAATAATGAGTATCACCTTGCGTGACATATTAAAACAACCAGCGGTGAAACTAAAAAAATGCTGCTAAATGAATGTTCCTTAACACTGTTAGGTGTAAAATAACAAATATGAAGATAAATATAATGATCCGATTTATTGGTGTCTAAAGTAAGAAATCACACAAATTTCACTCCGCAAGCTTTCTCCGTCAACGGACGGCTTCATCAGGCGGTTACATAGAGAATATAGAATCAAAATTGCAGACAGAACGTTAATTATAATTTGACAAATGAAATCATGCGTGAAGACCGCGCGCATAAATAACCACGAACGTGGTGAATACAATATCTTAAAAGCTAATGCAAAAGCAAACAATGTAAACTTTAGGAAGAAACTAGAATCCTGAAGACCTTCTTGCGATGCCTAGCAGATGGTTCCAAGCCACCGGTAGTTCGAAAGAGACATCGGTGTTGCATACATCCTGTTTCGTTAATATCTCAACTGTTTCCCTTATGGCAGCTGTTCTTGCGTCTCCATATGGTGCGATCTACGAGATATTCTGCCATTGGGGTTGAGCTTGATGGTTAGTTACTTCTTTGGCAAGTGACGTAGAAAGTTTCTTTTGTGCAACGTCCCTCTTATGCTCATTCATTCTCTCCTCAAATGACCTTTTTGTGAGACCTACGTAAAAGTTAGTTGAGGAGTCTGGGTATAACAATGGGACAGCAAGAAGTAATAGTACCTTGAAGCTCACAGATGCGGGCATCTATTGCATCCCACTGTTATACCCAGACTCCTCAACTAAATTTTACGTAGGTCTCACAAAAAGGTCATTTGAGGAGAGAATGAATGAGCATAAGAGGGACGTTGCACAAAAGAAACTTTCTACGTCACTTGCCAAAGAAGTAACTAACCATCAAGCTCAACCCCAATGGCAGAATATCTCGAAGATCGCACCATATGGAGACGCAAGAACAGCTGCCTTAAGGGAAACAGTTGAGATATTAACGAAACAGGATGTATGCAACACCGATGTCTCTTTCGAACTACCGGTGCCTTGGAACCATCTGCTAGGCATAGCAAGAAGGTCTTCACGATTCTAGTTTCTTCCTGAAGTTTACATTGTTTGCTTTTGCATTAGCTTTTAAGATATTGTATTCACCACGTTCCTGGTTATTTATGCGCGCGGTCTTCACGCATGATTTCATTTGTCATATTAGAATTAACGTTCTGTCTACAATTTTGATTCTATATTCTCTATGTAACCGCCTGATGAAGCCGTCCGTTGACGGAGAAAGCTTGCGAAGTGAAATTTGTGTGATTTCTTACTTTAGACACCAATAAATCGGAACATTATATTTATAATTAGTTTTCTGGTGTTGGCGTCCCACAAGCTATATAAATATGAAGATTCCTGTCAGTTTGCACTGTTGCATATTTCGAAAAAATATACTACTTCCAAATTACCTAAGAAATTTTACATGCATTTACAGCACGTCTTTTGTAAAAAAAAATCGTGTTTATGTTATCACTTTGTCCGTCTGTCCATCCGTCTATCCGAGGACACCATATCTCTGCAACTATTAGTTCGATTTGAAAAATTCTTTTTGAATTGAGAAGCTTGAAATGTGAGAATGATGATCCTCGCTTTCCGGTTTTTTCCGATGCACAACTTTTCGCCGCCAGAAGGCGTAAATGCAGAGGATATCAAAATATCATTTATTCCATATATTTGCTTCTAAATATCTTATTGAAAAAATTATTTTTCCTTCCGATACCATTTATAATGAAAAGTATTTTTGGTGCCGTTTTTTTCAAGTAATGCATAGATTTTCCGCTTGGGGCGTAAAGGTAAATTACGTGTTCCCGTATATCTCTGCTTCTAAAAGTCCGATTTAAAAAATTCTTTCTGAATCGGATACAGCTTTTGATGGGAAATCTTTTGCATATAATACCTAATTTTTGAAAGAGAATGATTTGCGCACCAGGGGCGTAAGGTTTTTTCCCTGCTTTTGATGTACTTGCAGCAAAATCTGAGCTTCTGAAAACTCGATTGAATTTTTTTTTTTTTCGTAGACCGATTCCTCTCACCTCGGAAAATCTTTCGGTAATGCCTTCTGCTTAAAATAGAGCATAGGTTTTTAGCCAGTTGGCGTATATATATATATATATATCTTATTTTTGTCGATATCTCTGCTTCTATGTGTCTGCTTTGAAAAATTCTTTCTTTGACGGAGAGCGTTTTCGGTGCAAAATGATTCTAATATAATTTCAATTTTTTTAACGCACAAGTGTGCCACTAGAGGACGTAAGTTCACGTTTCCGTTTGTAGAATGTTTACCAGTAACATCTGCGGGACTAAAAACTCGATCGAAAAATTGTTCTTCGGTCAGATACTAACAACTATGGAAACATTTTGTACGTATTTGCTTCCTAAAATGATGTATAATTTCACCGCTATGGGCACAAACATTTAATTTGTTTTTTCTCAATACCTCTGCTTTTAGAAGTCCGATTTAAAAAGTTATTTTGACACCAGATACCATTTACACTGCTGGCCACCCAAAATGCAACACCAAGAAGTAAGCATCCGATTGGCCTGAAATTCGCGGCATCCGTCGCCCGCGAGAGGACATGCACACGATTAGCATTGCAGGGCATATGCAAATCATGTGCGCCCGGCACGCCACCGAGAAGCACTATAAGAAGGGTGCACAGAAGGCGGGATGTAAGTAGTGGAAGTGTGTTGTCCTGCCGGACCTGTGTATGGAGAGCTTCCTGATGCCTCGTCGCAGAATACGGCAGTCATTCCAGCACGTTTCGGAGTTCGACAGAGGACGAATAGTGGCTTATCGCGACAGCGGTTTATCGTACCGAGGCATCGGCGGCCGTGTGGGACGACATCCAAACACAGTGAGGCGAGTATGGATTCGGTGGGTGCAGGAGGGACAGACGGACCGACGTGAGCGATTGCCGCAGCCGTGGCACACCACCGAACAAGAGGACCGGCATGTTGTGCGGCGGGCATTGACGGCTCGCACCGCCACATCGCGAACGTTAGCGCAGGAATTAGGGTGTGTTGCTCAACAACCTGTGTCAGCACGTACCGTTCGACGTCGTTTGCAGGAGCGGGGACTTGTCGCACGGCGCCCATTGCTCCGATTACCATTGACGTTACACTACCGGCGAGTGCGGCGGCAGTGGGCCGTTGAACGCCGCACGTGGACTACGGAATGGCACTACATTGTCTTCTCCAACGAATCCCGCTTCTGCCTGCAACACCACGATGATCGGATCCGCGTGTGGCGGCACCGCGGCGACAGACTGTATGACGCCTGCATTATGCATGGCCATACCGGTCTGTCGCCTGGCGTCGTGGTTTGGGCCGCAATTGGATATAACACCCGCACCCCTCTGGTACGCATCGCCGGTACACTCAACAGCCACCGTTACATCTCCGACGTTTTGGAGCCTGTAGTCTTCCCTTACCTGCAGGACCTGCCACCGGCCACGTTTCAACAGGAAAATGCGCGCCCGCACGTGAAACGCATCGTGCAACAAGTCTTCACGGTCCACCAGGTGTCACTGTTGCCGTGGCATGCATGTTCTCCCGATATGTCGCCCATCAAACACGTCTGGTCGCTGATCGGCAACCGAGTGGCCCGGCAACCACCACCCGCGGCTACGTCTGATGAACTGTGGCAACGTATGGAAGCAGCCTGGACCGACATACCCCAAGCCCACATCCAAAGCCTCTTTCGTTCGATGCCGCGGCGTGTAGCGGCCGTTATTTCCAGCCATGGGAGCCACACGAACTGTCGATGTCTGCGTATTCTGCAAGTCACACGGGCCTGTAAGCTCAATCGTTTCATCTTTGTATCCGTTGTTATGTGTCCAGTAAATCTGGCTTTGCTATCTCGTGTCCTTCTTGGTGTTGCATTTTGGGTGGCCAGCAGTGTATATACTTTGTACATTGTGGAACACTTTAGGTTTGTATTTGTGGAGTCTCGTAGTTTACAATTCTGTCGCTAGGTGGTGTTTATATACTTCTGTTTTGCAGCTGTATCTCCGCTTCTAAAAACCCTATTGAGAAATTTCTTTTTTTACTGTATGCCATTCGCCATGGGCACCGACAGGGAGGGGGTTACCGGGGTCACTTGCCCCCCTGTAGAATTATTTTATTTTATTTTATTTATTACTTTTTTTTCACACTCACAGAACTGGACCACAAGAAAAGACGGAGTTTGGGGCGTTTAATTTAATATCCCAATTTTATTGGAAATTTAAAATTGGAAAACGATAACGTGAAAGAGGAAAACCTAGCAAACCGTAAGGTAGTACGCCCAAACAAGTTCCACTCAGGGTGGTGTGTGCTAGACTTAAAAGGCTAACATACATTTTCTTAAAGAGCAGTATCAAATAATAATAATAGTAGTAGTAGTAGTAGCAGTATTCTAGTGTACTAAGTAAGTAGTAGTAATAGTAATAGTGTTAATCTTTCATTTTCACGAATTACTGTTTTCTACATATTAGCCAAACCTTAATTAATTACACTTGACCCCCCTTGAAACATTTCCTGCAAGCGCCCATGACATTCGCTACAATAAAGATGGGAGCATTATTTTCTTTAAATAATGCACAACTTTCCTGCTAAGAGGGCGTAAAGGTCGAAACTTTTTTCTCGCTTTTTATGCTTCCGGGAGACGTATTTGGAAAGTTCTTTTTCTTTAGCATAGCTTTTGCCATGAAGGATACTTTTCGCTTATTTTCGACTTTTCTGTTATGCAAAATTCTTTTATCGTGTTTTTTCTGTATTTTATGCTTTAAGTTCGATTTGGAAATGCATTTGTCTCTGATACCTTCGATGTCATGTTTCTTGTTTTTATTTGCTTCATCAAAATACCAAAATAATAAAATGTCTCCTTCATAGGATTTACAATTTTGCTTTGTTTATAGAGCTCATTTGTTTATGTTTAATAGTGCGGTTCCTTTTTCGTATAGCTATTAAACTTTCTTGACTTTTATAGTATCTAGAGATAATTAAATATCTATGTGATTCAGAAATTATTTTGAGGTCCTTGATTTTTCAGAAAGTAATATGAACCTCTTTTTAACAGAAATTCTTGATTTTCCGCGTGGATCCGATCTTCTCACATTCCATTTCATCAGTGATGGCCACAGGTCCGGAAAAGGATTCGAAATCGAGTTACTTCAAGTACCAGACTCTTGCTCCGGTTCTCCACTTCCACCTCCCACAGGTAAGAACCGGTGAATTTCATTTTATCTGGAGTAAACTATAAAATGTAAAAATATTTACTTTATTTTCGAGGTTATTTCAAAATTGCGTTTATTTCTTCAATTCATTTTATTTTTTATTTTTGCTCAAAACTCCGTATGTAAGGCAATGATCTTGTGCAGACAAAGATATTCCAAAACTTTTACGTTGGCCAGCTGTAATGAATATCTGAATCCTTATTTCTTGCATTAAGAAAGCGAGATGAAACAGTCATCTGGCAATGACTTCAGTCATCAGCACAGAAATATCCCGAGGCTCGTGCAGAACAGACGAGACACTGTTTGTCCTAATTCACAAGTGAGAGAGTGTCACCTTCCTACTGAAGCGAAACTAATTAGTTTCAGTAAGAAGTCGTTTTCCGTTCTGTGTGAATTGCGGCTATTTCGAACTCATTACATATTTAGGTAGATATACACTTTGATATGCATAATTAAAGAGCCATTGCTGTAATAGCAGCTCCTCAGTATTATTCCAGTAACTGTTTTAACCTAGAAATCGCATGCTGATGTATTACAAATATAATTTTTACTGAGGGCTGATACTAATGAAATTCATTAAAGAGGTTTTTGAGCAGTATGATCTATGTGTATAAAATGAAATTAGTAACTGTAACAGGTACGCTGGAAAATCTACAAACGTTTGCAAATACTTTGAAAAAGAAAAAAAATCTTTGTATAAAGCTTATTCGAGAATGTACTTGCGTTTTGTAATATAAAGTACCTATCAGTTGAAGCACGAATCAAGTACTGAGAGAAAGAGATCAATAGAAAATGCAATTAACGGAAAGAGTGTAAACTATGAAATTTAGCTTGTGCTTGATCTACTCACAGACGATAAAGGCATCAGAAATTGTGTCTTTGTATAATAATTCGTGATTTGAACATACGAGAGTCATAACAAAAGTTCCGCACCCTGTCCAGTTTTGAGAGAAGTGTGAAGTAACAGAGAAACTTACCATGTTGCTGTTTAATATATTCCCCTCCTCTGCTGACAGCTTGCCAGCGGTGAGGTAGGTCGTGGATTCTCCGTAGGACGCTATCTCTGTTCAGCTGTCGTCTTACTTGGGTCACGTCCAATGACAGTTCAACCAGCGGTTCGTAGCGGATGTCCAGGAGCCGATTTTTTAATTTTGGGAAAAGATCAAAGTTCGGTGGACTGAGATCAGGGCTGTATGGTGGGTGGAATAAAGTCCCCCAGCCATATTTCGACAAAAGTCCCCGTAATGAGGGAATTGTGCATCATGAATACACTCCATCAGGCCACACAATCAACAAGCAGTACTACTGTCAAGACGAAGCTGACTGTATTTTTCAATCATGAGGCAATTGTGCATCATGAACACGCTCCAATCTGCCACACAATCAACAAGGAGTACTACTATCCTGACTGTATTTTTCAATCATGAGGGAATTGTGCATCATGAATACGCTCCTTCAGGCCACACAATCAACAAGGAGATCAACAAGCAGTACTACTGTCAAGACGATGCTGACTGTATTTTTCAATCATGAGGAAATTGTGCATCATGAATACGCTCCATCAGGCCACACAATCAACAAGGAGATCAACAAGCAGTACTACTGTCAAGACGATCCTGAGTGTATTTTTCAATCATGAGGGAATTGTGCATAATGAATACGCTCCATCAGGCCACACAATCAACAAGCAGTACTACTGTCAAGACGAAGCTGACTGTATTTTTCAATCATGAGGCAATTGTGCATCATGAACACGCTCCAATCTGCCACACAATCAACAAGGAGTACTACTATCCTGACTGTATTTTTCAATCATGAGGGAATTGTGCATCATGAATACGCTCCTTCAGGCCACACAATCAACAAGGAGATCAACAAGCAGTACTACTGTCAAGACGATGCTGACTGTATTTTTCAATCATGAGGAAATTGTGCATCATGAATACGTTCCATCAGGCCACACAATCAACAAGGAGATCAACAAGCAGTACTACTGTCGAGACGATCCTGAGTGTATTTTTCAATCATGAGGGAATTGTGCATAATGAATACGCTCCATCAGGCCACACAATCAACAAGCAGTACTACTGTCAAGACGAAGCTGACTGTATTTTTCAATCATGAGGAAACTGTGCATCATGAATACGCTCCATCAGGCCACACAATCAACAAGGATATCAACAAGGAGTACTACTATCAAGACGAATCTGACTGTATTTTTCAATCATGAGGGAATTGTGCATCATGAATACGCTCCATCAGGCCACACAATCAACAAGCAGTACTACTGTCAAGACGATGCTGACTGTACTTTTCAATCATGAGGGAATTGTGCATCAAGAATACGCTCCATCAGGCCACACAATCAACAAGGAGATCAACAAGCAGTACTACTGTCAAGACGATACTGACTGTATTTTTCAATCATGAGGGAATTGTGCATCATGAATACGCTCCATCAGGCCACACAATCAACAAGGAGATCAACAAGCAGTACTACTGTCAAGACGATGCTGACTGTATTTTTCAATCATGAGGGAATTGTGCATCATGAATACCCGCCATCAGGCCACACAATCAACAAGCAGTACTACTGTCAAGACGATGCTGACTGTATTTTTCAATCATGAGGCAATTGTGCATCATGATTACCCTCCATCAGGCCACACAATAAACAAGCAGTTCGACTGCGAAGACGATGCTGACTGTATTTTTCAATCATGAGGGAATTGTGCATCATGAATACGCTCCATCAGGCCACACAATCAACAAGGAGATCAACAAGCAGTACTACTGTCAAGACGAAGCTGACTGTATTTTTCAATCATGAGGGAATTGTGCATCATGAATACGCTCCATCAGGCCACACAATGAACAAGCAGTATTACTGTCACGACGATGCTGACTGTATTTTTCAATCATTAGGGAATTGTGCATCATGAATACGCTCCATCAGGCCACACAATCAACAAGCAGTACTACTGTCAAGACGATGCTGACTGTATTTTTCAATCATGAGGGAACTGTGCATCATGAATACGCTCCATCAAGCCACACAATCAACAAGGAGATCAACAAGCAGTACTACTGTCAAGACGAAGCTGACTGTATTTTTCAATCATGAGGCAATTGTGCATCATGAATACGCTCCATCAGGCCACACAATGAACAAGCAGTATTACTGTCACGACGATGCTGACTGTATTTTTCAATCATGAGGGAATTGTGCATCAAGAATACGCTCCATCAGGCCACACAATCAACAAGGAGATCAACAAGCAGTACTACTGTCAAGACGATGCTGACTGTATTTTTCAATCATGTGGAAATTGTGCATCATGAATACGCTCCATCAGGCCACACAATCAACAAGGAGATCAACAAGCAGTACTACTGTCAAGACGATGCTGACTGTATTTTTCAATCATGAGGGAATTGTGCATCATGAATACGCTCCATCAGGCCACACAATCAACAAGCAGTACTACTGTCAAGACGAAGCTGACTGTATTTTTCAATCATGAGGGAACTGTGCATCATGAATACGCTCCATCAAGCCACACAATCAACAAGGAGATCAACAAGCAGTACTACTGTCAAGACGAAGCTGACTGTATTTTTCAATCATGAGGGAACTGTGCATCATGAATACGCTCCATCAAGCCACACAATCAACAAGGAGATCAACAAGCAGTACTACTGTCAAGACGATGCTGACTGTATTTTTCAATCATGAGGGAATTGTGCATCATGAATACGCTCCATCAGGCCACACAATCAATAAGCAGTACTACTGTCAAGACGATGCTGACTGTATTTTTCAATCATGAGGGAATTGTGCATCATGAATATGCTCCATCAGGCCACACAATCAACAAGCAGTACTACTGTCAAGACGCTGACTATATTTTTCAATCATGAGGGAATTCTGCGTCATGAATACCGTCCATCAGGCCACACAATCAGCAAGGAGTACTACTGTCAAGACGATCCTGACTGTATTTTTCAATCATGAGGAAATTGTGCATCATGAATACGCTCCATCAGGTCACACGATCAACAATGAGAACTACTGTCAAATTTTGCGGCGTTTGAGACACGCAGTTCTTCGAAAAGGCCGTCATTGCATCAGAGTGGAAAGTGCCAACTGCAGCATGACAACGTGCCTGCCCATGCGTCGCAACGTGTGCAGCAGTTTCTTACTAAGCACCGCATTGCACAGGTCCGACAACCACGCTATTCGCCATATGTCGCTCCCTGCGAATTTTTTTCTCTTCCCCAAAACAAAATACCACTTGAAAGGAAAAGTATTTCAAGATATTAAGAAGATACAACAGAATGCGACGAAGGAACTGTTCACTATTTCAAAAAATGACTCCAAAAAATGCTTCGAGTAGTGGGAACAACGTTGCGGTAAGTGTGTGTCTTCGAAATGGGACTACTTCGAAGGCGAATAAATTTCAAACCTGTAAGTTTTGTACGATTTTTTTAATAAATCCATAAATCCAGTGTCGGTACTTTTTGATCCAGGAATCCAGGAAAAAGTTCTTTCTCTTTTGTAACGGGTTCCATTTACAAAAAAAAACTGTAAAAACATGGTGTATTTTAATTTACGAGCATTTTTCTCGCTAGGGAGCAGTTCCTTTTTAGTTGGTTTTCTACTTTCTGAAATATTCATTGAAAGATTATTTTTGTGTTGGAAAGTATTCAAAGGACGTGCTCATTACACTCGAGAACTCAATGCCATTTAATAAGAATAGCAATATTTGTTAACAATTAAATGTAAAATCGACTGTAGTTTCGCAGAGCGTTTGGCTCGGCATCATCAGGACGAATGGAGCTTAAACATCCAAATCCTGAATATGTTTACAAATAGCAATGATTTGTAAACATCATGATTAGTAATGCTTTGAACGTTTACGCTCCATTCGTCCTGATAATGTCGAGCCAAACCCTTTGCGAAACTAGAGTCGATTTTAAATTAACATTTAATCATGAACAAACGTTGCTATTTTTAATAAATCTCAACATCGCAAGTTTAGTAATCATAAATTAAATATAATTTAATATCATCTTTCTTGTTTTCCTACTGAATGCGTTCCGTAGGATTTTTGATGGCGTAATTGTTTCGTACAAATTCATGAAATGGAAATTTTTAGGTTTCGCTGCAGTTCCTATCATGTTGCGACCAGCTCTTTTTAATGTCAAATGTGAGAAAAAAACGAAACAAAAAAACATTCCCGTCGCATGTATAAATGCTATGGGTAAACGATATCTCATTTAGGGAGAACAGAAACGAATAGATTATGCTGGGCAGCGAAAGAATGGCTAAGAAAGTAGTAGCATATAAAAGATTTGAAAAATTTTGCGTTTAGAAAAATATAATAAAGACGTAAGAAAATGGAAACTAACAACAATGTTTATATATATTAAGATAATACAAGGTAGTTTATCACGAATATTTATTTTTTTCAAGCCGACCATGGTTTTGCTGGGTATTGACCTAGTTTCATCATGACGAATGGCAGGTAAATATTCAAATTGTATACATCATAAATGGTGTTTATAGTCACGTGTTTTGGTTAGATGCTTCCACGCGTTTGATAGAAATGGCGTGGATGCCATGTCATTAACAAGTTGTGAAGACTTCTGATATATATGGAAAGCTTCCAAAATATCAGGTTTGGTGGTTGCATCTGGCTTGTCAATTAGTTTTCCTTCTTCAAAGAGAAATTTATGGTCCTTTTCGTAACAGTGTTTAGCCATCGATGACTTTTTTAAGTGTTGTACACAGATCTCTTGAGACTTTTGTCGTTAGATTGAAGAGAACTAAAGTTTTTACAAATTCTAAGACATTTAATTCATTATTTCAACAAAGCTGGTAAATACAGCTACCTGGCAAGTTTATGTACTGTTCAGTTATGCCATTAAGAATTATATATAACTGTAACACATAAGTATGCATCGACTAGCAAGAATTGAAGAATTAATTGTTTATGTCATTTGATTTCGATTATCTTAAGTTTTAACATTTCTTCTCCATCATTGATATGAGTGAAACAAGGATATTTGATAGCTTCTTCCACTTCTTCTACTTATTACCATTTCTTGATTTTTCTCAGTGGTGGACCAGTGTGACCAAGAAGTGGATAAACCGACTGGACACTTCACATCACCGAGGTTCCCTAGTCCATATGGGCCCAATGAACGCTGTCGGTACACATTAAGAAAAGTAGATCCATCTGTTTGTACTGTGGAAATGGACTTCCGGCAGTTTGACGTGGAATACAGTGGACCATCGTGCAACAAAGATTACCTGACCCTGCCAAATCTCACCAGACTTTGCGGGACAATTACGGGAAAACGTAAGTTCTTTCACATTTTAAGAAAATTCTGCTTGTGTTGAAATTATCGCTGCATTGACATTAACTGTGTACTGTACCTCACCCGCTTGTTTTTAGAACAAATTGTTTCTTGTATTAGCAGTTACATGTGCATTTCTTAATGTATTTCTCCCGAGGTGAAAAAATAAATGCAGTTAAAGTGGGAACGGCATCAGTCATTCGCCTGATCATCCACTCTAGCAATTGAGTTTTATTTATTGCAAACACAGTAATTCTGTTACCATGAACAAACGTGAGATTCCGAGACGTGGTCGATGTTTCCTCATCAGAAATGTGTAGAGAAAGCAGCTTCGGGAATTATGGGGTCGTAAAACAAACATCAACAAAAGCAATAACGCTTTTGTTCAATGTTGCCAAATGTATTCGGACAACTGATTGATGTGCAATTTCTAAATTCATGTTTGCATTTGCATGCGTTGGACGTGCGGGAGTTGTGCATTAAAAGCGTGGATCTTCAGGATAAGTAACAGCGTACTAGAAATTAGTAGGCCACGTGCAGGAAAATGTACAGGTCTTCCAAAAGAGATGGTGGTAGGATGCAAAGTGACCTTTCTGTAAGTGACATTACAAACGGTCTGAATAGGCCAAAATCTATTGCCATTTCGGTGGCGTAGTAATCCCAGCGTTGGTTTCTAAATATTCGCCCGAGATGCATGGGTTCCGGTTTCTATTTCGCTAAGGCATGGATGCTGTGTTTTTCATACGGCACTGGCTCTCTCCTAAACTAGTGGTCCTAAATTAGGGACGGAAGGCTGCTTATAGCCTAACAAGTTACTCACATTGGTCGTTAAGCTTTGCAAAAAAATAAAAAAAAACCGCCATGTTCACCGCCTTTTCCCTAGGTACGTGGCTGAGCGCAGAACACGGTGTAGACTTCTTTTTGAAAATCAATTAGCCGGAGACAAAAATTTGATGTGACTATTGATGAAGCGTGGATCTACCTAAAAGACTAATAAAAAAAGGTCGATTTACTAAGGCAGAAGAGCAGAAGAAGGCAAACTTGGTTCCAAGAATACAATGAAAGAGTCAGCAAAGGATTACTGAGTATTGCTGGTTGCTCGTACAATGAGAAATTAAAGTTAAGAAAAGTTGAAAAGAATGCGTTAAAATCAATTATGTATATTACCAAAATAATATTTTAACTATTACATTTAAAGAGGAAATACCATTCCTTTATCCACAGATCCTTCAAAGTGTTAAACTCTATCAGGATAAGACTACCAGTCATACATTGAAATCTATCACTCTATTTCTTGAAAAAATGAAAAAATAGACGCGTATCAATTCCATACCTTTTGTTTATATTCCTTAAAAGTCTCTGAATTGTCCATTGGTGACACAATTGTCACCAGTGGACAATTGTGTTTTCGGACTGCCAAAAAGAGCGCTTTCTAAACGCAGACTTAAAACAATGATTGGTCTATGGAAAGCAGTGGAATAAGGGTGAAACAAAATGCCACTACTAACATTAAGAAATGTCATGTTATCTTGGAAATCTAGACGGAGGTTTCCAGAGAAAGGGCTACCAGATAGAACATTTAAGAAAGAAATAATTTTATTATAACATTAGTTTATTGCTGGAAAATCGTTCTAAAATCGCATGAACATCATCGGTATTTATAAAACGTTGTGTCATTTTGAAAATTTGTCTTAAATAGTAATCTGCTGAGTAAGTGAAAAAGGATCCTGCGCAATAATTTTGTTGATTTTCGCTCAAAGCGTCAGGATCTAAGTTCCGTAAGTGACGTAGCTGCTCCGTGCCTTCTACAATAGTACATTCTTGACTGGGAGTACAGTTTTCACCCAACGGTGAATAACAGAAGGTGAAATACGACTCCCCACTGTGCTTCCCTTGTTCGGATAAAATATTATTACTGACCGTTCCATGCATCTGCTATTCATGAACACGAGTTGGAATGAATGGTTTAATGATTTTAGGTTTTTATAGTATCAGAATTCACGTAGCAAGACATTCGGTCACATGCCTTTTTCATACAATTTTAAGCTATAATGAAGTATTTCTCACGAGGAGGGTGAAAGTTGCGATAATGAGCATTCAACAACTGCCCAGATGCTCCGAGAGAGGTCGTAAGACAATTGCAAAGTTCGATAGCACTGTGTATCATGTAAATATCACGAAATAGAACTTTGTGCTCTGTCGTTTATTGCATTTCAAGAAATTACGGCAAGAATTAAAAGTAAAATCCTTTTTATATGAAGTTTTGTAAACCTAATTACCAAATATTCTACACCACTTATACACAATCATTTATATCAAAAGTGTTTCACACATCTAGTTGAGCGTTCAAAATGGTGCATCGATAAGAAGGGGGACTACTTTGAAGAACCATAACCACAGTTGGACTCAGTGCATTAAACTTTCCTCGTAACAATAGCTGTTTTGGAACTTTATTCTCAGACGGTGTATATTATAACATATGACTCACATAAATATAAAATCTCCTTTAATGACGTAAATACAAACAATCCATATGTGACATGCAGAGCTTTTAGGTTGAATTTGTTGTCTGTGATCGTTCTATGCTCTCAGAATTAAGCCCAGGTGAAGCCTCCCAGCGCAGTGCAAAACAACGGCATATATTTAGCGTTAGTATTTACGACATTAAAGGAAATTCTGTACTTATGTGAGTCGCATGTATAATATTTAGTAATCTTAACTTCAGGATCCGCTGACTGCCGAAGGAATAATACTGATTATTCGGTTTGCGATGATACTTTTTCGTATTTTTTTATCCGGGTTGCGATCATACTTTTTTGTATTTTTTATCCGGTTTGCGAACATACTTCCCTTGTATTTTTTATCCGGTTTGTGATGATATTATTTTGTATTTTTTTATCTGGTTTACGATCATACTTTCTTTATATTTTTTATCCGGTGCGCGATCATATATTTTGTATTTTTTATCCGGTTTGCGATCATATATTTTGTATTTTTTATCCGGTTTGCGATCATACTTTTTTTGTATTTTATTTATCCTGTTTGCGATCATCTATGTTTTGTGCTCTACCCTCTTTTCCTTGAAAAGTTTGCAATAAGGAAGTTCCGATTATGTTCTAAATACTACCAGGTTTTAACGGTCAACATTCTATACTCATAACTTCTTTTTGTTTTACAGAGCTTTTAGATCTTCCGAAGGAATCATCCTATGTCAACCTTTACTTTGTCAGTGATGCTTACACGAATAGAGGTGGATTCGACATTCACGTTTCTCAGCTATTCAACACATGTGGCGGACGTGGACAAGGTAATTCTTGACTTCGACTATCAAACTTTTTGTCTATACAAATAATTATAATTTCTCCATTATTTTTTTTTCTTTTAGTTGTAAACATGTGCTGCACACTCGAAGTTTAACCAGAGTACACCTCGATAGTGCGAAAATCTTGTGCAAAGCAAGATGGCACGCTTAATTATAATACACAAGGGAAGAACTGGTTTTCTAGTATTTCGAGGTGTAGAGCCGTGACCTTCGTACAGAAAGCCTGCGGACCGTTTTCTGACGTCACGTACGGGAGAGCTACGCATAACGCTGATGACAGGAGAAAACTGTTGTGTGGAACGGATCGGACAGGTTTTGCTGAAGCTTAAACTTTCCTTCTCATCCAATTGGGATATTTTATTTGCTCTTGCTTAAACACGAAAGAAAAATGTATGTACTACAGGAAGCTAAAATATAGAGAGAAGAGTTAAAAGAGTTAAAGATGAGATGCTTCCTAAGAAAATCTTTTTATCCCAAGTGGCAGAAAGACAGAGGAAGGCCAAGGAAGTCATGGGAGGATCAGATTCAGGAGTGTCTTCATGAGAAAAAGATGATGAGTATGAAGTACAGACGATCTTGTGTACGGCGTGTGATGGATGTCAGTGAAACCCGAGTTTGATGTCAAGATCGCAGTAAATGGAGAAGTTTGATACGGCAACAGTAAGTAAAAATTATCTGGTAGTTTGTATTTCTTTTTGGAGCTAACCTCTAAATCTCAGAGCACAGTTTAGTGATATGTATGTATGTATAAGTTAAATTTAAATAATTCGCAACACAGAATATGAAAGAACTTATTTCTAGTCGCGTCTTTGCGCAACGGAGCATCTCCCAAACTGTGAACATACGTTTGCCACTATTGTATAATAGACATATATTTTGAAAATAAGACATATGTGGTCCGCAAAAGGTTCTCCTCCCCCCCCCCCCAAGTGCATATGGGTAATACAGTAGCAAACGCAACTTCGCAAACATTACTACGGAAGGAAGGTAGAATAACTTCTGCATTAGGATGGACAATATCAATGAATATTATTTGTGCTCAAATTATTTTTGAAGAAATTTGTAGATGCCCCGCTCCAGCCAGGCATGGCTCGAGGAACACTCAGTTGAGTTTGGAATCACCCAGTGGCCCCCAAGTTCCCCGGGGTTTGAACAATGTGAAAGCTCTTTGGGATGTCGTGGAACGGAACTTCAGGTCCATAGTTCCTGGACCGACGTCTAGGGCGGAGTTGTGACAATGTTTTAACACCAACCCAAACGACGGGGGTTCGATCCTGACTGGTACGGAAGGATTACCTGGTGTAAGGGCTGAAAAGTGCAGGTTCTTGGATTTTTGCGAAATTTCAGTTTAAAAAAACCGGAAAAACCTGAAACGGACTTTTCTGAAATAAACGGAATTTCTGACTACGGAAAATCTGTGAAAATACGATTGTTAAAATAAACGGGCACCTTTTAAAACTGAAATTTTTGAAAAAGACGGAAACCTACCGGCAACTTTCCTGCACGTTATTTTCAGGAATTTTCCGTGATTTCTCCACAACTTATTTTTTACAGTATATTTTACAGTGCAGAGACTCTGACGGCTCGTCGGTATATCGTAGAAATCCCCGAACCCGTTGCAGTACCGTTCGTGGTAGGGTTAAACAACTCAATGTTTGAGCCCTACACTACCGGCCTTCGTACTGGAAACGCATTGAATCAGTGTATACAAGGTGTACCCATCCCAGCCCGATGCCCAGATTTGTCGCTGATAGCGGACATGCTATAACGACACCAGATTTGTCGCTCTCGGACATGCTATGGCGACACCTACAGGCTGTGCATCAACCACCTCCGACCTGCGACGCCATCTAAACGAAGTTTGGTGGTCAGTACTGCAGGATTTTATTTTTAAACCATCTGCATAGTTCTACACCTCGGAGGGTGGCCGAATATATTGCTCATCAGGGAGGATTTGCTTCACAGTAGCATGGCCCTGTAAGCCATCTTTTCCAACATTATTTTTATTTCTTCTTATCTGAAAATTTTATCGTTTCTTATTTAACTACTGCCTTGCGTATCAATTAAGCTTCGCTGCATTTGCGACACTACTTCCTGATACATTATTATTATTATTTTGACAAAGTGTACATTTTAATTTACCATAAAGCACAGGTTCGCCACTACTTTTACTTCTAAACATTTGATTGGAAATAGTTTTAGGGAACTATATACCATTCTTATTTAGAACATTTCCTCACACATTGTCTACTTTAAATAATGCACTGTTTTCCTGCTAGACAGCAAAAATTTTTATCTAACGAACTTGACTGCCTCCGCTTCTAAAAGCCTGATTTGAGATATTCCTATTGTTTTGGCATAGCATCCACTGTGATAAGCATTTCTTGCACGTTTTCTGCTTTTCCATAATGCGCAGTTCTACACTAAAAGTCAGAAATTCATAGTTTTCCGTTTGAAGCCATAGCTTAGCTTTTAAAATATCGGCAGAAAAAATCATTATGCATCGGATGTTAGCGATAGTGAGACAAATTTCCTACTTCTAATTATGCAGAGCTTTTCCATTAGGGATCAGAATCTTATGTTTCTATTTGTGACCCTATCTGCGCTTCTACAAGTTATCTCTAAAAAATCTGCTTCCAGTAATTCACGTTTTTCCGTTACAGGGCAAAAGGTATTTCCATTTGTGATATCTTTGGTTCTGAAAGGCCGACCGGAAAAATTCTTTTCGTATCGGACACCATTCTTTATGGGAAACATTTTGTGTTTTCACAAACCATGATTTATAGGATTTCATATGGCAATAAATGTTTGATCACTTCACATTTTTGTATTATCACATTTTTAGTTTAAAACAATGTTCATTTCACTCAAAAAATTGGTGGCGTTCATCTTGTTTTTTAAAGAAAACTCCAGGGGAAGCTCGTTTTTAATTTCTTATGAGTATTTAATGTCAAAAGACTCTGTTGTCCTACATCGGACTTATTACCAGAGACCAAGAAAAGAGTCGGAATTCTGAAGAAAATATAACATGTATTACTTAAGACTCCAACCCAAAGAACTTAGGACAAGAAGTTTATATCCTAGCTGTTTGATTATCAGTCATCTCATATAATCCATGTGCTGATGTTTCTTTTGTCTGGAAGTGGGAATTACTTCCGAGGAAAGATAGAACTTTTGTAAATAAAGTTTTTAACTTTTTCCAAGACACTGTATAGTGCTATCTCAGTGGCAATTAAAAAGAGAATCTTGCTAACCCAAATATTTTACAAGTGGGGCAGTGCCCATCCAATATTTTTCTCCTTGTTTAATCAAATAAGTTTTTTTTTCGACTGCATGTCATTTTCAAAATGCCTGAGTTTAAATATTTCTGAAAATTTTCTTTCCACCTGGTAGTTCTTTTCTCGTATTTATCTCTTGCCAACGTAAAAGAAGTGATACCCCATCGCTGTGATAAACCTTGTAGTTTCCATAGTTCGATACAATATTACGAATAAATTTCTGAATATTATCTGCAGAACTAAGAAAAAGAATATATAGAGAATATAATCCCTAACGGCGCAAAATATTAAATTAAAATTTGAAGGATTTCCATCTCTGTGCAAACTTATTTATGGAGGAGGAAATGAAATAATGTTTTAGCTTTTCCTCAAGATTTTAGCTAAAATTAGTCATTAATCAACAGAATTTAATCTCAGACTGAGATTTTTTCCATGAGATTTTTTTCGTGACTCACTCATAAACGTGGAAAAAGCGATGACTTCTGTTTGATGTTCCTAATCCACGCCATCTGTGTGTATTAATTATTCATTCGCCACCTAGTTATTTGTTCAGTTGCTACTTACCATCTTTGGTGAATCCCCAGCATTGTGCGGGGTTCCAAGAAACAACCTGCCAAGTGGTTTGGCAGGTTGTCTGGAGAATTCGAGGCCGCTGTGGTGCAGTGGTAGCATGTCCGGTGCATAACTGGAAGACCTGGGTTTGATTCCCGGTGGTGGCCCATGAGAATTTTTCCGTGACTCACTTATAAACTTGTAAAGAGCGATGTCTTCTGTTTGATGTTCCTAATCCACGTCAATTGTGTGTATTAATCTCAGACTAGTCAGTCAACAAATAACTGAAGACTTAGTTTTATTGAAAGAGCGCTGCCCAACCAGCAAGAAATACCTGCGTTTTAACGTTCGGATGCTGTATTTTTATTTAAAAGTTTTGATCCCAAATTCATCTGAGCAAAATCGTTGAACATGTATTCATTGTTTAGCAGGCGATATTTCACTTAACCTGTCACCAATGCTACTGTCTGCTTGAATTACTTTCATATATCGATCAGCACATAAAGCGGAAACCAACTTTGTTTACCGATTTGCGTTTTTATCGGAAGTTCTTTATCGATTTCTATAAAAACGCAAGTTATATAACAATTTTAATCAATGTTAAACTAAGGTCTCAGACAGCAGCACATCTCAGAACGCAAACACCTAGCAATAACAGAATAAATACTTTCATAATATTTATGTCCCGAACGCCCTTAAAAAATATATGCCATAAAGTGGCAACACGCAAGCGATTGACATCCTTAAGTGCTACCTCATCACGACAAGTTTTCAAACAAATCCACCGAGTGGAAAAATAATGGAATTTGCATGTAAGAAGTTTTACAACACGTGTCACCTTTCATGCTTTTACAAAAGCGTTTGAAAATAGTCATGAAGGAAATAGAAAGAAAGAAAGAATATTAAAGTGAAAATTGGCTCCTTTCTTAGCACCGTCATGCTAGGTCATGCGCATCGCAAAGAAACAAAAGGACAATGGTCAAATAAGCGCTGGCATTTCCTGCCAGAGCGCATCATCCAAAGGAGTCACGTGACCAAATGGCGTCTTCTGCAGTTTCAAAACGCTATGACTGAAAGGCAGATTCATTATCTCATCTGCCTATTTACTGAAGCCTAGAAAATATCGCCTTTGCAAATAAGCATTAATGCCAGGTCCAATCTTAACACATGTTTCCACGAGAACGCAAGTTTTCGTGCAGCGGTCGGGTATGACGTAAACAACACATCAAAATATGTTAATGACGAAAAATTTCACAATAAAGACTGTGTGATGCCACCTATGGATACTTGGAATAGGCCGACAAATGATAACTACTATTCTACTCGTTCTGCTTCCTTATGTTTGCTTCCCAACGTAGAACAGTATGCTTTTCTGTGCTGCTAATTTAATTTATTTTCCAACTTTATACTGCGTAAAACCACAAGAAAAAAGCGGTTGAAACGTGACTAAGTCTGAGCAAGGCTGAACTGGATCGAGTTCAGCATTGGTCTGAGAAAGCACTAGTCTGTCTATAGTTAAGCAAATTACCGCGTGGGAGGGTTGCCTCTCAGAAACCAGACGTTCGGTTCTGGGAACTGAGTTATCCAATTCTTCCGAGTGTCCTATCTTGAATAACTGAAATCTCAGGCTGGTCTGAGCCTATAACCCAGGTAAAATGTTACGAGGAGGAGAAAATAATGGAGTGCTTATCTTTACACTTTTCATTCTTGTAGGCAAGATATCTTCGCTAACAAGAATTCCTTTTCACAGCAGCAATAACAAGTGATCGTGATGACTAACAAGTGATGTTGAATATCCTCAGTGTATTTCTTGCTATGTGACGTAAACGTGTATCTGCATATGCAGACGGTTCAATATCTCTTCCTCATGTACTACTGAAAGCTGTTGAGAGCGGACGTGGTTTATTATGCGCTCCGGATTGTTGCTGAATAATCTGACCGTGAAGTGCTATTGACTGATTCCTTTGAATGCGTGTGAGTTATTATGGCCAGTGCGTGCTGGTGGCCGAGAGGTCTGAGGCGCTGGACTCTCACCATTTGTCCGAGATGGGCCCGGGTTTGAGTCCCAGATGGGGTATGGGCATGTGGGATGGCGCTGACGCCCCTCTTCCCTTCCCTGGAGCCAGTGACTTTAAATTAGGAACCATTGACTGCCTATAGCCCTCAGAGTTTCTCACGGAGTTCATTAAATCCGAAACAAAACAAAAAAATGTGAAAGAACATGGCATTCTGTACGTTCGAAGCGCAGTAAAAACAAAATCGTGCAAATTTTATCTTTTGTTGAAACTGGCTGCCGCTCTCTAGAAGGTGTCACTTTATGCTCTCGGCGTAAGTGCTAAATCCTAAAACATTCGATATTTGCTTTGCACTATTTCGAAGTTAACGCTTCAATTCTTTCAGAAGGATATGCTGCACGCCGGAAATGTATTCAGTAGAACTAAAACATACGACGGTTTATGCAAAAATGCAGTAAACTCAGTTTTTTGATGAAGAAATTGTAAGTGTTGTCACAGTATGAAGAATTCCATGGGCCGATTGTCACACACAGTCGAGTCCCATTATTGTGACCACCAGCTAATATCCAGAGTAACCACCGTGTGCAGCGCGGACCGAAGCTAGAAGGGCTGGGAATGGCTCAATAAGGTACTGTAATTAATACAGACATTTAACGTGGACCAGGAATATCAAAAAGATCTTCGCTCTTTCCACGTTTATAAGTTAGTCACGGAAAAATTCTCATTGGCCGCCACCGGGAGTCGAACCCAGAGTCTTCCAGTTACGCGCCGGATATGCTTCCGCTACACCACAGCGGCCTCGAATTCCTCCAGACTCACACACGCTAACTGCCAAGTCAATTTGGCAGGTTGCTTCTTGGAGCCCCGCACAATGCTGGGGATTCACCAGAGATGGTAAGCAGCAACTGAAGAAATAATTAGAAGGCGAATGAATAATTAATACAGATATTAAACGTGGACCAGGAACATCAAACAAAGATCTTCGCTCTTTACACGTTTATAAGGTTCGACTCCCGGTGGCAGCCAATGAGAATTTTTCCGTGACTCACTTATAAACGTGGAAAGAGCGAAGATCTTTGTTTAAGGTGCTGTAAGGTGTTCACAGGTATGTGGAGCCATGATAACTGCAGTGCATCTGACAGCTGCTAGAGGGTGCGTTGTGGAGGATCCATACAGCGAACAACGCGATCGAGGTGGTCCCACAAATGCTCAATTGGGTTTAATTATGGGGAATTAAGGAGCCAGGGGATTGTTTTGAAGTCTTCATCGCGCTCTTCCAACCACTCTCAGACATTTCTAGCTGTGTGACACGTCGTATTGCCCTGCTGGAAGATCCCTTCCGTCCCAGGGAAGACAATCAGCATATATGAGTTTACGTGCTCTACAAGGATAGATGCATAACGAATTCTGTCCATAGTGCCTTCCACAGGTACAAGTGGACCCAAGGAATGCCACGAAAACATTCTCCAGACCATAATGCAGCACCCACCAGCTTGTGTTCTTCCAGCAGTGGTTTAAGAGTGTTTGTCCTCTGATGTTTCTCGCCTTATACGCCAACGTCCATCTCTTCGACGAAGCAGAAAACGTAACATTGCAGTGACCATACGTCTGCATCGGAGTCCCATACGCAGCAGAATTCGCTGAATTGTCGTTTTAGACACACTTCCCTTAGCCCCCTGGTTCATTCGGCCTGTGAGGTGCTCCACTGCAGCGCGTCAATCTGCCCTCACGCACCTTCGAAGCTGAAGTCCACCTTTCACATCAATGGCACGTGGTGATCCGCAGTTTCCACCTCGCTTATTCGCAATGGTGCCATTTCTCTAATCACGATACACTTTAACCACAGCAGCCCGCGAACAGTTCACAAACTGCGCTGTTTCAGAAATACTGCCACCCTTGGCCCGAAAGCCGATAATAATCCCTCTTTTGAAAATCTGATAAATCGCTCCTGTTGTCCATGATAGCAACGAGTGGTATGTTTTCAGATTGCCTTACAGCACACCTTGTATATCCTCTAATCCAGCTCACGACACGTGCATTGTTTCATTGTCTACGCGCTGTTGACGTCAAAACTAGGAGGTGGTCACAATAATGTGACTCGACTGTGTAAATAAGTGATTTAGACGTTTTTCATCGGGTAGTCGGATGGGGTCTCTGTTGTGATCACGAATCTTGCACCTAATTGTGTTCTTGTATTTTGGAAACATTATTCTAGTCTTACTATCTGCAGAATGATATGCTTGCAAAGTGAACATAAGATGAGCAACTGTATTACTGAATTTTATGTTAATTTCGGTTTGTTTGACCGTTAAGTTTTTTCTTGAATATTGAAAAATAAATATAGCTATAATGAATGTTTTTATTGTTCATATGCTGAAAGACATGAAATCGGAGAAGCTCCGAGACACTTCAGTTCCAGAGAACATGACGAAGTGAATAATTGGTGCCCCAGGAAAATTTCTCTTGATCCCTACGGGATGTAAAGAGGAAAATTAAAATTATCGAGCCTGATTATAGAACAACTGAGTGATTCTCAGAATGTTTAATCATTCTGCAGAAATATATTCCTCACCCTCGAGCTTGTGTGTAGCATATTCAAAAGTGATGTTCCTGAAAATATATACATGAGTTCTTTTCCATGTTGAATTCCAAAGTTTTTCTTCCAGATCTTTCCCATAATTTCCCAGTTTGTTTTACAGATTTCAATGCTATGTTTAGGTGTGTTTCTGAAAGTTCCTCAGTCCAATCTCCGAACTGTTTGGTTTGCTTTGGTCTACTATAACTGAATAAAGGGAGATCATTAGTTATTAAACCTTTTTGTATCTTTTTCATACAATTTCCTGCAGAAGCCATCTGCAAACCATAATCCCACTGGAAACACATTTCTTCTTAATCGCAATTCTTGTGAGTTTTTATTACTAACGTTGCTGCTATATTTCAGTCTTAGGAAGTGCAATATAATTTTGTGAACTAAACATTGTGAATTGTTATGTTTCAGAACCATGTGACCAGGAAGTTGGGTCTTACAATGGAAGGTTCACGTCCCCAGGATATCCATCATCCTACCGACAAAACCAGCGCTGTACTTACACAATCCACAGGGCGGATCCATCTGTATGTACAGTAGAACTGGATTTCAGACAGTTCGATGTGGAATTTTCTCGGGATCAGTGCTCCAAGGACTTTCTACTTTTGCCAGACAGAAGTAGGATTTGTGGTTCAACGTCCGGAACTCGTGAGTGCATTTTATTTCATTACAATAGATGCTTCATTACCATTCACTGCATGGAAGGATTATAGAGAATAGCAGAGTTCATGTATTTTTTTCGCAAATTCAGCGATCTTCATTAGCATCAAAAGCAAGGAACAATACCCCAACCTTAGTTTGAGGGTTACAGGCTTCAATGAAGGAAGATAACTTAAAAAAAAGTAACAATAAACATTTGTTCCTTGAACGCCGTTTCTCTACGCTAAAAAGCAGTTTCGCTACACATAACACAGTTGCTGAAAAAGCTGGTGGTATCAAATAAGAACAAGTACCGACTTCCTTTTGACGTTGAAGTTCAGTGAATTCAGATTTTCACAGCTGATGGATTGGATACGCTATGCCGCAGTTTGACATCCGCTCGTTTAATGCCGCATTTGGACACCTAGCTTGAGTATCTCGCTCGGATACGAGTCATATTTTGCGACACAGTACGATATCTGTTCGTTTTCTATTAACAGGAGTTCATCTTCCGGGTAAACAACCAACATCCAAGCAAAACACTGTTTTCCTTTCAAGACGGATTGTCTCAAAGCCTATTGGCCGCCCCGGTGGCACAGTGGTCTAAGCGATGGCCTCTGATCATTCCGAAAGGGGTCCGGGTTCGAATCTCGGTGAGGCATGGATGTTGTGTTTGTCTTACGGCACTGGCTTTCTCCCTTCCCTGGAACCAGTGACCCTAAATTAGGGCCGGGCGACTGTTTATAGCCCATTGAGTTGCTCACGGTGGTCCTTAAACCTCCAATAAAAAAACTAAAAAAAAACTATTGATAGTTGGCTATAGTCAACCCCAGGTAGGCTGTAGTTTAAATAGAATCCTGATCGCAAGTGCATTCTGTATTTAACTGTACAAAGACTAGAGAAGAGGTAGTGCAATACTTATGGTGCTAAATTTAACTGTACAAAGACTAGAGAAGAGGTAGTGCAATACTTATGGTGAACAAAGTCATCTATCGTTAAACCAAGATCATTTTTATTTCGAAACTTATTCACCTTGTCAGTACCGCGAAAAGTCTCAAGTGAGTACTGAAAAAAATTCAAGCTACAAAGCTATTATGACACTAGTTAGTGTCATCTGTGTCCATCTTCATCACAGCATGATGCCGAGGAAAGACGTATGACACCGAAGGAATTCAACTCACTGTGTAAAGCAATATTTTCAATATTTTCTTCTTGCCTTCCCACAGAGTAACAAGTCATCATTTAAGTTTTTCTTTATTTCAATTGACGACACTTTCAAGATTGGTTATATAGCAGTTAAGACATCATAAGGTTTAAGAAAATTTTTCTCCTGTCATTTCAATGTAACTTAATGTTTATATTTTAAACGTCGGGAACAGTTTGTCATTACAACCGTTATATTGTATCATTTATTTTTTCATTACGGTTGGTTGTACGTTGCATTACTTTGCACGAGACAGGTGTGTCAGGGGAGCGTCTTGTGCTTAACTAATAGCTGAATATATGTTCTGGCATCAATCTTTAAGCACGATGTGTTGTAACATATGTATCACTTGTTCTTTTGTATAAGTTCTGTATTGGTTGTGTTTCTACATACTTTATGTTGTAAATCACTGTTATAATGCCGTATTTATTTCCATTTTGCCAGTGTGAAAGTCTTGACACTACACACTGGTGTAACACGATCTTGTCAAGCCATAGAGATACACTGATGAGCGATTCCATTAAGACCACCCCCAGCCTAGGGAAATGAGCGCGTCTGGAAACCGAACGGTGGCGCAGGTGAAGTTTACAGAGCAATATATATACAACCCGAGGATCAACTTTCGGTTAGTAGAGTGTTCGGAGTGAGAATAAGAAAAGTTGCCCATTTATCGCAGTTTGATAAAGGACAAATTGTGATGGCATGGTGCCTCGGAGCTACAATCTCGGAAACGGCGCTACCTGTGGGTTGTTCACGTGTCTCTGTAGTGAGTACGTATCAAAAGTGGTGCACATATGGTCAAACCACGAACCGTCGTCCAGTGTGTGTCGTCCGCAGCTCATTGATGCCCGAGGGGAGCGGAGACTGTCTCGCATTGTTCACAGTGACCGCACGGACACAGCGCGACAAATCACCCACAGCTAAAACAATGTTGATCATGGCAATGTGTCACAGCACAGTTCATCGCAGCCTTCTGTGCATGGGCGTGCCCTGCGTAGCCGAAGACCCAGCCGGGTCCCCATGCTCACCGCACATCATCGCCAATAACGCATGAAACGGGCCCAAGATAATCGAGATCGGACAGTGGATGATTGGAAGAAAGTGGCCTAGTCTAACGAATCAAGATTCCTGGTGCATCACGTAGACGGCCGATCGCGGATACGCCGATTACCAACGGAGGCTATGGCACCTGGATGCACTGTTGGGCGGAAACAAGTCGGCGGCGGCAGCGGGCGATGTTTCCGTGGGACAATTTAGGCCCCATTATCTCAATAGCACAATTCCTGAGAGCTGTCAGGTATCTGAACATCGTTGCGGACCACGTTCACTCATTCATGGCAACTATGTTCCTTCTGGTGATGGCCATTACCAACAGGATAAGGCACCATGCCACACTGCCAGAATCGTCAAGGAGTGGTTCGAAGAACATGCTGGGGACTTTCTTCTAATGCCCTGGCCTCCAAATTCACCTGACATGAACCCAATCGAACATTTGAGGTTCGACTTGGAAAAGCGGATTCGCGCTAAATCATCACCACCCCGAAATGTACGGGAACTGGAGAACCTGCTGTTGGCATTATGGTACCAGATACCCCAGGATACCTATCGCCATCTCATTGAATCGATGGCTCGCGTAGTGGCCGCTGTTTTGTAGGCCAAAGGGGAATTCCTACAGCTAATTAGGTAGTTGGTCATAATGTGATGGCTCACTGGTGTACATAGCGCTTCTACTGTTTTGTTTGTATTCTATTTTATGGTATATATGTGCGGTTTTTCGCTTGCAATGGTTTTTATTAAGCAGGGCATGCTCTGGATACCTACAGCTTTTAATATCACACATAATAAATAATTAAATAGAAAAAAGGAAACAGAAAAAAACAACAACACGCGGACGACAGATGTGCGACGTTTTCCATAACTACGCAGTTTCTTTCAAGGTGATATTTTACCATGCGCAAATGTCTGTCTCTGTACTTCTAGAGCAAGAGATCCTCGTGCGTGTCATACATTCCAGGCTTAATGACATACTGGAAACACGAAAACTCCAGCACAAAGTAAAAGAATATCATTTAGCACACATGGATCGAACAATTTTTGCCTTATTACAACCGATGGCGTGTTTCTAACATTTGCGTAATGCTCTCTTGCGTGTTTCTGCTTTAAAAACAGAGATAGGAATAGGAATGTTTCGACTTTTCTGTCTCAAATAGATGCATTTAAGTTATGATGAAATCTACCTTGCTCTTTATTTTTGCTTGTTGCTTTTTTTTTTTTTTGGCAGGAGTACTGAAGTTTCCCGTGGGAAGTGATGTTATATCTCTGAACTTCTTCAGCGACGGTTACAATGGAGGAAGAGGTTTTGACATTGGAGTCACGCAACGAAGAAATAGCTGTGGAGTACCTACCACTGGTAAGCTAAAGATAAAAGAATTTGTCGTGCTATTCTAGGTGCCTTTATCCTCCTCTTCTATTTCAGCAAAAATAATAATGATAATTATTATAATCTAAGAAAGCCACCTGCCATCAGACATAATTTCTGGCACAAATAAAAAAAAATCCGATACTATGACAAACTTACATGTACTTGTATATTCCCAAATACTGTAAAGTATAACCTTGACGAATAACTAGACTAATAATTATACTATTTTCGGCAATCAATTTCGGAACAGGATCGATTTTAGCTCACTGTTCGCTGTCTCTTCAGAAAACGTTCAAATTTCATTTCCCTGGAGGGTATATAATATATCATAATATATCGGAACCATTTTCCGTTTGAATATGTCACCGTTGTACCACATATGCAATTTACAAGTTTTCTACATAGGAGACAGTTATCTAAAGGAGATTCAGTACTGAAATTTGGCTGCCGAAAATAATATGTTTCTGTATTTCCCATACATTTGCCAAGATTTTTTCTTCAGTTATGAGACTACCAAATGTCCGATTTAGTATACACTGAACAGCAATTGAATTAGATATACCTGTCTAGTAACGTGTAGCACCACCTTTCGCCCTGATGACGGCGGCGATTCGTCTCCGCATGGACTCGACAAGACACCGGAAGCGTTGGGAAGCCATACGGATCCACGACTCCTGAACAAGCTCCCACAGTTCACGAAGATTTGATGGAAGGGGGTCAGAGCCTCGAACATCTCTCTCGATGGCGTCCCATATGTGCTCGATGGGATTGAGGTCAGGTGACCTAGCTGGCCGAGGAAGCGAGGTCACGTCGTTGGAATGCTCATCCAACCATTCGGATACAATTCGGGTGCGATGGCACGGTGCATTGTCTTGTTGCAGGATGAGGTCCCCAGTGGGATGTTGAAGACGCACAAACGGGAGCAACTAGTCGTCCAGGATATCCCAGTAACGTTGACCTGTGAGGAACGATGCCACACGTACCAGGGGTCCCATTTCAGTCCACGTAAACAGTCCCCAGACGATAATGCCACCCCCACCAGCTTGAAGAGTACCCTGCTGGCAAGAAGGATCCATCGCTTGATGTGGTTTGCGCCGTACTCGTATCCTGCCATCCGCATGTACCAACGTGAATCTCGACTCATCAGTCCAGGTAACATTTTTATAGGGTCCAGTGGCGATGTTCCCGCGCCCATGCTGATCTTTGCACCCTGTGATGTTCGGTCAGCAGCGGTACCCTCGTTGGACGATGGCTTCTGTACCCCATAGGAAGGAGATGGTTCTGGATGGTGTGGCTGCTTACACATTTTTGCGCAGCAGTGTTAAATTGCCAAGTGATTTCTTGCACTGTGGCCCGTCTATCTGCTGTTACAATGCAAGGTAGTCGACGATGACCCCGCTCATCCACACGCTGTTGTCCATGGCAGTTGGCCCTTGCAGGGATGGTTTTACCGGATTGATGTACTCACGGTGCATCCGTGACACAGTGGCTCGTGAAAATCCTAGTGCCTGCACGACTTCCGAGATGAAGTGACCCATTCGTCTGGCCCCGACAATTTGCCTACGATCAAATGCGCTTAGATCCTTCGTCTTACCCATACTGCGTCCGACTCTTACTGATTCCCGTCGCAGCACTCCTTATATTGTCGGATCGCTGCATACGTCATGTCGTTTCCGTTTACAGTGCGGCCCACAGCGCCACATTTGCGTAACACCAGCTGTCTCTAATTCAATTGCTCTTCAGTGTATGTTTATCATTCTCTTTTTTCAATAAAGTTACTCGCATTGCCCCTAAACCTTACTTCTGTGCTGTACTAACCACGATCAGTATAGAAGAATGCTAAGACTTAAAATAGATGTCAGTTATAATAAGTATAGGTACAATCAGTGCCATAACTAGGCAGGTGCAACAGGTGCAAAAGCACATGGCCGAGGACGAAGAGGACCCTGAAATGGAACTGACAAAAGCAATTGTCTTATAAAAATGCGTAAGTGAAGGCATAAATAAAATTTCATGAGCAGTTGATCAAATAACACTCTTTTTGAGTGCTGTGACGTACCTGCCCCGCAGGACGCACATGAGATAAAGGCAGATAGCAGTGGGAGCACATGCCAGTGTAGTATAGCGGATAGCACTCGGAGCTCCAGAGCCGAGAGTTGGGGGTTCGCATCCCTCCCTGGCATTAAACTGATGGAGAAATTTACTTGGTCATAGTGCGTCTAATTAAAAATGTTTGCTCTTACGTAGTATTGTATCAGTCAGTCATGATTAGAAGAGCATCTTTTTTAAATGATGCTTTAGTATTCTGTTTAAAGATGCGCATCCGGTCACGTGAGGAATGGAGGGCTCATCCAAAGATCAAGCTTCCCCTTCCTCACGTGACCAGAGCTCCCGTCAAGGTTAGTAAAGAAGTGATCTTTGCACGTGCACGCACCTCTTGGCTTTGTCGGCTATTATATGTGGTTTTATGGTTCATCATCCGAGCTGTGACGAGGAGGCACAAGGAATACATCAATGAACTAGCCCTGCATAATTTCGATTGAATACAGCTATATTATCGTTAAAAATACTAATTATGATGATGTAATCAACGAATTTGCTGAAATGAAAGCCAGAAAGGTGAAATTAAAATAATTATATTTATTTATAAGTACATGCGAATGATCTTAAAAATTTCTTGTGTACACAAAAATTATTTATAAGCAACTGTTATATCGTATTTGTTTAATTAATATCCTCCCAAAAGAAATAAAGGGGCCCAGAAATAAAGCCTTGCACAGGGACCATGAAAAGCTAGTTATGGCACTGGATACAATAGCTTGCAAGTACACCTACTCCAGAAAATTATTTCAGTTACTAAGAATTTATTCATTGAAATAACAGAAACAAATTTAATATACAGTAACACCCCAAGTTACGTAAGTGATGCGTTCCGTAAACTGTTACGTAACTTGAATTTTACGTAAGTCGAATTTGTAAATTACGTTCATTAGGAACTGCATTATTTGTTATTATATGTATGTACATGTATATTATTTATTATTATCTTATAAAGGAGATATCATGTAGCAGTATGTTCTCTGATATACGTAAACTACAGTATAAAAGTACGGAAAATATATACATATGTATAAGGAATGCAAAAAACAAACTGAAATACTATACACTTGTATTCACTTTTCAAATAGGTAAAACAATGTCTTGTGACGGCTAAGTTGGCCCTGTAGGGGAAGAGCCGGCTCTGTGGGTGGATGGTTGTGAAGAGGAATGGTGTTCTGTGGCAACTTCTACCCCTCTCGATGTTAAAGGCTAAGGGTAGTCGAGGTCGTTTGAGTTGTCATGTTGACTTTGTTGTGAGCGGCATTTCACAAACATGTCTAGAGTAGATTGTGTGGTCACACGCTTCTTGTCATCGTAGATGGCCTTGTAGCTAGACATATCGGAGTACATACGACGGCTAACATTCTCGAACCGCTCGGTGTTCAGATCCATCGATTCTAATTTTGATAACGCCATGTCTATCAGGTTAAAAACCTAGGCTAGTACCTTCTTTGTAAATTTCTTTACGTCTGGAGTTGCGGTTCAATCGGCTCAGTATTTTCTTCGGAATTTCAGAATGCCTCCAACTGAATAAGGTCATCATTAGTAAGCTCTTTATCGATCCGATCTTTTGAGACCTTGAATCCAGACATAGGTTTTTCCTCTTTTGCAATAAATATGCGTGCTGGCATTTTCTTCCAAAACAGAGCCGTTTCATCGACATTAAATATTTGCTGAGGCAAATATTCCCCCTCCTCAATTATTTCTGCCGAAAGTTCGGGAAATTCACTCTGTATCTGCACTTGCTGCCTCACCCGCAACTTTGATGCTGTGCAGGTTTGAACGCTTCTTGAATCGTTCAAACCATCCAGCACTAGCTTTAAATGTACTCTCCGTGTCCGTGATGTCGGCCTTCTGTTGTAAATCTTTATGTAAAACTCTCCTGGACAATCAGTAAACTCAACGGTATCGACTTCTGTGTCAGATCCTCGATCCAGTGAGACAACAATTTCATCCATCTCTGAAATCGGGCCCAGACTCTTCTTGGTAATGATTGTGCCCTTCAACGTTACCGCACCTTTCGTGCTTTCAACAATGCGAACTTTATCCTTCACTATTGTATTCACTGTCGAAATAGGTCAATTTATTCTCCGAGCTATTGTTGATAGAATTTTCCCGTCTTCATGCATACGAGTTATTTACTTTTCTTCTAAAGTAACTGCAGACCTTTGTTTTTTAGATTCATTACCAGCGCATTCGGTTTTGCGTTTCGATTGCATTCTAATGGTAAATAAGTAATTTACACTTGCGATGATAAGCAAGGGACTAAGCTAACCGCGCGAGGCAAGATATCAACTGTAACTGAAATGCACTTACTGCGATAAGGCTGTCAAAGACGCAGCTGCACAAAGCCGTAAACGTGTTCATACGCGCTAGTAAGTAGTTCTCGGAATTTTCATTTTTTTACGTCAGGATGAAGGGTGAGGCAGAAAAGTGCAGATATAGAGACGGCAATTATTACGTAACTACGAATTTACGTAAATCGCGTGTTACGTAACTCGGGGTGTTACTGTTCTGGCCAGAAACACAGAATAAAATAAAACAGAACTCAAATTAAAAAAAAAACAAGTTAGTAAAATCATGCAATGCATTGATTATGATACACTTTCCAACATACCAGAAATTATTACTCAAGTTATGAGGATAATGGCTGTGGAATAAATCTCGCTCCTGTGTCCTGACCTTTGACCCCATTTCGATGATATTCAACAGAACCGGTTCAGTATACCTCAAGAATAACATACTAAAGTTTTGTCGCAATAGAAGCAGTTTTTACGCAAGTTATGAGAATAACGGCTGTGGAATAAATCTTGCTTTTGTGCAATGACCTTTGACCCCATTTCGTTGATATTCAACAGAACCGGTTCACTATACCTCCGGAACAACATGATAACGTTTTGTCGCAATCGAAACATTTTTTGGTAAGTTATGATGCACAAGGGCAATGGAATGGATCCCACTCCAGTGTCCTGACCTTTGACCCCATTTCGCCCATTTTCAATAGGATTCGTCCCCAGTGGTTCCCTACCACATACTAAAATTTCATTGAAATCGAACCATATTTACGCATGTTATGACGCATAAAGGCAATGAAATGGATTCCGCTTTTATGTCCTGACCTTTGACCCCATTTCACCCATTTTCAATAGGTTTCGTTCCCAGGTGGTTCCTTAGCACATACCAAAATTTCATCGAAATCGAACCATTTTTACGCAAGTTATGACGCATAAGGGCAATGAAATAAATCCCGCTCTTATGCCCTGCCTGACCTTTGACCCCAATTTGCCAATTTTCAATAGGGTTCGTGCCCAGGTAGTTCCCTACCACATACTGAAATTTCATCGAAATCGAACCGTATTTACGCATGTTATGACGCATAAAGGCAATGAAATGGATCCCGCTCTTATGGCGTGATATTTGACCCCACTTCACCCATTTTCGATAGGGTTCGTCACCTGGTGGTCCCCTACCACATACTAAAATTTCATCGAAATCGAACCTTTTTTACGTGAGTTATCGTGCCGACAGATAGACGGACGGAAAAAGCTGGAGCATATACGCTTCTTCAACCTACGGCTGGAAAGCGTGAGACAAAGACAACATCTATGCTTTACTGAACTCGATCCTAAACATATCCCGGACGAATGGTCAACGCTTAGACCACTGCTCCACCGGGACGGCCTAAAACACCTGTACGTTACGGCGAATGAATGTTTATGCAGCAACATTAACCGTTGGATAAACAGTGTGTTTGACGTTTTCTATGTGACAAAAATGCTTTCCTTCTTTAATTATGTCTAGCGATATTAAATATTTTCCTTCTTTAAATATGATTACTGATATTTCCCCTTTCCACGGCTTACCTACGATTAATATGGAATGAAGGAAATCCTTTAAAGTTTTGCTGAGTTCTTTTTAGTTTCTGTTGCATCCTAGAAATACATCAGGTCTAAGCACTTTCAAAATACAAAATCGTTTGCTAACTTTAATTTTGGCCATTTATTGTGATTTATAGAGATACAGTCCTGAGACTGGTTGAACAGCGACGCGAATTTGCCAAAACCAACGTCACTAGATTACAAGACAGGACACACGCAGCTCGGTTATGGAATGAGTTCCTGAAGAACTAAAGATATCTGTGGTACCACGAAGAATTAGTTCTTTTTCATCTGCCCTTGTTCCTGAAAGTTATTTCTTCCGTTTATGAATTAATCCAGCACGAATATGACCTCAAGCGATCAATTTCTCTTTTCAGAAAAGAATATGGCTGATCGCAAAACAAAACGAGATATCGCAATATTATATATAATTTAAGATTACACACTTGTGATATGGAGATAGAATAAATTATCAATGTTTATTTAAAATTAAATGTTTTATTAACACCGACTATAGTTCCGCAGAGCGTTTGGCTCTGCATCATCAGGACGAATGGAGCGTAAACATTCAAATCATTGTGACACCATCAGAGTTCTGACGGTCATGGATTTTGGTGAGTTGTTTCCACGCTCACCAAAATCCGTGATCGTAAGAAATCAGAACTTTTGTTTCCACGCTCACCAAATTCCGAGACCGTTAGAAGTCAGAACTTTTGGTGAGCGTGGAAACAACTCACCAAAATCAGTGACCGCCAGAACTCTGATGATGTCACAATGATTTGAATGTTTACGCTCCATGCTCTGCGAGACTATAGTCGATGTTAATAAAACATTTAATTGTCAATAAACGTTTATAATTTATCGTGAAAGAAATACTGGATTACATCATATAATACAAATTTTGAAGATGACAATCCAATTTTTGGTGTAAATGTAACAAGGATGTTAAGTCAGATAATATCCGAAAGCTTGAAAATTTCATTGTCCTGGAGTGGGACCGGAATCCGCGTTTCTCAGATAGCGCCCGGGTATGCTAACAACTACACCACCCAGTACGACCAAGTCTCAAGTTTCCGATTAATTTGAATAGCATACCCGGACGCTATCTGGCAGACGCGGATTTCGGTCCCGCTCCAGGACGATTTAATGTTCAAGCTTTCGCATATTATCTGACTTACCATCCTTGTCACATTTACACCAAAAATCAGATTGTCATCTTCAAAATTCGTTTATGATTTATTCTATATCACAATATTGTTTTTCATCTTTGATGTCATCAACAATGGTACAGGAGTTTTTAGTACAGCTTCTTTGTTTGGATTTTAATTGCCCAGTTTTGGGTCCCACGTAGATTCTGATCGATTTAGTATGCAAGACTATAATTTTCCATTACTCTCCTGTTGTTAGATTATACCGTCTGTGACGGACATAGATAGACACTGTGTGATGAATACAAAACCTTCCAAAGTGCTTATTGTTGCTCACAGTGTAGTATTGTTTTAATTTGCTTTTAATAAATTTAATTTTTATTCTTTTTCTTAATATTTCTAAAACTTTTACTCTTTCTTCAATCACCCAGTATCTTACATTGTAATTATTATACAGCATGTTTAGAGACATGAATGAATCAACAGATACTGATGACACTGTTTTGAAGTTCCCTTTGTCTGTGAAGATCAAAAATTGATAAACTGTAATATCAATCTAGCGAATTATGGAATTAAATCTCTTTGCAGGCTGCAACATCGAAATTACATCCACCACAGGAAGGATTAGTTCTCCTAATTATCCTCGGTACTATCCCCATCAGTTGCGCTGCCAATACAAAATCCGCAGGCCGGATCCGAGCACGTGCAGTGTGGAACTGGATTTCCGAGACCTGGACATCGCAGTTAGTGCGGGATGCAGCGAAGACTACCTACAGCTCCCTGACCGAAGCAGAATATGTGGATCCCAAACTACATCCAGTAAGATTTCTTATCATTTAATAGAAGTTGTGTAAACGTTACGGTTTTATAACATTCACCGATCTCATCTACAAATTGAAATTTCGACAAGCCTCACGTGATACCTTGATTCATTTCGTCGCGTGCTTCAGCCCGTGGCTGAGGGAAAGTACGAGTTAACTGTTTTATCGTCAGGAAAAGAATTTGTGCTTCTGTTTGGTAAACAGAGGATTTCAATGGTTATAATGTTTATAATGTTTTAATTATTTTGGCTGTTGGTTTTCAAGTTCTTGAAACAGTTCCTAACTACTCAACACTAGAAATTTAACAAGATCAACAATAATACTAACAACTGAACACGCAGGGAAAAGTACAACTGAAAAACAGCATTACACTTACAAGAAATCCAAGGCTTGTTTTATTCTCAGCCGATAAGAGCATAAATTCTACGAACCACAAGTTCACACGTCTTGACACTCTTGCAGCAGAAAATAACAAACTAGAACTTCGCACAGATAACAATCGTCGTAGTTTTTGTTGTTCCCAATTGTCTAATCGTGGATTCTCTCCCACCAGGTGTACCCCCTTTTTTGTTTAAAATCTGACAAATTGCCAGTTGTTGCCAAAATTTATTTTGAAAATGGGAGGTTCCGATGTGGCGTTCAGAGTGAAATTTAACTTGACAGGTAATATAATTTATGTAAAAAAAAAAGAAATTCAGAAAGGAAGGTTGAAATGGAGATATGCACTCGTGGCCAAAAGTCGTGCACCAGTAGACCGAAAGTCAATTTTTTATGTTTGAAGTCAACTTATACAGCGTAATGTAAAGTAAGGAATACACATTATACATCATTTTAAAGGAAATTTTATGCTCAATTCAAATATTTTTACAGAATGTTATTATTAGTAACAGAAGTGAAGTTACAAGCAAAAGTACTGAGTCTAGTCATAAAAAAAAATAGTGGAATTTGTGAAATTAGTGTACACTGCATTTAACGTAAAATTACTTTACAGTACATTATTGAAACTTGCAGGACACTTGAATTAACTTTCCAACAAGCAAAATACGCTTTAATATTTAATTGGATAACCACAGTTTCTTAGTAACAAAGTGCACTTTCTTGGCATGGAACTAATGAGCTTCCCTAGTTGTCCGTTGGTGATAACACTGTGCCATATGGCCCTTACAGACTTAATTAATGCTGTTTCAGATGTGGGACCTTGTTGAACCCACATATTCTCTATGTGATTAAGATCCGGAGAATGTGCCGGCAACTGAAGTTTTCTTATAACTTTTCAATTAAACCCCTCGTCAACCAACTTTGACAGATGACATGGAGCGTTATCGTCCTGAAATATAAAATTCCGCAAACCCCATGTCTTGTGCAGATGGTAGCAGTTTGGACTTCAAAATATCCACATATTTCGATCTATTCAATGTGCCATCAACAATGTGCAGACGGTTAACACCACTGGCTGAAATAGAGGATCATAACATCACCGAATGTGGGTGCTTGATTGTTGGCTGGGTGCAGCATGCCTTATATCTTTCACCAGCCCGACGACGTACATAATTATTTCCATTATTAGCGGAAATAGTAACAGTTGTTTCATCGCTGAAAATAACAATTTTCCATTCATCAACAGTCCAATTCTTTTGTGCCTTGGCCCAAGCAATTCTTTTGAGCCGTTGTTGCTCAGTAAGGAAAGGTTTTCGTGCAGCTTTTCGTACAGTCAGTCCATTTTCTTGTAGCCTACGACGAACTGTACGTGCAGATGCAATAATGCCTACTTCATTCTCCCACTCATCTCTTAAATCAGTGACTGTTTTAAACCTTGATTTTAAGGAACGGCGAATCAACATGCGATCATCACGTTAAGTACACAGACTTGGTCGACCTGTTCTTTTTGTGTTTCCCACCCATCCAGTTTCTGCAAATCTTTTAATGGCGCGCAAGACAGTGGAATGATCACATCCATATTTAGCAGCAATTTTACTGCTACTGAATCCAAGTTCATGCAAAGTAATAATTTTTGCCCTGGTTTGAAGAGGCAGGACCAATTTTTGGGTCTTTGACATTCTGAAATTCAAATATCACCAGCAATTCTGCAGAAACTTCCATCAACTGACTACAAGCAGCTGTGTTCTGTCGGCAGACGATTCTACATCCTTTTATATCTCACTAGCGGACGTTGGAGAAGGCTATAGTGGATTTGAGGGGTGCGATGGCTTTTTCAGAACTGGATTTGTGTTCCCTCACTTGCACATTTTTGCTTGTAACTTCACTTCTATTTCTGATAATAACATTCTGTAAAAATATTTGAATTCAGCGTAATCGTTCCTTTAAAACGATGTATAATACGCATTCCTGACCTTACCATTACGCTGTATAAGTTGACTTCAAACATCGAAAATTGACTTTCGGTCTACTGGTGCAAGACTTTTGGCCACGACTGTACGTATGTCACAGCAGTTCCAAGAACTATACTAACGGCTGAACACAGCTCCTCCATAATGTGTCAGCTAATTAATCAGGCTGTTTGGTAGCATAACAAAATGACTTGTCGGGCGCCATCCAGGAAAACTACTGGTCGTAGGGGTTTGCAATTTGGAACTGACTTGCACGAGCACCTTCTGAAGTTCCCCTTATTGCTGCCGGTGGTGTACTCGAAAACACATCTTTCTGCTCCGGAGCCGAATGCTTTTCCAATTAAACTAGGCCGGCAAGGGCTTATCACTGCTACTTGCATCTTGACATGTGCGTCACATACTCTATGTCCCCCCCGAGAAAGTCGGCAGCACTAAATTGCAGATATCGGGTTCGCCACCCAATTCCTGTAGAAGGAATTATCACTGATTCCAGACGATGCGTGGGAGAAACATCGCGCATTTTTCGAAGGATCTAACGGCCAGTAGGTCCATTTCTGCGTTCAGGCGCCAATGTGAAGAAAAGCCCATTTGCCGGTGGTGGATTTCGAACCCACTCTCCGTTCCGGAGCCAGTTGTTCTACCGATTGAAGTACACTGACAACGCTTATCGCAGCAACTTTGCCGTCTTGACATGTGCGTCACGTCTAGGGTCGGTACTCACAACCTCGTGTGTGTGTGCACTTTGGAGTTCTTTTTTTCATATTCAAATTTCTAAAATTTCAATTAAGTTTTAATCTCCGTGGGAAATTGAACAGATAGATGGCAGCAGATGCATTCTCTTAGGATGCAGCTTTAACTATTTCAACTATAAAATTTCTTTGCTTAATTTAAGACATTTTTAAATGCATACGTTGAATTTTAAAAGAATAGTATGTTTCTATATAAAGGCATTAAGATGGGAGTGTAGTTCTGGTGTGTCAAAATGTGTGAACAATAGGTATTTTTTCTATGCAGCGGAAATCAGTGAAGAGGCTAACACCTAGATTAGAAAAAACTCAATAATGAAGCTTGTTGTGAAACTCCTGGTGTCAGGCAAACGTAGCTAGGTATTAAGAGAATATAACGTGGTTTGTCACAAATATTTTTTCAAGTCGACCATGGTTCCGCTGGGTATTGGCCTAGCTTCATCAGGATGAATGGTATGTAAATATTCAAATTGTATATGATATCATAAACGGTGTTTACAGTCACGGGTTTTGGTTAGTTGCTTCCACGCGCTTGACAGAAATGGTGTGGATGCCATGTCATTAACAAGTTGCGAAGACTTCTGATATATATGGAAAGCTTCCAAAATATCAAGTTTGGTGGTAGAATCTGGCTTGTCAATTAATTTTGCTTCTTCAAAGAAAAATGCATGGTCCTTTTCGTAACAGTGTTTAGCCATCGATGACTTCTTTAGGTCACAGTTCCGAATGTAGGTCTTGGGCTCCTTCAATCGGAAACGTAAGGCTCTACGGAGTTGTCCTATGTTTTTTTTTAATCAAGCGCGTGAAAGCAACTAACCAAAACCCGTGACTGTAAACACCGTTTATGATATCATATACAATTTGAATATTTACGTGATAGGTCAATACCCAGCGAAACCATGGTCGACTTGAAAAAACAAATCTTTGTGACAAACCACGTTGTATTCTCTTAATACGTATAATCGTCACAAGACTCTATAGACTTTGAGATCAAGAAACGTAACTAGGGTTTATTTGTTTATATTGGAAAACATAACAATGAAATATTCAGGTAAAAATATCCTGTTGATCATTTTCGGAAAATCCGGACAAGGCTGGGCCATAAGCCAAATCATCTACAGTAGTTTAAAAAAGACTGGTAGTGTGAGGCATCAAAAAGGAGCGGGGAGATCAAGCACTTCGCAGGACGTTGGTTAAAGTAGTTTCAAAAGACTGGTAGTGTGAAGCATCAAAAAGGGGCGAGAAGACCGAATACTCCGCAGGACGATGTTGATCGCGTCCAGGAAGCCTTTTCTCGAAGCCCGCAGAAGTCAACGAGACGAGCTGCGCCGCAGTTAGGTATACTGCAAACGACTATTTGGAGGATTTTGCACAACCGCCTACAACTCCGTGAGTACAAACTGCAGATTGTACAGGATTTAACAAAACCCTGCCGTTTCCAATTTGCCCAAGTCATTTTGTTCAAAGTCGAAGTTGATGAACATTACCTGCGGACATGGATATTTAGTGACGAAGCAACGGTTTTCGTCTCAGGGAGGAAACATCGGTATAACTTCAGAATATGGGGCTCCAAAAACCCTCACGCCATTCGAGAAGTCGAACGAGATAGTCAAAAGGAGAACGTCTGGCGCGCTTTGTCATGTTCGGAAGTGTTGGGGCCCTTTTTCTCTTTATGGAGAAAAGAGTGGCAGCGGTGACCTATCTGGATATGCTACAGCTGTATCTGTTGCCTCAGTTGGAAGATCGGCAGCCCAATGTGGTGTACCAGCACGATGGCGCACCGCCGCATTGAGCTGTTATTGTCCGAGAATTTCTTGATCTGCATTTTCCTGGGTACTGGATTGGGCGTGGTGAACCCATTCCATAGCCTCCGCGCTCACCCGATATTACGCCACTAGATTTCTTCCTGTGGAGATACGTGAAAAACATCGTTTACCAGACCCCTACCCCTGTGACCTCCCTCGATGATCTGGAAACCAGAATTGGTGCTGCGATAGCAACAGTAACGACGCAAATGCTGGCGAAAACTTGGCGGGAAATTGATTATCGCCTGGATATCTTACTTGCCACGAAAGGTGCGCATATCAAAGTGGTTTAGCAATACGATGATCGACTCTACAAAAAATTAAACGTTTAGTTGTCATATTCTGTTTGCGGTTTTAGTATGTTGTTTCCCGTTTCCGATTATATGCTACTGGAACCACGACACTAATTATGAATCACCCTGTATTTTTAGTTAAACTCGGGCAAAGTTGGCGCATAGTCCAAATAACTTCCTTTTAGTCCTTCTGCTGTCTTGCTCATAACGATAACATTCTTTCTTTGCAAGAATCCGAATTAATAAAGATTTTTTTCACTACCGTATATGGTGCAGTATGTAAAACACAATATAGAGGTCATTGACTCACTTAAAAGAAATGACAAAACCGTTGAAATAAGAGCGCTATCAAGATATTTCATTTGATCCAAAAAGATATATAAAAGCACATCTAAAGATATATAAAATATATGCAAGAAATATGTATAAAAACACATATATAAAGCACATATAATGTACAAATTGCAATATTGTATTATTTAAAAAAAGATATGCCCCAAAAAGGGAAATAAATTGCAATGATTTTTGTCGTTACAGTTCTCACTGGTAACTTTTATATCCCTAACGGCTTTTTAATCAGAAAACGCAAGTCAACTCTTCATTTTTATGGATAATTCTCTGTGTTTTGCATATACACTGACGGAAAAAAATCACAACACCACGAAAAAATAGTTGTAGAGGAATGAAATGGCAGCAATACATTTGTATAGGTAACATATTTAATCGATTAAGGTTTCAAGATCACAGCTTAATGTAAGCGCGAGAAGACCCATTTTAAATGTGAAATGCTGGTACATTAATAACCGGTGTAACCGCCAGAATGTTGAATGCAAGCACGCAAACGTTCATGCATTGTGTCGTACAGGTGCTGGATGTCAGTTTGTGGGATGGAGTTCCATGCCTGTTGCACTTGGTCGGTCAATACAGGGACGGTTAATGCTGGTTAGGGATGACGCTGGAGTTGTCGTCCAATGATGTCCCATACGTGCTCGATTGGAGAAAGATATGGTGATCTAGCAGGCCACGGCAACATGTCGACACTCTGTAGAGCATGTTGGGTTACAACAGCGGTATGCGGGCGAGCGTTATCCTGTTGGAAAACACCCCCTTGAATGCTGTTCATGAATGGCAGCACAACAGGTTGAATCACCAGACCGACGTACAACTGTGCCATCAGGGTGCGTGGTATAACCACGAGAGTGCTCCTTCTGTCATAGGAAATTGCTCCCCAGACCATAACTCCAGGTGTAGGTCCAGTGTGTCTCGGCCGCAGACAGGTTGGTTGCAGGCGCTCACCTGGCCTCCTTCTAACCAACACACGGCCATCACTGGCACCCAGGCAGAACCGCCTTTCATCAGAAAACACAACAGATCTCCACTCCGTCCTCCAATGAGCTCTAGCTTGACACCACTGACGTCGCAAACGGCAGTGGTTTGGAGTAAGTGGAATGCACGCTACAGGGCGTCTGGCTCGGAGCTGTCCTTCAAGTAACCGATTTGTAACAGTTCGTTTTGTCACTGTGGTGGCAACTGCAGCTCGAATTGCTGCCGCAGACGCAGTACGATGCGCCACGGCCATACGCTGTACACGGCAGTCTTCCCTCTCAGTAGTGCCACGTGGCCGACCGGAACCCGGTCTTCTTGAGGCAGTACCTTCCTTTGACCACCGCTGCCAACAATCATGCACAGTGGCTACATTCCTGCCAAGTCGTTCTGCAATATTGCGGAAAGAAAATCCACCTTCTCGTAGCCCTATTACACGACCTCGTTCAAACTCCGTGAACTGTTGATAATGGCTTCTTCGTCTTCTTAAAGGCATTCTTGACTAACATCAACATACTACGTCGAATCTCAACGATAACTAACGCTCATGAACGTTACAGCACGTATTTACAGCAAACCTGTTTTGCATGTTCCGAGGGGCGCTACTAGCGCCACACGTATGCGCCGAGCGCGAAATTTGCATAGACGTCATCTTGCAGATGTACTCTCACCGCCTACCAACTGTCGTTTATCTAACACAAACCCTTCTTGGTGTTGGGATTTTTTTCCGTCAGTGTATTAAAATTCGTTTTAATTGTGAGTAATGTTTCTTAATAGCCTCTCAATATATTAAAAGTTTCTTTCTGCCCTTTTCTTTCAACAGAAACTCTCGATTATTCATCAATCGGAAGTGATGTAATGACACTGAACTTTGTGACTGACACCATTGGAGCTGGCAAAGGTTTCGACATCATAGTGAGACAACTTCCTAATTCTTGCAGTATTGTAACACCATCAGGTAAGCAGACAAAAGGAGACGGATGTTATATTCTGACACGTAATTCAACCAAGTATTATAACTGTTCTGTAAGAGTTTTAGGCGTCGTTGTAATACCAGAAGTTCTTACTTCACCAGTTAGATTTTTGTACAAAAATCGATCTATGTCACGTGCAGTGGAATCGTGACGCAAATAGTATGGACAAATAAGATAGTTGTTCCGCAAAGACAAGAGGAAAAGATTATGAAGGAATAATTATGCTCAAAATTTACTCACACGAATGTCGGGAGAAACGTGAAAGTTGGCTAAAATTTCAGCCAGCATTTTTCTCTTGAGAGCTCTGAAGAACACGGGAGAGGAAGTTTCAAAGTTACAGAGTCCTTTATTATGGGACTGTGCAGCAAAAAACTAATATCAAATTAAAACTGAGAATGGCGAAATAATGCTGTTTAAGAATAGAAGACGTTTTTTCTTCCTAATATACACTAAAACCAAGAAGGGAAGTTAAATGAACGCTGACTTTTGACGCACAGTTCCGAGTTGGGAAAACGGATACTTAATTAAAAGAGAAATGAAACCGTTAAAGAACAGTTACCTGAAATGTAGTGGGAAATACTGCCAGGAGAAAATTTTTCAGGCTAATTTCAGATTGTTTCTTTGATTTTTCTTCATTAATAATTAGGCTACACCGTTTGCTATCCGACTACAGATAAAATATCGTTAGGAACTGGGATCGATGTGACCCCAGCCAGCTCCTGACGGTATTTTATCCACTATGTAGTATAACAGAAGCAAATGCTGTCAGGGAATTCAGTGAATAGACTGGCTCTTAAAGATATCAGTAAGATGACGTATTTCCTGAAACCATTGCTCTCTTGATGTCTGATCTCTTGACATAGCACGTGTGTAATAGTGCAGAGTAGATAAAAAGCATGCAAAATTTCGAGATTCATATCGTTTGTGACATGATAATGATCCGAGCTAGTTTTGTCTCTCAACCATACACACAAAGAAAGCAAAAGAGAACAATTCCAAGTTCAACATATCAAGGAATGCCAAATAATGAAAGAATGGACTTGAGTACGTTTAGATTATTCCTACAACGCTTTCATTTTACATACCCCAAACTCTCCTGTTCCAGCGACTATGCCAGGGATTCATCACGTGGGTTCCTGTGCCCCTTGGTAGGAGGGTCCAAGAAATGCGGAAGCCATTTATAATTTTAAGACAAATGAATTAAAAATAACAGCCAATGAATTTATCGTAACACGGTTCTCTCTATACGGGATACAATGCATCTAAAAGGTTAAGAGTTCCTAGCGTAAGCCAACAATTCTAGTATGAATTCATACCACTTTCCGTTTCGCTTCTCAATAGCTATTCGTGAAAGCACTGTGTCCAACCACAAAGAAACTGCCATTCTTTATTCACATCTGTTGGAAACTCCGAGCAGAAATTTAAAGAAACGAGTGACTGAAGTCAAGATTTTAAGAAGCAACAAGACGAAGTCAAACATTTGATAAGCAACATAAAGAACGCCGACCTTCAGACATTAAGAATATGATAATATCTTGAGAATAGTAATCAACGCACACATAGGATCGCCCAGGTACATGTTTTATAAGCATCTTACAGAATTGGGTGCTCGACGGTGTTGTAGCAGAGTAATATAACAGAAATGGGAACGTTCTGGCCTTGGAACAGACTTCACATTCCTCAAGTGAGAATAACTGAGAAACTGTGATTTTTACTAACAGACCTGAGGATTTCTCATTAGATTCCTGTCTAGAAAAATTTAAATGAACTAACAGCAAATGCAGTTTTGTTTTCAACCATTTAACATTGAAATGAGCTAAACACTCAGCTCTTTCAAGTATATATTTCCCCTCCTCACTGAATGAATTATTTTGAAAAGCGAAGACTAAATCGTTTTCGTTACAGTGAATTTTTCATTTCGGAAATATCCATTTGAAAATAAGCGCTCCTACTAAATTTTTAACGGCAAGATACCTTTTCTGTGCATTTTGGATATGATTACTGTTTCTTTTTTTTTTATAGTACCTTGTGACATGACTGTGACAGAGGAACGGGGTGTGATTCATTCTCCTGGTTATCCGGACGACTACCCAGGAAATTCTCACTGTATATTCACCATAAGGAAGCTGGACTCATCGGTTTGCCAAGTGCAGATCGACTTTGTTGACTTCGACATCGAGGACAGCGACGACTGCTCTGGAGATTACCTAGAAATAGAAAAGACAAGAGAAAAATTCTGCGGAGTGCGGCAGCCATCTCCAAGAAGTAAGTCTTTTTACTAGAATCAGTATTCTCTAATTGTCATTTAGAATCATTATTCTCTAATTGTCATTTAGAATCATTATTCTCTAATTGTCCTTACGAACCAGCATTCTCTAATTGCCGTTTAGAATCAGTATTCTCTAATTGTCGTTTAGAATCATTATTCTCTAATTGTCCTTACGAACCAGCATTCTCTAATTGCCGTTTAGAATCAGTATTCTCTAATTGTCGTTACGAATCAGCATTCTCTAATTGTTGTTACAAATCAGTATTCTCTAATTGTCGTTACGAATCAGTATTCTCTAATTGTCGTTACGAATCAGTATTCTATAATTGCCGTTTAGAATCAGTATTCTCTAATTGTCGTTACGAATCAACATTCTCTAATTGTTGTTACAAATCAGCATTCTCTAATTGTCGTTACGAATCAGCATTCTCTAATTGTCGTTACGAACTGAGAAAGTTTACATGTTTTGTCTATGCCAAGGAAGTAGGTAAGTTCCCTTAGGAACACAAATGTCTTGAACTTCCGATATGCAAAGGAAAAGATAACAAGTTGTTTGCAGACCCAGTTTACACATCGCAAGATAAGAAGTTTTGTACCCTATACTCATTTTCATACGTATGGTCATCTAAAAGCCAAAGATTTCTTGGAGTTTGCTTTAGATGCTTCACTGTTGAAATACAATGCCCACCCAACCAGAAATTTTTGTACAAGAAAATTATGTGGATGATCTTGTTCACAATTCCCAGGGCTCGCAATACTGCCCTGCATTTCAATATTAATGCCTTTTGTCCCCCGCTCTAGACCGAGTTGCCAATTCATATAAAATCACTTGTCAGTTTTGCATCGTTTAAAAAAGCAGTAAAGGAATATTATGCTAATAGTTAAATTTGATTAACTTCAACCATATTGTATTGCGATTATGTGTATATAAGCCGCCCCGGTGGCGCAGTGGTCTAAGCGATGGCTTCCGATCATTCGCACGGAAGGGGTCCGGGTTCGAATCCCGGTGAGGCATGGATGTTGTGTTTGTCTTACGGCACTGGCCCTAAATTAGGGACGGGCGACTGCTTATAGCCCATTGAGTTGCTCACGGTGGTCGTTAAACCTCCAATCAAAAAAAAAAATATGTGTATATAAGTTGAAAAATATGTAATTACTTGACTTGGCATTTTTCCTACTTTAGGAGCCAGGGGCTACTCAAGCTGACATTAGCCTGGCTCCCTGCTATGTTGCTATGAATGTTTTAACAAGTTCTTTAATAATATATAATGTGATTCTCATCTGGGTTCTTGTATTTTTGCTTTATTATCCCCTTTTCACTAATTTTGTTTGCCATGTGCGAAAATGGAGTTGTGGATGTAATGGCACTATGAATTTCTGTCGTTTGAACTCAGAAATTTTTTCAGCATTTTCTTCACATCGATCAAATGTAATTTCCCCCTCTTCTTTTATAAGACTTGGAATTACTAAACAATTTAATCCCAGTTTGTTGCTAATTTTCTTGGCCCAGTCCCAAGTGTTTTTTTTCTTTATTTGCACATCTTCTAGTATGTATTGTTTTATATTTCACTGGGGCCGTAACATCATAGTGTAGAGCTTCCCTTACTAACAGATTTGGGTTTCCCTTAGCTTTTTTCGTAGTAGCTTTTGGGTAATTCATACATAGCATACCGCCTTTTTGAGTTAATTCTGTGTTTTGCATTGCTTTATTTAATTTTCTGCTCTGAACCGAAGCATCAAGCAACAGTGTTGGCTCATTTTTTTCTACCACTTTCATCAAGATCTCCAACAGGGCATTTTTTAAAGTTTTCTCACATCTTATTCATAAGTGCTCCTTGTTCGGTTAAAAACACGTATCTCTTGTATGTGAGACTGTGGAACTGACAGTTCTTTATTTTGTAAAGCAGATTTTGGCAATTCCCTTTTGGAATAAGTACACGGCTCTGAAAATGGCCTTGATTTCTGAAGCAATTCAACGCAAATTCAATTCCCTTTCCTTAAAGCAATAGTATGATGCCGAAGTTACCTCAGTACTGTTTCTTGAACCTTGCAAAGGAAGTGTGTCTGTAAATTGGCGAGACACTATACCCGCAGATTTGCACGATACTGACGAAGAAGCGTGTTCCGCAGATTGGGAAAGCCTCGTCAAAGAAAGGATATCCGCAGATTAGCAAGGCATAGAAAAAACATATTTTTTTTACCACACTTTTTCTTGTTCTTCTGGTTCTTGTCCTTCTGGGAAGACTTGCCATGCATTCTGGTGGAAGGTTCCGGGATTTCCCAGATCTCCCAACTTCAGTTGCAATTGCTCTCGAACTTCATCGGTGGGGAGGAGAACGGGAACGACGACAACGCTTTCTTCAGCATGAGAGTAATGTTCTACGATCTCATGCTTGGTAATCCTTCACGACGAAATTACTACGAAGTACTGAAAGACAAAACGATTAAAACGAATTCAAACATTTCCAAACAGAACTTCGGAGAAAGCTACCTGCTGGCTTCTCCAAAACTAGAGTGGAAACGCCACAAACTATTACAAACCTGAGTAAGAAACTCATTCGATTGGTGTAAATATGATAGGAATGGTAAGTCAGATAATATTCATTATACTGTATATTTCATTCATTGATATTCTGCGCCTCCGGGTAATCTCGAGAATGAATTCTAATCCTCCAGATTCGTTAAATATGAATACCGGTTGATTCAACTTACTAATCCTGTGATGGTTACATTCAAATTAATCAGAAGCTTGAAACTTGCTCGTTCTGGGTGGTGTAGTGGTTAGCATACTCGGGCGCTATCCGGGAGATGCGGATTCGATTCCCGCTTCAGGACGACGAAATTTTCAAGTTTTCGGATATTATCTGGCTTACCATCCATGTCATATTTACACCAATAAACGGATTCACAACTTCCAAATTTGTATTGTACAATGGTGTAGTCCTGTATTTCATTCATTCATTCATTGAGCTATTGTTATGTTCACAGTTAGGTTTAAATCTTCTGTTGCAAGTAATTGCAATAATGCTTGAACGTTTCCACAGTACGTGTAGAAAGCCATAGTTTTATGCATTTAAGATGTATGGAAGAAGTGAAGCAACATTCAGAACTGATGTGGTTTCTAGGTGGTGTCGCATTGGACTTCAGTATTCAAGTTCCTTACTTAAGCATTTTAGATTCTCGATGAGTTTTTCTAAACTGACAGATCGAAACATTCTTTCGATTTGGTGCGAATCATATTGGATTACAAAAGAAGAAAGTTAAACGACGTAAGATTTTTGTAATATTTGTATCCTGCAGTCAATACATATTTTTGTTTTGTCCCATATGATCGTTTTAATGAAAGTTTAGAAACAGCGTATTTAATCCTAAGTCGCAAGAAGCAGATTATTTTTTATTCCTGAATTCAGTTTAAAAAAAATGTGCACTATGATTTCGTACTACTGATGTGATTTTTTTTCATTTTAAATTCTGATTGAAATTTAATTGCTGTTAATGAACATCCTAGCAAGCATTTTCATAAATTATTCCCACAAAATTAATTTAGGCTTGCTAAGTTATAAACTTAAGTTCCCGGTGGGTAAAACATACATTGGAATACCTATTCCGTACAAATATCAGGTAACCCCAAAATGTTTTACCGTTTTTCGAGGGAGCAAAAGTAACGCCTTGTGATGATTGAATTTGCGGGGAGATGGCGTTCCACCCGCGGTATATCGTCAGCTAAAATCCCAAGATGTCCTGCGCATATGAATTAGATGAGTAAGCAGTTTGGTAGCGGAAAGACGTGCGATTACAATGGCGGTATCAGTGGAGTTTATCCGTGCGTGTTTGTTGTGCGAATTTAAACTCGGTTCGTCTAGTGCAGAAACAACTCGTCGCATTTGTTTAGCATTCAGGGTAGATGCTGTGGAGGAACGCCCAACTCTGAAGTGGTTTTGAAAGTTCAGAGACTCAGATGAATCCCTTCAAAACAGGTCCTAGAGTGGTCTTCCTGTCAGCCTTGACACATAAGCCCTGAAAGTTGCTATTGAGCAGGGAAGTAGCCAAACATGCTGGGAACTAGTCCAGTCATTTGGTGTTGTGATGAAGCCGTCCCAAGACATCTCCATGCAACAGGCAAGGCATACAAACTGTCTAAGTGGGTCTTCCACGAATTGTTTGCAGTGAACAAACAGCAACGTGTCTCAGCTTGTTTTGCATTGCTGTCTTGCTATGAAAATGAACAATTTTTGGATTTGGTACTCCCATGTGATGAGAATTGGGTCTAGTACAGCACTCCAAAACGTTCCAGACATTGATTGTACACCAGTGACTCAATTCCTCACATATCGAAGCCAGCACTATATCCACGTGAAGTCATGCTGCGTGTATGGTGGATAGCACGTGGTGTTGTTCATTATGAATTTTTGCAACGCAGCCGAACGATCTCCGCTGCAGTGTACTGTATACAACTGAAACGTGTGCATGAGAACCTGAAAAAGAAGGAGGCATCAATGTCAACAGAAAGGAAGTTCTGCTCCTTCAAGATAACGCTCGTGCCCATTCCGCTGCTTTAACCAGAAACACTATAAAGAAAACTTGGGTGCGAGCTTTTATGTCATACAGCTTACTCACCAGATATCTCTCCTTCAAACTATCATTTGTTTCTTTCACTAGACAATCATCTGCGTGGATACGACTTCTCTAACTTGATGAGTTAAACACAACTTTTCTCTTCCCATAAGTGGCATTTTATCTTAGGGGCATATATCAGTTGTTAACACGTTGACAGAACATTGTTGATGCCGATGGCAATTGTTTTGATGAAGAAATTGTTTTTCTACTACGTATGTGTTATACTTTGTCTCAGTCTCCGAAAACGACAGATACTTTTGTGGTTGCCTAATACATCACTATACGGTAGTCCAGAGTTTTGATAAGGTACCAATGAGATAAACCACCCTTTCTTTGCGGAAACGAAGTAAAGTCATACAGTTCACGTTTAAATAAACAAAGATATCGCTCTTTCCACGTTTTTAGCAACACACAGCAACCGCAAAATTTTTTATTCGGCCACCACCGGAGAATTGAATCCACGGATCTCTCGATATCTAGCCGAGCGCGTTAGCCTTACACCACGGTGGCCACGGCGCTATGTGTGTTTTTCAGTCAGCTTCTGACATCATAAATCCTAAGTTGGGCTCAGCTACTGAGACGTCTCCATCTGGTGGGCATTAACTGCACTGGCTATATATTAATTATAGCAGTTAAATCCAAAGGGCGAGATCCAAAGTGAAAATCCTTCAAATACGTGGCGTCAGTAAATAAACAAAGATATAGCTCTTTCCACGTTTTTAGCAACACACAGCAACCGAAAAATTGTTATTCGGTCACCACCGGGGAATTGAATTCACGAATCTGTCGTAGTGTAAGGCTAACGCGCTCGGCTAGATATCGAGAGATCCTTGAATTCAATTCCCCGGCGGTGACCAAATAACAATTTTTCGGTTTCTGTGTGTTGCTAAAAACGTGGAAAGAGCTATATCTTTGTTTATTTACTGACGCCACGTATTTGGAGGATTTTCAGTTCACGTTTTACACGCACGTAGAACATTCTGGCCATTTTTCTTCTCAAAAACAAATAAAAATTAGTAATTAACTGCATTTTTTGGCCTGTATGCATATACTTGTAAACGATTATGACTTGATTACGTATTCAGATTATTAGAATTATTAGATTTGTTTGAATTTTGATATATTAATGCGTTATTACATTTGCACATGTGCTACATTTTTTCATTTTTAGTTTTGACGTTCGATTCTGGATCTCAGGTACTGAGCCTTATTTTCGTTTCTGATGCCATGACCTCAAGAAGAGGTTTCGAAGCCCGTGTTCGTCAAATGAAAAGTTCTTGCCACCGACCTGTTCGTAAGTAATCTCATTCTTCCACTAAGCCATTTTCTTTTGAATTGTTTTCTCTCCTTGTTTCTTTTTTAATTAACCACGAAACAATTTTATGGTTCCTTCTTATGTTTAATGAAGCCCAAAGTACACTCGACTAGGCGATGTTTCCTTTCCGAAGAACGTTCACATTGCACAATTTTCTGTACCTTATTAACAAGCTAGTAAAATCATGCAATGCATTGATTATAATACGCTTTCCAACATACCAGAAATCATTACGCAAGTTATCACTCAAGTTATGGGGGTAATGGCTGTGGAATAAATCTCGGTCCGGTGCCCTGACCTTTGATTGATCCCATTTCGATGATATTCTACAGAACCGGTTCAGTATACCTCCGAAAACACATGATAAAGTTTTGTCGCAATGGAAGCTTTTTTACGTAAGTTATGATGCATAAGGGCTATGGAATAGATTCCGCTCCTGTGTCCTAACCTTTGACCCCATTTCGCCCATTTTATAGGCAGGCCCCTACAACATACTAACATTTCATCCAAATCGAAGAATTTTTACGTAAGTATAACGCATAATGGTGATGGAAGTGATTCCGCTCCTAAGTCCTGACCTTTGACCCCATTTCGCCCATTTTCAATAGAGTTTGTTCCCAGGTGGTCCTCTACCACATAATAAAATTTCATCGAAATCGAACCATTTTTACGCAAGTTATGACGCATAAGGGCAATGGAATGCATCCCGCTTCTATGTCCTGACCTTTGACCCCACTTCACCCATTTTCAATAGGGTTCATTCCCAGGTGGTCCCCTACAATATGCTAAAATTTCATCGACATCGAACCATATTTACGTAAGTTATGACGCATAAGGACAATGGAAGTGATTCCGCTCCTATGTCCTGACCGTTGACCCCATTTCGCCCATTTTCAATAGGGTTCGTTCGCAGGTAGTCCACTACCACATACTAAAATTTCATCGAAATCTAACCATTTTTACGCGAGTTATCGTGCTGACGGACGGACGGACAAAGCTGGAGCATATATGCTTCTTCAACCTACGGTTCGAAAACGTAAAAAATACTGCATGGCGAAAAGTCTACCCGCATTCACTTTTTTTAACCCCGTTATCACACTTAAAAATAACTTTATTTTAAATACACCAGACTTGAATGATCACGAAACGCATATACGCTATATACGTTATAAACCCTATACGCTATATGCGTTTCATGATTATACTTAAATTTATTTTTCATTTGTTGCGAAATTAAAACATTGAATGGATAAAAGAGTGAATGAACGTTTTTCTATATTTTTCATACAACACATATCACACCAATAAAAAAGCATTTAACGAAAGAAACTTGAAGTAAACATTTAATGAAATATTTGAACGTTTGAAAGTGTGGCTTAAAAACTTTTGCATTTTGATTATGATCGTCCTTTGGCTATATTACTTTCAAACGCAATTTTTCATTTCCTCTTGGAAGTCGTGAAAATTCACGTAATTAAATCGCTTAAAATGCATACATCCCTAGATTACAGAAACAAGTAGCAATCATATGCAACACTGCACAAACAAAACACACTGGTAACATCTAGCTAATAGTCATTGCGCGACTGCTCACCAAGCGTATCCCAAGACCAAAGCATTAATTTTATTCATTTATTTTCATGTTGATATTCTGCAGAATTGCTACACAAAAAGTATGGGGAAGGCTGTGTCCGGGACACACCCGCAGGTTTTTATTTACGTGGATACGTGTTTGACTTTCGGTTGATAAATGAAAGAGAAATGCAGTTAAACTATAATTTTATTTATTAAAGGGCGATGATATGAGATATAACAAACATATGGCATACAATTCACATCTATGTTTCGTGCAAAGCTTAAGTCGATACAAGTATTGCCTAAGGTAGTTGCTGGTGAATTTATATAAGTCAAGCCGAAATTGTCTTTCATGAACTTGAGTAAGTTGGTGTTTTGTTGCACATCAATGTAAAAGTCACCAGTGAGAATGATAGGCACTTGGGTATCCGGTACCATACTTGGTATGATTTTCTTGGTGTTTTTAGTGTGATTGCATAGCATCCGGAACATGAAGACCTGAAGCGATGTTTGTGAAACGTTGGGATGAATGTAAACCGAACCAAGTATGAAGCGAATTTGAGCAGATACTGTCACATCAACTAGACACATATCAGCCACATAGGCATCTTCAATTCTCAATTTGTTGTTGACTGAGACATTTACGGGTTGGCAATCTGGTAGACTATATTGATGTTTCTGCAAATGGCAACTCCCCCGCAGTTCGTTTTGTGGGCGAAGTAGTACGTTTGGAAGTGGATGGTTTGTGTTGGGCTATTGCTCTATTTCGTTTCGCTTTCAATTCGAAACCGGGAAAATGTATAGGACTAGAATCATCCATCCAAGTTTCACTCACGGTCAAGTACTCCATTGATTCACATGTACTAGCTGTAGAAGTTTTTGGTTGTGGCTCCACACGTTGCACCGCTTCGGCTTTCTTCTTCTGTCTATAAGCCTTACATCGTTCTGCAGTAGTCGTTTTGGGCTTATTCGATTCCTTTTGAGTTCTTCTTTCTATAAGCCCTACATCGTTCTGCAGTAGTCGATTTGGGCTTATTCGATTCCTTTTGAGTTCTTCTTTCTATAAGCCCTGCATCGTTCTGCAGTAGTCGTTTTGGGCTTATTCGATTCCTTTTGAGTTCTTCTGTCTATAAGCCCTACATCGTTCTGCAGTAGTCGATTTGGGCTTATTCGATTCCTTTTGAGTTCTTCTTTCTATAAGCCCTGCATCGTTCTGCAGTAGTCGTTTTGGGCTTATTCGATTCCTTTTGAGTTCTTCTTTCTATAAGCCCTGCATCGTTCTGCAGTAGTCGTTTTGGGCTTATTCGATTCCTTTGAGTTCTTCTGTCTATAAGCCCTACATCGTTCTGCAGTAGTCGTTTTGGGCTTATTCGATTCCTTTTGAGTTCTTCTTTCTATAAGCCCTGCATCGTTCTGCAGTAGTCGTTTTGGGTTTATTCGATTCCTTTTGAGTTCTTCTGTCTATAAGCCCTACATCGTTCTGCAGTAGTCGATTTGGGCTTATTCGATTCCTTTTGAGTTCTTCTGTCTATAAGCCCTACATCGTTCTGCAGTAGTCGTTTTGGGCTTATTCGATTCCTTTTGAGTTCTTCTGTCTATAAGCCCTACATCGTTTTGCAGTAGTCGTTTTGGGCTCATTCGATTCCTTTTGAGTTCTTCTGTCTATAAGCCCTACATCATTCTGCAGTAGTAGTTTTGAGCTTATTCGATTCCTTTTGAGTTCTTCTTTCTATAAGCCTTACATCGTTCTGCAGTAGTCGTTTTGGGCTTATTCGATTCCTTTTGAGTGCTTATGTTTTCTGAAATACGTTTGTAGTATTTTGAGTCGGACTTCTGCTTCAATTATTTAGACATTTTGATTTTCTCACAAATATTTTTTCGTTTGTCACTTATAACGTATAAAGTATTTATTAAATGTTGATGAATTATTGTTTTTTCTGATAGATCTCATCCAGACGAATGGTTTGAGACCAATATCACGATCCTACCTCTACGCAATCTCCAATTATACTGATTTCAAGGCGCTTGACTCAACGTCTTCGACCCCAAAATGGCGGACGCTTTCCTCCATCTCCCCGCGCATGCGCATGACCTTGAAGTTGATATTTTTAGAATAATTGGTTATTTGTTATTACTCTTTTCATGTCAGTTATAAGATTATAGTTATTTGTTATAATTTAGAAATTATAAGCATTTGATCAATCATAAGAAATTACATCGGTCAAGTTTTCCTAGAGGGTACCCCTATGGTACCGATTTTAAAGACTTATTCACGTCAAAATGCTTGAAAGAATTACTGTGGAATTCTAGAGTTAACGATTAAATACCCTATGTATACTTTACAAAGAATATTTTACGAAATAAATGAAAACATATTTATAATTTAGGCAACTGAGAAGAACAATGTGTCGCGATTATAGGCTATACACACATCACTATTTTGCTTTTAAATTATCGGAACCGAAGAAAGATTTCTCTACCATATTTATTAAGAACGAAGGGAGCTAAAGACAACTTTCTTAATTCATACGAGATAAAACAATTCTGAGCTCTTCAGATGTTTTTAATAAATGTGCACACTTTTGAATAGTTGTGAAATTAATACTAGTGACTTCGCCTAAACGGTAGTTACTTTACGTCGTAAAATGATTAAATCCTTTTAAAATATTTTGTTGTTACGTATTAAAAGGAAATTTAATATTTATTTTGCATTTTTTTTTTCGCAGGTCCTGGTCCCCAAGTCTGTGGGACGTTCTCGGAGCCAGTGAGCTATATACAAAGCGAAAATTTTCCTCTGCTTTATGCTCCCAACACAGACTGCGAGTTCAAAATTGTCAAATCGAGCACCGCCATCTGCCAGATCGAGTTATACTTTTCCCATTTTGATGTGGCAACGGACAACAGCGCCACCTGCGACAGAGATTACCTGGAAGTTAAAGGAGCGAAGTACTGCGGAAAAAGAGACGGACAAAGAGGTAAAGTAGGAACAATGCTTTCTAGCTTGGATATAACCCCTCTACTTTTAAATATGCAGTTGAAGGGTAAGGAACGATGTTTTCCTCAAGGGCTCTGTACCATGGAATCACCCGACGACGCCGCGCAGAACTTTTTTTTTTTTTTTTTTTTTTGATTAAAGGTTTAACGACCACCGTGAGCAACTCAATGGGCTATAAGCAGTCGCCCGTCCCTAACTTAGGGTCACTGGTTCCAGGGAAGGGAGAGAGCCAGTGCCGTAAGACAAATACAACATCCATGCCTCACCGGGATTCGAACCCGGACCCCTTTTGGACGAATGATCAGAGGCCAGCGCCTTAGACCACTGCGCCACCGGGGCGGCGCAGAACTTCTACACGGAGGAAGTCGTATTGCAAATTAGACTTTCGAAAAGTGTGGCTGTGAATGATTAATTCGGTTGGCATGGTCAAAAACAGTTTTATTATTTCCGTTGAAGAAATGTTGATTTAGACGTAAATTAACACCACATAAATCAAAATAAGATCTTCATTCATTTATTGATAATTTTATTAGGATGATATGATTCAAAAGGTTGAAATTTTTGTACTTTGCTTTCAAAAGCTCACATTTACAACCGTGGAAGCGAAAACTGCTAAGAGCGCGAAATTTCAGAAACGGCCGAACCAAGAGAAATTATTGTGTTAGAAAAATTATCACTTGTTAACGGGAACGCGCTTAATTATGCAGGGAAAATGTTCATTCATGGTGCGTATACTTGGAATATTTTTTATTGGAATATATTTCAGTAATTACTAAACCTATATTTCAGTAATTATTAAATTATTAAACTTGGAATATGTTTCAGTAATTTTATGTGTTTCTTACCTCAGCGCTCAAGATGGTAAAACTCCATGAACTCTGAAATGTATATCGAGACTTACGAAAAGTTGCAAATATATGGAATTCATGTTGAGAAGTCGTCATTCTCCTGGTTACCTTCTGGAAAATTGTTGCTTAGCAACGAGGACGAGGTGACACTTCATTTTGCATACATATGGTAACTGGCGCAAATTTCGCTGTTCACATCTGCACTTTATATGAAGTCTGTACAAGCTGAAAATACATATCAAGTTTTAATGTTTTGTAGCGTTTTTAGGTCGACGTCTTCAATTTCGAGAAAAACACCGTTGATATTCCATGTCCTTACCAGCTTAATGAAAGAAAATTCCACTCAACTTTCTTGGTTCTTTTTCTTTTTAAAGTGTCACTGTGAAAACACAGGTTTGTCCGCGCCCCTCACTCCGGAGAAAGTTGCTCTCCCGACTAAGCTACACGAACGGAATGTATCGCTGCAGATTTGTCGTTGTGACACGTGATTCACCTCTCTAGTACGTCACACCATGAATAACTTTGTGGCATCAAAGACAAATGCAGTTGAATTATTTTTTATTAATGCAGGCAAATATTTGCATGCCCTTCACCGAAATTGTTTGCATATTTTACCGTCACATTCCTGCTTGGCGAAAACATCTGAAAATTACATTTGCTGCAAATAGATGACAATGTGAGATTCGAGTGCGAGACACATTATGAATTACTGAAACGTCAGCCATACCTAAGAATTTCATTCGTGACGCAATGTAAAGGAAAAGGGGTTCAGGAGGTTCAGAAAAACTTAGAAATGCCACGGTTATCGTGTTTCTTCCTGTACTTACATCTTTACAGAAAAAAAAATTACTGAGGTTTAAATTTGTGCAAAAGCAAAACTTCCTTGAAAATGTGCAATGTATGATTGTTACACTGCCTGACAGAGAAAATACCACACCATGAAGGAATGCTCGAAAATAGACCTAACTGCACACACAGATAGCCAAGTAGGTCCTGAACAAATGATTTAATTGTCACATGAAGATTAGGCACCAGTGGCCGAATATACAGGATGACCAATAATGAGCGTGGCCCCCATTTTGAGCGATACATCGTTAAATCCGATGTGGTATAGAGGCAATGAGTCCGAATAGAGTCCTGGGGTATCAAGGACCATGTGGTATTGATCAGAGTCCACAGTTCATCTCCATTTTGCGGGGGTGGGAGTGTACTCAACCGACGTCCAATCGTGTCCCACAGCTCGGTGGGAAAGAGGTCGGGGGATCGTGTTGACCGCGAAAGCATCCGCACACCGTGTAAAGCATTCACTCTGAACCGAGTGGTATGAGGCCGGGCGTTATACTGTTAAAAAACGGCGTTTGGGATGCCCTGCAGATATGGTAGTGACACAGGCCGCAGCACCTCCTCAGAACGGCGGCGTGCCGTCAGTGTGCCCGTAATGTGTAACAGTGACAGTGGTGAGCGGATGTTGGCGCTGATAGCACCCCACACCATGATTCTACGTTCTACAATGGTGGAGGAATCCGCCCGTTGGCCACATCACCTCCAGACTCTCACACGGCGATCATCCTTGGTGAAACATAACCGCAATTCGTCGCTGAATACCACACTGTCCCATTCGGCACGCCACGCAGCTCTGAAGTTACACCACGCCAAGCGGTGACGACGATGGCTCGCTGTTAAGAATACCCTTTGCAACAGATGGCTGGACAGCAAACCAGACGCAGCCAATCGGCGCGACACTGTCCGCGTCGATATCGGAGCATCCAAGCCTCCCCGTACACTCCGCAAAATGTTGCCCGTTGTGGCCTGTGGGTCCGCTACGGCACGATGTCGGATGCGACAATCGGTGCGCTTGGACCGATCACCTCTCGTGAACTCATCCGTTTGACGCGATTTCGTCAAACGGATGAGTTCACGAGAGGTGTCATCGCAAGCCTTCGTTCCGGCCCCCCAACGACGTTGCACAGATCCTTCCTGGGACAGATGTCTCCAAATGCGACCAACGGTTGTGGCATCACGTTGCTCTTCTTCTGCAGTACGACGCAAGGACCATCCGACGCGACGGTACGAAAGCCTGAGATGACACCTCTCTTGAACTCATCTGTTTGACGAAATCGCGTACGACGGCGTCTTAACAGCATTGGCACCCCTTGTTCTTTCTCCAGACTCATTTACAGCAAAACCACTCACTTCTCGCGGCCGTGACAACGTCTCGACTGATGGCCTCACGGGCTGGTTGTCCGCTTATATCCCGCGCCGTTCGTGCGATTGGCCTGCAAATGTAATCATTTGCATAACTTGTACGTATGCACCCACCCTGCAATTTGCATGGCGCTGCGTTCACGTCTTCGTGGTGAGGCATTTTCTCTGTCAGGCAGTGTATTTTTAAAACCAAATGTAACATGGAACCTCAGAGAATGTTAAAAAAGTGGTGCTGGAACTACGTGCTGTTGTTTCCGCATGTTAATAAAATATCTTTTTTTTCCAACGTTTCATGGGCAAATGGTAGGTATCTTCTGGAATAAGTATGTAACAGTGCTCGATCTGACAACTTCAAACGTTACTGATTTTGAATGATATCAATCAAACAGTGATCGACAATGAAATTCGTAGCTCTGGTGGCAGGCTTCATAAATGATAACTCCGTCGCTTTGGTGGCAGGCTTCATAAATGATAACTCCTAATAATTATTAATTAGGAGTCGCTCTGGTGGCAGGCTTCATAAATGATAACTCCGTCGCTCTGGTGGCAGGCTTCATAAATGATAACTCCGTCGCTCTGGTGGCAGGCTTCATAAATGATAACTTCTAATAATTAAACGCTCCAAAAGTGCCCGAAACTTACAACGTTTATATAAAGAAAGAAGTACTCCGCAAGGCTTTTATTTAAGTCAGATTTATATGCGAGGAATCGGTGAAGAAAATACCTCCTCTTTAAAATGTTGAGTTTTAAACTTTTAAATCAGGATTAAGAGCTTGAAACTAAAGTGTAGCTCAGCTGATTTGAACAGAACTAAGAGAAATGATGTTCTATGCAAAGCTAATCCAAAACATAATTTCAATTATCCAACAGAGATATCTGATATAGAAGCAGGGAACTCAGATGAAGTATTCATGATGAAGAAGCAACAAATATGTTTAAATTTTTAAATCAGTTAATTCAACTACACTCAGTTTAAAACAACGTCACTCAGTCAATCACTGTACGTTCTGTAATAGATGAAACTGAATCCCTTGAAGTTTGAGATCAGGATTCACTGTTCAGGCTAAACATCAACTTAAAGATTTTGACCGAAACAGAAGGACTGGCTCTTAAGTGGAAATACAGTAGTCCACTGAGAGAAACATGAAATATTTCAGGCGAAATGTTTACATTTGGCTTTATATCCGGTAAAAGCGAATTTCAAAGTTTAAAGCTTAAAAGCAAATATTTAAAATTTATGAAGGGAAGAAAGCATTACTGATGCTCATAAAAATAAATTACACGAGATTTGAATTCAAAACAAATAAGCACTACATTATGCGATACTGTAAGAGTTTGTCATAAAAAAGAAAGACTGTATATATATATATTTACTACTAAGGAACAATAATCCCATCGACTTAATATTGTTCTCATGAGTTCAGTTTTGAAAAACAGAAATATATCATGCAGTTTTGAAGGAATGTAGGAGTGTGTTCTGAATTAAATTATCCCCATCAGATTCCTTATAATGTGAGGGCATACATCTTAATTCAAAGACATATTACCATATTTGTTTTGGCTTTTTTTTGTGATAAAATCAGAGTTTGCTTCGATGTAGTGGATACAAAAGAAGCCCTGGTTGCTTCGCATAAGACTTTAAGGTTTTATATGCAGATGTGCACCTCGTATTATTGTCTGTGAAATTCAAAGGAGTGAAGAGTGGGAGCAATGAGATTTCAAAATCCGTCCGAGCTACATAGGTGACATAGAAAAGTCACGTAATTGAGAATCACTAGTCCAGTGAAACATGTATCTAAGTATGAACCAGACATAAACTAAATAAATAACTAATCCCCAGGAAACATTGTTTAAAAATAATTCACGAACGATGATTTTAGAACGAAGTAGTAAACTCCTGAAGCAGAAATTAATTTTCCAGTTTACTTTATTGATGTTCATTAATTTCTTGATGCTCTTTACTTGGTTTATCAACAAAGATAAAAGTGATATTTTGTAATACTAATTTTTATAAAAAGCTCGATTAATTATTTTCTGTAAAAGAAGAAACCATTTGAAAACAGAAATACAAGATTCTAAATCCTTTTCAGTGCTTGTGGATTTTCCTTCTTCGCAAAATGAGATCAGTATGCGATTTAAAACGGACAGTTACGACCAGCTGACAGGGTTCAGGATCGAAGTGAAGCAGCTGACCTCTGGATGTGTCCCTACTACGTCTGAACGTGAGTACCGAGGAATTTTCAAAATCATTTTCTTTAAAATTTGATCGCTTTTTAATTTAACTTCGGAAACCATACTCTCGAAATCAGGGTGCTATGGTTCCACAGAGTTATACATCCGTTGGAAATGTGGTTGCGGATGTATCACTCTCAGCGATTACGGGGAAACATTTCCTTTTCAGATGGCAGTCCTTTTTTCATAAATAGGAACAATATTTTTGTTGATAACTAATAATGACATACAGAGTAAGATTTTTTCTAATCTGTAATAATTTGTGTCAATTCTTCAGACTTGCACGTGTTGTTCAACATTATTTCTTCGCGATAGAAGAACCAGGTTTCTTTCTGTTCATCCAATATTAGATCACGTGATTCGTGATTACAGTTAGCGGCTCAGTTTTATCATCTGGGGATGATGAGATTTAGTTTCTTAAATGTGTTCACAATAGTGAGAACTGGAGTTTAAAATCTGTAGCTGGAGGGGAGCGCCGCTGTACGATACAGCAGCCCCACTGACCAAACTGTAATGCAAAACTGTCCATTGAGAGAACTACGCAGTTCCTTGCAATGCTGTTTTCACCTCGGAAAAAAGCTCCGGTTTCTACGGTACTGTGTTTCACTTGGCTTCGTAATCGCTCACCTTCGAGTGATCACTGATCCTATCTCCCGATCTACTTCCTTTTTTAGCACGTCTTATCTAAAAAAAGGTCGTGCTTATGTTATCGGTTTGTCCGTCCGTCCGTCTGTGAACACCATATCTCTGCAACTATTAGTCCGATTTGAAAAATTCTTTCTGCATTGGGAAGCTTGAAATATGCGAATGATGATCCTTTATTTCGTTTTTTTTTTTTTTTTTTTTACGATGTACAATTTCGCTGCTAGAGCGCGTAAGTGCAGATGATGTCGAATTTAAAATACATCTTATTCCATATATTTCCTTCTGAGCATCCGATTGAAATTTTTTTTTAACCTTTCGATTCCATTTATGTCGAAGAGTATTTTAGGAATGGCCACTTTTTCAAGCTACGTTCCGCTAGGGGGCGTAAAAGAAAACTACGTTTTCCTCGATATCTCTTCTTCTAAAACACTGACTTATTTATTTTTTTCTTCAGCGGATACAGTTCCTGATCGGAAATCTTTTGCACATAATTTCTAATTTTTGGTAAAGAATAGTTTTGTCACGGTGAAGGGGGGAGGTAAGTGTTAATAGATTCTGCTTCTTTCTTATGTATCTGCCACAAAATCTGAGCTTCTAAAATCTTGATTGAAATAATTCGTTCGTAGACCGATACCACTCACGTCGACAAACCTTTTCGGAATATTTTTTCTTAAAATAATGGATGGTTTCTTCGCCAGGGGCGTAGATATAAATCTTATTTTTGTCAATATCTCTGCTTCTAAAAGTCCGATTTGAAAAATTCCTTCTTTATTGGATAGCGTTTTCACTGCGAAATATTTCTCATATAATTTCAAAATATTTAAGTAACTCATAGACTTTTAAACTAGGGGGCGTTAATGTAAATTGCGTTTTCACCTATATTTCTGCTTCTAAAATTCCGATTTGAAAAATTCTCCCTGTATCACATCCAGCTCCTCATGTGAAATGTTTCTCACCTAATTTCTAATATTTGGTAAAGAATGGTTTGGCCACCAGTGGGCAAGAGCGTTCATTTCTGGTTCTGATGTATTTGCAGCAAAATCTGAGCTACTGAAAACTCGATTGAAAAAATTCTTTCCTGGACCGATACTACTCACATAAAAAAAACTTTTGAGAATACTTTCTTTCTAAAATAATGCATGTTTTCCCCGCCAGGAGGTGTAGATGCATATTTTATATTTGTAGAAATCTCTGCTTCTAAGAGTCCGAAACGCTCTCCAACAAAGAAAAATTATTTCTTTGTTGGAGAGCGTTTCTTTTGTGAATTGTTTCTCATATAATTTCAAACCTTTCTTAAAGCACAAGTATGCAACCAGAGGGAGTAAGTTCACGATTCCGTTTAGAGCAACATCTGGGGGATTAAAAAACAGATTTAAAATCTTCTTTCTTCGGTCAGATACTAGTGTTTCCCATACCGATTCCTTTGACTTTGAATAGCTTTGATAAATTTTATTCGTGTCAGAACGGATTCAAAAAACGTGCTCATTACACCCGAAAATTTGGTGTCATCTTTCTTGTTTAATTCCATACGAATAAAGATTAAAGTATTCAATGCTTTTTATTTGCGACGTATTCAAAACACATAAACTGCAAACATTTAGTTGACTACAGTTAACACTTTCTTCAAAACACAGAAGCAATAAATTCCTCTCGCTTTTATAATGGTTGTTTAATATTCAAAATTCCGAAGAATACTGTTGTCCTTAAGTAGTCGATTAGAGCTAAGAGCTAATTTTGCAATATAGTATCTAATTTTTACGAGACTAATAAAAAGGGCAGTCGTGGGTTACGTAAGATTGCATATTTCGGTGTCAGGTCGGTAATTCCTTGAAAGAGAATATTATTTTTCTTTGCACTCTAAAGGAAAGGACTCCTGAAGTAAACACATTCTGAATTCTGTGAAACCTTGTATATTTTCAAATTTAAGTACACTCCATTGATGTGGATTTAATGCTTTATTTTAATTCTTATTTCCTACTTACAACATTTTGTTTTTATTTAATTCCTTTTGTTCATCAGAACCCCAGTATTTTATTCCAAAATTTGTGTCAATAAAAAAACTTATTTCTGGTGATGACTTTGCGGTTTTAGTTAGCAAGACTGTTTCCCTCCTTTTTTCAGCATGCGATCAAACATTCTCTGGGGAAACTTTCCAGATCATCAGTCCCGGTTATCAAAGTGGATCATACCCAGATAGCTCTGATTGCCGATATACTGTGAAAAAGTCCACATTCAAAGTGTGCGCTCTTCAAGTCAAATTCTACACGTTCGACGTTGAACAGTCGACAGATTGCTCAAAGGACTACCTGGAAATATCGGATCAAAAGCTATGCGGCAGAATGCAATACGATTCCGTCAGTAAGTATACGACTTTATGACTGTTATATGAATATTACTGTGATTAATTCTATTGCAGTGCTAACATAATTATCAAGTCGCCTTATCTCAGACTGTGTGACACACTGACCACTACTACCTTAGTATATCTGTGCACTTGACAAATGTAATGTTATTTAGTTGAGTAGAAACCTGGTACAATACCCACAATCTAATTAAATTGAGCATATCATATAAAATATCGCCTCCGTTCTTTGAGAAACGATTATTTGAAAATCCGTAGTTCTAAAATGTTAGAAATGTTTTTAAAAATGCCAGGAGAAAAGTATTTTCAGGCATTCATAAAGTAATAACTTTACAAATGCCTGATAATACTTTTCTCCTGTCATTTTTTTTCTCAAAGAACGCCCGTGGTATTTTATTTCTTGCCCTTGCCGTTGAGTATTTTAAACTACATTCCTCCTTGCACTGTTATTTTATGACAAACATCTATCTATCCATAGTATAAAATAAAGTCCCTAGTAGGCGCCTGTCTGTTTGTTCGGGCTGATCTCGAGAATCGCTGGACGAATTTTGGATGAAGTTTTCACCCGTCTATAGAGCATTTGTCGAGGAAATTTTAGGTGTATGAAACATTAATCTATGACAAAAGGGAGCCAAGCAGTAGCGATTTTAGTGACAAGTAAAAGAAAAAACCGCCGTCCGCATTCTTTCATAGCTTCCACTGCCTAAACAGCCATGCGCGGAGACCGGTTTATAATTTGTTTTTGCTCATTGGGAAAAAGACGCGAGGCGCATGCGCTGCGGCCGGTCTGAAAGTATGTAAGGCCACAGACTAAATGCGCAGTTACATCGGACGCTGAAAGAATTGGTCGGCGCCCGCACAGACTAAATGCGTAGTTGCATCGGACGCTGAAAGAGAATTAGTTTATCGGCGCTCGCACAGACTAAATGCGTAGTTGTTTTCGTCCACACGTACTGTATCTATCTCTTTGAGTAGCTCTTTAATTAAAATTTAAATATTGTATTAACATTATACCGAGACGAAAATCGAATATAGGTGGTAGTACATTGGACGCTAAAAGAATTTGTTTATCCCGTCATAATGAAACTTTCCAAGAAACAGAATCTCGATTGGCAAATGACAGACAAAGAATGTCTTTACAAAGAGAAAGACAGTCGCCTGTTAAACGTAATAATCGTCTCTCTTTAGTTTTGCCGTAAATTCTAAACTGCTACTATGTGGGTCCGGACCGTGTCACTAGTTCATAATACAAAAGGCAGTAAATATTAGCGAGGGAATATGAACTTCCATTGTGCATGGCTTTTATCGATTATGAAAAAGCCTTTGATTCGGTGAAACCATCAGCAGTTACCACGGCTCTGAAATCCTGCGGTATTGAAGATGCATACATTAATATTATTAATAACATCTATGAAAATGCAAGTGCAAAGATTCGGCTGTTTGAAAATGCAACACACATAAAAATTGGAAAGGGAGTGAGACAAGGTGACACCATATCTCCGAAGCTCTTTAATGCCACATTGGAAAATGTCTTTCAATCACTGAACTGGGAAAACAAAGGGATAAAGATTAATGGAGATTATCTAACCCACCTTCGTTTTGCTGATGACGTAGTCATTTTTGCAACTACCCCATCAGAGCTGCAGAGTATGATCCAGGAACTTTCTGACAAGAGTAAAGAAGTGGGATTAAAAATGAACTTTCAGAAGACAAAAGTGATGTTCAATGCTTTTACAAGAAATGAAGATTTATCGATTGATGGAGAAAAACTGGAGATAACAGATACGTATGTTTATCTTGGACAGCAGATATCAAGTGAGGGTCACATTGATGAAGAAATTAATCGGCGTACAAAACTTGCCTGGAGAGCTTTTGGAAGAAACAGCATAATTTTCAAGAGCAATATGCCATTATGTCTTAAAAGAAAAGTGTTTGATCAATGCATCCTTCCAGTGCTTACGTATGGTGCAGAGACGTGCACCTTAACTAAAAGAGACATACAAAGGCTGCAGACAACTCAAAGTAGCATGGAGAGGTGCATGCTTGGTATAACCAGGAGAGATAAGAAGAGGAACTCGTGGATCCGAAAAATGACGAGAGTGGAAGACATCATGATCAGAGTTAAATCCCTGAAATGGCAATAGGCTGGACATACTGCCAGAAGGATAGACCATAGATGGACAGCCGAAATTTTAGATTGGATTCCAAGGGACAGGAAAAGACCCAGAAAAAGACCACATGGGAGATGGGTGGATGAAATTCGTAAATATGCGGGAGTGACATGGAGGAGACTGGCACAAGACAGACCGTTGTGGAGGAAACTTGGGGAGACCTTCGTCCAGCAGTGGATTGATAATGGTTGACAATGATGATGATGATGAAATATTACGCAACGAGTACCGTCTGGAAAACAGAACTCACTCATTTTGCAATACACGGTTCGTATTATTCCTGACTTTAAGGAATTTTGAAGGGTGGTAGTTTTGTGTAGAAAATAATACGCTGTGTTTTCTCCGTTCTCTGACAATACACGTCAAGGCAAATTATTCCTTAAAAACTATTTTTACCATCCTTTTTCAGGTTTTGTTACTTCCAAACTGTAATACTGTAAAATGCCGACTGTTTTGACCAGAGGCATAAGTAATAGATACAACAGGAAACATTTTGATAAATTTTCAGGTTCTAGGAGCAGGCCTTTCTGAGAACATTAAAAGAAAAATTATATCAATAACACTTCAGGTTCCAGAAGAATGCAGTCTAAGGGCATAACAGAAAGTAGTTCTTTTTAAAGTTTTTAGAACTGAGCATCTTTAAGAAAATAACAGGAAATTATCTCTTGTACAACGAAGAAACAAAACATTATGACCACCTGTCAAATATGATGTTAAACCTCCACGTTCCGCCAAAACAGCTCTTACCCGGTTAGGATCAACGCAGCAAGATTTCAAAGGTGTCTTATGGTATCTGGTACTAACACGTTACCAGCTGATCCTTTTATTCTTTCGTGGTTGAGCCGCAGATGATTGGACTTGCTGCTCCAACACAAACTGTAGATGCTCGATTGGATTGATATCTGGGGAATTTGGAGGCCAGGGAAATACCTGAAAGTTTTCCTCGTGTTCCGCGAACCGTTTTCGAGCAATCCGCGTAGTGTGGCATGGCGCATTGTCTTGATAAAAAAAGGTAGTACTTGACGGGAATAATATTGCCATGAAAGGGGATACCTAGTCCATATTGTTGTTTAATTAGGTGGTAGACGTCATGGTTTCCTGCACATGAATGACTGGACACAGTGTTTCCTAGCAGAAAATTGCCCAAAGCATTACACTTCCTCCACCGGCTTGTTTACAACCCACGGTGCATCCTAGTGCCAACACTTCCCCAAGTAAACGACGCACACATACCGGGCCGTCTAAATGATGCAACAGAAAACGAGATTCATCGAACCAGACGACTTCTTGCACTCATTCAAGGTCCGGTTTTGATGCTTGCGTGCCCATTGTAGGCACTTTCGTTTCGACGATGAACCAAAGTTAGCATGGGCACTCGGAGCGGCCTACGGCTACGGAACCCCATTTTCAGCAGGACTCGACACAATGTGTGTTGTTACTCTCGTTACCAGCATTCAAATTGCCGGTGAGTTGTGTCACAATATCCCTTCTGTTGACCCGTAATATACGGGATAACCTTCGCTCACCTCTAGCATCGATGAGTCGTGGTCGACCCTAACCTCTCCTCGTACCACTTTTTGAAGGTACCAACCACTGCTGACCGTGAGCACCGCACAAGCCTTGCTGTCTTGGAAATGCTCTGACCCAGTCATCTGGCCATTACAATTTGGCCTCTGTCAAACTCGTTAAGTCCGCTGCCTTTCCCATGAGAACGAGAATAACACTGATTAACGGAGCTCAGTATCAGGCGTTATTTTTACCGTTTCATAGCCTACACATGTGCCGTCGTGTACCTGCAATTGCTTCGATTTTCATAAAGACGCGATGGTCGTAATGTTTTGGCTCTTCGGTGTACATTTACACACTTTCTCAGTGAACAGAACCAGAAGTCATCGTGAAAAAAATTTTCAAGTATAAGTGGTGGCCCTGTCAAAAATGCGATAAAAAGCTGTTCCTAAAACAGTTATGGGAGGGTTTCTACTGACATAGCCGGTAACTGTTACTGAAAGATGTTAGGGGACCTGGGAGTGAGGGTTCCTACGAACATTATTTATTTATTTATTTATTTATAAGCACATCTCTACAGGTAGTATATCTAGTTACAGGAATTGCTATAATGATATTTACAGTCTTGTAAAACATTCTTTACGAAAAAAGTTAGGATTTACATTAAAAATATCCGGACATTCTTCATGTGAGTTGTGAAGTCCATATAATTTGCATAACGGAGAACTTTTGCCATCATCAGTCCTCCAGAATGGCATTGCAAGTAGTTCACATGTTGTTCTTGGTAAACGTGGGACACGGAAACTTAATTGGTTTACAGTCTGAGTATCATCTACCTCTCCATTAATGATACTTGAGTTGGAGAGCCTTCCTTCTCGATTGTAGAGAGGTCATCTTTAAGAATGACAGAAGGTCAGCCGTCGGGATATCCGCGATATAAACACCAGTAGATTTGTAGAAAAGATGTCGAAGAAATCTTTTTCAACTTTCTCGATTACATTAACTAGATTTACGAGGCTATGGCTCCAAATGATCGCCGCATATTCCAGTGAGGATTTTACCGTAGTCTCGAAAATGCGACTAAGTGTCTGAGCATTCGAAAAATACTTGGAATGTCGCATGATGAACCTAAGATTTCTATACGTTGTACGTACAATTCTTTTGATAGGACTTTTAAAGTCCAAGTTCGAATCAAATGTGATTCCCAAGTCCAGGACATCGTTTGTCAGGCTAAGAGAATAGTTGCCAGCTTTGTAGCAAAAAAGAACTGGGTTTTTGTTTTGCGAATAGGAAACGACATGACACTTGGAGACGTTGAGGTGGAGATGGTTTTTACTGACATGAGTTTGAAGAGCAACACAGTCATCAGGAGTCTGTACATTGCAATAAAGCTTGAGATCATCAGCGAACAAGAGACAAATGCCATCAATGCAAAAAGAAAGGCCATTAATGTATATGGAAAAGAAAACAAAAGTGGTCCTAAATTAGAACCTTAGAGTATTCCAGACGTCGCAACACAGGGATCAGAAACATGGTTGTTATAAATAACAGACTGAGATAGGTTGAAAAGATAGGTTTTACACAAGGAAATCATATTATCCCTGAGGCCAAGACAGTTCAGTTTCTTGAGTAAAATGCCAGGATGAACATTACACAAAACAGGAAGCTGTTTCTGAAAAGTTAGAAGCCTAGGAATTATAGCACCCCCTGCAGGCATAACAGGAAACTGTTTCTGAAGTAACTGCAAGACTTAAGGTGTTGGTCTACGTTAGAAGCATTTTTTTTAAATTAACATAAAATTAATTAAATACACACAATTCGAGTTAATATGCAATGCAAAACATGAAAAAAAACATATAACTTTGACAAAATTTCTTTAAAATGTTATGAAACGTGTCATTGTGAGTAAAAATTAAGTAAAATTTCATACGGACGCCAGACACTGTACAGTCAATTAAACTCTATATATTTCAATTTCCTTGACACTGTATATTACTGTAACCCTTTCCTGTGCAATGAACTGAAATTTTGTGGTATTCCTTAAATTCACATTATTATAGCAAATCGAACAAAAACTGCAAAATGTTTTTGAAAATTTATTGAAAAAATCTTATCGCATCATGTTTAAACACTTATAATATCCCCAAATATGCATGTACACTTTAACTTTTAATTCAAAGCATAGAAGAGAATATTTGAAACAATAGAACAAAATTTCGATACCATATCTTGAAAACTTTTTGAGTAATCACATTTCTCGTACGGAAATATAGCTGAAAATTTAGTTTTTCAGAAAACGCGTTAAAAGATTAGATTTGAAAAAAATTCTATATACTACTTGTTCATCACATTTAAAATTCACCACTCTTATATGTACAACCTTCCTTGATTTCATTTCGTGCCAATTTTGATTTTTTTGCAGCTCTTCTTTTTTTCCGAGCAAGTTTTGCAGTGGGTGAGGATTGGCGTCTAGAATTCATTATTCGCTCATTGTACAGTCTCAAGTAATCATTAACCATCTTTTGTTCAAATGGTATTCCTAATATTTCGAACACAGGTAACAGTCCAAAATAACCAGAATTAAACAGCAAAACTGCAGTATTTGCTCCTAATAACATGGTCTGCAGTCCAACAAATGTTTCTTTTGGTAAAACAGTCCATAGCAAATTGTTAAAACTTTCATTACAGTTTTGGGTCTTCCCATGCAAACATTTTGAAAGTAGACCTTGATTACACAGACATGTACACTGGGTTTATAACCTTTATGACAGAATCTGGAAGACCAGGAGATTTATCACAAATCTGATTACCAGCAGATAATGCGCGCTGGAATTTACACCAGCTGTCTGATCCTGTCGGGCATTGTCCATGCATTATGCTCTTGTCGCTGGAACAGCAGTGAAAAAATGCAGCTATAACCGCAGTTTGCATACTCTCATACTCTGCAAATTTCCTACATTGCTCCGGATAGCAATGCCATAGTAATTCTGCAGTTTGTCTATAAACTTATCGGTTAATTTCCCTTTCCCTCCGATTCCTTTTTTGCTTTTTTTCAAATTCCTCAAGCGAGAACCAACTCTTTTCTGCACATGGCCATTACACTCCAGTTTTTGAACTGTGTCTTGCCCATAAATGTCTTTTACTTCCATATAGCCTTTGGAGTCACCATCTCCATAGTATTCGGTGTACTTCAGTTGTCGATTTTTTTAGACCGTTCAAATATTCTATACACTCCCACTGATTCCATGCTTGATGCAGATCCTGTGTGATTTGAGCATAGGTGCTCCTTACTCGAATCATAGTCTCTTTTACACTTGTAACAATATTGTGTCATAACTTCTAAGTCTAAAACTTTCCCAGTGTCAATAGAAATTACTGACACACAACCATTGAGGGATGTATGCCCACGCCGCTGCCAAGTGCCATCGACTGACACACCACAAGCTGTAATTTTTGTTGCTTTCTTAGATGTACTCCTTTTTAAATTCTTTACTTCTGTTGCAGCTTGTACAGCTTCAAATAGGTGGCCTTCATGCCGTCTGAAAGCTGCCTTAGATAGAAAAGGCAAGTTCAAAGTGAATAACAGCTTTCTCACTGCAGAATAACCCTTTCCAATTAATCGTAATCCAAGAACTAATGCTGAATTTATCAAGTTTTTGTTGTGTTCCTTGCGAGTTGAAGAAAAACCCATTTTAAAACCACACTTACAAATAAAACACAAGTTAGAGCACAGTCCAAATTTTGAATCTTCAACCAATTTCAAATCAGTTTGAAAGCATTCTGGGCAAGATAGTTTGGACAACACAGATATTAAAGTCTCAATATCAAATATTATATTGCCTTTGGGCGCATATGTTTCATTGTCTGATACATTTACTTGAATATTCGGAATTTTTAGCTTACTTGAACTTGCAGTCATTACATCGTCACTATCACATGGCTTAGGGGCAGTGTAGCGATTGCCGTGAAAGGATCGTTTTTTCAATCTCTTAGACCTTACTATTGGCATATTAATTCACTTCAAATGATAAACAATAAATCTAAAGCAAGTTCACTACTAAAATAGCAACGGAACATACAAAATTTCACCAGAAATTATGACTAAACAAAGCGCGAAGCGAACGAAACCAAATCTCAGAATAATACTGATTGCCATTCCACAGAACATAAAATATATTATTTATTTAATTAAGTGTTGCCAAATGCAAATAAATGAATCCAAAATCATTACAAATAAATTCTGTTAGCATTAAAAAATATATAAGCGAAGAAAATCATTTATGAATTACAATGTTTAACTTTTTACTGTTCGGTCGATCTCACTTCCGGTTTATTCAATTGGCTATAACTTCGGTTCTAATAAACGTAGAAACAAAAATCAAAGTGTTTTGGATTCCTAAAAGTCTACTCTTTCAAGTAATACAAAAAATTTCGAAAATTTTGCCAAAATGGGTATTTTAACGTAGACAAACACCTTAAGAGTGAACGTTCTTAAGTTGATTCAGAAATGAGAACTGGACCTAGGAAAGTGTTCCTCCGGAGACAAAACATGAAGCTGTTTATGAAAATAATAAGAGTAATTAAAAGCGGCATTCTATTAGACAGAGCAAAAGTCGTCCTGATGAAGCTAGGTCAATACCCAGCGAAACCATGGTCGGCTTGGAAAAATAAATATTTGTGACAAAATACGTTGTATTATCTTAATATGTATAGCAAAAGTCTGTCTGTAAAGCAGCAACGAGAAAAGTGTGAGCATTCTGAGGACACTAGACGAAGCTGTATCCAATAAATTTTATTGCAAGTATCGCGAGATTTTGCAATATAGCCATGACAATGTTATTTCACATTGATGACTTAAGCTCCATGAATTAACGAAATTTTTTTATTAGTTATGTTTCATATTGATTTATCTTACTATTAGTTTTGAAAAAGTAAAGAACTGTATTTCTTCCCTTCCCAATATTTCCAAAACTAGAATAACCATCTTTTTATTCCAGGAACCTACCAGTTCCTCGAGGATGAAATGGAAATCAAGTTTCACAGTGATTCCTATAAAAACGGGGCAGGATTCTTCATATTGGTGGAACAGAAGACTTGTTGATCGAGTTTTTTATGTTTATGATACACTATATCTCAATAATGTAGACATTTGAACTGGGGTGTCTATGCGAATACGGAATCTCCTTGTTCCTGTACCTTTCCTGGAAGAACGTCACGTATACATGCAAAACAATCATGCTGAACGTCTACTATGATCATTCGATTTTCAAAACTTCTTTAAAGGTCTTTATTTTCTTTAATTGAAAGTGATTATTTATAGTTTATTTACATAAAATACATTTTCAACAAACATATTCAGCAAATGCGCGTTTTTTGTATCACTCGAGCTGCTTTTATCGGATTACATTTAACAACGGTTCCTAATGAGAGTAATCAGTGTTAGACATGATACGATAACATGAAATCAAAAAATAAATAAAATGGTGCGATAGATGTAATACGTTGACGAACAGTAATTCTTAAATTCATGGAATGATAATTGTAGGACATAAATCATGTACTTATGGCAATAGGCTACAGAATGAACAAACCTCGGCCTTCTTAACTGTTCAATATGTAAATCGTGGCGCATTTTAATGGAGAGGTAGACGTGAGATAAAGATTAATTCTTTAGCCGTTTAACTTCCTTGATCTTCGTTTCTAAAAAATAGATAATTAATGCATTATTGGACCTATGCAAAGGGCTTTTACTAGTCTTAGTTCCAATCTAAAGGAAGGCGTAAAATATTTTTTTTTCTTTCAGATCTTTGCATCATTTTTCCGGTGTTAGAGCTCAAACAAGGTCCAAGGCTGTTATATAGAACAATGCTCGTATTTGTGTTTGTTAGAAGACAAAAAAGAGCAAGAGAGAGAGAGAGAGGGAGAGAGTTTTATTGAGGATATCATCAGACATTTGAAAGTCAGCTTCCCTTAGCCGAGCGCATATTTTCGCGCTCCGTTTCAAAAAAATAATAATAATAAAAGAAAAGAAAGCTTTTGCTCCATAGAATTTTAGAAATAACATAAGGTTTCCGAAAAACTCTAAATCAGACCGCAAAGAAGAATTTCTTATAAGGTAACTAGCAATCGCATTCAGACTGCACGATATATTTTGCTATGTAAACAAATCAAGGAACAATTTGCACCGAATAATGGATGGTTTTTTTATCCTAACAGTAAACGGCTGAACATGTTCGTTAGAAAAAACCCTTTCTAACGTTAAAATTATTTTCTCGTTAAAAAACCTTTTACTCACGTAAATATCAGAGGAAACCTCGAAAATCGAAGAAAAATTGTAGCCAATCAGATAGAATGTACACTCAGCAGCACTATCTAGAAGTTGGAGACATAAACGAAGCTTCAGAATTACATGTGATTTGAAACATCTGTATGTAGTGATTTATTTTGCCATATTTGGAAAACGAAAAACAAACAGACCTGAAGCTTTTGTAACAGTCTTGGTACATTTATTTGCCAGTACAGCCACTGAAAAGTGATGAATGAAAGAGTTTTAGGACAGACTAGGAAAATTCATACGTTCCTTTGGCGTCAGCAACATAATGTATGTTTCCAGAATAGTATTAGGCGTGATCAAATGAAACCCGTTCGAGAGACTTTATTAAGACGAACGAAAAGGTACATCTGCAGGTGTAGCAGAATTAAACAAAGCAATATATAAGGAAGCAAGAATGCACCAGTGTTCTTTAGAAGAAGTCACCGTAGGCATTCAGACACGCATCCCACTGCTTGTCTGAATACCGTCCACGACGAAGGACTTTGGTTGCTCCTTTAACCATTTGGTCACCGCGGCCATGACGTCTGCATCGGAGTGGAATCTTTATCCCTTTAGAGCTTTTTTATGGGTCCATACAAATGAAAGTCACATGGAGACAGGTCGGGGCTATAGGCTGGGTGGTGCAAAACCTCCCACCCTTTCTGTGCTAACGCATCATGAACGATGTGCGCAACATGCGGACGAGCATCGTCGTGCAACAGAATCACACCACGCGAAAGCAGGCCGGGTCGCTTATTTCTGATGGCTTTATGCAGTTTGTCCAGTGTGTTCTTGTATCGGTTGGCATTGATGTTCACGTGAGGCTCTTTAAAGTCCACCAACAAAAGCCCTTCATGGCCAAAAAATGTGGTGAGCATAACCTTACCGGCGGAAGCCTGTGACTTGAATTTTTTAGTTTTGGTGATTCGGGATGTTTCCATTGCCTGTACTCTAGTTTGCTGGACGGCTCAAAGTGGTGGTACCACCATTCGTCGACTGCCACGATGCGCGACAGAAATGCATCACCCTCCGCTTCGTAACGCATCAAGTGGTTAAAACTCCAACCCATGCGTTCTTCCTTACGGTGGTCGGTCTGCATCCGTGGGGTTTATTGCGAACACGCCTTCTTATACAGCCGTGTCTTCATAACAACCGTTTGATCTGTCCCAAATGACAGCGAATTCCTCCGCTAGAGAACGCAGGCTCCGACGACAGTCAACCCGCATTGTTACATCAATCTTGACGACGGCTTCGTCTATCGCAGCAACATGCGTCTGGCCCGGCCACTGAAGATCTTTCGTTTCCTCACGTCCTTCCCGAAACATTCTCGCCCAGTCCGTCACTGTTGCCTTCGACACACATACACCGCCTGCATTCCGAATGTCGACATCCTTGCACTTAGTCCGTCACTGTTGCCTTCGACACACATTTGTCACCATACATCGCCTGAATTCTGCGACGAATGTCGACATCCTTGCATCCTTCCGCTGTTAGGAACTGAATCACAGCGCGCTGACCCACCTTGAACGGATTCGGAATCACAACGGCCATGTTGTCAACGGTCTGCAGCACAAACCACACATGCGAGGAGGACGAACGCGGGCTCGCTTGTTCATTGGTCTGCGCTTATCACGCGAATTGTGACGTCATCAAGCTCCCTGTGCGCCGGTCCACGTGACGCGGCACGAACGGGTTTCATTTTATCACTCTCATATATTATCAAAGTAAATACGCATTCCTATTCCATTTAAAAGTTAATTAAAAATTTTGTAGAAGCTGTAGGCACTTAGAAGTTATAAATGACAGCAATTTAGGCTTGTGATGCGAAGACACTGTAGAGTGCTGTTTAGCTCTTCCTTCTCTTTCTGCCGTTCCTCGCACGGGGGACGGCAGTCAGAAACCTGATTGCGTGGTTACTTCGCCACTATCAGAACTGGCTGGCACTAGCTTTTGTTTCCTAATTACATAGAGCTCTGATCCAGCATCTTACTCTCGCTCAGAAAAACTTTGTATCTCACTTAATCATTGTTTTCTGCTTTCAGACATTTGCTCAAAGGCTTTATGAAACTATGGGAATTACAGCGGAATTTCTTTGCTAGAGGCATATAGCTTTTTATCCTTCACATTTACTGATTACATTTTTCATTTTCATAATATTTATTTACTCTCAGAAAACCTTTTCGCTTTGCCTCTACTGAGTTACAGTAAAATTAATTTTTCTAAGTTTGGGGTCTCAGAAACGAATGATTTTTATTATATCGCATCGTTGCTGCTATATGTAAAGTTACTTCTGGCTTTAACCTTCAGACACTGCTGAACGTAAAACTAATTACTGCATACAAGCACGATTCCTGGGGGTATTTTGATAGAACCCTGTTGAATAGCTAAAGAAGTTAAAGTACAATTCAAATCACGTGTAAATCAAAAATGCCATCTTTTATGGAAATTTTTAAGTAACCACCTTTAAAACGAACTCCAAGACATGTACTCTCTCGCATTCCACTTTTTCTGTCATTTGGAACACATTAAAAAAGAGTTTTTCCAAAAGCGTGCCATGTATCCTTACTCTCTTTTCATCGTTCTTCTTAGCATTCTGGGGAGAAGAAATATTGTATATTTTATCCTCAGTACACGAATACTTTTCAAAATAGTTATGGTTACGAAGTAGTATTGAAAATTACTAACTTTTTCCTTTATTTTCAGACTTCTAGTAGCATTGAAGCATCTGCCCGCATGTATAGAATTACTGACACCAATGAAAGAACGTAGAGAAAGACTATCATCGCTATCCAGAACTCGAAGCAAACTTTTCGTCGCTTGACATTGTCCCTTAACGGTTTAATCACCGAACGATTAAGTTCTAAAAGAAATGTATGCTACTACACACTGAAGTGCCAAAAGTCATGGGATAGCAGTATGCACATTTTTAACTAACGCTGTCGTCGTATAAAGGCTTCGACGCACGCCACGATTTTTATCAGTTGAGAGGTGTAATCTCGTGAGTCAGGTTGAACAGCCACCAGTAGGATTATGGCAAGCTGACTTGAATCATCGGAGTTTGAACAAGGCATGGTACTTGAAGCCAGACGGGTGGGGCATTCAATTTCCAAAGTTGTGCAAACATTCAACATTCCTTGATCCCCGGTGTCACGTGTGTACCAATAATACCTCACCACGGAAAGCATTACCACCCACCGTGGACAGCGGAGTGGCCGACCACGGGTGCTGAATTACCGTTACCAGCGGGGTCTGACCAGGATTCTTCATGCTAACAGACAAGCGACACTGGCTCAAATAACATCCACATTCAATGCAGGAGGTGCCAAAGTCATATACCAAAGAGGTACCAGAGACATATCCATCAGGCCAATTCAGCGTAATTTAGTGTCCATGGGGTATGGGAGCAAAAGACCTACCAGAGTGCCTTTGTTAACACCACGATATCGGACACAGCGCTTCACCTGGGCTCGTGAACACGGTAGTTGGAGCCTGGAAGACTGGCAGAATGTGGCGAGGTCCGATGTGTCACACTACCAGTTGTTACGAGCTGATGGTAGGGTTCGGGTGTGGGGAAGACCCCATGAGGCCATGGACCCAAGCTGTCAATAAAGCACTGTGCAAACTGGTGGTGATTCCATACATGTGTAGGGTGTTTTAACGTGGCACGGCTTGCATTCTCTGGTCCTCGTAAACACGTCATTAACCGGTAATTGCCTTGTTGCTCTGCTGGGTGACCATTTGCAGCCCTTCATGGAATTCATATACCCCAACAACGATGGAATGTTTTAGGCGGACAATGCACCATGTCTTTGGGCAAAAGTTGTCCGAAATTTGTTAGAGGAGCATTCTGGGGAGTTCCAACGGATGATGTGGCCACCACGTTTGCCTGAAAAAACAATAGAAAACTTATGGGACATGGTAGAAATGTCCATTCGTACACAAGATCCTGCACCTACAAATACCAGGGAACTGTGTGGGGCTCTTCAGACTGCATGGCTCAACATCTCTCCAGAAGTCTTCGGGCTACATGTGGAATCTATGCCACGTCGAGTTTGTGCACTTTGTTGGTCTAAAGGAGGTCCTGCACGATACTAAGTACGTATCCCATGACTTTTGGCACTTCAATGTAAACGTTTAATACTAGCAGTCGGGACGGAATTCTTCTTAATTCAGAATACCATACTGTACAGTCTAACTCTTGGTTGAGTTCAGCTGGGAAATACATTATTAAAAGAGTACTCTATCACTTTGACAGCGTGTAGAAATTTATTTGGAATACTTACAGAATTTTTTGCGGCGTTAATCCACAGCAAAACACATATACATAACGTTTTATCCCACATAGTCATTTTGGTTCGATGTGACTGCAACGTGATAATACGCTCGCGAGCGTACACATACCCACGCTTTTCTTCAGTACAGATATGTAACGCATTTTGCCACCAGTTGTGTAAAAAAATATAATGTGATGGGGTGGGGTGGGGTGGAGTGGGGAAGAAGTGTCATTCATGATTCGACAAGATCGACATTGCTCACTAAACCCGAGCGCCCCGGCTTCCATCTTAGCACCGCCTCTCGGTGCCACAGTGGTCTAAGCGCTGGTTTCTGACAATTCTTCCGAGATTGGTCCGGGTTCGAATCCCGGTGAGGCGTGGATGTTTGCGTTTGTCTTACGGAAGTGGCTCTCTCTTTCCCTGAAACCAGTTACCCTAAAGCAGGGTGGGACGTCTGCTTACAGCTCATCGAGTTGCTCACGGTGTTGTTAATCCCCCTCGCCGCCCCGGTGGCGCAGTGGTCTAAGCGATGGCCTCTGATCATTCGTCCGAACGGGCTCCGGGTTCGAATCCCAATGAAACATGGATGTTGTGTTTGTCTTACGGCACTGGCTCTCTTCCTTCCCTGGAACCAGTGACCCTAAATTAGGGACGGGCGACTGCTTATAGCCCATTGAGTTGCTCACAGTGGTCGTTAAAATCCAATCAAAAAAAAAATCCCCCTCCACTCCCCACCCCTACCCTCCCAAAAAAACATCGTAATCCCCGATTACAAGTAAATAATAATGGTCGTGGAATCACCAGTAAATATGTGTAACTACGTCAAATAGTGGATGGAACAAATGGTAGTTTGTAGAAATTTCATATTGTAGCACCCGATGGCAGGTAAATAATGGTAAGTAATCGTGGGATCACCAATAAATATATAGCAACTTCTCAATATTGTACCACCGTAAAAAATAATAACTCAAAATCATAGAACCACGTGACATGTAATAACTCAGGATCGTAGCACCGTACACTTGTGTGCAGCAAGGGGATGTGAACACGTTCAGCTGGCTTATAAAAAGTATTACATCTCTGCGTTGAGTGGCAATGTAAAACAACCTTTCATTGTACGCATAGTATAGTATCGAGACATGATGTAGTTATTATTATTATTATTAATGGGGGTTTAACGACCACCGTGAGCTATAAGTAGTCGCCGTTCCCTAATTTAGGGTCACTGACTCCAGGAAAGGGAGAGAGCCAGTGCCGCAAGACAAACACAACGTTCATACCTCACTGGGATTTCAACCCATGTCCATCTCGAACGAATTATCGGAAGCCATCGCTTAGACCACTGCACCACCGGGGCAGCCATGATGTAGTTCGTAACATAAAGACTGCTTATAAAAACATAACTAAGAAAAACAGCAATGCTCTTTTGTTGCTGTTGAAATGAATTGCCGCATTGTTATCAGTGTGTGAATGTTTTTCAAATTCGATGATACTGTTAGCATACTTCCTAATCCTGCTTGATGGATGGTCATCGATTGGAGACTCCAAGAAAGGAGAAATTCCGTACCATACTGTGATTCGTACTCAGCTTCGTCTTGTACAAAGTTGGATCCCTAGTCGTATGATTGTGTAGATAATTACTGCAACAATACATTGCATTATGCTATCAGCTTGGTTGTAAAGCCTGTTCAGTTAGACAAACTTCTGATTTTAAGTCCGATGTCTCGAAAGAAACCTACGAAACGTTACAACTTCACAACGTTTCGTCACATTTTGGTTGTTCTGCTTCGCCGGTATTTCGTTCCGAATAAATTTTTGTCCTTAGTTCAAAGCGTAGTAAACAAAAACACAACAGATTTCCAAAAGAAATAAAATATCCGTTTATTGACGTACAAACGTTATGAATAAAGCGTAAGCTTTTAACACCAACGGGTGCCTTCTTCAGACTTGTTCGTGGTTAGTAAGGCAAAAGTAACAAAGAATAGAAAATTTTAAAATAAACATGAACAGAATTTGAGAACGTGATATGTTGCGTCGGATATCTTATTTCTTTTGCATACTGATTATTTGACGTAATCTACCCGAACTTTAGTTTTACAACATATTTATTTAAATTTTTAACCCACCGTATCAAGGAGTGCAGATTGAGTTCCATCGGAGAACTTGCTCAAAGAAAAGGACGTAACCAAAACTGAAAACTTAACATGCATGTTCCACTCTCACCCAGAATATTTTTTTATTGGAGGTTTAACGACCACCGGGAGCAACTCCATGGGTTATAAATAGTTGCCAGTCCCTAATTTATGGCCACTGGTCCCAGGATAGGGACAGTGCCATAAGACAAACACAACATCCATGCCTCACCAGGATTCGAACCCGGACCCCTTTCAGACGAATGATCAGAAGCCATCGCTTAGACCACTACGCCACCGGGGCGACAAGGCATTACTTCAAAACTGTAGCATGCATGTATAAGATGTTAAATTTCGTTTTGAAATGTTCCCAATAATAAACCCTCCTGCAATCGATGGAAGCCGTACCGGTGGCAGAGTAGTAGTACGAGACTCAGGACACTTTCGTTCGTGTGAGACGGGTCCGAATTCGATTCCAAGATGAGACTTGGATTGTGTGTTTCTCTTAAGGCTCTGCCTATATTTCTTCTCCGGAATCATTGGCTCCAAATTAGGGACGGGTGATTTTTTATTGCCTATCGAGTTGCTTATGGTGGCCATTATACACGAATACACACAAAAATAAATGAATAAATATTGTGCTGCTTCTTATGGCGCTGGTACCGTCCTTTTCGTAGAATCCTTGGCACCAATTCAAAAAAATTAAAGTTGTGCTTGTTCTTTCCAGCCTTCCAGCTTTAGGCATTTACCGACTTCGTTAAAAAAAAAAGAAAAAAACAAACATGTGTAGGAATCTTTCTTTTTACCACCGCCTATTTTTCTTCTGTTTCGGGTCCCTGTTAGAATTTGTGTTCAACGGTTTAAGTTTCTAATTTAGAGAAACTCACTCTAGGAAGGTAAGACATTCAGAACTGAGGAAGTACAGAAATTGCGTTTCACTCTGTACTCGAACCCTGAGCATGATGGCAGAAGATTACCATCATAACTGTAGGGTCGTCTTAAAAAAACTGCAAAGATGAAAAAGTGTGGGCCACCCCCGCAGTGATCTAAACGCAAGCTTCTGACCATTCGGACGCGGACATTGCGTTTGTCTTAAGGAAGTGGCTCTCTTCCTTCCCTGGAACAAGTGGCCGTATATTAGGGACGGGAGACGGCTTATAGCCCATCGAGCTGCTCGTGGTGGTCGTTAAACTCTCAAACAAAAAATTAAAAAAACAGTGTGGAAGTTTCCGAACTTCATTGTTCAAATCAATCGGTACTTTTTTTGTTATATAAACATATACATGCATGACTGGTATTCTATGGCAAGTGAATATAATACATGAAGTATTAGCAACGAGGAATAGCACACCAATTATGTAGAAAATAGTAAAACTATATTAACAATCCGATTTATTGGTGTAGGAATAAATCGAATCACTAGTATAGTTTTACTATTTTATACATGAAGTATTGTTTTGCTGCCTCTACCGAGAACTTTGTTATTGTTGATTTTTAATTTATTCACTTCCATGAGCACCTAAAGCTAGGAGGAACCGATCATCTTTAATTTAAGACTGCTGATTAAATGAAAGAGGCAAAAAAAGAGAAATAGTGTAGTATAAACGAATGCAATATTATTTTTTTTTTTTTTTTGATTGGAGGTTTAACGACCACCGTGAGCAACTCAATGGGCTATAAGCAGTCGCCCGTCCCTAATTTAGGGTCACTGGTTCCAGGGAAGGAGAGAGCCAGTGCCGTAAGACAAACACAACATCCATGCCTGACCGGGATTCGAACCCGGACCCCTTACGGACGAATGATCAGAGGCCAGCGCCTTAGACCACTGCGCCACCGGGGCGGCGAATGCAATATTACGTTTTTACGGGATTCAAACACAGACCTTGCCGTAATTATCCAAAATCTTCTCCGTAGACCATTAGCACTGGTATCTTGCTTGGTTTACCAGACCAAAAATATTTCCAATGAACCAACGTGTGTAACGTCGAATTGCTATATTTCAATTCCATAGTCTAGCTCGTGTTTATTGGATGTTCCAATGAAATACTTACACAAGGAAAAAAACAAATACATGTCAATGGTTCACGCAGTTTCATATTCAATGCGGAGAGAGGATGGGGCAGTGTGTTGTCTTTCGGTTCTAGTTATCACTCTTCCGTTCATCCGGTAGCCTTCTAAAGCAGTTTTGAATGACACCTCCATTAGGTGCCCTCGACTGTTACTCAGTGATCTCCACAAAAACGGCAAGTCTGTAAAATTGGTGTCTTTAAGACTTACAAGATTCATATCATTCATACAAATACCTATTCTTTACGAAATGCTAGTTTCTTTTTTTGAGTGGGTGGGGTGTAACGACCACGACTACCGTGAGCAACTCGATGGGCTATAAACAGTCGCCCGTCCCTAACACGACCACTGGTTCCAAGAGAGGTAGAGAATCAGTGCCGTAAGACAAACACAACATCAATGCCTCACCAGGATTCGAACCCAGACCCATCTCGAACGAATGGTCAGAAGCCAGCGCTTAGACCACTGCGCCATCGGGGCGGCGTTTTAGTTAGGAGCTCTCGAGGGTTACTGAATGATCACCACAAAAACGGCAGGTTTGCTAAATTGGTGTTGTTAAGGCTGACGAGATTCATATCATTCATACGAATAACTATGCTTCACGAAGTCTTAGTTTCTTTCTTCTTTGGGGTAGGGGAGGGTTAACGATCACGATCACCGTGACCAACTTGATGGGCTACGAGTATAAGTAGTTGCCCGTCCCTAATTTATGGCCACGGGTTCCAGAGAAGAGAGATAGCCAGCGCCGTAAGGGAAACACAACATCCATGCCTCACCGGGATTCGAACCCGGACCCATCTCGGACGAATGATCAGAAGCCATCGCTTAAACCACTGCGGGCACCGGGGCGGCTTCCTAATTTAGGACCACTGGTCCCAGGTAAGGGAGAGAGCTAATGCCGTAAGATAAACACAACATCCATGCTTCATCGGGATTCAAACACAGATGCACCTGGAACGAATGGTCAGAAGCCAACGCTTAGACCACTGCGCCACCGGGGCGGCGTTTCAATTTTCATTTCTGCCACGTAACATTGCTGTATGTTAAATTTTAAAGCTGCTGGTGTTTTGTAATAGACTGGCAAAAGATTCTATCAACCTCTTTCACTTTGCCTATTCTTCTATTAATATTATTATTACTATTTCGGTGTTTGAAAAACACCGTGCCGCCCCGGTGGCGCAGTGGTCTAAGGCGCTGGCCTCTGATCATTCGTCCGAACGGGGTCTGGGTTCGAATCCCGGTGAGGCATGGATGTTGTGTTTGTCTTACGGCACTGGTTCTCTCCCTTCCCTGGAACCAGTGACCCTAAATTAGGGACGGGCGACTGCTTATAGCCCATTGAGTTGCTCACGGTGGTCGTTAAAACTCCAATCCAAAAAAAACCACCGTGAGCGTGTACGGATATTAGGAGTGTCCGTAACCAATTTAGGGTCACTGGTTCCAGAAAAAGCTGCGCCGCCCCGGTGGCGCAGTGGTCTAAGCGATGGCCTCTGATCATTCGTCCGAAAAGGGCCGGGGTTCGAATCCCGGTGAGGCACAGATGTTGTGTTTGTCTTACGGAACTGGCTCTCTCCCTTCCCTGGAACCAGTGACACTAAGTTAGGGACGGGCGACTGCTTATAGCCCATTGAGTTGCTCACGGTGGTCGTTAAACCTCCAATCCAAAAAAAAAAAAAAAAAAAAAAAAAAACCTCCAATCAAAGAAAAAAGAAAAGAAGAGGTGCCGGCTCGGTGGCGCAGTGGTCTAAGCGATGGCTTCTGATCATTCGTCCGAGATGGGTCCGGGTTCGAATCCTGGTGAGGCACAGATGTTGTGTTTGTCTTGCGGAACTGGATGTCTCCCTTCCCTGGAACAAGTGGTCCTAAATTAGGGACGGGCTACTGCTTATAGCCCACTGAGTTGCTCGCGGTGGTCGTTAAACCTCCAACCAAAAAAAAATAAAATGATGTGTTCGTCTTGCGGCGGTGGCTCTCTCCCTTCCCTGGAACTAGTTGCCCCAAATTCGGGACGGTCAGTTGCTTATAGCCATTTCAGTTGCTCACGGTGGTCGTCATACCCCCCCCCCCCACACACACACACACACAAAAGAATTCATTCCCCAAATATGACCAATTCTACTGTCTGGAGAATGTAAAAATGCACGTTGCTCAGTTGACATCCTCTTACCGGATTGGGGGATTTATGCAAATGTTATCCTGTGCATTTATACAGCGGGTATGAGGGACATAGAACTATTTAGTGTCTGACTTTGTTGGAAGTAAGTTTTCATGTTGTGGGAAGCTATAATTCTTCTTCTCGCTTCTTCACAAGCAGAGTTTTTCTTCAAGAAGTGCACAGAAGGATCTTGATAAACCTCCACTCTGAACAGTTGTCCTTGAAAGCATCAAGTAGAGGGCATCGCTCTTTCCACGTTTATAAGTGAGTCACTGAAAAATTCTCATTGGCCGCCACCGGGAATGTCTGTATGGCCTTGAAAGATTTGTCTGGAGTGTTTGCTGAGTTCATGCTACTTCAACTGCTGTCGTAGCCCGGTGTTTCTATGACGCTGAACTTCCTTAGAGCTACACTTTCTTCGATACTTGCGGGGTTTGTGACTGTTTAATACATATGCACCTCTTTGGAATATATGAAGCTACAGAGAAACTTTTCGTTTATACTCGTCCGTTCCATGATGGACGGCTGTCTAAAACTAGCATGAGTAGACCTTTCCTTCAGAAGTTATACTTACTACCACACTAGCCAAAAACTCTCAGCTGAAGCACTGGAGTTCTTGACATTTAAAAACTCACTGTCTTGCCTTGTAAATTGATGTAATTATTTTACCGGCAAGTCTTAAACGACTCTTGATAAAAAAATGGCTTGCATAACTTCTCGCTGCTTGAAACTGATGCTTCAAATCGAGCGTTATATTCTCCAGGTGTTCCTGATTCCTTCAAAAATAAGGAAATCTGTTTTGAATAGAAAAACCGTTGCATTTAGGTTAAAATGACTATGAGCTTATATTCGGACTACGGAAATAAAAGGTAAAAAGCTGCACTTCCCTTGCAATGTAATGAGGGCTTAAATTGAAATTCAAACTGAGCAGGATTTAAATTTACCTACAGTTCTTGACAAAATCAGCGGTAGGTAACTCCACTTCCTCTTACAGCAAATTAACGTATTGCTAATTCGGTCTGCTGTTAGATGTCAAACCTATTTAGGACTTCTGTCTTCCAAACAAATCTGTCCAAAACCGCTACAGAACACGTAGCGGTTTAGAATTGTCAAAAACCGCTACAGATGCAGAACCACACCCCTATTTCTCTGTAGTGTGAACACTAGCTGGCTGAATTCTACAAGGAGAACTTTCGTTCTGTAGTCTAGAGCAGTGTTTTACAACCGCCGGTCTGCGAGAAACTAGTTTCCTTTTGATCGAAATTGAGTCAAAGTAAGAAGAAATCTAAATTTTTTGAACACTCTTCACTGAAGATAGATCAAGGAAAGCTTGGATCGCCAATCTCTTTACAGAAGACCTGAACTCCTGCAGGCTAACTCCCCAGGAAAGGGAAAGCTACGTCGAACTTCTTTCTGATACCAGTCTGTTATCGATAATGAGATCAAAATCTGACTCAGACTTGGGGTATTGTGGGGAAAGATCAGTCTCTGCGACAAAACTCTATAATTGCTGGTAACTTCTACAACCACGTATTTATTGCGAGAAAACATCTTCAGCCATCAAATCAAATTACATGAACATAATGCTCAATAACGCTGCGCCTTGCAGAAACTATGCTGGAACCACGGCTCGAGATTATCGCGAAGCAACAGCAGCAAGACTTCGTATGCATTGACCTCAGAAAAGATCTTAACGGTAGGAATATTTTGGGATATTGATTATGGATTTTCCTTAATAAAAAAATACTAAGATTAAATATTAGCTGTCAGTAGGTGACACTGAATAATTTGGTATATAAATTATGGATTGCATTCTGTGATAATTATAGAACATTACGAGATTAAATGCTCGAAAATAACCTAAAGGCTTTGTATCTGAATCACAAATCCGCGAATGCAAAGCTGGGAACCAATAGTTTAGAGTAAACTTAATGGAATTTTGCAGTTAATCATTCATGTAAACAAGATTGTTTGGTAAAAATGCTACTCGCCTGATAGGCGGGAATAAATGTCCAAAGTATACACTAGCCTCTAGTTTCCTATACCTCCCCTGAGCCTGTCATAACTCATAGGTTTCACATTTTCCCTCTCATTCTGAGCACTGCACTTATTGATCGGCTCAGAGTTCTCAGTAATGTTAAAGAGTTTTGTTACACACTTATAAATTAAAATCTGCTTCAAGCCTTTTTAAAACAAATGCCCGTATAGTTACACTTCCCATGTGCCAGTTTCTTTATGAAATTATTAGACAAGTTGACCTACTTACTGTTCAATTTTGTGAAACTGAACTGTTCTGTAGAATGGTGCATGTGGACTAACTATAAGGATACGAGTTAGTCCTAGGTGGGGCATGGAAGGTACTTATCCTACAGCGCTGGCTGTGTACGTTTCCTGGAACTTGTGGTGCAAAATTTGCGGGTGGGAAGGGATTTGTGGCCTATGGTCTGATCATGGTAGTCCTTAAACTCCGAAACAGAAAAGAACAAGTAAAAAGGTAGTTTATATCGTACTAATATTGTAATAATACATTTTCTGCCGTCTTGCACGATATTAGACTTGAAGCAATAAACTTCATATCAAGTCAAATCTTAATCCACTAAAAACTAAGTTAAAAATGCAGATCTTTCGGGCCTGCATCATGACCAATCTGATTAGAACTACGAGATTAATAGCGGATCTTAAGTATGAAGTCAATACCAGCCCGTGGCCTATGGGGGGGGCGTAAAACAAGGCACATGCTCATCACTGTCCTGTGATGTATGCGAAAGAGTTCCTAGTAAGTTGTAAAGGAAACCGTTGAATATTATCGTTATACAGTATCTTGATCAGTCTTTGAATGTCTCAAAGGTTGAAAGGTTACATGAATCAGTGTCATTACAACAGGTTTTGGCATATTTATGAATAAAAATGCTTTCCACGAATAAAACTTTATTTGGAGTGTGGGGTGGCCAGTACAGAGGCCTCGCTCCAAACAGGAAAATGCGTGCTCTTATTAAACAACAGTGATAAAGTGGTAGACGTAGAACCAAACTTTGCATTTATGTGTTCAGAAACCCTGGTTTTACTTAACGTACGAGTTGTGGAGCCTATATAGGATTGGTCGACTCCACCTAGGTCCAAGGGTCTCATGGGAATGGTAAATATTCCATGTTTATAATCATCCTCAACGGAGTAACTTTTTTGTGACTATACAGAATATTGGTCTTAATTCCAAAGTATGTTATTTCTTCCACAAATACTACTTAGATGTGAAACAATACCGGTGATGCAGTTAGAGCTCACAAATTGGGGATTGTTACTCTCCCTAGTAAATGTAAATATCAACCTTCTGAATTATTCGGTTGATGGTAGCGTTTGAGTATCCATAGTTCAAAAAGATTTTTCTCACCTTCAGAATTTTAGTATTACGTAGTCTAATGTTGGAGGAATGAGGAAATGCTACGAAGAAAGTTTATAATTTGTAGGATGTGTAGAAGAGGAAGGAATGTTGTACAAGAGGGTTTCCTGTATACATAGAAACTGAGCTAGTTTGAAACAATACTACGCTGTATCAAAATATCTAAAGGGTAAGGATTAATTTTCCTCCAGCTCAATTGTGAACTTAAGCGATGGATAGCGAGTGGACATGTAATCAGCAAAAAGTCTAGAAAGAAAATTCTTAATCTTTCTACCTCTACGGTAAACTAACACCCTAAAGGTTCGACTATAGAGGTAGAACTGATCTGCTGTACCTTAATTCTAGTAAATTCTGAGTTTGTCTAAACTGCGAACTAATAAAGTAATAAGTTTCAGGTAGTTCATATGGAAATCAGGCTAACTGCTGGAACTATCTAGTATTTGAACGAACTTCGCTGACCCTTAACATTTTTACATTAAAATTGCTTTTCCCAAAACTGTTGCTTGGAAACACTTAAAATGAGACGTTAGTCTTACGACTGCAACCTGAGTTGTCAGAGGCGCTTCTATAGTTAGTCGTCAGAGTACGGACAGGGTTAGTCCCAGATGAAGCACGATCGTTATCTACGCAGCTGGGTCTCCCTTCTCTGAACTAGAAGCGGCAAACTGCTAACAGGAACTAGTTGCTCTTCGTAGTTAAACCCCGATAAAAATGCAATCCTATAGAAAACTTAAAAATGTGAGCAACTAACCTTAAAGCAGTAAGCGCTGCATAATGGAATGTCAGCTGACATAAACTTGATGGCAGCTTAAAATGAATCTGATGGAACGGAAAGTTAACCAATGGCACACGTGATTTGCTTAGAAAATAACTTTAAAAACTGAGCTAGACCATTTCGGTTTAGCTCGCCGTTGGTCATTCAGTATGTCTCCTTTCGCAAAACTTCATTTCTTTAAAACGCACGCAATGCTCTAAGAAATCAATGTTAAGTTCTGTGAAAAATGTTTAATTATTAAAATACATCGATCACATTTCCAAAGTGATAGAGGGACTTGTCTAAATAATTGTGAATACATCAATGGTAAATGACATGAACTGGAAACTGTTCGATGATTTCCTTAAATAGCAGACTTTTGGCACTTAGAACCTCTAAAATCACCGGTAAATTATCTTCAGGGTGGAAAATCAATATATTTACATAATTCCAAAGAACTTGAATCGACCATGGAAATTAAGCACTTCAGTGTTCGAGACTTTCTCCTCAAATGCATGCTTCCTCCTTTGAAGTACTGTATGTAGATTCAAGAAAACCAGAGCTGCGACAGATTGGCAACATTGACTTGCTGGTCTTAACTATTCGTCGGACCGAATACTTTTACACAAGCGATAGAGATCTTGTTTAGAATCAGGTGGTTATAAGTAGTGCTCAAAACTTAAGCTACAGATGCTACTTCTAAGTAGGCGATAACTTACAACGTAATATGTGCAAGAAATGAGTAATACTTCTGACATACATACTTTCACTTAATCGGCAGTCAAGAAAAACGATGCGAAAGAAACTTCAGCACTGAAAAACAACTTTCGGGCACAAGCATGCCACGAAAGATTCCATGAGGTGCTAAATTAATGAATTTGTGAAGTACTGAATCGTGTTTCTACTGCTTATGCAATTGTGCAGCTAGGTACGCAAAGTATTCCATAAACTATGAAGAATTATATCCAACGAATCATCTTAAACAAAATGAAATTTCTAGTTGACTAACTCAATAGCACTATATGCAGTTAAATTAACTTTGGTATACAACACAGCAACGCACACATGCTGCGTAAAGTGGCAGACTCAGTGTGTAAATTGGGGGGGTTAAATTAATAGTAAGATCAATCTGGTAAAAATGCTATGTTTAGTCAAATAAAGATTGAAACATTAGGACTTCAGTCCTGCTGCTCGGAAAATGCATCTCATAAATATTGCATTGAAGTCGCAGAGAAGCTAATTACAATGCTTTAAGAGCACACTGTAAAAGTATACAAGTTAGTAAAATCGTGCAATGCATTGATTATGATACGCTTTCCAACATACCAGAAATTATTACTCAAGTTATGAGGATAATGGCTGTGGAATAAATCTCGCTCCTGTCCTGGCCTTTGACCCCCATTTCGATGATATTCAACAGAACCGGTTCAGTATACCTCAAGAATAACATACTAAAGTTTTGTCGCAATAGAAGCAGTTTTACGCAAGTTATGAGAATAATGGCTGTGGAATAAATCTTGCTTTTGTGCAATGACCTTTGACCCCATTTCGTTAATATTAAACAGAACCGGTTCACTATGCCTCCGGAACAACATAACGTTTCGTCGCAATCCAAGCATTTTAGGTAAGTTATGATGTACAAGGGCAATGGAATGGATCCCACTCCAGTATCCTGACCTTTGACCCCATTTCGCCCATTTTCAATAGGGTTCGGCCCCAGTGGCTCCCTACCACATACTAAAATTTCATCGAAATCGAACCATTTTTACGCACGTTATGACTCATAAGGGCAATGGAATAAATCCCGCACTTATGTCCTGCCTGACCTTAGACCCCATTTTCAATAGGGTTCGTGCCCAGTGGTTCCCTACCACACTAAAATTTCATCGAAATAGAACTATATTTACGCATGTTATGACTCGTAAAGGCAATGAAATGGATCCCGCTTTTGTCCTGACCTTTGACCCCATTCCGCCCATTTTCAGCAGGATTTGTTCCCAGGTGGTTCCTTACCACATACTAAAATTTCGTCGAAATCGAACCATTTTCACGTGAGTTATCGTGCGGACAGACTGACTGACAAAGCTTGAGCATATACGCTTCAACCTACGGTTGGAAAGCGTAAATAATGGATTCATATTAATCATTTTGTCAAGACTTCCAATTACGCAAAAACATAACGCTTAAGAATAAAACATTCTTACGTACTCTTTACAGGAATTAGTAAGATGCGCATGTTACACAACTATTAGTGTCAAGGAAAACTATACTCCCCGCACTAGCACAGAAGTTCAGTCATATTTTAACACAACTCATATCGATGCGCAATAACAGATGTACAGAACGCTGTATGGGTCATGCATAAAGAACTTTGTTGAAAAGAAGTCTTAACACACGCAGTTGCAGTGTCTACAGTAACTTGTCAAAAATATTCGGGTGTAAAGGGAAAATCTAAGTATTATCAAATGAAATTCTGATGCAAATTGTAGCGTCAGTTAACCAATCTTCGTTATGCACTTTGTAACTGTTGAAGCGTTGGATGTGTAAACTGAAATTTCGAGAAAGTTAGTGTTGAATTGTTAAAAGATGCCCTACTAGGTAGTACTGGCATTCTTTGAATAACACTAAGGTTCAGTTATAATCTTTAAACGCTGACATGTTGACACTTTGCAATAACTACATTGCCAGGTCGTTCTACTGAGGGATGTATTGATAGAGCATAATCTTCTTGCATGGTTAGTTTCAAATGGAGTAACAGCCCTTTATAACTTTGGTAGGTAAAAGCTTGGAGTGAAATAAATCGTGGATGGCAATCGCTGCCAGACTTCAGGGTAGTACCATAATTATGACGGGAAACGCGAATTCCCTGTTGCCACTTAAGAGGCGTGTTCGGCATAGTCTGTTGTACAACGATTTTATCAGCGTTAGCCGGTACAAGGTCTTGATAGTTAAATTCGCCATAGGATAACACCGACGGCAGTTAACTGTAACAATTATAAAATCGGACTTAATGTTATCTGAATATCGCTACTATACTAATCTTCTGTGTTATCCGCTGGGGAAACTACCAAATTTGTGCTTAATTTGTCAACTTCCTCTAACTCGAGTGGAAAACTCCGAGCTGTTGAATAACTTCTGCCAGACGCTATGTTCCATACTGAATGTTGTCTAAATATTCATGCCTCGACAGACTTGAGAGGCAGTGAGTCTTCAGTTAATTAACCAGGAGGTTAAATCTTCCTAAATAACCTATGATCTAGCTTAATCACTAGGCAGAACATTCTGAACAGGAGTTTCATCAGGGTTATGATATATGAAGTGTTGCAGAGATGCGTGACACCGTATGAGGCGCTCGCGCCTTAAGTGCTTCAATCTTGGACTGTATTCCTAGTCCTGTTTGCTTGAGGTGACTTGACATTGACAGGACGTTTGTATTCTATTCGAGCTTTGATAACTTCAGTCTCTAAAGTAATCTTAGACAGATTATCGATCAGAACTAGACAAATCTTTGGGTTCGTGGGCAATACACATAGTGACTTTTTGTTAAGCTGTGATAGCATGCATTTGTACCAGAGTGAAGCTTGACTGGTGGCACGGGAACAATGAGATTGCTTTGTGCGTTAGGATCAACCATCCCGGTATCTGCTGATTACGTATGGTGATTCTGTGGTTGTGGAGCAATGTGACTGAAGCTGGCTCCTAAATGGTATCTCGCTTCTTGATGGGGACATTTTAATTTTAAGTCAGACCGCTTTACACTGAAGTAATTTAAGGACTGATTCCCGTTTAATCCAGTAGACTCAATGCTTGTGGGGACAGTCTATTATGGCCTGTTCGCTCGCAAATAACTAGCTTCTCCCCTTAGCCATTTAATGTGAGCGTAGGGATCCAAGAGGTGGATCTTTATATCTCCTACTTTAAATCAATTAAGTGCTTTCAGTAAGGTGACCTGAATCCAAAGGTGCGTTGGTAAGATTGTTAGCTATTGGTCGTAGAGTTAAGAGCGTAGAATATAAGGGCGAATCTAATGTAGATGCAGCTCACAATTTCAGACTAATGGCCCCTTGTCCAGCAGGGGAATAATCACTTATATTGATATTCACGGTTATATTTTTGAGTTATCACTGTAACCTCTGGTGTCACTATAGAATTAAGTTTATTAACTGCTGGAGCTTTACAGCTCTAAATTTCTAACCTGTGAATCCACTAGAATTCTGAGAATCTTGTCACCTTCTAAAGGTCTTGTATCCATGTTATTAGTCCGCGTTGCAGAAGCAGACCAAATTTCCAGCAGTAGCATAACACTGATCTGCAATTTTTCAACTGTTTTCAAATGAATAGGTGTATCTGAATGGATCTTTGCGCAGATTCCAAAAATGACCTTCAAAATTCCGTATCACGTCAGGTTTTTTCACAAATGACTGAAATGTGAAAATTTAAGTTATTTTTTTAATGACATTGCAATATGGCAACGTTTGTAACGTGTGAAAAGTTTTCTGGAGGGCGGAATGATTGTTCAAGAAATAAACATAAATACATTCAAAAGCAAACATACCTAACATTCGCCACTAGGCTCCCCTTCAAACTTCCTCTTTTGCGATTGTCTTCGGTGTGCGTCCGTACAGTCTGTTCAACATCCAACAAGTCTTCCATCATATGTACAGTCCACTTTCCTTGGTATCTTTTTTCCATCACTTTAATATCCTGATGGAAGTGCTCGACATTTTTTTCCAAAAAATCACCAAGATTGTCAGGAAAGTAATTTAGATGAGCATGAAGAAAGTGAACTTTGACGCTCATGTTGCAATCGAGCAGTTCATAAGATTCCAGCATGTCCTCTACTAAAGTGGTGTAATTTGAAGCCTTCATGTTCCCCAAAAAGTTGTGTACCACATTTCCGAATGCAGTCCATGCTCGCAATTCGCACTCAAGGTTTCTTCGAATATGTTGTCTGCCATTAATTTTCGTATTTCAGGGCCTATGAAAATGCCAGCTTTAATTTTTTCAGAAGTGATTGATGGAAACTTACCAAGATACTGAAATCATTTACTGTCCTTGCTTAAAGCTGTAACGAATTGCTTCATTAAGCAAAGTTTGTGTAAAGGTGGCAACAGTATTTTCGAGGGATCAACCAGTGGAAGTGAAACAATGTTTTTTTTCCGCTAGGTGTGAATGTACTTCTGACTAGCCACTGCTGCCGAACCCAGTGTTCCGTCCTTGCTCTGGAGCCCCATTCACACAAAAAGCAAGGAAATTTGGTGTAGCCTGCCTGTTGGCCGAGCAATATTCCAATCACCTTTAAATCCCTGCACAAAGACCATTCATGAAACTTGTACTACGCACTTTCCAGCAGTAATTTAAGGTTCTCGTATGTCTCTTTCAAAGTCACAGAATGTGCTACTGGAATGGATGGACGGATGTTAGTATTGTGTAATTAAACACCTTTTTAAACTGGATTTGCTGGCATCTATGAACAGCCTCCACTGTCCTGAATTGTAATTAATGTTGAAGTATTTCATGACTGCCGGAATGTCTCTACAATATACCAAACCGCCTTCCTCAGCAAAAAACGGAACCAATTCTGCTTCTTGGTGTCTGTACCAGGAGAATCTCCTATTAGGACATAGTAAATTCTTTTCTTGAAGTCGTGATCCAAAAGCTCTGCTGCGTCTTTAGGTAAATTCAGATCACGAACCAAATCATTCAGTTCATGCTGGGTAAATGGCACTGGGGTGTTTAATCCTCCATGCTGTCCGGTTGGTACGTCTCATCACTTGTATCACCGTCTGAATCTGTATCTGTTGGGGCCTTATATTGGACGGGGATGGATTCACTATGGGGCACTGGTCTTATGGAAGATGGGGTATTGGGATACACAATGTTACGCTTACTGGTTCTGGTATGGCCCACAATATTCACTGTGCAGAAGTAGCAGTAGTCACTAAGATTTTTTTGGCTCACGCCACACCATGGGTACACCGAACGGCATTGATGCCTTTTTCCACTTTTCCAGTTCCTCAATCCCTCCACACATGCACGACACACATTGTGAGGACACCAAACTTTGTCCTGATATGCTAGTTTAATTGCGAAGTATTGAAAATAGCATTTTTTACGAAAGGCATAATATTTTGCCTCTGTTTTTTCCTGTCGTATAACAGCCACATATGTAGTAAAATGTCTGGATGATTTAAACCACGTGAAGCCATTGCACACGCCACAAAGAAACAACCGAACGGGACTAGTCCCTCCTTTTTACTGACTAGTGTAACACTATCTGCCCCGAATGGCGCCACATGTGACAAATAGAAAGAAGGGAGCAGTGGCGTGAGGCATGAGTCATACTGCCGTGCCAAGACAACATTCTCTCATGTTCGGCCTTTGTGAGTGGCGCAAATCGTGACGTCATACAGATAAAACAGTTGCATTTCCATTATCAGCTATATATGTTTATCTATTCCTTAAACAATCATTCCGCCCCTCCAGAGAACATTTTCACGTTACAAATGTTGCAATTAACAATGTCATTAAAAAATGTCTTTTTTTAATTTTCACATTTCCGTCATTTGTGAAAAAACTTGACGTGATACGGAATTTTGACTGTCATTTCCGGAATCTGCGCAAGAAATCCATTCAGATACACCTATTCATTTCAAAACAACCTTGCATATTAGTGTAATCCACGCTATAAATTCCAGAGAACGTTCCTGATGTAGAGAATGCAGACACGTCTGGTGCATTTATTACATAACTATAAGAAACTTCGAATTGTAAGTCCACCTTGGCTGCCGGTTCTGAGGAACTAAGCGCTGCGATCTTAAGACTAAGACCTCAGCATGGGCGGAAATGTGTAGTTAGAGTAGGCATGAGAGCAACTTCTATCTTCGTGGGAGAAAGCAGTCTATAAACTGCTGCAAAGTGATCTAACGAATTTTATTTTAACGGTGGGTACGCTTAGGTTCTCTACGATGGAGTCTTTACTATTTTTTCTACGGAAGAATTTAGTGCCCTATGTTGGGAGTATACTGTGGAAGATAGTGAGAACCCCTCCTGGGATTTTTGAAGTTTGTAGCTCGTATGAAGGAACTGCGTATTGTGTATCGGACATTCATAAAGCTAGCCATTGTGCCGAAAATGTGCCAAAACTGCAATATACGCAGCGTCTTGTCAAGAGGAGCGCATTTTGTCTGTGCGCACTAGAAAGTTAGCACACTAAACTTCCATGCTAGTAATGTGCGAGTAGCTAAAACAGTGTATGGAACTTGTTCCTGTTTTGAAAACAACGAATCATATCTACCAGAGATCATGGAGCGTTAGGCTAACACTGAAGACTTCCGAATAAACACTTCACGTGATGCTATTGAATTAAACTCAATTTTCCGCGAAACATGACTTATATCACAGAAAGCAGGGGTTGATTTTAAATTCCTCTAATATTTCTGCCACGTGGAGTGATACTTTGGCTCTCGAACGCCGTATCAGCCCTTGAGGTCATGTATTTGGCTGAGCTGTTGGACTAACTAAAGTATTTGGCATATTGCTTTTGGAGGAACAACTTCGAAAACTGACTTCAGGAAAATACTTCTTTTATAGTCTCATTGCAATAACGAAGTACATGTATTCGCGGAGCCAGTTGTGATCAAAGGTAATAATCGCCACTTCCCGAACTGACCTGCGTTCCGGGGTTGTCGCGTGCTATCACTCTTAAATCAGAATAAAATGGTAACGGGAATCGGATGTTTCAGACCACTGGTGTGGTAACTTGCCTTCCATACGAAGATTTAATAGTTAAACCAAGAGGGCACAGCATTAGGATCTTAACTTCCTATTCTGTGTTTGTATCTCAGAATAAAATAGAACAAAACTACGAGTGGTCAACTGACTTGAAATGAAGAGCAGAATGTCAAATCGGATTTTTACTTGACACTTTATAATGGAATTTATTTTTGGGGGTACAAGCATTTTGGGTGCAACTTGTCGAAGGTGATTCCCTATCCTCAAACAGGCGAGAACTTTCTTAGTCACTTGTTCCCTGCGGGGCAAAGACTCATTACCACGGCAGTCTCACCCGCGCATTGCATTGTCACCCCCATTTTCTCTTGGCTTGACAGTAAAGAGTAGCACCTAGTAACTTTCTCTATATTATAGAAGCAGACATTCAGTTGCAAATACTGAAGCAATCTAGCATCACAAGAACTAGTTATAGAAAAGCAAAATGTCCGAAAAGAATGCTATGTTTAAACTATTCCTAAATCTGTCTTATATCAGATTTTACACTTGCAGCTCCCATCGGATGAATTGTATTTTCGGCAAAACGATTTCGTAGTGGAGGTATCTGGCAGAAAAAGGCTTTCTTTGGCCAGCGCTGAAGTCTTCTTTTTAGACGCGTATATATCTCTGCTAATGTGCACTTATGTTTAGAACAGAAATACCAAGGTTAACTCATGGACCCCACAAGACTCCAGCCAAAGACCTCTGAAAGAGAACGTCAGGTGTCTGTCATATCTCCGTATGCTTGAACTCTGAGCAGAAGAGATCAGAGTGGGCATCCAGCACTCTGTGCCCAGTCTTTAGTCTGCTCGGAAACAATTAAAATCGCCCATCAATATGTATTCACTCCCCCAAAAATACCCGCAGCCCCAATGGCAGTGGCCAGAGGTGCGGGCATCCGACCTTCCAATATTTTTTATTTCATTCAATTAATATTTTCACGGTGACATGAATATCTATAGGATGTTGAATATGTAAAGTTAAGGAGTACTTACAATATACAAAAAACATTCTAGTCCATCCAAGAACAACTCCTGAAAATAAACTATCGGCAGCTTTCTTCAACCGTGGAATAGTTCCGTAGGTGTCTGGGCCAAGTTTATCCGACATGTCTTTGGTTTTACTACCAGCTCATTGACATTCTTCTAATAAACCTAGTCGTCCTAGGAAACAGATCCAAAGACAAAGTGCATCTGGGGCAGACTTCAGAGGGAACCGCCCACGCATTCGCCTTCCCCAGTTCGGGGAGTCTGTGGAAAAACTCCAGACTGGAGGGCCCGTAGGACCAGTATTCAAACACCCATCAAAACGTCCGCGCCTAGCACAGCGACCTAAACTGCGCTGTGCCGGTGGCATCAGCGGCTTTGCTGGAAAATAAACTTGTGTATCTGTTATGAAATTGTTACATGGATGAATACCTCTGTTATTGACGTGTGGTAGTTAAAGCATTCTAGGCTTAAGGTGTTTACTAGAAGAATGGCAATGAGCTCATAGTCAGTAAAAATGTACCAGTATCTTCGAACATTGTGGTCAGGAGTACTAGTCCACCGGCACTCTGCAGGAATAGAATTCACTCCAATTCAGTTACTATTGAAGTCCACAGTTGTATGCAGCATGGTACCGGAACAATTTCAAGTGATGTCCTTCAGTTTCGAGTGGCGATAATTTTTCGTGAAATTGGCTTGCAGCGACTGAGCTACGAACTACATTATATTTTAAGTCAATGTGACTTCTGAACATAAACTCTTCGCCTTGCTGTGCAGAGACATTTGGTAGGCTTCAGCATATATGTATAAACATATCTTGCAAGAATGAATAAGCGCGTACACTGTTGGGTGGTAGGCACAAGTAGTTGGCACACAGAAGACTGGTGCTGTGTCCCACAAACCCAGCCTGTGGGGTTGTCCAGCAATTATTGAAGTCTGATTAGGATGCAGGTGACAATAGGTAGTTAGGTGAATCTTCTCTTTTGAACCTGTGTAGCGGTTTTGGTACTGGAAGTCCGCGATGCAGGAACAGCACTGAAAATCTTTTACGGGGATAGTTATCGGTACTTGCAGTTGCTCAGATGCTTCAACTGTTGAGGTTGAGTCTATGCCACATGGCATTTCAGCATTGTGCTGGAGATGTTACGTCTATATACGTGGTGTATCAAAAGGCTTTTAAATTAATCTGATATTGGCAATTGTAAGTAGGAAGATAAATTAATCCTGAGCCCACCTGTAAAATCAATCTCGTGTTATAGGTACACATTGCTGCTTGTAGGAGCTGTAGCTTAAATTCCCGTTAGTAAATGGGGAAAGTATAGCTCACCTTGTACGGTATTCAAAGTTAAGTTATCATTCAGCTGCTGTCTATCGTGACTAATCCTGCCGCGGGACAAGTTGGAGAAAAGTAATCTCTCTGAAATGCGTGAAGACTGGTAAAAGCTGTTCAGATATTAAATTCAGAGCAGATGGGCGTAGTTTCCTTAGGTTTGGAGTTTTTATTTATTTAAGCACTTTTCTGTAAATGCTTGGAAAGCAGAGTTGAATTAACGGATTGATTCATTTTTCATAAAGATGCAAATGTTGGCTTCGGAAATGAAAGGTCTGCAATGCTTGATCATTTCGTGCTAATCAAACTAGTACACATCTTTGCTGTCTATGCAGGATCACACTTGAGAAAAATAAAACCCTTAAGTTAAAAATTTATTACAGTACTTTAGAATCAAAAAAATCTTTCGGACCTACATTAGGTCAATCTTCAGACGTGACAGCGAATGGAACAGATGGTGAAAGGTCTAAATAAAAACGTATGTTAGTTTATGACTTGATATAGGCAGACCCAATGCTCCGTAAAACGTTGTGGCGTTAACAGTTCTCCGCCCAAATTACGAATTTAAATGAGTAGGCTTATCTAAATGCTCTTGCTCATTCCTAGAAATTAAGTTTGCATATCTGTGGGATATACAGGGGTGTATACTATCATTACAGCAAGAGTGTCTGACTGAAAATACTTTCAGTTAGTAGTAATGAAGACTTTGTACAAGGGGTAGCCAAAATAGATGCTTCATTGATCACCGGGTAAAGAGAACCCCATTCGCTAAACCTGCGAGAGGTCGACATACCAGTTCGTATGTGGTATTAATGCTCAAATTCTAGTTTTTAACGTAGGATGGGTGGATCCAATTTACACATTCCTTAGAGTTCACAGCCCTCCTAAGCATGCTATAAACCCCACATTTATTATCCATATCCACAAGATCACTTTCTTGATCAATGAGAGAATTGTTTGTTTTGATGCCGAAGTCCAGGTTGTTGTATAGACATTTTTAGATATGGATAACCCTGGGATGATAGTTCATTGATCCCACGAACTTGCGATGTTTAACCTCCCTATCTAAGGTGGTTATTGACTCCATAATTTAAGTTTTATTCATATGTTCGGTATAACCATAATTTTTAGCTATTTCCTTTACTTTTTAATTTCTGTTTGGCGCAATCCATGGCTAGATGAATGAGTAAAAGCGCTCCGAAGCATAAAGCGAATTGGAGCTAGTTCATAATTCAAGGGGTGGGCTGATGACATAGGAATTATGCCTTGCACGAGGGCTTTCTATAGAGTACCGGAGAGTTTGCCGCGGTTCCGTTCCAACAAAAAGTCCAGGAAAGGCGGGAACATTATTTCTAGACATATATTGTAAAATTCATTGAAGGGTACTAGGAAGACAAATTCGGCAAAAATAGTAAAATCGTCCCTAGAGAGTCCAAAAGACAATGTCATCCACATACCTAACGTAGAAGAAATACCCATGCTGGTATTCATTCAGTATCTTGTCCTCTAAGGTTCGTAGGATAGTTCCAGCAAGAATGGCGGAGTGGGGTCCCATACCCCCCCCATTCCGACGGTGCGTCATTAAACCGGGAAAATGTAAGTTTGATTTAAACCTACATTTTTGAAAATGTAGGTTTGATTTTATTTCTAGTGGGGAGCAAAGCAAATTGACGTAAGCCTAGTCTTATGTCATGAACGATATCTACTGGGACGTTAGGGTATGATTCTGTCAAGAGGACATAATGAACGGATTACCTCCATGTTGATATATCCTAATTCTGTCTAGTGCTTGGACTGATCCGGCAACAGAGAAACTAGAATTGGTAGTCAGAGGTGAGATTTTTGTCCAATGCTTTCTCAAGTGGTCTAGTTGGACTGGAGTATCCTGATGCCAGAGGGCGAACAGGATGCCTTTTTATGTAATTTTATTTCTTCAAACAGTATTTAATTATCTTTCTGTCAACGTCACAACGTATGGGTAAACCAATGTTCCGGAATATCAAGTCATAAACTAACATACGTTTTTTAGACCTCGCTATCTGTTCCATTCGCTGTAACATATGAAGATGGACCTAATGTAGGTCCGAAATATTTTGTTTTTAACATGCGATTCTAAAGTAAAATTCTTAGCTTCTACGGTTTTTATTTTTAAGTGTTTGATCGTGCACAGACGGCAAAGATATCACTAGTTTGAATGGTCTGCAACTGTTTCAGGTGAATTTGAAGTGCTTGATAAATCGGGTAATCCTGTTACATAGTATTGGAGCTGAAAATCGGCCAGACTATGCCACCAAGCGGAAATGGTAAGATGAGTATTTAAGATTTGACCCAGTGAATCTGTTTCCATATAAGTGAGTCTTGAAAGGCTCCTGTCAACACTTCGTGCAGAGGTAACACGTGCCGTAGACAAGCGATGGCAAAATTATGAATTCAGTTCTGCCGTACAATAGCTCTCTAGTACGTACGAATGCACTTAATCAGAATACGCCATAGGACTTGAATCGGATGTCTCAAATTAGCTGATGCTATAGGAAATACTGAGGTGAAATTACTTATCTCTATTAGTAACTGCTAATATTAATGCAAATTACCGAATGCCTTTTCTAGATGGGAGCAGTTATGAAGGGTGTTCCGAACATGCAAAACACCATCCCGACAGATTTAGAATAGTAGTACATAAGGTAATGCGAAACCCAAAGCTGCTGAGAACAGGGGTAGTGTAAACGTGGCTTACGTTAGCACTCCTCTGGTCAAAGCCAAATATTGCAAGAGCTCATTAAATCACTTAGCGAAGTGGATTAAATCTAAGTATTCCAATGTTAGAAGTCTCTTTGGAAGGGACAGTACAGATCTGATCAGGATAAATGTCAGTACAGAATCACGTGGCTGGGAAAGGATCTCTAGTTAGTAACTTGTCTACTTTTTTAAAAGGCTAACTGGACGCAAATGTTAGCCACCTTTGGAAGTACGCTAATAACGGCTTTGTCACTTCAGGTGTAAGACAAGATTGGGAACCGCATTATAGCATGCGAGAATAGGGATAAGAGCTAGGATGAAATTCCTATAAATAAAAAATTTCAGGTGGATTGTTGGTGTGAGTCAGTGAATTTTATCTGACTGGAGCGCTCAGGGGCTGCTATAGATGCGCTGATTGCCTTATCAGCGGATCTGAAGTGAGTTTGCACATTCAGTGAATCTTTAAAGTATTGAGCTCTAGTACAAATTTCTAGTCTTCAGTAATCGTTCCATCCAGTAATCTTGAGTCTTTTTAAATGTCCAGTCTTGTTCGAGAATTGTTTACAGAAATAGATGGATTATGCTATAGATGGATTATGTTCGAGAATCGATCTGGCAGAATTCCAACAATTTCAGTCTTTTAGTAGTGCCGCTCTCGTAAGGCGTCGTCAGATTGGCAGTTAACCTTGTCTGAGATCCTGGTGGAAAGCAGATCAACTGATTTTAGAATACTCTAATTGTTTATTTCCATTTCTTGATTTTCTTCTTAGGGTAAACTTTTTTTTTGGAATGAGATTATCCTATTCTTGGCAGTTGGTCATATCAAACTCTTCAGACATCGTTAGAAGATTAAATGTTTTAACTCGTGCTATTAAAATACCAATGAAGTAGGTTCACCTTAAAGACAATTCCGTATGAATAAAAACTAGTTCAAATAAGATTAAAAACGGCAAGAACTTTCGGACTCGCTATGAGTCAATCTTTAGACTAAGCATCAACAAGAGTGCCTGTGCTCAATATACTCGCGGACAATGAAATTTGCGCGCCAAGAAGGAAGCATCTTATTGAACTGAAATTTTATGGACGTAATGATGTGGATGAATGATGCACAAGATTGCAAAAAGAGCTGCAAGACAATTATAGGAATCTGCGGCACGCAGACCGGTCATCTTCAATAGCGCGTAGCACCGCCTGCCTCGTGCTGCAATACGGTCCAGCATGGAGGCTAACATACGCCTGATGTTGTCCTGCGGACGACAGGCCCACACATGTTGGACGGTGTGCTCCAAATCCCTGATGGTGCGGCACGGCGGCAACTGGAGTTTCAACTGGTCCCACACATGCTCGGTAGGGGATATTTCCAGGGAGTGGGCAGACCATGGAAATGTCTGGACATGACTTAGGCAGTCCTCGGCCATCCGAGTAGTGTGCGGGAGGGCATTATCCTGCTGGTATAGCACACCTGAATCCCGGCCAGGAATACGAGTACTTGGGCCGTAGGATTCTCTTCCACATACCGCTGGCCAGTCTATTATCCATGTACCACTACTATAGCTAATCGGTTATCGTAGGCAATGGCTCCCCAGACCATACCTGCAGTGAGGAAGGTGTGGCGCTTGATAGCGAGGTTGAGACTGTGCCGTTGACCCGGGGACCTGCACACTGAGCCGGCCATGTTCCGGTGTTAATGGCAGCGCATGTAAGGAGCGCTGGAATCGCAGATTCGCTTCAGTCACGCGTCGGGAAATGGTTCGGTGGCACATAAGAGCCGGTACATCTGCCTGCATAGTGGACCGGGTCCTCGTGGGATCCGTAGATTCCCTCTAGCTGTGGTTCTTCCAGTCTGTTCGTAGCCCCCTGTGGCAGTGCTGTCACTGTCAGACTCCCAACAGTCTGACTGTATGGTCAGAATGATCCACGTGGAGGGCTATACGGCGCGTCAACCAGCCTGCGGTTATCAGGCCTCAGTCCGGAAGTTGCGTAAACCTACTTCTCTGGCCGGCATTCTTTTCACTCTGTACTCTTGCTTGCGTCGGCTGGTGCTTTTCGCTTTCATGAGCATAGACTACACTTCGGTTTATAAGGCTGCCGGCTCGTGCTTTCAGCGCTGCCACAGACTGTACGGTCATGCGCAATTGCACCAAACGTGAATCATTTGAATACCAGCACGCATTCTAGCTATTTAGTTTCGCGGTTGTATCACGTCTTCTAGGTGTGCAAATTTCATTGTTAGTAAGTGTATATACACGTGAATTACAATTCGTTGGTGACTGTTCATACACCAAATGCACAGAATGTGTCTATGCGTGAAAACGTGGAACTAAAGAATGGTCAAACAAACATTATGTTGGATGATTAGATATTAGTTCAACTTTCACGGTTATACTCGTGAAATAAGTTTTTCCACGGTTGTGGAATTTCGACTGGTAAGTAGAAGGGAAGATAAATTTGTTGAGGTAGCAATAATTCGGGCTTCTTCCCAGACTGGGTAATAGTGCCATTCAGTTGTACGGGCCAATGCTGTGCTTATAGCCCCGGTGCCAATGTTTTAAGTTTCCATCCAAGTGGGTTTTAAAGTGAGATTGGTAGAACCTATGTAAAGTTCGGGTGGTACGTTAGTGTCCACGGATCTCATTGGAACGCTATAAACAGTTTATCTTCTTTGAATAAAGCTCATGTTGAGAAATGGCTTCCTAGTTTAATTGAATTAATAATCTTAAAAAAAAATTTGCTATTAAAGAAAAATTTCCTAGTAAAATCCCATAAGTTGCTTTAGATCAAGTTTATCTTCTGTTTTAACCGAATCACAATCGCTTTACTACGGACAAGATATTTGAGTTTTGATGCCAAAATTAAGGTTATACTACTTACCATCTTCAGTCTTGAAAAACATCTGTAATTCATGAAACCTACAAATTTTAACCGAGAAGGGTCTTGATAAAGGGTGGTAGTTAAAGTTTGAGTTTTTCAAAAGGCGTCCCGCGATATGGTCAACATATCCGTGAAGTCTCTTAATGCCCCTGGTTTTGGTCTTTGGAAGGTTCTGACTTGTCATACTATCTTTATGAAGTAAATCTTCATCCTGGAAAAGCTTTCACTGCAATTAGTGAAAGCAGTCTGTTTACCCATTTACTTGTAGGTGTAAATTGGAAGCAGAATAAATCCTTGCAAGGCGGGCGACAGTTAGAACGAGGCCATGTATAGACATAACTAAAGACCTCATTTTTAATTCTGTCCGCATGGAATGGAAGGAGCTGTAACTGTCGGGACTTAATATTTGGTGGCAATACTCCTTGCAGTACGCGTAAGGCAAGGCTTTGGCCCTGTCAGGTATTGAGGAGTGATAATGTCAAAGCCCTACTTACTGCAAAGGGTATGGATGTCTGCAACAGTTCTATGTAATTTTAGCCTACGATTCACGTAACAAGTTCAGCTGGTGGGCATCAGTCTTACTTTTCTATCCAATATGGCTCGCAGGTGTTAAATTGGGTTCATATCGGGTCTCTGGCTTGGCCATGACAGTTTCTGGATAACTCTGTTCGTAACATGTTCGGGTGCGTTTTGTCCTCTGACATGAAAAAGGCAGACATCTTTCCAGGGGAGATAATTGGTAACAGGCCACTGTCAAGTATGGTTATGCATTTTTGTGAACTGAAGTTGCCTTCACATTCAATGAGTACTGAATGACTAGTCGTCCATATGGCGACCCATATCATGACAAAACAGCCATGTTTGTTAGCTGTAGTTGCTTCAAGATAAACACCTGGGTGGGCAATCACCACACCCAGGCGCTGACACTCCGAAAAATTGCAAATCGGAACTAGTCGGAGAATGATTGTGGCAAAATGCTAAGGGCCCTTCTTTCCAATATGCGACTAATACTAGTTTCTCGCAAGAGGTTTACGTCCAGCCACTCTTCCATGATAGCAAGTCGGTGAAGACTTAGCGATGGAACTCACTTAGAGCTGTTCCTACAATCTGTTGCCTTGCTACGAGAATTGGTTTCCAGAATCTTGACAGCTCGAAGACACCTGTGATAGCTCAGGGCGACCAGTGTGTGATCGGTGCTTCCTTGCCTTTTTGAATTCCGCTAGAATCGACTGTGGCAAGAAAAACTTGCGCGTTTAAAGCAATCTGACGCTGGCTCAGATCTGATTGACCCCTCGATTCGTCCTCTGAAAGTAGCCTAGTTCGTTGGGTCGAGGCATGTTCGTTTAGTGTCACTGACTGACGTTGTCTTGCAAAATATATTAAAGGGCATTAGAGCATGCAATGCAATACTAAACCAAATGACACTACGGCAGGTGCCTATTTACTTATATCATGTTTGTGGATGATCCGAAGTGTACTGTAGATTAGAAAGTGATTTTGGTTAACTATTGCATGTAATGCATTTGCTGTATTATACTGGAATTCAGATGAGTGCTGAATTTACGGTCTAATTGAAATTGAGCTCATAATGGGAATCGCTTGCGTGATGGTTCGAAGTCAAAGTTATGTGGCTGCCTCATTTTGTTCATATATAATTATCCCTAAAAATTCTTCAGGAAGGTGAATTCTCAGCTATGCTTGAGAAACCAATGGTGTATTAACACCCAGCCATCAGCACGCAGAAAACTGCTAAATTATTTTTCAGTTAAGTATAGTTTTTTAATTCTGTCAATTCAGTTTTTTCTTCAAAAAATTTTTCGAAGAACTTACTATTCCATATGGATCACTTTCAGCACAAGCTTTCCAACTTTGCTTGTGCCGATGAACTTTTTCTTGAATAATAGTTACCTATTTTATTTCTCTTTTGATAGAGAAGATTATGAAATGAGACTCCATAGCGGGAACGGTTCCACAACTGGCTAAAATTTATATGGCCACTCCCATCAGTCATCGTAGTATTGTTAGACTGCACTGCCTTGCAGGAAACAAGATGTAAGGCTATCTTCATAAGTTAGTTGGCGAAAGGTGCACATCCTCTGCAGTAGTCTAAGTTCATGATCCGCTTGTACGCCTCATAAATCTTCCAGTTTGTGCGGTGCTTGCACATATTTTAATCTGGTTACTAGTTTTTAAACGGGGAACCATCACCATAGAATCACGGCTGCTCACATGTTTTAGAACTCTTGAGTTTATAAACACCGGCATTAATTTCCTATCTTTGATCCCTAACAGTTAATGAAATACTTGCTTTCCTACCACCCAAAATCAGCATTAAGACTAGTCATCCAATTATTCCTGTTGATAAACTGAGATTCGATGTCGGCATAGTATTTCAAGTCTTAATTAGGAAAATTAAAGATGCCTTCCTCTGGGCATTCTCTTTCCCGAAAGGAGATGCCATGTAGTCAGAAGAGTCTCCTTCCACGCTGAAGTCTTACTTGTGCTGTATTTTTCTGCCTTCTTCCTGGGCTTTGGAAAACTACAACCTGTCCCCCCCCCCACACACACGAGCTTCCTTTTGCGTTTCTAAGCATGAAGCCTCATTTTGGCCTTCGGTCTGGTACATAAGTTGGTGCAAGTTCTTGTTTCTGCATCTTATTCAGAATGTGAGGTTGTAGGCATAGGACTAGTGTTCTGGAACACGTTTCTACCAATACAAACTGGTTCAGAATGTGCTTTAGCAGTTATTGTGCTTGCAGGTGTTTATCGGACCACTAGCGGTCCGGGGTTGTACTTCTGGTTTTGATGTTAGTGAGGTATAGCCTTGCGTTATAGGTGATTTTCCTGTTTGATCATGGTAACCAGTTTGAATAATTCAGGTCTTATGAGGACACTTAAGTCTCGCATAGTAGCACTTTACACTAAAATAATCTGAGGGGAAACTGTCTTTCCAATATGGAATCGACTTGCGTTTGGATAATGATAGTTAGTATGAAAGTCTTGAATATCTTAAGTGAATACAATTATGGCCCGTAGTCGAAGCCTTTTGTAGAGGTGTATGGTGAGTCTAGCTGTTGCTGAAAACTGCGGGATTTCTTCCAGCAGTGGGACTGAGATTGAACACTCAGTCCTGTTTCTGGAGTCACCAGATAAATCTACTGTTAGTGGATTTTGTGTAACCGCACTGGGATATTAACTTGAACCAGTACTTCATCCTGTGTGGACAAGTAGACTACTCACATGGCACTGAAGGGAAAGCTAATCTGTTTCAATTAAGTAGTGCTTCAGTCAAAAGTTGTAAGGGAGTAGACTGAAATGCTGAAAAACTCTAATCTAGCTTAATTTTTAAAATTAGTTTCTGCACTAGATTCATCGGAAAGGTTTATTCGAATGATCGTCGTTTCGAGCCATTTTCGGTAGGGAAGAAGTAAGTTTATAGGATCAACATTTACTTTTCTAGTGCCTGATACCGCCGCAAATTCATTTGCTTCCTCACCAGGTAGATTGGGGAGGGAACTATTTTCTATGGCATGAGTTGAAGTAAGCAAATTCTTCTCAGCGTGTATTAAGGAACTGCCAATTTGCTTTGGTTTCTGTCTTAATGTTCTTTCGAACCTTCTACTTGAAAAGCTAACTTCAGAGCTAAGCTGCATCTTGACTGGAAATTAGACAGCTTTAAGCTCCATCGGAGTGTTAACCCTGGAGGCTGCAATCTTGGTAACAGTGGAAACAAGCACTCTTAAAGTACGCAGAGTAAAATAACTAGGTCACTTTACACCTGACTACAAAAATAAAAGCCTTGCCTTAACTGATGAAAGCCAAATCAAAACCTAAACACTTACCAAAAAAACACCCAGGTCTACTACACCGGAGCTCCGAAAAAACATGGCCGCTGGCCTGATGGCGTTAGCTGTTCCTTCCCTGAAACTAGTGACCCAAATTACGGACAGGTGTGTACCTATACCATGCGAAGTGCTCATGATAGTCGCTAAATCCTGAACTAGAAAGCATCCGCTGGTACAGTTGAAGAGGCCGAAATTACTGTGCACAAACCTAACTTCAATCCTCCAAATCTGACAATTATTCTCTCACCCTGTTGAATCTGTAAAATACTGAACCGCAGAATATCCGCATAGCGTCGAAAATATGGCACATGCCAAAATTGCTATTAATTTCCTGGACACAAAAGATCTGTTTTCGGCGTCAAAGAGACAATCCCAACCAACGAGACAATGCTTCGGTACCAGAACCAAAGTCCCTGAACGTGATTTGCTAGTCTTGATTTCCTTAAGTGTTGTATAGTGCAAATTATATAATGGTCAGTAAAGCAAATAAAAGTAGTTTGGAAACTCTACCTACCTTACACTCTAACGGTAACGCTTCCCGCCCACAGACGAGACTGATTGGAGTTTCCCGTAGTCCCAGGGTATTTCCTCCCACTCCTCTTGGCTGAAATTAACCTTTATCGAGACCGGTGGCGATGTTCTCTTGAAATGCAGATTTATTGGCTTCGGCGCTGGAGAAAGGCTTGTGAAAATTGAAATCCAGACAGCCCGTAGAGAGGATTAGTTTTAGGAGGTAGGTTTTCAGGTATTCTTAGGTTTGTCTCTTGAAAAGCGTTTGTATGTGATTGAACAATGAGTCTGCGAAGAACTTTTGCTCTTTGATTTTTGGGGTTCTTCCGCGATTAATGCTCAGGTATTAACGTAAGAGTTGAATGTTTCAGTTCGAGCAGACCTGGGAAGGATACTAGGCACATGTTTTGCCTGCCCATATTTTCACCACGCCTTCATGCCAGCATAAGATTTCGTGGCTTGCTTCCCCACCACGTAAGATCTTCACGCCGATTCTACGAATATGTACCGGTGTACACATGTTCTAATCCTCAAAGTGGTCTGTTTTATATTAAGGCCATAATTTTCCCATACCATGCCAGTGTTACTGCATGAACTATGTCATTCGGGATATAAATGTACTAATTCTAATCTGCCTGTTACCTCGGCAGCTTTTGCAGGGTCTGATTTGAGTTTTGATCTTTCTGCCTGAGTCAGTCTAGAATGTTGAGCAGACCAATATTCGTGCGTTTCATTGTATTAAAATCTTCTGGCTTGTGATAGTCTACTTGGGGCTTTAAGAATATTTTGGGGTACCTTAGTGTTTTCAGATCTTCGGAATTTCCCATGCTTAATAGCACACAACCCCTGGTGGCACATATCGCTTCAAATGGAAATACGAGGAATGTGTTGACAGAAAAGTAAAAACTGCAAATTATAAAGGAAGAGGAACTAGCGAAATCTATCTGCACTTTCCATATGCTGGCTCAGACTTCGCTCTAAACTGTTATCAGCCAAAGCTTCAATTGTTCCGGTGTTTTTTCAATGACCTCAATTTATCCACCAATCTGAAAGCACTCCAGTCACTCCCTTTAGAGCTGCAATTTCAATATTAGTTAACAAAAAAAATTCAAATTAATATTAGTTTGATAAAAAGATTAGGTTACTTTATTAAATCACTTAAACTCATTTATTTAAATAAGCTAAATCCTGAAATGAAATTTGACCTTGCCAATACTAATCAGTAGTTTTAATCATAGGAAGTTTTCTAATGAAACTAACTATACAAGATAATTACAAAATGGATACAAACTAAAACCTCTTCAGGTTGAGCTACACCAGTATTAATGTATCCTCTGATTTCATTTGTAGATTGTTTCTTGAGTAGGCCAAGAGGTGGCAGAATCTTAGTTGGCAAACTGGCAGAGTTCAGTGGTGCGTAGATGGCGGTCGGTGTTGTGAATAGTTTGTATTAGGAGGGAAGACCACTCCTATCCACTCGGCACTGGCCGCCGTAAGTCACCGCCCGTGCTGCAGGTGAAGTAACATCCAGGCAAGAAGCTGTTTTGAAACTACTGGAATAAAGGCTTCGAAGCGTATAGCCAAATAAAATGAATTCAATCATTTTTATCAACTATACAAGCTTACTGTCTTATAAACTGTATAATTGTTTATGCCTGTATGACTTCACGCCAACGATCAGCTGTGACCTATGGCGGCAGTCCGTGGTGTCTCCATCCTAATCTAATTTGCTAGAGCCCTCCACTTAAGTCGTCATAGCAACAGAAATGTTTGTGACGTCATACTTAGCTTTTAGTGTAGGTGATGTCGACACCTACACGCGCACAGTCAACGAGTGTAGCACTTTGTCTTGCCATAGCAACGAACACAGCTGCTGGACGTGATTTAATCCAAATCATTCTCTCATTACATCAGATACGTTACGTCACACGGTCAACTCTTTAGAGATACGAAAACTTTACATCAGGAAATTTGGTTCACAACCTAAACCGGTGTTTAAATATCTGTATGTAAAGAGTACGACGATCTAACTACGTAAAGATAAATAATTCACGGAAAAAAACCGGGGAAATTGATACAGGGTTCAGTCAGTGTATACGAAAAATGTTTTGTACAAGGAAGTGTTGAAGAAATAGGGACTAAGTTTTACGACGGGCTGTCTCGTGTACTTTGTATCTAATTCCATAACACAGCTCGGGAAATTTTCAGAAAGCTGAGCAAACATGGCCATCTATTGACGTGGAACGCGCTTAATAAATGTCAATTTCTGTATCATAAATTTTTATTTTCCGTCATTGACTGGCTTTCATCTAGTCTAATAAGCTTGGTGCTGAATCCAAGTCTGCGACTGGAGCCCAGCAGATTTCGCGCCACTTTGCAAGGAACTATCGCAAGGGGAAACTCCGTACGTGTGCAGGGGCGGATTTTCAAAGAGGCGCGAGCCTAGGGCCCCAGACCATAAGGGGCCCCGAAAACTTATAATTCGGTTGCCAGTATTGCTTTGGGTTTCACTGACAAACAAATCCTTAACGAGACCACGTTTGTAGATGTCTTACTTTTCATATTAGTAACATTTTTCCCTGCTGTTATTGTTATTTCAAATTCTTACGGAAGTCTTTGTTTTGAAAGGAACACTTAAAATCATTTAGCCTTCAGTTTAGTGAAACTTCAAGTATGAACTAATTTCACTTTTACTATGAAGCATGAATATTTGCGGAGGAAGGACCCATAGGGAATGAAGAGAGATCTATTCTTATCATATTAAAGTAATAACGAGACTATATTGACTACTTCAAACAATGGACAAGTTGAGTCCATTTATTTTGAAACTAAGAGTGCAGTCTTGTACTGCTTGCTCGCATTCTGTTTGGAGGAAGGCGTTCAGCGAACTTCGGAAAATTTGAGGCATTTAGCAATATTATATCGGCATAACGCATTGTGTTAAATACTATGTTTATGTAGTAGATATATGGCTTACTTTGCTTGTATAACTGTTTTGCATACGGTATTGTGTTCAGTTTGTTTTCGGGTGATTTTGCAAATGGAAGTTTAACACATGGCAGGCAAGGATGTGCACACAGATTGAAGATACGATAACATCAGTTAGAACAATGGTTGCAAGATGAAGTTATGAATGATGAACTTAACCGATGGTGTTGCAGTGGTAGCAATTCTGGGACGGTGAAGTTTGAAGCGATGTAATGGTATGGGGTGTTAACAATCGTTGATGCTGATGGAGCCATTGGATGTCCTTTGATTTTGGAGTAGCGTAAGACTAATGGCTATGCAGCCATGTCTTCTGCAAGCAATCTTCTGGAATAGATGGCCTTAGGGAAGTTAAATTAGTTAGATGATAATAAACCTCTGCTATGATAGCAGATGGAACGTATGGTATTTCTAAATAGATTAGAAATGGCAAAAGCTGTCTAGCTGAAGGACGAAAGATCAGCCCAGTACAGTGTACCAGGTCAGGGAAGAGGCACCGCAATGAAGCCAAAACGAGCAGATGTGCTCTGTGTTCCGCCGTGTCTTGTAGAAACTGCGAAAAATTTATGTGAAGCTCTCCAGATTAAGTCCATATTAACAAGCTGTTGTACAAGAAAACACCGCGAGAGAACCAGTAAGCAAAGTGAAAGTACATAGAAGTGATAGGATGGATTGTAGAATTGAAGAGGTTCTGCAAGAAGGTAATTAGTACTAGTGTGAGAGTGGTGGATTGGTACTTAGGAAGACAATGTGGTGAGAACTGCTTTGTAAGTATTCGGAATGTCACTGAAAGCTATTGGCTAAAGATCCATGCGCAGAAAGGCAAGGGGTGGAAAGGCACTCTTTCTGGGAAAGAACAATACTGATTTGAGAAGCTGTCTTTTCTCGCAGAAAAGAAATTAAGTTGAACGCGTAGTCTTTTTGTCGAAATCAAATTCAGGCCTCCATAGAGATTCTGCTGTGAAAGAACTTCACGTGAGATCCAGTCTGTGTTCCAGATGAATTTAACGAGAAGCTTCTGTATTTTCTGTAAGAGATTTGTGGTGGTATAGCGGCAATCCATGAGTGAAGTATGGGATAAATTAGAGCATTAACGATGTTTGCACGGATGAGGAATAAGTTTCTTTTGAGAGCGTGATGCTGCGCCAACTTTTGCGTGATTTTCTTCAGGATGGGAGTCTAGGACTAAATTGCTACATGAAGCGGTGTTCCTGTGTAGACTCCAAGCGTCTTGACGGCACTTGCAAGTCCACGATGCATTCTAGGGAGTCCGACCTCCCCAGAAACCGGAACATCATGAGAGTTTATCTTAAATCCGGAGGCGATGGTATAAACACTAGGTTTCACTGATGCTAAAGGCATCAGCATAGGCGGAGAGAATTGTCTTCGAGCAATGGATAGTGGTAGCCTTCCCAGGAACTTTGAACAGAGACTGAGGAAAGGTTCAAATCCGAGGCACAACTGTCCAGACGGGGGCCAACTCTGCCGGATTCAGTTTGCAAGTGGAATGGACAATAAAATGAACGAGGTGCGAATACAAAAAGCATTTGAGTAGAAGTCTGAGAGAACAGAAAAAAAACCCGGACGGAATACCAAAGTGTTTCAAAAAGATAAGTGTGGGAGATGGATCAACGCCTGGCTTTCGATTCAAAGTTAAATATAGCTAGAGGTTCAGAGAAAGCCGTAGATAGGTCAAAAGATTTCCTATGGTAGTAATGTGTGAATTAACTGAGAAGGGGACAGTGTAAGATTGATCAGAATGAGATAGCACAGTACAGGATTGTCTTGGAGATGGGTCTGGGTAGCTTGTTTTATGGCACGGGTTCTTCCTTTTCTGGAACTAGTAGACCTAAATTTGGGACTCAGTTCTTCATGGCCCATTTCAGTTGCTCACGGTGGTCGTAAACCAACTCCCTCCCCCCAAAAAAGTTCGTTCCCCATAAATGACCAACTTTACTGTAAGTAAAACTTAAAAATGCGCATTGCTCAGTGAACAATCTTATAGGATTGGGAGATTTATACAAATGTACGTATTTATACAGCATGTATAAGACGTAATGCCGGTTGTTTGACATTGTTGGTTAACTCACTCGTTGCAGGAAACTTTACTCTCACTTCACACGCAGAAAGTTTTTCGAGAAGTGCAGAGAAGGATCTTGACAAACCTACTCTGAAGCTGGCCTTGAAAGATTTGTCTAGTGTTTGCAGAGTTCGTGCTATTTCTTGAACTGTTTTCGGTGTTTTTCAGACTGACTTTCTTTAGGAGCTGCACCACCTCAGTCAAGGTTTGACTTTTAAATATGTACCTTTCTGGAATATGAAGCTACAGCTACTTTGAGTCTATACTCATCCGTTCCACGGAGGATAGCTCTCTAAAACTACTATGAATAGACCTTTTCAGAAGTTGTATATACTACCACATTTGGCAAACTCTTGACTCTAGTACTGGAGAGTTCTTGATATTTAAGAACTCAATGTCTTAAGTTGTAACTACTTTAATCCTTACTCGCAAGTCTTAAACGACTAGTAAAAGACTATTTGCACAACTTCTCGCGCTGTGAAACGTCACACGTTATTCTTCAGCTGTACCTTATCTTGTTTTAAGATGAGGAAACCGGTTTTGAATGAGTTTTTAGATTAATGACTGTTATATGGGCTATTACTATGAAAATAGCAGGCAGAAAACTGAACTTCCCTCTTGCTATGTAATGAGGGCTTGAATTGAACTTCAAACTGAGCAGGATTTAGGTTTACCTTCACTTTTCAAGAACAGCAGTAGAAAACTCCACTTCCTCGTACAGCAGATTAGTCTGCCATTTGTTAGAAGTTAAATCTATTTGGGGGTTGTCTTCCACACATCAGTCCAAACTACTGCCCAAAATCCCTACAGAACATCTAGTGATTTCGAGTTATCAAAACTCGCTACAGAACAATTTCCCTAGGTCTCTGTAGTGACCATTAGCTGGCTGAATTCTACAGGTAGTGAACTTCTGTCCTAAAGTCTAGAGCAGTCTTCCACCCACAGGTGCGCGAGGTTTTCTGTCCTCGAGAAACTAATTTCTTTTGAATCTAAACTGAGTCGAAGTAAGAGAAAATATAATTTTTTTTAACATCTGTCACGGAAGATCAAGGAAAGGTTGGATCGTTAATCTCTTCATGTCTGTACTACTGCAGACTAACTCACCAGGAAAAGGAAACTTCGTTGAACTTTCTGCCAGTCCGTTATCGATAATGAGATCAAAATCTGACTCTATTTTGGTGTATTGTGGAGAATGTCTTTGCGATGAAGGTATAAAATTATTGAAAACTTTTATGACCACGTATTTATTGCTAGAAACTTCTCTGCAGTTTCGGGAATCAAAACAAAGCACAGGAACATAAGCGATATCAATGCTGCCTGCGCCTTGTAGAAACTACGCTGGGCTCTAGATTATCGCGAAGCAGCAGCCACAGGCGTCGCATTGACCCCAGAAAAAAGAATTTCCTCTAAGAATACGGTGGTATATCGATTATGGATTGCCCTTATTAAATAACAGATTAAACTATACTAGCTGTAAGTAGGTGAGATGGAATCGGGTGCATAAATTACGGATTATACGCTGATAATTATAATGTAGAATATTAAGAGATAAATGCTCGAAAATAGCGCGGGAACTAGTTTAGAGTATAAACTCGATGGAATTTTGCAGTTTATTACTTACTATATATAAATAGCAGTTTGTTTGGTAAAACTGCTACTCGCTTGATAGGCTGGGAAGATGTCCAAAGTATAAATACACTAGCCTCTAGTTTCAGATATTTCCTTGGCATGACAAGACTCCTAAGAGTCGTGAATAACTGCGTGCTGAAATCCTTCAATGTGCTGATAACGCAGTCGCTGCACGATGAACCGTCTTGAGTCAGTGAATGATGAGAATCGCTTTAAGCTATGAAAGTACGAATATTGGTTAAAACATCACACGAAATCTTGAGATTCCTTTTGGAAAGCTGTGGATACAGTGGACCTAGATCAAATCTTATAGGTTCTTCAATAAGGTCTTTACGAATTCGATTCAAGGAGCAACAATCTCCTGATTCAACGGCAGTTTCATTTCTTGAAACGAGGAACACTCGTACCTCCGAAGAATGAATCTAGTCATATCCAGTCATAACACTAAAAACTCAACTTTATTTGCAGAAAATTTGTATATCTTTAACTCTTCAGTGTGCTGAAGACTTGGCAAAAAAATTATACCATTACCTTGGAAATAAGCTAAATAAAATAAAATTACAAAAGACTTCTTAATTTCATCAGATACATAACTGTCTCGATCAAAGTCCCACTGTTATCCTTTGAGAAAAAAAACACCAGTGAGTTGCATCAAGGCCCATGCCCACTACATCTGATACATTGTTTTATGTTGGCACCCGATGACTGTTTTGGAAGTACTATAGGCATGCGCAGCTCTGTTATCGCTATGACACTTGACAGATGCTAGTTCTAGCTGCAGTCTAAAAGGAATAGTGAGCGATTTGGTTGATTTGCGGAGATTTGACAAAGTTGAAAATGGAAGACCAAACTGTGCATTTTCGCCATATTTTACGGTTTTACTTCCGTGAAGGGAAGAACGCGCGTCAAGCTTGTGAAAAGTTGCGTAAAGTGTACGGTGATAATGCTCTACAAGAACATCGGTGCCAGCGGTGTTTTGCAAAACTCCGTGCGGGTGATTTTGACCTCAACGATGCTCTTCGGTCCGGGAGGCTAATTAGGTTGACTACTACCAAATGAATGCATTGATCGAGTCTAACCCACGTTACACGACACGTGAGATTGCAGACACATTGCACATCAGTCATTCAAGCGTTCACGACCACCTAAAGAAGCTGGGATACGTAAGCAAGCTCGATGTGTAGTTCCTCATGAACTCTAAGCTCAATTGACGGCGCGTATAAACATCTGCGATATGCTCATTAAACTTGAAGAAAACGATCCTTTTTTGAAGCGACTGGTGACTAAAAGTGGATTGTGTACAACAATGTGCTGCGCAAACGGTCTTGGTCCCGACGTGCTGCTTCACCTCAAACGACATCCAAAGCAGACATTCATCAACGGAAGGTTCTGGTCTCAGTGTGATTGGATTTTAAAGGTGTTTTTCGAGCTGCTACCACTGAACCAAACAGTTCGAATGTGTACTGGGTGCAATTGGACAGTTTGAACGAATCCAGAAACGTGCATAGCTCGTTCATCGTAAAGGTGTTCCAGCACGACAACGCGAGACCACAAAGTTTGATCACCCGCCAAAAATTATTGGAGCTTGGGTGTGATGTGTTGGCACACCCAGCATACTCACCTGACCTTGCGCCGTCAGACTTCCACTTGTTTCGCTCTCTTAAACAGTCCTTGCGTGGTATAACGTTAAACTCAGATGAGGCTGTAAATCAGCACCTAGTCTAGTTTTTCGCCACGAAAGACAGATCCTTCTATGAACGAGGCCTTCTGCAGCTCACTGAAAGATTGCAAAAGGTTATCTAACATAACTGGCATATCATTGATTTGATCTTTGTTCTTTCTATCTATAAATGACCTCTGCAAAACATGGCTGAAATACGTCATGACTTTTCCGACAACCCAATATTTATAGAACAGCAGCTGATTGCAGAAACTTCAGGTTTTTACACTATCATAGGATTTCAACTTTAACCTGTATAACGAAGTAAATTTCTGTCATTTTTATCCACGCCGGGGTTCTAACCTGGGTCCCTTCATTCCGGAATAAGTCACTCTGCCAATTGAGCTACGCGGACGTTCGTTCTGCCTTTGTGTCGTGTGCGTCCTGCTGGCAGGCACGTCACACCTGATGTGCCAGTCGCTGGCACGAAAGATCTAGTTTTAACCAATATTCATACTTATTTCATAGCGTAATTAAAGTGTATAATTGACTTTGACTAGTCAATGTTCAGTATCGTGCAGAGACTAAGTTATCAGCACATTCAAAACTCCTAGGTTTGACATTTCTCTCACATTCTGAGCATTGCATTTTCTTATTGCTCTGCTCAGTACAGTTAACGAGTTTTGCTACATTTATAAATTAAAAACCGGTTTCTAAGACTATTTAAAAAAATAAAAACCTTGCCCATATGGTTGCACCTCCCATGCGCAAGTTTCTTTTAAATGGTCATTAGGCAACACAGTTGGCCTATTTCTCAAATTTTGTGAAACAACTGTTTGGTAGAGTGGTGCATATAGATTAACTATATACGGCCACGAGTTAGTCCCCGGTGAGGCATGGAAGGTACTTTTCTTACAGCGCCTGGCCCTTCTCCTAGAACTAGCGGTGGTAAATTTGCGAGAGGGATTTATGGTCTTAAGATCTGATCATTGTAGTCCTTGAACCCCGAAACAGAAAATAAAAATATTATGCTTAATTTTTTCCTACCTCTAAGGTAAACTCGAAACCCTAAAGGTTTCGACTATTGAAGTGGAACTGATCTGTTGGATCTTTTTTAAAATCTGAGTTTGCCTAAACTGCGAACTAATAAGGTAAGTTTCAGGTAGTTCTAATGGAACTACAATCTGGTATTTGAACGAACTTTGGTGTTTACCCTTAAGATTTCCATGTCATTGTTTTGCACAGAACTGTCTCTTGGGAGCCCTTTAATGAGACTAGTCTTAAAACAACCACGTGAGTGGTCAGAGGTACTCCTATCTGTCAAAGCATGGACAGGGTTAGTGGCCAGATGAAGCACGGTTGGTTTCCTACGCAGCTGGGTCTCTTCTCTGAACTAGGATTGGCAGACTACTAACAGGAAGTAGTTGCTCTTAGTCTTTAAAATCCGTTAGAAATGCAAGCCTGCAGAAAACTCTAATAAAATTTAAGCAACTCTAACCTTAAAGCAGTAAACGCTGCATAATTGAATGTCGGCTGACATACTTGGTGGCAGCTTGAAATGCATCTGCTGAACGGAAAGTTAACCAGTGGCAAACGTGATTTGCTTACAAAATCAAACTTTGAAAACTGAGCGTTACAGTTTGTTTAGCTCTGTTGGTCATACTCAGTATGTCGCCTTTCTTGAAGTTTCTTGATTTCTTCATACCGCAGGCAAATGCTCTAAGAAATGAATGCTAAGTTTTGTGAAAAATTTTAATTATTAAAATACATCGATCATACCAAAGTGATAGAGGAACATAAGTGGCAGACTTGTGTAAATGTGACTACATCAATGGTAAATGACATGAACTCAAAGGTTCGATTTCCTTAAATAGCAGACTTTAAGCACTTTTAGAACCTCTAAACCCACCGGTAAGTTCTCTTCAGGGTGGAAAATCAAAGCCTCTATTTACATAATTCCAAAGATTTTGAATCAACCACATTGTTTTTAACTTCAGTATTTATTACGCCTTCTATTCAAATACTTCCTTTGAAGTACTGTAAGTAGATTCAAGAATACCAGAGCTGCGACAGATTGGCAACATTGACTTGCTGGTCTTACTCGTTAAACTGAATAGTTATACACAAGCGACCGAGATCTTGTTAGTTCAGAATCTTGAGGTATAAGTAGCGCTAAAAATCTTTTAAACTATAGATGCTACTTGCAAATAAGTGAACTTACAACGGAATATGTACAAGAAATGATATATATTTTTCAGCTTTTGACCTCTTTTCACTTAATCTGCAATTAAGAAAAATGTAAAAAATAAACTTCAGCACTGAAATAACTCTCAAACACAAACGTGCCATGAAAGATTCCATGAGGTGCTAAATTAACGAATTTGCGAAGTACTGAATAGTGTTTTTAATGTTTGTGACTGTACAGCTACGTACGCAAAGTATTCTATAAACTATGAAGAATTAAGTCTGAATCAATGCAGTCCTTGCACGATCACTAATATTGCACATAATGAATTATTTGAGACAATGACATTTAAAAAATTTAACTTAAACATGAATTAAAACAGATGGATTAGATGTGTACACTAAAAATGGAACATCGTGAGTAAGAACATATAGAAAAAGTTAAAAAGCAGTTGACGTTTGTTGCTATCATGACACATGCGCAGTTTCATGAAAGGTAAAGTCTGTCATGTTCTCAATGGGAGCTATATTTATGAACGGATTATTCTGGATACCAGTCTTAGTTCCCAGACAGTAGCGCTTTCCATGGTATTGGAACACAACAGATTCTCGTTGCAACATGTTTGTTGTAGATGAACAAACTTTCAGTAAAGTCACAAACTTTGTGGGAGTGGCAAAGATAGATGCCTCATCCCAGATTGGGTAATGAGTTCTCCCACTTACTAGACGTGATAGGGAAGTCTCCTTAGATCCCATTTTTAAATTATACTTATATTCAGTAAACCTTTTTCTTCAGAGACCTAACGGTAGAGCTGAAATTTGGTCGGTGTCTTCCAAATTCATAGCTTTAAAGGGGATACTGTATATTGAAAAAGTGAATCCTTCAAAACAGACATCGCTCTTTCCACGTTTTAGCAACACACAGCAATCGGAAAAACTGTTATTAGGTCACCGCTGGGATCGAATCCCAGATCTCTATCCAGCCGAGCGTGTTAGCCTTACACCATACTGTGTATTCATAGTTTATCTCCTATGTCAACTGGGTCTGTTTTTCTTGATAGAGCATATTTTTTATTCCGAAATAAATTAGACCGTCTACATATTCTTAGTATCTGAAGTCTAATACATAGTCCACGGATCCAAGGAACTTAGTTTCAGTATGTTCCCGAAGTAAAGTAGTGAATTTTAATCTTTGGAGCTGCGAAGTTATAGACAACTGTACTGGAATACCTGATTTCTGGCAGTCTCCCGAAATCTTTACTTCTGATTTTTGCAGGTCATTGATTGAGCAATGGTGTAATTACACGAAGCGTGAACTGTATTGTGTTTATAGTTCAATGGATGTGCAGATACTGACGGTATCATTGTGGCAAACGAAATTTGTTTTCGATAGGTCATAATGGAATGTGTAACAGGTTCACGATGGACGCGTGAAGTCAAAGGGTGAAGTCGTTCTGAACGTCCAGTGAACATAATGGTATCTATAGATTTGATAGAACAGTCTGCAAAACTAGTAAATTCCTCCATTGAATAGGGCCAGATCATCCACGTATCTGATGCAGGTTTAAGGTGGTATTCTTCAAATACCTTACTTTTCAGTTCCTGCAAAATGACCTGCCAGGACTGGGGAGAATGGGGACCCAATAGGTGCTCCCTCATTTTGTCTAAAGCTAGAGTTAAAGCGGAAAAACGTGCGTTTTGAAACCAAACTAAGTGCAGAAATGATTGCTTGAGTGTCTTGTGCGGAAGTGTTGCACTGATTTGTTAGCTTGTATTCAACTGTGGGCTACAGAAATCGCTGTACTTCGATATAGCGAAACTACATTGAGTGAGGCCATATTAAATGGCATGTCCCCTAGTTGGTCTCTCTAAGCCTGGTTTGGGTTAAAAACTGAAAAGCTAGTTTTGATTTCTTCCTGGGGCCTGGTTGGGCTAGCATACCCAGATACCAGGGGACGCATTTGGATGTCCTTTTATGAAGTTTGCATTTTCTATAGTTCCGGGACGCGAGGACCAAAAGTGGGTGCATAATGGTCAAAATAGCGTCACATACTGAACTGATTCTTTAGCATACTTAGGGCGGCTGACTTAGCTGGGGTGGGATCTTGATAAACAATTGTGGTATTTTTCAATTGTAACATTTTGGTTATTATGATCTATCGAGGATTACCCATGTGGTTTTATCTGCTGAGACGAGATAGTAGGGCCTCCGCAAGATTTTAAGTTCCTCGTTATATTGGTGATCTTAATATGAAGAATTAAGACACGAATCGGCGTAAAGAAAAATTAAATGTCTCGTTGACTAACTCAATAGCTCTACGCAGTTAAATGAATGGAAACTCCAGCTATAAAACACCGCATAACGTACACCTGCTGCATAAGGGGAAGACACAATGTGCACACATGTGATGGGGGAGATAAAATTAATGGGGGTAAAAACGCCATATTTAGTTATTTAGTCAAACGAATATTGAAACATTCGGACTCCAATCCGGCTGTTCAGAAAATGCATCTCTTAAATATTGCATTGAAGTCTCCGGGAAGCAAATTACAATGATTTAAGAGCAGACTATAAAAGTAATGAATTCGTATGTTTCTCAACAGACTGCAAATTACGCAAAAATATAACACTTAAGGATGAAACTCTTGCGTACTCTCTACAAGAGTTAGTATTGGTGGCAAGGAAAACGATACTTCTCTCATTATCATAACAGTTCAGTCCGTGATATTTGGACACAGTGCATATCGATGCGCAATAACAGATGTATAGAACGTTCGATTGGTCATGCAAAAAGAGAACTTTGCAATTCTGTGTGAGAATTATTTTCAACAATGTCGACAGTAACTTGTCTACAATCTTCGGGTGTATATTGAAAACCTAAGTACTAGCAAATAAAATTCTGATGCAAATTGTATCTTGAGTTAACGACAACCTTCATTATAAACTTTCAAACTGTTGAAGCGTTGGATGTGGAAACTTAAATGTCAAGCAGGTTAGCGTGTTGAATTGCTAAAAGATCTACTAGGTCGTACTGGCATTCGACACTGCTGGCCACTCAAAATGCAATGCCAAGAAGGAAGCATCCGATTGGCCTGAAATTCGCAGCATGCGTCGCCCGCGTGAGGACATGCAAACGATTAGCATTGCACGGCATGTGCAAATCATGTGCACGCGGCACAATTAAGATTTATCTTGAAGAGGTAGATAATTCTTCCCTTAAGAATGAAAGTACAAAAGATCCTTGGTTGAAACCAGCCAGTGTGTCTGGCTTAGCTTTTGTCTTAATGTAGATTCCTTAATATGTATATTCACTAGTGCCATTAGCGTCAGTTACGATCCTTGCGTTTAAAATTGTAATGCTCACTCTGGATTAAAAGAATCCAGTGACAGGTTTGAGGATCAGCGGGTGGTATTCTTCAGCCGGGTCAAGGACTGAAGACTAAAGAAAGAGGGGAAGAAAACGTGAAACTGAAGTCGGGTGACCTCGGCTGCGAACACCCGAGGCATGAGGGTCAGGATCGCCTCCGGATGAGCAGAAAGTAAAAACCAATAAGGAGAATGTTTGTCTGAGAGGGAGCATCGGAAAAAGTGAGATTCGCTCTAGTTTTCTCTGAGAAAGGTTTGTGTTTAAGAGAAGCCGGGTTCGAGCGAGGGACTCTTGCTGAGTAGCGTTCTCAACGGGGAGGCGTTAAGTTTCCCGAGCTAGCGGGACTTGTGCGGATACGGTGATACAGGCTTCAAGAGGATCTCACCGTCGCAAGTTTTTTTGCGTGTACCGTAGAGTTACGCACCGAAATCTTAAGTGATACAGGTTATGTATAGCTCTCGCTGTTCTCTAGAGTTACTAGAGAACAATAGGTTCTTGAGAGGAGATATCCTTAGCGAAGGAGTTATTGCCGCCGGCGCATCTATCGCAGTAATAATCCACGGATCCGTTACGTCGCTAGGGCAGGACTCTATGCTAATACTGATCTTCCTAAATTTTATTTTCCTTTTTAAAATTATTCGTGCCTGTCTTGCAATCCTTACCTTCCCTCTCTCGATAGCAGATTGATTCATGGAAAGCTGAGAGCGAGCGCCTCGCTATCCATGTTAAATATTTGTTGGATAGTTCATTTGAAAAGAACCTCTTCTCATTTGCTAGGAACAGTCACTCAAATCACTGAAGGTAAGACCGACGTGGGTCATAATTAGCATAAGACTTTCCGCCCATACAACAGGTTATGCTAATTAGAAAATACGAAACAAATGATTAGCATCTCGGTGTCATACGTACCAGGTGCTTTAATGTAGCTAATCGGTGTGGCTACCTCTTGCTTGTATCATTTGCTGTACGCGCCGAGATTTTAAATCAAATGTGTGAATGCTGTTCTGTAAAATATCCATCCAGGCTCTTGACCCGCGTCTAAAATTTATCAAGAGTTGCTAGACGGTCGTACCGCTGCACCTGTAGTCTGACAATGATGTGGGCGGGTTCGAACGCGCAGATTGACAAGAAACTTTGCACATGTGTGCAGGTATGAGTACGGACCATCGTAGAGCGAGTCATTCCCGTGTAAGAAGTGTTTAACGCCGGCAGCGCCACCGAGAAATCCAATGTCGTGTTTCCGTAGTACACCTGTCAGAGTTGTCCTGCTAAATACTGTCTTCTTCACTATTTCTGTCAAGTCTTTGCGTGAAATAGTTTCCAATTGATTTTCGTACTTGCTGATAATTACGTTGGTTAAAACTTTCTCAAATGACTCTTCCACCCCACTTAGCGTTTCATCAGTAAATCGCCGCCTCAGTTTGGCTTTCAACAGCTCAACGACATTCACGGTTCTAATGGTGACAATTTTCGTAATGTTTGAATAATTACGACAGCACTTCACACAATGTGTGGTGCAATACAAGAGTTGTTCACCTGGACGCTGTTCAGTCCACGCAAACTAAGCGACTGCCACCTGTCTTGGAAGACAGGTGGCGCTGCCGGTAATTAACATTTTACATAGTAATGACTCACCTTACCGTGGTCCGTACTCATACCTGTGCACATGCGCCACGTCTCGTGTCAATCTGCGCGTTTGCCCCCCGCGCCCAAATCCTTTGTGAGAATGTCCTAGAGACTTCCTATGGAAGATGAATCTGGCGATCGATCTAATCTGCCACAGCAGAAATGGAACGTCGTTATTCCTGAAGGAAGGCACGTGTTGCGGCATTTTCCTCCTGAAATATGGCCCCGGGACTTCCTAAAAGTACGGAAGGGCCGTAGGCCGTGGAATGTCATTGATATAACGGGCACTTTATATGGCGGTACGGATTCTAAAGAGGTAACCTGCTTTCGTACCCGATAACACCCCAGGCAGTAATACCTCGTGTTGATGTATGCCTGGTGTTAACTCATCTCAATGCCCCATCTGTCATCGGCCGACAGAGATGCAGCCCTTTATTTTCATTTAAACAGAAGTTTTGTCCTGGGACACGGCTACCGGCATTCAACCTTCTTCGTCCGATGCATCATTTAAGCCTGGCAGTCCGTTGTTACGGCAGAAAAGTTAGGCTAAGGAGCCTGCCATTCGAATTATAACAACCAACAACTTACTGTTATGCACAAGGGCGTCCATTAGACACTGCTGCACCAACGTCGCTAATGCAGAACGGTCACTAACTTAGTCCCTCGGTGTTACCTGTGTACGACTTCCGGAGCCTCGGTATCCTACGCCTTTTTTTTTTGTACCATTCTATGCACTCTTGACACACTGCACTCCACAGAACAGGCAGTCTCCCGGTGGAATGCGTTGCAGTAGCTTGCCGATAATGCAATCCCCGTCCAACTCTGTGACTGTACGACTTACACGCTGTAGCATCCTTACTCACTGCTGACATGCCGACTAAGCCACGTGGCGTTTATAACAAACGGCCGGTTCCCTGTCTGATGTTGCACGATCTGATATGCCTAGACGCGGCACGCGTACACCTCTAGGATATTGCCTGATTAGCATATCCTGTCAAAATCCGCCTTAGCTAGACTCCTTTCAGGTGTTATTTTGCTTATAAACAGAAGTGTATTTGTACAAAGGAAGTGTCTCATAAAATTTGGCTCTGGGATAATCAGTTTCGCCCGCTCGTTCCCATGTTTTGGCCCCTTGTGAAGATAGTAACTAGTATTTACTAGACTTACATTTTAAGATCAGTTTTAGCCGTTTCGTACTCAATATTAGAATGGTTTAGCAGAAAACTTATTTCAGTTATTCCTAGACGTCCGTAGAGTATTTAAATGCCAAATAAGATTGAATAACTGTACCAAAGATTGCAGATTAAAAAAACTAGCAAGCTACTGAAATCTACCCATTGTGGATATGAGTGAGGTTAGATACTAGCAGTTTGCAGCAAACTCATAAAACAGAAAAGAATGAAGGTTCCGCAACTGGTTCTTAAAGTTCATCCTATTTTTTATAAGGGAAACAAATCTCGCATGTCTAATAGCTTTGCACTAAACTCTTAAAAAGTTTCCATGTGATTTATTTTATTACTAAAGTTCAGTGCTTGTGAGGTAATCTGTTTTCCTTTTTGCTGGCAAGAACATGTACTAGTCTCCGCAAACCTTGATATGGGCGTAGGCGAGATCCTCCGTATTACTGACTAGATTGTACGACATATTTCCCACAACTTTACCACAGAATAGGTTTCATGAAGTGTCCGGAACTTCAGGGGGATTGGGAATATACTTATGGTAATCAGTCTAAGAGAGAATCGCCGATGGATATGCCTTTAACTATTACTTAAGAGAATATAAAAGATACTGCCTTATTCTTTTCATATGGCTGGGAAGGATGGTTTACGTCTAGAAAAATTGAAGTAATGTTTGATATATTGCTCCATGGTAGTAAGTTGTAGAGCGGGAAACAAATTCAATGATTCAGTACCTCACTTCTTGCAGGGGAATAATCATGGTTAATTTTTAGTACCAAACCATCACTGTTGGTTTTCAGTCATCTTTGCTAGCAACGAAGTAAACAGATTCGATACAGTCGCAGCTTGAAATCCTATTGTGTCTGAATAACTTTTGCGCTGTAAATTACAACGTCTACTTCACGACACTTCCACATTGGGATTCCATCCAATACTCCGTTTCTAAAGATTTCCACCCAAACTTTGATGTAGAGTTGCTCAGCAGATTCTAACTCCATGTAGGATTTTGCAGTGGAAAATAGTTGGTAAAATTAGTGGATTGGTTTTCCTAAAGTCTATCCTAAAGAGATGGTTGCCGGGGAGCTCTTCCATACTACTTCTAGATCTTAAATGATAGTATGCTTTCAGCTTACACTCTAATCAACGAATGACAATGCCTTAAAAGCACTCTACTACGCTGAAGGAGCTGCAAGACAAAACCCGACTGAACGTCACAATTAAATCTGAAAGCTTAAACATCGACGCTTTCTCATCTACAGATGGAGTCGCATTCCTATGTAAACATTGGTATTGCTAAAGTGAAACAAAACAATGGTTTAGTTGGGTAACAACTGTTACTTCCCTACAGCGGCTTCAGAATTGTGCGTTCAGAAATCTAAACCGGACTAGAAATTTTAAGTGCATGTTAATTCTTAAACTGAACTTAAGCTAAATCTGGTTAATTTCTTAATGCATAAAAAAGCCAAACATGATCTTTCAGTTACTATACCAAACTCTGAGATCTGTTTAAGAGCAAAATGACTGAAGGTAACTTGTCAATGCGCTGTCTCGAGGTTTGTGAGAAAGCATTCAGAACTGAGGGTTTGAACGAATTAAATATACTAAATAAAAGTATTTTACAACTTTGAGGTGTAAACTTCAGTTTTTCTACTGAGGAAAGTTAAATTTTAATGGCTGGATCCTGAAGTGGGAGACACAATATATTAGAGGCAAAAATTTTAACATGCAAGAGTTCTCACGAAAAATGCGAACCAAAGCTAGCATTCCGTGCAAGGGTCGTCGTTGCTGATTGGCTCTAGCAAAACAATCTTAAGTCTCGCCTTAAGCTCGTGAAACTGATTTTTTCGATTAGATTTCCAGCTGAAATTTGAGGCGCAAGATGGTAAAACATTCTGCAGAGGTTAGACATGTAACACAGAATTTCTACTTTCTTCTGGGTGTGTAATATTCTTTCAATTACAGAATATAAGTGTTGGTCAAATGACCTGCATTCGGCAAACAAATCTTGCTTGCCCCCACCCCACCCAAAGTTTCTTTCATGACCTCGGATGAGTCTCGAGGAAAGGAAGCAAAAAAAGATACGCATTTATTCTGATTTCTCTGTAGCAAAAAGTGGAAGATTATGTTATTTTTTTATTTATGATGGTGCTCTAGTACATGGCGCTCCGACATTACTCTTGGAAAGCTGCTTATGGCAGTCCTTGATGATCAGATGCACTAATTCCTGATTATGGACACGTGTTCTAATCCAGTTGAGGCGTACGTTGTTTCCGAAGTCTCTGGGACTCACTTTCTCTGAAACTCGTTGATCCAAGTTACGGATGAGCGACTTCATACATACAGTCCTAGTAGGCCGTGGTGGTCGTTAAACCCCGAAACTTAATGCTGCTTACTTTGTACAAAATGTAAAACTTTTGAGAACATTCCTGTTGCTGGACTTCAAAGTACACTGTTATTGATTGAAGCCGGTGACTTGAAAACAGTTTGTAAAAGTCTACTTATAGGTCACATTATCTTAAAATCTTCCTGTCTAGTAGCATATATACAGTCTACTTAATCTGTTCACTGGAATTCTTGACTGGAATAACTGTTCTCCGAAGCAGCCATAACGTGTTATTGGATAGTGAGCGTTTAAAGAAGTATAAAACTCATTTCAGTCGTTCTAGTTTTTTAGCATAAAACAGTAAGAGGTATTAGCATGGAACCGTGCTGCGTCGGAACAAGTATCCAGCCCGGTGTAAGCATTTCGGTAAGTCTTCTCAGTGTAACTTGTTCTTTAAATTTGTTTTAAAAAAACAAGATTTGCAGACCTGAATGTCAAGCAGTTTTTGTATGAACAGCCTAAATTTGCCTTTCTTTGCAGAATATTGTTGACAGACGTGAGTAACTTTCTCACATGTTGGTTCCTTTTGACATGCGTTCAAGGAACACTGATCAATATGTTCGGTCGAAATGGTGAAAGCTCGTGCCTAATAAGTCATAAGCTAAAAACGTCCGTCTTATGCACGATAAAAATAACTAAAGGTTCAGATCCAATGAACCTGTACACGCTAAACTTCGTGCAGTCATTTAAATGATAGAATAAAACAAGGTCTTTCGATCCCTCAATCTTCAGATGTGCTCGTGAACTGAAGGTTCCTGCCTTTAAGTAACAGAAGGGCATAATGCCAGGATTCGATCTGTGTTCATTGCGTATGCCTCAGACCCGGTTGCAGAGTGGCTAGTTATGTAATATCTGTCATTAAAGTGTTTGCATCCTCAATATTGTTTGATTCCCTTGGTAGGATATCTTTTCCAAGAATTAAATGTTCATTTGATTTTCATGAAGGGGAGTCTTTGTTGTAACTATCTATCAAACTGCCTGAAAAGAGCAACGAGGCTTTATTCCAAGGCGTGTTAACAATGGAAGCCTCTAGCCAAGCTGGATAAGAAAATTTGTTGGTGAGGCGTGATAATGCAGTCTTATTTAGAGTCTTGGTGATATGTTACTTCATCCGGATATCTAAAGTCCTCTTGGTGGATCCTGTGTAAGTGAGAGGAGGGTCCTCTGGAAAGAGGTATGACGAGAACACTGTTCAATTTGATCACGGACGTTATGAATTGTAAAGATATTTGAACTGAGGCCTAAATCGATTTTCGAGTTAAACTTTTTTCATGGTTCGAGTAACATGTGGGTCATAGCACATGGATCCAACAAATTTCTTAATTCTTCTACCTCTCGTAAGGGTAGACATAGTTGAGTTTCTAGGATTTTTCCTTATAAACAGTCCATCAGGTGATCTTCATAGCCATAGTTTTTGGCGATTTCCTTTATTTTTTGCAATCTTGTTTTTTAAATTTGGCACTGGAAGAATTGATAGCTCGTTGAATCAACCAAATGACTGCACGTTTTGACTTAAAGGGTGAATTGAGTTACGAGGAATTAGACATAGACTTTCTGTAAACTGACGTTTGAATAGTGATTTTGTAATCATTCTGAGTACGATGTCCAAATACGGTAAGACTCCTTCATTTTCTAATTCCAACGTGAAATTCACCGATGGATATGAGGACATAAAATCCTTAAAGTTCAGTAGGTTTTTCTTCAGTACTCAACCAAAATATAGACATAACTCAAATATAATATCAGGTCTTCAAGCACAGGGTTCAATGCTAAGTACTAGAGATGTTTCATGAATCTCCGCTAAAAGTGGTGATAGTGGGAAAACCATTGGGATCCCCTCTTTTTGCCTGTAGACTACTTAGAGCACCAATGACCATTGCCTTGTTCTGCTTTATGCTTCTCTTCTGAAAGAAGCAAAGGAACTTCAGAACACTTACAAACTTCGGGATCTGGTACCTGACAAATCAACCCCCTGCCGAAATAAGACTTTCAGTCACCACTGCCATCAATTTGAGCAGTGTCCAACTTAGCCAAGTTCAACAACATGCCTTAAACAAGGGACTTTTCATGGCGGACATTCAGACCCTCTGAAATTTCTCTTAGGGGTTGAACGGGCTCAATTGAGAGTATGGCCAAGTTCGGATCCCTGCGCAATTTCCTTAACTGATAAAACAGGCCCAGTTGTCATTCTGGACAAACCTACTTACATCCGGAAAACTGAGACTGCCATCCATAAGTTTCCACATGTTATTGTCACCAGGGATCGAACAAACTCCACGGTTGCAGCACTCGGGGAGGGTTCCAGAATTTTTAAGTTTGCTATCTCCTCTCGCATGCATCCACCAAATGGGTATGGAGTTCCTAAATTATTTGGGGCCTTAAAGACACAAGATCAACCCATGAGACCATTGGTATCTGGCATTCTAAATACCCCCACCTTAAAAAGTGCCTTGCTTCCTTAAAGAGTTTACTTTAATTCAGGGTCCTTCTGTTTCCAGTTTGAAAGAAGCCTTATCGAGGATTAAAACTTTAAGCAGTAAAGGCTCCCCCTTCATTATGGCCTCACTGGACGTTGCGGCCCTATATCCCAGTGTGCCTGTACCTCGAGTTCATTCTTTAATTGAACACCAATTTAAAGGATTGGGAAAGCCTATTTCTGATATTACTGCGGTTCTTGGTGCCCTAAGACTTAGTCAAACTATCATACTTCAGCTTTGACTAACATCTGCAGGCAAATGGAAGGGTCCCAAGTAGTTCACCACTTTTAGCGGAGATTCATGCAACATCTTAGAGTACTTAGCATTGAACCCTTTGCCTAAAAACCTGGGATTATGAGGTATGTCCATGAGACTTTGGTTGGGTAATGAAAGAAAGCTACTGAACTTTCATGTATTTACTATATCAGTGAATTTCACGTCGGAATTAGAAAATGAGTGTCCATTTTTGGACATCCTACCCGCCAGAAATATTACAAGACACTGTTCAAACATCAGTTTACAGGAAGCCTATATCTATAAATCCCCGTAACTCGATGCACCCTTTAAGTCATTAACTTGCAGCCATTCGGTTTGATTCAACGCGCAATTGCACTCGTCCATTGCCCAATTTAAAAAAAAAGATTGCAAAATTCAGGGAAATAACAAAGAACCGTGGCTATGATCACTTGGTGGACTCGGATGAGTTTCTAAAATACTTTTTATAAACAGTGTCTACCCTTACGAGAGAACAAAGGACTGAGAAATTTGTTGGGTCCATGTGCTATGACCCACATGTTACTCGAACCATGAAAAACTCTTGCAACCGTCATAAAAATAGATTTTCGGCTCAGGAGTTTAAATATCTTGACAATTCGCAACGACAGTGATTAATTTAAACAGTTTTAGTCATGCAGTATATAGCATACCTCTTTACAGCATCTAGTCAGAGGACCCCACCTCTCACTTACATAAGATCCACTTAGAGTACTCCAGATATCAGAGTGAAGGAACATATAACACTCTAAATAAGACTGCCTTATCACGCCTTACCAACCAATAATCTTATATCCAGCTTGGCAGGAGGCTTACATTGTTACCCGCCTCGGAGCGAAACCTCGTTGCTCTTTTCAGGGAGTTTGATTTTCATGAAGGGTAGTCATTGTTGTAACGATTACACTGGTAAAAACATGTTTTGTCCGACATTTTTTTATTCTTTAGATTTTTCATACGAGGAATCCAGAGTTGCAATCCAAATTTTGCTATCACTTATACTTTGAGATATAAGAATATGGTTTTTAAACTTAAGTTGTTTTTTTGCGAGAAATAATTCCAGTATTGACTTGGAGCACATAGCATCGTTTATTTATGAGAAAATAAAAGCTGCAGGTGACACTGTTGGACCGACTGGTCTGACAACTGTCGAGGTGAGATTCTATTCGATTGGTGAGTGTTTAATATAGATTGTACTAGGGCTATAGCCGGTAGCGAGCGTTGGGAGTCTCACCACTCCCTTCGCTTGGCTTTTATTTTTGAAAAAAGTGGTTTCGGTGCAGTCTCTGGACTTAGATAGAAAATGCCCTTCTAAGGGCAAAGTCCAGTACAGCCCACATAGATTTTGGCGTCTGATTGCTGGTACGTCTTCGTGCTGGTCTCGGGCCGAAGCACGCGCAACCCCGATTTGCTGAGTTTTGGCTAGAGTGAGAGAACCTCAGGGTGTCCACTTAGTATTTGTGACTTCCTCTGATACAGATGTTAGCTGCCCACAAGGGTACAGCAGCTTCTAAAGGGTCATCCACCTAACCCGTTCTGGTCAAATCTGACACTTAAAGTAGTGACCAATAAACTACCCAGCCCTGTCAGTTCTATAGTGGTCCCCTTCATATCCAATCTGAAGAAAGTGATCCGCACAAAGCCCTCTAAGACCACTTCGACGGCTCTCCATCGTGAGGTCTCCACTGGCCACTATATCTGTCACGGGGTCTCCCCCAACACCACCTGGCCAACCCGGTCAAAACGTGGTGTAAACTTTTTGCCATCACCATCCTTGGCAAGCAAGGGGAAACATCGCCCCAGCCGAGCCATCTCTAGAAGTTAACTCTGGAAGTTAACCAGCACCCAGAGACTACCTCTGTCTACCCTCACAGCCTTTCTTAGTCAGATGAATTCTTATCTCTGGGAGGTGGAGTCCATCACTAATGACTCCCGGGTCACCTCTGGCAGAGATAAAATTAAGGCTGCCCTGAGTGGGATCCGCAGGGCTTGTATCAAGCAAGCTCACGATATGGCAGGCTGAGTGCCGTAGAGACGTCGCGCCGAAGGGCCGACGTTGGAGTGGCCTATGCCGAAGCTGCTAGTAAGGTGAAAGGGCCTTCTCCTGCCTGACGTAGGCAGAACAAAAGGTGACACTTTCTCTTGGTCTATCCCACAGTAGAGAACACTTCCTCTGATAACGCGAAAAAGACCCTGCAAGAGGTAGTAAACCCTGCAAAGCTGCAGCTTAGGGTCAAAGGAGTTCTGAGCATTAGGAAGGTTGGGGTGGCGGTGGAGTGTTCCCGCCCAGAGGAACTCAACCGCCTCGCCGAAGAGTTGATCAATTCCCTGACCATAGATTGCACACTCCCAAAACCTCACAGAAAACTTTGATCGTCTATGGCATCTACTAGGAGTCATCGCAAAAGGGGTTCGCGGGCAGAACTCCGCCCGTTTTTCCGTTAAGACTACATGAGACCGGGTCCACTGGATGGTTGACGTGCAGCGTCGGGCTTTCAAGCTCTTAATGACTCTGAGAAGACTGAACCTGGGTTGGTCAGTCCTCCGCCTTAATGCGTTTTTTTGCGTGAAGTCAGGTGCTTCCGCTGTAATGGCTTCGGCCATTTCCGGAGCAACTGCACAGTCTGAAGATAGGTGTGGCAAATGTGAAGTTAGGCACCAGCACAGTGTGTGCAGCAATTGCTCCGCTGCGAATGCTAAGTTCCGTCTGAAGCTGGACGTCGCCCGTTTCAGTAAGACCTGTCCCAGTCTGCAACGTGAACTTGAGCAGGTAAAAAACCGCGTGAACTATGGTTGATAGAATGTGGAACAATTCAGAGGTATGTGGCTCTTGAATACAGCGTTGGTTGGTCTATGACAGGTGTTTGACTATTCTGGCCCGGAGTCATCACCGCAGCAAAGGCCGTAGTCGTGCGGACCATGTAATATTTCTGTATTGTGTTTTTAATATTGCTGAATCTTTTGTGAGGAGTTGCACGATACCCTCAATTGACAAATGTGCATGTATTTCCTTTGTAAGATACCATTAAAGAACGTATGTCCGAAAACTCGCGTTGGCGAACGGATCTCTCAGCTAGTGATGTGAGCAATTAATATTGCTTGCGCCCCCCCCCCCATATTAGCACGCTGCATACACTGGCTATGGCCGAAGGGAGTTGAGTACTGGTCCCGTGGGGCGGCAGACACCACGGGTCAAAAGACCGAACCTGTCTGTGAAAGACTGGTTTCCGGTTACTGACGGGCTTGATCGCGCAGCGCAGTCAACTTACCATCTTTGAGAGAATTCCATATCTCCTGCAAAGTCTGCATTTAGACTGTGCAGGTAAGTCATCAGCTTAGACTTACTGTTGCGTTCGTGTTTTTATCAAAGGGGTTCCTGTTCGCACGTGCGAATGAGTCTAACATGGCGCCACCTGCACCCTTCCCGGCTTCTCGCTCGACTACGTCTTATGTCTCTGTTCTCTGTAGACAGCCGAAGTGGACGCTGTGCTACTGTTCTTTATTAGTAGCTTTTGTTTGTGTGCAAAAACTGAAATGCCAGGCAAGTGCCTCAACTATCCTGATACGTTTTGTTATGTGCGGTGAATTGACATTCAAACCTCAAAAGCGGAACTTTACTCAATTAATACGAAAGTGTTGTCAGCTTTACTTTGGTTGCAAAGTTGATCAGGACAAGAGTTTGGCCCAATATCCGTGTTGTGTTACATGTTCAAGATTTTTAAAGAGGTGGGCGAACTGTTTTCGCCATATGCAGTTCCCATGGTGTGGAGAGAGATCATTCTTCGGACTGTTATTTTTGTATAACAAATACAAAGAGGAATCTCAAGTCTAAAAACAGTTTAAAATATTCAAACTTGCATCCAGCGATGCGACCTATCCCCCTCCCCCACAGGGATATATATGCCAATACCATCTCACCCGGTATCAACCGATATAAATGAAAATTGATTCTCTGAAGAGAATCTGAATGATCACGCTGATCGACATGATGTATGTTTCGACACTTTTAATGAGCCTCATTTATTGACACAAGGAGACCTAAATGATTTAGTGCGTGATTGAAATTTATCTAAAACGGGCAGAACTTTTGGGATCACGACTATAAGGGTGAAACCTTCTTGATCGCGGAACTAGGGTATGCTACTTTCGAAATTTTCAGTTTTTCTCGCAAGGAGATAGTGTATTGTACTATTTAATCAGTAATGAGCACTACAGGGCATGCTCATAACGCACAGAATGGCGTTTGTTTAGATTCTTCAAAAGTTAGCCTAAAAGATGTTCTTTTGCACAATAGAAACAAATTCTCATTAGTTCCCCTAGCACATGCTATTAATATGAAAGAAATTTATGAAAATGATTCTAAACAAGACAGTATGAAAAATTAATTTGGAACATATGTGGAGACCTCAAAGTGATAGCTGTGCTGCTCGGGTTAGTCTGGATACACAAAATTTTGCTTCTTTTTGTGCGAGTGGGACAGTAGATAGTAAGTCACTACTTCGAAAGGAAGACATGGCCTTCACTTAAATCTTACATTTTTCCCCACCAGGTGTAAGGAATGCTCCTTTAGTTTATCCCAAAAAAACCTCCCACCTCTTCATATCAAATTAAGTTTGAAACATTTTGTGAAAGCCATGGACACAAATGGAAGTGATTTTTATTTATTTAGTTCCCCAAAATTAGCGATGCAAAAATTAAAGGAATTTTCGTAGGTCCACAAATTAGAGAACTGATGACTTTTGAAGGACGTTTGAATGACTTAGAAAAACGCGCATGGGTTTCTTTCAAGAATTTAGTGAAACCTTTTAGACAACAAAGTCTGACAACTATACGGATGTAGTACACGAGATGCTGAAAATAAATGAAAACTTAGAGTGAAGGAAGTGGATCTTCAGAGACATAGATTTCTTTCCCGAAAACTTGGGCGCCGTAAGTGATGTACACGGTGAACGCTTTAATCAGGACATTTTAAGCATCTAAAAATGATAAAGGAAAGTGGAGTTAAAATATGTTTGCAGATTAATGCTGGACTCTCAAAAGTGACCTTCCCGACTCAAAGTATTCCAGGAAATCTTCAACTAAGATCTTTTTAGGTACGTTGAACATTAACTAATTTCCTTAGTGTAAATGTTTTTAATGTAAAATATTTACGTAACTGTCACACAAACCTTACGTGATAAAGAAAAATGGCTTTTATTATTGAATTCAGCGTGACAGATACCATAAAGATTGGTCAATAACATCTTTGGAACAGTTTTTTTTTTTTGTAGAGCAGTGTTATTTACCAATAAATGTGAAATCCTTGGAAAAAATATCCTACCAAGTGTATTAAACCATATTAAGGATGAAAACACCTTAATGCCAGATATTACATTAGCAGCCAGTCGGCAACTAAGAATAATCTAGGCATGCGCAATGAACAGAAATAGAATCTGTCACTGTGCTTTTTTGTTACTTAAAGGCAGGAACATTCGGTTCATGAGCACATCTGAAGATTATCCCAAGAGGGATCGAAAGACCTTATGTTTTTAATCAGTCATTTAAATGATTTCACTAAGTCTGGTGTGTAAAAGCTCATCGGATCTGAACTTTTATAGTTACTTTAATCTTGCATAAGACTGAAACTTTTTAGCTTATATGTTCAGTACTATTTATACGAAGGACGTGTTCTATAAAGTTTAGCACTGGATAGTCGACATGGCCCAGTGCGAGCAAGTAACTATAATTGCTCCTGGATTGGCTCGTTCTCATGTGGTTCCTTGTACAGTTAGCAGATTTATTAGATGTACACTTTAAGACCTGTCCCAGCTGTTTCACACCTAATCCTCTTCCATCTGCAGGAAAGGTTTTAACAAAACTTACTTCAAATTAATTTTTCTATGTCCGTAGAGGCCTTTGAATGCGCTAGTATTATACTGAATATGAATCTTATTTATAGTCACTCTCTCAACTAAGGATTGTGGAAGCGGGTGAGGTTAATTATTAAGTTTTCAGTAACAGTATAAATTAGAGCAATACAGGCAGTTTAAAGAGACCACTGATGAGTAACTGTGCACTTGACTTAAATCGTGACATACAGATAGTTTTTCTTTATTAGGTGTACAAAGTTTTAGTTTTTGTGACGTATGGCACTGTCACATATCAGACATTCCCCCGCGTTGTTGTAATGTGACCGTAATGGGTCCAGAGTATAAAATGACACAGAAGTTTGCCCAATAGTCAAAAGCATTTGCACATCGGTAGGTGAAAGGTGGTAAGCGAAACTTCATTTATTCGACATTGCATTCGTTACGAATTTCGTCCAGGAAAAAGTGCTGCTAAAGCATGTGTCGAAACATACATCTGTTCTGGGATAAAATATTGTATCTAAAAGCACATGAGTTTTGGTTTAGACTGTTTAAAGCAGGTAATTTTGATGTTAGCGATCGAGAATGTAGCGACGGCCCGCAGAAGGCTGCACATGAGGAACTGCAAGCATTGCTGGATGAAGATTCGTCTCAAATGCAAAAAGAATTAGCTCAACAACTGGGGGTAACTAAACAAACCATTTTCAATCGTTTACGCGGAATGGGAAAGAGGAAGGAAGGTAAATCGGTGCCGCATGACCTGAGCCATAGGAACAAGGATGAGGATGTCATGAAGTGTTTGAATCTGTTGAATAAACAAGTTTATCCTGTGGAAAATTGTTACGGGGTGATAAAGTTGATATGGTAAGACAATCCCAAACACGAAACACGCTGGGTAAACCCCGGTGAAGCAACTACTTAGTCACCGAAACGCAATATTCACTCAAAGAAAGTTCTGCTGTGCATCTGGTAGGATATAAAGGGTGTGCTCTATTATAAACTACTGGAACAGGGTCAATAGCTTGTTGCTGATCGCTACAAGCAACAATTACTGCTATTGAACCAGGAAATCTGTCTGAAACTTCCCTTCACAGGCAAATGATTGCGTCCCGTGAAGTTACTGCATGACAACGCTACGCCGCATGTCGCGAAATCTGTCAAAGGAAACTTTATTGACGCTTGGCTGGGAAGTTGTGGAACACCCGGCGTATAGTCAGGCTATCACTTGTTTGTTCCGATCGATGCAACATGGTTTGTCTGCTGTACGGTTCCGGACATGACTAAGAGCAAAAATAGGTTGACTACTTCATCCTGTCACAAGCCTAAGTATTCTTCATGGCTGGAATCTGTCAGCTGCCTGACCAATAGCAAGTGATAATGACAATAAAAATGACATCAACAGGAGGCAGCCACCACCTTGCACGGTAATACAATCCTTGAAAATGATGGTATGAAAGCCTTAAAATTAAACTTTCCCATTACGCTCAAAGGATATTTATTGATAAAACAAACTTTAAAAACATACATTAGACCTTTCGGGCAACCCAGTTGCCCATCTTCAGGTGATTGGAAAAACTTGACTACTAATGTGGATGGCTAATATATATACACTGTGAACATGTGATGTCATAAATGGACCTCGTGACCAGGTGGTGCGCAGAATTTCACTCCACGGATTAACGTTAGCCAATAAGTGGAAGATTAATTTGTAAAAAGGCAGTATATTTTAATAATTATTACGTGTTCACGTGTAATACACTGCCGGACAATTGCTACGGACTGATAACGATAGCAACCACAAAATGGAAGGCAGGAAGATGTGGAAATTAGCATAAGTGCGGGATACAGTAAGACGTGTTGTGCGTATGCAAATTTTGGATTGCCTAACTTGTTCGTGACGTCATAGCGCTGATAAGAGATATAAAGGATTTGACGCGTATTGACCGTTGTTCAAACTTCAAGTTGAAAGGGAAAGAATCAATTGACGAACTTGCAATTTTCAGTATGTCTTCCCAACATCACCTAGATTTTACGCGTGGCCGTATTATTGGCAAGATTGAAGAAAGGAGAAAAATAACAGATGTTGCCAGGGAGTTCGACGTCAGCCACAGTGTTGTTTCAAGGCTTTGGAAATCATTTCAAACAAATGGAGAGTGTAGCAAACGTCACGGGGGAGGTCGTGTTCGCAGTACGACACCTGCAGAAGATCTGTACATAGTGCTATCAACAAAGACACCGGCACAGCTAGTGAGGTAGCAAATCAGTTTATGGCTGTTACTGGCAAGCGGATCTCCCGAAAAACTGTCTCCAGACGTTTGCATGAAGGACTATACGCCCGCCGTCATGTTGTGTGCATCCCATTGTCCAGACGCCACCGTACCGCCCGTTTGCAATGGTGCCATCAACATCGCAATTGGACTGATAACGACTGGTCTGCTGTCCTCTTCTCAGATGAGAGTAGATAGTCTACCGTCTGATTGTTGACGAGAACTGATCTGGCGTGATAGTGGTACTGCATATTGTCCAGCAAACATACAGGAAAGGGACCGATATCCGACATGTAGTGTCATGGTATGGGCTGGCATGATCAATGGCCGTACGTCCCTCTGTGCTTCCAACTGGGACTATGACTGGCCAACGATACATTAATGATGTTCTGCTACCTCATGTCTGCATGTTCCGTGGTGCTGTCGGTGATATTCATTTTCATGGACTACAAGGCAACATGTCATCGAACAGTCGCTGTCCAGGAGTGTTTTGAGAGCGAGGATATTCAACGCCTCGTATGGCCAGCACGTTCTCCAGATCTGAATCCCATTGAAAATGTATGGGATGCTTTGGGGAGGAGTCTTGCTGGTCGCCAATGCCCTCCAATAAACAAGGACACCCTCATCCGTGCATTGACAGAGGAATGGGATAAATTACCCCAACAGCTGCTTGATAATGTTGTGCAAAGCATGACACGACGTGTGGAATCTTGCATCGCCCTCCATGGTGGCCATATCCAGTATTGACATTTTACGCCGGAACGCCTGCGGACTGTAATTGCATTTTTTCACGTTTACGTATTCTGCACAAAATGGCCTGTTTGTCCCTTGAACACGTTCCAAAGCCTTCTGGATTTCAGAGCACAATAAGTTGTCTTTCTTGTAATGTCCTGGCATTCTGACATTATTTTATTTCACTTGGCATCCAACCACACTTACTTTTTTATGCGCTATATAGCCGTTTATGATCCGTCCTTAGCAATTGTCCAGCAGGGTTCAAAAGCAGGTAAGCTATCATTACAGCATATGGGGCATTTGTTAAAAATCAAACTTTCATTAAACAGCAGTGAAGAACCAGGATGAGGAGTTAAGAGTATATTAGCATTCTCCCAATATGGATAATGTACACCTTCATGAACTTTACGGGGTAATGCTGTCTTCATTAATCTATTCTTAATATCATTTATGTTCTCAAAGTCGAATGTTCAAAGAACGAGCTGTAGGTAGGGCCCACATACATGCAATCTGGTGTACAAACAACAGTGCTCTTTAAAGGAATGCTGTGAACTCCATATTTGGATTTTTGTTGTACTGGGTCACGATCCTTGACCATTCTACTGATATTGTTGGTCTTAACGCCAAAAATGTTAAATTGTTTACATATTTTTTTAGGGTAGTTGTAACTAAGGGATAATAGGTCATGGTACCAATAAACTTCACCTCTGCTCCAATTCTCTTGAGAGTAGTGGCTGTATCCCATTCCAATTTCGAAAGTATCTCTTTCACCTTGGACCCAGAGAAGCCATGATCTTTGGCTATGTGAAAGATCTTTCTTCTATTTGTAGATGAATGAGTGAAAGCTCTACGGAGTAAAAAATTTAATAGAAGAAAGTTTGTAACTGCATGGGTGTGTCAAATTGGCAGGTATGATGGTTGATGTGGCAGTGGGTTTTCTATATACAGAATAGTTAACTACTTTCCCAGTAGTATCTCTAATAGGTGATAATGACTGCGCATATTTTGATTCGTAAAAGTATTGATGTTTCCCTCAAATTTCATGTCTTAAAACGCTTTAAAACTTATTTGTACACCTAATACTACCTTGAGTATTGTTAATGATACTGATTAAGTTATCACTGACTGAAGAGAAGTCCATTCTTTGAAGAAAGTCCAGTTTTCGACGTCGTGTTCACTTAATGTCTGTCTACACAGCTTACGTTCTTTAACTTCCCTCCTAGAACGTCGCACTGTTCTTTTTGGCTTTGACATATGCGCAGTTAAATTCCAAATGGAAGTGAAACTGACTGCACGAAATTTACCTTTAAATCTTCAGATGGTGTACCGTATTTGGAATGAATTTCTGCAGATATTTAACGTATTCTTAAGCTGATCGAAAAATGTAGTTTAACTTTGTAATCTGATAGGGTGACTTGATAACCTGAGATTAATTTCGGACTCAGGATAAACCTGATGTTCCTTCTCTATTTGCAAACAAGATTTTGGGCATACCAGCTTCGTATTGCTCTCTTGTGGTCCTGTAATGGATTAGGACCTGCACCTCCCTCATTTCAGTGTCTGGTTACACCTATCCAAAGACTTCAGGTTTTGAAGAAACTATCTAAGCAGACACTGCGCTGGGTGAGCTCTTCTTTGCCTCTAGCTAAACACTAATATCTCATCCAGGCAAATACGTCCAGAACAGTGAATCTCAAATTCGAATAATATAAGAGTCTAAACTTTGAAAAACACGTAGGCATAATAGTATATTTGGATGGAAATCGGTACGTGCTGGTTCCAGGGAAAAGACTGGAACTACTGTTCATAAGAATTTTTCTGAAGCGTAATTAACCTCGCCAAGCAGCCCATTATTCTACATAAGTGAACACTTAAGTTCCTCTGCCAGAAATGAGTTAGAACAAGTAAATACGGTAAAAGTATTTATTATCAATTTTGCCCAAATGAAACTTTTTGCTCCAGATTCTTATTGAAAGCTAACTTGTTGCCATCAGTAATCAGGCTAGTTTCGTGCTGATTTATACACTTAGTAGGTATCAGCCGTCTTAGCACTGTATAATTTTCTTTAACGACAAGTTTAAAAACACTTTACATTTAAAAGCAAAATTAATCCTCACAAGAACTTTCAAGACCCCATGGGGCCCCTTCATCAGGTGGTATGTACACTGAAAATCGTACCGTGGATACTCCAGGTCTTAAGTAGCTAGTTAATCTGCGCGTGTTCCAAGTCACTGAGCTAATCATTGCACATAGGGTAAATACATTATGTACAAATGAGTGAATCCGTAATTACAATGCAAGGAAACTAATAGAAAGAACTCTTGAAGATACAAGGCACCAGTGAACTTATTTTACTCTAACACCCCTGATTAAAATTGGAAACCAAAAGCGCTTTTAAAGTCTCCATGGTAAGGGTACCTGTGTTGGTAAATCATCGTTACAGCATGAGGCACCAAGATCAAGGATATTGTAGGCTCTCTGCCATTAATACTGAAGACTTAGTTGTGAGGATTTTGGTCTGATCCCACATTAGAAAGTTCCATCCAGACATTGTCTGGATAGGGCGGTGGAGTGTGCGCCAGTTTTCAGCTATACTTGTGTTCGTACACCCTTTAAATATTTCTCAGTGTGAATCTCGCATACACCCTATCTCTAATTTCCGGGTCTATGCTACGTAGGGGAATATCGTGGACTCCATGACGGTCCTCGATGGAAACTGTCTCGGTCATTCAGTATTGTGTCCATGTTTCGTGTGGAGCGTCCGAAGCCAAGATGTTTGCAAGCAAATTAGTCACTGCTGGGATATAGGGGATGGAGCCCACAAACGTAGTAGTCCTTGTACCTGTTAACGTAGAGGCCGGTTGTCGGGTAGCTGTATTTGAGGTTATAAATCAGGTGGGCTGGATAGCCAAATTGTTGGGAAAGTCTGTATATATGGTCTAATCAGTTTGTCCTGCTGCTATCTGTAGACTAGGAATGTGTAATTGCCTCCTTTTGATCACTGATCAGAAAGCTGACAGTCAGTAAGAAAGTGAACTGAATTATGAGATAAATGTAGGTACAGCGGTGTTTGTTTTCTAAAGACTGAAGGACAGGTTGTCCTCAATTCCACTTCAGACGAGAAAATTCTATGAAAAGTAGTTTTCACTTTGTATTTCAAAGTTAAATCTTATTTGAATAACAATTGTGCGAAACTAGAAATGATGTGTAGTTGGCCAGAAGACCAAAATACCGTCAGCATATCGTATAAGCAATGGTTTTTGTGGGCAGGTCAGTAAACTGTTATCCTCTGTCTTGAAAGAGGATATCCTCCAATATGGCCGACAAAGGTTAATCCCATTGGAGATCCAGCCAATTGCCAGAAGATCCTTCCATTGAATTTGAAGTATGATCAAGAGTATACAAAGTGTAGGCAACAAAGAACTGAATCTATTTCAGGTTGTTGTGGCCTATGGTCTAATTTTGCAATAATTAAATTGCATACTGTAGGAACTGGAATGTTTGGAAACTGATATTGCATCCAGAGAATACATACAATATGAAGAACCAGCTGCACGGAAAGCTTTAATGTGCGAGATGCCCTCCGTAGAAGAGGAAACTGAATATTTTGGATTTAATGCTAGGGGAGCAAAGAACTCGGCCAGCGCTTTTTCTAATGGTCTGGTGGGACCAGAGTCTGCCAACACTAGAGGACAAACAGGATTTCCTTGTTTGTCTTAATTTTCCCAAATAATTGGCATTTTGGGGCCCGGGGGTGGATGTAAAGCTCACATGCAGTGAGCTTTTACATCCACCCCTATACAAGACATTGGGAGTTCTTTTAATTTGTTCGTAGCAGTCATTGTGGCTTGAGTCTGGTCCGAGTTACATAGAGAATGTGGCACCAGATCAAGATCTGCAAGTGTTTTGGTAATATACTGTTTTATATAAGATGACTACTTGCAGAGATTTCTCTGCACGTACTACTGCCAAACCTGAGTCTTTACTCAGCATTTTGAGTGGCTTCATTTTTGTATGGCATAACCCTCTGTTCCACTGTGCTACACATAGGAATCACGTAACACCTCTTGACTATCCACGGGGAGGTGTCGCACAATGTTCTCTATCTTCGGGAAGTTGTGGAAGATTTTTTGCAGGGGACAGGGTGTGCATACTTTTTAAGCATCTAGATAAAACTTGGTTGTATTGCACTTAACGGTTTGGAGCTGAGATTAATATATGGTTGTCTATTTGGGTCTCCCATTGAATGACTGTTGCTGTGAAATTTCGGTTCACGAGTCGATTTCATCGGCAACCAGATTACGGAGTTTTCTTATGTGTGAAGGTGAGTTGTTCCCGGGTGAGGGCTATTGCCTCAATAACCTTGAGTGCGTGGTCCAGAAGCAGAGAAGGGATTCCCTGGCTAGTTTGCTTCTTTGCAATTTTTCTACATACAGTTACATCGCAATCAGTCCTCTCTTGAGGCGAATGACATTTCTAAGTCGTTTGGTTTCTGCTATTCGTAATATGAGACAATCTGACTTGAAGCACGGAGTCGTTAAAACTAAGAACTTTGGTATTACTCAGAGTTCTCTGCAATAAAGAACGTAAGATGAGTCATTTCTGTAGTAAGTTTAAATCTGGGACGCTCAAAAGTTCTAAGGAGAGTCCACATACTGCGACGTATATAACACTGGGAAAATTAAACACATACCCAAGAACGGCTAGAGGAGTAATCAGATTATAGTTTCGTGCCGAAGTATACACTTAGTAGCAGCAGTCTTAGCACTGTATAATCTTTAGTGAGAAGTTTAAAAACAAAATTAAAATCTCGAACTTTCAGGACCCCATGCCCCCTAAGATACCGAAAATAAAGTGGCACATTCCGAAAATGGCAATCACCAATCTGAAATGTCAGGTTTCTCATTGGAGGGAAAAAGGAAACTAGAGGAAAAGTGAATATTCTAGCGTTCCCAATATTAATTTTTCGGTTTACAGTAGATCTTTCTTGCGCAACTTCATGCTAAGCTATTTAAAATATGATGGTAGCCGAAACAAGTAGCGAATCCTTTTACGTAACTTGTGCTTAGCGCAAGGAACAATCTTATTCTGCCTTTTATCATAAGATTTTTGCTAAACGAAAGATTTTGCCTTCGAAAAATCTAACATTCAGACTGTTAAGCTTCTGAGCGATAGTCACAGATCAAAATGAACTACGGGGTTTGTTAGCATCACTATTAGTGATACGACGTGGTTTGGTGTTTAAAAAAAAGAAAAAGGCCGGTGATCTTATCTAGGGACCCCAATTAAGAATTTTTTCATTAATGACTAACACCCCAGGTACGATCCTTAAAAACTCCCAGTAAATGGAAGGTGATTCCACCACCACTGACAAGAGAAATTCACATACGACACAAAATAATTTGATTAAACATATGTTCCAGGTTAACTATAAATTTATTTTGTGCCCCCAGGCACATGTTGGAAAAACACTAGATACAAGAAAACTTTAGGTGGCTAGGCCGAATAAAAAAAATTTAGCTATGAATTTTAGAGTCCAGAGTATGTTGACAGTCCTAAATAATCCTCTCAGAAACCCTATTCTGCAAACCAAGTAGTTTTCACCTGTGTGGTTTAGAGGATGAAGGTGGTAAGTGGTACAATTTGGTTACCAGCCTGCCTTACAAAAAATCTTTAAAGAATGTGATCATTCACTCAGAGTGCCAAGAGCTTAATGCTCGATGTGCACATCTGATAACTGTTGAACCTTGAGCTAAATGCTCTTTACAATTTAGATTTAGATGGTTAAGAGTGACATTTTATTCTTTTTTTCACAACACTGATTTTGATCAATTACCTGAAAAAAAATCTTTTTCTTACTTTACAGTACAGAAAACCAAACAAACAAAAATGTCAAGTCACTTTCCTCTCATTTGAGCTAACAAAAAACCCTGTTCTAACAGAAAACCAAAATTAATATACTTCAATCCATTTCTTTGGTCACTGGCATTAACTAGACATTTTTACAAAAAAAAATTTACACAATGACATATTACATTTGTTGGTTCTGGCCAGACCATTAATTCCAAACATACATTTGCATTTCTCTATTTTCCTCCCATTTTAATTTCACCTTCCCCCATTTTTTCTCTCACCCCTGAATTTTAACCTTTTACATCATTCCATTTCTGATCAAGACACATTTTTTTTTTTTCCAATTTTAGGTGGTACTCATTTTTTTTTCTTTGTTTCTCCTCCTTAAATTTTCCTTTTGATGCCGAATTGGTGTTTGTGCTGTCGCTACGAGAGCCGGCACGCCGTGGAAACGGGGCCTGATGCACTTATGATGACATGGTAGGATTTTCCCTCTTCTCCTTCCTTTCTTTTATTCTTTTTTTCTTACTCCCGATGCCGGCCTTTGAGAAGACTTTCTCTCTCACACGGCGACAGGCGGCAGCGATGTTACCGAGCGAGTTACGAGGCGTAATGCCCGCTAGTGCCTTGGGACGATGTCAAGCACTTTTCGCGCCATCTCGTCAGCAGAGTAAATTTTGAGCCATGGAAAAATTTAAAAAGAAAAGGATCGTTCCTACCGTTCTTGGGCCATCGCGGCCGCACGCTGGAAGGTTACGGCAGGTTCGGCATCCGGACGTCCGTCGTTCGGACTCCCCTCCTTTACTCTATTTTTTTTATTTTTTTTTATTGTGGGACTCTACCTTACGAAGTCTGGTATCGAAGTGTCGAGCAGCACGCAAAAATTATCCGCTCCTCGCCGAATCCCTTGCGCACGCGCCCGAAATGGCGGAAGGAAATTGGCCCGAAGTTAAGGCGGAGAGAAAGACGCAATTCCCAGAAATCGCTGGCTCGCATCTTCTCGGAGTCAGGCTTTAACTTTGACCCACGAAAACGGGCGCTGCGGTGAACCTCGCAGAATTCCGCCCAAATCCTGACTTGTTCCTGTGCCAAGCGAAAAAAGACTCTTCGAAGTAAACAAGAGCATAAATAAATCGGACTTTCTGCACTGGTAAAGCTGGGAAAACGTCCTCACAGATGCCATTCTACGAATTTATCGCTTTTAGAAAAGCGACACCAGAAACTGTAGCCATTTTCGTTCTTTCTTTCTTTCTGAACAAAGACTTTTGGAGACCACCTTTACAAAAATTCATTAAACAAATTAACTAACATTAACGAACATCGTTACAATTAACTTCGTAACGCATAAAAATCGAATTCTCTCTAGCTACAGGTACGACGATCGGAATTACGAAAAATCGCGTAACGCAACGATGTGTTATTTTGCCCTGATGCATTAAGCCACAATTTTATTCTTTTACTAAATGACTATTAAATATCCTTGACTATAGCGCACGCGCAATTAATTTACGAAAGTCACTTCGTTACGGAGCGATCGCCGACCCGCTTTTTCTATCAGTCGCTGAATTATACTATCACTAGTTAATACCAAGTAAGATTCATACTAAAACCAACTAAATATTAATACTAGGCAAGATTTTAATTACGAAAGGTTACTAAATTAAGCCCGATACACCCAACAATGATTTTAATTACACGCTACTGACATGGCATAAACACGCGTTTTTTTCTCATTAGATACAACTACAATACGATAAAATACCTCGTACACTATGTTTACAAATTACTTTTCAATTATTAAAACTTACAGAATAATACAATAAAAGAAATCGCGATAACGACGGTAAATACGGAACTACAACCTTACAATTTTTCTTTTTATCGCTACGTTATCCCGATGATCGATAACGCCGCGGCGTCGCCGATGATTTTAAACCGATACATCTAACACTATACATATTAAACTGCACTATACACTTAAGAAACTAAGGCAAATCAATTCATATACACTACATCATATACTGCACTAAAATAAACTTCACTAATATCTCTTCCCTGAAAGTAAACAGTGCACTAAAAAATGCAATGGAAGGAAGAAAAAAAACATTGCATGGAAGAACAACAAAAAAAAAACAGCAATATAGCATGATGTCAAACTTCCTTAAATCTACTTCCCAGCTAGTTACACATCCCTTAACTAGAAACAGATATCACAAGGCTAACTTACCTAGACCTATTCACATAAATTTAACTACATACACAGAGATCAACACTTCACAGAGAAATCAGAAAGAAAAGAAAATAAATGAAAAGAATTTACTTTATTTTTCTTGACTCTTAAATCTATTTATTTTTTTCTAACTCCCTCCTTGCCAAAGGGATTTGAGATCATCTCATGACAAAAAATTATCACTCTCATTGAGAGTGCGTGGATCTGGTGATGGGTTTTCCGATCCAAAAATATTGGCCCATTAATTTAGAGATCGGAAAAACGTCAACAGATCATTAGACTTCAGCTGGCAAAAATAAGCATTCGTCCCTTTTATCACTTCACAAATCCGACGAATGTAGAAAAAATCTGCGAATCTTGCCAACATTCAACTTGCTCTCAATTTCTTAAAATCTTAGTTTAAACTAAATAATATTCTACACTCTTTACAATAACTTTTGAAGTTGTGAATAACTGTACATACTAATTCCACAAGATTTCAAATGCACTGTTAATCGAAAGAAGCGGAAAGTCAAACTGGTCCGCAGTCTACAATCTTGGAGTCTTCAGCTCCGTAGCTGCAGCTGTCGTGGACCAATGGAATAATTACTGAAAGTGATTCAACATAAATTATCTTATGGCTGTTTCATTGAACTGAGTAGCTTAAATTACTGTAACATTCAACTGTAAAAAGTAGATGCCTATGTAATATAAAGTTTTAAGCTGTATGTAAATTTTTAATTTCATTGACTTTACATTCAATACGAATTGTGATAATGCAGTCAGGTTTCAAAATTGTATTTAAATGGTTGCAAATTATGTAATTTATTCTGCACTTTATGCACATCAAAACTGTAGTTCAGAGTGTGAACAGGAAGTGACAAAATGCAAGCTGCAGCCTTCCAGACAGAAATAGCAAATTTTTAAATTTGCTTTCTCAAACCCGTACTGCGGAGTTTACTTTAAACTATGTTTTCTCGGAAGGTTAAATTGCCTTTTACCTACTGATTGTAGGGTAAACATTTGTTCTTGTAGCATAAGTGTTACCAAAACCTAGAACCCTAAACTACCAAACCACTGGACGGATAAGAGCATAGCTAGTAGAACCAATCCCTCAGACCGTATGTTTGGCACTTGGGTGATAAATTTTATTAAACCGAAATTCGCATTTAATTTCTCAACCAGCGCATTACAATGAAATTTTGAAATTCAAAACCTGAGCTTGCAAAACTTCATGCAGTTTTCATAAAAAGCATTACCCGTTTTGTAATACATACCGTTGTGTGAAGTAGATACAATGCAATTGTACCTTATCCGAAAATGTTTTCATGAAAATTGTATAAGCAACTTTAAGGACTGATGTACGAAACTGCTGCTGCTGTACAACTTTTCAAATGTAAAACATGTGTACTTCAAATGTACGAACAATCTCTCTCCAGAAATTATATTGGAGTGTTTTTATTGTACCTTGCCTGTTGAAAAGCAAAATAAAATATTTAAATGTTTGTAATGTTGTGCTTATCTACTTCAGTGGGACACTGTTCGAAGTGCAAATAAATATTAATCTCAAATGTTTGCTCTGAAACCATTTTAGCATCCGTATTTTCAAAACTTGAAATTCTAAAAAATGTTTTTGGAGACTGAATGATATAACAACGTTAACTAGTAAATTCCAATCACTGCGCCCTGTGATTAAGACTGCGGGGAAAACTAAACTGAAATTCCTTGACTGATTGTAAGGATAGAAGTTACAGCTCGCTTTCGTAACATCAGGAGAAAGAATAGTCTAAAGGCACTTGCGAATTGGATTGTAGAAGTTTATATACTAATCCGAAAAGTAAATAAGACTATAGTACTGTTAGTGCAACTTTCAAAACCCTAATGTGAATTTCCTGACACTGAAGAACCTGTTCCTTGCAACGTTTGGAGCAAGCCATATGCAGAAACGAGACGCGTGCATAGATTCAAATAATTACTGCAATTGTTCAATATGTGACTTAACCTCAAATATTTGAGTTTCGCGTAATCCTATGCTAACAGTTAAAGGCCGCCCTAAAACCAAAAAGAACAGTAGTCAACAGGTACTGTTTTATGGGCACAGTAACGTGGATGTTAAGATTCCAGAAATTTACCACGAAGGGACACTTTACCAGATACCCATGGCCTGAATCAAATAGTAATTTTCTTCAAACAAATCTTGACTTAAAATCAATCTTCAACGATCCATCTATCCATATCGCTTTTTCTAACAACTTTCTCTGAAAATATTGTTATTAAACTGCAGTTAGTACGAAGTTGTGTATGGGCAAAATCCAATCCACTCTGAATTCTCGAAATAGCTTTGTAGTGCACTCTAGTCTTTCCGACAAATTTTAAAAACAAATACTGCAGGTAGTCTTCATGATGCTTAACTAATAATCCCCACCAAGCTCTTCCTCCACTCTAGTTAAGAGTACACGCCATTTTAAAAAAGTTAAAATGTTTGTTCTTTAAGATCAGTGTGGAAACAAAAATTTCATCTGACAAGATATTAACAGGAAGTACAGCACCAACGGTCGTGACAAAATGTCAGCCTCCCGTTCAAAAAAATCTAAATGTGGTAGCGTGTAATTGGTTTCGGGACCTACGTGTTTTGTACGGACGATACGCAACTTCAGAATAACAATACGGTGCAGCTGAGCGAATGCTAAAAAGCGGCAATATCTAGGATTAACTTTAAGACTGAATGTTAACGTATGTCTTACATTCTACTGCAATTCAAAAATCTTCAATTGGTACGAGGTAACCTTAGGTATCCTGAATACAGGTAAAGATTAGTCTGCAGGTCACAGCACCACTAGAATAATCGAGATCTCTGGAAATAACTGAACAGTACAATGAATCTGTTGCACTCAACACTCCCAGAAGACTACATGAAAGAAACTTGCGCACTAGACTGCCAGGGTAAGGGTTAATTTCACCATAAATACTGCAAGGGTTAACTTCATAAATATTTATTGCCAGGGTCTATATCTCCAAAAATATCGCCGCGCGAACATTTAGTCGAGTGGCGACATAGCCGCAATTGGGCATCGTACTCTTGGTTGTTTACTGAGTAGAGGTTTTACTTGGAAACATTCGCTTGGACGATTAGTCTATACTGAAATGAGATGTTTGCTGATCCACTCAGGTTTTCAAGTGATCACCGTCGCACTGCTGTTAAGTGAATGACATTGAACAGGTTTGCACGTATTGATGCTACTTTTTCGAATGTACACGCGTTCATCTCTTCCCGCGTGTCATATAGGTAGTTTCAGTTCTTAACGGGGGGCTGCTTCCCCCATTGAGAGTAGTCAGTCTTATCAAGTCTTTGAAAAGCTCTAGTATTTCTAATGTGGAATCAAACACGGACAGTCTAAATTCGGTAGATAGGTGTTTTTAGAATATTCTTTAGTTTCACACACTATCGGCATTTGACAAGACTTTCGGGTGTCTCTGCAGAAAGGTATGCCTTGCTTGTGAGCTCTGTTAAACTGTTCCTTGATATCGGACGACGTTTAACATGAATGGCGCTTACCAAAATAAATTATCTAAACTAGAGCTCGCCAAGCTGTTGCATATTTTTATGGCATCCTCCTGTTTGTCCTTATCCTCTTCAGTTTACACACTGACATAAAACAATACCTAAGCGTCAAATTGTAGACTATCATTGTGAAGAATGTTTTTTTCGCAACTGAAAATCTATTCTGATCAATAACCTCCTCCTCAGATTGAGTTGTTGCTTTGAAAACGTTCACAGCATTAACGTCTTCAGATAATTTTTCTCTAGATACTAAGTTGGCGTGCACCATACCTGTTTACCATCTATAAAGCCAGCCATTGCTGGCTGTGATGCATAGTTTTTCACTACGTTCGCATTTCCTAGACGAAACTAACTCCTTTTCTTTGTTACACAAACCATAAAAATGCTTTAACTTTCGCGAACACACTTGGTTTTTCGTTGTAGGCACTAGCGTTTTCCCCTTCCAAGAGTCTACTTTGCATCAGTCTCCGACGGTGACGCCCCCAACACCAAGCTGGGCAGAAATATTTGACACTCCCCTTTGTCAATGCGTTGAACTTTAAGCTTCGTTTGAAATGAAATACGCCGCCCCGGTGGCTCAGTGGTCTAAGCGCTGGCTTATGACCATTCGTCCGTGAAGGGTCTGGGTTCGAATCCCGGTGAGGCATGGATGTTTGTCTTACGGCACTGGCTATCTCCCTTCCTTGGAACCAGTGGCCCTAAATTAGGACGGGCGACTGCTTATAGCACATTGAGTTGCTCACGGTGATCGTCAAACCTTCAATAAAAAAAAACTTTCTAAGTCTGAGCGAACACAGCTACACTGAAATGTCAAAACTTGGTTGACTGAAATTTCGTAGCACTCTTCACTTTTTTTGAGAGATTGTAACATTGATACACATCTGAAACTTTGTGCTGTATGGGAACCGATCTCCCAGGGTAGTATCAATGGGTATACGGTCCATCTTGTACGACCTCTCCAGTTTGCACCACCTGTTAGTGTGTGCGAATGTGCGGTCCCTGGATCAGAATTAACACCGTAGCGTTTACCATCGGTAAATACAATGAGAGTTCAATCTATCCCTGCAGATTTCGTTTGTGAACGGAGCCGGCAGGTCCTTGCTTATGTCTCATGCGTGCGTCCGACGCTGTACGGTGGCGAGTGATAGGTCTATACGTCACAAGGGACTTGAATTTCCACCACAGAATGGTTTCACTGTTGTGGCAACAATTCAGCACCGGTGGGGCGTCATGAAAGCCTGGTCAATATCGCCCAAGACTTAGACCTCGTTAGAACAGTTACATCTCTTTCGAGATGTACGCGCGTCATGTCTGTGTCATAGGTCCCATACAGCCCGGCAAGTTCTCGAAGATAGCCACTGAGACTGGTGTCAAGGCAAAAAAAAATAGCCTAATGCAATTGCCCTTTATACCAGAAGGCCTATGGTTTGCCCTGCTAACCGAATCGTGCAGGAGAGTTCGCTTGAACAGGTGCAAGAAACATCTTTCCTGGGGCCTAGAGTAGTGGGCCGGTGTTTTTTAATACAGAAGTCTCGGTTAAACCTATAATCATTTTCTCATCGGCATTCCATTTGAAGGGAACAGGGTACCCGTACTGATCCTACAAACCTCTTCAAATTACTCCTTCAGAGAAGGTCCGCTCATGTGGGGTGGCATTATGTTCAACAGCCGCCCATCACTCCACGTGTTTCCAAGAGGCAATGTCAATGCTGAGCAGTATAGGGACCAGATCCTAGAGCCCTATGTTACTTTCTATGGGAGATGTTATCCCTTAGTTCCTTCTAAGGGATAACATTTGCCCTCAGAGGGCTCAGCTTGGCGATTTCCTGAAGAGCGAGGATATCCAGCGCATGGACTGGCCAGCAAGATCTTTAGACCTGAAACCTATAGAGCATGCCTGGGATACTATGGATTGACACGTAAAGCTCGTCGGCCCCCTCGAAGAATCCTTCCCGAGCTACGACGCATCGCCCACTTCGAAAATCTGAATTCTTTGTCTCCCGAGTTAATCAACCTGGTGATGAGTATGTATCTTGTGATTTGTCCATACGTGGTGATCGCATTCCTTAAGGAAAGCTTGTTACATTCTTGCAGGTCACCTTGGTGACATTTGCTGATATGACCTACGCAAAATGTGTACATATTGTTTTATAAAATGTTTACCCTCATTATGTCTCTTTACATGCCAAAAGTCCACCTACAGTCTCGTGTTTTCCTTTTTATTCCAGCAGATGCCTTCCGGACACCAGTGTATATGAGAAATCTTGACTACGCATGGTATTAAACAGAAAACAATATCTGATATTCTTCGTCCGAAACATAGTGCGAAATAAATTTGCTATTTGGCGAAAAAATTTTGGTCATTCTCTTAAAACAGTATTAAATCTCTTCGACTCACACTTCTGAAAGTGAAAATACGGTGTCTGTAGACGGGCACCCGAAATAAGAAATTTTAGAAAAAAAAATATTGCATTAGTGCTTTCACCCGAAAACCGTATTTTTTTTTTCTCCATTGAGCGGGAGGAGAAATAGAAAGCATCGCTACAGCGCACTTATATTCGCAAACGCTAAAATAAAGTTGCCCATAACTTCTTTGATTCCTGCAACGTATCAGCAGTTGAATACATTTTGCCCGAGTTGTGGTTTATACAGCGCACAACCTTTCCGTGCAACGTCGTATTGCTGTCTTGGCTACCATCACAAAACAAACTGTCGATGCTTCTGAAGTGATCGCGGGGAGGAAAAAAACCGATAACTCGGTGAATGTCACCGCTGGGTGTTCTGAAGGGACGAAATGTGTTGCTACATATACAGGTTGTCAGGTGACAAAATCGCCGTCATCTTCGATGCTGGAATAAATTTCCTTTCCGTAAAACGTAGGAAGACACGGCTGCAAAAGACCATTCCAAACTTTTTCAGGAAGTCCTTACATCTACCGGACTAAAGTTGTCGTTCCAAGGGTTAGTATTTAAAGTTTTTACAGCTACTTTTATATTCCGATTAAGCTAAATTTCTTAGCCTGATTAACTTTAAAGTTGTGTTAAATACAAAATCACTAGGAATCTATTTAGCACCATACATGCAAGAATGAAAATACAAGCTGCGACGTGCCTGTCTCGCAGGACGCCATGAGAATAAGGGCAGATACCAGTGAGAGCACATGTCAATGTAGCACAGTGGGTAGCACTCGGAGCTCCGGAGCCGAGAGTTTTGGGTTAGACGCCCCTGGCAAAAAAATTGAGAAATTTATTTCGTCAAAAATTGAGAAAAAATTGAGAAATTTATTTCGTCGAGTGCGTTCGAATTTACGCTGTAGCATAAATTCGAACGCACTCGACTAGTTATCGAGAGTTCTGGGGTTCGATCCCAGCAGTGCCGGAATACAATTTTTCAGTCGCTATGCGTTGTTTAAAAAATAACGTGGAAAGAGTGATGACATCGTCCATTTACATTATCTCCACGTATTTGATATATATTAACCATTTCTATCGCCCTTTGAATTTATCAGCTACAATTATAATAGCTGTTGCGTTAAATGCCACCAGATGACATCTCAGTTGCTGAGACCATCAATACGTATTCGTGTAGTCAGATGCTGACTGATAAACCACGCATGGCGCTGAGAATTGTTGGCGCTGCAGCGTAATTTCGAACGCACTCGACTAGTTATCGAGAGTTCTGGGGTTCGATCCCAGCAGTGCCGGAATACAATTTTTCAGTCGCTATGCGTTGTTTAAAAAATAACGTGGAAAGAGTGATGACATCGTCCATTTACATTATCTCCACGTATTTGATATATATATATATTAATTATTTCGTCATAAAGCCCTCTGCTGCCAGGGTGGTAAGAGGATCGGACTTCTGACCGCATGCTCTATAGTTGAGCCAGAGTTTGAATGGTAAGAGGAGCGATTTTCTGGCATCAGTCCTTGTGTCTGAAGTGCGGGCAGCATGTTTGTCTTGCGGCACTGGTCCTACCTCCTCCCCCTCCTGTGCAACACGTGACCCGGACTTACAGGTGGCAAACGTTATTCTATAATTTGAAGAGCCACAGGAAAAGAATTCTGTTGAATATTAAATGAGTGGGGGCTCTCATTTAGTAGGCTGCCTTATCAGTCTACTTTTCAACACTTTAAGCATGTATAGGGGAAAAACTTCAAGTTCTATTTCTAAATCTGTTGAGTCGATACTTCAGTTCCTGAAAATCTCAATGTTAAAAAAATTGTCTGTACTATATACAAGCCAATCTGAATTCTTCGTTTTGCAGTGCACCAGCTAGCTAATGTTAACTTATATTTGAAATTAACCGTTTGAAGTTTGGGAAACGTATTTTCCTTTGAGAATTACCTGAATTTTTGTTTAGTTCCAGCTTTAAATATGTGAAGAAGCGAATGTGAAGTTTGCATGATGGGGGTGAGTATTTCGAATGTGAAATTTGCATTTTCGTGTACTATTCTTAGTTAGTTAAATTTTGATGAATATTCTTAACTATCTACGAAAATAAAAATCTCCTTGGTAAATGCGGTGTGGGGGTCAGAAATGCGAACTTCTGGATAAACGTCAGTGCTGACTCAGGGTTCGAAATTGATGCGGCATGGGCGGTAGTTTTGTCCTACAGCATTGATTTATGCTACTTTCATCGGAGCAGTGTCCTAAATTTAGGATGGCTGCTCTTCAGGATAGCCTCAGACGCTGAATGGGATTGCGAAACGAAAAAGATTTATGTATCTATGTACCTTATAGCGTGGGTTTGTACATGATGAACGTAGTTTTTGTACTACACCATATATTCAAATTAAATTTTATCCTTATACATGGAAATCTCCAAACGCTTTACTGGAAAAGCGGGGGGGCGGTTACACACAGAAAACCGTCCTTTTAATTCTGGCTTAAAATCAGCACTAACGAGTGTAAAAATAACTAGCCTTAATTAAGAACTGATTTAATAAGAACCAACTTTTGTACAGGAAATGATTGGTTTCAATAAGATACTGCTACTGAAAGCTAGTACTTACGAATATTAGGTACATACATTTCGGTTTTTGCTTCACATGCAAAGCTAAATATCCGCTGTTCCTTCCCCCTTTTAAAAAATCTTAAATTATATATTTCCATAATTGTTAAAAACGGGCCAGTCTTTGTTCTAAGAAAATTATCTAAATCCATATGATTACTCTCTTGTATATATGCAAAAATCCTGGCCTTCTCCATCTTAAAAAAAATCCTGAATCCTCCGCTGAAGATCGTGGATCGACATGGTATCAATTTCCAAGCCTCTCTGCATTTCCAGAGTTCAGAAGTCTCCCGGCAGGCCTTGACTTTCCCTTTAGTCCAACCGATCAATACTCGCGCACATCCTCAATGTACCGAAATAATTAAATTCATTAAGAAGCGTATTTTCATCCATGTGAAAAGGTGTTGTCTGGCAGGTGGCACCATCTGCAAGTTACTAAGGTATCATTCCAGCTATATGCCATGTTATACACGCTGTCTCTCGCAAATGTTCGAACAACAGGGGAGAGTTCAAATGCTTATTGGTAAACAAATAATAGACAAAACAATGACGTGTGGTATTAACAAATGAAAGGTGAAGGCTATTTACAGTGTGAATATATTTGTATATACGAGATAGAGGCATATTCCCGCCATCGTAGTTGTAATAAATGCCATTTTTGCTGATGAAACAGACTTAGGTAAAATTTTACCTAAAATATTTGCCGTAGGCTGAAAATGTATACTTGACTCACAAAATTGTGTCCAGTCTAATCTGAGATGGATTAGTGTTCATGGTAGAGAACTACAATTTGTTATAGCAAACCATTGTTCAGGTGACTTCCATTGTCGGTTAAACGCTGTAACTGTTCTTTTTTTAATGGCCTTTCCATAGTCTTCTCGGAAACTTACTGTTATTCGGCTTTTGAAATGACATACTAATTTTTTTCCCATACTGTTAACATTGTTCGATACAGATAATTGAATGTGCTATTGAAGTGAAAGAATTAGATATACTGCATTTTTAAAGGATAAATCAAGTTGCGTATGTGTACGATTGGATATTTGGCCGAATGGACTAAACAGAAATAAGTGGTAGAATTTGGCATGAGATAAATATGTTCCCTGGTACGTGCGGTAGTAACTGCAGTTAGCTGAGTTTGAAAGCTGAAATTGATGGATTGTGGTCAAAGAGTAGTTTCTGATTGATGAATGGACGCTGGATGTTAGTTTATGTTGTATGGTTTTCAGCTGTGTAGATTGCTTTCCAGGTGGATGTAATTTTAGTGGGTTGAACAACCGGGATAATACACGGAGTGTCAGATTGAAGGTTAAAGATGCAGATGGAGCTATTAGGAAATGAAAGTAAATAGACGATGTCCTCTCTCTGTCCACGTTATTTTATAAACAACGCATAGCAACTGAAAAATTGTTTAGACACCGCTGGGATCGAACTCTCGATAACTAGTAGAGTGCGTTCGCATTTGTGCTACGGTGCCAACAATTCTCGACGCCATGCGTGGTTTACCAGTCAGCATCTGACTACACAAATCCAAATTGATGGGCTCAGCAACTGAGATGTCACCACCTGGTGGCATTTAACACAACAGCTATTTACTGTAGCTGATAAATCCAAAGGTCGATAAGAATTGTGAATATACACTATATTCACAAGTCACCGGACGCCCCTTCAAAAGCAAATGAACGGATCTGCTGCGTTGTTAAGATGCGCGGTACAGCTGCAACCTGTATAAAAACAAGGCTGCAGCTGACCGCGATCACATCGGACTGTGAGGTTGAATGAAAATGTCGCGGCGGGAGAGACTTGACTTTAAGAAACGAAAGATGGTTGGGTTTTATATATAAGAGTGTTGTCCATAAGAGAAACCGGGAGGCGTTTAAACATACCCAAATCAACTGTTTTGGATGTACTGAATAAATGGAAGACACATGGCGTACCTGAAGCAGCAAAACGTACCGGCAGACCAAAGAAAAACAGTGATAGAGGACGTCGAAGCCTCAGGAGAGTCGTTACAGCTAATCGACTGAGTACTGCACAAGACCTCAGTGTACAGGTGAGTAAAAATGCTGGAATCTCGGTATGTACACGCACCATTCGCAGAGAACTTCATTCCATGGGTTACCGTGGTCGTGCGGCTGCTCATAAGCATTTCATCTCCACTCGGAATGCTACTCGTCACTTAGCAAGGTGTAAAGAACATTTATCGTGGACCTTAGATAAATGGAAACTGGTCCTATGGACTGATGAATCCAGATACATGATCCATCAGTCTGGCCGTGTGTGGGTATGCGGCAGCCGGGGAACCCTATTTACCACAGTGTACTGTTCCTACGGTCAAGTTTGGAGCTGGCAGTGTACCCGTGTGGGCGTGTTTTTCGTGGTATGGTTCCGGCCCATTGGTTATCGCGAACAAATCTGTTAAGCAGCACGTCTACCTCGATATTCTGGACAATTATGCCATACCAACTCTGTGGCAATACTATGGAACCGAGCCTTGTTACCAGCAGGATAATGCACCGAGCCTTAAGGCAAGGACTGTTACGGCGTGGTTTGACAATAATTCCGTATCGTGTGAATTGGCCAGCACAGATCCCTGATCTTAATCCCATAGAGCACGTATTGGATGAATTAGAGCGCCGCATAAGAAGTTTGTAACAAAGGCCTACTACAAAGCAACAGTTAGCGGCAGCATTATGTACTGAATGGAAGCGCATAGTGTTCCAAAACCTTGTCGAAAGCATGTCTCGAAGGGCCAAAGGCGGACCGACATAGTACTAATGTATGTCAATAATTGCTATGTTGTGTTTCTCTTCTAGGTGCCCGGTGACTTTTGTCAATATAGTGTATGTAAATGGACGATGTCTCGCTCTGGCAACTGAGATGTGGCCACCTGTTGGAATTGAACACTACAGCTGTTTAATTGTAGCTGTTAAATCCAAAGTGCGAGCAATAAATCCAAAGGGTGAGCCCATCAATTCGAATCTGTGTAGTCCGATGCTGACTGGTAAAACACGCATGGCGCAGAGAATTGTTGCCACCTTAGCGTAAAGCGAATGCACTCTGCTAGTTACCAAGAGATATGGGGTTCGATCCCAGCGGTGTCTGAACAATTCTTTTTCAGTTGCCATGCGTTATTCATAAAATAATGTGGACAGAGCGATGACATCGTCCATTTACATTATCTTTACGTATTTGATATATATTCCCCATTTCCATAGCCGTTCGGAAATGAGAGTGAAACAGAGAAATACTGCCTTGGAGTTGAGCAGAGGACGTTATTCTTAGAGTGCTGAGGCAGAACGGTTGAGGTCAGTTTCATGCGCAGGTGTCAGATTGCTAGTTGTAGAAATTGACGCTTGGTTTTGTTTTCTGTTTGATGTGAGGTGCGCGGACATTTCGTTTGACGGTTTCCAAGAGACATTAACGTCATTTTGGACGGTTACCGCGGACATTTCGTTTGACGGTTTTGTTTTCTGTTTGATGGGAGGTGCGCGGACATTTCGTTTGACGGTTTCCAAGAGACATTAACGTCATTTTGGACTGTTTCCACGGACATTTCGTTTGACGGTTTCCAAGAGACATTAGTCATTTTGGACGGTTTCCGCTGACATTTCGTGTGACGGTTTTGTTTTCTGTTTGATGGGAGGTGCGCGGACATTTCGTTTGACGGTTTCCAAGAGACATTAACGTCATTTCGGACGGTTTCCGCGGACATTTCGTTTGACGGTTTTGTTTTCTGTTTGATGGGAGGTTCGCGGACATTTCGTTTGACGGTTTCCAAGAGACATTAACGTCATTTTGGACGGTTTCCGCGGACATTTCGTTTGACGGTTTTGTTTTCTGTTTGATGGGAGGTGCGCGGACATTTCGTTTGACGGTTTCCAAGAGACATTAACGTCATTTTGGACGGTTTCTGCGGACATTTCGTTTGACGGTTTTGTTTTCTGTTTGATGGGAGGTGCCCGGACATTTCGTTTGACTGTTTCCAAGAGATTTTTAGGTTTAACAACTCGCCGGGCCGCCCCGGTGGCGCAGTGGTCTAAGCGATGGCTTCTGATCATTCGTCCGAAAGGGGTCCGGGTTCGAATCCCGGTGAGGCATGGATGTTGTGTTTGTCTTACGGCACTGGCTCTCTCCCTTCCCTGGAACCAGTGACCCTAAATTAGGGACGGGCGACTACTTATAGCCCATTGAGTTGCTCATGGTGGTCGTTAAACCTCCAACCAAAAAAAAAAAAAAAAAAACTCGCCGGGCTATAAGCAGTCGTCCGTCCCTAATTCAAAGCCACTGGTTTCAGGAAAGAAGCCAGTGCCGTAAGTCAAACACAACATTCATGCTTTACTGGGATTTGAACCCGGATCCATCTCGGAGGAATGATCAGAAGCCATCGCTTAGACCATTGCGCCACCGGGACGACAGGAAGTGAAGTTCAACAAGATGCAGAGTGGACTAATAGAATTATGGCTCAGCCAGAGGAACTCATTCGTAGAGGATGGGAATTATTTACTATGTTGAGTTGCTGTGAAAACGGTCAAGCCCCTCTGTAAACAAAATGAAATGAGTGGAATAACAGGATACCGGTCTATAAAAAAGGCTTCGAATGTGAGGTGCGAATTCTTGTGCAAAAGAATAGTCTCTGATGTAGTATCAAGTCTTATAGATGCATGACGGCAATGATGCGCTGAGAGAGGTATTTTATTTCAATAATTAGCACATTGACTTCTCCAAAAGCAGTTGGTATAGAGTTACATTAGCTACATTAACCCAGTGTACTTTGACCAATATCAAACTGATTAAACTTGAAATTTCCTTGCGACTGTGAGCTGAAACTCTCGTCTTGCACTGGTATGTAATAGAGAAGGAGAAATCAAATTTTCAGAAAGATGTCCATGCGACACTGAATTTCGCATTCAATAGCATGATCAAATAAAAATTAAGCTCGGTTATTAAAGGGAATTTTTTTACCCTTAAGGCGGAGGTCTAGTGATTTTGCTCCCTATAATTCCAATGAAAAAAAAAACTTCGACAATATTTCCTTAGCAAAGAAAGATTCCCATAAATCAAAATTAGCCCACTGATAAAAAAAATCAATTAATAAAAAAAAATCCTTAAATTGTTCAAGTGGTGTTTTTTGCAAAAACTCTCCTGAGCTATATTAAAAATTCAGTAAGTTTACTTCGATGCATTTATACTTTCTTACGGGTAGCGCCACTCTTCCTTACCACTACATGGAAGTAGTTATTGATTTTGTAATATAATTCAGGAAAGTTTTTTTTTTGCAAGAAACACGGATTGCAGAATCTTGGTTTATCAGTGAGCCAATTTTGATGTATGGGAAATCTTTCTTAGCTGAGGAAATAGGGTGGAATTTTTTTCCATTGGAAGTATAGGAAGCAAAATCACGAGACTTTCACCTTAATAGTATGTTCCTTTTTAGAAGCTTTGAATTTGCCTTGTTTGATTGGCAAAGTAGTCTTTAAATTACTAGGGACTGCGCCTCTAGGCTCGCTACGCTTGTTTCCAGAGTAGCGCTCGGGCCCTGCAGCCCGATCTCCAAGTAAATCACATGAAATAAAAACTGGAAAATTCATATAAATTTCAAGTTTTATTGTATGTCTAAGTAAATAAGGCTTGTTATTCCGAAATTTCAGTTTTTTTTTTTTACTGTCGTTAATTTTTGGAAGGTCGGACTTTTGTCGTTTGAACTTATAGCACTTACTAAACTTACCACTAAGGAAAACAGAAGCTGTCCAGAAAGCATTTCCGTAAACCGTCTTGCTAAACCGTTAAGGTGGACGTCAAGTAATCTTGCTTGATATACTTCAAATGGAAAACCTTTTTGTACACATTTCTTTCACAATTATTGTGTTCCCAAGGATGAAAATTTGAACATCGATTAAAATAACTTCATATTATAACTTGGAATACTTAATATTTTCTAAAACATAACCATAATTATATAAAAATTAATAACTTTTCTTTTGGTGGTGTTGGAACCAGAAAAAAGATGGCGCGACCTGTACTTTCATGACGTCAGTAGACAAACAAATGTTGGATTACATAAATATGATTGTTATAGAAAATAAGTATTCCAAGTTATAAAATGAAACTATTTTAATCGATGTTCAAATTTTCATCCATGGGAACGCATTAATTGTCCAGAAAAAGATAGCGCGACATGTACTTTGATGACGTCAGTAGACAAACAAATGTTGGATTGCATAATTATGGTTATGTTTTAGGAAATAAGTATTCCAAGTTATAAAACGAAGCTATTTTAATCGATGTTCAAATTTTCATTTTTGGGAACGCATTAATTGTCCAGAAAATGTGTACAGAAGTTTTTCCATTGGAAGTATAGGAAGCAAAATTACTTGACGTCCACCTTAAACAACTGAGATAGCTTTACCAACAAAACATATGCATAACAAATTCTTTGCGTTACCATGGCAGCAGGTCACGAGACCAGAACGTTCCTCTGTGGTTATCGTGAAGACCGACAAGCCGTTCGTTTCTTTCTTTCTTTTGCGTCTGTAAACGTTTTTTTCCTGTGAATTTATCGTCTGCTTTAGTGGTTCGTGTTGACTGTGTTGTGTTTTCACCGTTTTGCCTCATTGAAGTGAGTGTGTGTGCCTCCTGTTACGTTATTTTGTGTTTCTTCTGTGTAACGCAGTTGCAGCACACAGTGTTGTGTTGTTCGGCTTAGCGGCCATGATGGCTGCTTCCAAAGTACAAATGCAAGTTCCGTCTGTTGATTTTATCTCCGCTGGATTTTCTTTGGCTACATCGACCGCTTGTGAGACAACTATGACCTCTTCAAGTGTGGATTTGTCTACTTCTATTGTGTTTCTGCTTCTAATGTGCTTCATCCTAATGTTTCTGCATCGAATGTTCTTCGTCCTAATTTGCATATCCTGGATGCCGAGTCACGTCCTGCTGCCATGACTGCTGCTACTCCACTCTCGTATGCTGCGACTGCTCGTCCAAACCAATCTCATGCACCTCTTTCAATGCAACTAGAATTTTCTAGAGAAGATAAAGTTCTCAAGATTCGGATTTCTGACGACTCACCAGCAGGTAAAGAACTTTCCTCAGCTTTGTTATTAAGTATGTACTTTCAGTCTCTTCGTGACACCCCCCCCCATCTATTTGAAGGCCTTGGTTAAAGTTCCCAAGGAAAGCATTGTTTCAATTATTCGCATTGGAGGGGTGTTTCGTTCATTTTGTTCACCAAAAAGCCACCGACACCGTTCTTGCTACAGGCATTGATATTGGTTCCTTTCACTTGCAACCTTTTGCTTCTGCACAGCGCCCGGTCACAGTGACATTACCTCCTGTGCCTACTGCTATTCCTGACAACTTACTTGTTGCTGCACTCGGCGATCTTGGTCGAGTAGTGGGAGAGACTAAATTTCTCCCAGCTGTTGCCAGAGACTCTCCATTCAAATTTGTGCAAGGAGGACGTCGCCAATATAGTGTTATTTTCCCCACTGACCAAGCCATTTCTAACCACTCCACATCTCTGCAACTTGTTACGGACACACGAACATACGTTTTCAACTTATTTGCTGGTGTTCAGTGTTTCCGGTGTAGAGCTGAGGGATACCTGGCTTTTGAGTGCCCTCAGCGCACACTTGCGCAAGGTGCTGTCCCTTCGTTGAAGGTTCCTGACACACCTCTATCATACACTTCCTCCTCCCTTACTACTGAACAAACTGTTGCTCCAAGGTCAACCACGTCACCACCTCTGCTACTTGCTCCTTCAATGACTACAGATATTTCGTTGTCCTCACCTGTTTGTTTCGCCACTGCCATTCAACTCCGAGAAGCCGCTGTCTCTCAAAACTCCTACGCAGTTATTGCCAAGCACTAAAGCCGCCCCGGTGGCGCAGTGGTTTAAGGCGCTGGCCTCTGATCATTCGTCCGTGAGGGGTCCGGGTTCGAATCCCGGTCAGGCATGGATGTTGTGTTTGTCTTACGGCACTGGCTCTCTCCCTTCCCTGGAGCCAGTGGCCCTAAATTAGGGACGGGCGACTGCTTATAGCCCATTGAGTTGCTCACGGTGGTCGTTAAACCTCCAATCCAATCCAAGCACTAAACAGCCATTACCATACAACTCCGAGCAGGCGCTTTCTTTCAAAACAACTACGCAGTTATTGCCAAGCACTGAACTGCCATTTCGCCGCCCCGGTGGCGCAGTGGTCTAAGGCGTTGGCCTCTGATCATTCGTCCGTAAGGGGTCCGGGTTCGAATCCCGGTCAGGCATGGATGTTGTGTTTGTCTTACGGCACTGGCTCTCTCCCTTCCCTGGAACCAGTGACCCTAAATTAGGGACGGGCGACTGCTTATAGCCCATTGAGTTGCTCACGGCGGTCGTTAAACCTCCAATAAAAAAAAAAAAAAAAAAAAAAAACTGCCATTTCCATTCAGCTCCGAGCAGCCGCTTTCTTCCGAAACTACTGCGTCATCATTGCCCAGCTCTCAAGCGCCACCACCAAGCAACAAATTGCCTCCCGTTTCACAGCCTGTTTCGCAAGTGCAAACACCTCTTTCTGAACTGTTCAAATCTGCTCTCATTGTTGACATGTCATTTCCACCTCTTCCTACATCGGTGGGCTCCTCTGGACCCAAAACTGCCAGGAAACGCCCAAATTCTGCCGAGTCTTCTCCTAGGCGTTCGCGTCGCACTAGGCGTTTTCGGACCAAATCTTCTGCCACTTCCTCTGGAACCTCACCTGTCGTAGAAAATTTTTCTTCTCAACTTCGTACAACAGATTCGCTTGCCTCCCTATTGATGATGATGTGGATGTTGCTGCTAATTTAAGTGAATCAGCATCGATTGCTTCGGATGTTGTTGGAGATGATTCTTCTCTTCCCACCATTCCCAAACTTTCCGCTCTGTTCAAATACTGTTCTTTTCCAATGCAACCGCTCACATTTACTGAACTTCTTGAACTAATTCAACGCCCTAGGATTGACAAATTTCTAACAATCCCGTGTATTCAATCTAAGTTAAATTGGTTACCTGAAATGCTTCAACAACTTCAATTGCTTGATGAATTTTTGATTAACGTTTCCGTTCCCCCTGAAGATGCCCAGCTTCAGCATCGTCTGTGGTACATGCTGAAGTTGCTCACAGTTGTACTCTAAAACAATCAACAGCTTGTTCATGATTTCCCAACTGACTGAGTTTTTTTTTCTGAATTAACGTTTTGTTTTGAAATTGTTTACCTTTGAACTTGTTCTGCTTTACAGTCTGTTTTTGTTTAGTTTTCGGCGAACTCTTAGACAGTTTAATACTATTGTTATCAACGGACTCAGACTTTTATTTTTACTACTGTTCAACTGGGCAGCGTATGAGCGCCCTCTTTTTCACACCCTTTACATTGTTATTGTTTTTTTAAATGCTTGCGTATACCTTGTACTCTCCCACATCTTGTTACTGATTTGTATTTTGTACTTGTTCATATTTTGCAGAGGTGTTTTTTATACCTAACATTTTGAGCAATAAATACCTTATGAAGACAAGCCGTTCGTTTCTTTCCTTTGCGTCTTTAAAAAATGCTTAAAAATCAGAAAATGACTTTTTCTTAACTTTTTTGTAAAAAAGGGACTATAGTTGTAAGTTTATGCTGTAAAAATTGCAATACGTTATAATTTATAGTTTGCCCTATATCCGTTTTTTAAATGGATCCCATCGCGAAATAGAGAATTTTGTGAAATTTAGAAATTTAATTTCTCGTAAACTAAATCGAAATTCAATAAAAGGGCGACGAGGTGCAAAAATTCTGTCATGGAACTACATGCCTACAAAAGTTTCGCGGTTCTGTTGCTGTTAGTGTGTCCGGAACGTGACCTGGTAGCACTTATTTGAAATACAATAGCTCTTGAAGTTTCGCTAGAATCGAGAAACTGTTTATTTCAGCGTATTTTCCGAACCATTCTCTACAAACGATGTAAATTTCATATTTTTGTGTTCAATACGTTTTGCGTTGCGAGCTAGGAAAGCAAGAGTGTCGCGAAATTTCTAAAACAGCGGCAGGTACTTTTTTTTAGAATAGAGAATGTAATCTTTTTTTTTTTTTTTTTTTTTTTGTGGCGAGTTAGGGTTTTTTGGGGAAAAGCTTTAAACAACTTTTGATCAGTGATGTGATGAAAAGGGATTCTTTTTCTATAAATAATAATTGCATAATGTGGAAGAAATATTCTTCTCATAATACATGGAAAATACGTCATGATAATTACCACAGCAATCAGACATCTCTGAATTGACTATTTACTGTTCTTCACGTAATATCAATCACATCAGAAAACTTGAAAATTTCATCGCCCTTGAGCCGGAATAGAACCCGCATCTTCCCATTACCGTTAGAGTATGCTAACCGTTACCATACCCAGGACGGGAAATTTTAAAGTTTTCTGATGTGATTGATATTACGTGAAGAACAGTAAATACAGTCAAGTCAGAGATGTATGATTGCTGTGTTAATTATCATGACGTATTTTCCATGTATTATGAGAGGAATATTTCTTCCATATTATATACTTGGACGACTGGTGATATGCTTAACAACGCTAGATGGCAGCACAGTTGCTTCGATTAAGAATGCGGTTGGACTACTTTCCGATGCTCGTAACACTCGAGTACTTGTGATTTACTCGTCCTGGGTAGCGTAACGGCTAACATGCTCGAACGGTAATCGGGAGTAGCGGGTTCGATTCCCGCTCCAGGGAGATGAAATTTTCAAGTGTTCTAATGTGATTGATATTACGTGAAGAACAGTAAATACAGTCAATTCAGAGATTTCTGAGTTGGTTATCATGAATAGTTACATTCAATCTTTTTTTACATTCTACGTAAACGTTGTCATCCACTAAGAAAATAAAATTTAAGTTTGCAAGTAGGTCATGTATTCACTCACTTGCTAAATACCATTTTTATTTTAATGTATAACAAACTGGTTGAAAGATACCATTTGATGCTTCTTACTGTTTTCCAGTATTCCAAACGGAACTAAGATGATGTACACCACCGTCGAGGAGTTTGCCGCGAAAGAAGCAGAGCTCCACGACAGGCTTCTCAAGATTGGTCTGATGCACAACTTAGCAATAATGTCTGTTGGGGAGAAACCGAATCTCAAGTCTAGAATGAAGTTTCTGGCCTTCATGCCCAAGAACTCGGAACAAGGAACGGTAGGGAATGCCAAACTCCAAGGCGAAGCTAAAATGAAAGGAAACAAAAAGGAATCGCCAGACCGAGTAAAGACTACTGCAAAAATGTCTGGTCGAATAAAGGGAAAAAGGAAAACTAACCAATCAACGGAGAGTAAAGGCCGAAGTAAAGATACGATTTCGGCAAATCAGTGTGAGAACTTCAGCGGGGAGACTCTTAGGAACCGCGCGAATGAAAAGTCAAAAAACGATGCAATTAGAACAAGAACTTCAGGAGTGGGAAACTCTGCAACCACGGAGCTAAAAGAAAGAAGAAAGAAATATAAGAACCAACGAGGAAGGAACAGCAGCTCAAGTGAAAGTAGCAAACTGAACTCTGGAGGAGCTAGTCGTGAAGTAACGAAGTCTGAATCTCGCATGCATTCAGTTAAAAGACAAAACAGGTAAGGAATTTTCGACTTTTACGAAAATAAACTAGCAAACAGCAAACTCGCTCCCGATCGGGTTGCTAGCAGTGGCGTATACTTAAAGGAAGCTAGGGAATCGGAGATGGACCATCTTTCTTAAATCATTTTTTTATGAAATTTTGTGTGGCAATTTATTTTCATTTATTAAATATCCACTGAACTGTGGGATGGTGAAATTTGAGGCTGCTATCTCAATGCGAAGCAAGCGGATATCTCTTGAAGTTGGGCGAATTCCACCACAGAGTACAGGGAGATGCGAAGGTTTAACCCGAGAAACGAGGTTATTGCGCATGCTCGACTCCCAACAAGCCACGGGAAAGCGGAGAGTTAAAGCCATCTCTATATCGGGAGATAGTTGGTCTAAGGCTGACGGCGGGTATTTAAAAGTTCGCGATTTAAAAGCCACGAGACACAACTTTAACACTTATACTTTTTCTTGTTTTTTCATCGTCTGAGTTAAGTTGAAATTTTGGTAAATTGAGCGTGTTTTAATGTTGTGGTAAAATGAATTTTTTGCCGCCCCGGTGACACAGTGGTCTAAGCGATTTCTTCTGACTGATCAGTCGCATTTTTTCGAGCTCCTGCCAGTATTAGAAGTTTCGTGTGAAGTTTGTGTTTTTTTTTTTGCGTTTGTTTTTTGACAGTTCGTGTGTTGTTATTACCTGAGTTCCTTCCTCGCAAGTAGTGAGGCGTACAAGCTGTACGTGCTTATTTTTTCGTTTTTCGCCTGTTTTTGAGTGTTGCAAGCTGCAACGTTCGAGCCGTGAGGGTTAGTAGCCGGGCTGGCTAATACCTCCACCAGCATGAGTGCCATATACCCGTCTATATCTCCTTCCTCTGCGCTTTCTTCGTCGTCTGTATCTTCCGTGACCACCATGAATGATGTTCAGTCAAATAGTGTTGTGGTTTCGTCGCCAACTGTACCGCTGGTTACAAATGTGCCGGAGGCTGGGTCAGAGGTACCCAGCTCTTCTATTCCTGTGTCTCGTTCGTTCGCCGCGGCTGTGAGTGCGACTTCTACTTTACAAAGTGCTTCTGTGTCTTCGCGACCAGAGTTTACACGTGTTGCTTCCGCTTTAAGGATAACATTACCACTCGACTCTCCTCAAGGTAAGGAACTTTCGTCTGCCTTACTTTTAAGTGTATTTGTTCCTGCTCTGCGAGACACCCCCTCCCCCAATATTTAAATGCTATTTCTAAAGTTGTACCCGGAGAAAGCATTGTGTCTATTATCCGCTTGGGAGGGGGTGTTGTCGTGCACTTCACTCATCAACAGGCGGTGGACAAAATCCTTGCTTTTGGCTTGGACATTGGTTCCGTACATCTCCAACCAGTTGCAGCAGCTCAAAGACCAGTGACTGTCACCTTGTCTCCAGTACCCACAGCTGTGCCTGACTCGGTATTAATTGATGCCCTTAACACCATGGGGCGAGTGGTTGGTACCACAAAGTACCTCCCAGCTGCTGCTCGCGACTCCCCCTGAAACATGTTCAGGGCGGTCGTCGTCAATACCGAGTCATCTTTCCAACCCCACAAGCAATAGTTAACCGGCCAACCACCCTGGAACTCATAACTGAAACCCGGACCTACATTTTCAATCTGTTTGCTGGCGTCCAGTGCTTCCGATGCAAGGGTGAAGGTCACCTTGCATCGGCATGCCCACATTCCACAGCTGCTACTGTTCCAACTCAATCACTTGATGATGCTGTTCCAGCGGAGACTCTGCCCACCGCTCCGGATTCTTCCCCCACCCTCCCCACTGAATCTGTTCCAGCTGCTGTTCCTGGTTCCACCTCTGTCGTATCACCTCCAGTGGTCCGTGTTGCTTCGGCATCCACTGACCTGCAGGAATTTCCACCGTTGCCAGCGTCTGAAGGGGCCTCCACCCCCAAGGTTAAGCGGACCAAGAGGCAAAACTCCCCTGGCTCAGCGAACCGTCGTGCGAATTCCTCGGACCGCCAGAAATCCAGGAAGACGGCTACGTCCTCGTCACCTTCACCTGGACCGGCTCCTGTTACTTCTTCAGTTTCCATCTACAACCGTTTTACCTGTTTGCCGAACGATGATTCCATGGACGTTACCGATCCCGATTCTGAAGAAACTTTATTTGCTGAATCTGATGACGACTCTCCTGCCCCCTCTCTGGTTGACATCACCTCTATGTTTGCTGACATTGAGGTGCCCTTAACTCCCCTCTCATTCACAGATCTGTATGCCTTGATTGCTCGCCCCAGACGGGCGAAATTGATTACTCTCCCTTGTATAGCGAGTAAACTCTCTCACCTTCCGGAGATGCTAACCCAACTGACGTTCCTGCATGAGTTCTTATTAAATGTTGATCTGCCATCCGGGACAGAGCAGTACGCTCGCCGGTTGGCGTATTTACTTAAAGTTTTGAAGGCAGAACTGGAAGGTTGGATGCAGCCGCCCCAGTGATGCCTTCCCTAAATGTGCTCTGCTTTAACTGTAGAGGCCTTGCGTCTTCAGCCGCGAATGCTTTGGTCTTCGAGGACGTTCGTTTCCTGAGGACAGATATCCTCCTCTTCCAGGAGACGAACTGTTCCTTGGCGACCGGGTATTCCTGCTGGAGACGCTGGCCCTACGCTTTATCACAACTACCGGACGCACATTGGGTCCGGTACAGCGATTGCATTCCGTACTCGGTTTCATTTTCTTCTTTCAGATATCGTTGAGTCACAGAGTCTGCTGGGCTCCTTTCAAGGTATCTCCTTTAGTTATCTTTCCCGTCGTTTTCATGTTTTCAATTTGCATATGCCACAATCATCGGTTGATGCTGATGCTCTTCTTTCGCATTTGATTTCCCTTCTTTCCCAAATTCCTCCTTCTGAAATCGTTCTTATTGGTGGTGACTTCAACTGCACTCTCCAACCGGGTCTTGACCGTGATGGTTCCGGGGAGAGTCGCCTTAACCTTTCCTCCCAACTGTCTCAACTAGTTAGTAATTTTTGTCTCATTGACGCATTTCGTACCATCCACCCTCTGTCCCGTGAATTCACATGGTTTCCTCCGGCCGCCTTAGCGCATGCTGCGGCTCGTCTCGACCGGTTTTATGTTTCTAGTTTCCTCCACTCCTCCCTTGTTGAAGTAACCCATCATCCTTCTGTTTCCTCCGACCATCGTCCTGTTCTTCTGGAAATATTTTTGTCCTCTTTCTCTGTCCCCCCCCCTCCCCGGTTTGGTCTCTCAATGATTTTCTCCTTTCCGATCCCACGTTTCAGGCCGAAGTTCGTTCGATTATTTCTTCATCCATTTCTGAACTTCCTCTCACGGTTGACCTAGCAGCTCTGTGGCTTTCCACCAAACTTTCTATCCTATCGTTTGCACGTCAGTTCTCTTTTTCGTCCCGTTTTCACCGCTTTTATGATTTAACTATTCTTCACCGTAAACTACAGTTCCTTTCTCCTTCAGATCCATCGTTTGCAGCTCTTCAATCACAACTTCATAGCATTCTATCTTCCTTTGCTTCTTCGTCTCTTACCCGGTTAAAGTTTTCCAAGTTACATTTTCATGATGACCCGTTTCAACACCTTCGACATCTTGAATCCCACCGTGCTCTGAGTTCCAACATTTCTTTTCTCTCGCTTCCAGATGGCTCAACTGTTTCTGATCCAGTGCAGATCTGTGATCGAACTTTTCAGTACTTCACTGATCGGTTTCGATTGCGGGTCCTGCCGCCTGCAGAGAATTCTCCATTATTATCACATCTTCCTCAGGTCCCGTCTTTTTTTTTTTTCCCCTCCTTGGTTTCACCGATCTCTCCCTCGGAGGTTCGTTTTGCCATTTCTAGTCTGAATGACCGCTCCGCCCCTGGAGCTGACGGTCTTCCACTTTCTTTTTATAAAACCTTTCTTCCTGCTCTGCTTCCTCTTCTCGTTGCTTGTTTCAACTCGATCTTTTCTTCTTCGACTTTCGTTTCTTCTGACTTTGCTTTTGCTCTTCTCCGCCTAATTCCTAAAACTGGTAATCTTGGTCTTCTTTCTAACTGGCGCCCCATCTCGATTCTTAACACCGACTACAAGATCTTTGCAAAAATTCTGGCTCTTCGCCTTAACCCTGTTCTACAATTTATTATTCATCCTGACCAAACTTATACGATCCCTTCCCGTTCGATTGCAACTAACATCACTACCATCCGTGATTTACACTCTCTTGCTTCCCGTCTTTCTGAACCTCTCGCTATTTTTAACCTAGATCAGAAACAAGCATTCGATTCTGTCCATCATTCTTATCTTTTCTCTGTTCTTCGTCACTTTGGCTTTCCTTCCCTTTTCTGTCAGGCACTTTCCAATCTATATTCCCGTTCTTCCTTTCGTGTTCGGACCTCTTCTTTTATGACGGCTGCTATTCCTTTTGCAAGCGGTATCCGGCAGGGTTGTCCCCTGTCGGGTCAACTGTTTGTCCTCACGTTTGAACCACTTCTTATTTCCCTTCGATCTCGTTTGCTGGCAGGCATTCCGCGTGGTGTGGCCTCCACACGGCACCATCGCGTGGTTTTGTCGGCCTATGCGGACGACCTTACTCTTTTTTTACGTTCCCAACAGGCTTTTGGTGTTGTTTTGTCTACCTATACTGAGTATGCTTCAATTTCAGGTGCGGCCCTTAATACCTCTAAATCTGTTGGCTTGTGGGCTGGCTCGTGGTCGTCCCGCGGCGACCGCCCTTGGGGTGCCCGGTGGTCGACCACGGTCATCAAACTTCTTGGAGTGTTCATCGGGAACCCGGTGGCGGTTGCTGCCGCCACTTGGTCCCCTTTGGTGCAGGACATGAATCGACGCCTTGACCCTTTTCGCCGTTTGAAACCGTTTCTTTCTTTTTTTAGCAGGTCGCATCTTCTTTCCGCTTTTCTTCTTCCGGCCCTTTCTCATACTTGGTTTGCTCATTTCCCTCCTCCCCTCTTTCTTCGTCACGTTCAATGTCTTTTTACAAATTTTATATGGGATGTCGTACATTGGATTCATCGATCCACGCTTGTCCTTCCGGTTTCTTTTGGTGGTCTTGCCCTTCCGGATTTGTCCCTTAAATCGAACGCTTTCCATCTCCAACATTTTTTGAGGATTTTTTCCCTTCCTTGCGGTTCTTCGATTACTATAATTGACACTTTGCTCTTTCCACGAAGTCCTTTTCTTTCTCTGGCTACTTTTATCCGCATGGACCTCTTTCCACTCATTCCCAATCACTTTCCCGCTACTTACCGTACCGTTTTCTCCCTCTGGCACTCCTTATGTCCAGTCCGCCTCCCCCGCTTCGACTAACGATCTCCTTGCGGAACCACTTTTCTTCTCCTCTGCCCTTCGTTCTCCAAATTCTCAGTACCTGAACTTCTCCACTTGGTTTGCAAGTGGCGTCGTTCAGGTTTCTCAACTTTTTGATTCTTCTCTTCACTGGAAATCTTTTGATCGCCTTTCCCCTCTGTTACTTGATACCCCTCAGCATCGTGCACAGTTCTGTCTTATTCAATCCTGTCTTATTCGTCTTTATCCTTTACTTGTCAATTCTATTGGCCTCATTCCGTCTTCCGCCCCGTCGCTCAGTCTTCCCTTTCTTCTCTACTTAAACGATTCTCCATTTTTACCCCATCAAGTTACAGCCAAGCTTCTTTATTCGCATTTTCTTACCAATTTCACAGCTCCATTAGCAATTCCTTCTGTTTCAGCTACAGATCTTCCAGGTACGTGGAGTGATCCATCGACTTCCCTGGCTTCCCCGAAAGCCAGGGACATTCATTGGCAGCACCTACACCGTCGGTTGCTCACTCCGCGTACCCTTCATCGTTTTCGTCATTTGGCTTCCCCGCTTTGCTTCTTTTGTTCTACACTTGGTGATGTGTCACATTCCTATGATTCTTGTCTGGTGTTGCAGCCCTTGTTTTCGATTATGTTTTCCCTTCTTTCCAAAGTTTGCCCTTGTCCTCATACAATGTTCCATTTTTATTTCCTCAGACGCCATTCTCCCCCTGTAGATGTCCACAGTTCTGTTTGTGCATTCATCATTCTCCAAGCGAAGTTGACGATTTATTTGTTTTACCACTCAAGCGTGGATCGAGCTTCTCTCCGGCGTTATCATCCGGCCCGGGTGTTTTTGTGCAGGAGGTACCGATCATCCATCAGATCGGTCCTCCAACTTGAGTATGACATGGCGCGGGTTCGGCAGGATGTGCCTGCCTTTTTCTCTCTCTGGTCTCCATATTTGTCATGGTTTCATGTTTCTGCAGGCATTATTGCTCTCCTCCCATAGCCAGAGTTTATTATATTTATATTTATTTTTTTTATTGGTGTTTTTTTGTTTAGTGCATAATTTTTGTACATACCGTAGATCTGTGTCAGTGGGTTAGTGTCTCCTTTAGTTTATCTTCTTGTTGCTTTCCGTGCACACACATTCCCGTTAATTTGTTGTCGGTAGCGTTTACTGACTTTTTCTTTTCTTTTATTTTATTTTCCGTCGGCCTCAAGCCGTTGGTCGACAAACTTTTTTGTGTGCCGGCTAAGCGTTTTGGTATTTTCTGTTTATTGTTTACTGTTACCAAGGTGTTTTATGTTGTTTTGTTGATGTTGATTGCATTTTTGCTGTGGCATGCACATTGTCTGATGTGTTTTTGTTTTGTTTTTTTGTTGCTCAAGTGTCGGCTTTTTTTTCTAGTTTGCTTTTGGTGTCGTTCACCTATTTTATATTTATTACTCGTCGGTTTCACACAGTTTACTGTCGCACGGTTTTGTGTTTAATGTTGTGGTTGTTTTTATTTTTTTGTTTTTATTTTTTTTTTCTTGCTGAACGGGTACTGCTGGCGCGTGGTACCGAGGGGTTTTTTTTTGTGTGTTGGTTCTGAACCTTACCAACGTGTTTCTTGGTTTTGTCTTGTGTAATCGGTGTTTATTTTTGTGGTTAGTGCAGTGCATACAGTGCGTATTCGCTGTTTCAACCCGAATTTATTTGGTGGTGATGCTTGTCTGCAAGTTTAACTCCTGTGTTCTTTTTCACAAAGTTTTCATGGTGTTATTTGTGTATTGTGCATTCTTTATTGTGTTCATGGTGCTATTTGTGTATTGTGCATTGTGTGTTAATTTGTTGGTGTTATTTGAATATTGTGCTTTGTGTGTTGTGTTATTGGTACGGGGTGTTAGTTTCTAGTGGTTGTTTTTTTCTCTGTGTTGCTGTCGGTATTAGTGACCGAGATACGCTTTAAATGTAAATTTTTGTTGTTCGTCGGCTTACAGCCATTTGTCAACGCATTTCTCCGAACTACCAGGTGTTGTTTTTTTTTCCGGCTGCAGCTTGTTGTCGGACCGTGTGTGTTTTTTTTTCCCTTGACAGTTTTGACAAACTCGGCTGACTTTTCTTTACCGCCTTGCTTCATTAGTGGTCTGTCCTGTTTGTATTGTTTGTTGTGCAACTGTTTTCTTTTTATCTTGCCGTGTGTTTTTCTTCAACTTGCTCTGATGTCGTCTGCTTCTTCCTGTAGAGTACTCTCTGTTTATTGCGATATTGATTGTGTGTTGTTATTGTCGTTGCCGGTGAGTTATTGTGCAATTTTTTTCCCGGTGAAAATTTGTGTTTGTATGTTGTCTTTTTGTAAATAAATGCTCTTTTGAAGTTCTGATCATTCGTGCGAAAGAAGTCTGGGTTCGAATCCCGGTGAGGCAGGGATGTTGTATTTGTCTTGCGGCACTGGCTCTCTCCCTTCCCTGGAACCAGTGACCTTGAATTAGGGACAGGCGACTGCTTATACCCCATTGAGTTGCTCACAGTAGTCGTTGAACCTCTAATAATAAAAAAATGCATTTTTTAACGTGTTTGTATCTGCATTCCTTCGATTTACAACTAAATATAGATTATCTACTTCTCGGAATCAGCATACGCCACTTGTTGCTAGTACCTGAAAACCTTATCTAACAGCATTATTTGCCATATTGAGTTTATACAGTATATACTGCATCTCAGACTTTTTGTACAACTTTGCCAACTGCTCCGTACCTTATCAAATGCAGCTGGCAGTCGTGTCTCACAGGGACAGGTAATGATTGAACAGCGTCCCTACATAATTAACTTCAGCATTGTGAAGAACATCCTTATCTTGCAATGCAGTTCATTCAACCAAAGAAAATCTCTGTCGGTTTTGTTCTCGACGAAGGCCGTGGTTATTTTTTTAGTTGCACGGACTATACATCCGCGACTTAATTTCTGAATGTGATCAACTAGCATCTTAACATTTTGAGGAAGAAATGCAAACTTTAAGCAGCCGTTTACAAACTGGCGAAACATATTGTAAGTAATTTCTGTAAATGGACAACTGACAAAGTATATGGCGTTAAAAATATTGGTGCAGAAGTTTAAATTCCAGTTTTAATCATATTGCAAGCATATGTGCCCTTCCTAGAGCTGCGCCCCGGGAAGCCGGCACTCCTGCCCCACCCTAGTTACACTTCTGAGTATCCTTCACAGAGAAAGCATAATATAGTTTTGAAAAGGAAGCCCTAGATTTTCCAACAGAATTTGTAGTAAAACCTATATGGCCAAATGAAAACTGGAGCAAGAACAGACTGAGAACTGCTCCTTTTAAAGGATTCTTTGACATGGAAGGAGAGAATAAAATACAAATATCAGGCCACTGGGCAAGAGTTATTGTTCGACATTCTGGAATCAAGTGCTTACTGTGCTGAATTCAAAATCTTTCTATATACTGTAGTATGTAAGATACGGGTTTTTCTCCCTTCTGATACTTGTTCCAGACGACTTAACCTTTGAACGTTCGTCTTCCAAACACCTACTGTAGTACTATATTCAATAATGAGTACCTTTATCCATTTCGAAGTGATTTTTAAATATAATTGAATCCGTTATTGCACCATTAAGCATAAAAATCTAGATTTACAATCAGAATATGAACTGTTCATTTGAGAAGTGACTGCCACTTCTCAAACGAACAGTTCACAACAATGTAGTAAATACAATCTGTACTACACTGATGATCCATTCCATTAGGACCACCCCCGCGCCTGAAGACCGAACGGTGGCGCAGGTGAAGTTCAGAGCAGTATATATACAACCCGAGGACCGGCTTTCGGTTAGTAGTGTCCGAACACAGAATGGGAAAAGCTGCCGATTTGTCGGAGTTTGAAGGACAAATTGTGATCGCACGGGCACTTGGGAACTACGATCTCCGAAACGGCGGGGCTTGTGGGTTGTTCACATGCCGCTGTAGTCAGTGCGTATCAAAAGTGGTGCACAGATGGTCAAACGACGAACAGTCGTCCGCAGCTCACTGATGCCAGAGGGGAGCGGAGACTGTCGCGTATTGTTCACAGCGACCGCAGGGCTACAGTACAACAAATCGCCCGCAGCTACAACTGGTGATCAGGGCAACGTGTCGCAGCACACAGTTCATCGCAGCCTTCTGAGCATGGGCCTGCGTAGCCGAAGACCCAGCCAGGTCCCCATGCTCACTGCACGTCATTGCCAACAACGCATGAAATGGGTCAAAGATCATCGAGATCGAACCGTGGATGATCGGAAGAAATTGGCATGGTCTGACTAATCAAGATTCCTGGTACATCATGTAGACGGCCGAGCGCGGATACGGTGATTACCAACGAAGCCTATGGCGCCTGGACGCACCTTTGGGCGGAAACAGGCTGGCGGCGGTGTTATGCTCTGGGCGATGTTTTCTTGGGACATTTTAGGCCCCATTATCCCAGTAGCACAATCCCTAATAGCTTTCAGTATCTGAACATCGTTGCGGACCAAGTTGACCCATTCATGGCAACTGTGCTCTCTGCTGGTGATGATGTACTACCAACAGGATAATGCGCCATGCTACACTGCCAGAACCGCCATGGAGTGGTACGAGGAACATGCTAGTGACTTCTGTTAATGCCCTGGTCTCCAAATTAACCTGACATGAACCCGATGGGACATTTGTTTTTCGACTTGGAAAAGGGAGTTCGCGCTAAATTACCACCTCTCCCGAAATGTACGGGAACTACTGGAGGACCTGCTGTTGATATTATGGTACCAGATACTCCACGATGCCTATCGCCACCTGGTCGAATCGATGCCTTGCTGAGTGGCCGCTGTTTCGCGGGTTATTTTTTTTTTTTTTTTTTGATTGGAGGTTTAACGACCACCGTGAGCAACTCAATGGGCTATAAGCAGTCACCCGTCCCTAATTTAGGGTCACTGGTTCCAGGGAAGGGAGAGAGCCAGTGCCGTAAGACAAACACAACATCCATGCCTGACCGGGATTCGAACCCGGACCCCTTACGGACGAATGATCAGAGGCCAACGCCTTAGACCACTGCGCCACCGGGGCGGCGTTTCGCGGGTTAAAGTTGGTTCTACAGATTCTTAGGTAGACGGACACAATGTAATGAGTCATCGGTGTATAAACTGTAGTTAGATTCTTCTAAGTATGACACTAGGGCTTCGAATTGGTAGGTAACTATTGTCTTCAATTTCGCAGCTGAATCGTGCGATTAATAAGTTCAATTAATTCTGGAATTTAAGGATTTTTAATGTACCAGAGGAAAAGTTTTTTCTTCAAAATTACGTATATTTCTCACAAGATAGGTGACAGCTAGCTGGCTTCCCACGACTAAATGATAAAAATTCAGAAATTCCTAATTTAATTGAACTTAGCTGAATTGTATGCGAGGCTCAATGGAATAACTAAGAGTTTGAAACAGGCCTTTGATCAGGGACAGGCGACTGATTGTAGCTCTACTAATTGTTCATGATGGTAATCAAACCCCGAAACAAGTCTACCTCGGAAGTAGATAAGGGATCAATACTGAAGGCTTAGTTGAGCAAAGGGTTTGTCCGGAAGGAACACAACGCGTTTGCCAGCAAGACAGAAGACGCCCTTAGCCAGACGAAGTAAAGACACTCACATTTTGTGAGGATACGACAGATACTTAACCAACAACGAGGGTAGTGTAGTGAGCACGATACAAACATAATGTGTTCGCAGAACATGGGATAGAGTTGCGAAAAAGATGTCACAGTAAACATAGGTATTAAATAAAATCACCGATTTGCTTGCTACCAATATGGATACAAGGGAGATCCAGAAGTTCGGAAGAAGCACAAAGTAACGGTTGTGGGAAAATTGTGTGAACAAAACGCCGCTAAAAATCACTATTTCCGCCCTCAAATGTCAGTAGCAACTTTTCTAAACAGCCGCATAGCTAGGCTTAAATATGAGTGGCATATAAGAACAGTAGGGGGTACATAAGTCAGAAAAGAGGTGACTTTGCGTTACAAATAGTCTGAGAGAAAGCTAAACAGCAAATGCAATTTTTGTAAGTCCTAATTTTATTTTCAGAGCTACAAAATGGAAAAGAAATATAAAATTGTTTCTTAAATTTCGATAAATAAAATACATCCTTTTAAAGCTTAATTTTGCTGTGGTGCAAGAATTTGGGAAGTTTAGTCCCCGGCCCATCCCTTAGTGATGTCGCTACCTGATGAGGACAGGGGATGACTGAGGTATTTGCAGTGGTGCATCTGATCGGAACAAATATTCCAACTGCAGATTGAAACATCGGCTGTGTCACGAATTAGCAGCTGATATTAATATTCCAACTGCAGATAAAAACATCGGCTGTATCATGAACTAGCAGCTGTCGGAACAAATATTCCAACTGCAGATAGAAACATCGGCTGTGTCATGAACTAGCAGCTGATCGGAACAAATATTCCAATTGCAGATAGAAACATCGGCTGTATCATGAACTAGCAGCTGTCGGAACAAATATTCCAACTGCAGATAGAAACATCGGCTGTGTCATGAACTAGCAGCTGATCGGAACAAATATTCCAACTGCAGATAGAAACATCGGCTGTATCATGAACTAGCAGCTGTCGGAACAAATATTCCAACTGCAGATAGAAACATCGGCTGTGTCATGAACTAGCAGCTGATCGGAACAAATATTCCAACTGCAGATAGAAACATCGGCTGTATCATGAACTAGCAGCTGTCGGAACAAATATTCGAACTGCAGATAGAAACATCGGCTGTGTCATGAACTAGCAGCTGATCGGAGCAAATATTCCAACTGCAGATAGAAACATCGGCTGTGTCATGAACTAGCAGCTGATCGGAACAAATATTCCAACTGCAGATAGAAACATCGGCTGTATCATGAACTAGCAGCTGTCGGAACAAATATTCCAACTGCAGATAGAAACATCGGCTGTGTCATGAACTAGCAGCTGATCGGAACAAATATTCCAACTGCAGATAGAAACATCGGCTGTATCATGAACTAGCAGCTGTCGGAACAAATATTCCAACTGCAGATAGAAACATCGGCTGTGTCATGAACTAGCAGCTGATCGGAGCAAATATTCCAACTGCAGATAGAAACATCGGCTGTGTCATGAACTAGCAGCTGATCGGAACAAATATTCCAACTGCAGATAGAAACATCGGCTGTATCATGAACTAGCAGCTGTCGGAACAAATATTCCAACTGCAGATAGAAACATCGGCTGTGTCATGAACTAGCAGCTGATCGGAACAAATATTCCAACTGCAGATAGAAACATCGGCTGTATCATGAACTAGCAGCTGTCGGAACAAATATTCCAACTGCAGATAGAAACATCGGCTGTGTCATGAACTAGCAGCTGATCGGAGCAAATATTCCAACTGCAGATAGAAACATCGGCTGTATCATGAACTAGCAGCTGATCGGAACAAATATTCCAACTGCAGATAGAAACATCGGCTGTATCATGAACTAGCAGCTGTCTGAACAAATATTCCAACTGCAGATAGAAACATCGGCTGTGTCATGAACTAGCAGCTGATCGGAACAAATATTCCAACTGCAGATAGAAACATCGGCTGTGTCATGAACTAGCAGCTGATCGGAGCAAATATTCCAACTGCAGATAGAAACATCGGCTGTATCATGAACTAGCAGCTGTCGGAACAAATATTCCGACTGCAGATAGAAACATCGGCTGTGTCATGAACTAGCAGCTGATCGGAACAAATATTCCAACTGCAGATAGAAACATCGGCTGTATCATGAACTAGCGGCTGTCTGAACAAATATTCCAACTGCAGATAGAAACATCGGCTGTGTCATGAACTAGCAGCAGTCCGTCGTGATTTAAATAAATTTTGAAAACTTCAGGAAGCTTCTATTGCCATGGACATGAGTTTCGCTCGTCCAACTTGATAGCAGGAAAGTCTGCGACATGTCGCGTCGGCAGTGGACAAGGAAATGAAAATCCACGAAGGGTAAGATTTGCTGCTACATTCTGTAGAGAAGTTACAAAAGCTGTTCATAAAATTTTACTTTGTCCCTAGATTACACTCACTCCTTTTCGAAGAAAGTCTTCTCTGTTGAACTACAGTTCGACTTGTATTTAGTCGCCATTATATTCTTCGAATATCTGTAATGAGTAAGGAAGCCTCTTTTCAGTTAAGTGGTTATGTGAACACAGAAAATCTCTAGATCTGAGACATTGAAAACCCATAACTTTTTGCGTCAGTCATTCCATCCCATTTAAAACTGATGTTTGGTTAAATATTTCTAGGAATCAAATAATGAGCACTAGTCTTAAGAATTCTTAAATTAGATACTATGTCCAGTGCCAAAATAACTTATTTTGCTGTCTAATTAAACTACTTGGTAAAAGTGATCTTCAAGTTAAGAAAAACTGGAAGTAGATAATTTCGTGTTTTTTCAAGAATTAGATCAAAAGTGCATGTAGCTTCAATACGACACCTCAGCGTTGTAAACAGCAGCAATTCAGTAAACTGTTTTAGAAAAGTTCCTTGAACTGTGTGAAGGCAGCAATTTATGAAATATTTTTATGGGAATGAAAGATAGCGCAAAAAAAAGTCCAACTGAAAACCATGAGTTGAAGTTTTTGCAAAAAAAATGTGGAGACTATTCCTCGAAGATCTATGAGAGTAAAAGTGTAAACGCATATTTCAAGTTTAATGTGAATGGCCGCCCCATAGGCGCAGTGGTCTAAGTGCTGGCTTATGACCGTTCGTCAGAGTCCGGGTTCGAATCCCGATGAGGCATGGATGTTGTTTGTCTTACGGCACTGATGCTCTCCCTTCCCTAGATCCAGTGGCCCGAAATTAGGGACAGACTACTTCTTTTAGCCCATTGAGTTGCTCACGTTAAACCTCACCCCCCCCCCCCCCCAAAAGGGAATATTCAAACAACGTGATTTTTCGTGGCAGTGAAGGAAAAAAAAAATAACCTGAAAATCCTGACTTTTCTGCCAACCGACTTTACTCTTCCACAAATGTTTATTTCAGTGATTTTAGGTTAAAACTCTTAGTGTCAAACTCACTTGTGTGCATGTTTATTTTTCAGCAATGCAACTGCTGATGTTTCCTGGAAGAATTCTGAAAACGAAACGGTGACCATGATGTCTCAAGGATTTTCCAGATGTTTCAAGGCTGGTGCTTTAAAGGAATCGGGTAAAATTCTGCTGTTAAAGGAAACTACTACCAATGCTAATATCACAAGTAAAATTACCCTATTTGTGAGTGCCAGTAAGTTCACTGCTCTGCCAGAACGAAAAATAGAATCATATCTCCTGGTCGTACGTATTATATTGATACTCGACCAGATCACATTGCTTTGAAATAACTACGTAGGTTGACCTAGACTTTTTTTGTACGAAAGAAACAAAGAATACTTTCTAAACTATGGGTCCTTCACTGGGAACTCTACTCTATAATTAGCACACTTGTTCCATCGCCATGGAAGACTCTGTGTTCCAGCCATATAATAAAATTTAGTCTGCTGTCGTAACTACTACGGGACACTCCTGCAGTTCTATTCTGTACGGAATTTTTCTTCTCATAAATGCTCCGTAAATATTGCAGGACATTTGAAATCACTTAGAACCAAGTGAGACGATAGTGTAGAGTCGCTGAGTACTTTCTAGCCCATTGATGCAGCAGCTGTCGTTGTCATGACCTGTTTCGACAATTTCCCTGACCTCTTCATACAGATGGCGGGTCGAAGTTTCTCTTTTACGAGAGTACAGTACCTACGCATTAATTGTTGCTCCCCGTGAAAGAAAACCTTCCAGGAGTACCCAGATCGTGCATGCTAGCATACAATAATAATTAACTTTTCTGCAGACTGAAATGGCTTGAATTTCTTCGCCCTTGGGGAATTCTTTTGGCGCCATTCACAACTGGCTCGCTTGGTTTATAGAGTAAAATGAATTGACCCACGTCTCATAACTGGCTTTCTGCTCATAGAAGATAAGAAACAGAGGTCCAGCTCTCGTGTCTATGACAGCGCCCCAGTGGTCGGACATGAAACTGCAATTGCGTCTGTCACGTGATACGGTACCAGTGGATATATAAGTAGCACCGCGGAGACAGTTGTAAACTCTTGGGGAGAAAAAAAAAAGGCAGACGGCTACAGTTCGACGTTTTGGTTCCAGGTTCGTCCACTGGCGCGCTGTTCTATTGAGATCTTCTGGGCCAAATTATTGACATGAGTCTCTGTGGAAGATTTACCGCTGAGTCTTGTGCTATGTGCTGTACAAATGGATCTTCGGGCTTAAAGCAATGTAAGAGCTCTGTGCATATGGCGACTTCTGATGAAATGCGCACGTTGGGTTTTCGGTACCCAACGTGCACATTCTTTTCTGAACAACAGGTGCTCACGGATAATTTTTTCCCCACACTACCGACACTAGTGCTAAATATTGCAGCTATGTTATGTACCCTTGCCCTCCCGTTTTCCAAAACAACCTGTTGCACACGATTAATGTTCACTTCGGTCACAGAAGTGGTCGACAAATGTCCATGTGGCTCATTTGCTACTCCTTGGCCCTCGGAAAACTTGTTGCACCAAATTTAGACACTTGCATTTGACTACGTTTTATCCCCGTAGTAGGATTACGATCTTCGCAAAATTTCAGCAGATAACTCCTTCATAAGAAAATAATGTAATACTGTTCCACTCTCACTGATACTTCTACAGACTCCATACTTCCCACAATATATACCTCGCACGTTCCGCGTGAACTAAATCACTGCTAGCGTGAAGAGAAGGCTCACACGCACTTACAGTACGGATTCCGCCGCAATCGGAATAGAACTTGCAGCGTTACAGCAAAAAGTCCATGTCAACATTGAATTGCCCTCGTGGGGAAGGAGGATGCAGTGAGAATGGCCCGGTGGTAGAGTAATCTGAAGCACTAGCTTCGGACCATTAGACAGATGGCCCGGGTTCGAGTCGGTCTTCCCTTCTCTTGAAGCAGTGGCCCTAAATTAGGGACGGTAGATTGCTTCGTTGTTCAGAGTGGTCATCAGACCCTGAAAAAGAACTGAGCAGTGATTTGCCTCAAACTAATTAATTTAGGGCAGTTCAGCGGGGTCACCATGCAAAATTGTTTTTAGTACGTTTTGTGAAAAGAGTGCTTCTGTACTGACTTTGGCTAGTCAGGCTCAGCACATAGATCTGTTTGAAACTTTATCTGCTTAAAACTGATAAGACATCAAAATGTAAGGTTGGCATATTCAAATCTTTCTTCATAAATTCTCAGTAAATATTCTGAAAGTCGAAAACTTACAAAATTGATTGCTATTGTGAAAAAACTATACATAAAGAATTGTTTTTGTTCGATTCGGCAAAACAGCTGAATTTGAAATATGTTTCAGTTCAATTTTTCAGTTATCAAAAAGATCGTAGTTAATTTTTTTTAATGTATAGCTGCACCCGAGTTGATAATACTTTTGCCAACATCCAATTTAGCTTTGATGCAAATTTCCGGATAGGGACTGTTTCAATCTTCATAAAATTGAGCAGAACATTGCATGTAACTTACTGAAAGCATTTAAAATGAGTTTAAATTACAAAACATGCACTTTACAATGCTCATATTGTTCGAAGCATGGACAAAAATGCTGCGCAGCTCCCTCTTATCCATTCCTAGGAAGTTTTTGAAATCCACCAGAACAAAATATATAATGAAAAATAGAAGAAAAAAATTAAAGCATTTTTTCTAATGTCTCATTTTAACCAAAAACTTTTAAAAAATGAAACTCTTTCGGAGGGGCAAGGACCCCTTGCCCCCCACCCTTCGTCTAAATACGCCCCTGGTCAGAGGTTAATACGAATAGGTGTGAATTCTCTTTTCTGTTACTGGGTCGTTTAGTACTTCAACAAGCCCGTGAAAATTGGCAGAAAGATTCGACACATTTCAACCTTTCCTTTTTTTTTTTTTTTTTTTGATTGGAGGTTTAACAACCACCGTGAGCAACTCAATGGGCTATAAGCAGTCGCCCGTCCCTAATTTAGGGTCACTGGTTCCAGGGAAGGGTGAGAGCCAGTGCCGTAAGACAAACACAACATCCACGCCTGACCGGGATTCGAACCCGGACCCCTTACGGACGAATGATCAGAGGCCAACGCCTTAGACCACTGCGCCACCGGGGCGGCCAACCTTTCCTTTGGGCTGTCATCATGAAAATGCTGTTTTTTCAAACGTTAGTCAGAATGTCTGGCGAAAATTAAGGTAACTCAATGTTGTTTGCGTGCTGCCATCTTTTGTAGGTTTTCCACATACTTCTTTGCTTTTCTCTCTGCATTTTCGTGTCTTTTATTTTTTAATATTTTAATGAAGTTTCACCTTAAGTGCGACAGTTTGCTTAGGCTACGGCGCGTCCCCCCCCCCCCCCCGATAAACAATCTCGGCTAAAACAAAATAGGGTGGATTAGGGGTGGGGAAGCGGAGAAATCTCAAACTGAAAGCTTTCAATAGGCACCGAACAAGCAACAAAATTAATCAACTTCGAAACATTTTCAACTCCATTTCAACTGTAACGCTAAAAATAGCATCTCCGTGAATTCCCGAAGGAAGAATTGAAGTGCATCTAAAGTTCTTGAAGGTTTTAGCCTCGTTGAACTAAACACTCCTACGAAAGAAAAGGAACTTTCACCCTCGGGCGCATACTCCAGGAAAAGCGTTATCACCTCCCCCCTCCCCAACACCAATGTGGAAAATATCAAAGCACCTTTATTCCGGGAGATTCTAACCTCCTGTAACAAAAGTCGGGACAGCTAACACGATCTAAATAGAAAACTTAAATTCCTTTGGAACAGCGTTCACTGGATTCCCACTAAACTCTGCTTATTTCTAGGTGTTTCGCGCTTCATCTCTCGTTCGCAAACTGATTCAGACGAAAATTATCTTCTCAGTGCTACCATTGCAAGCCATTATGTTAATTTCATGTTCTTCTTGTGCTTCAAGATTAATTTGTCTTAAATTTCATCATCCCATACTGCTCTGAACGCTGCCGTGTAATAGCTTTTGTTATCCTGCTAATTTCATTTCCAACATGTTTTTCAATGCTTCTCGAAGAACTACTTTACTTCCTTTTATCGCATCCACATCATCTTTAATATTTTTTGCCCTATCTGGGTTGCTACAGTTGTTCTTTGTGGGACAGCTAGTACAGTGTAACTTGTCTAATTCGAACGTGTTTTTAATTCGAATTCTTGGTTAATTCGAAGTTTTCATTTCGTCCCTTGAATTTTCTACATAAATGTTGAAAAACCCCTTTAATTCGAACTTTTTTTTGTTTAATTCGAAGAAAACCCCATTTTCGTATTCTCAGCAATTACCTTTTAAAACGGGTACGTACTGTTCTCGATGAAGTTCCGAGTTCTAGATGAAGCAACAAGTTAAACCGGAAACTATAACCAACGGCTTCAAAAACGCAGGCTCCCAGCACTCCGATGATGAGTCTCAACTACATCAAGGTATTTGTGGCGAGGAGATCATACCCACTGTGGAGTACTGGGAAGACGTAGGCCGTGATGTACAGTATGAGGCTTTTGTGGGAGTTGATGATAATTTAGCTGCTTGTGGTGAGCTCACAGATGAAGAGATCTTGGCTGATGTTGTGACTAAGAAGACCAGCTGTGTATCTTCATATGAAAAACTGGAACGACCAGAATTTCCTGAAAAGCGCCTTCCAAATTCAGTAGAAGCCTTGGTTCACCTCCAACAGTTAAGGAAGTTTGTTCAGGGACAGCAGAATGTAAGTGACTTTCTATTTCTTCACTCGATAAACTTGAAGAATTTGCACTTACCCATAACATAAATTCTAAGAAGCAGGCCAAAATTTCACAGTTGTTTCTTCAAAAAAATTGCAAATTTACCGTACTGTTCTTTTTTTTGTATGTTATGAATAAATATGTTGTTTTTTACAGTACTTGAATGTGCCCATATTCAAACTTGTCTAATTCGAATTTGTGAATAATTCGAATTATTTTTGTGCTCCCTTCAGCTTCGCATTATCCAAATTACACTGTAATTGAAAACTAAGTGTGGAAATCTTATTGAAGTTACGATGCACATGTTGATTAAAACATTTATCGCAACTCTTTTAAATGTACCTTTGTAGAAAGTTGATGCACAAATTCTAATTGAAGGATAACTTTTATTCTGGTAGCGCAGTAGTCTCTGCTCTGGCCTCTGACCGTTCTTCAGAGATAAAGTCAGAGATAAGTCAGAGTCCCCGTGAAGCATGGACAGGGTGCTTGTCTTGCGGTACTGTGGGTTCCGCTTCCCTGGAACCAATGAACCTAACTTAGGGACTAGCGACTGCTTGTCCCTTAGAGTTGCGAAAAAAAGTTTTAAGGTGGTGGTTAAACTTTTCATTTGCAATAAACCAAGTATTAAAACACAACACATGCAAAGATTGGTGGTAAGCAGCAATTATACCTAAACCTCACGTCTTGTTACATTCTTCAAAATGTGTTTTCCCCTCTAAAGCTCAGTCCCGAGTTCTACAGCTCAAAGGCCAAAAATCAGTTGCTAATAAAAACCAGGAAGGCAATGGGAGAAATCTTGAGACCCTTTAAGATTGCGGATAAACGGAGTTTATTCTCAGCGGTGCTATATACATATACATGCGGAAATTGGACTTTGGTTTCAGGGCTGGGCTTTTAGGTGAACAAGGCTGTTTCTAATGGCTGTGGATTTTAGTATCTTGATTTTTTATCTTCCCAAATTTTAACCTGTACCTTAAATATACGAGTGTTTCTGTTAATTTTGCTAAGCTAAAACAATGCTTTGTCTTCCCTGTCATTCGACTAAATTGATGAAGCCTGTTCGACTAGTGTTGATTTATTAAACTTGTCTTCGTGAAGGCTCATCTTCAACTCTGCTACTTAAAGCTTTTATCAAATCTTTCGCATCAAACTATAAGATTTCTTCAGAATAAGATCATAACAGCAAACTTTTGAAAGAGTGATATGTAAATGAACCGTTTTATATGGATAGATGTGTTATTGCTAGTTGGAGAAATACAAAAAGGTTTTATTACGCTGAGTGCGAGACAAAACAATCTGTGCCTTCATAGAAAATTGATTTACCGAGAGAGGTAACAGAACATCTGAAAATTTCTGAAGAGAAATTCCAAGCCTTGGGCAAGGTGGATCATCTGCAGAATTACAGTAAGGGGATGAAGAAAATGAGTAAAAGAGTTGTTCAAAAGTCACCAGCAAAGAAAATGTCTCAGATTGCAGCTGTTTTCATTTTCAGTCAGTTTGCATGGTGGTAACTTTTACTCTCGTTCTTCAGCTCCTTTACTTTTTAATTCTGTAGATGATCAATCTTGTTCAAGACTTAGAATTCCTGCTCTTTAGAAGTTTGCAGTTGTTCTGTTACCGCTTTTGGTGAATCGGTTTGCTATGGAGCCAGATTGTTTAGTCTCATCACATTCTGTAACATTAATATAATAAATCCTTTTTTGTAGCTCCTAAATTTGTTAAAGTTACCAGCAAAGAAAATGCAGCAGTTGCAGCTGTTTCCATTTTTACAGTCCGTTAACGTGGTAGTTGTCGGACGAAACGGCCCATGTAATTGTTGACAGAATAGGACATATCACAATTCCCATAACTGGTACAAACGAATACTCCGTAATTCGTCAGCTGCAAGTTTTAAAATGTACTGAATCAGATCATATGTAGAGGATTTTAGGAAGCGAGTGTCTGACCCCAGGTCTTAAACAACCCTTAAAATTAGGAAGCTAGGAGATTTGGGCTAGAGTGCCCGATAGGAAAGTGACACGGAAGCGAGGCAGGAAGGGGGAGGAAGACTCCCTTATTTATAACCGGGGGCCAGTACCCGGAGTCCGACGACTTAACGTGCCCATCCGACGCACGGCGGATATTTAATGGTTCGAGCGTGTGTACCTGCTGGGATCGAACCTGAGGTTTCCCCGTGGCAGTCACGAACGCTGAGCACTAGACCATCCACGGCCCAATGTGTACTGAATCCGAAGAGTACGGCTGACAACTAAGATTTTTTTTTATATAAATAGGTGCTCACCATATTTTGCATTATCTTTTAGTCAAATTTGAATTCCAGTTGCAAATCACCTTTATTTTGCAAGACTATAGGAAAAGCACATTTTATTAAAATGGAATAACTTTCTGCTGGTGGTTGTTTTAACTTAAGCCATTTACTATGTCTCCGATTTATCGGTCTAAAATTTGAAAATGAAGTTAGTATTTTCAATCTCTGGCCTACGGTCTGGTTCAGTATACTGGCATGTTATGGTCTAAATCTCGGTTTCATAATCTGAATATTTAGATGGAGGTTCGATTCAGTTCTCTCACACTTCTTGATCTGCAAATCTGTTTGGAGCTCGTACTAGCCACCCGGAAAAGGTTGAACGACGGGGTTCGTTTCGAACTTGTGCATTCTCTTTTCCTGCGGCATTGTTCAACACCGGTACTCTAGATTTCTTCTGATAACCTTATTCTTCAAATTTCGGTTACCGAACTTACTGCTTCTCTTAAAGTCAATCTATTACGGGGAAAATACAACAATTTCTACCCTTTTGCCGGTACATATTTTTAGCATCTGTGATGTTAACCACGAGTTAAAGGGGAGGAGATGAAATCTAACATGTTCCTTTATTTCACATATTCTACGAACTCTTATATTTTTGCTGAAATATATGCCGAAAATCAAATGGTTTTACCATCGTTTTACGCCATCACGTTTCATTTTATTTAACAGTTTGTGGTTTTAGCTGATGTATAAGGAAAAGCTACGATGATACTAAGCAAAATGTTACGCGAAACACTGTCAGCGAAGTATATTGGAACTTTACTCATCCCCAAAAAGACAATGAAAAAGGCGGTTTACTCTTCTGTCCTTATTTTTCTCCAACGCAAATCAATTTATCCACCAATGGATTTACGAGTGTTTGCCACCCCAACCACAGGTTAATGTTCTCATAAGTTAAATCTTGTGCATCAAAATCTTATCTGAACAAAATGTCAGTCAATTCATTTACTTCACAAGTGAAATAAAACTTATTGCCCCACCATTTTCCTTATCTCCAGATAAACTATGCCAATCTACCTTGGAGGACGAAAAAGAGATGTTACCCGATAAGAGTTTGATACAGCTCAGGACGGGCAGGAAAGATAAAGTAAGGAAAACTACATTATTTTTCAACTTTCCAGAATTTAAGATATCATCTTATCTCAAGTTCTTAGATACTCTCTGTTGAATTATCTGAGATTTCAAAGTAATTTTTCAAAATGTTAATAAAATAGCGCTCCAAATACGCAGATGGAAAAACTGGTTGGGGAAACAATCTTGTCAGGAGCGCCAAACAAAAATACTAGCAAATATAACTGTTGCAAAACAAAAGGCTAAAAGTACCTGATATTGAGGACTGGACAGATTTCATATGGAAATTATGATGTAATGTTACGATGAATGGTATCGCAATTATGAAGGCTATGTCTAGTTGAGCGATGGTAAGGTCCTAACGCTGGCAAGAAACTGTGAGCTTTGAACAAATTGCAACATTTTACAGTACATGCTCTTTATTCTATGATACTAATGCCAGGTTTATAAGGAATGTTTAAAGTAGCCTCCTTCCTGTCTGCGCGCGAGTTCTCCGAAATGCACTGAGTTTCAATAAAAGGTTTCCTACAGTTTCCTCAGCTTGGAGTTATTGCCATAAACCAGGTCGTTCGAATGACCTTACAGACAGCAATCGGGCAAAGCTAAATCTGACGGTCGCCGTGGCCACGGTCCTCCGAAAATAGCCCCATCTTCTAACACCCGTTCCACACATAACTTGAAGACCACGGCGTTGTGGGCTGACATTCTTTTGTATATGTCATTACAATCTCTATTGTAGAAGTGCTCCACAAATTGCTCGAAGGTATTTAAGTCAAAAGCACTAACGGTAGTTTAAGGAAGGAAGAGATCAATGAGAGGGAGGGGGGGGGCAACATCCTAATACTGCATATAGAATGCCAGTTCTCGGTGGATATAAGTTCTCGTGCATGCTTTTGTGACCATATTGTATAAAAAGGTCTTCTGGTCCAATGAATCCCGTATTTTGTTGCACCATTTGGACGGCAGAGTACGTGTGCGTCGTTTCCCAGGAAAGTGTTTACACAAAGATGCACAGTAAGACTAAAACAAGCTGGTGGAGCAGGTGCAACACTTTGGGCAGTGTTCTGCTGAAAAACCCGGTGTCCAATCATGTGCAGGAAACTATGTCCTCTATCAACCTGAGCATCATTGCAGACTCGTTCAATGGTGTCAACAGCCATTTTCCTATTTTAAGAAATTAATAAGTTACTCTCCTTCAGTGTTTCTCGAAATAATTTCCATTCCGCAGAATTTTTAACCAGGTTTTATGAATTATTGCATATAACTTAATAAATATTTAAAGTTTGAATTCTAACACCTTGTAACGACTTCAATATTTAAACAGTTATATTTTTAAAGAAAGAAAATATACAAGAAAAATATATTAAGTTATATTTTCAATTTCGTAAAATAGTTATTTACACACACACAAAAAAAAAAAACTAGTGTGAAAGTACATAGTATAATAATGGAAAGAATTTCTCCATTTGAGATACTCTTTGGGTTTTGCATAATAAGGTTTTATAATAAAAATTTCGCTGTTATTAAGAGCATTGCCCGTTCTTGTTGACAGCTCCTAATCTCGTCTACTTTTTTAATATTTTTCATTCACTTCTCTGAGTGATCCTGTTCGAAGGCATCTGGTTTTCCGAATCAAATGTCAAAGACAAATATGGGGAATGATGACTGATGTTAAATAATTGTAGCCCGAAGTACATTTGCGGCTCAGTTGCCATACTTTCTAAATATTGTGAAGACTGTACCTCGTATGTGATGGGGAAATTGTGGTTAGAATTAAAGGTAAAAACTGATACGCTTTAAGCAAGGATTCATTACTGATGTTCACTTTATTTTCCTTGTTTTCATCTCACTAGTCCATTTCAAAAATGTTTGTTCTATGGAACAAACAAATCTTTCATGACAAAGGCAAAAGTGCACATAACCCAGGATGACAATGAAATTTTAGAGTAGAATGAGCACTTCTTTTGAACCAAAGAAAGTGTGTTAATGTAAAATGTAGTAATCAAACGTCTATTGGAATGTAGACGCTTTACCATAAGATTGCATCTCAAAAATTTTCACAGGAAATGACCCTCCATAGTGCAAAATGTCAACAACTTTTTCGTCGTAGCTGACACAAAATGAAACTTTTTCAAAAGATTAAAAAGTATCGCACCTATTTTTGTAATTCGAAAAAAAAATAAACGCAAGCACACGGCGAAGATTATTTTGCAGTGGAACTGTTGCTAACGTTCCGCAAAAAAGTACGGTGACTTAACGAGTACAAAACTGACTTCGCCTCTATGCAACCCAAGAGAAACATAATATTACAAACAAAGAAACATAAATAACTGTAAATGCATTCGAGCAGGGGCGTACTGACAGCTCCCGTGACCCCTGCAGTTAGGGGTGCGTGGTTAAAAGGACCTCTAGCCTCAGGGAAAAAGATTTAACCAATTTTATACGAAGTTTCCGCAAAAAAAAAAAAAAATTAAAGTAACCAAGAATTAAAGCAGCTTTTGAATGAAGTATTAAAATGAAGCAATTTTTGCATTTTTTTTTCTAGAAAAAGAATAGAAATTTTAAAATTTTCGTTGCTTTAGTTCACAAAAACTGAATGACAAAGAAGCTATTCAAAAAACTTGAGGCCCCTTTTTACAGCCCTTGCAATAGCTTCTATGCATGTATGTTACTAAGAGAATATGAAGGAAATATCGGTTCAATGAGTGGGATTTAATACCAGTAAAGATAAGGTGTTATTTTTTAGTTGTTTGCACATAACTATGCATTCTCCAGAATAATAAACTAAAATGTATTCTTCGCGGGAACGAAAAATCATAGCCTGTTTTTTGTCATTTTTTTAATAACAGTGAAAATATTTTTTTTTCTTCGTGCAGAACATTGCGGCATTATGTTAAGTGCATTTTTATATTCCAGAGTATATAATTAAAATATTTTTACGTTTTTTGTGCTACAGTTCCTAATCGTTACTTAGTTATTTGCTTACTTATGTTGTGATTTTTCGTATAAATCGGAGGTCATTGGACTCTGTCACACGACAGTTGTATGTTTTGAGTGTAATCGTGAGGCGTTTCAAAGAAGATGGCGTTAGTTCTTTAAAATAATAAATTTTGCATAATGTGATTAACTTTGGCGTAAGTATTTTGTAGTAATTTGTATCGGCATAAAACCAGAGCAATCACATTCTAATTATAACCTACACATTTGTATTTCACGCAATAAAGTGGAATAATTTTGATTTTACGAAAAATACTCGTAGGTTCCGAAGAATTTGATTTATTAAAACACCCATAAAACCTAGTTAATACTATGGAAGTTAAAATTATCAGTAATTGAAAGCTAATAGATTTTCACAAAAATGCCTTGAAAATATTTTTTGCTGGGAGCCCAGAGTTTTACCGGTACGCCACTGCATTCGAGGAATCATACTGGTCATATAACATACTCCGGTTTCCTTATCGACACAGTTAAGTGGTAGTACCTTGAAGTACACGTACGCATCTTTTCTATTCCGCCGCGTACACTCTTCAGTTCCTTCATTTGTAATAGTAACACTTCAATGGATATTCAAAAGTTGGTTTTTCTTCTTCTTTTACATCTAGTGCATTATAACAAAGTATCTCCATTAGAATAAACTGCGAATAAACCTTATGAGGAAACGTAAAACAAAATTTTTACAGTAACAATGAAGGGAGGGAGGGAGGAGGAATTTCTGCTTTTCAGGAAATGAAAAAGCCAACTTTTTTAAGTATTTCACTCCGAATCATCCTAACTGAAGATAGTTTTTTTTTTTTTCTGGGGAACCTTTCTGCCAGAGCTCATGAATTCAAGAAATCAGACTTCTTTCCTCCATTCTGTGCAAAAGTTAAATGTTTTCAATAACTTCAAAGATACCGCATGCCAGGGCATACGAAAACATAAAACTTGTCTTTTCCAATAATTAATGCAAAAAAAAAAGGAACATCGATGTCTATCAAATGGTTCCGTACATCATCACTTTCATATGACAGCGAGGATAGCATAAATAAGCTTTCTTGTAAAGAAATCAAGCGGGGAAACAATTAATCCTGCAAAAGATCTAACCGCAATATTACGTACTGAATGTAACATTATTTTACTTATTTTGGGTAACTCGTACTTTCGTAGATCAGCGAAAACCGCGCATATCAGAACGGGTGAGTATTGAACCAGTTGTCCATTGGACGAATCGTCCCAGACTCGTTAATTATATGTTAAGATAGTCAACAGAATGAAGATCAGACCGCTAAGTGCAGATTTGTAGACATGGAGTTATTACCCTAAAAACACTGATCTATTAAGCTGAAATTAAAATTAAGACATTTAGGGATCCACAGAAACCGAAAATTTTCTCAAGCGCAGTCGCATCAGGAACTTGATATAAAAACAAATGTGTTTTATCTGCATAAGGTTTGTGTCAACAAAATCACGAAAAACAAAGTATAACTATCAACTGAAATTTTTATTGCACAATGATTTCATTTTTCGTAGCACAGCTGCATGTCTTTGGTGGCCGAGGGGACGGAACTGTCTATGGTTATAAACTTGGGCATACTTAGACTACATGTAATGATAGAACTTATTTGATTTACGTCATGAAAACAAGCAAACCATTTCCAAGTAGTTCCAGTCCAGACAACAGTTCAAGAAAATGAACTCCTTAGATCTCTAATTTCTGCTTTACGTTTTAAGAAAACTATTCTTTCTTTGTTGATTCAGTTTGACTAGCACAGGGACACAAACTGAAGCGAAAATGTATTAAATATTTATTACGAATGCGATTTCTGTAAACGTGAATGTAGAATATTAAAGATTTCCTTATAAAAATAATTATTTTGATACAGTTTCTATGATATAGCATCAACTTTTTAAATGCTTTTTAATTCTTTATCTGTTTTTGACTAACGACCTTTCACGTCTAGACTTCAATTAAACCAAAAAAAGTGCCTGTCTCCCACTATTCTTATTTTAGCCAATAGCTCATTTAATTTAATCTCGAGAAATTCTTAAATGATTTAGGAGGAAAGAGTGTATTTATAAGCTTCGTTCATAAGCTCGTGTTTACGTGTACGATGTTTGCGAGGAATATGTACCGAAGATATTTAGTTTGCTGTGCAATTGTCATTAAGGTAGCACGCGACCACAACGGCAGAACACCGAAGGTTTTCATATGGCACCAGAGGTTTCATTCACATCTCAATGACCGCATGGCTACGATGTCATAGAATTCATGAAGGACACTAGGTGGCCTGAAGAAAGTTCGGGTAAGACCTAAATATTTTGGTTTGGTCAACATTCACCCCGTCCACGGAGTCGATCGTTTTGTAAGGAGACAGGCTAAGTCCTTAAGCTTCTTTTAGCCTTTTAAGGCTCATAGGAGTGAGATAACTACTAAAAATAATCACGTGCCGATAAACAAAGAGTTGGAGTCTCTGCAAATGATGATTGTGCGGTAGGTTTGGCTCTCTTTCGTTGAGGCAGTAAAAGTAAACTGCTAAACTATTACCGCTAGTGTTAGTCAGTGATCTAGGAAAACTACCAAATGAAGGATTACAAACTTTGTTCATTGTCCAAATATTCTGATATATATTAGCTAGCTTTTCGTTCGAAGAACACTATTTATGCAACTTTAAATTTTCATATCCTTCAGTACAATAAACTTTGTTCGACAGTGTTGCTGCATCGAAGTGTTTTCCCGGAAATTTTACTGATAATTTTGATGAAAATATCTACGATTAATATGTTGTGTATTTCGATGTATTTTATTTCTGTCATTGCCTTATGGAAATGTTTTCAATATAGGTTAAAAGAAAAAACAAGGCGCATCTGCATTTCAAAAAAAGAATGAATTCAGAGGACTCAGAAGTGCATTCGGTGGAAATGGTGGAAGTTATACGGTAAGTAAAAAGAACGTAACAAAAAGTCTTCACTAAATTCTTCAGGCAGTTTGCGTATTACATCAGTTGGATGCAGAGCAAGAAATCTATTCAGCAGTTCTGTCTTACAACAAAAATTGCCAAAAATGTTTTGGTTTGACTTGTCATGCATATTTGTCCCTAACGGTAAAACTATTAGAAAGTAATGGACATTCTAAGTTGTTGTTGTTGTTTTTTTTGTTGTTTTTTTTTTCCTCCTCCACGCGCTTTCTTATTGGAATCTTGATTTCGTTTCAATTTCTCTTATACGAGTCGTATGATCGTAGTCGTAACACAAATGTTAAAAAAATAAGTTGGTATAAAACTCTTCAGTTCCTTTATTGTTAAAAATGCCCTCGCAGCAGTGCAATTTTTCTCACTTGAATTTTCTTTTGACTCAAAACAAATGAGAAAGTATAGAGCAGAAAAATAGTAATTCTTTTATTTTCGCATTTTATTTGTAGTGAACTACGCAAACTAACTAGACCAGCAAGAATTATGCTAAAGGCTGTAGCATGTGAGCCTGAAAGCATAGAAAAGTGCAACGTTAGTCTACAGCAGTTCTTGAACGGTTATGCTCTCAAACTCCTAGGGAGCGAGACATCGTCAAATAATTTAAAGGAAAGTAATCCAGTACAGAGACGTGCGTAAACGTTTTTCAGTGATCCAGTACAGAAAAGTAATTATTTAGTCATCAACAACAGAAGTCATTTTAAGTAAAGTAGTCCAGTACAGAGACGCACATAAGCGTTTTTCTTCAGAATTATAATTACTGATACTAGCTGAAATTAACAATGACTTCGGTTGTTTCTGCTATTTTCGCCTTGTTTTTTTTTTTTTTTTTCGCTGATGAGTTAAACCACTTTTGCGCAAGTAACACTTTGAAATTGTACCAGTCGCCAACGCGTATGGTACAATTTACTTCTACAACAAAATTCTATTTTAATATTTGCGTATTTTTGTACTTTGTCTACCATCAATGATTTACTATACTACTACTATATTACAGTTTTAAGTGAGTAACAACATAATGACTAACAGCATAATTTCCATGTTATGTTCTGCACTGGGGTGCAAAACTTAAAGAAGTGGAAAAAGTAAAATAACGCTGTAAATAGCAGCAGCGCCCAAACACAAATTAACTCGGGACCGTGTCTGGAAACAGGAGCATCAGCACATGCGTAATAATGGAGCATGACGTGTAGTTTGCGTGACGTGAGAACAAAAAATGCTCATGCAGTCCAAATAACATCAGTTGAAAAGAAATCAGCAGACGGTGTACATAGATGTTACAGACGTTAGATTGTGTGCTAGACAGGAAGAAATGTGTCGTCGAGAACATCTTGACGATTGTACTCGTGGTCGAATAATTGGGAGGCTCGAGGAGGGACGAACTGTGATTGTTGCCCAAGAGTATGGTATTGTTCATAGCATTGTATCGCGTGGTTGATCGGCTTTCAGGATTACAGGAACAGATGTGCAAAAGACCGGTGGTGGCTGTCCACCAAACACCACACCCACTGAGAACAGCTATTTTCTCCTACAGGCCAAGAGGGATAGACACCAGACAGCAAGTAATCTTGCAAAACAACTGAACATGAGCATAGAACGCACAATATCGCAGTTTACAATGACCAGACGACTACATAAAAGTGGACTGTTTGCTCAACGACCACTACCCTGTGTTCCATTAACAACTTCTCACCGAAGACGCCGTTTACTGTGGTCCAGAGAACATAAGGACTGGATAGCAGAACAGTGGGGTACGGTACTTTTACTGATGAGCGTGTAGATTTAGTCTCTCTAGCGATTCTGGACGTCAGCTAATCTGGTGTGAGGTAGGCACTCGGTATCTCCCCGAAAGCATCAATGAAAGGGAGAGGGATGGCGGCCGCGGTGTTCTCGTATGGGGAGGCATTGTGATCGACGGACGTACGGAGCTCCAAATACTGGAAGGAGTTACTGCAACCGGTACGTGCTATTATAATGGGGTAACTTCTCCATGTTCGTCTGTTCCGAGATGCCATTGGCTCACAGTTCGTGTTAATGGACAATAACGCCATACCCCGTCGTATGGTCGCTGATGAACTGTTGAAAGTGAAGACATTCGGCGGATGGGTTTGCTAGCACGTTCCCCAACCTAAATCTCATAATATCATAGAACACGTGTGGGGCTTTGGGAAAACTCGTGTACCGGCAAGTCAACAAACCGGAAACTGTCCAACAGCTGAAGACGGCGATTTTACCGTAAGAACTCAACCTAGTGCCAAGTAAGGACAAACTGTGCAAATAATGCATCGACGTTAGTGGTTATCATGTCTCCTACTTGAGGACCTCCTTTTTCCTTCGTATCGTCCTTGGCAGTGATGCATCTGTATCACGGCACCCAGTGCTATATAGCCAATTCTGAATAAAGTTCCACTACATCGTTTAGTATCTTCAGTCGTGTCGGTGTTGTTTCCGTATCATTTCGGTAAGTAATGAAGTTCCCATGATTTGAATTTCACATATCTAGGCCGCTCCTGAGCGACGCTACATGTCAAAAACTGGCTCGTTCTTAAGATTTGTGCACCAGTGTATAACTGCATTAGCGTTTGTTTCAAATTTAGATAATGTACGTATTCGTCTGTGTAAGTATTTATATAAATACCTGTGGAACTTGTCGAACCAGAAAAAACGAAAAACATGTTAACATCTTTTTTTCGACTCTGGGGTGGCGTTTCACATCCTTTATTTTGCGTAGTGTTCTGGGGGAAAACGAATCATTGATAGCGCAGATTTGTTTGCTTTTTGTAGCTCTTGCATGGTGTGTAATTTAGCCCTACTGCGTACAAGGAAAGCACCAGAACTATGAGACATTCCAAACTTGTATCTTCTGGTATGCAGATTTAGGTTACAGGGTAGAAGCGTTTGAAACTTGACTTCAACGCCGGAATGTCTTGACTGAAATCGGAACATCAGCCACTTCTAACATTGCAAGCGGAAGCTTTTAGTGTAAGCAGATATCGCAGTTTGTGCTGTGCATAATTTTCACTACACAGCTTCCCGGGTGAAAATTTCCACAAACATGTACTTGTAAAACATAATTCCACAGCAACATTCAGATTTTTTGTTCAGCAATTAATAACTTTACCAAGTTATTTTAAATACACCAGACTGTGAATACTCAAGAAACGCATATAGCGTATATAACGAAGTAAATTTCTCCGTAATTTTTGTCCACCCCGGGACTCGAACCCGGGACCCCTCATTCCGGAATAAGTCACTCTACCAATTGAGCTACGCGGACGCTCGTTCTGACTGCTATCTGCCTTTATGTCGTGTGCGTCCTGCTGGCAGGTACGTCACACGTATTAAATCCGTTTATTTTTGTGGTGTAATAAGCACAAAGATTCGCCAAGCTCTTGCACTCCACTGGGAGGCATTTTCAAGGCAATGGTAGACATAAAGTGTAGGGAATGAGAACACGTTAAATACCCGAATTAGAATACGTGTTCTAATCCCTTGCATTTTTATGCCTACCACTGTCTTGAGAAAGCCTCCCAGTGGAGTGCGAAAGCTTGGCGAATCTTTGTGCTTATTACACTACAAAAATAAACGGATTTAATACGCTATATGCGTTTCAAGCTAAATTCAGGAGTGGTTACAGCACTATTGATCATATCTACGTACTGAGAGAACTAATTGAAAGAGCGAGGGAATATGAACTTCCATTGTGCATGGCTTTTGCCAATTATGAAAAGGCCTTTGATTCAGTGAAACCATCAGCAGTTACAATGGCTTTGAAATCCTGCGGTGTTAAAGATGCATACATTAATATTATTAACATCTATGCAAGTGCAAAGATTCGGCTGTTTGAGAATACAGTACACATAAAAATTAGAAAGGGAGTGAGACAGGGTTTCACCACATCTCCCAAGCTCTTTAATGCTACATTGGAAAATGCCTTTGAATCACTGAACTGGGAAAACAAAGGGATAAAGATTAATGGAGATTATCTAACTCACCTTTGTTTTGTAACTACCCCATCAGAGCTGCAGAGTATGATCCAGGAACTTGCTGACAAGAATAAAGAAGTGGGATTAAAAATGAACTTTCAGAAAACAAAAGTGATGTTCAATGCTTTTACAAGAAATGAAGATTTATCGATTGATGGAGAAAAGCTGGAGATAACAGACACGTACACTTATCTTGGACAGCAGATATCAAGTGAGGGTCACATTGATGAAGAAATTAATCGGCGTACAAAACTTGCCTGGAGAGCTTTTGGAAGAAACACCATAATTTTCAAGAGCAATATGCCATTATGTCTTAAAAGAAAAGTGTTTGATCAATGCATCCTTCCACAGTGCTTACGTATGGTGCAGAGACGTGGACCTTAACTAAAAGAGACATACAAAGGCTGCCGACAACTCAAAGAAGCATGGAAAAGTGCATGCTTCAGTCAATTGAAATTACCTACAATTTTTCAGCTACGGTTTCCGTTGTAAGACAAATAATTGAACTCGACGACTCCAATGCAAGTTATGTCCAAGCCCTATATATTGAATATTGAATTTCCAATATCAAACAGTCGGAGCAGTCTTAACATTTCAACAAACAGCATGGCTGTGAAGTAGCTGAACATAATCTTGACACTGAAGTCTAACAGGGCATAATTCCATCTTGGAGAAACCATGACGTTTGAACTAATAAGCTGGAAAGACCTTGTGTTCTTCAATTAAATGACATGATTGGTCTACTATTCATGACATAAACTTGGACAGTGTACAACAGGTAAAACAAAATATCAAAGTTATTCCTCTTGAAGTACGTATTCAGCTAGACTAGCCCACTGATGTTAATAGTATTCAGCTAGACTAGCCCACTGATTTTAATAGTTTCAATTATTTCCTGTTTGAAAAAACGACATTTTAGAATGCTTACTTAGAACTAATAGAATTGACTTCAAAGGAATTTAGGTGTTTAATCCTATCGAAGATGCTTCGAAGAAACATAAGATATCTATGGTCGTGATGAAGTCAGTTTGCACTGGTGGTGCCCCTGCTATGTTTTGCCAAAACTAAAAGTTTGCTTTGTATGCAAAAAAACTGTAATGTACTACGTGACATGACGTAGATGACGTACTACTGCGGTGAAATATGAGTAAAGTCGGCAATGTTGGAGCAATATGCCTCTCGGCGTAGTTCAGTCGGTAGATCATCCAGCTCCGGAGCGAGATGACCTCCTAACTGAACTACGTCGGCCGGTTTACCGCTGCTGCAATATTGTCGATTTGACTCGTACGTCGAAGCAGTAGTACATCTACGTCACGTAATACGTTACGTATTCCTTGTTACCAAAGTGCCCACTATCAGTAGGACTGACATTCACTTGCCGCAAAGATATTACCTGCAAAATTGAAGTGCAGTTAACATGTGCTGCTGAGACAGGAAACTCAGCTCAGCAGGGGAATAGTTACTAAGGGCATATAATTTGTCCCAATAGATCGGCCCAAATAAATGGCATACTCAGACGGACAAGCCCTCCCGTGCTTTTTGGGAAGACATTTGCTTTGAGCCTACAGTGCTTCACACGGAAATTAATAATGTAGTTATCTGGGGAACGAAGCATATAAATCGTGGAAATCAGCCATAATGCAGTTGGCATTTCAAAAAGTTTATTCTTTGCCTGAAGTACATGACATAATTTTGAGTCACCTTAACCAATTAAGCGCATTGACGCAAGGAATACGGATGAACGCAGTAACAACCACAGACTGCTTGCTTCTATGCAGAAATTTCAAATTTAGATAAAGCATATTGAGAAAACTTGATAATGTTGCTTGAAGAAACTAGTTTCGAAAAATGAGTTCTCAATCTCACCCTAAGTTACAGAATATTTGCAACGGTAGTGACTTTTCCCAATCATATTTTTACGGGAGACATTTTCTTTTAACCTAGCCTCCATCGACGATAGTGATTTAATGAACGATATCATTGAATTACCAACCAATGGACGAATTCGACATAATGTATCTGGAAAACTACTGGTAAATTATTATAATTTAATTTTAATGTTGTATGAAAGTAAGACACTACTGTCATTCTGTAGGTTTTTTTTCATTCCAGAAAAAGTTTCCTCGTGAAAGAATGTGAAGTAGGTAGGAAAAGACATTATCACATTAAAATATTTTTGAGCGTTGGGAGAACCTATTTTGTGAGAATCGAAGGGGTACCGCGACAGTAACAAAGGCTACGAACCGCTGATCAGCCGAAAGCCCGGCGTGCACTGTACAAATTGTGTGCAAACTGTAGTCGAGCAAAGGAGCTTCCCTTCCACAGTTGATACTTTTGAATTCCGATGCAATTTTCCTTGACATGACTTCTGTGGTTTTCACTAAACATCATTGTAAACTTGTATTCTGTGAGAAATATGTGAAACACTATTTTTTTTTTTTTCGCTCACAAGTCACATTCTTTATAGAAAAAAGAATGCTGTGTTTCAAGTTTCCTAACTACAAAAATTCTATTGAAACATTGAGATTATAGTAAGTCTTTTCAACAGGTTTTCTCAAATGTTGTTCTTCCCGAATACGGAACCTAATCTCATTTCTATCGAGAAATTTTTTGGATTCTGATATATCACATCATATCTTTGGTTTCGTTACATGTCAAGAATTGCTGCGAAATTATATGCTTACATTAGCATTTCCTCTACTTGCTATTTTATACTCTGAGCTACACTAAAAGCCGGATAGGAAGCTTACTCATTCTGAATCTGATCCGTATAAACATAATCAGTTATTCAAATCGCAAGATTTTTCTGTTGCAGAATTGCTACGTAGTGTATCTAGAATGCAAATAGACGAAGAAAGAAAAATAATTGTATTTAACTTTATCCAATGCTAATAATTTTTTCAGATTCCTAAAAATGTAGAGGTATAATTTCTACATGCGAAAGACTGGGAAAATGAAGAAAATTTTAAGTTAGTCATAGCGCTTTTTCTAAATCCAAGCTTAAAATAAAAAAAAGTCAGGTAATTTTTGGATGCATATAGAACTTTTTCTGATCACTGGAAACATCTTTCATCTGTTTTTATATATTTTCGCCAAAGAATTTAACTTCTTATATTCCATATACTGGCTCCGGAGATACAATTTTCTCCGAGTGAAAGAAAAAGAATTAATTCGTCCATAAAAAAAAAGCCAGACACGTTATTGCCGTAACGATAAATCCCAGACATGTAAGACTGAAGTGGTAAACCGTTTAATCGTCGTAAGAAACCAAATACAATTTGCCAAGACTTCGCTCATCTACGGATGGCTTTTTCAAGGTTAACAGCGTAAACAAACTGAAATATTAGAACGATTACAATTTAAATATGAGAATGGTTACACGAGCCATATAAAGAATGATTAAATGCGCAGCGTAGCGTGTTCTGAATATGAAGTCACGAGATGTGTTAATTTGGGTCGTGGCGGTTTTGTGAGGAGGAAATCATTAAGGCACTGTATCCAGATTGTTGGCAACTATCAATTTGATATGAATTTTCTTCTATCTGTATTTTGGACAATTGTATTCTCAAAGATGAGTTCAAAATCCAGTTTCAAAACACACTATATTCATTAAAGTTCAATTGTACATGCTGTACTGTTAGGTCTGTTTAATTGCTTCATGCGAGGCAACTTGCTGGTGTTCCTGTTAGAATATGCAATCTATTCATAGCTTCTTGCACTTAAAATTTCTTTGAGCTTATACTTAGGTTTGCCAATTTTCTTTTCGTTTTTAATGTTTCGGTTGCTAGTTGAGGCTCGACGTTAATAGGACCTTGATCTTTTATGAAATAAGTGCCAGTTTGAATCAGTCTTCAGGCCGTACGTACTATATGTCAAAGCATGGATGGAAAAGGATAGCTGCATTCCTTACTTAGGTACATTTCTAATACGCCCGATTTTTTAATTAAACTTTTCTCTTGTTGCTCTTTCTCCTTATCTCCCATTTTAATGATGTTCTCTTAAGTAATGAGAAACCTGATAAAACTTCCTAACACTTGATAGGACCCAGTATATTTGTAGATACTTATTTGCTGTTGCACGGGAATAGTCTAAAATTTACTATCTATTTGTTGAACTATGTATTCTTTGTCGAATTACTTGGTTTAGATGTGGGTCAGGACTGTCCACTGCTGTTAAAATCTGATGTTTTTGCTTCGAATCCTTTACTTTGTCTAATATAAAAATTTCGGTATCTATCTTCTAGAAATAGACACAATGGCGTACATATGCATTTACATCATAAAGTTAAAAAACCGGGCATTTGGGAAAGAAAATTACATGCAAAGCCTTGATTACTTCTGTGCCGTACAAAAACAAAATTGCAGTCTGTCTTTTAGAAACAAATACGTATGAGTGAAGCTATGCATACGAGGAAATGGAAAATTCACTGAAAACTGATCAGGCTTATCTTAGCATTAAGAAAAAAATTTCTGGATACAATTTTTATGAAGTCACTTCATGACAATTATACATTCACTTCCCCATATGAGAATCTGCATCAGGAAAAGTTAAAAATACCTGAAATATATTTATTATGTTTATATTTATCCAATGCAATGAAGAAAAAAAAAACCTTTTCTTCCAGCTCAGTGTTCAGAGAAGATAGTAACTTCAAATTTTGTGTTATATGTGAAAAAAGGTATGCTAAAATGTTTCTTGAAACACTTAGCCGTTATCAACAGTTGTGTGGAAATTTGATACGGAATGGTGCGGATTCCATTGGGACGGTTCGTGAGATGGACAGAGGTCTGTAAGAGAGACGTAGCCGATAACGTGTTTCAGCGGGATGGGGGGGGGGGAGTGAATGTGCTTAACTACTTCCTTTAATCTGGTAGTGGCACTCATTTGCATTAATTACGTGCAGTCAATGTAAAATGAATATTTCTTGTACTCAAAACACACAATTTAATCCTCAGCTGAAGTTTCTCTTTTCATTGTATTACAGGCTTGATGAAAAATTGGAAGACAACACAGGTAAGCATTTCTTCTATGGCATTAAGATTTTACACTAACATCAAAGCAACTTGAACATGAATCGGAAATCACAAAATATTAGAAATAAAGTCGCGATCCTGGAGAAATATATGTAAATTATTACACACCGAAAGAATAAAACTTAAAAGGGGGGGAAGTAAACTAAAGATTTCACACAATGCATAAAAGAAATCCCACGGTTTCTAGGTGAGACTAAAATCAAATTGGAATTTAATATACAGTTAACACAATTTGTTTAATCTAGTAGACTGTCACTGATACCTCCCCGTACACTCAGATGCAGCAATTGTAGGTACGAAACAGAACTTGTTTTTGGATAGTGAAGAGGTCGCCCCTGTGGCGCAGTGGTCTAAGCGCTGGCTTATCACCATTCGTCCGAGAAGGGTCCGGGTTTGAATCCCGGTGAGGCGTGGATGTTGTGCTTGTTTTGCGGCACTGGCTCTCTCCCTTCCCTGAAACGAGTGACCCTAAATTAGGGACGGACGACTTCTTAAAGTCCATTGAATTGCTCACCGTTTTCGTTAAACTTTCAATAAAAAAAAAGAGGAAAGAGTCGAGAATTTTTAAATCTGGAAAATCATAAAGCAATGATTTTTTCTGGTAATAAACAGTACGTGAATTAGGAATGGACAAATCTCCTTAGTGGATTATGGGGTTACCCAGACGTTGAGTATTTATGCAGTACCGCCTTGAGAACTAGGTTTCACGTCCCAGGGGTCACTGTTGTGCCTGGACCCCGTAACATTGAATCCAGAATACACTTTAATCTTCGCTACTCGAGAGGAGTGGGGTCGTTCAGGTATCGCATAAAAAAATAAGATAGCTACATATACACTTAACAAAGGCTCCTGAAAGTTTTCTCAGTAAGTGCCGCTTATTGTTCAGAAGAAATAGTCTTTCTCTCTGTATCGATTACTAAGAGAAATATACGTCAAATTTAGAATTAGTTGCTGCAGAGAAGAATTATTGTAACACTAGTGTTTCAAAGGAAAAGCGAACTTACCTTGGAGCCCTATGATTCATCTTTGTAAACGCTAGTAAAACAGTAGACACGCAATTTCAGGCCACGCTTTTCAGTTGCGTAGTGCACTAAATTTTTTGCGGTACTTATGATGTAAACACGGTACTTCTGATGGAAAGACGATGCACACCCTCGTACGTCGCCGCACTCTTTAAAATCACTACAGCCGCCCCGGTGGCGCAGTGGTCTAAGCGATGGCCTCTGATCATTCGTCCGAACGGGGTCCGGGTTCGAATCCCGGTGAGGCATGGATGTTGTGTTTGTCTTACGGTACTGGCTCTCTCCCTTCCCTGGAACCAGTGACCCTAAATTAGGGACGGGCGACTGCTTATAGCCCATTGAGTTGCTCACGGTGGTCGTTAAATCTCCAATAACAAAAAATAACAACAAAAAAATCACTACAGACTGTCATTATTAGAAGCACTTCCTAATCGAAACAACCATGGGAAATTTACCATCGTCTAGGTGTTACGATAATAGTTCTTCATAAGCGTACAGGAAGAAAATTCAGAAAAAGAATGAAAACTAAACTGAAAATTCGGAGAAATGGCAGTTTCCAGCAGCAAGATTATTCGGAAAACTGCATTTTAATGCAAAGAACAGCTCTTCAGAGTGTATGTAACCAGAGAAATAGCACAGTATCTGGTATCTTATTTTTAAAAATTCGCATTTCTTCTATTGTACGTACTGTTATAAAAAAATACTTTAAAGTAAAATGGATGCTGTGCTGGGCATTGTGCTGTTGCATTTTGTCGCAACTTGAACAGCAGTTGTGGCCGTTACAGAATTATTTCGAGTGTCAATCTTGGTCTTAACACTTTCACGCGGCTAAGCTTCCCTAAGTCCCACACAGTAAACAATCTTGTATCGGTAAACTAAGGCCACTAACAAGTTGCTCCGAAAAGTAACTCATAATTTTATAAACTTAATATATTACGTACCGGTTACTGGAGAAATACAGACTTAACCAATAGTGAAGCTATGTAAATTTATCGGATAAGTACCTGGCTCCAGCACTCTACGCACTTCCCAAGTGATGGTCAGTTTTACTCTTTTTGGCAGATTTACAACAGTTCATAACTTCCAAGGATCGGGCTTCTAACTTCTCCTGCTGGGTCTGCGTTCGAATTCGGGTGCTGTTTATATTCCAGTAGTCTGAGATAAGGGATAGATGATTTATGTAAATGATTTTAAGAAGTGTCACACCCCACGTCTTAAACAACCCTTAGAATGGGGAAGCTTGGAGATTTGGGCTACAGTTCCCGACAGAAAAGTCACACGCAAACGCAATAGAAAGGGGGGGGAGAAAGACTCCCTTATTTATAACCTTTGGGCCAGTACCCGGGGCCCTACGGCTTAACGTGCGGATCCGACGTACGGCGGATATTTAGTGGGTCGAGCGTTTGTACCTCTTAGGGATCGATTCTGAGACTTTTCCGTGGCAGTCACAAAAATTGACTGCTAGGCCATCCGCAACCCGACAAGGAGTAGGTCCCTCCTGATGTCCTTAAGTTTTCAGTGGGGGAGGGAGGGGGATTAAACCTTTAAAAATAATTTTCCAGAAACATCTAAGCTGACGGTGATTTTACTAAACAGTTTGAGTAGGCTTTATTTCATTCGCCCGCAATGTCAAATACGAACTGTTCAATTAAAACTACATGAAAATATGAAGAAATGAATTGGTGATAAGAGCATTAATATCAGCTTTACAGTTTACAAGCCTTCATTGTCTAACTTCAGATGAAAGTCTAATGCTTGATAGTACTGTCTGTATATCTTGAATCAGTTTGTCCTCTCAGAAATTGTTTGGCGTGTGTAAGTTATCTTTTCCATCATTTTACAAAGGATCCGGTTTGAGGCGCAGTGGTCTAAGTGATGGCCTTTGATCATTCGTCCGAGATGGGTCAAGGTTCGAATCCCGGTGAGGCATGGATGTTGTTTGTCTTACTGGCACGGCACTGGTTCTCTCCTTTCCCTGGAACCAGTGACCCTAAATTAGGGACGGACAACTGCTTATAGCCAACTGAGCTGCTCACGGTGGTCGGTTAAACCTCCTAATAAAAAAAAATCCAAGCCCAGGATTAGGAATGAAAGGTACCAGGCCTTCAAGACCCAGAGACTACACTATCGTACGATGTAATTCTGTTATTTCATAAAAAAATGGACTTTTTTCTTATGCGGATATGTTGCAAACCAAATTATGAATTTGAAATCTCCGGTGGCAGAATGGTCAGTAGCGTAGGTTTCTGCCTAATCAGATTTTGACCCGGGTTCAAGGTCAAGATGAGGCGTAGGTGTTCTCGTCCTACAGCTATAACTCTCTCCCTTATCTAGAACAAGTGGTCTCAATGTGGGAACTGGTGAAACCTTTGTCGTTAAACTCAAAAAAAAAAAAAAAAAAATTAATCTCCGTTGCTTATCAAGCATTCTTTGTCCGTCGAAAGCATCTTGTGAAATTTAGAACTACTTTCTACGGGAAAAGGAAACAAACAGAGCTACGATGCATACGACATCACAATCTTGCATTTCCTGGTATTCAAATTCAAGTTAAGATTTATTAGTATTTGAAACTTTTTGATTTCAAGGCCGGAATGTCTCATTGTGTAATTGCTTTAATGAATACATGCACAAAAACTACTTAAATTTATTCAGCCTTCTGAACATTTTGAATACAATAAGCAATTATCTAAATTACCCATAGGATTTTTACCGAAGTAATGCTATTTAATTTTGATTTCCAGACTAAATAAGAGTGCTATTATGGTAATTTATTTTTTCACAGCAATTTCACCCATGCCGAGAGAAAATTTACCAGATGAGTCATGTCATACAGAAATTTTTGCAGTACAGGTAAATATTTCTTATGCGAGTAAATCTAAAAAATATTTAATTATATCCCATTTCATTGTTATATTTTCCAGTGTTTTAATTTTCATTAATTATGCCAATTTCACAAAAACATGCAAATAAAAACACTGAAGAACAATGGTTTTGTTACAAAGAAAACCTTAACGGTTTTGTATGTATTTACTGGTGCGGAAGCCAAATATGAAGTCCCAATTGCTCCACTGGGCTCCAATTTCTTGTAATGGAACTCTCTAATGTTGTGTTACTTAAAGGAATTCCCCTATGTTTCCCAACAGAGAGACATCTGTCTGTAGTCAGGATAGTTGTCTCGAGAGTAGACATACTGGCAGCATTACTTTCTGCTGTGCAATTCCTTCTGGTGGGAAGGGGGAACAAAGCAGAATTTTAATTGTTTATAGGACGTGCATTTTCTCGTGGTTTTAAAAAGTAGTGTGGATTGTGCAAAGTGTACGTTAACTAATGCCGCGTACTTGTGTGAACCATCCAAACAGTATCTGCTACATTTGTGGACAATTTACTTTAAAGTCTCAAAGGAGACATTTCACACCGTTGACTAGAAAATCGTATGAACTTTAATTCCAGTGCAAAATCGGTGACGAAAAATCTTGGGCGCCTCACATTTGTTGTAATTCATGTGTAACTTTGTTGACTGGCTGGTTGAAGAGATCGCGCCAAATATCATTTGTGGTAACAATCAGTGGCGGCTCGTGATAAGCTGAGATGGGGGGGGGTTGCATCTCAATTTTGTAGATATCGCTTCGAATAAGCTAAGTTACTGAGCCTGTGCTGATACTGTCCATTTAATAATATATACACTACTGGCCACCCAAAATGCAACACCAAGAAGGACACGAGATAGCAAAGCCAGATTTACTGGACACATAACAACAGATACAAAGATGAAATGATTGAGCTTACAGGCCCGTGCGACTTGCGAAACACGCAGACATCAATAGTTCGTCTGGCCCCCATTGCTGGCAATAACGGCCGCTACACGCCGTGGCATCAAACCAGAGAGGCTTTGGATATGTCTGTCCAGGCTGCTTCCGCGCGTTGCCACAGCTCATCAGGCGTAGCCGCGGGTGGTGCTTGCCGGGCCACTCGGTTGCCGATCAGCGACCAGACGTGTTAGATTGGCGACATATCGGGAGAACAGGCGGGCCACGGCAGCAGTGACACCTGGTGGGCCGTGAAGAATTGTTGCACGATGCGTGCCACGTGCGGGCGCGCATTGTCCTGTTGAAACGTGGCCGCTGGCAGGTCCTGCAGGTAAGGGAGGACTACAGGCTCCAAAACGTCGGAGATGGTGCGGTGGCTGTTGAGTGTACCGGCGATGCGAACCAGAAGGGGGCGGGTGTCATATCAAATTGCACCCCAAACCATAACGCCAGGCGACGGACCGGTATTGCGATGCATAATGTAGGCGTCATACAGTCTCTCGCCGCGGTACAGCTACACGCGGATCCGACTATCGTGGTGTTGCAGGCAGAAGCGGGATTCGTCGGAGAAGACAATGTCGTGCCATTTCGTAGTACAGGTGCGACGTAACTTCAATGGTAATCGGAGCAATGGGCGCCGTGCGACAAGTCCCCACTCCTGCAGACGCACGTGCTGACACAGGTTGTTGCGCAACACACTATAATTCCTACGCTAACGTTCCTGATGTGGCGGTGCGAGCCGTCAATGACCGCCGCACAACATGCCGGTCCTCTCGTTCGGTGGTGTGCAGCGGCTGCGGCAATCGCTCACGTCGGTCTGTCCCTCTTGCACCCACCGAATCCATACTCACCTCACTGTGACTGATTGTCGTCCCACACGGGCGCCGATGCCTCGGTACGATAAATCGCTGTCGCGATAAGCCACTATTCGTCCTCTGTCGAACTCCGAAACATGCTGGAATGACTGCCGTATTCTGCGACGAGGCATCAGGAAGCTTCCCACGCACAGGTCCGGCAGCACAACATACTTCCACTACTTACACACCGCCTTCTGTGCACCCTTCTTATAGTGCTTCTCGGTGGCGTGCCGGGCGCACATGATTTGCATATGCCCTGCAATGCTAATCCTTTGCATGTCCTCTCGCGGGCGAAGCATGCTGCGGATTTCAGGCCAATCGGATGCTTCCTCCTTGGTGTTTCATTTTGGGTGGCCAGAAAAGTATATATATTGATCGAAAGTGTTTCTTTTTTTTAGAAGAAATGAATATTTAGATTTTATATTTAGCGATTGATAGGGAAAATGTAGAGGTACCGATACCTAAATTAGGCAACAGATATTAAGCGATGGCCACATTGCCACATTTATGAAGAAAATAATCGAACTATAAAACTAGGTCAGATGCATTATTTCTTAAAAAGAAACTGATTAATCAGTGCATCCTTCCAGTTCTTACGCATGGAGCACAGACATGGACCTCAACTAAAATAGACATATAGATGTTGCAGACAACTGAAAGAAGCTTGCAGTGATTCATGTTTGATGTTACCAGGAAAGATACAAATAGAAACTCGTGGATCGGGAAAATGACAAGAGTGGAAAACATTATGATCAGAATTCCTGAAATTGCAATGAGATGGACATATTGCTAGAAGAAAGAGCCACTGACGGAGAGTTGAAATGATGAACTGGATAGCAAGGGAAAAAATAATACCCAGAAAATGACAAGAGGGAGACGGGTGCATGAAATTCGAAAGAATGAAAGAAACTGGCTCAAGACAGACTGTTGTGGAAGAAGAAACTTGCAGACTCTCATCCAGCAGTGGATTGCAAGTGGTTGCAAATTTTATATACATGCATATACGTATATCATCATCCATTATCAATCCACTGCTGGACGAAGGTCTCCCCAAGTTTCTTCCACAAAGGTCTGTCTTGTGCCAGTCTCCTCCATGTCACTCCCGCATACTTTCGAATTTCATCCACCCATCTCCCATGTGTTCTTCTTCTGGGTCTTTTCTTGTCCCTTGTAATTTAATCTAAAATTTCGGCTGTCCATCGATGGTCTGTCCTTCTGGCAGTATGTCCAGCCCATTGCCATTTCAGGGATTTAACTCTGATCATGATGTGTTCCACTTTTGTCATTTTGCGGATCCACGAGTTCCACTTCTTATCTCTCCTGGTTACACCAAGCATGCACCTCTCCATGCTGCTTTGAGTTGTCTGCAGCCTTTGTATGTCTCTTTTAGTTAAGGTCCACGTCTCTGCACCATACGTAAGCACTGGAAGGATGCATTGATCAAACACTTTTCTTTTAAGACATAATGGCATATTGCTCTTGAAAATTATGCTGTTTCTTCCAAAAGCTCTCCAGGTAAGTTTTGTACGCCGATTAATTTCTTCATCAACGTGACCCTCACTTGATATCTGCTGTCCAAGATAAACTTACGTGCATCTGTTATCTCTAGCTTTTCTCCATCAATCGATAAATCTTCATTTCTTGTAAAAGCATTAAACATCACTTTTGTCTTCTGAAAGTTCATTTTTAATCCCACTTCTTTACTCTTGTCAGAAAGTTCCTGGATCATACTCTGCAGCTCTGATGGGGTAGTTGCAAAAATGACTACGTCATCAGCAAAACGAAGGTGGGTTAGATAATCTCCATTAATCTTTATCCCTTTGTTTTCCCAGTTCAGTGATTGAAAGACATTTTCCAATGTGGCATTAAAGAGCTTCGGAGATATGGTGTCACCTTGTCTCACTCCCTTTCCAGTTTTTATGTGTGTTGTATTTTCAAACAGCCGAATCTTTGCACTTGCATTTTCATAGATGTTATTAATAATATTAATGTATGCATCTTCAATACCGCAGGATTTCAGAGCCATTGTAACTGCTGATGGTTTCACCGAATCAAAGGCTTTTTCATAATCAATAAAAGCCATGCACAATGGAAATTCATATTCCCTCGCTCTTTCAATTAGTTCTCTCAGTACGTGGATATGATCTATTGTGCTGTAACCACTCCCGAATCCAGCTTGTTCTCTCGGTTGAGCCATGTCCAGTGTTACCTTCAAGCGGTGTGAAAGAACTTTAGTGAAGATTTTATAAACCACTGATAGGAGGCTGATAGCTCTGTAGTTCCTGAGATCCTCAATGTCACCTTTTTTATGTAGCAGGATCATTGTAGCGTTGTTCCAATCCTCAGGAATCTTCCCTTCATTAAGGCATCGAGTGAAAATTTGGGAGAGTACTGTTTCGATTTCTCCACTTGCTTCTTGTATGATGTCTACAGTAATTCCATCTTCTCCTGGAGCTTTTCCCCGCTTCATGTTCTTGATTGCATGTGCAACTTCTGCTGGGAGGACTGGAAAAACTCTGGTACTGGTACCTTTCATGATGTCTGGAGTACATGTATCATCCCTTTCATATAATTTGGAGTAGAAATCTTTCACTCTTGTCAAAATTTCGCCTCTATTTCTTGTTACAGTACCATCTTCTTTTCTCAGTGCCATAATCTGTTTTATTCAATTACTGAGATGTCCCTTTGCTATCTTTAGGCTTTGGTTGTTTTCAATTGCTTTCCTTACTAGTTCACAGTTGAATTTCTTTTAGTCTTCTGTGATACTTTTTCGTACTGTCTTGCATGGCTCTATATATTCCACTTTGGAAGTCACATCTTCTTCAGTTGTCCTCATCTCTCTCCTTTTTTTGCATCAACATTTTGGTTTTTCCTGATAATTTGTTCACATGCAACTTGTTCTTAGACCCAGCTAATTTTGTTGCTGTTTCCATAAGAGCTTTGGTTACTTTTCTGTGAACTTCAGAAATATCCACTTCTTCCGATGTTAGGCCTTCTAAAGCAGAGAATCTGTTCTTTAGTTCCAACTTGAAGTTATGGTGTTTTTTAAGGTTGGTTATGTCAATACATTTTGTGTGTCTTATGAGCTTGCCACGTTCGAGTTTAGTGTTGAGGTGCATCTTACCAATCTATGGTCACTACCTGTGTTGAGCTTGTTTAGCACACTTCAGTCTTCTATGACGAATTTTTTGTTACACATAATAAAATCAATTTCACTTGTCGTCCCATTTGGATGTCTCCATGTCCATTTCCTGTGTGGCCTTTTCTTGAAAAAGGAGTTCAAGATGAAAAACCCTTCTGCCTCTGCAAACTCTACGAGAGTATTTCCACGCTGGTTTCTGTTGCCGTGACCGAATTTACCTACTGAAGTTTCATTCTGTTGCCGTTTCCCTATTTTTGCATTGAAATCTCCCATAATTATCTTCAAGTGCTGCTTACCTTTATTATTTAGATGACAAATTTCCTCATAAAAGTCTTCAATTTCTTCTTCAGGATGACTTGTGGTGGGTGCATAAGTTTGAATAATCTGAGCCTTGTATCTTCTCGAGAGTTGGATAACGAGTCGTACAGCTCTGTCAGAGGAACTTTCAACTTCTACAACTTTATCCTTCAGTTTCTTGTTTATTATAAATCCAACACCACTAGTTCTGCCAGTATCTGTCCCACAATAGTAGAAGAGATGTTCACTTTTCAGTTCAATGAGATCTTCCTTTTCTCCTTACCTCACTTAGCCCGACGATGTCCCACTTGATCCTTTGTAGTTCCTCGTCCAGTTCAAGAAGCCTTAAATCAGAAGATAGGGAGCGTCCATTGTAAGTAGCCAAGGTCAGCATCAGATGGCAGCCTAGTCCGGTCCTCCGGAGATTCTTAGCACCCTCTGCCTTCATGTCACACTGGCCGCTACCTTGGCCAGGTACATTCCAGCTGCCGGAGACTGAGTGCCAAGATTTAAGTTGTGGAGTCATTTTGGAGGGGTTTGGCCATAACTCACCACGCTGGCCAAGCGGTTTGGTGAGTGTGGGATAGCATTTCCTCTAATCCCGATGGTATAGTTATACCGCTATTGGCGGTCGTCAGAGCCCTTTAGTGGGAACAGGATGCACCACGAGAAGGCGGGGTTGACATTTGTCAAGGAGAAGCTGTGATGTTATGCATCACCTGACCTTACATCCCGTATCATAATCATCATCATTCATTATCAATCCACTGCTGGACGAAGGTCTCCCCAAGTTTCTTCCACAACGGTCTGTCTTGTGCCAGTCTCCATGTTACTCCCACATACTTTCGAATTTCATCCTCCCATCTCCCATGTGGTCTTCTTCTGGGTCTTTTCCTGTCCCTTGGAATCCAATCTAAAATTTCGGCTGTCCATCGATGGTCTGTCGTTCTGGCAGTATGTCCTGCCCATTTGCCATTTCAGGGATTTAACTCTGATCATGATGTCTTCCACTCTTGTCATTTTTCGGATCCACGAGTTCCTCTTCTTATCTCTCCTGGTTACACCAAGCATGCACCTCTCCATGCTGCTTTGAGTTGTCTGCAGCCTTCGTATGTCTCTTTTAGTTAAGATCTACGTCTCTGCACCATACGTAAGCACTGGAAGGATGCATTGATCAAACACTTTCTTTTAAGACATAATGGTATATTGCTCTTGAACTTGATACCGACCACTGCAACTTGGACGGCGATGAAAAACATTTTGTAGAATTTTGAAGAGTCTGCCAGAATTTCGCGATGAGTTATTGCGATACTCACACACCGGCATTCTCTTTAATAAAAACGGATTGGAAACATATTCAGTCCAGTTTTAATTTTGAAGCCATGATAACAATTTAGTGTAGAAAAAATTGTTTTCCAAAATTTACCAACTTCGTAAATTTTCTAAGCAATGATATCTGATTAAATGTTGTTTTCAAAGTAATTAAGTATAATGCACTACCTCAATTGAAATGCGCAGCTTATTTTTGGGAGGGAGGAGGGATGCAGCAAAAAAAAAAATTGTACCCAGTGGAGTGACTTCAATGATTTTTGGTGAATAAAAATTTACGTGAGTTTAAAAGCGAAAATTTCGTTGTGCTTGGTAAGTGAAGAAATCAATTTTGTGCAAGTATTTCGCTGCAGAAATTATTCTCCCTCTCTCTCTTTCTCTTTTCAATTTATCCAATACTGCATTCTGTTCTTAATCGCAATTTGTTCACATGCCCATTTTGACCAGAAGAGAAAATATAAGTAAAACTTTTTTGCAAAAGTCCCGGCAACTGAATATTTGTCATTAACAAACACAAATATTCTACAGTTCGATGGTGTTAAAATTATTACGTTGAATAAAAGCAGGAACAAACCAAAAATTGGAAGGGGGAAAAAACAAAAAACAGGTTGAGTAATACATTCAAACATACCTTATTTAATGCTTTATTTCAACATTCGTCATTATTTTAATTCATTCTCCTATTTTATTTCTTATTCGGAAGCACAAGAACCGTATTAATCAACAAAACACACAGGCCCTGCGATGCATTCCCTTCCAACGAGAGACTGCATTTGCGAGCAACTCGTGCTAGCGAGACTGCCATCAATGATCATGATCATATGTAGAGGATTTTAGGAAGGGAGTGTCTGACCCCAGGTCTTAAACAACCCTTAGAAATAGGAAGCTAGGAGATTTGGGCTAGAGTGCCCGATAGGAAAGTGACATGGAAGCGAAGTAGAAAGGGGGAGGAAGACACCCTTATTTATAACCGGGGGGAGTACCCGCGGTCCATCGGCTTAACGTGCCCATCCGACGCACGGCGGATATTTAGTGGATCGAGCGTTCGTATCTGCCTGGGATCGAGCCTGAGGTCCTTTCCGTGGCAGTCACGAACGTTGCCCACTGGGTCACCCGCGATCCTGACTGCCATCAATGCAGTCCCCAGGGAAGTTTTATTCAAAGGAAACGAACTGATGTGGGAATAGGCAGTTTCCCACATGAGTTGGTTTCAATACCCGTCAGGGCAGCAAGGAGCGCAGTCCGCCAACGTTCCTTGCGCTCCCAGTGGTATTATGCAGGGAAAACTTCCAGTTGAGTTCAGAAAACTTATCTCTCTTGGTACGGCATGAAAATAAAACTGCTTTGGGTAGGGGCTGCAGCCCCACAGCCCCATAGCAGGAGCCGCCCCTGGTACCAATTGTTTGGAGATAACCGATCTGGAATTACATCTAAGACCAAAGACACTATTCAGTATCCCAGTATTCCTTCGGATATAAGACCTATTCCTAATGGAGTTTAGATGATAGTGATACTGATGAAATAAATCCTCACAGCGAAGAAGATATTGAAGTACAATAAGACCCTGATTTCTCGTAAGATTCTGTACCTCACCTTATAAGTCAGGAATAATTAAATGATTTGGTTCGTGACTTGTATTTAGCAAAAGGTCAGGCCGAAATATTGGCTTCAAGATTGAAGGGATGGAATCTTTTACAGCCAAGTACAAAAGTGTAGTTTTCGTCGACGACAGCAAGAGTTTGAACACTTATTTTTGAAGGGTGGTGATCTTGTGCAATGCAATGATATAAACTAATTGTTTGAAGCCTTAGCGCAGCAACACAAATCTGAAGAATGGAGACTTTTTATAGATTCCTCAAAAATTTGCTTAAAATCTGTCTTTCTTCGTAACGGAAACATGTATTCGTCAGTACTTGTTGCATATGCTGCATACATGAAAGAAACATATGCAAATATGAAACTGCTGCTTCAAAGTATAGTATACAAAAAACACTCATGGAATACTTGTGGCGATCTTAAAGTAATAGCTTTACTCTTTGGTCTACAACTTGGATACACAAAATACTGCTGCTTCCTCTGTGAATGGAACAGTAGGGACAGAAATTCTCATTACATCAAAAAGACCTGGCCTAAAAGAGTCCTTAATTCCAGGTAATAAAAATGTTGTTGCTGAACCTTTTTAGTAAGTCCTCAGAACGTGTACTTACCACCGCTTTACATCAAACTGGGTTTGATAAAATATTTTGTAAAGGCATTCAATAAAGATGGAGAAGCCTTTTGTTTTCTAAAGAACAAGATCCACAAAATATCTGAAGCCAAAATTAAATTAGACATTTTTATCGGTCCACAAATAAGAGAACGTATGCGTGATCTTGCATTTGAAGGCATTTTGAATGAGACTGAAAATGCTGCATGGAAGTTCTTTAAAGATGTGGTGCTGAACTTTTTAGGTAACGGAAAGGCAAAAATTGTAAAGAACTTGTTACTGAGGTTCTAGAAAACTATAAGGCCATGGGATGCAATATGTCCCCTAAAATAAATTTCCTTCACTCGCATCTGGACTTTTTGACACAGAACTTAGAAGCTGTAAGTAACGATCACGGAGAACGTTTTCATCAGGACATATGTATCATAGAAAACCGCTATAAAGGAAAATGGAGCCCTAAAATGCTAGCTGATTACTGTTGAACTCTAAAAAGGGATGTAGTACAACCAAAGTACAGAAGAAAATCTAAAATAATTGCTTTTTAAGGTAAGTGTAATTAATTGCTTGCAGCGAAATGTGCATGCCAAAATGAAGGCTTATTGTACACTGAAACAACAGGTTACTCGAGAACTATGCCCGATAGCACAATTTAGCTAGCAGATTTGTAATCAGCATGACAAATGCTGTAATTCGGCATATGCAGTTTTTGAACAAAGTTTATTTTTGTTGTTCAGTGAAATTATCTCTATAAACGCTCGGGTTTTCCTATTCTGTATCAATGAGCAATCAAGATTGTTGGAAAAATGAAGGCACCCCGGTGATGCAGCTGGTCTAAGCGCTGGATTCTGATCATTCGTCCGCGATGGGTGCTGGCTCGGATCGCGGTGAGATATGGATGCTATGTTTGGCATTGGTTCTCTCCCTTTCCTGCCGCTGGCTTCTGACCATTCGTCCGAGATGGGTGCGAGCTCGGATCGCGGCGAGATATGGATGTTTTGTTTGGCATTGGTTATCTCCCTTTCCTGCCGCTGGTTTCGGACCATTCGCCCGAGATAGGTGCGAGTTAGAATCGTGGTGAGATGGATGTTTTGTTTGGCATTGGTTCTCTTTCCTGCCGCTGGCTTCTGACCATTCGTCCCAGATGGGTGAGATATGGATGTTGTGTTTGGCATTGGTTCTCTCCCTTTCTTGCAACCAGTAGGATATAAATTAGGGACAGGTGACAGCTTCTTATTACCCATAGAGATTTGCTCACGATGGCCGTTAAACCCCCAATCAAAAAGAAAAACCAAAACAGAAGGTATCGTGATGTCATGCATTCATCAGAAGGTATCGTGATGTCATGCATTAACTGCAGTCATGAAAACTCAGCAAAACAAGTTGCACTTACGTGTAGTTTCTTCTCTTCCCAATATCAGATTCACGTGATACTGAATAAAATGTTTAAGCGTAATGGCGGTTTTTCTTCTTCGCCACGTAAATGAAAGCGTCATCCATTTTTACTAAGCTCATAAACCTCTAATGTAGGTTTATCGGATCTTAATAAATCTTTATTCTAACATCCTACCTTTTTCTGCTGGCTCATTTTAACTTAAGGGTCAAGTGTGGCCCTCTAAGTTCAAGAGTCTTCAGTTCAAATTTCTGATCAGGAATTTTCAAAGAACATTTCGTTGACATGAAATAATTGAACTTTGGCCCCGAAGCCGCCATGCTCTGCAGAGAAAGCTGGATAATTTGAAGTTATTTTCAATGACTGATTCACACAAGCGCTGGTGTATGGTCGTTATCCTGAATATCTTAAAGTGAGTTACTGGTCATTGCTGAATTCAATGATTTTAGATATTAATTTGATGGCTTACTGCAACTAAAGAGAATATTAGTAGACAAGAGCGTAGTGCAGTTCAGACGCACTTAGCAAATCGCAAATTCTTTCGGACCAGCAGCTCAGTCTGGTAAATAGTACGTAAGGTTATAATGGAGGCCATAAAATTAGTAGGTATGAGAGCATAATTAGGACAAATTACCAGAAACTAGCATTTTCTTATGCAAATCTCTGAGGAAACACTCCTTAAACTTTGTAATCAGGCTTAACATCCTGGAAATTTTCGACATTACAATCAGCCTTGCTAAATTGATTTCTTAGTTTGAATCGCAGACTTATATATTTCCATTTTTGTTTTATTTATTTTTATTTTTAGTTCTAAAATCCCTTGCGACAATATTCCCGAATTAGGAAATTTTCTGAATTGGAGATAAGACTGCCAGCTGCGTCATTGATCTCTAAAAGTGGAGACTCCTACAATTGAAATTCGCAGTAGTTCATTTAGCAAAAATAGTCCTGAACTTAGATTATCACCTATAAAGCAAAACATTACTGATATGAATAAAGTTTGCATCGTTTTAAGCTTTAAATTCAAACAAACGTGCATATGTAATTTATAAACATTAGACTGAAAGATGGAATGACTGCAAGTGAATTTCGTAAGTGTCTAAAACAAGAAAAGTAAGCTCTAATCAAATCAGGGCAAAAAATTTAAGTATCTATCTGAAAAAAAGTTAAATTATATAAACATAACTGTGTTCTAAATTTAAATGAGGTATTAATCTGAATATAAAGATAAGTATTAAGTGCCATAAAGTTGCTGTTACTTTTCCGGATGTGATTTTTCTCATAACAAGCCTCTAATGTTCTGCAACAGGATGATGATGGACTATGCTTCAGTGAGTCTCTTGTACGGTTTACGGATCTGAAGGACTTAAAAGAGCATCTTTCTGATCCAACAAATGAATGCTTATCACCTACTTTGAATGTTTTCCAAGGAAACCGACAACTACTGAGAGCAACACGGGAGTGTTTCTACATCTACCAGAAACTGGAACACACAGGATTGAGGATTCCCCTACAAACACTACATAGGCAAGTAGCGCCCTTGCTTCCTTCATTTTCCTGTCTTGTCTTTCCCCCACTCAGTTCACCCTTTTTTTCCCCTTTATATTTTATTTCTGGCTCTTTCACTTTCTGTAGATTTTGCCTCTTCACAATTTTTTACTGTTCTTCCGACCTTTCTCACGGCTGATTACTTTTCTGACGCACTTTCAGTTTGCTTGTTTGCATTTCAGTTAAAGAAAATTCTATGAAAAAAAATTAATTGGCTATGTTTACCACATATGGCACTTCTACAACGTGAAATGAAATGGAATCTTAGATTTGAAAAGGGGCACCATACATCTGGATGAAAAACGGAGTTTGGAACTCAAACTCAGGGTATATTTCGTATCCAATATGGCAAAGTAACTCAGTAGATGTTCTACCCATAAACCGCAGGGTACTGGCATTGAAGATCATTTGTGTGCTTTGGAATGTGTTGTATTCTTTCGGGACCACTGTGTGCAAGCATTTTCATAATGCATTTGCATCCACTGTGGAAAAAAAAAAAAGCAGGCTTCTGAATAATCGTCAGTTTGGCCAGGGTTCGAAACCCAGATGTATGGACGATGTGTTTGGAATTGGTGGTCCTAAATCAGGGACGGTCTGTACCTTGTAGCACTAGATTCTAAAGAGAATTGTTGTAGCACTAGATGTTAAAGAATACCTAAACCACCCTCACAACCACGGGAAATCGTCGAGGAGGTACCTCGATGACTTCAGCAGTTCAGCTTCTGTGTTAAACACTGGCTGGCGCGCACTTTGAGAACTGTGCGGCTAGAGGAGAGTTACAGCTACACTTATACCTCATTTCCCTACAGAGCGTGGGTGGCGGAACCCGAGAATTTCATGGGGGGAGGGGGCAACTTCTCCGAGAGTTAAAACAACAAAAAGAGAGAGAAACCGTAGGTTACATATTGCAAGTACTCTAACAAATCATCGCCTGCTATTACGTATTATTCCACTGCTGGATGAGGTCTCTTCCATAACTTTTTGTGTTGAGCATATCTCTCACTCCAGCATACTTTCGAATTTCATCCACCCATTTCCCAGGTGGTGTGCTTCTGAGTCTTCTCCTGCCGCTTGGTCAAATCCAGTCTAATACATCATTTGTTTAACGGTTGTTAGTTAATGAAAAATCTTGCAAGAGGTTAATACGGTTGTTAGTTATGCGCACTTTTGCAAGAGGTTAATGCCTTAAAAGTGCAAATATAATAAATGGTTGTTAGTTAGTTCACATAAAAATATATCCAGCCCATTGCCATTTCAGAAATTTTTAACTATCTTCTTTAAAGTGAAAAACACAACGGTGAGTTGACTTTTCAACTCATTTGTGCAAAATCAATTTTCAAAGTTGTACTTGAAGAGTTTTCCAGAAAATAGACATGGTGACAGACTCCAGGAAATTTTCGTTAAAAAAAAAAAGAAGTTATACCATATGTGAACCATAAATTTTTAAGATATTTCGTACGAAGACCCTACTCCAGTGAGGGGACTATGAAATTCCAGGAGGGGGGGGTCTGAACTCCCGTGTCCCCTACCTTCCGCTCATGCTTCAGAGTATTGTGCTGACGTGTGAGCAGGTTAACAATCTCTCGTGATGGAGGCGGGGGAGGGGGCTTTTTTCTTCAACTTAGTTGATAAATATATTTGAAGCAGTTTAAAACATTGTGTGGCAATAATGAGAATGCTTTAAGTATTTGGTCTTTTATGGATTTTATGGTTATAGGTGAGCATAAAGCCACTACGCAAAGTCAGCTAGCTCCGACTTAAGAAATTTGAATCTAGTTCTCTGGATCGGGAGAAGGAAACAAGTTCTCAGAATTTCCGGGCCGCCAGTTTCCCACATGCGAAATAAATGAAAATAAAAAATCCTACGCGTGAACTTGATTCCCGAATGTGATCTGAAAATGTTTGCTCAGTTAAAATTCGTTGCCAAGGATTTAGTTGATATTTGGAGAAAATTACTATTCTTCATCAAAAAATTCTTGTTAGAAACAGATGTAATTAAGACATAACAGGAAAGATATATAAATGGCATTTTATTTGAACAAACAGGAACTAACCCATCTATTTTAAGATTTAGCTCGGGTTACACACGAACTTATAACAAAAGGGTGCATGCACCTTTTTCCACTATAGTTCATGATATCGTCACTGGTCCAATCTTAAGGGCATTCGCGTGTTGCTACATATTTAAGTCTAGAAAAAAAATCGTAGATAGATTAAAAATTAAGACTTAATTAATTTCTTAGTGTTCGCGGCTCTGATAGAACAATCATTTGTAATAAAATTGACTCTATAATGTAAGTACTACGGAGGCTGCGCTATATGAAGTAGCATTACTAAAACAAAATATTTTATTTTCAAATCGACGGATCACTCATAATTGCAAAAATTAAACGTAAGTTGAAATTACTGAAGGAACTAAAAGTAGTCAGGGCTTGCAGTAGCGTGAGTCACTGACAAGTAAATATTGTATACACCATAAAAATCGAAAAAGCAGTGTCTCGGTTCACGCGATTGGAAAGTAACAAACTCTCGAATACGTTTTGGACTTTCTTCTGGTGCCCCTGTTTATCTACGCGTGTACAACAGCTGAGCTCACTGATGTGAGCAAAGTTAAAGTATTTTCTCATGTAAGTCTCAAAATCCTTGAACACTTGTGATTTCCTCATGATTACCGAAGAACGTTTTCTGCACCATTTTGCTAGGAGAAGGTGGGTTATAGGCGCAGAACGGAACTCACAATATGTCATGAAATTTTGAGTTCTCTGTATAACTAAATCTGATATAATTATTTTTTTTATTTTCAGAGCACTTCTGACTCCAACAGAAATGCGGGTTTTCAATGAAATTCGGAAATCTAATCAAGTTCCAATAGAAGCTTTGGATTCCATCACAACCTGAAGGTGACTACAGAAAAAATAACTTTAATATAAAAAAAACAACTTCCGCATTCATTCCAGTTTGTCGTAAGATTTGTTCATGCCTGCGATACCGAAAGGAAAGAGAACCTTTTACATGAAATTTTTTTTCAAAATGCCATATACTCCCCTTAAATAACATTTTTATAAATAAAATGTTTCGAAAACATAGTTACATTGTTCCAGAAGTTTTTTTACCTCAAATACAATGATACAAAGAGCTTCCATCACAGCGGACTACTCTCTTTTCACATAACAATGCTTCTTTTGGTGTAGTGCATCCTAACTTTGCTATCAAGACGCAAATACGCTTTATTTTAAATGCCACAACGAATGGAACTAATTTTTGTGATTTTCTTGTAGCTAGTAATACATTCTGGGGAAGGGTACTAGTAATAAAGGGGAAGCTAGAAAACCAATTCTCAAGTGGATGAAGGTCTCCCAAAGTATCTTCCACGAATCTGCCTTCAGCAGTTCACTTCCATATCATTCGGCATGCTTTCGAATTTAATCCATCTCTTGCGTTGCTTCTTCTGGGTATTTTCCTGTCCCTTGGCATCCAATTTAATATTTCAGTTGTCCAATATAATCAGCCCACTGCCACTTGAGGGTCTTAGCTATTAATCATGACATCAACCACTCTTGGCATCTTCTGACACATGACCCTTTTCCTATCTTTCTTGGTTACACCAAGTATTCATCTCTTCATGCTTCCTTGAGTTTTCCACTGCCTATGTATACTTCCTTTATTTAAGCTAAGGTCCATGTCTCTGATCCATAAGAAATGGAAGTTTGCATTGATTAAACACTTTTTCGGGACATAGTAACAAATTGCTCTTGATATTTGCATAGCTTTTTCCAAATGCTCTCCAGTCAAGCTTTATAGGCCTATTTCTTCTTCGATGTGGCCATTACTTTGAAAAGAACTTTGCTGAGGCGCGTCTCACACCCAAATCATCCTTAGGAATCTACTGAACTGAACCGCAACTAATGTTGAAGTCTTCAGATAACTCGCGAATAGTGATTCGGCGATTTTCCCGCAGAGCTGTGCGCACAAGTTCGACATTGTTTTCACTTTTGCTGGTTGCGGACCTCCCAGACCGTTCATCATTCTCAACACTTCCACGGCTATCTTTAAAACAATTATACCACTCAAAAACTTGTGCACGACTCATACAATCCGTCCCATAAACTTTCTGTAACAATAAGTTCGTGTCTTTGCTAGTTTTTGACAAAATCTGATGCAAATTAATTGATCGAAATTTCCAACGTGACAAAGGCGATGAACAGCTTCACACGCGTAAGGACTAACCACTATTGTAAAAAGAAAAAAAAACTGGACGAGCAGGGAAGACTTCTCACGACACATGCTTTGTAGGTTCCAAGGTCAACCTCTGCCTAACCGCTTCCTGCGATTCCGAACTTATGCAACCAGTCTGCATCAGAACTTATGCAACCAGTTTTGCATCACACCTCATATAAGACTTCAAGTGTGATGCTGAATTCTATTTCGCTATTTTGTTTTTCAAATATGGTATGAGCTAATTATTACTGCGTACGTTGTTCTTCTTCGGGGAGGCTGAGCCTCCCTGGGGGCCAACAAGCTACTGACCTGATTTATTTCAAAGCTAGATGAGGTAAGAGTAATAAAGCGGCACGTGTCCTTTTCAGACGCTAAACACACTTGCCGAAGCTATGTCTCATTAAGATCTGCTGTATATGAAAAAAGACCTCAGAAATACGTCACATTCTATGGCTAACGAGGAATAAAGACTCCGCCAGCATTAAAAACTGAAGAGAAGTAAGAGAATCACGAGCTATTCCGAATAAATGTAACAAATTTTGTTCTATAAGGCATTTGAATTGTCCTGTAACAGCCAATTTTTCCAACCCAGTTTATTTGCGCAATGTTAACTTCCCAAAGTTGTTGGATACTGCTTCCAACTCCCTCCTATTCCCTCTATTATCTGCTCAGGTGGTGAGCTGATCACTGTTGCGGGCTCTGCCTTGAAGGCCGATAAATGTTCCTCTTCGTTCACATATAACGTCGATGGGCCGCGGGTGGCCTAGTGGGCAACGTTCGTGACTGCCACGGAAAGGACTTCAGGGTCGATCCCAGGCAGGTATGAACGCTCGATCCACTAAATATCCGCCGTGCGTCGGATGGGCACGTTAAGCCGTCGGACCCCAGGTACCCCCCCCCTCCGTAATAAGGGCGTCTTCCTCCCTCTTTCTACCTCGCGTCCCTGTCACTTTCCTTTCGGGCACTCGAGCCCAAATATCCTAGCTTCCTATTTCTAAGGGTTGTTTAAGACCTGGTGTCAGACACTCCCTTCCTAAAATCCTCTACATATGATCATGATCATCATATAACGTCGCGATTTCGACTGTATACCAATGGGTTGCACATAATCAGTTATGCAAATTCCTTAATTTCATCAAGAACCGAATTCAGATAACTGAAATGTCAGTACATTTTTTATTTTATAAAGTATCAGTTGCCCATAATCTAAAAGAATTTATCACATAGGTTGGACACATGTTAAATATCTTTTAAAAGCACTGACTTTCCCTGTCTTGGGACAGGCGCTTTTCCAGGTCCCCTTCCAAAGCCTCGTCCTAATTCCGTTCTCGGGATACACAGGTATCTTGAAGGAGGGAACCTCAGGGTCCCCAACGTCGAGAACCACAAAAAAAGGGGTGAGAGACCGCACATCGTTCACGCTCTTCTTTTGATGATTTGGACCCAGGAACTAATAAAAAAGCTAAAAAAAAATATTCAATTCAAGAGGCACTAGTGTCTCTTCGAACGCACGGCCTTGTGGGGGAGGGGGTCCCCATTGTGTAGATTATTCAAAATGTTTTTTATACCTGTCCTTAAATTGACAATTTTTTTATATGCACTTAGGCGGACTTTTACAACGTGCTTGTAGGATTATAAAACTTTATTTTTTTTTAGATTATACTGGACTCACTCCTAATTTTTCTGTTCGCGGGCATAGTCTCATACTAGACTGCTCCCGTAAACTTTATTCATTTATGTGGGACGGTAGGGCGTGATTATGTAAAATTCTATAACTCATTTTATTAATTTAATTTTGTAAAGTCCACTCCGTCAAATGTCAATGTCCCTCAAACCATCGTATTGAATCTCTGAAATATTTTTTTCACTCTATGGGAAATTTAATGAGAAACTAATCTTACCTGCAACCTTCCAAGCTCATTAAACAGGCGGTGTACTCTCGTTAAAAATAACTCGTGTTCTATTCCAACTGTAAGGGGCAGATTGGACCACTCGAGAAATGACGCGCTTTCTCATATTCTTTTCGCCTAGGAATTTTCGAACGAATAAATAATTATTTCAGTACTTGCGGATAACAATCGTTCACTCCATTTGAGCATTATTTCTGTCTGAAAAGTTATGTCGTTTAAAACAGTTTCCCGTGCATATGTCGGGAGTTTGTTCTGCTGATGTGAATCGACCGATTGTGTAACTGCAAGGCGGCACAGTCAGGTAGTCGTTAACAACATCTGAAGCATCGTACAAGAATTGCAATACTTGACACATCACAAACAATACAATTTCCTTTGAATGTCCTACTTTAGTAGTGCACTGCAAAAAGTGTTTGCTTGTCTTAATAGTTGAATCTCTGCCGTAACTAATACGGTTTTTTTTTTTTTTCATTGTTGAAATGCTCATGAAACACACTTTCACATTTGGACATTACAAACAAAATGAATACCTAGTTATTAAAACATCGCATATCTTATTTTCCCCCATCATTAACAACAGGCTTTCACCTAGTACAGCATAATCCTGAAGAAAGGTCGAAAAATGGTACATTCACAACGATACTCTAAAGCAGTGAACCTTTTTGCAGCCGAAAAATGGAAGCTTTTGAAATCTTGCAGAACAAAATCAAAGTTAATGAAAAATAGAAAAAAATTAAAGCATTTTTTTCTAATGTAAGTTGATGCATTTTTATTAAATTATTTTTTTTTTTTTATATATATAACGTAAGTCACATTTTAACCAAAAAAGAAATACTTTGGGGGGGGGTGCAAGGCCTCCTGGCCCCCTTTAAATACGCCCCTGTACTAATATACATAGTAATTATTTCTATATATATGTAGATATAGTAGCTAATATATATAAAATGGAAAACTTGCCCCCTCTAAGGTTCCATTTGCCTTCCTGGTCAAAAATTCCGGAAACACTGGTGACAGGCAGTTGACATGGGCATCTACAGCACAGAGTGGAACAGACCCAAACCGAACGAAGGCAATAAATAGGCAGACATGGGTAAATGTGGTGATCTGAGCAGCTTTGGCTTCTCAACAGGGCATTGCAATGATGAACATGGGTAAATGTGGTGATCTGAGCAACTTTGATCGGGGACACTTTGTCGGTACATGGCAGATGGGTCATTCTGCCACCCAAGTGATAAGAACCTTAGGGTTCCTGAGAGCAACTGTATCAAGGGTGTAACACTAGTATAACATCGACGGGTGTACCAGTACTCGGAGCAAGCAGTAGCTGACCACATGACATTGCTGACTTGGGTTGGCAGAATATCCAGGCTCATACAGCCTAACCGCTTGGTAACAGTAGGACAAATCACCCCGAGGTTAAATGTCAGAGGACCAAGCAGCGTCGGCGAGCAAACGTTATGGTGCCTGCTGCATATCCTGGCCTACAGGAGCCAATGCCCTACTCCTCTGTTCGTCATCGGAAATTACACCTCTCCTGGTGCTGAGATATCAAGACTAAACCTCTGCAGAGAGGCGACGTGTCATGCGGTCCCTGCTGCTCTTTTTTCCCTAAGCCCTAATAAAAACTGAACAGCAGCTTAGAAAAAAAAGGGGAAAAAAGAGCAGCAGGGACAATAGATGGCGCCAGAGACACAATGATTCAGAGATAGCGACTGGGGCCCGTGCCTCGATGGCTCTGCTCACTTGAGCTGTGGTGGGCGGGTGAGACACACCTGCCTCCTGATGATGACAAAGGTCTGTTGAAAGTACTAGAGGATTGTGTGTGAAGGGCTGAATGGGTGTGACACTTGCAGTGGGAGTGGCAGGGGTTGTGAAACAGAAGGAGCAGTTTGGTACTTACAGTTGACTAGGGTTTAACCACCTCGGAATGTAAGGTTATGTAAATATGTAAATAGTTTTTAATTGAATTGTATGAATGAGTAGTATGTGTGGTTTTTATGGAATTGACAAGCTTTATTGTGACATCTCATAAGGCTAAAAAAAAAAAATACGATGTTTCACACCCGGAAGTAAGAATCGTAAGCAAGATGTCTGTAAACCTTGGAAGCCCAGAAACATTACGATGATTGACGTGTTGGAAGTGTGTTGTCGATGGAGATTACCATGATCTTTAGGGTGAGTGATTGGTACTTTCTAATAGTTTTTCATTTATGAATTGCACGTAAACTATGCGCACTTTGCAGGAGGTTAATACCTTAAAAGTGCAAATATAACAAATTTAAAATAAATGACTTGGGAGCTCTGAACTTTTTTTTAGATAACACACATTTTTTAATATTTATACCACTTATAAGGCAAATAATACGAAAGAAAATGCATCTGTTTGAACAAAAACTTGGATATTAGACCTGTCACAAAAATTTTAATGAGAATCACTGCTACCTTGGAAAGTGACGAGACAGACTAAAAAATTAAAAACAGCCAGAAGTCGGAGTTCCGTAAACTGATGCTGTTTACTGATAATGCACGATCATTGTTGTGAGAAATGATACCCTCGAACCAGCATGACAAGATCACGCATACACTAATGATTTTTATCACCAACCGTCAGCCACGGAGTTCGGACATATCCGGAAGTTTTGTCATATTTTCCCCGAGCAGCTACTGCATAAGCAGGTTGTGCCATGAAAGCAACTTAATGAAAGCAGACACTTAGACTTAACGTGGCAGCTAGTGTTCGCTGCTGAAGCTATTGAGGTTATTTTCGGGCGCTTGAAAAAGGTAAATCAGGAGTTTATCTCAAATTTTTTTGTGCGAATCATCTTTACAAAGAACTGAAAATAGTATTGATACCACTTTTAACAAGATCCATCAGAAAATAGAAGAGATATGCATTAGAGAAGTGTCTGCAGTTAGAGTAAAGTGATATTTGGCAACGTTGGGATGCGTCGCACTCTGCAGCAATATTCATTTTGCCTAAGTTTAAAAAAAAAAAAGTAGTATACGTGTATAACACGCAGGTAGAATTTCAGCCCTCAATTTTAGGAAAAAAGTGTGCGTTATACGCCGATAAATACGATATATATAAATTCTGTGGAACTATGTCAGAAATATTAACTCAGCAATCGGACATCGCTGTACTGCCTGTATTTACTGTTCATCACATAACATAATCACATCAGAAAACTTGAAAATTACATTGCCCGGGAATCAAACCCGCATCTCCCGATTTCCGTTCAAGAGTGCTATCAGTTGCATCACACAGTAAATACAGGCTATTCAGTGATGTCCAACTGCGGAGTTAAAATTTCAAACTTACTTCTATGTATTAAGAGAAGAATATTTCTTCCACAGAATTTATTCCTAAAAAATTGGTGATCTAGTGAAAATCTGCGAAGTTTCAGATTCTTAAGACTCACACTTGGGACTTCATCGCCGTGAGTGGTATAATACATAGCATGCTCAAATGGAAATCGGGAGATGAGGGTTTGATTCCAGTGCGATGCATTTTTCCAGTTTTTTTATGTGATTGTCACGTGATGAACAGTATATATAGGCTATTCAGCGATATCCAACTGCGGAGTGGAAAGGCAAATTTTTTCCCTTTTTGTAAAATTGCTTTTTGTGTAAATCTTAAGTTCTTATCAGACCGATTTTCATACACATTATATTCATTTATGGGTTCCTTATTTAATTTTTGTTCATCAAATAGTGCATTTAATTTTTTATCTAACAAAGAAGCCAACTCCAATAGCGTTACGGTAGATAAAAAATTAAATGCACTATTTGATGAACAAAAATTAAATAAGGAACCCATAAATGAATATAATGTGTATGAAAATCGGTCTGATAAGAACTTAAGCTTTACACAAAACGCAATTTTACAAAAAGGGAAAAATTTGCCTTTCCACAAGGCCTCCCTAAAACTGAAGCAATCATCCCTTGCCTCGAAGATATTCTCAAAAATATACCAGGCGCAGAGAATAAAACTGAAGTTGAGAACAAATTATATAGAGTTATTCTAAAAGAATATAATGCCAAAAAACAACAAAAACTTCTATATAGAGAAAAAATTAAAATATGAAAAAAAACAACTATTGGAATTGAAAAATGACCCATATATCAAATTCTGTGAAGCAGATAAATCCGGCCAAATCATTATTCTCAACACTGATGAATTTGAACAAAAAATGACAGCAGCAATCGATGGATTAAATTGTACCGAAATTAAGAAAGACCCAACTGATAATCAAATTAAATTCTTAGCGGATATAAGAAATCATAGCATATTACCTGATGAAATCAAGCGCTCTTTTCCACCAATGGGAGCAGGCATACCACATATTGTTGCAAAGATAAAAACGCACAAAGATGGTGCTCCAATGAGACTGATAGTTTCAAAAAAACTCACCATTGATAACATTAGAGAAAAACATTTACAAATTCCTAGCACCCTTTTTCATGAACAACAAGTTCACCATCAAGAACACGTATGAATTTATAGAGAAAATTAAAAATGTAAAAACTGGCCTAAAGGACTTAAATATGGCAAGCATGGACGTTAAAGCATTATATCCAAGCACTCCTGTTCCAGAAGCTATTGAAATTATCATTAAGAAGTTGCAAAATCTTAAAATTTTAAATAACACACAAATTCATGAATTCAAAAAAGTTTTAGTCTATTTATATGAAAATAATATTTTTACATACAAGAACAAAATATTCAAGCAAAATTCAGGAGGCCCAATGGGCTCACCATTATCAACTCTATATGCTGAGGTTGTGATGAACGAAATTGAAGAAAATGTCCTGCATCGTATGGAAGAAAAACCAGAAGTGTACTGTCGATACGTGGATATTTTCATTCTATCAAAACTGAACGAAGAAGAATTAAAAAAATTAACAAAATGTTACAGCTCTTTATATCCAACTATAGAACTCACTGTTGAAATAGAAAAAAATAATGCAATAGCCTTTTTGGATGTACATGTTATCAAATCCACAGATAAGTTACTATACAGGGTTTATCGGAAAAGTTCATTTGTTCCGGTCCTAATCCCGTACAATTCAGCACATCCTTATCCTCAAAAATGCAATAGTATAAAAACCTTAATTAAAAGAGCATATACGCATTCTGAAAATAGTCAGTTCATCAATGAAGAAATCAAATTCATAAAAAAAATTGTAGGCAGCTTTGGTTATTCTAACCATTTAATAAAAAAATGGGACACAGAAGTAACAAAGAAAATAAAAAATAATGCTGTAGTAAATAAAAAAGAAGTCAAATATTTAAATGGTTTTCCTTACATTAAAGGTACTACCAATGAAATTAATAATATTTGTAAAAAGCATAACATTCAAATTGGAGGAAAAGTAAATACCATCAAAAATATAGTAATAAAAAATAATGAAAAAATAAAAATGTTAGAAAAAGCAGGTATTTACTCAATTCCTATTACTGAAAATCCTCCAATGGCTTGTATAGGAAGTACCAAAAATAAGCTTAAACACAGATTAAAACAACACGTAAAAAACTGGCAGAAAAAAGAAGAAAAAACAGCATTTATTCAATACTGTCTGGATAACCAAAAATATCCTAAATTCGAAAATATAAAAATCATTAAAAGCTGTAAATCCGAAAAACATCTCAGAATAGCAGAGTCGGTAATGATTGAAAAAAATAGGACAAAAGTTTGCAACCATAATGACCCTAATATTTTGAGAAACAGCTGGAGAAATTTAATTAAAATTGAGCAAAAAAATGAAAAAGTTTGAAAAATGAGATCACTGACCAACAAGAGATGGCGCCACAACGCCCAAGAAGAAGCGATAGCCGATGACAGAAGCAGCCCGCGAGAACCACCGAAATGCCCAGCTGACACGGTCCGTGCTAGTCGGAGCAAAACGTCCCCTCGAAGACGGTAATGGAGTATTACCGAAAGTACTAGGGTTATAAATAAGTATTGAAGTAAATGAGGATGCAGCAAAGGAAAAAAAACTCATTTGGTGATGAGGCAAAATAAATTCCAACGGAAAAAAAAAAAGAAGTGGACCCGTGGCCAAATGAAAACCCCCCGTGCCGCATCCACATAACGGAAATATGAATTGAAAGCCAAGCCCCATGTGCGGTAAGTGTTCATCGAACTTTACCAACTAAAAGTGAAGTTCAAAAATGCAAATTTCTGCAATTAGTTTTTTTTTTACTGAGCATGACCTTTCATGAAATTAAGGGGTTTTTTTGTGCTTTTGTTTTAATTTTCTAAGCTGATATAAAATGATTCATTTCTAACTTTGTAACATTTGTTTGTTTTGAATTTATGGACCAACACAATAGTACATGACTTCATGGCAAATGCTCAAATGTATGATACTCTTAAGACTGGTTAGTACTTCAAGAATGAAAAGTTCTCAAAATTAGTCTCAACACAACTAATTTGTTGCAGACAGCTCCAGGAAGACAGTACAAAAAAATTTCGTAAATATTATATTTTTACATGAACTTGAAGGTTTTACATTTTTCACTTAGATTTCAAGTATTTTGTCATACATACAAGGTAAAGTTCATCTCTATGTAGCAACACAAATTCTGATATAATTAACATAATTACATAATTTAAATATATTGTTTACACTGATAAATCACTCTCTTAAAAATAAAATATTCTTAGTTTACATAGGAAGGGAAAACTTAGCTATACACATCGACTAGTTCCAGTACTTAACAAGAACTGCTTTTGTACAAGGGTTCTCTATTTACAAAGTTGTTTTTCAATGGTGGAGTTGATCCATTACGGCCTTGTAATGAACAGCAGCCCCTAAGCTGAGTGAGAACAGCTAAAAGGTGAGAATTTGTAGCATCTAAGGAATGAATTTTTCTTTCTTGAGCGTCAATTATTTTCTGTTTGGATGTAATAAGATTTTGCATTTCTTGTTGCTCTCTCCGCAGCTCCTCTTCAACAGTGATCAGTCTAAAGAAATATATAGTATCATGGCATTTCAGTTACTCCTACAAAGCACATTTAAATATAACTTAAACATTACAGTAATGATTGGTATTATTATGGATTTATGCAGAAACTAATGCTGAAGTGTGCAAGTTAAAAATGGGGGGCGGGGAGGTTGAAGAATTAAAGTTTCATGGTTTGACTTTTTTCAAGGAGAAATAGTGAGCCTTTTTTTCTAGGAATAATTGTGGGGGGTGGGGGGGATGATGCCTTTAAAGTTATTTCCTTGGGAGTATAAAATTTCCAGTCCCAGTTTCAGTGGCCCTGAACTGATGTACAATAGGAATCTGACAATAACATTTATACTACTTACATGAGGGAATATCAACAAAGTTCTTCAAATCAAGCCATGCATCATGAATACCTGGAATGCATAACATTTACTTCAGAGCACTGTCCACTGATACATACTCAAATGGTTCTGCTATTCTTGGAAACACTCATGGATGACCTGATTGGATATGACAGAGACTGGCAATTGCACTATGCTGAACTGTTCTACTGTCACAAAACATTGATCCCAGAGGCCCAATTTCAGTCACAGATACAGCCAGAATATGGTGAATAAAGTTAATTACAACATTACTACAAATTCCCTCATGTGACCTGGGGTATTATCATGTGGCATTACCACTGTCAGTGTCATACCCAGAATTTTTTTTTCGAGGAGGGGGTGAGATGGTTATGAAATTAATTTTTTTATACAACTAAATGTATTATGAATGCATTTTTAAAATGTATACAACATCCATGCAAAAATATTCAAATAAATATTGCTGGAAATTATTAATATTCTTATTACCTATATCCTGATCATCACATAATGGTTGACTTAAATTTTGCTATTTATCTGTGCAGAAAACAAGAACACTTATTTAATACTACAGTACTTACTGTTAAATGGTAAAAAGATACAATTAATTCCAGAATGAAATAAAAATGTACCTTCTAGTGAAACATTCTTCATTTGTATAATGGTGCTTTTTTTCCATTGTACAGTAAGACTAACAGTACCTGATTACACTCTCGACAAATATTTTTTGATTTGATTCAACTCTTATGTTACTTTTACTTACTATTACTTGAGTCGTATTTCCAGTCTTCTGGGGCTTTTCGCCAGTTCGTCTAAAACTCCTTCAGCTTTCAGTGTGTATTCTCAATGAATGTGAAGTAATGCTAACCAATTGAGTCTCAGTTGTGATATGCTATTACATAGATATGATTTTAAGAGACACATTGTAGAAACTGAATGCCCACTTTCTGAAGTTGTCACTGTAGAGTATCTAGTATGTGAAACAATGTTTTTATATTGGGCAACACTTCACCGTGGCACAATTTTAAAGCACTTAATGCATCTTTTGGCCAAAGCTCCTTTTCTTGCAGGCAATGCTGCAGCATCCAGTTTCAATTCTTCGAGCTATTCAAGTCACCTGTAAAACATTCATTTAAATTTTGAAGATGACAATCCGTTTTTTGGCGTAAATGTGACATTTACGCCAAAAAGCGGATTGTCATCTTCAAAATTTGTATTATATGGCGTAATCCCGTATTTCTTTCATGATTCATTTAAAGTTTTAGCCACCCTGATGGTGTAGTGGTCTAAGCAATGGCTTCTGATCATTCGTCTATGATGGGTCCGGGTTCGAATCCCAGTGAGGCATGGGTATTGTTTGCCTGACGGCACTCACTCTCTCCCTTCCCTGGAACCCATGGCCCTAAATTAGGGACGGGTGACTGCCTATAGCCCACTGAGTTGCTCATGGTGGTCATTAAACCTTCAATCAAAAATAAAAAAAGTTTTAAAATCATCAATATCTTGAGAAGATGGTGGCACATTGCGATTTATTGGGAAAAGTGACTGGAATCTGGATAAGACCAATTTGTGTGCAAGAAATCTATTTTCCAAAAAGCACTAATAAACATGTCTAAAAATGAAACATAAATTGAAATCCTGTAATAGTTTTCTGGGTTTATGTTACAGCATTGGTTTTGTTTTGATGTAATTCTCGGCCAACCCTCAGCCTTGTGTTGGAAAAATTTTGCCCCTGTATTTTAAATATTCTTATTTTCTTTAATTTATAACATTCAATCAGAACTGTTTATATTTTTTTCTTCATCCAGTTTGCCATATCTACGTACATCTAATATTTTTGTACATTATTCTCAGCAGTCAGACTGTGGTACTGGATAGATTTCAGTTCACTGTTAACTATGTAATGCTATTATTGGCATATCTTCACTGTATTCCATGTAACCACTTCCTTCAGAAAACTTGAAAATTTTCATCGTCCCGAAGCGGGAATCAAACCTGCACCTCCTGATTTCCGGTCGAACATGCTAGTCATTACACTACTGAGGACAAGGAAATTCCAAGCAACTGAACGTAGATATCTGAGAACCTTCAGATTTGTGCTAGTTAAAAAAAGGATGTGAGATGCTACGATGGGGCAGGAATAGCTTCAACTAGTCCAAATCTGTTGTCAGATATCTACATTCACTTGAAATTTCCTTGTCCTGGGTAGCGTAATGACTAGCATGCTCAACCGAAAATCGGGAGGTGCGGGTTCGATTCCCGCTTCAAGACAATGAAAATTTTCAAGTTTTCTGAAGGAAGTGGTTACATGGAATACAGTGAAGATATGCCAATAATAGCATTACAATGCCTACCATGTATTTATGAAGAATTATTTCTCCTGGGAATTAGTTTCCCAATTGTATATAACTGTGATACATCTCCTCAGAAAACTTAAAAATTGCATTGCTCTGGAAAAGGAAACAAATCCCATCTTCCAATTTCTATTCAAGCATGCTACCATTACACCACTTGAAACAATGAAGTTCCCAGTAACAAAAGCTAAACAATTATAGCTTGACTCTTCTTTTTCAACATTTTTAAATTTTTATGTAGTTGTCTAAAACATGTTTTCTTTAAAAGTATATAACATTATGAGCATTTCTCAAAAATCCCTTGGATGTCTTGCTTTAGTTCAAAAATGAATTTCTTTTTACATTCAGTTTTAAATTACGTCTCTGTCCAAACAAATCCCACCAGAGGGCCATTTTTTTTCCTTGGCCATATTTATACTTCAGATCATGAAAAAGAGTAAGGAGAAAAGATTTTTGTAATGATTTTGAACTTGATGAAATTTACTTTAAAACTGAGTTTGGTTTGCCCAGTGATCAAGAGTGTGGTTTCTAGCATTTTGCATAGTGTTGAATCTGGAAATTATGTTTAACCTTCTGTAATTGGATAGATGAATCCTTATACATTTAGATCCCTTGAGGAAAATTAAATTCCCTCTCACTTAAAAAAATAGCATGGAATTTTTTTAAACCATGGATAAACTAGTGCTTAAAATTTCTATTAATTTACACTATTTAATTCATTATCAGTAGTACTTGATTAACGTGGTCTACTGTCAATATTTTAAAATGTTATCCAACTTATTCCTACTTTATGTTTATGACATAAAAAATATGTAATCTTGTTCTATTCCTATATAAAGAATTAAACTTTTAATGTTGAAGGAATAGAACAAGATTGGTGAGAATTTTGCTGTTGTAGATATCAACATGAAAAACAAAAGTAAATTTTCATGCTGTAGAACAGGAACAGTTTTTAAGATAACGTGAGAAAATGAAGAAAACAAATATTTTCCCTTGGGAATAAAATATTATCCAATAATCAAAAAAGCAGAGTTTGCAAATCTGCCACATAGGATGCGCATCTATATCATTTCAAATCAAAGTTAGCATTTACAGAGAATGGGCTGCATATAAATCATGTGACAAAAATTATAATTTTACTATTATCACAATACTGTTGAAGTTGTCGATATGGGTGCATGCATGAAACATAAATAACTGATTAAAAAAAAGCAGAACTTCTTTTTAAACAGGTAAAAAATGGGAAGCAAGCAAAAAGCGTGAATATAATATAGCATGAGCAAGACAAAATTGTTCATGGTAATTTATTTAGGTAAATATTAAACAAGAACATACCATGGTATTCGCAATATAAAATGGTTTTGAAAGAGATTCAAATGCAGTTTTTTGTTACACTAGCTAGCACATCAGCTCTAGTTTTCTCTTTGGGGGGCAAGACTTGTTTCGTTTCGGCAAGTTCCACAGCCATATGTCTTTTGTTGACACTGCAGATGCACAGCATCTATTGCTAATTTTTTTTTCATTCTGATAATATTTCCATCCCCACTTTTTATTACTTTATACCCCTTCAAATTTTGGCAAAGTTGGAGTCAACTGATTCACCCAAATAACCCATTTTACTGAAGAACTGAACTGCACTGCACACTTACCCTGTGGTTCACAGTTTGTATAACTTCCAAGATGGAACTTACCCTGTGGTTCAGTTTTGTACAGTTTCAATAATCATTCTGCCTGACTTTGACTATACACAGCGTATCAGAATAATATGACTACCTACCTAAGAATGGGAATAACCACCCTTGGCCTAGATGACAGCGGCAAGAGGGTGTGGCATGGATGCAATAAGGGCCTGCAAGGTTGCCTGAGGCACACGTGCTCATTTGGACTGCAGCAGAGCACGGAAGTCCAGGAGATGACGTTCTTGTGGGTTGGCAAGTCGAACCTGTTGATCCAAATAGTCCCACAAGTGCTCTATAGGATTGAGGTCAGGCAATTTTGCCGGCCAAGGGATAATGGAGACATCATTGTCATGCTCCTGGAACCAGTCACGCATCCCCTTAGCAATGTATAATGGCACATTGTGCTGTTGGTAGACACCATCACCACCAAGCTAAATGTCCAACATGAAGGGATGCATGTGGTCAGCAAGGATGGACTGGTAGCCATTGGCATTCAGGAACCCAATCGAGTGGTATCAGCAGTCCCACATCATACTAGGAAAACATCCCCCAGACATGCACACTGCCACTGCTGGCCTGTACTGGACCGACAAGTGGGTCCACAAGTTGGTTCTCATGTGTCTGACACTGTATCCACCAATACCTATCGCTTCTGTTGAGTAGAAACCTCGATTCGTTGAAGGCAAACTTTTCCCACTCTTCCACTGTCCAATGACTGTAGTCTCATGCGAACTGCAGGCGTCATTGTCGATGGACCTGGGTTGACATGGGCGCCTTGACGTAGATTCGACTCCGGAGACCCATGCGTGACAGGGTTCACTCTGCTGCTATCGGCAATGTGTAACTGGGAATCCCATCATTCATTTGTGTGGTCAGTTGCTCGCTTTTGCATGTCAATTGCCCTTCACCAGTCGACGGAGCAACGTTCTCCTCTGGGGTTGATGGCCTTTGGGGCTCCACAGTTATAACGTTGCAAAGTACTCGGTCTGCCAGCAGTCCACTCTTGGTACACACTTACTACAGCTCCTCGAGAACATTCCATGAACTCTGCTGTTTCTGAGATGCCTCCACCCTTGATCATTCCTTTTTGGAACATCCATCAAATTACTACCTCGGCTCATTGTGCTCACGTCGCACACTATGGCTCATCTGTCTTGGCCGACCATTTATATCTCCATGTAGTCAACCTAGTCACATGCAATCTGATGCACCTGGGTGGGTACACTGATTTCAGGGGTGGTTATTTTATTCTGATACGACCGTGTAATTTCATTAATCATGCTAAAAGAACTTTCAGCCTGAGTACCGTGAATGTATTACATCAAAGCTTTTGCTATTTTTAAATAAATGGTGTAACTTTAAGAGGATGAATACTTTTGAACACCATGCATCAATTCTTACAAATTTTTTTAACTTCGTCACTATGGTTTTTTAAAAATTTTCCCACCCTTATCAACATAAAATGCAAACATTTGTGGAGGAAAAAACATTTAACAACAAACAGGATAGTGGGGAAAAACATCAACATCGAACTTCCGCTTTCAGAAATTTTCCCTCCATTTTCAAGTTAAAATACAAATATTGAATAAAATGAAATTTAACAATACTGGGAAGAAGAAACATTGCAAGAAACAGAATTTAAGATTAAAAGGAAGTTTTCATTTGCGCTTCTCAAAAATTGTTGCTTACAGTTTCAAGCTGAAATACACTGCTGGCCACCCAAACTGCAACACCAAGAAGAACACGAGATAGCAAAGCCAGAGTTACTGGACACATAACAACAGATACAAAAATGAAACGATTGAGCTTACAGGCCCGTGCGACTTGCGGAACACTCAGACATCAATAGTTCGTGTGGCACTCCCATGGCTAGCAATAACGGCCGCTACACACCGCAGCATCGAACGAAAGAGGCTTGGGGTGTGGGCTTGGAGTATGTCAGTCCAGGCAGCTTCCACACGTTGCCACAGTTCATCAGGCATAGCCGCAGGTGGTGCTTGCCGGGCCACTCGGTTGCCGATCGGCGACCAGACGTGTTCGATGGGCGACATATTCGAGAGAACAGGCGGGCCACGGGAGCAGTGACACCTGGTGGGCCGTGAATAATTGTTGCACGATGCGTGCCACGTGCGGGCGCACATTGTTCTGCTGAAACGTGGCCGCTGGCAGGTCCTGCAGGTAAGGGAAGACTACAGGCTCCAAAACGTCGGAGATATAGCGGTGGCTGTTGAGTGTACCGGCGATGCGTACCAGAGTGGTGCGGGTGTCGTATCCAATCGCGCCCCAAACCATTACGCCAGGTGACTGACCAGTATGGCGATGCATAATGCAGGCATCATACAGTCTCTCGCCGCGGTGCCGCCACACGCGTATTGGTGTTGCAGGCAGAAGCGGGATTCGTCGGAGAAGACAATGTTGTACCATTCCGTAGTCCAGGTGCGGCGTTCAACGATCCACTACCGCCGCACTCGCCGGTGGTGTAACATCAATGGTAATTGGAGCAATGGGTGCCGTGCGACAAGTCCCCACTCCTGCAAACAACGTCGAACGATACGTGCTGACACAGGTTTTTGCACAACGCACCCTAATTCCTGTGCTAACATTCATGATGTGGCGGTGCGAGCCGACAATGCCCACCGCACAACATGCCGGTCCTCTCGTTCGGTGGTGTGCCATGGCTGCGGCAATCTCTCACGTTGGTCCGTCCGTCCATCCTGCACCCTCCGAATCCATACTCGCCTCACTCTGGCTGGATGTCTTCCCACACGGGCGCCGATGTCTCGGTACGATAAACTGCTATTGCGATAAGCCACTATTCGTCCTCTGTCAAACTCCGAAACGTGCTGGAATGACTGCCGTATTCTGCGACGAGGCATCGGGAAGCTTCCTACGTACAGGTCCGGCAGCACAACACACTTCCACTCCTTACATCCTGCCTTCTGTGCACCCTTCTTATAGTGCTTCTGGGTGGAGTGCCGGGCGCACATGATTTGCATATGCCCTGCAATGCTAATAATTGTTTGCATGTCCTCTTGCGGGCAACGCATGCTGCGAATTTCAGGCCAATCGGATGCTTCCTTCTTGGTAGTGTACAAGCATTTATGCAATACAATAATATTTAACAACAGTACTGGACAAAAGAAGCATTGTGACAAAAAAAAAAATAATAATAATTATGATTACAAAAGAAATCTGCAGTTTGCCTAACTTCCATTTTTTGAAAATTTTGAAAATTGGAAAACAACCTCTTTGCAACTACTGTCACCACCCACCCCAAATTTTCTCTTCAGTTTTGCATCATTTTTGTGAACGACCTAAACGACAACAAAAAAATAAAAAAAAATAAAAAAAGCAGTTCCGTGGATCTGTGGAAGAATATGCAGATGAAAAAACTTATCAGAATGTATTATGTGTATCGTTGCATTTGTCCAATATTTGGAGGAATTTGGTTTTGTACTATATGCACTATTTTCTTCTCCAAAACTTGAATAAAACAAAACTGACCCTCTTAGGTAGCTAATTTTTAATGACATGTTTTCTTCAACTGTACAGTTTGCACAACATCACATGGATAATGAATTCTTTCCGCTTAGTGTGAAAATTCACCACAGGCTAACTTACAAAAGAAAATACAATACACATCATCTTTACAACTGTTATATTTCATCAAGTAAATCAGATATGTGAAAATATAATATAACAAACATAAGAAAACTAATAGAAAATTTTAAATGCCCTCTTCATAAACGAATAAAATGCCTGATTTCACCTTTATACCATTTGATTTTTTTTTTATTTCAATGACCCATTCATAAGCATCTAAGACTAGGAGGGTTACTTATCCCTAATTTAGGGACTTTTATTTAAAAACCCAAGCCCAACAGTATAGGGAGCTGGGAGACACCCCAGGTGCTTCTTGATTATAGAACAAGCACAATTATTGGTCACAACAGCTCTCAAATTAGAAATTACTAACATTGCAGCCAGATCATTAAAACTTCCAAGTTAAAATAAATTAAATATTTTTTTTTTTAGAAGGCAGGGGAAAATCAGGAAACAGAAGCTTGTGTTTTTAAATTAAAACGGCTCTTCTAATTCATTACAATTGCGCCACAACTTTATTTAATTAGTTCATTGCTTGTATGTTTATAAACGACATGCACCATGTGAACAGTCGCACAGGAGGAGCAGTTGTGTTAAGGTTAAAGATGATGGACATAGCAAAGACAATAGTGTTAAAATTTAAGAGAATAGGCACCACACATGCAAGGTAGAGCTTCAAGGAAAGTAATGTAACTATTCTGGATAGATTTTCTTAGTAAACCAACTCAAAACATATTTCATTGTGTTTTACATTAAATTTCCTTCATCATTTTAAAGAATGATTTTATTTTGTTGGTATAATTCATGATTGTTTTGCTTTCTTGCAAAGAGGTGTATTTATGCATCATCATGTGCTTTGAGTTTTCTAGAGAAAATATTTTTTGGTAACAGACTGCCAGACGTATTTGTGTTGCAGAGATAATTGCCTATCTCAAAATGTTGGTGTTGATTAAACAAATTTCAGTTTGGCAGTTTTGATCTCTTAAATTCCTCTTGATGAGGAAGGCTAAACAATGATTACACAAAGCTTCAATGTGAATTTTTAGCAGAATTTCTGTCAATTTAATTTAAACTAATTTTCAAAGTGGCTACACCACTTTGAAAATTAGTTTAAATCAGCAATAAAGAATTGCTGATTCATATTCCACTAGCCTAGTTTTCAACTGTCTGCCAATCTCTCCTATGTACATGTATGTCAACTATGTCAGTCTGTGCTGTAAATTGTTCCTCACTGAAGCAAAACTGTGCCCATAACCGTGAACATTAGTGTTTACCTTAACTGCAACAAAAGTAAACAACAAAGAAGACCTAGTGAAGAAGTGGTATCCACTTTAAAAAAAATTTAAAAATTAAATTTAAAAAAATCTAGTGAAAACCCATATTAAAGCTTTGTATAATCATTAATGTTTAAAACACTTAAACAGCCATGGAATTATTTGTTGACAGAACTTTGCAAAAATAACTGACACTGACCTAGTTAAGCCATTAAATTATTGTTCTTAGAAAATGGTATTGTATTCAATAACACTTTCACAAATAAGCATTGTTTGATCAGTGAAAAGAAAGAGGGAATCACAACTGATCACCACCAGGGTTTATTTGCTCATAAGTGGTGCCAAAAACTACAATAGAATCAACCTGAAGGTAGGCTAGATAATAATTGTTTAAAGTAGGTTGCAAGTAATAAGTGTTCTTTAATAATATCTGTATGCATTTAATCATTAACTAAACTGAATTTCAACAGATTGCAATGTGCTGTTTTAATTCAGAGATGTTTCACTCACTCACCAACTGCCAATAATTGCAAAATGTAGAATTTTTTTGATTAACAGAGAAAGGAAGAGAACCATTTCTTTAGCAAATTGCGACTTGCACAAAGCAGCAGTATTCATTCCTTGATTTATAGCCATACTTCTTCCATCTGAATCAAATGGCTAAGATTTCTCATTCAAAGTAGGAATCAAACCTAGAACTTTTTTAATGGCATACAAAAAACAGCGATTTCCCTGACTAAGAACAGGGAACTCAGATTCTGTTAAGCCTTTTTTGCTATACAGGGCAGTTCTACACATAATCGTCAGGCATTTTTACGAGCACTTCTGTCAGTTGCAGGCCTTTTCCCACCTCCTGCAGTTTCTAGTTGTGCTAAAACATTATTTCTCAGACGAGTAAGTGCAGCACCAATTTACTTTGACAGCTCATCAATCTTGCTAGACCAACATTTTGGGATTATTTACTTGGTTCCATTTTCTCCCTGAGCATTTTATACCCTTCACATCTAAATCAAGGGTGATAAACTGCTTTTGAACAGTTCCACGATTCAGTATGGGAAACAAAATTGATCATGTATCTTTGCACTACAGCTGTCAATTATCATAAAAAGAAAAAAGTACTTGAATTATTCACATCATGTTTCACATTCTTTTCGTATTTTATCAATTTCCATTTTATTAGCATCTGTGCAGAACTTCAATGATTAGAGATCAACAGAACTATTTATCTTTTTACACTTCTACACCCAGATTGATTCATACTGAAGTACACAAACTAAGAGATTACAAAATACAAATCAGTGCAAATTCGTTACAAACTTTTGCAATTTCATTTGGTCTTTGTGAGAATTATATTAATCAACTGACACCACTAATGGCCAGTTTTGCACCTTCGACCCATCTTGTTTTTGATCTTCCCTGGTCTGCAGCCTGCCACTTCAGAAAAGCATCATCTCTCAAGGTAACACATTTAACAAACCAGATAAAGGTGTTTTCATTAGCTGTGGTTTTCATAGATGTACTCTAATGAGTTTTGATATCTACATTACTATTACTGCCAAGTTTTTAGAGTTCAGTCTTTCCCTGACAGTCGTACCACTCTCGCATGTTATGCATTTCTAATCTCCTAATGAAACCCTTACTTCACACCCAAGGCACACTACTATGAACATGTGTTGACCTATTGAACCAGCACTAGATACATCAAGATTGGTCATTTGTCCATTTTTTTCTGGCTACATTAGTTAGTATGCCTATGTATTAAAAATGTTACCTATTCTAGCACTATTCCTTGAACCATATAAATTCATGTCTCTGGATTTTCTGTTAATTATTTTAGCCCTTGCCCTGAACTCAGACTTCTCTACTTTTATCCACGTTATACTGTAAGCCATTAGCACTCAAAGATGTGCTCTAAACTACAGCAAAGTAATGAATCACTTACTCTAATATGCAGGCTTCCATCAAGGAGTTTTTTTCTTTAACCAGCTCATGTATATAAATTAAAAACAGCAATAGAAACAAGTTGAAGGTTTCTGTACAGAGGGACTAACTGGGCATCATTTGCCTAGTTCTTTCCCAACTGTAGAATTGCAAATGTGATCAGAATCATTTTCATAGGATACTTTGCTTTGAAACAAATCATTTTTGACAGATACAGATGGTGTAATGACCTTGATAATAATTCTAAAACTGACAATAAATGCACTTCTTTGAGGGGGAGAGTATCTAACTTGCCAGTGCTCCTAACATATTCACAGCATAAAGGAAAACACATAAATACACAACAGCAGCATCATATTTGTACATGGAATAATGAAAACAATCTGCGAGTTTTAATGAGCAAAGTAACCCCAGGCTGCATGGTTAAAGGTTTTCTGTGAGAAATGTCACAATCTTACCTAGTGATTATGGATTTCATTTGTTGGTCTTTCTCTTCTTGCTGTTTTCTTATTCTTTCCTCTTCTACCTCCAGTCTTGTTCTCCATTCTAAAATTGCAGACTCAGTCTTGGCCTCCTGTGAGCTGAGTTTGTCCTCTGCGTCTTGCAATTTGGTTTGCAGATCACCCATGAGGCTGCGAAGCTCTTGAACTTGATGCTCATACTGCAGATGAAGGAATGGGGGATGGTAAGAGTCTGAGGTGCCATTCACTTGATGCAGTCACAACCATGCAGTGAATTGAAAGTATGAGTCAACAAGACAATCATGCAGTGCTATGATGTTCATGCAATGCTTGAGTCACAAAGTGAAAGAAAAAGAAAATATTAGGACCATGCGAGAAAATCATGAATCACGAACCGCACTGGGACCCACCTCCTGAAGGGTTGCCTTTGGTGGGCTGGAGCTTGAGAGGGATTCTTTTGGTGCTTTGTGCCTTTGTTCACGAGTGTCATTTGATGGATAGTCTGAATGAAACTGGGACTTTACTTTTAACCTAAAAGAAATGGACCCAATAAAATATATGCACCATGCACAAAATTATATGTATATAATATTCTGAAAATCCTAACAATGATAAAAAAAATCATCAAATTTGCAAGATTCATACTAACACATGAACACGTGACACTAAGAAAAAATGTATGTAAAACAAACACTTCATGTGGAAATTACAAAAGAAATATTCTTCACAAATACATGCAGCAAGTACAGGATTATTAACACAGCAATCAGAATAGCCTGAACTGCCAAGTTTAGCATTCAGTATGTGACAGTATTTCAGAAAACTTGAAAATTGCATCGCCATGAAGTGGGAAAACACACTTTGTATTTAAATATTAAAGATTTTTACAAATAACAGTAAAAATGGAAGAGCAAAGTGACTGAATCCTCGAAAATTCTTTTTACACTAAAATATACTGATGATGAAAGATATGTCAATCGCAATCCACAAATGAAAACAAAAATGATACACATATAATCATTAGCCATTACCAATCCACTGTTGGATGAAGATTTCCCCAAGTTTTTTCCACAACAGTTTATTTTGAGTCAATCTCCTCCATGTCATTCTGGCACATTTAGAATTTCATCCAACCATTGTCCACATGGTCTTCTATTGGCTGTTTTCCTGTCCCACGATGTCTAGTCAAAAATGTTGGCTGCCAATCGATGGTCCGTTCTTTTAGCAATATGTCCAGCCCATTGCCATTTCAGGGATTTTACTTTGATCATGATGTCTTCCACTCTAATAATTTCGCCGATACACGAGTTCATCTTCTTATCTTTCCTGGTTGCACAAAGCATGCATCTCTCCTTGCTTCTTTCAGTTGTCTGCAGCCTCTGTATGTCTAATTTAGTTAAAGTCTATGTCTCTGTTCCATATGTAAGAACTGGAAGGATGCATTGATTAAACACTTTTCTTTTAAGACATAATGGTATATTGCTCTTCAAAATTGTACTGTTTCTTCCAACAGCTCTCTAACCAAGTTTTATATGCCAATTAATTTCTTCATCAATGTGACCCTCGTTTGATATCTGTTGCCCACAGTAAATGTACGAATCAGTTACCTCCAGATTTTCTCCCATCAATCGATAAATCTTCATTTCTTGTAAAAACATTGAACATTAATTTTTTTTTCTGAAAGTTCATTTTTAATCCCCCTTCTTTACTCTTATCAGCAAGTTCTTGGATCAACTCTGCTGAAGGAGTAGTTGCAAAAACGATTATGGCATCACCAAAACGAAGGCATGTTACATAATCTCCATTAATCTTTATCCTCATGTTTTCTCAGTTTCATGATTGAAAGACTTTTTGCAATGTGGCACTGAAGAGTTTGGCAGATATGGTGTCACCTTGTCTAACTTGGTTTGCAATTTTTTATTGGGTGTTTTATGCTTACTATCAGAACCTTTGTACTTGCATTTTCATAGATGTTATTAATAATGCTAATGTAAGCATCTTCAATACCGCAGGATTTCAAAGACCTCATAGCTGCTGATCGCTTGATGGAATCAAAGGCCTTTTCATGATAAAAAAGGCCATACAAAAGGGAGTTTGTATTCCCTCATTCTTTCAGTTAGTTCTCTCAGTACATGGATAGGATCTGCAGTGCTGTAACCACTCCTGAATCCAGCTTGTTCTCTAGGTTGAGCCATGTCCAGTATTACCTTCCAGCAATGTGAAAGAACCTTAGTGAAGATTTTATAAACCACTGATAGAAGGCTGATGAGCCTGTAGTTCCTGAGATCCTCAATGTCACCTTTTTTATGTAGCAGGAGCATTGCTCCAATCCTCAGGAATCTTTGCTTCATTGAGACATATAGTGGAAACTTAGGCGAGTGTAGTTTCTACCACCACTGGCTTCTTATATAATGTCCATGGTGTTTCCATCTTCCTTTAGAGCTGTTCTCCATTTTGTGTTCTTAATTGCATGTGCAACTTCTGCTGGGAAGACTGGAGGAACTTTGTCTCTGGTACCTTTCTTAATGTGTGGAATATATATGTGTGTGCACTTCTCCCTCACTCTCTATCTTTATCTCTCTTAAGCACATGTGCATGTTTTTATGAGACATTGTCATCATACACCTGCATATCAATATCAACCTGGTGTTCAGGCATGTCATTAAAATAGATAGCTGAACAAAAACAACAGAGCAGTACTTTTGATTTGGAGCAAATATTCTCCATCTGTTTTTGCCCATTGCAAGATCATCTGCCTCTAATGTGTTGCTTATTCTATTGTTAATAGCTAATTTTACACCTTTGATCCACCTTGTTCTGGTTCCAACTCCTTGGTTGGTAGCCTGATACCACTAAAGCTATTTCTGTTTAGCTAATATTTAATCTACCATGAAACAGGCATATTATAACCATCTCAGTATATTCCTTTCACAGAAAAGAACTCAACTCAGTTCCAATGTCTTTTTCCTTGATATTTTACCTGCCACTCTGCAGTGAGCTCTTGATGTCAAAAGAGGGTATGGTCTAAATACTACATTTGTATACAGTCAATTTTGTTCTCTGACTAGCTCCATTTTAAACGAAAATGGTATTATATATCTGAGAAGAGATCTTCCTAGCTTTTGATTCCACTGAATTCCAAACAAGAATTCCTTGCCTCATCAATAATAAGCCCCCCCCCCAAATAATGACCCAAAGATTATTACAGCAAATGAATAGTGTTCTGAATTTACATGCATGCAGTGTGTTCCCCTACTCTACCAGCAGTACTTCAAGATTTTGTATGGCTCAAAAATATTGTTTTAGACTTTATTCACATCTAGATAAGCCTTGTGAATCAGGTTACATGAGAGTGCGTTTTTGAATACAATGCAGACTGGTCATGAAATGCAGTGGATGAGGTTTCTTTGAATAGAATTGCTCCTGTCATCATAGAAGACTCATAGCTATCAGACAGCATGAAGAAATGTAAAAAATCACAATGTAGTAAATTCTAGTGGAACATTTCGACATCAGTTATGGGTTTTGCATCTTATTGCACCATTAGCAACAAAGAGAAATGGGTGTTTTTCGGTAATCAAATACTTCCATGTCTGCAAAACCATTTCTGAGCAAATGTCATCACAGGTGATGAAGTACGTGAATACTTCCATAATTCATAATTGTTGATAGGAAGTTCTATGTGGAATGAAAGCACACAGAATCTCAACCTCTCAAAGAAGAAAGGCAAAACAAATCCATTGGTTTAAGTGATTGTTGTCTAAGTTATATGCATGCAAGATACAGATTTTTTATATTCTTAGTGTTATTTGCATGCACCGTAGTATGAGTATAAAACTTCTACAAGTAGCAAATTGCCTTAATGTCACTAGAATAAACCTGGCTGAATTTTTGAGGCATGAAAATTCAAGCCGAATCTCAACCATTTTTCTGGTGGCATTTTATTGATGCACCATTGTAATAAGAATTTAGTTAACACTACAATGTTATCTGAAACACAAGACAAGAATTTCTGTCATTAGGTAATGGTGAATTTAGATAGAGTATGAACAGAATTTTTTGTGTGGTCTTGCATACTTACATACTGCTGAAAGCTTTGAATGAAAATTTAAACAGAAAGCTGTAAGATATTCATAAAATTCAGTTATTCTCTAAAATTTCCTAGGTTCTAATAGGATTCTACATTATCAGTGATAACATTTCTCCTTTGTATTAAGTTAAAACTTTCAGGTACCATTGTAAATCATTACAAATTTAGCCATACACATCTTCAAGTTGGAACTGAAGAACAGATTCTCTGCTTTTAGAAGGCCTAACATCGGAAGAAGTGGATATTTCGGAAGTTAACAGAAAAGTAACCAAAGCTCTAATGGAAACAGCAACAAAATTAGCTGGATCTAAGAACAAGTTGCATGTGAACAAATTATCAGGAAAAACCAAAATGTTGATGCAAAAAAGAAGAGAGATGAGGACAACTAAAGTAGATGTGACTTCCAAAGTGGAATATATAGAGCTATGCAAGACAACACGAAAAAGTATCACTGAAGACGTAAGGAAATTCAACTGTGAGCTAGTGAGGAAAGCAATTGAAAACAACCAAAGCCTTAAGATAGCAAAGGGACATCTCAGTAAGGGAAGAAAACAGATTATGGCTCTGAGAAAAGAAGATGGTTCTATAACACGAAATAGAGGCGAAATTTTGACAAGAGTGAAAGATTTCTACTCCAAACTATATGAAAGGGATGATACATGTACTCCAGACATCATGAAAGGTACCAGAGTTCTTCCAGTCCTCCCAGCAGAAGTTGCTCATGCAATCAAGAACATGAAGCGAGGGAAAGCTCCAGGAGAAGATGGAATTACTATAGACATCATACAAGAAGCAAGTGGAGAAATTGAAACAGTACTTACCAAATTTTCACTCGATGCCTTAATGAAGGGAAGATTCCTGAGGATTGGAACAATGCTACAATGATCCTGCTACATAAAAAAGGTGACATTGAGGATCTCAGGAACTACAGACCTATCAGCCTCCTATCAGTGGTTTATAAAATCTTCACTAAAGTTCTTTCACACCGCTTGAAGGTAACACTGGACATGGCTCAACCGAGAGAACAAGCTGGATTCAGGAGTGGCTACAGCACAATAGATCATATCCACGTACTGAGAGAACTGATTGAAAGAGCGAGGGAATATGAACTTCCATTGTGCATGGCTTTTATCGATTATGAAAAAGCCTTTGATTCGGTGAAACCATCAGCAGTTACCACGGCTCTGAAATCCTGCGGTATTGAAGATGCATACATTAATATTATTAATAACATCTATGAAAATGCAAGTGCAAAGATTCGGCTGTTTGAAAATACAACACACATAAAAATTGGAAAGGGAGTGAGACAAGGTGACACCATATCTCCGAAGCTCTTTAATGCCACATTGGAAAATGTCTTTCAATCACTGAACTGGGAAAACAAAGGGATAAAGATTAATGGAGATTATCTAACCCACCTTCGTTTTGCTGATGACGTAGTCATTTTTGCAACTACCCCATCAGAGCTGCAGAGTATGATCCAGGAACTTGCTGACAAGAGTAAAGAAGTGGGATTAAAAATGAACTTTCAGAAGACAAAAGTGATGTTCAATGCTTTTACAAGAAATGAAGATTTATCGATTGATGGAGAAAAACTGGAGATAACAGATACGTATGTTTATCTTGGACAGCAGATATCAAGTGAGGGTCACATTGATGAAGAAATTAATCGGCGTACAAAACTTGCCTGGAGAGCTTTTGGAAGAAACAGCATAATTTTCAAGAGCAATATGCCATTATGTCTTAAAAGAAAAGTGTTTGATCAATGCATCCTTCCAGTGCTTACGTATGGTGCAGAGACGTGGACCTTAACTAAAAGAGACATACAAAAGCTGCAGACAACTCAAAGAGGCATGGAGAGGTGCATGCTTGGTATAACCAGGAGAGATAAGAAGAGGAACTCGTGGATCCGAAAAATGACGAGAGTGGAAGACATCATGATCAGAGTTAAATCCCTGAAATGGCAATGGGCTGGACATACTGCCAGAAGGACAGACCATAGATGGACAGCCGAAATTTTAGATTGGATTCCAAGGGACAGGAAAAGACCCAGAAAAAGACCACATGGGAGATGGGTGGATGAAATTCGTAAATATGCGGGAGTGACATGGAGGAGACTGGCACAAGACAGACCGTCGTGGAGGAAACTTGGGGAGACCTTCGTCCAGCAGTGGATTGATAATGGTTGACAATATATATATATATAGCTGAAAGATACTTATTTCCTTAGAATTATAATTCCAAATGCTATATTTGTATCATAACCTAATGAAAAATATGTGTGCTATTAAGCAAAACTATTTTTATGAAATTAATTTTATATGCTGTTCTTGGACCTCACACAGAAAAAAATGAATATGATAATCTAAGTTGAGAGCACAGTAAGATTCTGATGAAATCCTGTATAAAAGACGTACATTAATGCAGTTTCAAAAAAATGGCAGGAGATGGCCCTGTGGTTAGCATAGCTGGCTCCCAAACTTATCGTTGGGGGTTTGATCCCAGCCTGACTGCCTAACCATTAAATATTCACTGTGCCTCAGAGTTATAAATAAGATCACATGTTCTACTGACTTTCTATCTCACTTCAGTGTGTAACTGTCCTGTACTCTAGTCCAAATCCCCTAGCTTCTTACCTTTAAGGATTGTTTAAGACCTGGGAACAGACACTGTCTTTCTATAATCCTCTAGATAAATTTCAAAATTTCAAAACAATCGCTTTTAAGTTTGTGTCAAACCACACAATATAAGCACCACATAAAAAGTTCCGAAACCAGACATGTGCTGATCATTCATGGTGTAATTTTGACGAAATTCAGTAAGTACAAGTGTTCTTTGCTTAAATTTTCCAGTCAAAAATGATACTTTATAGCAATTATTGTGTGTAGCACCTGTATAGTTCATATGTGATTAACTCAAGTTCACATATATAAACTAAAACACATATAGTAGTTCCAATAAAATCATACCATGAAAGATCCAACATAAACATAGGTCTTCAGTGAAATCCAAAAAAATAATAGTACCTGTGCATTGCAAAAAATGCAGATATACACGTTACGTCAGCCAAAAGGTGCGACTGATATATTGTGTATCATAAGACACTATGTAAATACAAGTCTTTTAACAGTATATTACAATCTATAAATTTCTGACAGTACAATGCTTTAAGTTGTATTAAACAGCACAACACAGGTTCCACAAAACATGAGTCCATTGAAATGAGATTTCTATTTGTACGCATAAGGAAGATGTGTAAGCTACAGATGCTTTTTTTACTTGCCATAGTACGGTATGTAGAGTTGAGTTCACAGATGCCATGAGTGATGCTATTGTTGGATATCATCGTTGGCTTGTTGATTTGTACAATTACAAACAGCCTGCATCCCCTAAGTGAACTATTAGTCATGTCATCAGAAGTGCAAGCATGACATGCCAGAAGACAACAGAAGCACACTTTATATGACCATAGGGAACTCTGAAGATGTATGGTACTTCAGTCTTACCCTTCATCTCTAAGGAATACTGACCAGGAATTTCAAGCAGCCACAGGAATTGAGGTCCGTTCAAAAACTGCTACTCAGCATCAGTTATCATGGGACAAGGGTAGTACATAAGGTTAACATAATACCTACCCCAGTGGTTTTGCTTTGCATGGTGTAAAGAAGTTATAAATAGAAAGTTATATTGGCTTTACTCAAAGATAGCTTCATTTTCAAGTGTTGTTCAGCAGAAGTTACTTTTCTTTTCTTCTCCGAATTTATTTTCTTGAAGATGTTTCTTGCCTTTGAGTGATTATCAAGGTCTGTTCTCAATGCTCCACTCCACATTCTATGTCTATAACCTCTGTGGAATGCAGTGAAGCATAAAAGGCAAGAAACATCTGCGAGAGAAAAAAAGATGAAGATGAGATGTAAGTAAATTTGTCAACCAAAGAACACTTGAAAATAAAGAAGTTTTATTGGTTACAACAACAATGAACATTGGTTTTATAAAGTGATAAAACACATCAAACCCTACACTGGTCTGAAAAGTGGATTGTGCTAAAGTAAAGCTTGGAAGAGGTGGTGTGGTGTGTAGCTGTCAAATATGGAATGGCCTCTCAGCTTTAGTGGTTATATACCAAGTACTACGAACTCTAAATCTTTCCTTAACATTTTGGAGTAATTATACATTTCCTCATGGGTGGCGGAAAGTGAAGTTCTTTGACCGGGCCCGAAATTTCAAATCGTGGTACCCCCTTCCCACTTCCCGGAACAAACAGAAGAAAAACAATGCCAAAGGAGCTTTGTTAGGGATTAAGACCACCTGACCACTTACCTAGAGGAACTTTCTAAGGCACATCACAACAAAAAATCTCACATATGCCAAATAAAAAAAATAAAAAATCGTGGCTAAAATTATTTAAATTATTGACCGGGCACGGGCGGTTCCGCCGCCACTACATTTCCTACAATATGGCACTTCTTTGATACAAACCTTCAGTTGTTTCAGCAGACTAATGCTTCCTAAAATACCAGAGTTTATCTTCTAAGAAGGTCACAACAAAAGTTCTGCACATGTTAATCTAAAATGGAAGCAGACGATGCAATCGGGAAATGATTGCATCATTCAAGGTCAGACTCTCAGCAATGCAGTGGTGTCAGAACGACGCACTATCATTTACTGTGTGGACATGGGAGGGTTTGGAAATAGAAGTGTGCAGCTCCTCAAGTCGAATCACAGTGTTAAACCAGCACACATACGTGAAAATAGAAACTCTGCTGGTAAAACTCCGACAAAGATCCACACTGCCTTGCAAGAAGTTTGTGGGGAAAGAACTCTGGATCAAATCACAATTTATCGCTGGGCATCGCGCTTTTGGGAGGATCGAAACAGCATCAAAGATGATCACAGCTCAGGCTGACCTCAGACACCAACAGACAAAAACATCTGTCACCATTGTTACAATGCTTCTCGAAGAGAATCGCCGTTTGACAGTCGAGGAGATTGCTCATCAGGCAAATTTGTCCACCATGTCTATTTACCAGATTTTGACTGACTCACTGGGAGAAAGAAAAAATCGCTGCATGCTTGGTGTCCCCATTAACTCACCCCAGAGTAGAAGGTAGCCAGAGTTGGCATCGCACAGGATCACCTACACAGGTTCTAAAGGGAGGGCGACACCTTCCTGAACAAAACTGTTGCAATTGATGAGACTTAGACCTGTGATTTTGAGCAGGAACTGAAGTCACAATCGGTGGAATGGGGGCATCCAAGTTCCCCACACCCCTCAAAGTGTCGTCCACAACAATCCAAAGTGAAGCAAATGATTTTTAAATCTATGTTTCAGGAAGTTGAAATGTAAATTAAAACTTCCTGAAACGTTAATCAAAAGAGGGACTTGAAATTGAAAAATACCAGAACTCCATGATAAACGATTGCAAGGGATTAATGCTGCCTAACATTTGACAAGATATTTTGTAAAATTGCTGTAACCATCAAGGTTAACAGTAACCAAAGATACTGATGGGGATTAGATTGGAAGACAGCTTGATGAAGGAGAAGAGTTTTCTCCAAAAATTTGCAGAAAATTTGTAACTTTATCTAGAAAAATCCCATAAAAAAAGTTAACTAAATTCGGACAAAACAGGGTTCCGACTGACGCATCCTAGCAGAATACTGCTTAGGTCAAATTATATCAGTAGGCAGTGTTTTCCCACCAATGGAAATATCATTTTCTAATGCCTCAAGATAAAATTTCCTCTCAGTTATTATGGAACAGCTTTTGTATTTAAAACAAATATCTATAAACATACCTCTTTGAACAATCACAAAGTGTGAATAGCAGACAACTTGGAATGACAGTGAGAAACAGCACATCCCAATAGAAAAGATTTATTATCAATAAGAAACCTGAAGGAACATTTTAGTTTTAAGAAACATTTCAGATAAGTAATATGAATATTTTTAATATATTAAAATGCTGAAAACCCTGGAAATCTTACCAGGAAGAATTAAATCTTACCAGGAAGAATTGGCTATTACTTAAGTTCACTTAAATATGAAATACAATTTATCCAGGGCATGTCATTTCACAATATATATATATATATATATATTTATATTTGCACACCTCAACAGGCATGGTCCATGGAGAGGAGGCAATTGAAACAATGGGAAATATTTTTAAAAAAATCACATGTTGAAAACAAAGCAAATGTCTTATATATGAGAACATTAAAAAAAAACACTTCCAGAAATTAGAGCATTTATATTCCAGTTATGGTCCATGAAGATACTGCAATAAAATACTGCCAACTAGACATCAAGAGCTGCCACAGAAGTATTAATGTAGTATTTATTATTTATCAGCATTATACATCATGAACTTCATAATATATATGTTCAAAATAATCAACAGTTCTTGGCAATTCCTTTTTAGCACATCTTAAATTGTATGAGAACTGTACATCAGAGAAATTCAAAGCCACTGAAAAACTTGTAATATTAATTCTTAAGAGTAAGAAGAGGGGGAAAACATGCACTAACTTAAGTGATTTATGCAATCTGGAATCTGTTGATGACCGGTGCACAATGTGGGTCACGGGTTCAAAACTGCAGGTATCACTTGAGCTACGACTCGGTTGCAGCTGATTCCGAGTCCGAGACTTGAGCAAATTGTGATTATCATACTTGAAAGACTTTGACTGAAATGGTGGAGGAGATTCACAACTGTTTGTGTCTGTAGAGGATGAACTTGTACAACAATAACGAGTCCCACGGGTCAACACCGGCTCTGATTCTGCACTTCCTGAAAAAAAACATAGAAAATACACATTAATGAATAGCACAAAAGGTTTACATCTGTACTAAAATGAATGCAATAAAAAGAAAATAAGAAAATGAACCACACTATGGAGAACCACATATGAAAAACCACAATAAAAATGAATGTATTATACAAAGTGCTAGCCTTGATATGTACTAGAGATTAGCACAGTGCAGGGATATGACAAAAAAGCCCAGAAATGGATCTGGGCCCGGGCAAGCTCTTATATCAAATTTTTGACTAAAACCTGGGCCTGAGATCAGATTAATTTTCCCTTTCACTTTTTTAATTAATTTAATTTAACACTGCTAATCGAATTAACTAACACAATGGGAACAATACAACTGAATGGTTAGGCTGTAATCTCTCCTTTGTTTTCGTTGCTTAAAAATTCTGAATTACTGCACATTTTACGTGCATTTTGTAACTCAAAAACACCTGCCAATGTTTTAAGTAACAACTTTAAGTTTTAGTCATCAGGAAACTTTATACCATCAGTTTTTATCACATTTAGAAAAAAATACAAAGTTCTGTTAGTTACAATATGAAAAACAGGAATTTTTGGCCATTCAGTGAAAACATGAAGGTGAGCCAACTGCACATGGCTCAAGGCTGGCCAAAGGCCAATTACCCAGGACTGCTAGGAGAATTAGGAGGAGGGATATCTCAAATACAACTTTTGCTGTTAGACCTCACCTCTGTTTGCTTCCTCCCAACATAAATAATAATTAATTCAAAGAGAAAGAAGTACGCCACCTTCCAGTAGTTTTGGTTTTGATTGGTTGCAATACTTCACCTGAGATGTGACCTGTGTTTCATTTCAGCTTTTAAGAGTGTAATAATGACTGACATTGAACCAGAAAGAATAAAATGGAAAATTGATTTTGGAGAATGTGATTTCCTGGAATCTCATTTAAATTTGAATGAAAAAAAAATTAAATACAGTTAATTAGGTAAACCAATTAATTTGATACACTTGGAAAACAAAATGAAGGACATTTTGTTACCTTAATATGATGCACATAATAATAATTCCTTTTTGGAAGTGGTGGGAGGGTCAATATTAAGCGGAAGCACTAAAATTCTTATCTGATGATGAAAATACTTTAAATAGGAGTAAAACAATATGCTTCAGTTTTTTCTCATTCACACAGGAAAAATTTGCACAAGTGTTCAAACCTAGGCCGAGCCCAGGCCAGTCCTAAATAATGATATAACGAGGCAGGGCCAGACCCAGGCTTTAAGTGTCTGGGCCTTGAAAAAGGAACCTGAGCTCATCGTTAATATGTATGTCAGAAAGTAAGGACACTATTCTTTGGGATAAAACACCGGAAGATGCAAGATCAAATTGTAGAAGGGACAGACAGTGAAAATATAGGGCCAGCTCTTCTAAGAAATTTCTAGTCAGGTAAACTTGCACATTATACGTATTACTTGTATATATACATGACCCCCCCACCCCCAATGTAAGGAACTGCATTTGCTTACAGTAATCAGTGTGTCTTGCACAAAAAATTCTTACCAGAAAATAACCTATTCATTTAGCTAATACAGATATGGAATGTATTATCACTATATTTTGTACATCTTAAACTGTAAGAATTCCTAACAATGGGCAACAAAGTATCAGTTCTGCTTGCAAAATATGGTGCACATTTTAGCAATAATGCTCAGACCTTAATCAGTCTATGCCCTCTACACAGGGTCGTCTAATTTGTAAGTTGATTGGGTGGTTGTGTTCCCATCACCTGAGACATTTGCCACACTGGGCCTCTGAGTGCAAGAGTTACTACATTTCACTGCACAGACTATAAAAGATCACTGAAATTCAGAGAAAAGCTTTGTGATATGTCTGATGCATAAAAAACATGTTTTCTAAACAAAACAACGAACAACCTATTTTCTTTACAAAACCTTAACTGTTTCCACATGGAAATTGTTGTGAAAAACGTTTCATGAAATTTCATGATGTACTCTAAATACTGAGATTTGTTTTTAACAATCCAGTAATGGCAATGATGTAAAAGATTGGTTCCTAGAGCACTGGTATAAGTATTCAACAAAATTTTAAAAACTTAACACACAACAATGTGATTAAGAGCATAGTAAAGAACACAGCTTGAATATTTACCCAAACATGCACGTCCCATTATAGAGATATCATCATCACTATCACTGCTGAAAGAACTTGGTGGTGAGGCATGTTGCTTTGAAACTCTAGACGTTACTCCTTTTAGCTGATACATTGGATTATTGAAGGCTAATGGAGGAGCCCTACGAGGTGAATGTATCAATGGCTTGCTTGACACGGAGTCTGAAGGATTATAGGCCTTGTATTCCAGGGAATGGTGAGCTGTGAGCTGAAATTGGGGTAATAAAAGTAAGCTTATTTATGACATAATCCTATGAACATTCAAGAAAATGTTTTGCTTTTTGAAAGTATTAATAGAGAGCAGAATTAGGCATCAGTTTATTTAACCTACTGAAGCTCCTACAGGAAATTAATATTAAACACAAAATCATGAGTTACTTCAAGACTGTATTTAAGCAATGGTTTCCAAAAAAGTGATTTGGCCAGATGTATCACATTGTTCTGCACTGATGGTTGGCAAAGTGTGTAGTGAGAACTTCATGAAGAGATTGACGTGTAATGCCTTGCGAATACAATCCAAGCATCTAATGGTGGCACCATATTATGGGATGTGTTCTGCTGGTATGTATGGGGTTTGTTGATACCAGTAGAAGGTAGGATGACATTGAGAGAATACCTGTGTATTATGGGATGTGTTCTACTGGTATGTACTGGGTTTGTTGATACCAGTAGAAGGTAGGATGACATTGAGAGAATACCTGTGTATTATGGGATGTGTTCTACTGGTATGTACTGGGTTTGTTGATACCAGTAGAATGTAGGATGACATTGAGATAATACCTGTGTGTTATAGAAGATCAAGTGCTCTCTGCAATGTTAAACTTTTTTCCAGCATGTGATGGTATCTTTATGAATGACAGTGCAACAACACATTAAGCCAGTCATGCAAGAATGGTTTGATGAGTACAAAGAGGACTTCCATCATCTCCCATGGTCCCCACAATCACCTGATCTCAATCCTATCAAAAATGTGTTAGACATGCTGAAAAGATCAGTTGGGTATTGATGTCCTCATCCTTCAATACTGACACAGTTGAGCACTATTTTTCTCTAAGAATAGCTATCTTAGGACCAAAATAAACTCCAGCACCTCATAGAATCCACACTGTATCACATAATTGCTGTCATTCACAACAAAGGTGGCCCTACTCGATACTGAATAAAGGTATATATAAATCAACATGACACCATATCTTCCAAACTATTTAATGCCAAATTGCAAAGTGCCTTACTGAACTGGAAAAACGAGGGGATAAAGATTAATGGAGATTATTTAACTCACCTTCATTTTGCTGATGACGAAATCATTTTTGCAACTACCACCACTTTAGAGCTGCAGAGTATGATCCAGGATCTTGCTGTAAAGTGGGATTAAAAATGAACTTTCAGAAGACAAAACTGATGTACAGTGCTTTTACAAGAAATTAAAATTTATCGATTGATGGGGAAAAGCTGGAGATAACCAATACCTACATTTACCTTGGACAGCAGATATCAAACGAGGGTCACATTGATGAGGAAATTAATAGGTGTACAAAATTTGGCTGGAAAACTTTTGGAAGAAACAGTACAATTTTTAAGAGAAATATGCCAATATATCTTAAAAGAAAAGTGTTTAATCAATGCATCCTTTCAGCTCTTGCATATGGAGCACAAACATGGACCTTAACTAAAAAAGACATACAAAGGCTGCAGACAACTGAAAGAAGCCTGGAGATATGCATGCTTGGTGTAACCAGGAAAGATAAGATGAGGAACTTTTGGATAAGGGAAATGACAAGAGTGGAAGCCATCATGATTAGAGTAAAATTCCTGAAATGGCAATGGGATGGACATGTTGCCAGAAAAACAGACCACTGATGGTTAACCCAATTTTAGACTGAATACCAAGGGACAGAAAAAGACCCCCCCAAAAAAAACCACATGGGAGATGGATGAATGAAATTCGAAAACATGCCAGAGTAACGTGGAGGAGAGTTGCTCAAGACAAACAGTTGTGGAGGAAACTTGGGGAGACTCTATCCAGCAATAGATTGATAATGGTTGATGATAGATATATTTGGCCAGTGTGAGTGCATATCATAATTATGCGTTTACCTTATGATATTATGTCATCTGCTTCCAATTACAGATGATTTTTTAAAGACTAACCTACATCAAGAATGCTGCTACATACAAAACAGCCTATGTAAGTTATCAAATTAAATATAAAACAATGAAATCTAGTATTTCTCTTTCTCTTTCTTTTTTTCATTTCTTTTTGTCTTTTTAGTCAAGTAAGTACATCAGTGTGGGGATTAACCCACAGCTGACGGTTCCAGTTGGTCATTCAACCTGAAGATTCTGAAACAAAACCCAGTGAGTTGGGGTCTTTTCACCAATATCACACAGAAATAGCTGGCACCTCTCCAAGATTAACAGAGACCCTTGTTACTGTTCTGAGTGCCATTGTTCCCATGGAGCGCCCAGAGGAGGTAAACCCATCTCTCACTAAGATCGCTCGCATAGGCATATCAGAAGGAGATCTTGGCTGAGTGAGTGTACGATTGATGTATGGAATACTAGAGGTGTATATAGCAAGATGAACGAGGTGATTGAAGAGATGAATAAGTATAGATTGGATGTGCTGTGTGTAAGTGAAACCAAAAAAAAAAAAACCAAATTGGTATAGAAGAAGTGAATGGGATGGTGTGTGTATGGTCTGAAGTATTAGATAATGTGAGAGGACAGGCTGGTGTAGGTGTGATTTTAAGTGAAAAGATGAAGAACAACTTGATTCACTATAGTTGACTAAGTGAGATAATTCTTTGGATTCATTTGAAAGTGAAACTTCAGAGAATAGTAATAGTTGTAGTGTATGCTCCTTGTGACTCTGAACCCTCTGATAGGAAGGAAGATTTCTGGAATGAGCTAAAAGCTGTTTTGAGCCAGTTTGGGGCTAAAGAGAAAGTTATAATAGCAGGGGATTTCAATGCTAGAGTAGGTGTGTAGAATGCAATTTCTGACAATGTTCTGGGTAAGTTTAACGGTCCTTGTGTGAATGATAATGGTTAAAGATTAATTGAACTCTGCATTGAGAATGGTTTGTGTTTATCTAATATGTTTTTCAACCACAAGTATATCCACACATATACTTGGGAAAATCATACTCTTGGTCAAAAGAGTGCGATAGATTTTGTTGTCTACAATCAGCATCTGACACTCGTTTGATGAGAGGTGCAGATGTTGTTTCTGATCATTACTTGGTAGTGTCACGAGTGAAACTGAATGTTGGTTGGAGGGAAAGGAATAGGAAGAGCCCCAGGATGGAAAGAACAAAGGTTGAAAGGCTTCAAGAAGTTCATCAGCATTATTCTAACGTACTCAAAGAACGACTGAAGGAACTGAAGTCTTGTGAGAGGGATGTAGAAAAGAAGCGGGAATGTTTTAAGAACTGTGTTGTTACTGCCACTGAAGATGTCTGTGGCACCACAATAGTGGATAGCATTAGAGGTGATTCTTGTGGGAACAGTGAGATTAAAGAAGCAGTAAAGAAAAAGAAGGAAGCATATTTCGGATTCTACAAGGTAGAATCTTTGAGAATGAATATCGCTGTAAGAAGCACGAAGCTGCTAAGCTGGTTCATCAGAGTAAGGCAAAAGATAGGAAGGAGAAGGTGGAAAGCATGAATTGGCTTTTTGGAAAGATAGACAGACTTTCTGGAAGTGCATGAGACTCAGGAAAAATAGGGGAAACAAAGTTGTAAGTTGTGTGAAGAATAGGATTAGGGAAATGATATGGGAGCCCAATGAGTTAAGTGAAAGGCTGGGTGAATACTTCTGTGAGTTATTAGATCAGAAAAGCAAAGGTGATTCTGAGAAAGAAGCAGGTGATATCACAGTGAAGGATAAAAGCACAGGAGGGATCTCAAGAGAAGAGGTGTGTAAAGCTCTAAAATCTCTTCAGAACGGTAAGGCTCTGAAGAGATTTTAGAGCAGTTGATGGCATAACTGCCGAGATGTTGAAATATGGTGGTGACTCTGTAATTGACTGGTTAAATGAAATTTGCCAGTTGTGCTGGGAGTTAAGAATGGTCCCTCGGGATTGGAGGGATGGTATCATTGTTTCCTTGTATAAGGGAAAAGGTGATCAGACTGACTGGAAGAAATATTGTTGTATTAGCCTTCTGAGTGTGCCAGGGAAAGTGTTTGGTAAGGTCGTTATTGAAAAAGTATGGGGTCTTACATAACAGAAAATGTGGAATGTTCAGAGTGGTTTTATGCTTGGTAAAGGCTGCATTAACCAAGTTTTTGCATTACGCATGATGATCGAAAAGTATGTGGATGTTAGTACAAAAATTTTTGCTGCCTTCATAAATTTAGAGAAAGCTTATGACCAAGTAAATAGGATACTCCTGTGGAAGGTATTGATGAGCATAGTGCCACTGGGAATCTACTTAATAGTATAAAAGCAATTGCTGGCAATAGAGCTTGTGTACGAATGAATGGTTTATCAAAATGGCTTCCTATTGGTGCAGGAATCAGACAAGGTTGTGAAATGTTGTCATGACGGTTTAACATATATTTAAGGATGCATGCATGTGTGATGCCAAGATGAACAATATTAGTTTACGTCTTGGTAATATCAGTGTTTGCTGATTGTTGTATGCTGATGACACAGACCTATTGGCAGAGAGCAAAAGTGAGTTGCAAAGTATGTTGTCCCAGATGTACAAAGTTTGTATGAAATTCAAACTGAGTATAAATAAGGGAAAAACCAAAGTTACGATTTTTGAGCGAGGAACTGATAGTACTAAATGCAAGATATGTCTTAATGACACAGTGATTGACCAGGTGAATGAGTTTGTATATTTAGGAAGCATGTTTGACAGAGAGAACAGATTAGATGGTGAAATTAGTAGGTGAGTGAATTCTTCATTGAAAGTCATAGCAGCTTTGGGAGGTTTTCACAGGAATGATGGGTTCTTAAGAGAGTCCCGCATGGCTGTGTATGAAAGTGCAATTGTTCCTACTCTGATGTATGGAAGTGAAACCTGGGTACTACAGAAGAGACATAGTTTGTGTGCTGGAAAAACACATTAGTCATGAGGAGTTTGTGGGTAGACACGTTTTGATCATGTGAGGAATTAAGATGTGTTGCAGGTGTGTAGTGTGAAGCAAATGTTGTTAGCAAGGTGGAGACTAATATTCTTAGGTGGTTTTGCCATGTTGAAAGAATGAGTGATAAGATGCTTACTAAGAAAATTTTAGCAACCCAAGTGGCAGGAAAGAAAGGCAGAGGAAAACCAAAGAAGTCATAGGAGGATCAGACCAGAGTGTCTGCGTGTGAAAAACATTATGAGCATGAAGTATAGAAGGTCTTGTGTACATCGTGTGATGGATGTCAGTGAAGCACGAGTTGTATATCAAGATCGCTGTAAATGGAGAAGTTTGATATGGCAACAGTAAAAAAATAATCAGTTAAAATTTATCTGGTGGTTTGTATTTCTTCGTGAAGTTAACCTCTAAATCACACAGAACAGTTTAGTGATATGTAATATGTATGTATTAATAACAACCAGTGGACCCACACCATAGCTGAAACAGCCCCATACCATAACTCCATTACCTTTGTGCTTCAGTCAGCACTGTCCACTCCAGAAGCAGATGTTCTCTAGGTAACCGGCAAACCCAGACACGTCCATCCAGTTGGAATAATGTGAAGTGAGATTTGTTACTCCATAACATCTGCTGCAACTGCTCCAATGTCCAATTTTTATGCTACTGATACCATCGTAACCACGTGGTTTTATTGGTCTTTATGATGAAAGGTTTATGGGCAGCTGCTCGGCCATGACACCTGAGTGAATGGGCCTCTCTTCAAAGTGTCTTGGTGGAGACCATAACATCTGTGGCCATCTGGAACTCATGTGCTATTGCATGCATTGGTTGGGACCTGGTTTTTCGGACTCCCTCTGCAGAACCCTCTGGTCCCTGGGTTGCAGTTTCTTGGGTCTTCTAGGGAAAGTTAATTTCCTGCAATGCCCCCTCTTCTTCCACTTGTTGATGACAAAGGCCACAGTCAATCTAGTGACCTGTCTGACATCAGCAATGTTGCTCATACTCATACCTTCCATTGAGCAGCCTGCTATGACACCCTTTTCAAACTCTAAGAGCTCTTTCTCCTGCTAGCCATTTTATCAGCAATTGATCTGAACACACTCCCATTGCAGTTTTTGTACCTTGTCAACCATGTGCCTGCTGAGGAAGCACACCATTGCACCTACGTGTGGGTGTCCAATAATTTTTGCCCACATAGTGTATCTATATATCAGAAGATGGCTATTTTTTATACTGAATGAAGATTTACATTGTTATTCGAATATGCAAATATGATTATGATTATTTTATATGGTTCATAATGATCCTTGATTATAGCTAAACTTGCCTGAAACAAATATCAGCAACCTGATCAAAAATGATTGATGCTCTTTACCAAATTACTCTATGCCATGAGAAAATATGGGAACTTAGCAGCGCTTGAATTTGGCTTAATTCAGAATTTATTGCCTTTGATAAAATGTACTTATTCAATTTAGTTTCCCTATGCAAAAAAGCCCTAAATATAAAATAAATCTGCAAATAATTAAGCAGAAACTGATAATACGGCACAAATATGTTTCTCTTTCAACTTCTGAAAGTTTCAAGTTAAAATATTTAAAAACTATCAGCAAGTTGCAAACTTGATAACAGTGATATAATGTGACTTGTGAAAATTCTGAGAATTTTTTAATTACTAAGTAACTAAACTGCCAATTCAGAGGGCATGTGATCCTATCTTTCCCTCCTTCTTGTCTAATGCTAATTCATTAATGAATTACCCAAAACGTTTTGTGTGATGCTTACAACAATGCCAAAGTGAAAAAAATATTGAGCTACCTGGCTCTGGAATAAGGAAGGTTTATATAATAATAAGGACATCTACATTTTTTAACCATTTCAGAGTACAGTGTGAGGCACAATAGAAATAGAAGCAAATAATTCATCAAAAGATATATGAAGAAAAATCGTAGTATATTTTCAGCTGTGTTATGAAAAGTCTGCTTATACTTATATCAATTTTTCCATCTTTAGAAGTCACTATAGAACATACACATACACTTTATAAGGAAAGATAGGGAGTAGTAATAGTAATATACAAAACTGTCATTATCCTCAATATTTGTAAAATATAGTGGACCCTCGATTAATGACCATAATTGGCTCTGCACAGTCACTTGTGAACTGGAAATCTCATTAACTGAATCTGTTATTTCAATAGGAGATTGAGTAGTTAGTTCCAACCCACAGAATTCCCTCTGAATCACTATAATGTTTGAGCCAAGAGAAACAACGTGAAGGGTATAATTTTTCAAATGTGCAGCACACATGTTGATGTGGCTTTTATGCCAAATTTGTGTTCAGTTATTTTCTCCCCTGTTTTGTTTTCTTTTTTGTCTAAGACTTCCATGCAGATGCTCTGTATTTTTATTTTTTTCCCCCTTTCACAAACTGTCCTGTTCTTCTTTCATTTTCCTCCTCATGTTTGGTGTCAATATAAGCCTGCTGCTAGTTTTGGCTCAGGAAATCTAAGGGGAAGGAAACCAGTGTACTTAATGCACCTTAGAAGGTCAATGGTCAGCAGGCTTGTCTATCATATGTTGTTATGAAAGCAACTGGCTCACTCAAATGCTTCATAATTTCAGAATCACCAATAATTTTCATGTAAAAATGCAAAAATTCCCAAACTTTCTCAATGTTTATTCCACTGGGAATGAAGCTAATTGAGAATGAATTACAAGGGCCATCTAGAAAGTAAAAAATGTTTGGTCATTAACACATGAAAATATAAGAAAAAGCAAAAACTTTACAGAGACAAGTGTTGATACATGCCTTAACGTATTTGTGACATAGCGCCACTGATATTGAGATACCTGTCATATTGTGTGATGAGTTTTTGTATCCTTTCATCATGGAATTCAGCCACCTGAGCATTTAACCAGTCTGTGACCATCTTTTTTTAGTTCATCATCACTCGCAACCTGTTTGCCAGCCAGATGGTTTTCATGTGTATAAACGAGTGGTAATCACTCTGAGCAAGGTCCAGGCTGTAATGGGGATGCTCAAAAACGTCCAAGCAAATGCCCCTGAGAAATGCCTGTGTCCTGGTGGCAGTATGTGGGTGGTGCTGTCGTGGAGACGTAGAAATCCACTCAAGAACAGGCCTCTATATGATGGTTCTGAATAGTATGTCATAGCCCTCTAAGAGTGTTGCAATAAACATCAGTATTCGCCATTAAACTTTAGCCAACCAACCAACCAACCAACCAAACATCAACATTAATGGTTGTTTCCTGTGGCAAGCATTCCACCAGTAAGATGCCTTTAGGGTCCAAAAAGATTGTGGCCATGATTTTTTGAGTAGAAACAGTCTGCTTGAATTTTTTCGGCTTTTTCGGCAAGTGTATATCAGTAAATCATTCCAGAGATTGGTGTTTGCTCTCTGGGGTAGTGTGTGACCCAGGTTTCATCCCCAGTAAAAATGCGTCACAAAAACTCATTCTCCTCTTGTTGATACATCAAAAAAGCCAATGCAGCACTCACTTGCTGTTCCTTGTGCTTGTCTGTCAGCATTTGTGGGACCCATCATGCATAAATTTTGTGTTAATCAAGATGTTTGGTCGTAATTTCATGAATTAAAGATCCAGACATTTCAGGACATTTTTTGTGCAGTTCCTCAATCATGTAGCTGTTGAATGTGTCCATCAGCTTCTCAGTTATGACAGAGGGGTACCCAGATCATTCCCGTTCTCCCACACTTAAACATCAGACACCGTTTCCTTACATTTGACTTATTCATTACTCCTTCACCATATACCCAAGAAATTTATGATAAATTTCAATTAGTTAAGCATTTTGTGCATTCAGAAAGCAAATAACTGACCCCACTTTGCAGCCGGTGGGATTTTCTATCTTTTGTTGTTGTTGTTGATTATAAATGACTGTACAAACCCTCTAATCCATAGCATTAGCATGTAAAACATTTCAGTCAATAGCTAAAACATAACTACAGCTGACTGACCTTGATGCATCACCAACACCTCATATGTGCAAATGCTGTTTAATTTCTAGATCACCTTTTGTCAAGTTACAGGGATATGGTATAAAGTTAGGCAGGGTTCGACCATCGTACTTCGTACATATTGGAGAGAAAGGCAAGCATGTCTGATATGTGCACTGCACCTAGTGTTCATAAGGCTATCATTAAATAGAATTTATGCTTGTCAATTGAACTGAAAGTCTGCATGAGAGCTAACTCATTGTCATTGACTGATAAGCTCATTAATTGAGGGTCCAATGTACTATGAAATGCTAAGAGAAAAGAATGTAAAGGGTTGCAATAAAATGCCATTATCATCTTTCAGTCTCTGATGATTTTAAAACTTCATAGCTTCATCAGAGCACAAAGTTTGCATGGGAATGACAAAGGGTAAAGAATTGCTGCATATGTTATTAAACAATAATCACATATCTGTATGAAGTTCTTAGACTTCTTTCATCAGATATTAAAAATTGACTCTAATGAGTTCACTAAGTTCATTTATAAATAATTTTGTTGCAGATCTTTAAAAATATAACATATGCTTCAATATTTTATACAAGGGAAAATATTAAATAATGATTATTTTTATGCATAAAAAGAATAGAAACTTGAAAAAAATAAAATTCTTAGCTAGATTAATGATTTTTCAGACACTTTGCAACTCAAAAACTGAACAGAATTTTTTTCTTTGCATTACCATTTGTTACCCTACAAAGGAACTTATGATGTGATCAAGTTGTGACCTGCAAAAAAAAAAAAAACACTTTTCTTCAGAAGTTTGACTTGCAAATAGTAAAAAAAATTCACAACTACAAGCTTTTGTCATAAATGTGGTCAGGTCTCCAATTATCCTATGATGTACTTCACTTGTCATTCGATGGTAGCTGAGCCATTTGATGTTCCATTCTAGTAAGTTTAAAAGTGAACAACAAATCGATGCTTTGAAAGTTTATCAAGGCTTTCATAGTCTGTTTTTAAATTATAAAATATCTGAAATTATATGCTGTCGAAAACTTAGCAGCACTTGTAGATTGTAATTTATATGTATTTTATATATTTGTCCTAAATATGGAATTTTACAAATTTAGCATCAATATCAAGTTCATGATGATATACAAAGTTGGATTTGAACTTCATGCCTATGTTGAAAATATAGCATGTTTATCACAGAGCAACAATGTGCGAAATACTTTGACAATATCAGGTAAAAATACCTTAGATATTATGTATATTTTAATCAAAAGCACGTTTATAACATAAGACAACCCTTAAGGTTGCCTCATTAATTGCATTTTTTGTAGCATGTTTATGAATTTCTTATCACCATAAAATCCAGCTGTCTACTTAAAATAAGCAGTATGACAAAATATTACTAAGTAACTAAAAATAATGACTTGAACAAAATATATTTAATCTTAAATGTGAACTTTGCAGTTGATTAATTAATAACATTTGATTTACACATAATTTCTGATATTTACAATACTAATAATGAATTGTATGTTCATCTTACTTTGTGTCTAGGCAGACTAGCAAAATGCAGCAACTTTTCTTCTGCAGTCTCTACAGAGTCTTCATCATGCTTCCACAGTTTCCTCCTAGCATGACGGAAGTCATTTCCTCTAGAATATCTACTGGGAGTGGATGAAAACGATTGTCTTGCTGAGTGGGAGAGGGATGAATGCTGCAAGGAACCATAGGCTTGATGACCTTGGGAGGCTGATCTTAAATATAATATTCCTCTCTCACAATCTAGTGTGTATGGCGAACGAGGTTGTAGAATTTGAGGCCTTTTTTCCACTGGAGTGGACACCTCTGTTCTCAGCGCACTCAGGCGGACATAGTCATCTGTGGTACTCAAGTCATCAGCTGGTTCTTGATTGCTTCCCAGTATGTATGACCTATGATGTTAGGAAAATGCATTACATGTAAGATCATGCAAAAGGCAAGAGAACATCATATACCTGATACATTGTATGTTGGGAAAAAATTTTAGCATAAAAATAGGATGTATTATGATTACCTATATGTCCTACATTTAAAGGTTTCAGAAGTACAATAATGCACCACTGTTAGAATATTTTATCTGACATGAACTCGAGAAATCGAGAGTATGGATCAATATGTCTACTAATCATAATGCCCAAATGAACATTCTTCATATTTTCTTTTCAACATATAATGTAATTTCTAAAGGGGTATGAACATTGATAAGTTATCACTTACAATACAGTGATGTTCATGGGCAGCTGAAGTTCTTTCACAACTCTGAACAGATGATTGATAAAAAAGATTACTGCATAAAATAATCATCAGACCTGCCTTACTGCATAAAATAATCATCAGACCTGCCTTACTGCATAAAATAATCATCAGACCTGCCTTACGGTGTCAAGAAACCTACTCCCACTGAGGAGGTTGAGCCACCATCGTTGATGACCTCCCAGGTTTATTTTTTGCTCTCTGAAGTAATGTTATTCAGTGGTACTGTTCATGCAATAAGCACTGTAGTAGCTGAATGTTGTACCACTGTAGTTCTTTACAGTGTATTCTCCTGAGAAAGCAGTAGTTCGTTTCTCTGTAAACTAACTATTCTGCAACCCTACCTCTAATGATTTAGGGTCAATCTCATGTCGATTCTGATATTTCAGTGAAACTTATTGATAAAATTAAAAAAAATCCTAAAAGTATAAAGGGATTGCTAATGAAATTTTAAAAAATGTGAGGATTGCTGGTAAAATTTCCCAAACTGCAAAATATCCTAAAAGCTTTGAGCATATTAAAAATTAAGATACTTTGAAAGTTACATCCATTCATACCATCAAGCATGCATATCACACCCTACCACTTCGGAGGCATTTTAGTAGTTTTACAGCCTGCATTTTCAACAATAACTGCTGTGCTAATGCTAGATTTATCTATGGCATTTATCTAGGCATGTCTATCTATTATGTCATACTTGTATCTCATGAGAATACACAGTGAATGACTACAGTGGTACAAAATTCAGCTATCACAGTCTTTATTATATGAACAGTATCACTGATCAATGTTACTTCCAAGAGAAGAAGTAAACCAGTCAAGTCCTCAACAATGGTGACTTGACCACCTCAATGAGATCAGAATTCTCAACATCACAAGGTAAGACCAAAGATGGTTTTATACAGCTATTTTTTTTTTTGTCTGTCATCTGTTTAAAGTTGTAAAAGTACATTCAGCTGCACATGAGTATCATGACATTGTACACAAAAACTTATCAATGTTCACACCCCTTTAGAATTGCCTTAATGTTGTAAAACATGTTGAACACAAAATGTAAATGTTTGTTTGGGTATTATTTATTAGCAGACTGTAATGCAAGTTGAAACAAAAATTAAAAAGAAAAAGAAAGAAAAAGTTGCAGTATAATGTAAAACCTCAGAAAAAACTTCTCAAATATTCTTAGCGACAACCCAAGTATGTGAGCTTCACCAATATGACATTTTAGGTTTCCAATAACATGCTGAAATATCATTTTTGACGAAAAATATGAGTCCTTCACAAGAAAGTTCTCTCTGTGATATAACTTTCTGCATGTTGTCTTCCAGTCTCCATGTGCGGGATAAGGAGGAAACTCGTCGATAACTCTAAAATCCCAATAGATAAAAACTATACTCAAGAACTCTTTAAAATACTGTAGTTCCTACAAAAATAAAATATAATACATCAAAACGAATTGGGAGAACATACCTTTCACTGTAGTGTCATTTACTGAGCGGGTACGTTGTTACTTGTATGTTGTTCTAACCAAGTCTCTGATATAACGGGATTCCTTCAAAGTACACACCACACTGAAATTCTATTCTCAACCCAGTAAGTCACCAAACATCACAAAAAAGAATATGAAATAACCCACAAAAATACCAACTTAAAACACAAAAAAACTCTAGTACGAAAATAGTGGAACCCATGTCATATAAGATGTGAAGATACAGCTGAAACATTACAACACTGCATTACAACAAAAAAAATTATACTGAATAACATAAAGAAAAAGGAAATGCCAAAACAAGGTGACCAAAGCATAGGGAATGCTGTCCTTCTGATACTTTCTTCCTATGCATTTCAGTAATGTGTGCGTTGCCATCTTCAGGAACAATGTCTGCTGTGTTCTTTGTGATCATGCTCGCTCTGCCACGTTACCCACGTACGTCTAAACCACAGTCTCATCTTTGCCAAAATCTGTGATATCATTATTTTGAGTTGCTGCCATTTCATGGTTTTGAAAAATCGAAGTTCCGTGTGCTGATCACTCTCGCAGCCTCTTTGCTCTTGGTATAGTAAAGTTTTTATCTAATGGAATTTTAGAGTTATCAATGAGTCTCCTCCTTATGCTGTACACAGAGACTGTGAGACAACTTGCAGAAAGTTATATCACAAACAGAGAGAAATTTCTTGGGAAGAACTCGTGTTTTTCATCAAAAAATAATGTAAAATGTGAAACACAGTCAAAATGTTGGTGTCTGTAACTAAAGAAAACGTTTTTTTTTTTTTAAATTTATGATGGCAGACTATATATTTACTACCTCAAATAATACTAACTAAATACAGTATGCAGAAAATATAGTGTACAGTAAGATAGTTCACTGAAGAATTACTCTTCTAGGCTAGTAACTTAATAAAATTATACTTTTTTTTTTGCATGGTGATTCACTGTGAGAGTAGCAGGCAAGGAGCAATCACCTGCTAACACATGGATAATGGGACAAGGGAAACAATAGCCTCAAGAACACAGAATCAAGACTTTGAGGCCAGACAATCACTGAAAAAGACAGACTAACCATTTATATATCTTCATTACAAACTTCCTCTGTATTCTGAGGTTGATGGTAAATTATTTTGCCACTAGTGAGCTACAAACTCTAAAGCTAAGAGTTTATGTCATATAATTAGTTCGTGAAATTTGAGGCCATCACACAGTTTGCATAAGCCAAAATATAAGTTATGAATGATTTCATAATGACCCATTCAGTAGTGTACCAAGGAATTTTCTCTGGTAGGAAACCAGCCAATAATGTTGGTATACTAAGCTTACACATATTCATTAGTTTTTTAATAAAATAAATATTTAGAATATGTAAAATATCAGAAAAATTATCAATGCTAAATTATCTATATGCATACAGAGTGATCAGTACTTAAAAGAATAAATTTAACCCGAGTAATGAATTTGGTTTTCACTTAAGATTCCCAAAATTTTAAGTGTAAACCAAAGCTATTAAGATGGTGTGTCCATTATGTAGCAAAAATAGTGTAAATTCAGAAATGGAAAATGGAGGGGAACAAAGATATTTTCTGGCAATTTACTTTTCCCCTGCCTAGTCACAAAAAAGAAAAAGGGTTACACACATCACATTATATTTTTAAAAAAAGCAGAAATAAGATGAACAAAAATTACTTAGGGAATTCCCAGTCCTTATCGTGTTTTACAAATGCTTACAATGAGGAGAGGGAGGTGACATAACAAGTGGCTAAAATCTAAATCTGTTATTTCAAGCAAGAAACATGCTGTAATTTTTTAAGTTCTGCTGAAAATGTTCCTTAGAAAGAAAATTCTTAAGTGATCAAATATTAATTTTTCTCAAAGAGGTATTATCAAGAAATTTAAAGTATCCACTAAAGTGATAGTCTCCACTACATTAACCAAGTTCAATAAAAGGACTATTCTTCTCCCCATTTTCAATTATGATCCATTGATTTCCACAAAGATTTCAAAATTCTGTTTGAAAATGAAATTTAAGCATCCACTAAAAAAAATACAAAATTCTCTTCCATCACCCAAAACTCCAATTCCAGATTGATACAAAGTTGGTTTACACTATCTATACCTTGTGCAAGCAAACAATAAATTCTATGAGGACCAAATATAGAAAAAACCTCTCCATCTGCTTGAAGGAACACAAATATGTAGAAAGGAACCAAAACTCCACAAAATCTGCTCTTGCAGAACATTAAACTGATCCAAAGCATTTAAACGGGAAGATGGAAAATTAATTTTTCAGTCTGTTTTCCTTTCTTGTCTCAACATAGGACAGACATTGGAGATTATCAAAAACAAAAACCAGGTTTCAAACAGAGATTTAGACCTTGCTGCAAACATTCTGAACTTCTGGAAATGTCACTGGGACAATGGGATGATGAATGCACCTAATTAAAATTGCATCACTACGAGTCAAATTCTACTATTTCCTTTTTCAAACTGCCTTTTACGCTAACTGAACTTGTTGTTAGATCTGCTCCTAATAAAGACATAACTGTAGTTAAATCGACACATGTAGAGTACCTTTTTAAAATCGTTTCTAACCAATATTGTGATTTCTGCTCCAGGGCAATGAAATTTTCAAGTTTTCTGAGAGATGTTACATGGATGACCAATAAGAGCTACAAGCAAATTCAGATTTTATAATCTGTTTGCTATGAATATTCTATCGATTTGCCATGCATTATGAAGAATATTTCTTCCTTCATTGATTTATCTGTGGTACTGGTGTTTCTGGACCTATATCCATTTCCAGATGGGAGATGGATCAAAATAATGCTATAAGGGAGCAACAATGTTTTGCTTAGAACAAATCTGAGGATATTCAGATTCCTAAGCTAAATTTGCTTAGTATCAGTTGCTTGGAACTTTGCTGTCCTGGGTGGTGTAACAGTTAGCAAACTCGAATGGAAATTGGGAGATGTGGGTTCAATTTCTGCTCCAGGGCAATGAAATTTTCAAGTTTTCTGAGAGATGTTACAGTAAGAACTACAAGAAAATTCAGAGTTTATAATCTGTTTGCTATGAATATTTTTTGTTAGACCTGCTCCTGATAAAGACATAAGACATAAGTTATATATCAAAACTTGCAGAGTACCTTTTTGTTTTTTTAAGTTTTTGGCTTACTGATGCCTTTTGTGTGTAAAATAAAAAATCATTTCCAATCAAAATTCTTATGAAATTACAAATGGAAATCTTACAAATATAATATTTCTCAAATTCAAGAAGAGTATGCAGCAAGTGTGATTAATCAAAAACAAATTTTAGTTCATTTGAGTTCAAATCTTGGAAAAATTTAAACATTTCTCATGAGTTTTCACTCTGAAAAAGCTAAAATTGTAAAATTCTGTGTAATGTAATTTCCTCTTTTCATATAATTATTTTACTTCTTTTTTTTTTTTTACCCCTAATTATTTTTTTTTATGGGAATGTTATATTTAATTATTCTAGTTTCTCATAATGTGAGTTTTGCAAGAGCAGTTTGCAAGAACAACTTGCAAACTCACTGTCCTTTTTCACACAAAGGGAAATAGCATAGTATCAAACTAAGGAGTATAGTTAATTAATTAGCATATGAGTTAAATTATGCTTTTACACATACAGTTTTATTTAAAATGGATTCTGATGGAATATGCAATTGCTCTGGCTTTAGTTGTTTTTTTAATAGAAACCTATACTTTTTTTACAGAACTCTTTTATAAGATGAGAGCAGTTTTATTGAACTTCATATGCTTCATCACATTGCAAGTCTTCCAGAAATTTGATGTTGCCAGAACGAGGGTTAATGCTCTTGGCTCAACATTCAATGATTTTTTTTCTCCTCATTGAACATAAAATGCTTTTTGAAAAATTTATCCTTTTGTCTGTAGTTTTTATTTCTTATGCATAATGCTTACAGCATAGGAAAAAACAATATCCTAATGGACTTCACATACACAACTACTTGCAAATGCCATTGAAAATTATAGTTCATGTTGATTTTCACTAAAAAAAATGACTACTGAAAATGAGAGAGGTTAAAAACACTTCATGAAGAAAGTAACAGAAAATAGTTTTGTGTCCTTTCGTTGCACACTTTGGTCTGGTATGAAGTTTCAATATGTTTTGAATGTACTCATACTTTTCTATATAGGTATAGTCTTCTCCTACTTAACTTCATTTCTATCTCATGGTAGCAGACATGTAAAAGCATATATATATATAAATTAAAAATATGCCCATTGTCACTTGAGGATTTAACTTTGATAATGTCATCTACTCTTGTCCTTTTCCTAATGAATGAATTCCATTTGTTATCTTTTTTTTTTTTTTTTTTTTGGTCACACAAAGTGTGCATCTTTCCCTGCTTATGCCTGAAATGTCTGTAGCCTCTGAATGCCTTTTTCAGTTAAAGTAAATATCTCTGATAGATAAGTAAGAACTGGAAAGATGCATTGATCAAATATTTCAATGGGAAGAAACAAAGGGAGAAATATTGCTACACACCAACATTAAGTGGCTGTCAATAAGATGCCTGAGTGCCATGCTGGTATGTAGGTGTTAAATCACAAAAAAGGAAGAGGGGGGGGGTATATTTTTAATATCTCCCTCTCACGTTAACAATTAACATCATTCTTCAAGAAAAAAAAAGCAGCAGCATAAGCAAAAAATTTAGTACTTATGCAAAATAACATTTCTTAGATCCCCTGATTTTCAGATAAAATAGATTCCCTGTTGCTTCCATTACCAGTAACATATTTGTCATAATTAACCTTTTTACACATGCAAGCAATAGTAAATGTTCTGAGGACTTAATAGTTAGAAAAGTTCCTTTAGTAATGGAAATTCCATCATTTTAAAGTGACCAACACTTCTGCAAGTAATACTACATCTGCGAGGCAATGTAGGGTAAAAACAATGGAATAACTTTAAACTTACTTTAGTGGCATATTCATATATTTTTAATGAAATATCCAAAGGTATTCTTAACAAAGAAAAGTATTCAAAACTGAAATGTAGCTTGTGTGCACTTGAAGAGTAAAACCAAGTCAAGGATTGCATGCATATCATAAGCCCTCAAGAACAGCAGTTTCATTCATTTTAATTTAGTGATTGATATTTAACCCTTTAAGCAGCCAATTTGCCAGGAAAAAATGATGCCCCACACTTTCTGCGCTGCCCAAAGAGAAATGTTCATACAGCGGCCGGGTTTTAGGAAAGCTACAGCAAAACAATTTCTTCCCCCTCCATCTCAACAATACCGACCATAAACCTGTCATAACCAATCACCACCAGTGCCCACCATAATCCCGGTGCTACGAGCTCCCTTCTAGTCCTTTGTTCTCTCCTCTACGACTCGAGGCATGATGGGAAAGGGCAAGTACCTCTGACACAAGCATCATGCCACTGGAATCAAAACAAATGACTCAAACATTTTCTCTCTGCTTTCTTAGGATCGTGGCCATTAGTAAAGCCTTTTTTCAGGTAATCACTCCAAAAGGATTAGTGTCAGTCATTCCCATAAATGACCACTTTGAATAAGAAAAGTAAGGGGAAAGCAAAGCTTTCTGATGCGCGGGTCCACTTGCAAGCACGTTTGGCCCACTTATTGGACAGCGAATACATTCGTTCGAGCTGATTTCAGTGCATTTCACTAACACCAAGTTAACTTGTTCCAGCTGGTTAAAGGGTTAATACTAGTTTACAACAGAAGTGAAGAATTCAAAAACTGTACATAATGTACAGCTTTTCTACTGTAACTAACAATATTGTTTGGCACATACCGTGGAATGGTGGATGACCTGGGAGTGACTGAAAGACTAGAATCAGCAGTACATGTAGATGCTCCATCTGAGGCAAAAGGTTGCTGCGGAGTGCCCACTGAAGATGTAGGAGAACTCATCTGTCGAACCAATGTGGGTTGTGAAAGAGCTGCACTGATACCATCCAAAACACCTTGCAATTTCTCTAACTGTTCAGAGGAATGCTACAAAAATACATCAAAAGACTGGTCAATTCATTAAGCAATTTGATAGATATTTCTTCATTTACTTTCAAAGAACTGAAGTATTTGGCAAAACTATTGTTGAGAAGGGTGAGTGAAATCGCACACATACCAACTAAAGTAAGTAACTATGGTATAGTAACAAATCTGTTACATATATTCTGTTTAACACATTGTTACACCATTGCCAGAGGAGCATTATGCAATTAAGAGTTATTATTGCTATAATCCTATGTTGTTACTTAATGAATAAAGAGCTTCTTTTACCTTGAGTCTTGTTGTTTAATTCTCATGCTACTGCATTCTTGATGTGTTTTTAATAGTTCACAAGTGATAATTTTCCCTTGAGTTTTACCAGGTGACTTCATAAAAGTACATTAATGACTTGACAAAAGTAGAAGAGGGTTGAATGAAGGAATATTTAAACATCTGGTACACACTAAAAATGAACTGAACCTCAGGCGCAAGAATACATTGTCGAATTTGAACTCAGCAGATGTAAATAGGCACTAGTTCTGCTGATGATGCGGTGGTATTCACACGGTCAAAACGCGTTCAGTGAATGACGCAATGTAAGCCTAAACTGGGAGAGCTAACATGCAGTAATGTAGAGATTGAAGTGCATGAGTCTTTCTTAAATGAGTGGTAGGCAATGCATGTAACTAACAAACTAATTAAGAAGAAGGTAGTGTAGAACACGCTAAGTTACGTATAAAAGTTTAAGGCAAATACATTTCAGCCATTACTATGGCCCTCATCAGTGCGACTACCACACTGATGAAGGCCATAGTCGTCATCAGTACATAGTCGCACTGATGAAGGCCATAGTAATGGCTGAAATATATTTGCATTAAACTTTTATACGTAACTTAGCGTGTTCTACACTACCTTCTTCTTAATGAGTCTTTCTCACTAACTGAAATAAGGAATTTTATATTGTACAGTTTCTGATGGATATTTTTAATTGACTTTTAATGGCTACTAAGTCTTAATTCTCAAGGAGTTCTGTGGTTATTGCCTCAACCTCGGCATTCGGAGTTGTACAGTTTGAAGATTTTACTTTCAAGTTGATTTGTTTTTTAGTGTGTACCAGATGTTTAAATACTCCTTCATTAAACCCTCTTCTAGTTTTGTAAAGTCATTAGCATACATTTATGAAGTCACCTGGAAGACTAAGGACATTTGCTGAGAGCTTAGTAATTTAAGTGCTGAGTGAGACAAGAAAATGTGTTAAGTTTGGGTTTTCTTTCAAGGAAACTAACTCTAATTTGCAATTAGACAGCTTTTCTGAGAATATGGGAAAATGATTCTTGACTGTGCAAGGTAGGATATCATTAATTTCTTGGGTAGCTGCAGTTCCAAATTCTTCACAGAAATGGAACAATTACTTGATTTAAAAAAAATATTACTATAGGTACAAAAGATTACTAGAAGCAGTTCCTTCTAAATGACAAAAAATTTCTTTTACTGGATACCAGCACCAAACAGCATGGTGCCACCACAACATCAGACTTTTGAGCACAGAAATTTGAACAAGGAGTAGTGTTACTGTTAAAATTTATTTGGTAAATTATCCAATTACAGGCGAAATTTAAAACAATATTATTTACAGCATCAGTTAATAACTTTTGCAATTTTTTGCTTTCTGTTCTGCAGTATTTTACCTCTGCCATTCTATTTATGGTGATTACTTCATAACGAGCATTACAAGAATAGTTTTCTAGCACCCCTTATGAAATAACAAAACTAAATGGTAAAATTGAAAGCAGGTGTTATGTGTCCATGCTGTACGTAATAAAATTTTTGAAAGCTAAAAACCTCCTATATTATATATTTAACAAGTAAGGTGCTTACAGATAATAAGAAAACCTATAAATAAATATTGGCAACTGATCTACCACAACAGGTACGTTGCCTGTGTCATTCTGAAGAGGTACAGTGACAAATTTAAAACTCGGGAACTCCTAAGATAGCAAAGAGCATCATCATTACATTTACAGATATAAGCAGATATTTATAAAGGAAATTCACAACAAAAACTGAAGATGTAGAATTTTTACAAATATAGGTTTCTCACAAAAACTATAAAATGTGTAATGAAAATAAATTATAATCTACAAAAACTTGAAAACAAGGATCTGTAAATTAAAATAAAAAAAAACTGGTTTACTTAGCAGCTTATTATGAAATAAAAACTTGCATTCTTGCAAAGTAACAGAAAAGAATGAAACAATGATAAAAAGAAACTTCACGAGATTTACAGTTGAAGACATCGTCTGAATTGGGTTGTTCAGTTTACACTACACCACACCACTAGATCAGAATTATCCTGATTTACATAGTTTTCATTGAAAATGTTGATAACTATGAACACACTGAACTCTTATGCTCAGTGAAAGGTTTTGTCACAATATAGCAATTTGCTGTGCTTTTCAAAACTCGAAGTGAATAATCTTATCTGGTAAATTAAGCTTATCAACTTTTTTCTCAAAGTACACAAAAGGAACACAATAATTCCTTGTTTTCAGGTGTTCAATGAATTATGCAACATGCTGTGTGCTTACAGTTGGACAGCAATGATGAGATTATCTGTTTGAATGGCCTCTATATGAGTGAGCTTTGAGAGAAGTTAAAAACTAAAAACTTAACAAAATGATTATGATCACAGAATACAGTGATAAGACGTTTTACTTGATGCAATGTTCGACCACTCTAGAAAACAGCCATGAGTGCACATTGCTTATCAAAAAATTGATGATTCTTGCGGATTGTATTTTTAAATAAACAAATAACTCTTTTGTTTTTCTAAATGTATGCTCAGGCGAAATAAAATCTTCACATTATTTCACTAAGCAAGCTTACATTTTCACCATCGTTACCACAACAAAAAGATTACAAGACCATATGGAATGAGCCTTTAAATACAGCAAAACATTTGTTGAAACAAATGTGGAATTTAAAACTGATATTTTTCATGTGTTAAGAATCTGTATAAGCTATGGAATCCTTTCCTTAGTTGAATTTATTAAGCAGCCAAGTTTTGCTACAAGATGGAAACGCATCTAAAAGTATTACATTAAATTCTGAAACAAACAAAAATTCAGAAAAAGCTTCTTACAATGTGTGTGGTATTAAAGCTTATTCAAAGACAAAAATTTGTTTGCGAAACAAACATTGTTGTAAATGAATTTATGGCATCTCTATTCATAGTGTATTGTGGAATAACTTTTTTACGGGTCTTATAGATGTTATTTTTCATAAATTCATTTACAACTAGGATTAAAACCACATACGGGCTGGATATATGGCAAAACATCAGAAAGATCAAAAGGAGTAAGTGCAAAAGTGACAAATGTAAGTCACAACTATATTTCCTTAAGAAATGTAAGAGAGCTAATTTTGTTCCACCTTCTTTGAGACTCACGAAAAACATCGCAGAGAATCTGTCAAGAAATTTTATTAAAAAAATAGAACTAAAAACTGTAAATGGCGTGATTCGTAATAAATTCAAAACTATGGAGCAATGCAAACGAATAGAAGCTCGTATTTGGACCTCTTCATTAGGTGAAATTCCAGAAGCAGAAAAGAAAAATATTGATAATTGGTTAGCTAAAGCAGTGAGAGATAAAAACAAAAAGTTTAAAGAAAAATGGAAGATTAAAGAGAATACGTGGTTGAGTCCAAAGTTAATGTCTACAGCTCCTGTCCCACAGTCAATACCATCCCCCACTAACAAGCATGTCATAGATCTGACGGAAGAAGGAGTAGATGGAAACCTGATTAATCTCCTCAATAAGGGATATAATTACAACCTTTCCTCCGCAACACTTGATAAAAAACGTATGCTGATTGATTTAGAAAGCATATGTAGTAAGGTAGAAAGAGAAGATGAAAATACAGCAGCCACTTTAAGGAAAGAATTCTCAGACTGCGTCCCAAAATTTGTAAAAAAGCCAGTAAAAGTTAATATATATTAAATACGTGGAGATAATGTAAATGGACGATGTCATCGCTCTATCCACGTTATTTTATAAACAACGTATAGCAACTGAAAAATTGTATTCCGGCACTGCTGGGATCGAATCCCAGAACTCTCGATAACTAGTCGACTGATAAACCACGCATGGCGCTGAGAATTGTTGGCGCTGTAGCGTAAATTCGAACGCACTCGACTAGTTATCGAGAGTTCCGGGTTCGATCCCAGCAGTGCCGGAATACAATTTTTCAGTTGCTATGCGTTGTTTATAAAATAACGTGGATAGAGCGATGGCATCGTCCATTTACATTATCTCCACGTATTTAATATATATTAACCATTTCTATCGCCCTTTGAATTTATCAGCTGCAATTAAATAGCTGTTGTGTTAAAATACCACCAGATGACGACATCTCAGTTGCTGAGACCATCAATACGTATTCATGTAGTCAGATGCTGACTGATAAATCACGCATGGCACTGAGAATTGTTGGCGCTGTAGCGTAAATTCGAACGCACTCGACTAGTTATCGAGAGTTCTGGGGTTCGATCCCAGCAGTGCCGGAATACAATTTTTCAGTTGCTATGCGTTGTTTATAAAATAACGTGGATAGAGCGATGACATCGTCCATTTTCATTTGCCAGTAAAAGTTGCTTACAATTTTAATAGAAATGCCATTACTGACCTTAAAAAATTCAAAGCCAATGAAAAGGTTGTAGCACTGAAAGCAGATAAAAGCAAAGTTTTGGTATTGGTAGAAAAAGAGAAATATTACAATAAAATGGAAGTGGAATTAAGCAAGCCTTATTATGAAGAACTCAATGGTAACCCTATATAGATCAAACTGTCAAAAATCTTAAGAAATTAATCAACTCTTTAAGAAATAAAAAACAGCTAAATGAGCTCTTCAAAAACTTATCCAAAATCCAGTCAAGAGTTCAACAGATCTATGGCACAATAAAAGTTCACAAAGAAGGCCATCCAATAAGACATATAATAGACACTAGAAATTTGCCACTCTCCAACATTAATTATTATTTACTTGGTCACCTCAGAGATATTTTCCCTTCTCCTCACTACCTACTAAAAAATTCCATGCATCTAAAAGGAAAACTGGACAACTTGCCAGAATTAATTCATCCAGTAATGGCAAGCCTGGATATAGTATCTATGTATACCAACATTAACCTGGACCTCCTGCTGGAATTCATTGCGGATGACCTCGCGGAAAAAATAGTATTCCATAATCACAATAGAGAAATACTACTTGGCATATATATGAACTGCTCCTATTTTCCTTCAAGAATAATTTCTTCCAGTTTAGAAAGAAATATTACAGGCAAACTTCAGGACTTGCAATGGGTTCCCCACTAGCACCTCTGCTAGCAAATTATTATATAAGTAAACTAGAGGCAAAAATCCTTATACAACCCTCCTTATTTGCTCTCTATGTAAGATACATGGACGATGTCCTAATTATAGTAGATACTGTGGACCAATCTCTACCCTCTCAGATTCTGGCAGAATTTAATTTACTAGAGAATACCTTGCAGTACACCCTGGAACAGGAAATAGACCATAGCATCAATTTCCTAGATTTAACCTTGACCTCAAGAGAGGGGAAAATATTCACTCAGCTTTTTAGAAAACCCACCAACACAGGGAAGATGTTAGACTTCTGCTCATTCCACCCTGATTATATTAAATCGAATATGGCAAGACAATTTTTGGAAAAAATTGAAATCCTGGTCTCTTCAGCTACTCAAAAAGAACTTCACAAAGAAGAATTAAAGGAAATATTAGCAGAAAACAATTACCCCTCCCCATATGTTGAGAAAATATTTAGACAAGTGCCAAAAAAGGAGCAGGAAAAAACCACCTTCAAGTTCACCAGCAAAATTACGTATCACAAGGGACTTTTCGAGAAACTGAAAAGGATCGGAGCAAAATATAATATCAGGCTAGCTCCAGATCTTAATAACAAGATAAAGAAATTCCTGCCAGCTTTAAAGCAGAAAGAATTGGACATCCAATTGCAAGAAGGAGTAATTTATTGCATCGACTGTAACTGCGGACTCAGCAATATAGGAGAAACAGGGAGGAGTATTAAGGTCCGAATGAAAGAACACCAAGCAGTTATTAGGAACATTAGTAACAAAACAGGGCTAGACAGACATATACAAGCAAGTGGACACTCCATAAATTGGGACTCAGTAAAAATAATCGCCCACCAGTCAAACTTAGTGAAGAGGAAACTAGAAGAAGGGATCGAAATAGCAAGAAGAAGAAGTACCACAATTAACGATAATTGCGGATGGACTCTTCGAATTGAGTGGCAGCAACTACTCCAGTGACATAGTCCTGATGACGAACTAGGCTTTAGTTCGAAAAATTTGACAACCAACTTTCATGAAAAATAACCTCGATAAGACCCGTAAAAAAGTTATTCCACAACAAACATTGTGTTTTCCACAGCTACATCATTGCTCTCAATAACAAAGCTTAATACGCCAGAATTATAGACTTTGAAAATTTGAAATGTAAATGTTTCAAATGCTTTAAAGGCCTAGGGAATGTAGTAATTCATGAAATTCTCAAAAGGCACCTGAATGGCTAAAATCAGATGGATGTGCTTACTTCATAATTTTTTTCATCTGATGATTAACTCGTAAATACTAGAAATAAATCCACAATTTTTATTTTATAAGATCATACGTATTTTTTTCAAAAATACGTATGCCAAAATATTGACTAAACCAAGGAGCAAAGATACAGTAGATGTTTTCATTTAAAGTTGTTAATCTGTAACCCTAAACATACTCAGAAATTGCATCTTGAGGGGAAGGGGGGAGGAGGGCTGGCAGGTATAATTTTTCAAATTATGCTTCTCCTTAAGCTGAACAACTCTGTAGAATGTCAGTGTTAAACCTATGTAACAAATCAATGTATCCAATGCATTCTGATCTAATATGAGCTTTATGTTTCTGGCTTCAGATTAAAATATTTTCATAAGACCGGGAAATACTAACCACAGAACTAAAAAGTTCTTAATCTGTTTTCAAAAATAATATACTGTGGCTCATTTAAAAGTATTCTATACATATGTAGTTATTATGTCATAGTATTTACATATCTAGCATAGCCTGTGTCAGACTTATCCATATGTAGTCCCTGAAAGTACCCTCCCCTTACATTCAAATATCACTAAGAACATGTCATACAACATTGTTTGTTTTCTTTTTCATCTGATCGCATGAGAGCTGCTACTTTTAAGTATGCCACTGTGGAGTATGATCATCCCAACTACCTCATTTACAAATGACTTCATTGTGACATTCTGATTCCTTAAAATTATTTTACACTAAGGAACATTCTATTTAATCCAATAAATGTGTGAGGTACTTTCAACTTAAGACTGAAATTTTACCTCTTTAGTGAGTTAATGTCAAAATCCCATCCACATCTCTAAACTGTCTTAGAAGGATTTCCCATTTTAAATAATAATAGAATTTTCATTTATTTTATATTTGATGAATCACTAAAATGTTGACTGTTAACTGATATATCTGAAATAATAAAACTGTTATGAAAAAGTAACATATTCAACAAAGTATGTACACTATGACCAGTACAGTAAAATGTTTTTTCCTGTATATATATATATAATGCTCACTATGGAAATTCAAATTTAAATATTTTTTGTTAATTTTCCTGAAATTATTCCAAGTCTCATCCCCCACCCCTCAAGTCGTCACATGACATGTTTGAATTTTCCAGTTACAACTACAAAACAAGTTCACTTTTTCCAATTAATGACACATGTTTATTTATATTTATAAAAAATATTGGTGGAGATTTTACCTTGTCAGAGATTCTGCATGTACAATCCTGAAGCAGCCCATGAAGTAAAGCAAGTTCCCTTCCTTCATCTATATGTCCATCAAACTCCATTGGAGGTTGAGGATGAGATGAAACTGGACTCTAAAAATAAATCACACTAACATCAGCAATGAGAAAAACAAAAATGGCAAAGCTATCCATCAAGAGAAATCACAGCAAATAAGAATATTCTGTGGCAGTGGAACTTCTTAGCTTGAATGATGAAGTGTATTTATATGTTGAATGATAATACATGGAAATAATGATTTTTTCACTATAAACCACACATAGATACAAAATATGATGAAGCTGGAAGTTAACTGATAACACAAGCCAATACTCCTGGGTAATCTTTCAATTGGACTTAGCTCTGGACAATTCATATTGACAATGCAGCTATACATTATGGTTAAATTGTGGTTTACATTACATATAAAAAATGTAGGTCACTCTAAATTCTTAAAAATCAGTATGAATAAATTTTAGTAGTTTTTATTTTTAATGGATAGTGAGAAAACGCAAGTATGCATGAAGAAAATAGCACTAACTTTTTCCCCGGATTGTTCATTTTGCTAGTTTAATGATCCCCATGAGCAATTCTAGCAGAGAGAAATTGCATATTTCTAGTTTAGGATTATACCCAGGAAAGGGATAATTAGAACCAAAGAATAAAAAAAATGCCAATGCTGATTCTGGAAGTTAGTTTGACATTGGACTTATGGCCAAGAACTTTCTCAGGAGGAACACCATATCACCATTAATACAAAAAGCTAAATTTTGGGTTGCAGTAAACACATTCTTTATTGATATACTATTAAAAATCACCAATCACTTACCCTAAAGATCATGGTAATTTCCATCCACAAACACTTCAAGCACGTCAATAATTGACGTGCTTGAAGTGTTTGTGGATTGAAATTACCATGATCTTTAGGGTAAGTGATTGGTGATTTTTAATAGTATATCATTTAATGAATTGCACGTAAACTATGCGCACTTTGCAGGGGTTTAATACCTTAAAAGTCCAAATATAATAATATTCTTTATTGTTTCATGATCAAAATTTGAAAAATTCTACAATCATCTGAAATATTCTACTACTTTTTTTTCCTTTGGTATCATAACATTTACTCTAAGAAAAAGTCTACATTGAGAAAATATAAACTTAGGATGAGCTAAAGGATACAGAAGAAATCTTTGTCATATTTGCATTTATTCATCCACAGAGAATTTTTTTTCTTCTTAAAACAGATGCATAGTAAAATATACAAATATTTGTATTCGAAAGAGATAACTGTGACCAAGATTTTCTAGACATTACTGTATATATATATAAAACATATATGAAGTTGAAAACATACAGTATGTCAAAAACTGATGCAACAAGTAAAGTGAAAAACATGTCAGGAATCATGCTCACATTTATGCCTATTCAATGTAAAAGATTTTCTCAATCTGTTACATATTGCTTACTCAGGATTTACCCAGCAGGAAATGAATGAAATCTCCTTCCACAATGGAACAAAGAGATAAAAGGTTTCCCTGAAATGCTGATTTATTATTTTTGTAATTACAAACATTTCTGACCTCTAGATATTCAAGGCTAGCCATCAGTGTTACAAAACACATTCAAAGGTTTCCATTGTTTGAATTTATTTTACAACACTGATGCCACAGGTCTTGTTCCTCTGTGGCAGGTGATTTCCATTCATTTTAGTCCATCTTCTAAAAAGAGAAATTCTGTGATCAGTACAAATGTACAATTACACCACAAAGAAAGAAAAAATGTATAATACAAGAAAGCTAAAATGTATATGGGAAATATTGGTCGAATGCACCTCTATAGCAAAACAAAGTTTTCTAGTCTGTCTGTATATTTCCTCTTCTAACTGATGTTAACAAGAACAAATATACATAATGTCTAGTAGAAAAAACTGTGCACCAGGAAAAGTAGAAAATATTTGAAAAATTTTCATTAGGTTTCTCTCAATCTCATATAGAAATTTTTTTTTAATATAGCACTTAGATGAGTACACTTAGGAACTGTGCTAGGAAGAGATAGATGAGAAATTAAAGATATATATACATTATACATGCATATCAGAAAGGGGATCCATGATGTTTTGGAGTCACTTTCTGATATGCATGTACTGTATATGCACATACAGTAAATTATAGATTCAAAATAACAACTAAGCTAATTTAAACATCTCTGATTACACACTGACTAAAATATAAAATGCTGAAGCTATGATACTAGTTAGAACTTACAAGTTAAACTTCCTTTCTTGTTGTTGTTTAGTTTCAATGTAATTCAAGATGTGAAACAGATCAATCTTAGCTCATTGAACTCTTTAATAATTACTGCTGCAAATTTTATGGCATGCTTGCCTTTCCAAATTACTTCAGATTCTTAATTCAAACACTCGACATGGATCAAGAACATCAAACAGAAATCATCGCGCTTTCCATATTAACATGGAAAGAACGATGATTTCTGTTTGATGTTCCTGATCCACGTCGAGTGTTTGAATTAATTATCCATTCGCCTCTTAGTTATTTGTTCAGTTGCTGCTTTCCATCTTTGGTGAATCCTCAGCATTGTGCGGGGCTCCATGAAGCAACCTACCATTAGTTTGGCAGTTTATCACATGAGTCTGCAGAATTCGAGGCCGCTGTGGTGCAGTGGTAGCATGTTTGGCATGTAACTGGAAGACCCTGGGTTTGATTCCCAGTTACAGCCAATCAGAATTTTTCTGATACTTGCTTATTAACGTGGAAAGAGCGATGATTTCTGTTTGATGATTTCAGATTCTGTTTGCCTGAGATTTCCTACAAACAGCACTTCTCATTCAGTGAGTATTTGTGACTTCAATTAATTCTTCCTGTCTACTGCTTCAGTATTTGAACAAAACAGCACTTAACTCACTTTGAAAAAAATATCTCTACAATTTGAAGATGGCCCTCAAGTAAAAAAACAAATTGACTTAGAGGTTGGACAAGTATGATGTGATAACATAAAAGGATATAAGTGACCATGATGATTTGGAAGGTCAAAATTCTTGATATATTAAGGCTCAACAACATCCACATGTTTACAGTAAAAACTAAAAAATAGTAGTTAGTTTAAGATTCATAAAACTCTGTGCAAACTTTATATTTATATCATAATGGATTGTGTTATTTATCATGTGAGCATGATAGCTAGCTGTAAAAATAATTACACTGCCATTACTGACATACTCCTATCTTTAAAAGTAATGACATGCAAAATGTGTTACTTTTTCAAGTCCAAAAAATTATCAAACTTGCTATAACAATATTATTTTCATAGTCTTTCAAGTTGAGCAATACTACTCACCTTAGAATCGACTCCTTAGTTAAAGACATTCTGCACATATTGTCTCTGATGATTCTTCTGTCCTTAAGAGCTTCACATTTTTACCAACTTTTCAGAATTAAAATATAAATTATGAACTTATAAATAACTCAATTTTACCTTAAAAGACCTTAGGTACACTTACATAATTTTCAAAACCTATTTCACTTGATCAAATCTACAGAACCACATTGTCAAACCCACGGCATATATCTCACATTACCTAAATACCACAGACTTTTAATAAGTCAACAATTGTAATATTGAAAAAATAATCATTGACTTGTCAAACGTTTCTGGTATTTAGGCATTGTGAGATATATGTCTTGGGTGTGACAATGTGGTTCTGTAGGTTTGATTAAGTTAAATAGTTTGCATTTTTGAACTTCACTTTTAGTTGGTAAAGTTCGATGAACACTTACCGCACGTGGGGCTTGGCTTTCAATTCATATTTTCGTTATGTGGATGCGGCACGGGGTTGTTGTTTTTTTTTCCATTTGGCCACGGTTCACTTCTTTTTTTTTTTCCGTTGGAATTATTTTGCCTCATCACCAAATGAGTTTTTCCTTTGCTGCATCCTCATTTACTTCAATATTTATTCTTAACCCGAGTACTTTCGGTACTACTACTATACCGTCTTCGAGGGGACATTTTGCTCCAACTAGCACGGACCGTGTCAGCTGGGCATTTCAGTGGTTCTCGCGGGCTGCTTCTGTCATCTGCTATCGCTTCTTCTTGGGCGTTGTGGCGCCATCTCTTGTTGGTCAGTGATCTCCTTTTTCGAACTTTTTCTTTTTTTTGCTCAATTTTAATTAAATTTCTCCAGCTGTTTCTCAAATTATTAGGGTCATTGTGGTTGCAAACATTTGTCCTATTTTTTTCAATCATTACCGACTCTGCTATTCTGAGGTGTTTTTCGGATTTACAGCTTTTAATGATTTTTATATTTTCGAATATAAGTAAATTGAAAAAATGTAAGTTAAATAGGTTTTGAATATGTAAGTACAGGGTAATTCAAAATGTTTGCCCCGATTACAAATGACAATAACACTTTTATGAAGATAAATAGACAGTTGATATCCCTACACAAGAAAAAAGGAAGTTTAGAATTTTATTGGAACCTACTGCTGTGTTGCTATGGTGACATAGGAAAGTGAGCTGCCCTTGCTCCAAAGCCAGTGGGAAGAAATGGAGACTGCAGCAGAAAAGGTGTTTTTGAAGATCTTTTTCAAGGAGTAAGGTCCCCCAGGTCTCCAGACCTTACTCTTTGTGACTTCTTTTTATGGGGGCATGCCAAAGACAATGTGTATGCACCACCTTTGCCGAGAACACTGCAAGAACTAAAGATGCGCATTCAGCTTGCACTGGCATCAGTGACTATGGACATGCTTCATAATGTATAGCGTGAAATGGATTACCATTTAGATGTTATCCGTGTGATCCAGAGGAGTCACATAGAACATTTGTAAGGTATGGAAACAAAATTCCAAACTTCCTTCTTTATTGTGCAACAATGTGATTTCTGTATCTACGTTCATAAACCAGGTATTGTCCTTTGTAATTGGGGCAATCATTTTGAATTACCCTGTATATCTAAGTTTTTTTATTGCAAAGTTGTGTTATTTCAGTTCATAATTTATATTTTAATCCTAAAAATTTTGTAAAAATGTGCACTTCTTATGGCCAGAAGAATTGTCCACGGTAATATGCATGAAGACAAACTAAGTATTCATACTAACATCACATGAACATTTGTACAATGAAAAGACTGCAGATTTATCAAACATACACAATATTGTACATATCTTGCATCACCAGAAGCCCTTGTAAAATTGGAAAACATTTTTAAGCTCTTTTTCCACAAACAAATAAAATTTGGTCTTTCTTCACATATGGCATATCAGAATATGAAATGGACAAATAATCTAAGGTTTTTGTTTAACTTATTGACATATTTCTGTTTAAAGTCTAAATTAATCAACAGTAAAAAATTGTTGAAATACTGAGTGAATTTCATTTGTAACAGATGTGTGACTGCTGCATACCATTGCCACCTAGTTTACAAAAACTACAATTCTCTTTGATGACCTCTGAAATATATAAACAATTTTTATATCACAAAGAACTGACTTACTGATATCTCCCCGAGGAAGGATTTCATAGTAGACCATTCCTTTTCCAAGAATTCATTCATGAATTCCATAAAGCTTTCTTTACCTCCAAACCTAAAATAAAAACAGTGGTACTGTCACAAAACCATAATTTCTACCATGAAATTTTATAAATATGATCTCCAACATTAAAAATGTCCTTTTATTTAAAACATAGATATAAATATTGCTGTTTTACAGCAATAAATACCGAAATTTATACATAGTAATTCAGAAATTTATTTTTAAGAAGAACCAGTGCTCTACGGATAAAACCTGCCTTGTGAACTAAGTGTTAAAATACTTAAATTAAAACAACAACAAAAACAACACATCCCTGAATCATTCTTGATCATGCATTTTGTGGGGATAATGTACAAATTTCATATTTTAGTTTTCATAAATATTAATAAATATGTTTTTGTATACATATTTGCTTATACAACTTTGTGAAACATTACAAAGCAACTGACATTGTTATCTACATGGCCTGTATGGTCTTTTTTGAGTTTCAGAAAACTGTGTCAGAAAACACTGATATTAATGGAGGGCACTCAGCCAGTTCTGAACTCTTGCACTATGTACAAACACATGGTTGCAGGGAGTGCCTTTAATTAGTACATCTTCCACTGGTAGTATTTAAATGAAGAGCTGGCCAATTGGATTAGTTATTGGATTTCACCAAGTTGACATGTCAAATCAATCAGTAATAATGGAGTGAAACTATCAATAGAAAGCACCTGACAGTAACTGAATTTTTATCAAAATAAGGAACTTGGCATTCATAAATATATGGTTAGAGTCTATAGATATTCTGAACTATGTGACTCATGGTTCTTCATTATCTATGGAACTCTAGAACACACTTCAGCAATGGAAGCAACAAATGTGTAATTTTCAGAACATAATGAAAACTTACTATTGCAAGACAATGAATCTGAAAATAAGACATCCCAAGTATGTTGAAGTTACAAAGGACTGTGCTGAAAAGTAAAGATATGACAAAACATAGGACACAGCTACGTTAGGCTTAGAACACATGGAATGCTCCTCATACTTTCCCATTACGTATGTATATCAACTCTATGAATTCTCATGGAATGTAATAGTATGTATACTGAACTCAAACATACCTTACTATTAAATCATGTTATGACAATGAATTATTTAATGATAAAGAAGTGTACAGCAATGAAAACATACACCTCAGTCAAATATTTTTTAAAAACAGAACACTTAAGAGGATCCAGAGCAGCAATGAGCTTCAAACGGTAAAGTAAAAACATTTCTGAACAAGATGTTAAGAGTAATTTCCAATTTGCAATGCTCTTGTAAATTCTTTTGTGTAGAGAAAAGAAACCTACATTTTGCAGTACAAAACTTGCAGTTAAAATAAATAAATATATTTATCAAATCAGCAAACACTAAAACTGACCTAGTAAAGTTGGCAAATGTCTGGATGCTCTTTGCAATCAATGTCAATTTTCTTGCTGTCTTGCCTTGAGGATATTCTGTTCAAGAAAGAAAAATTAGTCATGTTCAATTAAAGAAGTAATTTACGAACTATGAATGAAAACAAAAATAATTTATATTAAATGAGTTACCTTGAGTGAGATTAAAAAGACTAGGAGACAAAATCGCAGGACAAAGAAACCTCAGAAACACTGAGGCTGAAATGAGGTTATCACACAGTTCATCATCTTTGCCCTTTTCGGCAAGCCTCTGCCTACACTCGCTGAAGATTTCTCTCAACTCCCTGCAAGTAATGGAAAAACATGAGATACTTTCTCAAATCATGAAAAATTTAAAATATCTTATTTTAGTTATTGCAATTATTTTGCAACAAAATTTTTCTTACAATTGTTTTTATTAATAAAAAGGAATTCTCACAAGAACAACAGTTGTCACTAATAACTTGGGTTATGTGTCTATTGAATACAGGTGAGGGTTAAACTAGGCTAGCACATGGTTGTATATTAGAAAAATGACAAAACTTCATGCAAATATTTTTTATTTGAATACAGAAACAAAAGATATTTGCAAGACGTTTTTGAATTGACATCAGCTGTGATTACTATAAGAATGGAGAAATAACTCCAGAGGTTGGAATTGCATTCCCTGCCGAAGAAGAGAATTCCACACTATGGGATGCTATAACTGGAGTGCACATTTCAGCACATTCTTTACAAATTCCCCTTCCCCAATCATTACCAAATAACTATGAAATCATTACAGCATTCTCAGTATAATCAAGAACACCTTCTAACCAAAAGTCATTTAATATTTCTTGTTTCTACAATTTGCTCAATGAAACATTTACTGCAAAAAAATTTTAACAGCTCTTTAGGCATTATATGAGAACTCTTTCTTAAACTATGTCTACATACTGTTCACAACTAAATACAGGTATATTCACATTCAAGATTCACACTAAATTGTATAAAAGACATATTTATAGCCAAACATTATGAAAATGTTTTATGACAAAAATAAAAGGAGAGCAGGGAATGCAGAGCTTCATAAAATCTGTTGAAAGCATCCAAATCTCTCATCATCATTCATCAAAATACATGAACATGAAATTTCAAACTTGTCTGTCAGGCCTTGCATTTCACCAAACCACAAAATTAGTATGCACTTCCACTATCACACATTTCCTTACACTTGAAATTAGAGTGGTATCTCATCCTTTCTGAACACATAAACCACTGTAGGTATCAACCACAAGCAAAACAACATTCACCTCCACTAAACAAGGTTGATGGCAAATGCTCTGCTGTAAAACACTCGTGATCTTTCATACACTCCTGTTCTTCCATACACAGAGTGTCCATAAACAGAAAGTCTTTTACCCACGAGGAGAAAGAGTTACAGCAGTGAAGCAGTGGTGAAAACTGCCGTTTAGTTCAAAATTTTAAGTGCATCTATAGGACTTTCATCTCCAGTGTTGTTTGATATACGTTGCACAGGGGATTTGAAGTGTATTACAAATAAATAAACAGCTTCCCTAACACCTGCCATTATTGTGTCATTCATCTTTGATGAAAGTCAAAAAAAGGGATTTAATACCATATCAATGGGAGGTTCATAGCAGTTGTCAAATAAAAATTCCTCTGTAATTTTTTACCTCTGGCTTTAAATTGGATGCAGCATTATTTCTGATAACAAGCCAATGAGAAAAACAGTTAAACAAAGATATCGCTCTTTCCATGTTTAGCAACGCACAGCAACCGAAAATTGTTATTCAACCGCAGCCGGGGAATTGAATCCCGGATCTCTCGATATCTAATCCAGCAAGTTAGCCTTACACCACGGTGGCCAACAATCCACGGCACTATGTGCGTTTTTCTGTCAGCATCTGACATTATAAATCCGTAAGATGGGCTCAGCTACTGAGACGTCTCCATCTGGTGGGCATTAACGGCACTGGCTATATATTAATTATAGCAGTTAAATCCAAAGTGAAAATCCTCCAAATACATGGTGTCAGTGAATAAACAAAGACATTGCTCTTTGCATGTTTAGCAATGCACAGCAACCGAAAAATTGTTATTCGGCCGCCGCCAGGGAATTGAATCCCGGATCTCTCGATATCTAACCGAGCGCGTTAACCTTACCCCACAGTGGCTAACAATCCACGGCGCTATGTGCGTTTTTCTTTGGATTTAACTGCTATAATTAATATATAGCCAGTGCCGTTAATGCCCACCAGATGGAGACGTCTCAGTAGCTGAGCCCATCTTACGGATTTATAATGTCAGATGCTTGTTAAATTGCTGTTAAAATGTGTTCACAACTGAATTCATATTTTACAATGCATATTTCAACAGTTCTCTTTCATCCAGGACCTAACAAAATTTTCTTCACGAGGGAACAACTTAGTTTGGTATGTATGTTTTTGTAGTGAACTGAAAGACTAAATTCCTGGCCTCATTTGGTCATCCCAATCTGCCCTGTCTGGTTCTGTTATTTTTAGTATAGTTACACCACTTATGAGTATACCTCTCCACAGACATGAGTTCTATCTTAAAAAATGTAGTTCAGCAGTATATGTCAAAGTAATTTTAAAACAAAAGAAAGTTTCCAGTCTTTACATGGATACTGAAACATTTGATATATAGCGGTTCTCTTAGAGAAAGTTTTAATATTTATAAAATAAAATCATTGTGAACATGATAAATAAATAAAAAAAAGTAAATCACAAGAATTTACATCATGAGGTGACAAAACAAAACTTACTGTGAAGGAGTTTTCGTTCAAGAATAAAAAAAAAGTTTGCAAATGTATTTACAGAATATGAGAAAAGAAAACTTTATGAACTTAGTAATGGGAATTGATATAACTAGGACTTGAATGCACTTACATTGGAAAAACTGGAGCAGAGGCTGTGATTCTATTCCAAACCATTTCTACATAATTGATTAAATTTGACTGATGCCTTTGGAGAAGTGTGTTATTAGACACTTTTACAGGATCTACCTAAAATAAATTTAAAAAACCTCTTTGTTGAAAATGCAAAACTATGTATACACATCAGATAAAATGTTCATCTTTTTACTGTCAACTTATTTAATTAAAGCCTTCTACTACAAAAAATAAATCTACAACTTAAAAATAATCAAAGAACCTCATAAAAGACCAAAAGATACTTTATTTTGACTCTAAAAACAGGCATTAACATTCAAGACACAAGAACGTCTATTATTCTTTTACTGTTTTCTCTACCACTAAGTGCTGCTCAGAGGTAAGTTACACTGTACATCATATTTGAACTTTCTCAGAAATATGCATGACAGGAAAACTGTTTAAAATGTTAATACTATTCATTGATGGACATGTTGTTATGCTTTTCCTGATGAACCTTTTTATAATGTAAGATGTTCACTGCTGTCAACCTCTTATCAGGTACTTTTATGATAAAGTTTAAAGCAAACATAATACCTATGTATGCCTATTCCCCACATACTGAAACAAACTTTCATTGCATGAATATTCTCACATGTGCTCGTGATCTGAATACTTCACAATTTCTCAGATCTACAGCATTGTATATTGAGTTGTAGCAGTAGAGTTGGAAAAACTATAAACATGGCTTCCTGATGAAAACAGGCACACACAAGTTATATAATTGTTCAACATCATTTTGCATTATCAATGCATTTATAGTTTTTTCTGTGAAGTACCTAATGATGGTATTTAATCTAGTGTTAATATTTTTTTTATTGTAAGTTTAATGTCCACCAGTAGCAACTTGATGGGCTATAAGCAGTAACCCATCCTTAAGTTGGGGCTTGGGGCAACTTGGTTCCATGGAAGGGAAAGAACCAGTACTCTAAGACAAACACAACATCCATGATACACCGAGATTCCAACCTGGACCCTTCTCAGATGAATGGTCATGAGCAGTGCTTAGACCACTGTGTCACCAGAGTGGCACAGTCTTAATAAATGTAGTGTTATTATCCTTTTCCTCTCTTCAAAGAACATTCGCTAAAAAACAAATTCTTCCAAAGTTGTAATCACATCTTTACACAATTTGTGAATTCTTAATAAATTAAATGAATCTCATTTACAAAATTTTATTATTCTTTGTTCATATAATTAATATGGCATGTGGATTCTTCCAAATTTAAAAGAAAAAGATTTTCTTTCCTGCAAAACCAAGATAGATTGAATAATACATATTTCTAATAACTTGCATCTACATTTATACAGAGCAGTGTTTCTCAAACTGGGTTCCGTGAAGGAGTGTTGGGGGTTCTACAAAAACAAAATATGTAATGGTGGGAAAAAAGTTATTGGTAGTCCTTGATTCGTACACATGAATTAAAATTCATGTGGTAACATTCAACAATAATCATTCTGCCACTGACACTGCATGGACAATCCCCCCACTGTTTCATTCCAGAAGATTACTGAACGATGTCTGTTCACTCATCACCAAATGCCACAAGGACTATTCTATGCCTTCGTTTGTGAAGCTTTTAGGATAAACCCCCTGACAGCATAGCATATATACACTGAGTTAGCTTTGCTTTAGGAGCACCCCCAGTTTTACATATTTGGAGCGATAATGAAGTACCACATTATATCAGCATCACATGTGACTACTATAAATTGTGCTCACCTATCCTCTGTATGCAATCAGTAGATATTTGCCAGTAATGGAGACATGTGGCGGCATAAGCCAATTTGACTGCAGCCAGATAGTTGAGGCCTGGAGAGTAGGTGCCAGTTGTTGGCTGCTTGCATCTTACTGTACCAAGGGTGTACCAGATCTGGGTTAACCATGCACAGACATCCAGCAGAAGGGCTCACATTGGTCAGGCACAGTTGTAGGCTGCTCCCGTACTACTGTATCAAGGGTGTACCAGGACTGAATTAACCATACACAGACATCTAGCAGAAGGGTTCACATTGGTCAGCCACACTTGTTGGTTGCTCCCATACTACTGTATCAAGGGTGTACCAGGACTGGATTAACCAAGCACAGACATCCAGCAGAAGAGCTCACATCAGTCAGCAATGTGCGGTAAATCCCGGAGGTGAGCGTCGTGTGTCATGACTTGTATCTCAGCAATGATGTGCAACAGTCACCCAGCTCACGTACTAGTACAAAAGCAGTGCAGTTTAGCCTATTTCAACATGCATCATGCACTGTACTTTGATTCACCTGGGGTTCCACAGCCAGAGACCAATGAGAGTATCCATGATGAGACTCAGTCATTGCAAAATTAACAGCACCTCACATGAGCCAAAGAATGTTGGCAATGGACCCTCGACAGATGCAACAAGGTCATCTGAAATTATGAGTCCCTTTTCCTGCTGCACCATGCTGATGGCCGGGTTTGCACATGGCATAAACAGCATGAAGCCCTATCCCCTGTTTGAACAGTTGGGGTTCAACAGGCCAGTGCAGGTGGTGTTCTGGTCAGGGGAGCTTTTTCATGGATAATCCTAGGTCCGTTTGTTATCATCCCCCAAACAATAAATGGTGGACGCTACAGGGACCTGTTTGCTGACCACCTCCATCCATATCTGCAGGAGGTTTACCCAGAGCACCATGCCATCTTTCAGCAGGACAATACACCATGTCATTGGGCTCACGTAGATACGAAGTTGTTGGAGGAACATGACAATGAATTCACCACGTTGCCTTGGTGACCAAACTTCCCTTGACTGTAACCCAACTGAACATATATGGGATATGCCAGAACAAGGTGTGAGAATGGCTGATCCCACTCCATGGAAAGAGTGAACTGATGGAACCGATGCAGCGGACATAGGTCAAATTATGCATGAAGGATGTTCAACACCTTGTAGAATCTGTTCCTAGGTGTCTGCGAGCCATAACTGAACAGAAAGGTGGACAACGCATTATTAGGTAGGTGTTCTTAATACAAAGCTAACTCAGTGTATATATATAGGCAGCACCACAGAGAAAGTGAGGTATCAGTGTGTCATGTGATACATTCAGCTCATAGGTCAGTTTGAGGTCAGCCGTTAGTGATACTTGATTTGTTTTTGTGAACATTTTGTCATAGAAAATTGGTTAGAAAGTGATAGGTTGAAAAGGAGACAAGAATATGCCTGATCTTAGTGATCAACTGGGGAGGTTCCAGACAGCAGTAACAAAGCCGCATGTTGCATCATTGCGTATTGGTGTTTGAAATTTATTAATTTTTCTCATTTCTTCTAAGCATATGGCACTGTCTGAAGTAATTATAAATGGCTTTTACAATGACAAACCATTGGGAAAAAAAGTAGTTTTTTTAAGTTTCTCATATTTCTGGCATTGAAGGGTTTATAAAATCAAATATAAGGGTTTTGTAAGTAAACAAAAACTTGTGAAGGTAAACTGTGTTTTCTGCTGTCTATGGGCACCATCTTTACCTCACCCATATCACTCAGTTCCAGATACCATAAATAGTTTATGTTTTATGTTTTCAGCTGTTATAATTATATGGTATTAATATTATCATTTATAAATCCCTTCTTCATGGTGTGAAAGTCAAAGAAAACACTAGTCTCAAACGATTTAGAAAATCTGGAGACTTTACAGTGATTAAAGATGTGAAACTATTCTCTCTCTCTCTCTCTCTCTCTCTCTTTTTCAGGGAAATTAAAACTATCTCTTTAATTCCCACAACATTCTAAAATTCCTTGACAAACAGTTTTTAATTAGAAACTATCATCCACATGTCTCTGACTATCACTTTTTTAAAGAAAAGATTCATTCAGGACCTTAATCTTTTGGAAAGATGCTGAATTTGTTCGATTACTCTGCATACTTTTGTTTTATGTTGTTGTCTGTCAAGCTATGAGTGTTTTGGGTCAAACCCACATTGCTGTCAACCAGCTTTAGAACAACTGCACAGTGCCATTCAATAATTTATGAAGTATCTTTTTACAAGAACATTTATTAGATATGAAGTTTAACAGCTATTTAAAGGTACAGTGTCACTGTTCAGCAAACACACAGTAGCCAATGAGTGATTCAACAGCAACCTATTAAAAGTGAAACACCAGTCACATAGTTGCCAAGCTGATCAATGCTTTTATGGTGTAAGAGTTGAATTTACAAGTGCTATAGGAGGTAATTTGTATATAACTGATGATCGAATTTTCCAACTAGAACATAGTTTGTCATCAGGACAAAATCACTGGATCAGCTGTTACCAATAAGTTGGGAGTGCCCAACTGGAATTATCACTTAGCATGGTACTTCTTCTTGCTATTTCCATCCCTTCAAGTTTCCTTTTTATTAAGTGTGATTGGTGGGTGATTATTTTTACTGAGCACCAGTTTATGGAGTGTTCAGTTGTCTGTATAAGTCTGTCTAACTGAGTTTTGCTTGCAGTGTTTCTAATAACTGCCTCATGTTCTTCCATATGGAATAAAACCTGCACAAAACCCATAAATTCAACTCTTTCATTACAAGAAAGATAATTTGAAGTGTTGTGGCATTGTTAATTACTAGAATTAACATTTTAAATTTATTCCTTCATTATGACCATGATACTTTGCATTTTTAACTTCTCTGTGTACAATTTTACAAAAGAGCAGAAGATAAAAGTAGAAATAAGTAAGGAAAAAAATGGCTCCTTGCTGTTGCCTGGGATAACCTTTTACACCAATAGAAGCTGAATAGCAGAAATGAACACTGAACAATACTTCTATTTTCTTAATCTTCCCACGATTACAGAGAAATAGTACTAAACCAAATTGCAAATTAAATTATTGAAAACTATTCCTGCTTTTTAACTTTCTACAGTAATAGTACTAAACCAAATTTACTGTTAAACTGAACTTGGGTGAAAAACTCATGTTAGTTCAAAAATGGGTATATAATTTTCTGTTATTATGATCATTCATAGAATTTATCCACTAACAAGTCTGCTATAATTTAAGAACTTACAAACTCAGTGAAGTTTTGAAACATCTATCTGACATAACTTACCTCACAATCCTCTGACGAAGAAGCAGTTAAAGATCTGATGACTTCTCCCAAAGTATCTTGTAAGTACTACAGAATAAAAAACATTAAAATTGGCATATCATTTAAAAAAAATTAAAACTGATGACTCCAATTTGAATTCATTACTTGAAAAAATTATAGGCAAGATATATATAAAGTAAGTTTTTTCAAAAAGAAAAATGAAAGGAACAGTCTTTATTCAGAATAATTTATACTACAGAGATTATTTTCATGGCAATAATATCAAAATGTTTTTTGATGTGTAAGTAAATCATGACAATATGACTTATATCGAAAATCTTCAACCAGTTAAAGATTTGTACTCGCTTTTAATCATGTTATGATTCTGGACGTCGGAAGCATAAAAATTCTTGTATTTAGAAATGATACTACTGTAAAATAGAATAAAAAGATTGTACTCATAATCTTTTTTTATTATTCTATTTTACAATAGTATAATTTCTAAATACGAGAATTTTTATGCTTCCGACGTCCAGAATCATAATATGATTAAAAGCGAGTACAAATCTTTCACTGGTTGAAGATTTCCGATATAAGTTATGAGCAACACGTTGAATTAAGTTATTCCCATAATAAGGAATAAAAAAAATATGATGACAATATGATTTACCTCCTGGTTTAAAAAAAATGTATTCACTGATGCGCTACCACATAGGTGGTGGAAATAAGTGGTTTAGAGAATTGAAAAACAATAGATAATATGTAAATGAGAAACCAAAGGCAAATGCCAGAAAAAACGTTATGCTGAATGAAATTTTTTTATCAATTCTTAATTTTATGGAATTATCAAAAGACAGTTAACTTGCTATAAAATTTTTGAGACATACCACTTGTGGAATCAGGATGTTTATTCATAGGAGCAGATGATGCTATTCATGATATACTGACTCACTCTTATAAGGCATTCCAGGTGGCACCTTCTCTCTTCTCAATTTCCAGTCTACTTTTAATTTTTACATGAAAAAGGTGCAGCTGATGATAAATAATTTTTGAAGACCCTTACCTAACTAAAACCCAGTATAAATGACCACACAGATCATTTAGATTGGAATCAAGTTAGTGGGAAATCTTTTAAAGTTATTAAAAATAAAGGATGGTCTGTACATTACAAATGGCATTATTTCCTACTTTGACAATAATCATGATAATGGTATGTATATTAGGGAATAATTTGCCTACTATGTAAGAATTTTGGAGTAAGTGTATTATCTTCTATATTTTAATTATTGTAAACCATTATAAGTGTCTTTAGTTGATGAGATGGGAATGGATAAACATGTACAAAGAAAAAAAAATTTAAAAAAAAAAAGTGTTTTAATGAAACATAGATGGCGCCAGCCGAGCTTGATAACGAAATATATCCAGGAAAGTATATCCGACGAATGGCAACAAGGAGTATCGGACTCCATTAGTGCAGAAGTTAACCACGAACATCGGTGGTAAAGTCTCCACGCTAATGAAGATGCCCAGAGTATGGGCGAAAATTTCGAGTATAAAGAACGGTAAAAATTGATGTGTTTGAATCCTAAGGCAAAGACCCAATGAGTATACCCAGCGAAAAGTGTGAGAAGTAAAGCCAGTCATCGCATACAACGGACTTTAGGACAATAACATCAACAAAGACCGGAAAACATGTGCGTGAAATGTTCCCGTCGCTAGAAAGGAATGCCAAGGTAAGCATTATCCGCTAGATTTTTGTACAAATGTACAAAGAAGTTTTCCTATAAAAAATGATTATTAAGTTAAGGTTACATTATGGCTATCTGTACCATTTGTTACTTCTGTTCTACACATGTCTTCAGAACCTCAAATGCACTTTTCAGCCTAGTTAATATATATAAGAGTAACTATTTCATGATTTATTACCACTAGAGAGCACTGAGGAACTCAATGACGAATGATCACGTGGGGGAGCCAGAAAATAGACATGAAGTTGACTCAGGGTATAGCCAAAGCCACCTCAAGTACTAGAGGCCTAAGCCTACATGATTTTCCTGTTTGTGAAACCAGCAACTGAGTCATAACAAACCAAACCTGCTACGATTGAAACCAAGAAACAGTCTGTTTGCTCGGCGTGTGTCTTGTACTGAGAATGCTGAAGACTTGATGTGCAATATGAGGATTACAAGAGAAGTTAGTATTTTTATTAATTTAGATTAGATATTTCTTGTGAATTGATGAACTAGGCTATTTATTGGAAACATAATAGTTCCCACAAAACTAAGTAGGTTTAAGTACCGTTTCATGTATCATTAGGATTAAGCAATGTTTCACAAATCATTATGCTTAGCAACATTTAATTAATCATTATGCATTGTCTTTTTTTTTTTTTTTTTTTTGTCCGCTGCTGTTTCTTTATTTTGTACAAAACATGTATTTAGATGTGTATTTCTTCAACGTTGTACTGAAATAAAAAAAATATGTATCAGTTGCACATTATGTTGCTGAAAGAATGTGGAATTATCATATCAATAACAGCAGTTCTAGAGCCATGCATGGAATGATTCTTATCAACTTATCAGATAAAATTTTTAAGTTTTGCCTTTTTTTGTTCTCTTTAACTTATTTGGATGAAATAGAATATAATTTGTTTAAAGAAAATGCATGGTGCCTACGATAATACCAGTGAATTTGTACAAAGCAACAACCCATTGATGTAAGAGGAAAAAACTCTTTTATATCTGAATTATTTTCTAGATATGAAACAATCACTGAATTCATTGCACCCATGGCTCATAAAGTGTTGTGTTTTGATTTTTACCAAATGTTTTGCATTTACCGAAATTTATTACTTTTTCCCGTCAATATTGTTAAGTCACGAAAAATTAGAATCCTGTTATCTCCTTACTGTAACCTCACTGCTAGCTAAAATGGCAGGCATGGCAGAGTTTGCTATGACCCTGATGGTGACGTCACAAATCGAGGACTAAGGCTATTACTCGAGACAGCTTTGACATAGCTGTCTACAACACTGTTCAGAGTTCCAGCAAAAAGTGTAAAACGTGTCCGGTTTTGTCATGGCAAAAGAGGGATTTTACACCTTTTTGAGCCTCAGGTTTCGTTTTTTAATTCGTTCATTTCGTAAATTCATTCAACTATATTTTTAAACTTTCATTGGATTTTAAGCATCGATTCAGTATCTTTAATGATCTCAAATGATATCAAATTTTATTTAGATCTCAAATGATATCAAATTTTCTGAAACACCCTGTTTTTTACATGTTAAAAAAATTACATAGTGTCTTCTTTCCAAGGCCTCAAAGAGATTAAGAGCGACATACGCCACAACCGTATATAAACTATAGGCGTACACTGCATATATGTACACACATTTTCAGATTAGGTTTTGCAAGTATTTGTAGGACTTCTGTCCACAGTAAGTAGAGTTTAGGTCCCAGCCACCTACAGTGAGTTCGCCTTTTGGGCAGGACACAGAAACGAAAGGAATGAGAGCAAGTCTAGCGACTTGGACAGAACAGTGTGTAGTGAGATTAGAGTACAATAGATGGCGCCACCGAACAAGTACGATGTTGCACATAGAGGGGTGAGAGAATTTCAGGGGGCATATGAAAGGATACCCATTTAACCAGTGGGTCCAGCCTGGGGGCCGTCACTTAATGTGCTCGTCCGATGCACGGCGGATATTCAGCGATTGTTAGGAAATCACACCATCTCTGAAAGATCAGCCCAGGATCGAACCTGAGGATCTTGCATTGACAGTCTGACTCGCTAAACACTAAGCTATATGCGGCTCTATGTACACACATTGTGTACGTATACTATATATATATATACAACCCCCTCCAACAAGAATTCCTGGGTACACCACTGACCTCAGATAACTTCCTCCTTGTTGATATGGAAACATTACTTCACTCTAGCTAAAATTACCATTAGTGTCATTAGATGATAACTGTCAGTGACTTCTGACTAAGTTGAACTTTAACAGCAGCTGGAGATTGAAACAAAGACCCATGACATGTGATGTACAAAGACTGATTGATAAAAACTAATGAAAATCCTTATGATCATTGAGCCATCTTAGACACCTAGAAAGCAATGTGACAATGATTGAATGCCATTCAAATTAATGAAATCTATGAGATGAAAACATGGTCATCATAGTGGGGTTAGTTTCCCTCAAATTTACTGTTAATTACCCTACTGTATGTACATGCATGTATGAGCACACAGGCACAAAAATATGCAATCACACATATGCATACATACATGAAGGCATGTCTTAGCTCCTGAAGTTTTATTAAAATTATGCAAAGTTTCTGAAAGGCAAAAACTACACAGTGCATCTTTATTACAAAATTTCTTTTCAAAGGTCTCACTTTTTCTCCAATCAGTTTCATATATGCTTCAATAGCTTTTGTTGCAGTTGAGTTACCTCTAAACATCAGATGCTGGTCATCTATAACAAAGAAAAAAATTACTCTTCAATAAACTGAATTTTCATTAGTAAAAAATAAAAAATAGCCATGATCTTAGAAACAACAGTGTTGAAATTCTAACAGGAAATGACATGGATATGCAGAAACAAAATTATTTTGGAAATGGATTCAGCAAATGTTTATGACAGAACACGAGTTATCAAGTTAGATATTTTTTCTTTTCTTTTTTTTTTTCTTTGAAAATGATTACATTAGGAACCTGGCTAAACAATAGCGACATATTTCTGTTAATTGGAGAAAAAAAACTGCTCATTTTTTTTTATTCAATCATTGCCATAACATACCCAGAAACTGAAGGATGGATGTTCAGGTTAGTGGAGCAGAACACACAGTGCAACATGAAAAATTATGGCAATAGGAAATACTTAGAAAAGTGTTTCATGTTTAAGTACTGAAGTAAGTAGCTTTCAGTTGTTGAATTGAATATATTCTCTGCATATTCGAGATCTTAGTGAGGGATGAGTTTGCCTCCTCAGTGCGCTATGTGGGAACAATGACACACAGAACAGCAGCAAGAGCCTCTGTGAATCTTGGAGAGGTGCCAGCTAGTTCTGTGTGACATTGGCGAAAAGACCCCAACTCACTGGGTTTTGTTCCAGAATCCTTAGGTTGAATGACCAACTGCAACTGTCAGCTGTGGGCTAATCCCCCACACTGATGTACTTACCTGATTAAAAAGACAAAATGAAATGCAAAAACTGACTCAAGTGTGGGATATGGTGGGCCTACCACACTTGAGAAGAATGGTCCACCATGGTAACGACATGGAAAAAGGCGAATCAGAAAGAGATCTCGGCTGAGTGAGTGTAAGGTTGGTGTATGAAATACTAGAGGTATAAATGGCAAGATGAATGAGGTGATTGAAGAGATGAATAAGTATTGATTGGATGTGCTGTGCGTAAGTGAAACCAAAAAGAAGGAAATTGGGATAGAAGAAGTGAACGGAACGGTGAGTGTGTGGTGAATAATGTGAGAGCACAGCCTGGTGTAGGTGTGATTTTAAGTGAAAAGATGAACAGCATGATTCACTATAGTTGCATAAGTGAGAGAATTCTTTGGATTCTTCTGAAAGTGAAACTTCAGAGAATAGTAATTGTTGTAGTGTATGCTCCTTGTGACTCAGATCCTTCTGATGAAGGAAAATTTCTGGAATGACCTAAAAGCTGTTTTGAGCCAGTTTGTTGCTAAAGAGAAAGTTATAATAGCAGGGGATTTCAATGCTAGAGTAGTTGTGCAGAATGCAATTTCTGACAATGTTCTAGGTAAGTTTAACGATCCTTGTGTGAATGATAATGGTGAAAGATTAATTGAACTCTGCATTGAGAATGGTTTGTGTGTATCTAATACGTTTTTCAACCACAATTATATCCACACATATACTTGGGAAAATCGTACTCTTGGTCAAAAGAGTGCGATAGATTTTGCTGTCTATGATCAGCGTCTGAAACACTTAGTTGTTGACACTTGTGTGATGAGAGGTGCGGATGTTGGTTCTGATCACTACTTGGTAGTGTCACGAGTGAAACTGAATGTTGGTTGGAGGAAAAGGAACAGGAAGAAGCCTAGGATAAAAAGAATAAAGGTTGAAAAGCTCCCTAAAGATCATCAGCGTTATTCTAACTTACTCAGAGAATGACTGAAGGAGCTCAAGTCATGTGAGAGGGATGTAGAAAAGAAGTATACTTGTTTTAAGAACTGTGTTGTCACTGCTGTTGAAGAGGTCTGTGGCGCCAAAATAGTGGGTAACAATAGAGGTGATGCTTGGTGGAATAGTGTGTTGATGAGGCAGTAAAGAGGAAGAAGGAACCATATTTGGGGATGTTGAAAGGTAGAGTTTCAGAAGATGAGTATCACTGTAAGAAGCGTGAAGCCGCTAAGCTGGTTCGCTAGAGTAAGGCAAAAGATAGGAAGGAGAAGGTGGAAAGGCATGAATTGGCATTTCGGAAAGGTAGGAGGACTTTCTGGAAATACATGAGACTCAGGAAAAATAGAGGAAACAAAGTTGTAAGTTGTGTGAAGAATAGGGTTGGGGAAATGATATGGGAGCCCAATGAGTTAAGTGAAAGATGGGGTGAATATTTCTGTGAGTTATTAGATCAGGAAAGCAAAGGTGATTCTGAGGCAGATGCAGATGATGTCACAGTGAAGGATGGAAGCACAGGAGGGATCTCAAGAGAAGAGGTGTGTAAAGCTCTAAAATCTTTCAGAATGGTAAGGCTCCAGGAGTTGATGGCATAACTGCTGAGATGTTGAAATATGGTGGCGACTCTGTAATTGACTGGTTAACTGAAATCTGCCAGTTGTGCTAGGAGTTAGGAATGGTACCTCGGGATTGGAGGGATGCTTCATTGTTCCCTTGTATAAGGGAAAAGGTGATCAGACTGACTGAACTATTGTGGTATTAGCCTACTAAGTGTGCCAGGGAAAGTGTTTGGTAAGGTCGTTATTGAAAAAGTACAGGGTCTTACATCAGAGAAAGTGAGGGATGATCAGAGTGATTTTATGCCTGGTAAATGCTGCACTAACCAAATTTTTGCATTACGCATGATGATTGAAAACTATCTGGCTGTTGGTAAGAAAGTTTTTGCTACCTTCATAGATTTAGAGAAAGCTTACAACTGAGTAAATAGGACACTTTTGTGGAAGGCATTGAATGAATATGGTGTTGCTGGGAACTTAATAGTGTAAAAGCCATGTGTAACGTATACTCTCGATTCACTTTCCTTTTGATTTTACTGTCTCTGGTTATTTTATTTTTCTATGTAAATTATCTTCTTACTGAACGAGATGTTATTTCACCCGCTGAATGAGATCTGGCAATGAGTGTAAGTCATGACGTGGTGGTAACCAGTATAAATAGGCGCATTCAACGATATCTAGGGAGAGCGTTTGTTGTTGTACGGAGAGCGTTGTTGTTGTACGAAGAGCGTTTGTTGTTGTACGGAGAGCGTTGGTTTATGTGAAGGAGAGAGTTTGTTGTTGTATTGAGAGCTTCGTTCTATGTGATTAGTTTGATTCTTCATTATTGTGAAACGAGTTGTGTGTGTGCGTTGGATGATTCCAGAGTTATATAATAAAAGAGCTTTTCGTAAGTACGTTTTCTCAATTCATAGTTCTTGTCAGATCTCTGTCTGGCTGTTAGGTTTATGTCATTAGTTTATTACTATTAACAACCAGCGTTAAGACTTTATTCATCCTAATTACTGCTACAATATTACTACCAGTTATAAGTTTGTTCAATACTATTACTACACTACTAGCTTAGTTGAAAGCTTTATTCATTATAATTAGCTTAGCTGGTAGAAGAAGAAGTTTATTCATTATACATGTATGATGGCAGTAGAGCTTGTGTAGAGTAAATGGTATTTTATCAAAATGGTTTTCTATTTGTGCAGGAGTCAGACAAGGTTGTGTAATGTCACCATGGTTGTTTAATATATTTATGGGCGTATGCATGCGTGGTGCCAAAATAGATAATAATGCTTTATGTCTTGGTGATATCCATGTCTGCAGATTGCTGTATGCTGATGACACTGTCCTGTTGGCAGAGAGGAAAAGTGAGTTGCAGAGTATGTTGTCTCAGATGTACGAAGTTTGAATGAAATTCAAACTGAGTATAAATAAGGAAAAACCAAAGTTATGGTTTTTGAGAGAGGAACTGGTAGCACTGAATGTAATGTAAGTCAAAATACACTGTGAGTGAGTTTGTGTATTTAAGAAGCATGTTTGACAGAGAGAACAAATTGGATGGTGAAATTAGTAGGCGAGTGAATTCTTCATTGAAAGTCATGGCTGCTTTAGGAGGTTTTCACAGGAATGATGGGTTCTCAAGACAGTCCCGCATGGCTGTGTATGAAAGTTTAATTGTTCTTACTCTGATGTATGGAAGTGAAACTTGGGTACTACAAAAGAAACATAGGAGTTGTTTGTGTGCTGGAGAAATGCGTTACTTGGGGGGGGGGGTAGGACACGTTCTGACTGTGTGAGGAATGAAGATTTGATGCAGTTGTGTAATGTGAAGCAAAATGTTGTTAGCAAGGTGGAGACTAATATGCTTCGGTGGTTTGGCATTGTTGAAAGAATGAGTGATGAGATGCTTACTTAGAAGTTTTTTCAGTGGTGGGAAGGAAAGACACAGGAAGGCCAAGGAAGTTATGGGAGGATCAGATTCAGGAGTATCTGCATGAGAAAAAAATTATGAGTATGAAGTATAGAAGATCTTGCATACGGCGTGGGATCGATGTCAGTGAAGCACAAGTTGTATGTCAAGATCGCTGCAAATGGAGAAGTTTGATATGGCAACAGTAAGTAAAAATTATCTAGTAGTTTGTATTTTTTTTTTTTTGGAACTAACCCCTGAATCTCAGAGAACAGCTTAATGATATGGTATGTATGTATGTATGTATGTAAAGTTTAGATCTTTACAAATGTTTCTGTGCTTCAAGAATTTTTAACTGAAGTTATGGATTCACTGTATGTGAATGTTTGTAAGTATTTCACTACAGCAGTGTTCCAGCATCTTCTTTTCAATAGGAAATGTACTTTAATCCCAAGTTTCAATTTATGTACAGTTTGTCAAGAACAATACTTACAATGTTTAAATTACCACATACTTGAGATCATAGGTGCCGACTATAGGGGGGGGGCAAGGTGAACCTTACCTCCCTAATAACTTTACTAGGGGTGCAGTGCCCACCCAATATTTTTCAACCTGTTTAATTAAATAATCGCTTTGGTCCCACAAAGTGGACTAAGCTCCACCTTATGAGGCCAAAGCGGTTTACTTCTAAAAAATTTATAAATAAAAAAATAAGTAAACTTTTTTCCCATATAAAGCATTGCTTATTTGATAAGAAACTTGACTGTCAGCCCCGTATTTTGTTCAACATGTTCTCATGATGTTTAAAACAATTATGAAAAATAAAATAAATAAAAATACAGAAACGTATAATCTCTAGCACCTTTATGTATCTATTTATTTTTTGCTCTTCTCGTTCCTTGTTTAAGTGATAGCGCTAATTTTTCATATTTTTGATAAACATTTGAAAACAAAATCTCTTGGGATATTTTTATAAAATCATAGGCTGAATTTCATTTTTAAAATATTTATATTCAGCAAAATAATATTTCTATTTCCTTGTTCATTTGCTGAGGAGCAATTACAATTGCGTTTCAAAATATATATCAAATCTCGTAGTTTATCTTTTTGCTTCCCCCCTTTTAATTTTTATTTTCCTCCTGACAAAGGAGCAGATATGCTCCTCCCATGTCTTATCTCTTCATGCCTGCCCCTCAATAATTTGGTGAAGTCGGTGCCCCTGCTTGAGATCTCTTAATGAAATAATGTTTATTTTATATTATTTTATATTATGGAGCTGAGAATTGTTGGCGCTGTAGCGTAAATTCGAACGCACTCGACTAGTTATCGAGAGTTCTGGGGTTCGATCCCAGCAGTGCCGGAATACAATTTTTCAGTTGCTATGCGTTGCTTATAAAATAACGTGGATAGAGCGATGACATCGTCCATTTACATTATCTCCACGTATTTAATATATATTAACCATTTCTATCGCCCTTTGAATTTATCAGCTGCAATTAAATAGCTGTTGCGTTAAAATACCACCAGATGACGACATCTCAGTTGCTGAGACCATCAATACGTATTCGTGCAGTCAGATGCTGACTGATAAACCACGCATGGAGCTGAGAATTGTTGGCGCTGTAGCGTAAATTCGAACGCACTCGACTAGTTATCGAGAGTTCTAGGGTTTGATCCCAGCAGTGCCGGAATACAATTTTTCAGTTGCTATGCGTTGCTTATAAAATAACGTGGATAGAGCGATGACATCGTCCATGTACATTGTATAACAATTTTATATTATATATATATATATATATATATTCAATACTTCAGTGCAGTGGTTTTTCTAAGGGTATGCAAAAAATATGACACTAGAAAAACTCTTCCTCATAAACAACCCACATTACATATTCCTAGACTTCCAACCAGCGGCAGATTTACCACTAGGACAACTAGGCAGTGGCCTAGGGGCCCCAAGCTCTAGAGGGCCCCAGGTGTAGAATCCAGAAAAACAGAGAGCATGGAACAGAAAAACTTAGAAAAGGGATGTACCGTTATTTAATTCACTTGAATAAAATAAAGTAGTGGTAATTTCTTATTTTACCTTGAATGATAACTAAAGAAATAAGAATGTAATAATAGCTCTATTGCGAGCACGCCCATGTTTGTACCAGGGAGACAGAGAGCGCATGCCACATAAAGTGTTGTTCCTTTACGTCAATTGCGATAGAGAGCGCATTCGACGTAAAGTGTAGTTCTTTACATTTTGAATGTGCGATAGACAGCGCATTCAAAATGCAAAGTGTTGTTCCTAGATAAGCATGAACCTCTTTGACTATGTTTACACATATTTTTTTATAACCTTTAATTTAATAACAAGTTAAATCAAAATAATTTTTATTTAAATAATACTTATATAACAATAAAATTATACTACCAATTATTATATTCTTAACTTAAAGATAAGTTTATTAGAAAATCTTATAGGAGCAAATTCAAATATGGGTGACTGAGTGTGTGTGGGGGGGGGGCATAGAAAATTTGGCCTAGGGCTTCACCCCAAATGCCTTAAATCCGGCATTGCTTCCAACCATCAAAGTATCAATTTACAGTATTCCATGGGTATACTTACAAACTCACGAACTTACATATCAATGAAACAAACTGAAATAATTCTCATAAAATTTTTGAACAGCTAGCTTGCACTGTGAAAGAACAAGATAACTTGCTCAATGCAATGCTTTCTGATACTCTTTTTCTGTACACAACATGAACTCTATTTATATGACTTGCACTTGGACAATGGTTCCCTCACTGAAATAAAAGTAAACTTGATACACAAACTTAACTTCTCAAGAAGATACCCTCTCATTTAGTGCAAGAGATCAACTTGGAAGATTTTTTTTTTTTTTCTGTTTTGGGGGTTTAACGACCACTGTGAGCAACTCAATGGGATATAAGCAACCGCCTGCCCCTAATTTAGAGCCACTGGTTCCAGGAAAGGGAGAGAGCCAATCCAATGCCTTAAGACAAACACAACATCCATGCCTCACCAGGATTTGAACCTGGACCCATCGTGGTCATAAGCCATTTTTTAAACCTGGATATCATCGTGGTCATATTTAAATCTGGACCCATCGTGATCATAAGCCTGTGCTTAGACAAATGTGCCACTAGGGTGGCCTTGGAATAATTGATGTACTACTTTCGTCATTCACTGAAGTAACACTGGCATCTTATGAACTTAGGAGTTAGAAATGCATCTAAGTTAATAGGCATTTTATGAATTCAAATTTCATAAAAGGTTAATGTTAGATGCTGTCAGAAATGTTTTTATTGGCTGCTTTGTCATAGCACAAAATATGTATAAAAGAAGCGCTAGACCCCACACTGTTGACACTTCTTATAAGTTTCATTTGATTTAGTATATTTTTGAAAAACATGCATCTTTCAGTTTCTCTTCTTGATACATAACAAGCTCTTATGCCAAATTTGGGAGAGGAGAAATCCCAATACGACTTCATTCTTCAGTTGTTTCATTGCTTCATGATTAAAACATACTGTAAGAAAGAACTGACACTTTAATTATTGCCAACATAAAATCCTACATAAAATAAGAATGTGTTTCACGGTCATGATTATAGAAGTTAGAGTATACATAGTCTCTTTGAACCTGCATATGGATAATAAATCTTACTGACAAGACTTACAAAAAAAAAAAAAAAAAAAACTTGGAAATCGTTTGATATTTTTCTTTTGCTTCAAGATGTCATTTTTTATTTTTCAACATTTTCTTGTGTTTCCTCCCTGTGGCATGTTTCTCTCATTATAATTCCTTGACTTGGTGCCTAAATTTTACCTCCTTTCCTGTTAAATTTAGAATTAACTTTTTAAAGCAGATTAATATCATTCAAAATTTTTGAAGAATATGTATATATCATATTTTAAAGATTAGATACAATACATAACTCCAAAAAAAAAAAAGTGAAAAAAAGATATGCAATGAAAGTCATTTATGTAGAAAAGAAAGAGTAAGGGATCTCAGGAGTATACCTATATTAATGGGAAATCAAAACATGAATTCTTTACAATACATATGCTATGACCAAAACAGGAAGAGTAAATGACACAAAGGGAAACAGTATCTTATGACTGAAGTTAATTTAAAACGTTTTATTCCAATTTATCAAAGGCCTTTGAGGCATCAAGTGCCCACAAGTTCAGTTTCTGCAAAACTTCCCCATAGCCATGTTCCAAATATAACACAGGATAAAGCATTACCTGTTGTTGTTTGATAGATCTAATGGCCATTCATTCTTTGCCTTTCCCATTATTTTAGACACAACAGATGATGGGGTTATAGGTAGATTGTATGAAGCACAGGATGAGTCTTCTCTTTCGGGGATAGACTAATAAGGAAAATTCCCAAAAGGAGGTAAAGATGCTAGTAGAAAATGGCAACTACAAATATCAGAAAACAGTCATTAGTTCAAGGGAATAAAATTTCAAGCTGACAGGAGACACATCTGGATGAGACATTATTAGTTAGGTTAAAGTGATTCATAAGATGCAAACTAGTATAAATTTAAAATATTGTATGGATTATCATTAAACGAGACTAACTGTAAAGGGATGCATTATATGAAATATCACTAAAAATTACTGACATAAATGTAAATAAAAACTGGATTAGCAGAAGTTGAAAATGAGAAGCAGAGAGAGAGAGACACACACACACAGAGGCAGACAGAGTGAATGCCACAAGGATTGTTCCTTAGTCCTATGTGAATTGCAGTTGTGAGCTTCTTTTCTTCATACCTAAAACTTGGAAAACCCATTCTGGCAATAAAAATATTTAAGCAACAAATAAATTAATATGGCTTACATGTAACTTGCAATAATAATGTCAAATTTTTTTTTTTGAAAGAATGGGTAACGGGCATTTCACAATGACAAGTTATTTCTATTGATTACACACACACACACACACACACACACACACACCATTTTAATAAAAAACACTCACACTGGAACACAGTAGAGCAAGTAAATGAAAATACTTTTTGATACAAGACTCACCAATTTTTTCAATATCACCCATAACTATATCAGTCAGGAACTTTTTGGCCATATTTTCTTTTTCCATAATGTAGACTAAAGATGTAGCTATATCCTCCTGTAAAACAACAGAATAGCAAAAATCATGAATAAGTGCAAAAAGCTCAGTAACTGCTGCATAACTGTGAAACATACAATATATGTAGTGGGAAAAAATTAAAATGTTTAGACATACCTTGGTCCTTACTGAGACAACTGGTTCCAAAATTTCACACATCGTTCTGTAGTCTGTTTTGAGGTACTGTAACAAAAAAAAAATATGCATCTTAGAAATTAAAATATAAAGATTACTTTTCCTGGTACACAATGCTCTTTTTAAGGAAAAATGGTAATATGAAAAGAAGTAGGTAAATATTTTTTAATACATCCTCTGTAACAAAGAAGTACTGTACATGTTTTAAGAACTGTGCTGTCTATATCTCTGAAAAGGTTTGTAGTAGTGTATCAGTAAGTAGCATTTAAGGTAATGTTTAGTAAAATAGTGAGATTAAAGAAGCTGTAAGGAGGAAATGGAAGCACATCTGAGGAGTTTGCAATATAGTTACTGAGGCTGAATATAGTTATAAAAAGCATGAAGTGGCAAAGCTGGTTTACCAGAGTAAGGTAAAATGCACAAAAAATTAGGTGGACAGGGAAGAATGGACTCACTGGAATGACATGAAATCATTTTGAAGGAACACAAAACATAGAAAGAACAGCAGAAATACAGTTTTAAGTTGCTGTGGAGAATAGGATTGGTAAAATAATATGGGGACCTAATGAGATAAGTGAAACATGGAATATCTCTGTGAGTTATTAAAACATAAAAGCAAAGATGATTTTGAAATAACAGCTGATGATGCTACAGAAAGAGAAAGAAGCATGCTGAAATGTTAAAATATGCTGGTAACTGTGTCATTGACAGTTTAATATAAAGTTGTCAGTTGTGTTGTGAGTTACAATTTGTCCCTCAAGATTGGAGGGATGCTGCCATTGTTCCTTTATATAAGGGAAAATGTAATCAGGCCCATTGTAGAAAATATTGTGGTATTAACCTGCTAAGCATGCCAGGGAAAGTGTTTGGAAAGGAGATAATTATTAATATATAAGGTTTGATGTGAAAGAAAGTGTGAGATGTACAGAGTGGTTTTATGCCTAGTAAAGGTTGCATCACCAAATATTTGCATTACACATGATGACTGAAATGTATTTGTCTGTTAGTAAGAAAGTTTTTGCTGCCTTTGTAGATTTGGAGAAATCTTATGACAGAGTTAACAGGGTGCTTTTATAAAAGATCTTAAAAAATTATAGTACAGCTGGAAATTTGCTTGAACACGTGAAAGCTAGTATGCTGAAAGTACAACATGTGTATGTGTGAATGGAGTATTCTGTTGGTGCAGGAGTCAGACAAGGTTGTATAACATTATGATGGCTGTTTAATATATTTATGGATGCATGCATGCATGATGCCAAAATGGATTCAACTACAATGTGTGCAGGTTGCTGTATACTGATGACACAGTCAGAGGAGACTTTAGATCTTTCAGGGCCCTAGGTGGTAAAAGATTCAGGGGACCTCTTTCGTTTCCTATCTCCTCAGAAATTTTCATCCGTCAGATTAGCAAAAATAAAAAAGTAAAGTGGAGAAAAAAGTGTTTACGCTTTTTTAAACTCCATTCTATCTTCCTATTACTAGAACGCTTTGTAAGAAACAATGCTAGTGTAATCCCTTTGTCTGCCCATGCACATCGAACTTTTTGTTTTTAGAGATATTTCAAAAAATATTTTTGAGGCTAATAGGAAATCTAATGATATTAAGTTTGGCACTTTAAATACCACTAAGTGCTATCAAGTCGAAAATTCAAAAAATTAAAGTTTTGATGGGGAGAAACTATTCAACTTAAAGAAAAATATTATTTTTGTGCCTTTCAGATTAGGCTTAACTGTTCCTTCTAAAATATTTAAATTTTCTAATTAGTTTGTTAATTTCCTGCTAAAGACACTGAAGGCCAAAAAACTGGGTTTTCACAGATTTTTCAGAAATTATTTTTGCAAATGATGGGAAATAAAAATTTATTGAAATTTTCCAGTTTTAAATTTCACTACTAGTTCATAAATTTCACGCTATATGTTCTCAAAGTGGAAATTTCGTAAATTTTGGCTTTGCGCTATGAAGAGATTATTTCAGTTACAGCAAACGTTCTTTTTGAGTTTGATACGTTAGGCAAAAACTGATGACTTTTAGCATCTTTTCAGTTGCAAGTTTCTTGGTAAATTTATCACTAAGGTCACTGAAAATGAAATTTCGTACATTGTGCGTAAATTGTCATAGAATTTCATAAAATTGGAATGCATTTCAACTATAAAACGTGCTTTTTTTCCACTGCTTCAGCTTCGGAAAATCATCTTGTTTGTTACATTTTGAGCAAATTAGTAGGAAACGAGCAAGGTGTCAAGCAAAAATGAAATACTTGAAGACATTGGCAACTGGAAAACTCCTCCACATTGGAAAATACAGGTAAAATGCAATTTATGCACAGTACTTTATTTGAAAAGGATGGATGACTTTTCGTGGAGGAGTTTTCACATAGACGAATGGTATGGACCAAGAAAGGTGGACAGTAAGAATTTCGTCAGTTACTGCAGGAAAGCGAGAATGTGATGAGTTTCTTGAAAGCATTTTTTCTTTATTATTTTCATAGGAAAATTAAGGGCTGCATTTTTTTTTTTTTTTTTTTTTTTTTTTTTCAGTCTGTGAAAACCAAAACAATACTAGAAATCCAATTATATGTTTTCGGGCCCCTCAAGCTCTGGGCTCTAGGCGCGCACCTAGTGCGTCTAATAGGAAATCTGCCAATTAGCACAGTGCTGTGGGCACAGAGGAAAAGTGAGTTGAAGAGTATTTCCCAAATGTACAAAGTTTGTATGAAATTCAAACTAAGGGGAAAACTAAAGTTATATTTCTAATCAAAAACTACTATTATGGAAATTTTTACTGAGAATTTTTTTATTTTAACTATTATGTGGGAAAACTAGAAGAAAAGATATTAGTTTAACCCACATACTTCTGCCTATATAGCAGATACATGGATGACCACTTGTTTATAATAGATAGCTCAGAAATTGTTCCAGAAAGAATTCTAGACTAATTCAGTGAATTAGATGATTCCCTTAAGTTCACTATTGAATTTCAAAAAGAAAGAACAATTAACTTCTTAAATATTACTATTATGAAGATGGAAAATTCCTCACTAGTTGGTATAAAAAACCAATGAATACTAATAGACTATTGGATTTCAATTCCTATCATCCAGTTTCTATTAAGAAAAATGTAGCAAGTCAGTTTTTAGAAAAAAATTATAAAATAGTTTTTGCAGCAGATAAGGAGCCCTTAAAGAAGAACTTAAAGTCATACTTGCAGAAAATAATTATCCTAAAGGAGAAATTGAGAAGCTTCTGAATTTTAATGGTACAAAAAACCCGCAAAAGCAACAAGTAAAATTCACTAAAAAACTTTTTTTTTCTCACAAAGGTTTATTTGAGTCCTTAAAGAGAATTAATTAAGAAATATAATATTAGGCTAGCTCCAAGTTTAGAGAAAGTTAAGAAATTTTTCCCTAAAATACGTAGTTCAAAGAGAAGAAGATATTTTTAAAATGCAAGGTGTAGTCTATGAAGTAAAATGTAGTTGTGGACTATCTTACATAGGTGAAACAGGTCGCAGACTAGAAACTCTTATAGCAGAGCATAAAGCTGCTATAAAAAATTGCTCCAACAAGACTGGTTTTAGATAGGCATGTTAGAGAAACTAATCACATCATGGATTGGAATTCCCTTAAAGTCATCAGTTTCCAAAGCAATTTTTAAAAAAGAAAGCTAAAAGAAGGAATAGAAATTGAGAAAAATCACAATTCCATCATCAATGACTGCAGAGGATTTTCCCTGCTTAACTTCTGGCAGGATTTCATGAAAAATAACCGCAACCGTCAAGGTTAACCATAACCGCGATAGTGACGGGAATAAGTGACAACAAAAAGACAGCCTGAAGAAGGAGAAGAGTTTTCTCCAAAAATTTGCAATTAAAATAAAAAAAAAAAAAAAAAAATTCCTAGTAAAAATTCCCATAATACTAGTTTTTGATTAGAAATTGAATTAAGCAACTAGGAAGCTAATTCTCAACATGATCTTTATTCAAAGAACTAAAGTTACAGTTTCTGAGAAAGGAACTGTTAGTACTGAATGCAAGGCCAATTTAAATGATAGAGTTAGACAGACAAATTGAATGAGTTGTATACTTAAGAATCATGTTTGACACAGAATACAGATTTGTTGTTGAAATAAGTAGGTGAGGGAATTCAACTTTGAAAAGTCATAGCTGCTTTAGGAGTTCTAAAAAAGGTTTTTTAGAACTCCTAACCAAAGCATGAGCAGACACAATAACATTATGAAGATGATCATCCCCTAATAAACTTCTAGGTTCAGTATGGCTGTTAACAAAAGTGGGTAGGGTTATTGTTGAAACTGGAAAGCTTGATAAGGAATTAAACAACAGAATTTGAAAGGCCAGAACCTCTTTTATCAAATGTATAAGAATATTTTCAACAAAAAAAAAGTTTATCCAGAGAATTAAATTTGCTGTACATAATGCAAAATTTTGACTTAAATAATTTTAAGGCAGCAAAAGTTAGGTGTGAAGTAAAGGAATCTGTACCACGATAAAAGTTGCAGACACGAGGGTGATAAGAGGAATATCTGTGAAAAAAGTAAGATTTACTGGAAGAATATAATTATCATTACAGTTGAGCAGTGCACTTCTTCAGTAGGAGATAAAGGAGGACATGCTGAGATGGTATGGACATATTGAATGTGAGACAAAAGACTACCTAAACAGGCATTTCTGTGATACTAGGCTGCAGAAGCAAATCTAGACCAAAGCAGACCTAAGATGCGAAATCGGACATTAGTTACTAAAGAAGTATTATTTTAGAGGCTAAAAATCTTGCAATGGATCGAAACATATGAAGAAAGGTTATTGCAAACGATTTTTTTTTATCATAGTGGTCTAGCCAAATGCATGCTTGAACAAAGGGCTGGTACAGATGTGAGATCATAATAATGATGAAGATAACTTTAACTTCTCATGTAAAGCAAAAGAACATTTTCATTTGTCACAATATCTCTGCTTTTAAAAGTTCCATTGGAAAAGTCATTGTTGCATTGGATAGTTATAATTATGACAGCAATTATCTCCACATTTTCCATTTTTCATAACAAACAAGTTTCAAATAAACAAAGACATCGCTCTTTCCATGTTTAGCAATGCACAGCAACCGAATTTTTTTTTTTTTTTTTATTCGCTGATGCCATGTATTTGGAGGATTTTCACAAACAGGTTTCATTCTAGGCTGCTTAAGTATGCTTTATATTTCACACAAAAAATTATAATAGTGTACAATAAAAAAAATATCTAGAAATTTTTCAGTTTTTAGACTATGGATTACATTAATTAAAACACTTTTGGCTTTTTTCCTTTATGAAGATTTACACCCAAGGATTTCATAGCATCACTTTTACTTTGACTAATTTCATTATTTACTGCCCACATCTGTGAATGGCAATCTTTGGTGGCACTTCAAATAAGAAATATGAAGATCATACTGAAAGTAGTGCCAGCAGGCCTGTAACATACATAACAATAGTTCTGTTTTTATGTGCTTTATAAAGTGCGAAAATTGACCCCCACTTCTTATCCTGATATTAAGGACTCTCATATAAGACAGCTCATTTTTCTATATAGAGTGAAGAATCAAAGTTTTACAGTATAACAATACAATTTAATTTACGTATGTATACATACCATTTTAATTGAATACATGAATAAATCAAATGCAGTGTCAAGTTGCTACACCAGTCAGAGGAAAGTTTCACATTGCACTCACTGAAGTTTTCATTATACACACACAAAAATATAAAACAAAGTTTCATATCGGACAAATTTATACATTTCTATTAGTATTTCTACTTCCAAACCTTCTGGATAAATTTGATGAAGATGTAACTCAAACAAATCATACCCTGGAAATATTTTACAAAACATGATGAGATTAATTTTTTTAATATTATACATGCAATTTTCACACTTACCTGAAGAAAATCTGAGTACACACTGAATGGCAAGATAGTGATGTCTAAAAAACGTGACTTGATCCTTAAAGAAGGGGATCTTTTCCACTTGTCCCTTTTTCAACGAACACAGGATACCTAAACACATTAAAGTCATATATTGTGAAATGAAATTCCATATGAAAGGTGAATATTCATGTGTTATCATATTGCAGATATGGACACCACAATGAGCACAAAATGCAGCTGAAAACCATCTGCTACAAAAATATAACATCTAAAAACAAATCGAATTATCTTACAAATATTTTAACCCCACAAGCTGATATTATTCACATGGCGACAATCCATTCATAGCACATGTAGGTGGTTGCTGACCTTACACAGTCCCATCCCCAAGTAGATTTGAATAGAAGAATTGTGAAGGAATTAAAAAAAGTGAAAAATGTAAGGCATACGTGAAATGAAACTTCACTGTTATGTACAATATTTAATAAAATACAAAGGTTATTTACAGTTAAAATACCCCACTAGCACTTTCGGGGTAACATTTATCCCATCATCAGGTGGAACAGAGGCAATGTGGCACTCCTTTATATAGTAGTGCAACGATGCATTATGGGTATAAGGTCATCAAGCGTCGCATGAGTCATGACTTGCCATTACATCAATGTAACGGGTACAATTTCACAAATTATTAGTTTTACATATCAATGCAATAATTTGTTACAAATACATAGTTATGTTCAATTTTATATATTGTTGGAATTATAAATGTACCTTACTATAATTTAAAGTTCAGATAAGTAATATGCTCTTTCCAAATTTTTGTTATGTCCACAGGTAAGTAGTCATTACAGCATTTGTCACCTAAAGCTTCAATGTACATACTTTCAACAAAATGCAGCAAATGTATATATGCTGGAGTGTTCAGTAGCCTAATATTTTCCCAGTCTGGTTGCAGCATTCTATTGATGACATTCCTTGATAATGCCATATTATTGCTGTTGGTTCAGATATTGTATTTGTGTTCCTGGACACAAATGCCCAAACTTCTTTGTGTTGAGCCTACATAGTTGTTAACATGTTCTCCTGTTGAGGGATCCAAGTGGAATATTATACATGCCCCATTTGTTCATAATATTTGTTGTTGCTCGATCCTTTTTAACTGATGATAGGAGGTTCTTCGAGCGGGTGCCGCATTGTATGCCATGTTTTGAACAGATACGAGATAGTGTGTTAAGTGATATGGGGGTGCTGGTCCAATGTTCCCACGAATTATTTATTAGGCCTTGTATCTGGCTTCAGATTAATAGTTCGTTCGTTTGATATCCTTGTGTATAATCTATTAACCATCGTCCTAGGGTATCCATGTTTATCCGCTAATTTGAAAATAAACTGTATGTCAGACTGGAAATGATTATCATTTGAAGAATGCGTGAAGGCCCTTCTAAAAAGAAAATTGATAACAGAAAATTTTTGTGGAGTTGGATGTGAAGAATTAAACGGGATAAGGCTGTTACAATCGGTTGGCTTTCGATAGACACAAAAGGACAGAGTTAGTATTTGAATCACGAAATAAACAAAAATCCAAAAAAGGTAAAGAGAAATTAGATTCAAATTCTATCGTGAGTTCAATAGCAGGAAATACTGATTATAGTGCGTCGGCGAATTGTTTTAAATCATACTTTGAGTGAGGCCAGAACACAAGGATGTCGTTGACGTACCTAAGGTATAGACTGAGAACTAAAGGGAATTCATTGACAACTTTGTTCTCAATGTATTGTAGCAGAATTTCTGCTAACACTGTGGAAAGTGGGGATCCCATGGGCAACCCTCGGTTTGCAAGTAGATTTTGTCAAGAAATTAAAAATACGAACGCCGTTTAACTAAACAAAGTGCGTTCATAATAGCAGAGATTTCAGTAGTGGGAACATTAATTTCAGTAAGTTTGGCCTCTATGATATGATGAGTGGTGTCCACAGGTACACTAGGGTACAGTGAACCACATCTAGAGAGGCTAATGTGAAAGGGCCAGCATGTGGCTGAATCATTCTGATCCTTTCTGAAAAAGCTTTTGCCCTATATTTGGCTAAGTTAGCAGAGAGCTTACCTTATTCCATTAAAAGCTCCACTAGGGCAATAGAAAGGATCAGAATGATTCAGCCACATGCAAGTCCTTGTTTTAAGTGAGGATTACATTCTGCAAAAAATTTGGAAACTAGGGAAAACCTTTAAATTGAAATCCCAAACATGGAATGCATAATTAATACAAAGAAAATGGAGTTGCATGCAATAGCATAAAATATATTTCAAATAGTTTTTAGCCACATTAAAATCATGTGAATAAATCACAAATATGAACACACAATTTGACATAAACATTATTTTTACTAAAATTAATCAATACACCAATATATTTAGTCATTTTGGCTGAGGGGATGAGGTTGTGGCTGTAGGGTAGATGTTATACATATCTAAGAGGTAGGTGCAAGGTCATCTGGATCAGAATCATTCAAACCAGGTAGGGTTACAACAATGAGAAAAACTTCTATGGGGCAGTTACAGGAAGACAGCATCAGTGGCAAAAGTGAAGTTGTTGAAGATTCACTTCCAGAAAGGGAGTTGACATTGATAGTCCTGGTTCAGCAGCAGTTGGAGCAGGAGAAACAGACCATGATCAAAGGTACTGCATGATACTGGTCTGCTTTGTCAGTTTTTGTTCTTCTTTCAACTTTTTTTTTTTTTATTTCTCTGTCCTTCTCCAAAGAAGATGTTGCCTATATCATAAGATGGGGCTGTTAGACTAAATTAAGAGCGCTGTTAAATCTAAAACGGTTTACAAGCACTGTTACTTTTCCACATATTCTCCATTACTTTGAATACATTTTGTCCATTGCTGGGTGAGTTGCTGAATGTCAGTCCAGTACACTCCTTGCTCAAGCATAGAAGCTCCTTACAAACACCATGTTTCACCTTGTAGCAGTCTGCAAAATTCCATCCTTGGAGTGCATCCTTTAGAGGGCCAAACAGATAGTAGACATAGGGTGCAAGATCTAGGCTATGGGGTGGATGGGTGAAAAATAGCCCATTTTGATGATGCAATTGCTTTCTGTGTTCACAAACCAGTGTGCAGTCTGGCATTATCATGAAAAAGAACAACCTCATTCATCTTTCTGATGGACTAATAAAGTCTGGCTATGAATTTCTGCAAATTCTGTAACATTTCTGCATACCACCTGGAATTGATCATGGAGAACGGTGACCTCACCCCAGGGCCAGAGCACGTGTTTCTAGTCTGGGAGGGCAAGACTTGAAATTACACCTCTTTGAGTTCAAAAAGTTCCTTATCTCTAAGCAGTTTTTAATTTCTCATACCACCATTATAAAAAAGTATTACGATCTCTCAAAAATAGGATTATTGACATAATTTTACTAAAAATGTAAAAACTAGGCAAATACTCAAAGGCCATTGGTTGTAAATATCAACATAACAGTTACACAATAGATGAAACACACAGATTATGGAATTTACATAGGAATAAATGGATGTTATTTATTAACATCAAATTTTTGGGTAGTAACCCTACCCTTCATCAGGACTACACTATAGTAAGTCTTTGACATTAATAAATGACATCCATTTATTCCTAAGTAAATCCCATAATCTGTGTGTTTTGTCTATCATATGATTGTCTAGGAATGGCCATAACTTCAATTATTACTAAATAAAAGTTACATACACGCCTACAAAACAGCACCCCGCGGAAATGCAAAAACGAACCAGCACAGAACGAATGAGTACCAGATAGTGAACTTGACAATAGAAGGATGCTTTCATAGTAAGGCTTCGAAAAATTCCATTCAAGGTTAAACAGAGGGACTTTCTGCAACAGAGCACAGATGACTGATTAGTTTTTCATCTTTATAGCATATTCAAAATGGTCACATAGAATGGACAAATTCTTGGGAAAATTTTGCATATTGTTTTACATGCCACTTCACTCTTTAAGAAAATTCCTTTCATTCATATGGGATGTGCACACCTCACAGAGTAGGTTGCTCTGTACTGTGGTTAGCTATGCAGGATACTCTATGCAACAAACTAAACTCTTTAAAAAGTACATACTGAGGTACAATCTACATTTTGAGGTTACTCACCTTTATCCCAAATATTCTTTAGAAGGTTTTCATCTCTCACACATATTTCCAACACCTAATTTTCAGTAGTCACATCGTGGTTCAAGGCCCAAAAGATGCACATCACACTCACACAAAACTTCGTTTCCCCCCCCCCCCAATAACTAAATGCGGATTCAAAATAATCAACTGCAATGACACATAATTCAACTCCCTAAAAATGCCTATCTAATTAAAACCTCAATAACAAACTTATATCACACATTTCCTAAAACATCAAAGTTAAAACTGCAACCCATAATTATTTACAACTGCACACCGGTAATTAATTGAAACAAATCAAACCTGACACAACCACTATCCTCATTCTTGGACCTCTCCCCACTCAGCAATAATCATACTATCCCAGCACTTTCAGCCTCTGCCCAGGCCATTCTAAAGGAGTGGACACAACAGATGGACCCCCGTCGCCGCCCTCAAACATAGGTTCTAGGTCTTGCTCGGCATCATCCCATCATTGTTATTCACCGCTCAGTGCAGTGCAGTCATCTATTAGCTGACCCCTTAGCCTTCTTTTTCTCTTCGTACAAAAAATAAATGATTACGTTACATCATTTATTTTTTCCCTCCCCACCCCCTCTGTTTTTCTCAATGGCTCTCCATACTGAGGTATAGCATTAACTTTCTTTTTGAGTTACAGTTTTCAGCAAATTTAATCACATGTTATGCATTTCTATTTTTTATGACCCCAAAAGTATGAACTTACGCCCCTGGTATGACTATTCTGGGAGGGCAACCACCCTCCTGGTAGCTACGGCCCTGCCCCTCCCCCTTGGTAGTGTCATTTCATTGACTGTCTTTTCACCTTAATATTGTAGTGGTGGAACCAAATCTCATTAAATGTGGTTATAAGGACATAAATACATCTTTCTTCTCCCGATAGAACCTGAGAAGTTGCAGACAGAAGACATTTTACACTCATTTGAAAGTTCGTCTGTCAGCATCTCCAATTATTAAACACTAGGAGATCATAAAATATGATAGGTTCGGGAAATAAATCATACTTGATTTACAGTATGAATTCACACATATTAAAAATTGAGTATATGCATTGTATTCAATCAGTTTAAATCTCTAAGCTGGCTGATGAATGTGAGTGTCACACAAAACCTGACAATGAGTATGTACTTGACTTTGGATTTTCAAGGCTATGGAGGTGGCCAGAATTACTCATGTCAGGAAGGCCAATTATCAGTAAAGCACCATAAAAACACAAGTAATGATATATTTTTGAGATACAGGATTTTACTACAAAAAAAAAAAAAAGAAAAAAGATGAATAATCACCATTTTTCAGTTAAATGATGGCTGTTGATTGAATTTACATGTATCACGGCAGAACCTGGAAAATAAAATTACTTAATGAAGAAGTTCATATCCTTAAACATGTGATGCATAAATCAACAAAAAAAGTAAGGCTTCATAAGAGGAAAGAAACACAACAGGTTGTTTTTACAAAAACACGTGAATTCTTTTATCCAATTTTCTGTGATTACATGTACCATTCCCTGACCATTCTATACATACATTTGCTTCACTTTCATCCATTAACAGTCAAACTTTTCTTTCCATTACTTTTTTTCTGGTTAACGAATTTACTTTCAACTATCTACATATTTTTTCTCACACCATCATCTGTAGAAAATCGCCTATCTCAGGCAATTCTTATTAAATAATGCTTAAAACTCAAAAAACATTTGATTATAAAAAAAGACTATTCTCAATATAAAATTATAAATTATAAAATGCTGTTATGGCTTTTGATCATTCATATGTTGTAACTGGAATGAAAATTTTAATTTTCGAAGTAACAAAGAAAAAAATGATTAACTGTCACAATGATTCAACTTAAGTAATTCACTTTTCTATACATATGCATTAACTCACAGCATCCAAAGTTTTCCTCAACTGAAAATACAGAGCACATGACACAATGAAACAAATTCAGAAAACAATGAAAACATAAAACAGCTTGGCTAAGCAACTTAGTCAAGCAAATCATATTCAGTCAATGGAAGAGCCATTTCAAAAAATAAACTAAAATAGTAAAAAAAATGTGTGTCAATTTTGATTACTTTCCTTTAGATACAAAAATTTCCCAGGTAACTAGTTATGTAAAGCAGCAAATACAGTGATCATTTAGGGCTGCATGTTAACACTAAGTGATGAAACAAAAATTGAGCAGTTACAGCAATGTTTACTCATATAGTTAAAAGTGAAAACAGAAAATGTTCAAAACAAGAGTTAGAAAAATTTATTTATAATTCTCTTTTTTTTTTTTTTTTTTTTTTTATTAGCATCAGATTTAATATTTTTCCCAATGGTCATGCAAGCCTCAAAATCACTTGCATTCACATCAGGCAGTCTGCCCACAATTTCATCTGTTTCTTTGCTTTGTTTGTAGAATTTACCATGATTAAAACAACTCTGAAATGCCTTTCCAGTCACTTAATTGCATGACATAACAAAAAAATGCAAGGCATCCCAGAAAATACTTTGTATTGGTAATCATCTGCACTTAATTGCTGTGTGTCGCATATTTTCTAATACTCGTGTCAATATGTTTTCCTAGCAAATAACATTTGAAGCTTGAATGATACTCTGATTGCACAATGTTGACATATTTGCAGGTAAGAAAATAATTAATATGTATTGGGTTGGTGTGAATGCAATGTCTGGCAAAGGACCAGTACACATAGACGGCGAGAACGGAAAAGTAGGACAACTTACCTAGGCACCGACACATAGTTGCCATTTGTCTGACAAGGCCATGATCCCAGAACGAAAAAATCTTGTGGCTGGGACACGAACAAGTCATCAACTACACGTTGAACCTGGTTGTCTGTCATGAACTGTTTTCTGGACAGGAAGTGATCCAGGCAACGAAACAGATGATAGTCTGTCGGAGACAAGTCCGGGAAATAGACAAGATGAGGCTGTGCTTCATAGCACAAGGCACTTAGTGTCAGCATAATTCGCTGTGCGACATGAGGGCGAGCGTTGTCCTGGAGCAGAAGAACACCATGTTTGTTGACCAAAGCCAGTTTCTGCAGCAATTTCCGGTGCATCTGGTGTGATTCAGCACAATAACATTCTGTAGTGATTGTTTGGCCTCTTGCCAAAAAACTCTGATGAATTATCCCGGCTGTGGACCACCAGATAAGGAGCATAATCTTCTTGGTGTGTAGGGGTGGCTTAAGATGCTGTCCAGCAGGCTGTGCCTTTCTTAATCATTGTGCAGATCATTTCCAATATTATCACAAAGGACCCACTTCTCGTTGCAGGTGACGAATTGGTGCAGTAGAGGTTCTTGTTTATTCCTATCAAGCAGCAATGTGCAAACTTCCAAATGCCTAATCTTGTTGGCAGTTGTCAACTCATGTGGCAGCCACATGTCCAGCTTTTTGACCTTACCCAGTACAGCCAGATGCCAAACAACTGTTGTGTGGTGGACAATTACCTCTGCCACTATCTCACGACACGTTTTTGGGGGGGTCTGCTTCAGTGGCATAGCCAGAAATTTCTTAAGGGGGAGGGGGTTCCATGGGTTTAGTTCATTGGTGAAAGCCCCATATATACAACTTTAAATTCATACTAAATCTTTCCTCAAGGGGGTTCCAGACCCAAGGATCACCTCCTTGGCTATGCCTATGGTCTGATTTAACCACACGTAACAGAACATTGTCAGAAACAGCAACAGGTCGGCGACCACTTGCTTCATTTTGCAGGTCTGTATCTCCGCTTTGAAACTTCACAAACCACCACCGAATGGTTCGTTCATTGGCTGTATTCTCCCCAAACGCTTTGTTAACGTTTCGAGTGGCAATTCCTGCAGAATGGCCCAGTTTAAATTCATACAGGAAGATGACTTGGAAATCTGGGGTCCGAATGTTTCCTTTGCAAGCGACATTATGTCCAAGCAAACCATGCCTGAACCTTGTTCTTAGTACATGTGCTAGTTATTTATAGTAACTCTGTGACATAATACCCACAACACCTGTGGGTGGTTCCATTCCACTGTGGTGGGGGCCTGTCTCCACTGTTCGTTTGCGCCGGACATTTAATTTGCACCAACCCAGTATCTTGATGACATGTGCAGTGCAGTTGTCAACAAACATAATACTAAGTACTATGCTTCAACTTATCACTTTATTTAATAATAATAATAATAATAAATTTTATTTTTGCTGTTACATTGTAGGCTTTGTGAATGTACATAAATATTTCATATTTCATAAGAACAGTAGGGAAAATCGAGGAAAAGGCTTCATAAAGTCCTGACAAGCTCTGATTTCCCAATTAAATAGGCAAGCAGTCATGGGTTCATAAAACACAGCAGTAACGTTAGATGTTAGTTACACTGTAAACAAAAAAAAATTTTAAGTTGTTATTATTTTTAATTAACTTAGCAAGTATTTTTTTTATTTTTGTTTTTTAATAAATTTAGGGTATTTATTGTGCTCAACTCAGCTGGCAGTGTATTCCAATATTCAGGACCAATATAATTTAAGCTACGCTTCATCATGAGGGTTTTTGGATGTTTCATTAACCAAACACGAAATATCAGGACTGTAATCAAAGCTTTTGAATTTGAGCAGCAGTCAACAGGTAAATATATTCCCACTTTTAAAATCCCTAGGATTCTGTTTCTCCCGATATCACCAAGACAAATTATATTATTATGTGACATACTCATACTTATCCAACATAACAATGGCTGTGTTTCACGAAAGCTTTATGGCTCAGTACATTCTCATTTTTGAACAAGTAAGTATTCAGGAAGGTATGATAATGAAGCCCAGTTTCACCTTCAATATATGGATTTATCAAGGAAATATTCTGAAATAATTTTTGGACATTCTTCTTTAATTCATCTTAGGCTACTGAGGAATTAGCATCCTTTGGCTCAGTTCTTTGGTTTTCTGAATCATAATATACTACTTACAAATATTAGAGAACCAAAATCTTAATCTTCACATGTGTTACTTTAAACTTCAGACTTGCATTCTGTTTTTCTGCCCTCTCAATGTTGGTTCAATTTTTAAACATTTTATGCAAAAATCTTGGGAAGTTAACTGTATTTCTGCATTATGTTGGCTCATTTTAGCAACTTCATAGAATTCCAAAATATAATCACAGAAATTAATGAACAATACATATTTAAGTACATGGCAAGCACACAATTCTATTATTTTGGGCAAAGAAGCACCTTATATCACTGTTTTCCATGTAGCCATCTCTCAGAATACTTGAAACTTTCACCTCCAGTGGGAATTGAACCTGCACTTCCTGATTCCTGTTGGAACATGTGGTTTCTACTCCAGGATAATGAAGTTTCCAAGCCTTTTGAGGAGATGGATACATAAAACTTGGGAGGAAAATAATACAGCTAGATGACACAAGTTGATGAGTTGTACAGTGACACAATATATTTCAAATTTTATTCTAATGGTATCCATTCAAAGATTAAGATTAAAATATGAAAACCAGTTTTTGTCTGATTAATATATTTATATAAATATACATACCTATTAAAATATTTTTATCTCTTCTTTTCTTTTTATCTGCTTCTCTGTAAAGATTAACTGTAATTGTGTCAAGGTGAGGCAGGTTGCTGAAACAATAAGCAGTGGGTTATTACACAGCATTTTTTTAACTTAAATATTTAAGATACAATGGTAAAAACAATGTATTATTCATAAATACATGCACGTCCAACTTATTTCACATGGTCTCCTAAATATGCTTCAGTCATAAGGAATTTATTCTTTTGGTGTCACCGACTCTCCAGCTTTAAGTGTAATTACAATATACACATTGATGAAGACAGCATATTTTCTGATATGTTTTTCTGCTGATAAAGGTGTATCTTCAAGATCAGTTCTGCAATCTTTTCCTTACGTATCACTGGCATTTTCTTCATTTCAGCTAACCTTATTCACAGTTTTCTGACACAGCAAAATTCTTCGCACACCATGGATTATTTATGAGATTCTAATTAGTGTTTTCTTAAACTCCGATGTTCAAGCTACTTGTGATGAGGATAATCTTCTGAGAAAAACTCAGTTCTCTGCTGCAAGCAAGAAATGCAATCAAAAGTTAACTCCTCTTGTTTCCATTTCAAATTATTAATAACAAGAGTTAGTTTTATGCTTTATTTGTCTGAATATTTTTTAATAATAAAATGCACAGCAATCTATAAAATTTGTACCATTAAGTTTCAATAGCAACTATTATAAAATTGCACTTTCAAATGCTTGTGTTTCAACTGTGGATGAAATGACCACCTATTGAGCCATTTACTGTTACTTTTTCCTTCTCAACACTCACTCTATTTTCCCATTAAAAATAACAGTTATGCTGTTTTGAGCTTTAAAAATTTCCCTCTAAATTATAATTCCACTATTTTAAATGCATGTCCTATACAATCATGTTCATGACATTTATGATACTTTGTCTTCTACCACAGGAATTTTTAATTCTACTAAATTCTTCTACAAAAGAAAAGGCCACAGGAGAATGTCAGGAAATCATATAGTCTTGCAACAAGGAAGCCTTTCCTAAAGTTTGGGAAATCTTTTTGAAAATTTACTATTCAAACCTAAAGCAATTCTTAATTGAAATTTATTTTTTATTCTATGTATCTTTTATATAGTTCTTAACGATGAGATGTTTTAAAGTGAATTTAATTTTCATTTTAGATTTGACTTTTAACTTTCTTTAAATATTTTGCTGATTAATAAGGGGAGGTATTTGCTTTCTGGTAAAATTATTTTTAGCTCTTCTTATAGAATTCTTGTTTTTTCCAAACTTACTTGGAAAGATTAACATTTGTAAAGGATAAAAATTATAATGTGGCATTTTATTCACCTTTATACGATTTTTACATATTTGTATTATTAACTCTTTTCCCACATTTACAACAACATTAGTATCCAGGTAATTTAGTTTGCTTTATTAGCTGAAACTTGTTGAGATTGAATGAATCATTCAAAGAGCAGATGCAGATGATAAATTTACTTCGTAGATTTAAACTTGACTGTAAGTTTTAAAAATATCATTCATATATCTTGCACAAAGGCACAAAGTTTTAGCAGATTTCCCCATCAACTTTCTTAAAAAACGATTTCTCAGCAATTCAGATAGATCTTTAGCCCACAACTAAGCTTGAGGTATGCTAATTTATTCATATTAGTAATAACACAACTACACTGCTGTAACAGCAAACCTGTTTCACAAATAGCCAGAGTTTCTCCTATTTCCTCCCTTGAATTAGTTTATATTTTGTATCTAAATAGCTTTCAATCTATGCACAGTAAACCTGCTATGCACACACACAAAAAAAAAAAAAAAAAACGAATAACATTTTTCATTCATGTGTTCAGAGGAATAAATTTTGATTACTGATAGTTACTAAAAGTTTTAATCTAGGAATTAACCTGGACCACCCTACAATAACAAGTAAATGGAAGTATAATTTTGGAATGCTTTGCCAGAAAGAATCCTTATTTGGAAATTCTTTCAACTAGATTTAACTTTATTCATGATAGAAATCTTGATGATCTGAAAATACCATCAGGAAAGATTCAAAAGTTACCTTTATGCACATATTTTTTCAACTTTTTATTGTCACCAATACATACTCTTTGCCAAAAAAAAAAAAAAAAAAAAAACTCGAAGCACCACAAGAAAGCCGTTTGATCCAGATGAAACTCCACATACAAGTACCTCAGGGCCAAATATGCAAATAATTAAAAAATAACAACCCATGACTAACAAGTGGTCTGTCGTAGCACATGGGAGCTGTGCATTGAGGACGGTAAATTATGAGCAACGCTTGCACACAAGGACAATAGTGACCGAGGAGTGCGGTTGCATTAACTTTCATGGACTGTGAGGATGCCTCGACGTTGGATCCATGCACAATACCAGCAGTTGAGCTAATTTGAGAGAGGACATATAATTGGACTGAGAGAGACCAGTTGGCCAAATCCCAGTATCACCAGGCATTTGGGTCTGAGCAACGTGGCCACTGGACGACGTTGGCGCCAATGGGTTGAGGAGAGCATGACCCAGCTGCATGCAGGCAGTAGGTGGCCGAGGGTAATGACAGAATGTGAGGATCGGGCAATTGTGAGAGCCTCATGAACAGAACCAAATTCATCACTCTCAACCATCCATAGCAATGTTGCATCATCTACAGGTATGGAAGTGGCCATTCAGACCATTGACAAACGACTTATGGCAATGGGATCACATTCGACGAGGCCACTCTGTCGCCTACCATTGACCAGCGAGCGTTGCTGGCACCAATTGCAGTGGTGCAGGGTCTGATCAATGTGAGATAGTGTCCAGTGGTGTCATGTTGTCTTCAGTGATGAGTCACGGTTTGCACTTGGTGCTGATGACCAGCATATATGTGTCTGGAGATGAACCAACCAGTACATGGATCCTGCCTTTACCATGAAACGGCACATGGCTCGCACACCAGGAGTTACTGTATGGGGAGCCATTACCTACAATAGCCGGACTCCCTCGGTAGTTCTCCATACCACCCTTATGGCTTAACGGCACATCGACGACATTCTATGACCTGCTATGTTGCCATTCCTGTCGCAGCATTACTCAGCAATTTTTCAACAGGATAATGCCTGGCCACACATGGCACAGCTTTCCCAAGCCTCCTCCAAAGTGTTGACACGCTTCCATAGCCGGCCTGATCGCCCAACCTCTCGCCGATGGAACATGTTTGGAACACGATGGGACACCACACTCCTACCCCGCAATGTCGGTGAACTGGCCCATAATTTGGACATAATCTGGTATGCTATATCTCAGGAGAGTTTTGGACACAATCTGGCATGCTATATCTCAGGACAGTTTTGGACACAATCTGGCATGCTATATCTCAGGACAGTTTTGGACAGATATAGCATGCGATATTGGAAACAATCTCGCATGCTATATCTCAGGACAGTTTTGGAAACAATCTGGCATGCTATATCTCAGGACAGTTTTGGACACAATCTGGCATGTTATATCTCAGGACAGTTTTGGACACAATCTGGCATGCTATATCTCAGGACAGTTTTGGACACAATCTCGCATGCTATATCTCAGGACAGTTTTGGACACAATCTCGCATGCTATATCTCAGGACAGTTTTGGAAACAATCTCACATGCTATATCTCAGGACAGTTTTGGACACAATCTGTCATGCTATATCTCAGGACAGTTTTGGACACAATCTGGCATGCTATATCTCAGGACAGTTTTGGACACAATCTGGCATGCTATATCTCAGGACAGTTTTGGACTCAATCTGGCATGCTATATCTCAGGACAGTTTTGGACTCAATCTGGCATGCTATATCTCAGGACAGTTTTGGACACAATCTGGCATGCTATATCTCAGGACAGTTTTGGACACAATCTGGCATGCTATATCTCAGGACAGTTTTGGACACAATCTGGCATGCTATATCTCAGGACAGTATCCGTGAACTGTATGCGTCTATGCCATGCCGGGTAACTGCTTGTATCCGAGTCAGAGGTGGCGCCACAATGTACTGAATCGTTCTACACGTGTAACTGTTTTATCTGAATAAGTGGCCCAACTGCTCTGGAATTACAATAATTTCTTTTCCTATATATGTAAATTGCACATACCAATTTTCATCTCGATTGGATGATTCTTTCTGGATACTTCGATTTTTTTGGCAAAGAGTGTATCTGTTGAAGTTAACATTCATCAGTAATAAATTATGCAGTGGTTAAAGGTCACCCAGTAACTGAGTGGTGTACAATACAAGCTTCTGACATTTGATAACATTGGACTTTGTTCCAGTCTTGAGTAAGACATGAATGGAATGCTTGAATTTTGCTTTCCTATTCTTACTCATTCAGACATATACAAACAAACACAAGAACTAGCCACCCAGCTAAGTGTTACAGGCCTAGAAATCAATAAATCCTATATGCTCTCAGGATTCAATGAAGAATAGATGACGCAACTTTGAGTGGTAACCAGTGGGTATGCAAGCCAATTCCTAGAAAAAATGCAAAACTTTCTTAGTCACTTGCTTTTCACTCAGTGTAAATTCCAATTCAGCTCAATCTCAGCATTACTGTCACATGTGGAAAAGAACTCCCAAAATGACACTAGAATTTCTACATATTTGGGAAGGGCATTTTATTTAATACAATATTATACAAAATTTTAATGGTCCCTTTCACAGTGGTGAGAAGTGGCAGTTTTTCAATATTTTACAATATGTAGGGCAATGCTCTAGCATTAGACTCACCTCTGTAATTGCTCCAGCACACTGCAAGACAATTAGCAAAAAGTCTGCTTTGCCTGATCACTATTCTTGCAATACCAAAACTTAGGAATTCCCAACTGGACGTGTGTTATTCCAAACATTACAGCCCTTGGTGGCCATTTAAATCAAAGGCAAATTGAACACTTCTAAAACACTGCATGTACTGAAAATGAATTACTTCTGCTGTAGTGAATTCTACGTTTTTCCTTTAATAATGAAACACCATTTATATGTATGCTTGTGCACACACCTTCATAGCACTTACTCATGAAATAAGAAGGTAAAAAAACTCAATTTTTTTCTTTAAAAAACTATTGTTACACAAATAACACCAAATGCACAGATTTTAATTATGTTTCTGCTGTTTTACATGCTACAACACACAGTTTTGCTAATACAATGTAAATAATTCAACATTAAGAAGGCCTGAACTCACTTGAATTCAAAGTGTTCTCCCCAGAAACACAAGTCATTTTTTAGTTTGGACGAGGTTCTTGCATAAAGTGTTTTGTCCAAACACAGCTCACAAAAATACCTGTGAAAAAACAATGCAAATATTAATTAAAAACCAGAAAAATAAGAAAAATATCTACTGTTTCACAATTCAATTCCACATGATTCAGTAGATGTCAGAAAATTGTGTTTTATCATGAAATACTGCAATTTTACTGATATATTTATTGTAGTTAATTGTGCATTATGGGGATTACTAGGATATAAGTTTTCACTTTGTCAAATTTTCGGGTTGTACCCCAACCCTTCTTCAGGACTGACTAAGATAGAAGGTGCTGCCCCTCAAGTGGTAATATCATACCGCTATGTTCGTTAATCGTGGAACCTCTTCTTCTCTCAATGTGTAGACTCTCTTCAAGTTTCTGTTTTAGATAGTGTTGTTGGTGTGCAAGAATTTTTAAAGATTCCCAGTTCATTAAATGTCTAGTACTTTGTACATGTTTATCAAAGCCTGTTTTGCTTGTAATGTTCCTAATTGCGGCTTTGTGTTCAGCTACACAAGTGCGGAGTTGTCTTCCAGTCTCTCCTACATATACATTACCACAATTGCAGTTTACACTGTAGATAACTCCTTCTAAACAGTCTGATAAAAAAATTAAACTCACTAGAAAAATAACTTACCATAAAGAGTTGTTTGAAAGGCTGCAGAGAATTTGCCTTAACTTCCATATTCGTCTTGCTCCTCCCTTACACAATAAAATAAAAAAATATTTTCCACAGTTTAAACAAAAAGAAAATAACATGCTACTACAAGAAAGAGTTATCTACAATGTAAACTGCAATTGTGGTAACATATATGTAGGAGAGACTGGAAGACAACTCTGCACTCGTGCAGCTGAACACAAAGCCGCAATTAGGAACATTACAAGCAAAACAGGCCTTGATAAACATGTACAAAGTACTAGACATTCAATGAACTGGGAATCTTTAAAAATTATTGCACACCAACAACACTATCTAAAACGGAAACTATGTAGAGAACTGCAGCAGATTTTCTTTAAAGATGGAATCTGAAAGCCAAAAAGATTTTCATCAGAGAGTAGTGGAAGAGTGGTGCAACAATAACAGACTGAGGTAAACAACACAGCACTCACACTTCTTAAAGGGTAAGATGAAGTTTATATACCCTTTTCCAGTATTAATTACATGCTTCCTTTAAGTGTGTCCCTTTCATCTTTAATTTGATAAATTTCTAAATTACGTGCTCTGTTATAAGAATCCAGTGTCTTGAAAGTCTCTCACTGGAATTGATATATGATTTTGGCATTAATAGAATTTTAGTTTACCTTAGGAATAATTTCACACTGCTTTTGACACCAGCTGCTTTCCTACCACAATGTGTGTGGCCATGATGGTACATGTGGGAGATGTCATGTTATACAAGAAAGAGGATAATTTAGTCTCTCAGCAGGAATCATGCTGTGTGGATCTAGGCTGTTGCATGCACAGATAAATCACTTAACATTTATCATCCTGTTTGTTACGCCCTGCTTTCATCTTATTGGTTATTATGTATTACAAACATCCTGCGATTGCTTTTACAACTGATGGAGCAAAAAAATAAATGCGGAAGAGAAGCTCACTAACTTAAAATTTTATGATGTGCTGAGGTTGGTGATCTTCAGCACTTAGTCCGGTATTATATATATGGAACATAGTCCGGTAACAATATATGGAACATAAAGAAAAATGCTCGCAAAATTCACACTGATGTTGTTCATTCTACACTTCTGTCTGCCAGGATAAAAATACAGATTAGAAACCCAGTAATGGAGAATATAAAAAATGGCTCTAAAATGAGCATGAAATGAAAAAATCTTAGTAAACTGATGCTTAGGGCCAGAGCTCTTAAGATTTATGAGTGCCTTATACAAGATGAAAATGTTGTTAAACCTGAGTCATTTGTAACAAGTAAAAAATGGTCGGATAACTTTATTAGACATCAAAACCTGCACAACTAGAAAATTACCAGAGAAACTGCAAGTGCTAATCATGAAGCTGCTGGCAAGTTTTCTTAAAAAGCAGTCACCAAAGAAAATGGATACCACCCCAAAATAGTCCAGATGAAACTGGACTATTTTGGAAAGCAGACTCTGCCATCCAGAACTACATTAGCAAAGAAGAGAAAATTTCTCCTGGATTTAAAATAGCTAAAGATAAGTTGACTTTGCTGTTATGTGGCAACACAGCAGGTGACTGTAAAATGAAGCCTCAGCTGGTCTACCAAACCCTTTCAAAATCCCCATGCACTGAAAGGCTTCTTTAAAGTAAAAACATCCTACTCTTTGCACAGGAAAACAAATGAAAAAAACTCAGGTAAGTGGCCAAGTCTGAGGACCGGTCCATGAATCATTTTGCAGTTGAAACTAAAATATTGCTGGAAATCTAACATTGCTTTTAAAGAGTGTTATCTTTGGTAATGCTCCAAGCCACATTAAATACTTGGATAACATCAACCCTAACACTCATGTGTTGTTCTTGTCCCCAAAAATATCTCCAATTTGGCCACACTAGATCAGGGAGTCATATCAGCTTTACAGGAACATTACCTGGGCAGGGTCATGTATCAGCTCATTAAAGACACTAGTAATTTTGATTACCCAGTGAGTAAGCCTATAATTTGGAAGCGGTGGAAATGCTACAGCATCAAGGATGACATCAACAACATTCACATATCATTAGAAGTAGACAAGATATCGACACTGAATGTATCATGTAAGATTTTGTGGAAAGACATTGATGACTTCAAAGGTTTCTCTAGTTTCTTAGCAACTGTGTGTAATATCACAGAGATTAGACAGAAGTGGGTGGGATGGCTTCTCTGATATAGAAGATGATGTGACAAAGTTGGCTGGCTGACATGATGAACTTAATGTTGCTGATGTGATGGGCCTGACCTAAAAAAGAAGGAAGAAAGAAGAGGAGAAGGGTTACTTCACTTTCTTAAGAATTTAAGAATGAAGAGACTGGAATCATTAATTTTGCAGTTGGATAATACTGCACAACACTTTTATAGGAAGACCCAAGTTTAGAAAGAAGCCTACAGTTTAAGCACACTTGACAACATCCTTATGGTTAACAAGTAAATCTATATGCAGAATCAAAAACTGGCAAGGCACACCAGTAATGATGCAGTACCTAACACTATGGTCTACTTCTTCTGTTCAAACAACTTCTGAACTAGAACCATCAATATCAACCCCTCTTCCTGAGGGGGAACTTGGATCACCTTCAATAGCTTCACTTTTGCCACTGTGTTTACTGCTAACAGCCCCATAAAAGTTTCTCCCACAACCCTGCCTGATTTGAATGATTCTGACGAAGATGACCCTGCACTCACCCCTTCCGATATGTAAACATCAATCACTACAGCTACAATCTCATACCCCAGAGTCATACTGGCTGCTTAACTTGACAAGTGCTGATTTATTTTAGTAAAAATAATGTTTCTGTCAATGTATGCATTTATATTTCTGATGTATTAGCATGATTTCAACGTGATCAAAATGCATTTAAGGCATATTTTACATTGTTGCATGTAACCCCTTTTTCTATATATGTTAATGTATTTATACATACGTATCACTAAGCTGTTTTCTGAGATTCAGAGGTTAGCTCCACAAGGAAATACAACTACAAGATAAATTTTAACTGATTATTTACTTACTGTTGCATATCAAATTTCTCCATTTACAGCGATCTTGACACACAATTCGGGCTTCATTGACATCTATCACACAACATACACAAGACCTTCTATATTTCATACTCATAATCTTTTTCTCATGTAGACACTCCTGAATCTGATCCTCCCATGACTTTCTTGGCCTTCTTGTGTATTTCCTTCCCACCACTTGGGCTAGAAAATACTTCTTAGTAAGCATCTCATCACTCATTCTTTCAACATGACCAAACCACCAAAGCATATTAGTCTCCACCTTGCTAACAACATTTTGCTTCACATTACACATTCGATATATACAATATCAATTTATGTAAGGTTTTTACAGAATGTAACCCTCTCCTAAAGCAAGAACTTAATGTACTCTATCCATTATGGTAAATTAGAATGATATCTCAAATACTTCACATTTCACAGAGATTAATGGAATATTAAATCTTTGCAAATGCGTTGCATGTTTACAAACATATGATGTCAGCATAGAAGTGCTGTATTCGGCTGTCTCTTTGTAGACACCTCCTCAGAAAACATGAAAATTAAATGATGCTACAGCAGGAATCAAAACTATGTCTTCCAATTTCTGTTCCAGTATGCTAATCACCAGACTAATTTAGTTCCAAGTGACTGAAGTATACTAATCTGAACAGACATTCAGACATCAGTAGTTGAAACATCCAGAGTCCTCTCATACCAACAGCGACTCCAATCAGACAATGAATCCAATCCAGAAACCACCATTTTTTCAGAAAATATTACAGAGATCAATGGAGGAATAAATCTTCACAAAAATATAGTTGACAAATAAGCATATTATGTTTTAGTACAGGAATGCTATGCTCAACTTTTGACATGCAGACAATTCCTCAGACATGCTTCAAATGTTATACACATCACACCACTACAAGGATGCTCTAAATGTCCTGATTTGGGCAATCTTATATTTGTTAAGATTCCTACAATTCAGTTATGTGAAAATGGGTTGTCCTGGGGTAGAGTAGTGGTTAGAATAATCAAATGGAAACTGGGAGACATTGGTTTGGGTTTTCACTCCAGAACAAGGCAATTTTAGAATTTTCTTAGCAGTTGGCTGCACAATAACAGTTGAGTAAAGGAAATATGACAAAAAATAATATACTTTAGTTTTTAAATGCCATAAAATTTGCACAAAATATGTTCTATACATAAATACCTTTTTTTGCTGGAGACACCTTTAGCTTCCAGTAACCATATGTGCAGAGACTTCTCTGTTCTCTTCATGTTATCCTGATCAGGCTGAATAGCTTGCTTAACACTGAAAAATTAAGTATTAAAACAGAATGTAATATCATATTTTTATAACTGAAATAGGACTTGCACAACAAAATGGAAGAACTAAATTCAGCTTCAATTTCATGTATCCTAGATGAAATTTTATCATAAATTATGAACAATAGAGATTCAATGTTTTTATCCCATGCAAGGAAGAAAGGAAAAGTTTGTAGCACTTTAAAGTGATATATAGTGTGGAAGAAATATTCTTCTCATAATACACAGAAAATATGTCATAAAAATTAACAGAGCAATCAGACATCCCTGAAGTGACAGTATTTTTACTATTCTCACGTAATATCAATCACTCAGAAAACTTGAAAATTTCATTGCCCTGGAGCTGGAATCGAACCCGCATCTCCCGATTACCGCTCGAGCATGCTAAACGTTACACCACAAAGGATGAAGAAGCCCCAAGTATCTGAGTATTAAGAGCATCGGAATATTCTCCAACCGCATTCTTAATCGGAGCAAACGTGCTGTCATCTAGCATTGTTAAGCATATCAACCAGTGGTTCAGGTATATGGTGTGAAAGAAATATTCTTCTCATAATACGTGGAAAATAAGTCATGATGATTAACACAGCAATCAGACATCTCTGAATTGACTGTATTTTTACTTTTCTCACGTAAAAATACAGCCAATTTATAGGGGTGTAATGGTTAGCATACTCGAATGGTAATCGGGAGATGCAGGTTCGATTTCCGCTCCAGGGCGATGAAATTTTCAAGTTTTCTGAGTGATTGATTTTACATGAGAACAGTAAAAATACAGTCAATTCAGAGATGTGTGATTACTGTGTTAATTATCATGACTTTAAAGTGGATTGTGCAATAATTGTTGGCTAGGCTGATGGTTATGAATGCACAGCACAGCAAAGTGTTTCATAAAATACACAGCAGAATATCACAGCCTTCAATTTTTAAGTTAAATGCTATTTACATGAAATTACATTAACATTGCCATGCACTAAAATCAGCATATGAAATGAAGGGTATATTACCATATATTTCCATGTAATTAAGAGATTGTTAGAATATTACCATAACAGAATCAATGTACTGTATATGTAACTAAGAGAATACCACTGTGTGTTTTCATATAGCATTACTAAGCATCAAAAAGCAGTAACAATAGTGATACAGATAATATTCACATGCAATAGCATGAAAAAGAATGTTACCATACACTAAAACTAATGTATTTCCTGGAACTAGTGAAAAGGAGATTTCACACAAAATTTGCAGAACCTTTTCTAGAGTACAACTGCAACCAGTGATGTGCTATGAAACCACCAGTTTTAATTTGTGACAATTATTCTATTAAGTGTCAAAAATACTCTCACAGTAAGAAATTTCAGTACAGAAAACCCAGCAACCACCTTTCTGATGAGCAAGAGACAACTGTAATTTTATTCTGCTTCAGAAAATGAAGAATTTTCTATGCAAGCTATCCAACAGTTTTTATGCAGGACTCAGTTTATGGAGAAACCCCTTTACCTCAAAGTAAAGGAAATGAAAAATTGAAAATACAGAAGGCTATTAATGTGCTGAAAGACAAACTTAAGATACCAACATTAGTGGACACTTTAATTAATACCCTGATTCTGTGGGAAGTCTTATTCCAACAACACTAGCTTCTGAAATAATATAACCACACTAAACAGAACAAAGAGACAGTGCTAAAGAAAGTTTTTGTAAGGTGATTTCAAAGGCATTTTTAGTTTGAGGTTATTTAAATGTTAACAAAAAAATCTTTTTTTGATGATTTATAATTTAATAATTGGACACCATCAATGATATATTCTTCACTTCCTTCCCCTTCCTCCTGCAAAAAAATCCTAAGTTCTTACCAGTGGAAGTACTGATTTAAAATACCTATTTATAGCATTATGACTAGTTTCTGCTATCAGATTATTCAACAAAATTCAGTTAAAACAATAAACATAAGCACATTCATAGTCTACAAAACATAAATACATAGCCTACATTTGTTTACCAGGCAAAATAATTTTAATCTCATTTATATTTAATCATCTATGATGGTTAAAAATGGAATAACTTTTAATTATGTATTAATTCTGATCCTTCAAATGTTGGAAATGGAAAGCTTTTAGAATTTTTTCCAGGGTTAGTTTGAGTATATTGCTCAAAGAGATTTTCTTAAAATTGCAATACTGAAGCATACATCCACATTGCAACCTTTGCCATTAAGGCAGTTTTTCACCAGAATTTTGAACCACTACTAGATAAATAAAAATGGTTATGTACTTCATGCTGTTCAAATCTGTACAGTGAAAGCGAATGGGAGTTTGCTCTTTTTGGCATATATTCACTAATTCTGGAGAGAATGGACCAAATGAAGTTACTTATGAAACAATGATTTGCAGTACTGTTGCACTAGCAAGAAAGTGACTTTAACATAAAAACTGTGAAAAATGAATATAAACTTTATAAATATTCAAGGGACAGCATTTTTCATTTTTTTGATTGATTTGATTGGAGGTTTAACGACCACCGTGAGCAACTCAATGGGCTATAAGCAGTCGCCCGTCCCTAATTTAGGGTCACTGGTTCCAGGGAAGGGAGAGAGCCAGTGCCGTAAGACAAACACAACATCCATGCTTCACCGGGATTCGAACCCGGACCCCTTACGGACGAATGATCAGAGGCAGCGCCTTAGACCACTGCGCCACCGGGGCGGCCAGCATTTTTCATCTATTCATGCCAGAAATTTGTTGACAGTGCTTCCTAACACAATCAAAGAGTTAATTAAAAATGATACATGCTTATTAAAACTATTCAGAATTATAAATTAAAAATTATTAAAAATATTTTCCATTGCTGCACAAATAATAAAAATACCATCAGGGCAAAGCTGAAGGTGAAAATAACATTTTATTTTTCCTGTGGCAGAAGTTTTGGATTGACAACATTCTATTAACAAAATTGAGAGAACGGGGCCTTTGGTTTGTTTCTGATTGAACATGAAAAGCAGTTTTAATAAAAATTCCTAAAACTTCATTCTTCTATTTTACTGGTTTCAGCTTTTTTAACTGCAGCACATACCAAATTCCCACTATGTCTTTTGACTAGAAATATAGTGAATCATGCAGAAAAATTACAGAATTTAATGTAAAAATAAAGAAAATTCCAGTCAAGTGACATTTTTGAAAGTCACTTATTAGGTTGTCACTAAATAAACAACTTTATTATGTGATTTTGTAAAGTGACCACCTTAATAAAAGCTATAACTACTTCTACTAAGAAAGAGGTTAATCAGAGAACAAAACAATGACTGCATACTTTTCAGTATTTAGACCACTACCCTTTTTTGTAAGGCAGTGTGAGTTGAGAGCAAAGTAAAGGATTCTCTTGAAAGTTAAAAGCCACTGACATAAGTTGTAAGAGGATTATAAAGAGGAAACGTAAGGATCCAATGGCAGGAAGGGATTAGCAATGCATACATTGCAACTACACTGGGTACTTCTTCAGTAGAAGAACAAGTTAATAAACTCCCACTGATGCGTTGCACAAGAGATGAAAGACAGCTTAAGCACATATTACAATATGTGTTATATGGCTACAGTCTGGAGAACAGACACTGTAAAATCGACTGATAGTGACAGAGGGTAAAGTGTGTTAGAAGCAGAAAATCTTTCTAAGAACAGAAAGAAATGAAAGTTCCTTGCAAACCAGTAAAGCACCAAATTGGTGTACTAGTGTAATACGATAGCAATAATTTCAGTAATGGTTGTGTCGCATATGATACAACGGTGGTGTTTTTCTGTACAGTAACTACTTGCCCCTTGGTTTTTAGGCATATTCTGTTGCATTATCAACTGCAAAGGCTGCTTATTTGCAGAACCTACAAACATATTACCCTTTGTCCTATCTTCTCAACATTTTTCTCAAGTCTTTCAAACTTTATTTTTCCTATCTGTGATAGGCAGTCTCTTTCTATACAATGCTTGAAGAAAATTAAAAACAAGAGAAACACTTCAGACTAAAGGTGAGTGAATCACAGCAGATGTTGCACATAAGCAGGTTTCTCCCATTTTTTTTTCAAACTGTCACCACAGAGTAAGGCAGAGATAACACTTTAACAGATTTCTGATACAAGAAAGCAGATATCAGAATTTGCATAACCATGACTGACAACTTAACATATTCTCCTGTACATTTACTTTTATCTGAAACCCACCCACTGATAGCAAGCACTTCGCATGTGTTGCTGTTTTCTGAATATAGGTGGCTTAATTTTTCATATCAGTTACAGCACTTAATGCTATGAGTAAACCTTTTTCTGTCTTTTTAAACTCTTTACTTTGATTCCTGCACATTTTTTGGTAATTTTTCATAATTACACCATCTTATTCAATGTTCAATGAAATCCTTGTATGACCAACAAAACTGGGCTTTTAAGACTTCTTGAATGTCAACGAGAAAGAGCTAAGAAAACTCATGTAAACAAACTGTGAGTGGATAATGGCTACAAAAAAAAAAAAAAAAAAGAGGAGGAAAGTTTTGATAAACTTAACACTTCATCAAAATATAGGCAAAAAGTTTTAGATTTTTATACTGTGATCTAAAAATATTTTTATATGTGTATAAAAAAATTTAGTAATTTTTTTCGTGAACAGAATATACTTACTTGGAAACCCACTTGTCTCTCTCTTGACCTGTTTGACAAGAGTAATATGTAGTACCATCTTTTGAAGTTAGCTGAAAGCAGTGATTCTGGTCTAAAAGGCTGTTGTGGACACTTGACACTTGGACATCACCACAGGATAGGTCTACGGTGCCAAGGATGCTTGGACTTGACTGCAGTAGAGATTCATGAGATCGGGAGCTTCTCAGCTGAGAAGCAGCAGTAATTCTGAATAAAAATTAAATGCATGATGAATGTGAGTATGATTCAGTATAATTAGGGAAATAAGAAATGTTGGAAAAAAAAAAAACGAATTGTATTTCCTGATTCAACAGTTAGAGCCTCTTTCAATTTACACTCTCAGTTCAAAATACAGTAGTGTGTACAACAGAAGAAAATCTTCCCCACCCTAATCTACATTTGATTGCATTTTTTGTCCCTAAGATTTGTGATGTACTAATTCATAAACTTCATGGTTGCTGCTTTTTTAGATGTAATCTGTATTGTTTGGTTTTTAATGCACTGAAAGATAGTTTGTCAGTACCATCCCTTGATAACCTTCAATCTTTTAGTACAGATCCAGCATATATATGCTGGTGATAAGAATCAAGATGCAGGGGCAGCAGAAAGTGAAATTCGTTGACCAGGCCCGAAATTTCGAACTGTGGTGCGCCCTCTACCTTCCCGGGACAAACAGAAGAAAAACAATGTGTAAGCAGTAGCGCACCCACAGGAATGCCCCCCTCCTCCGGCTGATAGAGTGGAAAATTATTATGACGAAGTCTGAAACAAAAAGTCACAATACACGATCTACAGATACTTCTTAATCATGTACCGTATAATTATAACATATAATAATTATAAGGGAGTAGTTCTGTTAAATAAATTTAGAAAAATCTAACAAGGAAAACAATTTTACTGCTTCTTCTAAGCATTTAACTTTCTCGTACTGTAACATTAGTAGTAACTGGATAAGAATAAATGCACCAAAGTCAACCTCTTTAATTGTTACAGCACCTGACTACTTTTCCCGGCAAATTTAGGGGGGGGGGTCACCCGCACCTTGGGAAAATACTGTGTGCCAGGCAGGGGCGGAAATTCGAGGTGTGCGGCGCACACCCACACAGAGTCGCAATTACGGATTTATTTCTAACAACACTCCCCAGAGTTCGTCCTAAAACTTTGAGTGGTGGTTAAAATTAGTTTCCCCAAATAATGTTTTTTTTTTTTTTTTTTTTTTGGATTGGAGGTTTAACGACCACCGTGAGCAACTCAATGGGCTATAAGCAGTCGTCCGTCCCTAATTTAGGGTCACTGGTTCCAGGGAAGGGAGAGAACCAGTGCCGTAAGACAAACACGACATCCATGCCTCACCGGGATTCGAACCCGGACCCCGTTCGGACGAATGATCAGAGGCCATCGCTTAGACCACTGCGCCACCGGGGCGGCAATAATGTTTTCATTAAGAAGAGAAGGTTCGTTCAGCAAGCATATCGCATTCGCGCTAGAATCCTTGGCTGAGCTGTTTCTCGTGCGCACACGACGACCTTAAAGCAGCTGGGGTACAAGCGCTCCCCGGTCAAATACAAGTGCTCCCCGGTCAAACACAAGCGCTCCCCAGTCACAATTACGGAATTATTTCTGATAAAACTCGCCAGAGTTCGTCCTAAGACTTCGAGTGGTCGTTAAAATTAATTTCCCCACATAATGTTTTCATTAAGAAGAGAAGGTTCGTTCAGCAAGCATATCGCATTCGCGATAGAACCCTCGGGTGTGCTGTTTCTCGTGCGCACATTCGACGACCTTAAAGTAGCTGCGGTACAAGAGCTCCTCGGATGGCGTTACAGGCCACGTTCCAATTTCCCTGTGGTTTCAAACGTTAACAGCAGAACTTTCAAAGCGTGCTACCCAATATGAGCACTGTTTGAGTCCCACGGAGCAGTGCGACCATTTGCTGTGACATTGTTGTTGTTATTTTTCTTTTTATGTATTTCCAATAAGACTCGCTAAAGTTTGTCCGCTAAACTTAATTCCCTTGTGCAATATTTTCGTGCAGAGGAGAAGGTTCGTTGCTTCGTGCAGTAATCAAAACGTAGTAAATAATATTTGCAGCTGCAGGAGTGCTATTTTACCAGCGGACACCCTAAGTTGTCAAAGCAACTGTAATTCAAAGCTCTCTAGAGGGCGCTACAGGTCATGTTTTTATTTCGTCGTGGATCCAACGCAGAGGTTTAAATTCCCTGAGTGTGCGCACTTAAAAAAGTACCACTGCATGGTCATACTTGTTTGCGTTTGGAATAGCGTGGAGTCATAAACACAATCAACGTTCTGCTAAGTATGAGTTCATGTTTTTATGTCTTTTCATCGCTGCATGAATCAGTGTGTTTATGAGCACAGATTTAAATATACAATTTGAGTTTCGACATCCATTTAGGCTGATGATGTACTAAGTGTCCCATTTTCTGCCACAAACTTTGCAGATTAGGTAAAGCGAGTTAAAGAAAGTAACCTTCGTGCTGTATTTAAAACTTACATATATATATATATCATCATCATCATCATTGTCAACCATTATCAATCCACTGCTGGACGAAGGTCTCCCCAAGTTTCCTCCACAACGGTCTGTCTTGTGCCAGTCTCCTCCATGTCACCCCTGCATACTTTCGAATTTCATCCACCCATCTCCCATGTGGTCTTCTTCTGGGTCTTTTCCTGTCCCTTGGAATCCAATCTAAAATTTCGGCTGTCCATCGATGATCTGTCCTTCCGGCAGTATGTCCAGCCCATTGCCATTTCAGGGATTTAACTCTGATCATGATGTCTTCCACTCTTGTCATTTTTCGGATCCACGAGTTCCTCTTCTTATCTCTCCTGGTTACACCAAGTATACACCTCTCCATGCTGCTTTGAGTTGTCTGCAGCCTTTGTATGTCTCTTTTAGTTAAGGTCCACGTCTCTGGACCATACGTAAGCACTGGAAGGATGCATTGATCAAACACTTTTCTTTTAAGACATAATGGCATATTGCTCTTGAAAATTATGCTGTTTCTTCCAAAAGCTCTCCAGGCAAGTTTTGTACGCCGATTAATTTCTTCATCAATGTGACCCTCACTTGATATCTGCTGTCCAAGATAAACGTACGTATCTGTTATCTCCAGCTTTTCTCCATCAATCGATAAATCTTCATTTCTTGTAAAAGCATTAAACATCACTTTTGTCTTCTGAAAGTTCATTTTTAATCCCTCTTCTTTACTCTTGTCAGCAAGTTCCTGGATCATACTCTGCAGCTCTGATGGGGTAGTTGCAAAAATGACTACGTCATCAGCAAAATGAAGGTGGGTTAGATAATCTCCATTAATCTTTATCCCCTTGTTTTCCCAGCTCAGCGACTGAAAAACACCCTCCAATGTGGCATTAAAGAGCTTCGGAGATATGGTGTCACCTTGTCTCACTCCCTTTCCAATTTTTACGTGTGTTGTATTTTCAAACAGCCTAATCTTTGCACTTGCATTTTCATAGATGTTATTAATAATATTAATGTATGCATCTTCAATACCGCAGGTTTTCAGAGCCATTGTAACTGCTGATGGTTTCACCGAATCAAAGGCTTTTTCATAATCGATAAAAGCCATGCACAATGGAAGTTCGTATTCCCTCGCTCTTTCAATTAGTTCTCTCAGCACGTGGATATGATCTATTGTGCTGTAGCCACTCCTGAATCCAGCTTGTTCTCTCGATTGAGCCATGTCCAGTGTTACCTTCAAGCGGTGTGAAAGAACTTTAGTGAAGATTTTATAAACTACTGATAGGAGGCTGATAGGTCTGTAGTTTCCGAGATCCTCAATGTCACCTTTCTTATGTAGCAGGATCATTGTAGCGTTGTTCCAATCCTCAGGAATCTTCCCTTCATTAAGGCATCGAGTGAAAATTTGGGCGAGTACTGTTTCGATTTCTCTATTTGCTTCTTGTATGATGTCTACAGTAATTCCATCTTCTCCTGGAGCTTTTCCCCGCTTCATGTTCTTGATTGCATGTGCAACTTCTGCTGGAAGGACTGGAGGAACTCTGGTACTGGTATCTTTCCTGATGTCTGCTGGAAGGACTGAGGAACTCTGGTACTGGTACCTTACATTCACAGGTGATTAAACCTTGGTCAACTCTAATTATCAAACTCCTCCTTCTGTTTCACAACCTCTGCTACTCCCACTGCAAGTGTCACACCCATTCAGCCCCACACATCCAATCCTCTAGTACTTTCGACAGGTCCCTGTCATCTTCAGGAGGCAGGAGTGTCTCACTCGCCCACCACAGCTCAAGTGAGCAGAGCCATCGAGGCCCGGGCTCCAGTCGCTATCTCTGAATCGTTGTGTCTCTGGCGCCATCTATTGTCCCTGCTGATAGCGACTGGAGCCCGGGCCTCGATGGCTCTGCTCACTTGAGCTGTGGTGGGCGGGTGAGACACACCTGCCTCCTGAAGATGACAGGGACCTGTCGAAAGTACTAGAGGATTGGATGTGTGGGGCTGAATGGGTGTGACACTTGCAGTGGGAGTAGCAGAGGTTGTGAAACAGAAGGAGGAGTTTGATAATTAGAGTTGACCAAGGTTTAATCACCTGTGAATGTAAGGTTATGTACATAGTTTTTACTTGATATGAATGAGTTGTATGTGTGATTTTTATCGAATTGACAACCATTATAGTAACATCTTATAAGGCAAAAGAGAGAAAAAAAAAAAAACGATGTTTCACACCCGAAAATAAGAAGCGTAAGCAAGAAGTCTGTAAACCTGTGGAAGCCCAGTTACATCACGATGAATGACGTGTTGGAAGTGTGTGGTCATTGGAGGTTACCATGATCTTTATGGAGAGTGAATGGTTCTTCCTAATGGTTTTTTCATTTATGAATTGCACGTAAACTATGCGCACTTTGCAAGAGGTTAATACCTTAAAAGTGCAAATATAATAATTTCGCCTCTATTTCTTGTTACAGAACCATCTTCTTTTCTCAGTGCCATAATCTGTTTTCTTCCCTTACTGAGATGTTCCTTTGCTATCTTTAGGCTTTGGTTGTTTTCAATTGCTTTTCTCACTAGTTCACAGTTGAATTTTCTTACGCCTTCAGTGATACTTTTTCGTACTGTCTTGCATAGCTCTATATATTCCACTTTGGAAGTCACATCTTCTTTAGTTGTCCTCATCTCTCTTCTTTTTTGCATCAACATTTTCGTTTTTCCTGATAATTTATTTACATGCAACTTGTTCTTAGACCCAGCTAATTTTGTTGCTGTTTCCATAAGAGCTTTGGTTACTTTTCTGTTAACTTCAGAGATGTCCACTTCTTCCGATGTTAGGCCTTCTAAAGCAGAGAACCTGTTCTTCAGTTCCAACTTGAAGGTATTATGGTGTTTTTTAAGGTTGGTTATGTCAATAGATTTTGTTTGTCTTATGAGCTTGCCACGTTCAAGTTTAGTGTTGAGGTGCATCTTACATCTCACCAATCTATGGTCACTACCTGTGTTGAACTTGTTTAGCACACTGCAGTCTTCTATGACGAATTTTTTGTTACACATAATAAAATCAATTTCACTTGTCGTCCCATTTGGATGTCTCCATGTCCATTTCCTGTGTGGCTTTTTCTTGAAGAAGGAGTTCAAGATGAAAAACCCTTCTGCCTCTGCAAACTCAACGAGAGTATTTCCACGCTGGTTTCTGTTGCCGTGACCGAATTTACCTACTGAAGTTTCATTCTGTTGCCGTTGCCCTATTTTTGCATTGAAATCTCCCATAATTATTTTCAAGTGCTGCTTACCTTTATTATTTAGATGACAAATTTCCTCATAAAATTCTTCAATTTCTTCTTCAGGATGACTTGTGGTGGGTGCATAAGTTTGAATAATCTGAGCCTGGTATCTTTTCGAGAGTTGGATAACAAGCCGTGCAGCTCTGTCAGAGGAACTTTCAACTTCTACAACTTTATCCTTCAGTTTCTTGTTTATTATAAATCCAACACCACTAGTTCTGCCAGTATCTGTCCCACGATAGTAGAAGAGATGTCCACTTTTCAGTTCGATGAGATCTTCTCCTTTTCTCCTTACCTCACTTAGCCCCACGATGTCCCACTTGATCCTTTGTAGTTCCTCTTCCAATTCAAGAAGCCTTGAATCAGAAGATAGGGAGCGTCCATTGTACGTTGCCAAGGTCAGCATCAGATGGCAGCCTAGTCCGGTCCTCCGGGATTCTTAGCACCCTCGGCCTTCATGTCGCACTGGCCGCTGCCTTGGCCAGGTACATTCCAGCTGCCGGAGACTGAGGGCCAAGATTTAAGTTGTGGAGTCATTTTGGAGGGGTTTGGCTATAACTCACCACGCTGGCCAAGCGGGTTGGTGAGTGTGGGATAGCATTTCCTCTAATCCCGATGGTATAGTTATACCGCTATTGGCGGTCATATATATATATATATATATATATATATAGGGATGTAAGGTCAGGTGATGCGTAACATCACAGCCTCTCCTTGACAAATGTCAACCCCGCCTTCTCGTGGTGCATCCTGTTCCCACTAAAGGGGCTCTGACGACCGCCAATAGCGGTATAACTATACCATCGGGATCAGAGGAAATGCTATCCCACACTCACCAACCCGCTTGGCCAGCGTGGTGAGTTATGGCCAAACACCTCCAAAATGACTCTACAACTAAAATCTTGGCCCTCAGTCTCCGGCAGCTGGAATGTACCTGGCCAAGGCAGCGGCCAGTGCGACATGAAGGCAGAGGGTGCTAAGAATCCCCGGAGGACCGGACTAGGCTGCCATTTGATGCTGACCTTGGCTACCTATAACGGACGCTCCCTATCTTCTGATTCAAGGCTTCTTGAATTGGAAGAGGAACTACAAAGGATCAAGTGGGACATCGTTGGGCTAAGTGAGGTAAGGAGAAAAGGAGAAGATCTCATTGAACTGAAGAGTGGACATCTCTTCTATTATCGTGGGACAGATACTGGCAGAACTAGTGGTGTTGGATTTATAATAAACAAGAAACTGAAGGATAAAGTGATAGAAGTTGAAAGTTCCTCTGACAGAGCTGCACGACTCGTTATCCAACTATCGAGAAGATACCAGGCTCAGATTATTCAAACTTATGCACCCACCACAAGTCACCCTGAAGAAGAAATTGAAGAATTTTATGAGGAAATTCGTCATCTAAATAATAAAGGTAAGCAGCACTTGAAGATAATTATGGGAGATTTCAATGCAAAAATAGGGCAACGGCAACAGAATGAAACTTCAGTAGGTAAATTTGGTCACGGCAACAGAAACCAGCGTGGAAATACTCTCGTTGAGTTTCCAGAGGCAGAAGGAGTTTTCATCTTGAACTCCTTTTTCAAGAAAAAGCCACACAGGAAATGGACATGGAGACATCCAATTGGGACGACAAGTGAAATTGATTTTATTATGTGTAACAAAAAATTCGTCATCGAAGACTGCAGTGTGCTGAACAAGTTCAACACAGGTAGTGACCATAGATTGGTGAGATGTAAGATGCACCTCAACACTAAACTGGAACGTGGCAAGCTCATAAGACAAACAAAATCTATTGACATAACCAACCTTAAAAAACACCATAATACCTTCAAGTTGGAACTGAAGAACAGATTCTCTGCTTTAGAAGGCCTAACATCGGAAGAAGTGGATATTTCGGAAGTTAACAGAAAAGTAACTAAAGCTCTTATGGAAACAGCAACAAAATAAGCTGGAGTCTAAGAACAAGTTGCATGTGAACAAATTATCAGGAAAAACCAAAATGTTGATGCAAAAGAAGAGAGATGAGGACAACTAAAGAAGATGTGACTTCCAAAGTGGAATATATAGAGCTATGCAAGACAACACGAAAAAGTATCACTGAAGACGTAAGGAAATTCAACTGTGAGCTAGTGAGGAAAGCAATTGAAAACAACCAAAGCCTTAAGATAGCAAAGGGACATCTCAGTAAGGAAAGAAAACAGATTATGGCTCTGAGAAAAGAAGATGGTTCTATAACAAGAAATAGAGGCGAAATTTTGACAAGAGTGAAAGATTTCTACTCCAAATTATATGAAAGGGATGATACATGTACTCCAGACATCATGAAAGGTACCAGAGTTCTTCCAGTCCTCCCAGCAGAAGTTGCTCATGCAATCAAGAACATGAAGCGGGGGAAAGCTCCAGGAGAAGATGGAATTACTATAGACATCATACAAGAAGCAAGTGGAGAAATTGAAACAGTACTCGCCCAAATTTTCACTCGATGCCTTAATGAAGGGAAGATTCCTGAGGATTGGAACAATGCTACAATGATCCTACTACATAAAAAGGGTGACATTGAGGATCTCAGGAACTACAGACCTATCAGCCTCCTATCAGTGGTTTATAAAATCTTCACTAAAGTTCTTTCACACCGCTTGAAGGTAACACTGGGCATGGCTCAACCGAGAGAACAAGCTGGATTCAGGAGTGGCTACAGCACAATAGATCATATCCACGTACTGAGAGAACTAATTGAAAGAGCGAGGGAATATGAACTTCCATTGTGCATGGCTTTTATCGATTATGAAAAAGCCTTTGATTCGGTGAAACCATCAGCAGTTACCACGGCTCTGAAATCCTGCGGTATTGAAGATGCATACATTAATATTATTAATAACATCTATGAAAATGCAAGTGCAAAGATTCGGCTGTTTGAAAATACAACACACATAAAAATTGGAAAGGGAGTGAGACAAGGTGACACCATATCTCCGAAGCTCTTTAATGCCACATTGGAAAATGTCTTTCAATCACTGAACTGGGAAAACAAAGGGATAAAGATTAATGGAGATTATCTAACCCACCTTCGTTTTGCTGATGACGTAGTCATTTTTGCAACTACCCCATCAGAGCTGCAGAGTATGATCCAGGAACTTGCTGACAAGAGTAAAGAAGTGGGATTAAAAATGAACTTTCAGAAGACAAAAGTGATGTTCAATGCTTTTACAAGAAATGAAGATTTATCGATTGATGGAGAAAAACTGGAGATAGCAGATACGTATGTTTATCTTGGACAGCAGATATCAAGTGAGGGTCACATTGATGAAGAAATTAATCGGCGTACAAAACTTGCCTGGAGAGCTTTTGGAAGAAACAGCATAATTTTCAAGAGCAATATGCCATTATGTCTTCAAAGAAAAGTGTTTGATCAATGCATCCTTCCAGTGCTTACGTATGGTGCAGAGACGTGGACCTTAACTAAAAGAGACATACAAAGGCTGCACACAACTCAAAGAAGCATGGAGAGGTGCATGCTTGGTATAACCAGGAGAGATAAGAAAGAGGAACTCGTGGATCCGTAAAATGACGAGAGTGGAAGACATCATGATCAGAGTTAAATCCCTGAAATGGCAATGGGCTGGACATACTGCCAGAAGGACAGACCATAGATGGACAGCCGAAATTTTAGATTGGATTCCAAGGGACAGGAAAAGACCCAGAAAAAGACCACATGGGAGATGGGTGGATGAAATTCGTAAATATGCAGGAGTGACATGGAGGAGACTGGCACAAGACAGACCGTTGTGGAGGAAACTTGGGGAGACCTTCGTCCAGCAGTGGATTGATAATGGTTGACAATGATGATGATGATGATGATGATATATATATAAACTCGAACGGGGCAAGGTGGCAAGCTCATAAGACAAACAGAATGTATTGACATAACCAACCTTAAAGAACACCATAATACCTTCAAGTTGGAACTGAAGAACAGATTCTCTGCTTTAGAAGGCCTAACATCGGAAGAAGTGGATATTTCTGAAGTTAACAGAAAAGTAACCAAAGCTCTTATGGAAATAGCAACAAAATTAGCTGGGTTTAAGAACAAGTTGCATATGAACAAATTATCAGGAAAAACCAAAATGCTGATGCAAAAAAGAAGAGAGATGAGGATAACTAAAGAAGATGTGGCTTCCAAAGTGGAATATATAGAGCTATGCAAGACAGTACGAAAAAGTATCACTGAAGACGTAAGGAAATTCAACTGTGAACTAGTGAGGAAAGCAATTGAAAACAACCAAAGCCAAAAGATAGCAAAGGAACATCTCAGTAAGGGAAGAAAACAGATTATGGCACTGAGAAAAGAAGATGGTTCTGTAACAAGAAATAGAGGCGAAATTTTGACAAGTTATGAAAGGGATCATGCATGTACTCCAGACATCATGAAAGGTACCAGTACCAGAGTTCTTCCTGTCCTCCCAGCAGAAGTTGCACATGCAATCAAGAACATGAAGCGGGGAAAAGCTCCAGGAGAAGATGGAATTACTGTAGACATCATACAAGAAGCAAGTAGAGAAATCGAAACAGTACTCGCCCAAATTTTCACTCGATGCCTTAATGAAGGGAAGATTCCTGAGGATTGGAACAACGCTACAATGATCCTGCTACATAAAAAAGGTGACATTGAGGATCTCAGGAACTACAGACCTATTAGCCTCCTATCAGTGGTTTATAAAATCTTCACTAAAGTTCTTTCACACCGTTTGAAGGTAACACTGAACATGGCTCAACCGAGAGAACAAGCTGGATTCAGGAGTGGCTACAGCACTATAGATCATATCCACGTACTGAGAGAACTAATTGAAAGAGCGAGGGAATATGAACTTCCATTGTGCATGGCTTTTATCGATTATGAAAAAGCCTTTGATTCAGTGAAACCATCAGCAGTTACAATGGCTCTGAAATCCTACGGTATTGAAGATGCATACATTAATATTATTAATAACATCTATGAAAATGCAAAGATTCGGCTGTTTGAAAATACAACACACATAAAAATTGGAAGGGGAGTGAGACAAGGTGACACCATATCTCCGAAGCTCTTTAATGCCACATTGGAAAACGTCTTTCAATCACTGAACTGGGAAAACAAAAGGATAAAGATTAATGGAGATTATCTAACCCACCTTCGTTTTGCTGATGACGTAGTCATTTTTGCACCTACCCCATCAGAGCTGCAGAGTATGATCCAGGAACTTGCTGACAAGAGTAAAGAAGTGGTATTAAAAATGAACTTTCAGAAGACAAAAGTGATGTTCAATGCTTTTACAAGAAATGAAGATTTATCGATTGATGGAGAAAAGCTGGAGATAACAGACACGTACGTTTATCTTGGACAGCAGATATCAAGTGAAGGTCACATTGATGAAGAAATTAATCGGCGTACAAAACTTGCCTGGAGAGCTTTTGGAAGAAACAGCATAATTTTCAAGAGCAATATGCCATTATGTCTTCAAAGAAAAGTGTTTGATCAATGCATCCTTCCAGTGCTTACGTATGGTGCAGAGACGTGGACCTTAGCTAAAAGAGACATACAAAGACTGCAGACAACTCAAAGCAGCATGGAGAGGTTCATGCTTGGTGTAACCAGGAGAGATAAGAAGAGGAACTCGTGGATCCGCAAAATGACAAGAGTGGAAGACATCATGATCAGAGTTAAATCCCTGAAATGGCAATGGGCTGGACAGACTGCCAGAAGGACAGACCATCGATGGACAGCCGAAATTTTAGATTGGATTCCAAGGGACAGGAAAAGACCCAAGACGAAGACCACATGGGAGACAGGTGGATGAAATTCGAAAGTATGCAGGAGTGACATGGAGGAGACTGGCACAAGACAGACTGTTGTGGAGGAAACTTGGGGAGACCTTCGTCCAGCAGTGGATTGATAATGGTTGACGATGATGATGATATATAAGATACCGAAAATTCGTTCATCACTCTAGTATTTCCACAGGAAATTCAGTTTTTTCTTACAACGGAGTGTATGTAAAGATCTTTACCGTAAATTATTAGACAATACGTAAATAAAAGAAATACTTTCATATGTTCAAAGTCAATGCGCGTATTTCGCAGCTCGGGATACATAATACAATTTTTACGTGCTTTTTCCCATAAGAACGCACACCTAACCTAAATGGGCACGCGAGGCCACTGGTGCCAGGGCGCACGGGCTCCCCCCATGGGAAATTTCTGGGTGCGCTAAGGAGAAAATTTCTGGGTGCCTAAGGAGCTTTGTTGGGAATTAGGACCACCCAACCACTTACCTAGAGGAACTTTCTAAGGCACATCACAACAATCGCACATATGTCAAATAAAAAAATAATAAAAATAAAAATCTTGGCTGAAATTATTGACCGGGCCCGGGCCACCATCCGCCGCCACTATCAAGATGACTGAAACATTCCTCATTACTGATATTCCCACTAATCGGGACAGATATTGCTGAATTTGAAAAAGTTGTAGCCAGGTACTTTGAAACAAGTTATTCAATTTGTTAAAAAGTCTAGAAGAGAGACAAGTCACTGATGTCAGTCACAATTTTGTGTGCTAAAAGTCTTGTCTTGTCTCAACAAACAGAAGTGCACGTAAGGTTTGAAATTAACTTTAGAGTCAGAAAGTAATGGAGGCTGTCACTATTTTTGTTTGTGATCTATATTAATCAACTGCTTAAATAAAGTAATGCAGTATCAGATGTGGAAGCAGATAGATGGTTATGCTACCAGCAATTTCATATATGCTGATGACAGTGCTAAGAGCAAAAACTCAGGTTGTAGATGTCAGGAAGCCTAAAATCTGGGATAATGAAACTTGTAGACATCAGGAAGCCTAAAATCTGGGATAATGATACTCATAGATGTCAGGAAGCCTAAACTATAAGAAAATGATACTCATAGATGTCTGGAAGCCTAAAATCTAGAAAGATGACTTGCAGATGTCAGGAAGCTTAAAATCAGTGGTTTGAAATCATTCCCCAATAATTATTAGGTTGTTTGGGAAGTGTACACTTTACATTTAGCATAATTCCTGTAATCGCAAACAATAATCACAATATTTGAGGGTAATTGTAAGTAGATCCCCCATTATTAAAAATACATTTTCAAACTGCGGGCAGTTCATAAACATCATCAAAAGTACCAATGTCATTAAGTTTGTGGAAAATATCTGCATTTTGGGAATCCAAATCCTGTTTGTTCTTGTAGTAAGTACCAGACACCTTATTTTTCAAAAGCACAAAAAAACAAAAAAGTTTTTTTTTTTTTTTTTGAAACCACAAGAATTCATATCCAGTGAATACGGTGGGTGGGGCAGCTCCACCTAATCGTTCTGTTCATTCAAAAACCCGAATAATCCTGACCTTGTGCACCTGTGTATGTCGTATATGAGGGCAGGCCACTGTACATGATGTAGCAGTGCCATGCTTGGATGTGCTCCTCTAGAAATGATTTATACCACTTTAATGTCATGGTGTTGTTCTCATCATTCATCTTCCAAAAAGCCATGCCATGAACAACATCCATGCCAACGACCAGTAGCATTTTATGCCCATGCACCTCAGCACAAGGTAAAGGCATTGCTGAAGTATGCAGTTGAACCCAGGACTGTGACTGATGTTGCCTGGGTGAATAAAATTCCACCCAATTTTTATCTTAGAGGAACCTTGTGAACGCACTATTATTGTGATCATACTAGAGATGGAAACAGGTCACAGGTCACTGGGTCGACAATTTCTTGCTGGTCAAACAGGTTGGGTCAAGGTGTTCCTGACCCAATTTCAACCCAGTTTTATTTCTGTTTTATTTTTTAATAGAAAAAAATATTTCAAAGAACCCTTCAGAGGTTTTCGAAATAATACTTCAGAGCTGCAGAGTATGGTCCAGGAACTTGCTGAGAAAGGAAAAGAAATAGGGATTAAAAATGAACTTTCAGAAGACAAAACTGATGTACAATGCTTTTTTTTACAAAGAACGAAGATTTATCAATTGATGGAAAAAAGCTGGAGATAACCAGTTCCTACATCTACACTGGGCAGGAGATATCAAGTGAGGGTCACGTTGATGAAGAAATTAATTGGTGTATAAAACTGGTTTGGAGAGTTTTTGGAAGAAATAGTACAGTTTTTATGACCAATATGCCATTATGTCTTAAACGAAAAGTGTTTAATCAATGCATCCTTCCAGTGCTTACGTACACAGCTGAGATGTGGACCTTAACTAAAAAAGATATATAAAGACTGCAGACAACTTAAAGAATCATGGAGAGATGCATGCTTGGTGCAACCAAGACAGATAAAAAGAGGAACTTGTGGATAAGAAAAATAACAAGAGTGGACGACGTCACGATCAGAGTAAAATTCCTGAAATGGTAATGGGCTAGACATATTGCCAGGAGAACGGACCACCGATGAACAACTGAAATTTTAGACTGGATTCCAAGGGACAGGAAAAGACCCAGAAGAAGACCATGTGAGAAATGGGTGGATGGAAGAGACTAGCCCAAGACAGTCAGTTGTGGAAGAAATGTGGGGAGACCTTCATCCAGCAGTGGATTGATAATGATTGACAATGATCACGATATATTCTAGTTTGTAGCTTAAAGTAGATTTGTTTGAATCAGGCACGGGTCGGGTCGAGTCCAATTATATGATGGCTGGGTCCAGGTTGGGTCCAAAATTTTTGACCCATTTCCAACTCTGGATGATACCACACAGGGTTACTTTGTGCAACTTTGTAGCAGAATTCCTTATGCGTTGTCGTCAGTGTGGGCGATACTCATGTCACTACTTTGTGCATTATCCTTAAATTATCAATCAGCATGGCATAAACTGTTGTGTGAGGGTTACCCAGTTGTGTGGAAAGGTCATTGACATTCGCCTACATGACTGCAGTAAAGCCTCTTGGGACTCTTGGATGTGTTGCTTGCCTTCTTGTCTGGAAGTCAAGATTTGTTGAACATACCTAGGAGCATCTTTGAGTGATGTCCTGCCTATTTTAAATCCTTTCATCTAATTGTGCACTGCCATTTTCTTGAGGGCATTTTGACCTACTGCTGTCTGCAGAAGACTTTGTGCCATGCTCTCTAAATACTACAATAAAACACAAAACTTCAAAAAAATCAAAGAGCCATTCTTCTGTCACTAGTAGTCTTAGCTTCTCCATAATTATTACAACTTTCACTAGCCAATTGGTAGGCACAAACTGAGTCCAAGGTATGAACTACACAACTGCCAAACATCGCCTGCATTGCCACTTCGGGTTTCCGAATGTACAGCAATGAAAGTGTTTGCATACGAATGATCCAATATTAATTTAATTGCATAGTACATGGAATGTGGCTGGTGCAGGGAACAGATCTTAATCACTCTGGCACAAAAGCTTAATATGGAATCAAGGAACAAAGTTAATAAATTACAGAAGGTTTTACCAGCTATATAAAAACATTTTCACTGAGAAAGATATTGTCCAAAAAATTCCAACTGGTTGTAAGCAATGCAGTATTTAGAATTAGCCTATTTTACGGCATGTGTCAGAAGAAGATGCGCTTAAGAAAGCAGTATGAAGACAACAATGATCACAGAGTTCTTTAGGAATCTAGAAATGGCTGACATGAGGACAGTATGAGCAATATACGGGGGAAATAGGTAGACAGTGTGGTAAAACAGAAATAGTAATTCTTATGCACAAAGACATAAGAACTGAGTTGGGAACAAATCTGATAGAAGGAAAAAGTTAATAATGAGACTTTTTTTTATTATTTTTTTTTATTTAATTTTTTTATTTTTATTTATTTATTTTTTTAGTTGGAGGTTTAACGACCACCGTGAGCAACTCAATGGGCTATAAGCAGTCGCAATAATGAGACTGCATTCAGGTGGTTTGGACATATGTGTCACATGGGATATGAAAGTTTACCTTAAAGGATGTTACATTCTGTAGTACCAGAACACAAATTAAGGTGGTAGACTTTAAAGGATGATGTATTTACAGGTGTAAAAATCAGCCAGTCATCAAGGAAACACTACATCTGATGCAAAAAAAAAAAAAAAAAATTGCAATGTATTGAAAAAAATGGAAAACTTTTGTTGCTAAGCAGCAATACTCCCTATTATTATTTTTTAATCATTATGGCTGAACACTAGGTTGATATACAGGTGTCAGAAGAAGACGCAGTTAAGAAAGCAGTATGAAGACAACAATGATCACAGTATGAGGATACTACTCATACCTGAAACATTTGAGAAGTTCATTACTTTTGGCATTAAAATTTACTTCTCAGTCATGTGGCCCCAACACATCAGAAAATTTAAAAACTGCATCCTTCTGGAGCACAAATGGAACCTGCATATACCAGTTTTTTCTGCATTCATCTGGACTGGAAATCGCGCCTGGATTTCCTGATTTCCATCAATTCATGTCAGTCACTATACCACTGAAGACAATACATTTCTAAAAACCTAAAGCATTTGAACATGCACTCTCAGGAAGAATGTGCTCGTGAAGGCACCTGGGTCGATATAGCAACCACCTACCAACCAGTATGATAAAAAAACAGGCCAATAACCACCATTCTGATTATTATCATTAAACTATTACTTGAATTAGAATGACTGGTGATGCTAGACCTGGATCTGTTTCCTGAATTAAAATGATCAACAACATTAAAAGAAAACATTTAGATGCTTCAACTAGCACAAGTCTGCAGTTCATTCAGATTCCTAAGCTTTAATTGTTTGGAAATTCATTGTCCTGGGTTGTGCAATGGTAGGACACTCAAACAGAAATTGGGAGATGCTAGTTCGATCCAGGCGATACAATTTTCACGTATTCTAGAGAGACATATACATGGGAAATAACAGAGATGTTTCAAGAACCTCTGAGGCAACACTATTTGTGTTTCAAGAACCTCTCGGAAGACCATTTTATTAGCCTCATCTTTTACTCAGAATCGACTTATCTATGAATTAAGACAAGGAAATTGAGAAATTTAACCCATTAGACTTATATCCCAAATCGACTTATAAGCCAAAACATAAAGTAAGTAGAATTATGCTCTAGTATATGAGCAAAGAATGCGAAGAACTAAGAGAAGCATGGAGAGATGGGGGAAATAACTCAAGTGGCAATTGTGTGGACATATTGGTAGAACTGACCACTGTTGGACAACTGAAATACTAGACATACCAAGGAACAGAAAAAGATTTAGAAGAAGATCAAGTGGGAAATAGCTGGATAAAATTCGGAAAAAAAGGCAGAGTGACGTAGAAGAGAATTGCTCAAGATAGATTTGGTAAAGAGATTTGGAAGAACTTCATCTGGTAGTGAAACGATGATATATATTTTGTAACTCATCTTATGAAATATGATAATTTTAGCAGCAGTTTATAGTGATAAAGCAGTAAATGACCACACAACATTAGCATCCTCCTCCTCCTCACATACACACATGAAACTTGATTTTCTTACAATTTTTTTATACTCACAATTTACCTTACATACGTTACTGTGAATCAGTTTCATCATGCACATAAATCAACTGAAACGTAAACAAAGGGTGGGATGGTTGGTTTATACATAGGTATAAATAGGTTTTTATTGTGCAAGGTTCAGATGCTAATGCAGACAGCCAAATGCCAGACTGATGAAGCTAGTGCTTAGAAATCACACACTTCACACAGTCAGCATGTCAACTGACCAACGCTGATGATCTACTTTGCTCTGAATTACAAATTAGACATTTACTTCATCTGAAATTATGTAATTTCATTTTTAACACTCACATAAAAGGCAAAATTATAACAGGACTTCTAAAAAACATTATTTTAAATAGGCTCCATGCACAAGCAGCACTCTGAACAAAACCAAAATATGCATTCACTCAAATTACTTCAACCTTCAGCACATAATGAACACCAGCAAAATCAAAAAATGGAAAGAGAGAGAGAGAGAGAGAGAGAGAGAGAGAGTGTGTGTGTGTGAGAGAGAGAGAGAGTGTGTGTGTGAGAGAGAGATTGTGTGTGTGAGTGTGAGAGAGAGAGAGAGAGTGTGTGTGAGTGTGTGTGAGAGAGAGAGAGAGTGTGTGTGTGTGAGAAAGAGAGAGTGTGTGTGTGTGTGAGAGAGAGAGAGAGAAGCTTTTGTTCTGTAGGTATATTAACTCCTATTCTCCTAAAAGGGGCATTCGGCAAAGCACTTTATGTAAAATAAAAATATTAAGAATACTGAGTACAAAGTTGAAGTAACACTTGAAATACTCACATGTCTGAATCTAGGGCAGAACGTTTCCTTTCCAGTTTAGTAACACTTTTTGTTCTTTTGAGTGCAACTGTCTTCAGCGTTCGTTTGGAAAAAAATTCTAAATTAAAAGAAAAGTTCACATTAAAAATGCCATATACCTCCATCTTTAGAGAGCAGCAATACAACATGATCATAAATTAATAAAAGACTAAGTTTTCTGAAAGAAAAAGTAAGTATGGAAACTTACAGCTATGCGAGAAGGCGTTGGTGTGTCCATGTTGCGATTTGGTGTTTCTGATGGAGAGAGGTCTTGTGATGCCCCTACGAAAAGAAAAATAATAATAAAAAAAACTGTTTGTACCCTTAACATTCCTGCAGAAGTTATCAAAAGCATTACATGTTCAGTTTTTTTATACAGATTTAGAATGTTTCAAAAAGTTACCAGGTAGACTAAATATGAAAGAAATATACACCGATGAGCTATTACATTATGACCACCTACTTACAAGCTGTAGCCCCTTTAGCCTGCAAAAAAGCGGCCACTCGGCGAGGCATTGATTCGATGAGGTAGCGGATAGATATCCTGGGGTACCTGGTACCATAATGACAACAGCAGCTCCTCCAGTACTCGTACTTTTCGGGGTGGTGGTGATTTAGTGCGAACCCGTGTTTCCAAGTCGAACCACAAATGTTTGATTGGGTTCGCGTCAGGTGAATTTGGAGGCCAGGGCATTAACAGAAAGTCACTACCATTTTCTTCGAACCACTCCTTGACGATTCTGGCAATGTGACAGGACATGGCGCATTATCCTGTTGGTAATGGCCATAACCAGCAAGGAACACAGGTGCCATGAATGGGTGAACTTGGTCCGCAACGATATTCAGATATCTGGCAAATGTCAGGGATTGTGATATTGAGATAATGGGGCCTAAAGTGTCCCAAGAAAATATCGCCTGGATGCACTGTTGGGCGGAAACACCGCGACGTCGGCCTGTTTCCGACCAACATTGCATCCAGATGCCATAGCCTCCGTTGGTAATCAGCGTATCCGCGCTCGGAGGTCTACGTGACGCACCAGGAATCTTGATCCGTCAGAACAGGCCACTTTCTTCCAAACATCCACGGTCCAATCTTGATGATCTTGAGCCCATTTCATGCGTTGTTGGCGATGACGTGCAGCGAGCATGGGAGCCCGGCTGGGTCTTCGGCTACGCAGGCCCATGCGCAGAAGGCTGCGATGAACTGTGTGCTGCGACACATTGCCCTGATCACCACTGTTGTAGCTGCGGGTGATTTGTCGCACTGTGGCCCTGAGATTGCTGTGAACAATGCGCCACAGTCTCAGCTCCCTTCTGCCATCAACGAACTGCGGAAAACACACGGCTGGACAACGGTTCGTCGTTTGGCCATCTGTGCACCACTTTTGATACGTGCTGACTACAGCGGCACGTGAACAATCCACAAGCCGTGCCGTTTCCGAGATCGTAGTTCCGAGGCACCGAGCCATCACAATTTGTCCTTTATCAAACTCCGATAAATCGGTAGCTTTTCCCATTCTGACTCCGAATACTCTATTAACCGAAAGCCGGTCCTCGGGTTGTATATATACTGCTCTGTGAACTTCACCTGCGCCACCGTTCGGTCTCCAGACGCGCTCAATTCTGTACGCTGGAGGTGGTTATAATGTAATGGCTTATCGGTGTGTAAAAAGAAAATACGTACAACATAATGCATATTGCCCATGACTAATTGCGTAAAAAATGTCTTTATTTTTTCTTTATACATGATGACATTGTATCACTCTCTATTTTGAAATACTTTATAGTAAATGCCTCCTGAGGAATTTAAATGTATGCATAACAAAAACAGCTAACACTGGTCCAGTAATGCACCGATAAAGCAAATTAATGCATTCAGTAGAAATACCACGGCCTAAATACATACATAACTTAGTATATTCTTTAGGTGTACAAAAGGGGTTTTTTTTTTCTTTTTTTTTTTTGCTTCAAACAAAAAGAGCAGTTGACCACATGAATGAAACTTTGTCACAAATAAGTAACAGGAACCATAAGGTGGCAACCACATTCTCCAGTGTAATTAATATGCACGTTCTTTGACAAAAGTCGTAGGTACGCTACTTGTGTATTACGGTATTTGAAAGTGTGCGGTTAGTAGTGCTCAGCTAAGAAATTACTTTTCTCTGGAAAATTGATAAGACTAACAGCACTGCAACATTTCTAAGTTTTTCTCAAAGAAAATAGATCTAAAAGGACTGGAAACCTAAACGCGGTCTACTAGTCTACTAAAATATTAGGTTCATTGAAAGCATTAGAACGTTCAGAAGATTTAGCTTTTTTTTTCTTTTTTTTTTTCTTTAATTGAGTACGAAACGGTGGCAGGAAGAAACAACCAAACAAAGCAAATTCTCGTAATTTTACTCCAAACAATGAAATTTTTGTAAGTCTCCTCGATTGCAGCCAGGCTGATTTGAAATCTAGCTATGTCGAATTCACGAGTTCAAATATTTGAAGTTTTCTGAACCGATTATTGGACTTTTTTTTCCAATCTAAGTAATACAATTCCATAGATCACACGTGGGAGGGACACATCGCTTCCAGTGTCAAGAGGAGAACAAAAAAAAAAAAAAAGGGCAAAACGATGAACTACGAGATTCGACATTTTAAAACGCAATTGTAACTGCTCATCAGCAAATGAACAGGAAAACAAAAATATTCTGTTGCTGAATGTTAATATTTTTAAAAATTAAATTCAGCCTGTGATTTTATAAACAAATCGAGAGATTTTCTTTCCAGACGTTTATAAAAAATATGAGAAATTAGCGCAGTTACTAAAAAACGAGAAGCGCAAAAAAATAAAAAGATAAATAAAAGCGCCAGAGATTATACGTTTCTGTATTTTTTATTTAGTTTACGACTAAAAAAGTAGTTTCCTGCAACGCCAGCCACACCATTACTGCTTTTTTTTAAACAAAATGCGTTATATAGCTGAAAGAAAAAACTTTCTTTAAAAAATTAAAAAAAAAAAAAAAACCCACCATCACACATCTAGATTTTAACTGAAGTCGAAACATCTGATGAGACCACCTTTAAAAATACAGGGTATCTATAAATGAAGTATACAACTTCAGTATGCTATTAAAAAAATATTCGATAGAAAAAAACTTACTTTAAACGTCAAGAGACGTGGCAAGTCTTAAAGTTTGTTAAGTCAGATGATAGATGGCGCCAGGTGTCTCATGTAATGAAAAATCTCATCAAACACGGAATACAACAGACATGGCTTCCCCAGTGGAGAAAGCAGCGTGTGTGATTTGGTTCAGCGATGAGTCAACATTCTATGTTTCTGGCAGAGTGACTAAACATAACTGCCGGATCTGGGGCATGGAAAATCCCCATGTGGTCGTAGCACACGACAGAGACAACCCGAAGGTTAATGTCTGGGCTGGCCTAATGGAAGACAGAGTGATGGCGGACTTTTTCTTCGCTGAACCAACAACCGTTACTGGAATAACGTATCTGGGCATGTTAGAACAATTCACAATTCCACAACTCCAGGATATTCAAGACACACTGGTCTTTGGATGTACGCAGATCTTTAGACCACCATTTTCCAGGGTGTTGGATTGGACATTGGGGTCCGACAGTATGACCACCCGGTTCTCCTGATATTACCCATGCGATTTTTTTTTCTTTGTGGCTTTATTAAGGACATTGTGTACAAGAAAAAGGTTACATCTATCGTTGAACTCAAAAAACACATAACTGCAGCCTTCCTCCGTGTTATACCTGACATTCTGCAGCGTACGTGGGTGGAACTGGATTATCATTTAGACATCCTACGAGCAACCAACGGAGCACACGTGACAACCTACTGACATTTAAAAAAACAACAACAAAAAAACCTTCACAGTTACCATGTGTTTTGACTTCAAAAGTAAGTTATTTATTGTAGTTTTTTTTTTTCAATAGCATACTGAAGTTGTATCCTTCATTTATGGACACCCTGTAGTTAAAAATTATTCACTGCTTTTGTGAGTAAAGTACGCATTTAGTTAATTTTGCGCTGTTCGATTATCTGGAACACAAGCAGTAGGAATAGACTTATCAACCAGATTGCTAGCGAATCATACATACTTAACAAGACTGAAATATGAGAAACCCTGAACAACACACGAATTGAAGTTCCTTTAGTTGTCACGAGTAGCACTGGAAAACTGAGTCACCTTCATTGTGCTTTTTTAAAAAGGCTACCTTTTATATTTACTTTTTGAACATTAGGAATGTACTTAGACACACAGTGGGAGTTACCAAGATATTACATAACTACCAGCATGATGGAAGAATGACAGAGGACGGACGACCTTGGAACCTAACTGAACTTCAAGTCGAGACCTACATACTGGTAGTCTCCTCTCTCCCTCGTCTTTTACGTAAAAGAGCCTGAGCCACAATGTGGTGCCTATTGTATTGTGACACCTGGAGTAAGGAATGCGGTTTCGAAGGGAAATTAAAATATTTTCCTTCCAGAATGCGATGAGGGGCTTTCAGAGGCACAATGTTTTATGACATAGTTGCGACGATTATATTACACGCTTTGAAAATAGCTACTGATACTGAATACGTTGGGGAAGGGAGTGACAAAAAGAAACACTCACAAATGTCATTTGATCAGAAGATATTCGGATAAGCCGGGATACTCATGTTTTTGGTTTTAAATGCCTTGAAGAAAAGGGCGGGTGTGTGTGTGTGTGGGGGGGGGTCGCATCAGTATCAACCAGTGGATAAACAGATTCTTCAAGCATCATTAAACAGATAGTGAAATCCATGCATTTCTTCCTATGTGAGTGAAAGAGAGCTGAAATGAATCGAGCTTACTTTAGGGGGACAGAGGCAGATACTCTCGACTCAGCACACACACAAAATAATATTAATAATAATAATAATAAAGTAAGATACGACAAACCAACCACAACCAATAAAAAAAAAAAAATATATAGAGAGGGTACCCCTGGCACTCTTTGTAGATAATTTACGCTGAGCATCTTTCGCATACCAAGATCTTTGTGGGTGTGAAATATAACGAATGATTCGAGAGCATACATTTATGTACGTGCAATATATTACATTTATTCGCATCATTCACGACCACACCGAGCCACAGTCCTGTACGTAATAAGTGGAATTAAATCATAACAACAAACAATAAGGTTTACTAATTCCTGACATTGAGCGGTACTTGGGTATAGGTGGATTAATGAATGTTACTGTCGTAAAATCAATGAAAGAAGATATGCGAGTCATAAAAGTACTATGGCGGCGGCAATAGTATAAAAATATATTATTATTATTATTATTCAGATTTAGACGAACGTAAGGAACGACCCTGACACCGATGAAATGTAATGTAGCGATTAAAATCCATCTGCGCATGCGCAAGCTAAAATCTGAACTCAAGGTAGAAAGAAAAGCTGAATAGCAAGTGTATTAGTGAGAGGGATTGGTAAATTTTGGTCTAGGATATCTACAAGTTACATTTCATAGTGTTTATACATCATGTTAATGCTCTCGTCGACAGCAAGTACCCCTGCACTCCACGCGCCGAAGTCGAGAGGAAGCCAACTTCCGTTTCGACTCACCGTTTTCGAAATACACTAGAACTCCAGCTATCCGGAACTTCAATTATCTGGATCGCTTGTTGTTCTTTCAAGGCCAAGTAAAATTAAGATTTTTGGTGATTTATAAATTCACGTGTTTTTAGTTTTTCCGTTCATTTAAATAATATAAAATGATAATGCAGTACAGTAGATATTTATTTTTTTAAAACTGTATAACATTTGTTATTATAAAATACGATAAACGAAAAAATTAAATTCCCTCATTTCAATTAACAAATACGTGTTTAGCCTACAGAAAAAAAGCCCAATTATCCGAATTTTCGAAATCTCCGGAGGGGCTGTGGTCAGAGTTAATCCGGATAATTGGAGTTCTACTGTATTTGAGAAAATCAACCCAAATCATGTTACACATCATTTTAAAACTCTCGTCAATAGCAGGTAACCCCCGCTCCCCTTTCCCTGAGGATGTCGAAAGGAAGCCAAATTTAACTACGGCGCACAGTTTTCGAGGTATTTGAGATAATCAACCTAGGTATAGCATCAAAATGCAGTTTTTGTGATTAGATTTGTCACATTTAATATCCAGTTCTCGTAATTTACGCAGATTGCAATGAGATATTGTTACGTTTATGTAAAACGTGATCAAATAATGTTTTGCGATGGTTTAGTAAAATGCATGGTTAAGTAACAATGAAACTAACTATTGTTGTGTCACTTCATGGGACAGCATGCGACACGATCAGATTTCAACAATGGTTTTGACAATGACGCACCGTTACCAATTTTCGTTACATCGAATTTTTTTACTTATACTTTATTACTGTCGGGAAAGATGCATACCATCAAAATGGCGGCCTATAGAAAACTTATGTACTTAAGTGTGTTGGCTTAGTGTTTACGAATAACCACAGTGTTGCACGACCTTAAACAAATCTCTATCAAATAATCATATCGAAACACAACTCATATGAGTCTAAGATCTCCTTTAATGGTGTAAATACAAGCGCTCAGTATTTACCGAGTTTTCGCACTCCGCTGGTAGGCTTCGTCTGGGATTAATTCTCAGAGCTTAGAAAGGTCAGAGAACGGTGAAACAATTCAAAAACTTTTGATACTTTAGAAGAATTGCTTTCCATTCTGCCACAAGATCCTTATTCAGGTAGGCCACCGATGTCGGGAGGGTCGGCTTAGCTTCCAGTCGACGCTCCAATTAATCCCAAAGGTGTACCATGGGGTTAAGATCGGGGCTCCGTGCAGGTCAGTAATTTTTTCTACACTCATCTCATCAACCAATTCCTTCACGGACCTCGCTTTGTGAACGGGGGCATTATGCTGTTGGTAAAGAAAAGTGCCTTCACCGAACTGTTGCCATAATATTGGGACCACAGAATCGTCCAGAATATCATTATAGGCAGCAGCATTAAGATTCCCGGGCAATGGAACTACGAGACAGAGCACCACAGCATGAGGTCTCACAGCATGAAGCCTCCTCCATGCCCCACAGCATGAAGCCTCCTCCACCAAACTTCACAGTTGGCACAACATAGTTGGAGTCATAGTAGGCGTTCTCCACACCTAGACTCGTCCGTCGCTCTGCCAGATGGTGAAGTGTGGTCCATCACTACAGAAAACGTGAAAACGCGTTCTCTGGAGTGATGGAGTCCGCCACTGACGCCGAGCTGTACACCACTCCAACCGACGCTTGGCGTCGATTTTTCCGATATTAGACTAGTGTGCGGTTGCCCAGAAATGGAAACCATTCTCTTCAGTTCACAACGAACCGTTATGGCGCTGACGTTGCTTCCAGAGACATTTTGGAACTCGATGGCGAGCATTGCAATCGAAACCAGACGATTTTGTCACATCATCCGCTTCAGCACTCGGCGGTTTTGCTGTGTCCGTTCACGTGGCCGACCAGGTCACGATTCAGGGCTGTAGCCAACGGGAGGGAGAGGTCCGGGGCCGCCCGACCTGCCTTTACTTTTGCCCATCTTAGCAACACACACTACACTCCAGTTCCCGACATCTTCCACATCTTTTGTCCGACCTTAATCATCAGCCGCTCCTGGCTACGGTCCTCGATTGCACTGTTGTTGCTTCACAATAACATCACTTATAGTTGATGGGGCAGTGCAGCATAGCAGAAATTTCCCTAACTGACTTGTTGCTAAGATGGCATCCTATGACTGTGCCACGTTGAAAGTCACTGAGCTTTCCCGTACGGCCCATTCTACTGTTCACGATTGTCTATGAACTGACTTGTTGCTAAGATGGCATCCTATTACCATGCCACGTTGAAAGTCACTGAGCTTTGCCGTACGACCCATTCTACTGTTCATGCTTGTCTATGAACTGACTTGTTGCTAAGATGTCATCCTGTCACCGTGCCACGTTGAAAATCAATGAGCTCTACTGTACGTCCCATTCTACTGTTCATGCTACGTCCCATTCTACTGTTCATGCTTGTCTATGATACTTTCGTGGCTACATGCGTCTTTGTATACCTATATGGGTCTTGGCTATGATGTATATGGACAAATCCCTACTCAAAATTGGTGCACAGATACTTTTGATCATGTATAGTGTATGTCGTGAGTTGAGTTTTGGGTGTGACAAAGATTATTTTTGCTAATTATAAAAAAAATCGTTGATGCACTCCAAATGGTGTAATTCAATAAACAACTCAATACAACCATTTTGTAGAAACACCAGCTTACAAGTCGCCATACAAAGCGATGAATTTCATTTGATGAAAATGTTACTGGAAAGTATTTTACCTGTTGACAAATTACTTCCATGTCGGGAATCAAGTTTAAGAGATCCTTTTTATTGGTTGTGGACTCTGTTATGGATACCTTGAAATTTTTAAGAAATGATGCAGTTTATGCAGAAATTATAAATAAATACTGAAACTGATGTTGAGGAAGAAAAATTAACTTCATTAAAAGCTGCAGAGGAAAAATTATTGAAAGAAAACACTGATTACAAGTAGCATAAGAGAGAGATCAAAAGTGGGTCGTGAATAAAGTAGTAAATATTAAAAATAATATTTTTCTGAAATTTATATTTCAGATAATGCCAAATTTCTAGTTGCTTACAGTAGATCTTTAGAGCAGAAGCTTAAATGGATTAGCAAAAAAAAAAAAAAAAAAAAAAGGGAATTATTTTTGGAGTAATTTTCATCACAAAGAAATATGCGTTGTCAAAAGTTTGTTCTAAAAAAGTGAGGCTGAAAATAAAACAGATGGTGTAGATTTTCATTAAATTTTGAACCAAGGGTTGCTTTTAGAGAAAGTTATAATTTACTGGCAAGTACGAAAACATCTCCATGCAGCACTGCTGCAAGCGAATCAGCGTTTTCAGTTTTTAAAAAATAGTCCACACAGGTTGTCAATACATCATCAATAAATTGCAAATTTGACTCTAGTTGCTTACAGTAGATCTCTAGACACATACAAAAATAATGAGAAACATACAAAAATAATCAATACGGGCATTCTTTGAGATAACTTTATAATCTGAAGAACAGAAGGTGGCAACTATTTTGAAGTATTTTTATGGTTTTCTTTTTAGTATTGTATTGATTTGATCGTTAGGTACCAGAGGTGCTGAAAATACAATTTAAAATTAATAGCTAATTAACAGCTCACTGTATAAGAAAGTAAATCAGTATGTTGCCTTTGGTCTTCCTTGGATTGCGCCTCTTGATTAGATATACAAGTAAATTAATGTAACAAATTAACTGAAATCTTAATTTTACTAACGTCCCCTATATCAACAAGGAGCCTCCCATAGAATTTGTCGCTAGCTACGGTCCTGCGCCTCCCCCTCGCTGGGCTCAAAAATTAAGGCAAGGTACAGAGGTTTTACTTGGCATTTGCTGCATTAAAGGTATTCTGACTTATCCATGGAATCTGCCTTTAGACGATTTCTGAGTAAGTTCAGTATAAAATGAATGATCACTCTGAACTGTGCGAGTTAAGCATTTGCGAGGAATGTTTGACACCAAATGATGAACTTAGTTTCTGGAGTTTTCAAGGATTTGAATATTGTCAAAATACCGAAAGTAGCTAAAGAATGACGGATGAGGTATTAGGTCTGAAAAGTGGAAGTAATCCCATTTCAGTGCAACAGAGTACAACCCGGATTTCCTTAGAAGAGAAATATAAAATTATATTGTGCCAAACATAAGAGCCAATCCACATACAATTTGTGAACAAGACTCGTTTGGATCAAGTTTAAAATGATGTTTTGAAGAATGTCAGTATGAAACAGAAAGCCGTTAGGAGATTGGAAACAAACGTTATGAACTAGTTCGCTCTGAAATGAATAAATGGCGAAGAACGAACCAAAAGAAACATCTTAGCCCACTTCAGAAGAAACGAGGTTAAAGACATGTTACAGTCAAATAAAATCCATGACTGTCTAAAAGAGGAAAAGACATGGATTATGAAGTAAATCAAGAGGGTGTGAGAAACTGCAGTGTTACACAAGATCGCTAAGAAAGGATATGTTTGATGCATCATTACGAGTTACAGCTCATTTTCTTTCAGCGGCGAAGATATGAAACTCAGAAAACAACTTTATAATGTCTCTACTGCAGGCCTGTTCAGTTCAACTTTTCACTAGAGCAAAGTTTTCACGAAAGTGTTATTTCATTCGCAAATACTGTGAACATTACTCAGCAGCTTGCAGTGCAACGACTTGGCCAAAATGCCAAAATCCATTAAACATCTCATGGTCGAATGCCATTTAGAAAGAAGAAAAGAAAAAGTCTTCCGAAAGATGTAGCATTGCTGAAAACATGGCCTCGTGCGACCGCTTGAATTGCTTGTTATGTCCAGACGTTTCTCTGCAATGGAGACTAAAGCGGGGAAAACGTAGCATGAAATGAGGAAGAACGACTTTAAAACTTCCTATCACAGTGTTTCCTTCTTCGTTCGAATAAAAAACACGAAATCATAGCAGCAGAAGAGACCGACTGTCTCAATCTTTTTGGCAAAGCTCCCAAAAAACAAAAAACATCTGTAGTCCCATTTAACGATCGGAAAGAGCAGATGTACCGCGAAAAAAAAAAAAAAAAACGACGATTGACACTTTCAACTAACAAGCTAATTATTAATCCTAAGTATCTCATACATGGTCAAAACCAGTACACCAAAAAGGCTGACTCAAAAGCAGTGGGACTCTTGGAACGTGTTTGAGTAAACGCACAATTTTCACACCGGTCAATATTTCTCTTTATGAAACGTGGTATTAAAATGATTGCACGAACTTAAATAGTATAACTATACTAGATATACGAAATTTCTTGGTGTAGAATAGAAATCAAAATTTCCAAGCTTTCGCACATCAACCAGATGGATTTTTCAAGGAAGGTAGACAGCAAACTGAATAATAGAACGCTTCAACAATTTGAACGCGGTGACTTGACAATAACGAAGAGATGCGAACGTAATCAGGTATTCAAAGACACGAGGCGTTATGCTCCTTTAACACGCGGAATCATGGGAGGAAAATAAAGAGGTAAATGGTTCCAAATTCGTGGCAACTCCAGTGAGACGCTATCATTGCACGACTCGCTGTTTGATATGATCTCCAAAGTTTCGCAAATGGCAGTAGATTTTGGGGTGGAGTATGAAGCTAATTTATTTACGTCATCCCACATAGGAGCAGCGGACTTGAACTTGACTTCTCTGGATAGGGCTGTGGTTTCTTTGCCTTTCTTTATGTCCTTTTTATGTTCAAGTATATATCTCCAATTCGCAAACTGGAGTCTTCTTTTTCATGACTGAGGTTAGTCTAGGTTTATAAGACTTTAATCCAAAATCTTTGCTAAGTCGTCAGGAAACAACCGATACTAATATCAGACCCTTGTGAGTGTAGAAAGGCTTTGATTTCCTTACACGAACTCCTTTGAGAACGCATTATGGTATTGTCATCACGTGAGGTTGTTTTCCTTGGACGTCCACTTCTCTTTCGGTCGCTAAATTAACCTGTATCTCGATATTTCATGATCGTATTATGAACAGCAGTCTTGCTCACATTCACCTTTCTGCGTATGTCACGTTCGGAGTATCCATGATATAAAGTCACTATTTGTGCCCTCTGAGTAACACTTAAAAACGCCTTTTGCCCATTTTTCGCTATATAGAAAATACGTACAAAACCTCTCAGCATGAAAACCAGAAGCAAACTGACACTTCGCACGCTTTAACAGTTGCCGCCGTAGGATGATGCAACACCGACAGGAAGTTGAGTAATACAGACAGTACCTGACGCAATCGGCAGAAATCTAATACCAACAATTGGTCTTAAACTTTTGCAAATTACTGAAAAATAGTTTTAGTTTTGTCTCTTATGATTTCCACTCGATCACAAACAGTGGCTAGAAGACGAACAGATTTCAAGGCAGTGATAACTCACTGTGTACATCCACCCACACCTCTCTGAATTTGGAACCATTAATGTACGAAATCCACTGCGACTTTAGATTGCATAACACAAAATACGCACCAATAAAAGTATACAATGCTAAATTATTAAAAATTCCAAGACAAAATCGAGGAATCTTAAGCTTTTAACTCATGTCATAATGAGAACAGTGGGGGAAATACAGGGACCTGATATGAAAACTCTTCAAGTAATTTATTAGTTTGAAGAATGCACTGTACACGTATTAATTATCACAAGTAGATTGTTAGAATTTGGTGTTTTAAAGGACTACAATGATGATTGTCCGTCATAAGGGGCCGCGGGTGGCCTAGTGGTCAGCGTTCGTGACTGCCATGGAGACGACCTCAGGTTCGATCCTGGGCAGGTACGAACGTTCGAACCAGTAAATACCCGCCGTGCGTCGGACTCCGGGTACTGGCCCCCCGGTAATAAATAAGGGCGTCTTCCTCCCCCTTTCTCCCTCGCTTCCGTGTGACTTTCCTATCGGCCACTCTAGCCCAAATCTTCTAGCTTCCTATTTCTAAGGGTTGTTTAAGACCTGGAGTCAGACACTCCCTTCCTAAAATCCTCTACATATGATCTGATCTGTCCGTCACAAGTTCCTTGGGGGCCCGCTCAGATGTCTTGGTAGCCTACTGAGATAGCGGCCCACTGATGCCTTAATCCGGCCCTGATGATTACTGTAAACTAGCACTGCTGGCAGAAAAATTACTATTTTCGCATTAAATGGCAGTTTCAAAAAGTAGTTTCAGTAAAAGATATGAATATTAATTATGTACAGGCACAAGAATAATTCAACAGGTTATTTATTATATTTTTACATTTTCGTGGTACCTCTCTCTTTCTTTCTCCCTTTCTCTCTCTGTAGGACTGGCTCAAGCCGGTGGCCAAAGTAAGCAAGGCATTGGAGCACCTTATCTAGCCGGGGGGGGGTCTTTGGTAAAGCTAGTTTTGTAAAATTACAAATGTTGAATAGATTGTATAGGGAAAAAAATATTTGTGGAGATCTTATTAGCCTTATTTCGTTTTGCAGCCGAGAAATAGTAGTTTTTACCCAAAAGCATTACTGGCCAATTTATTCTCTTTCTCTCTTGTCGTATCTTTCAACACATCTTATTTCCTTTCTTTCCTTTTCTTAGAGAACGAAACACAGTGTTTATTTGCCTCAAACCCACCTCCTTGCGCAGTGTCGTATTTCCCACAGAACAAAGAAAGTAGCCTGTTGGAATAACAGTTAACCATGAGGGCCAGAGCCCATTTAAAAGGGAGGCTGCAGCCCCGGGCCCCGTACTTTCAAGGGCCCCCAGAATTATGCAGGATGCTTGAAGAATTGACAGAGTTCTACAGTTTTTTTTTTTTTTTTTTTGCCGATATCACAGCAAAAACTATAAGAAACTGTGTTGTGAGATAAAAATTTTTATTTCTTTCCGCTTTTTTCGGAAGAGTCCGCAAAAAACATAGTCGCCCCTTCAGTCCGTCCTCAAATCTTTCGAAAGCATTACAGAATATTTTTTTTTCTTACACATCTATGATTGGGGGAAATTTTCATACATTAAGAAATAAATCATTTTATTTTACCCACTACCTCGTTATAATTTCAACAAGCTGAATCCTGGAGGGGAGGGAGGATTGAAGCAGAACTGAATTGGTATCCATTTTTACATTTTCTTGCTACCACTGATTCGTCCATGAACCATGGGACACACACTTCAATACGGCGGGGATATTTTTATGGTTTCCTCATCATACTTGGGGAATGTTTTCTTCTGGGTATTTTTATTCATCCACCCACAGATGTGCCACTAATACTGGGCCCCCAAAATACTGTTCAGTCCCCGGGCCCGCTGAATGTGCTCTTGATGGGGCGGAATTTTGCTCTAAAGAAATTCAGGAAGCCCCCCGTATGAATAAAATGTATGGAACATTGAAAAATTACTTGCGTTTTCCTTTTTTTATCGCTGCATTCTGAGAAGAGAGAAGCATCAGGACCGTGAATCCGGTTGGATGAGTCTAGTACGCCTAATGATTTTACGAAGGGTGTAGTTCCTGTCCAATATTTTTTTAACGCGAATGAAATACTCATTTACCACGAGACAAATTGTGTTACTAAGTACTCCAAAGACATTACGAAACACCTTATCTCTAACTTTTTGGAAGTCGAATGAAGCAGAACAGCCAAATGCACATGAGTATGTAAAATTCGAAAACCTTATGCAAATTTCCTGCAGCGAGAAGTTCACAAAGGGGAACTGAAATGGCACTTTGCATCGAGGCACAAACCATCCACTGAGCCGGCCCTGTCTCTATGAATTCAGATTAAAATAAGTTAGCGCAGTTTTATGGATTAAAATAACGTTTCTTGTTGGCAGGTTAGTGCGGTAACGAAATGACCGTTCACCTGATCTTTTCACTATCACTGATTATCTTTTTTGTTCCGTGTCTCCCGTCACTGTACATAAGATGCGTGTGTCTCAAACGAAATTCTAAAAACTATCACTTCAACTCAACTAATATTGAGCCGGGTGGCGCAGTGGTCTAAGCGATGGCCTCTGATCATTCGTCCGAACGGGGTCCGGGTTCGAATCCCGATGAGGCATGGATGTTGTGTTTGTCTTACGGCACTGGCTCTCTCCCTTCCCTGGAACCAGTGATCCTAAATTAGGGACGGGCGACTGCTTATAACCCATTGAGTTGCTCACGGTGGTCGTTAAACCTCCAATAAAAAAACAAACAAAAAAACCAACTAATATTGCAGTTCCGTGTACTGCTCCCCAAACCAGAGAAGCCCCGTTGACAACGCGAAACCTGATCTGAAGTCTTTGTTCATGGGATTAACAACAAAGGAGAAAGGAGGCGCACAGATAATCCTGGACCCAATATGCGGACTCTTCTCATGAGATTAACCTGATCACATACTCCTAAAAGTTAGACGAAGCTTAAAAATTATTGTGGGAACCGGACCGAAAATATTTTTCTCAGATTGTTTGGCATTTCAGTATTAAAAATGGAGTAGAAAATAAATTTAAAAAAGCGTCAGCTATTCATGGACGGCATACAGGCGTGTCTGATACGCGGGTCACCCTAGTAAACATCTGTCGTGTTCTGTTCGCGTCACCCCCCCCCCCCCCACACACACACTGTCTTGTTACTGCATCATTCGAAAGACGCACTGTTTCTCAAGCTGCATTTCCAGTTCTGCGCCAGGGAGTTTCGAATACACTGAATTTAATGCGGCTGCAGAGCAAGCAGAGTACTGTTGATAGATCTGTAGAAGGTGATGAAACTGTGCGTTGGAGCGTATGCAAAAAATGTCGTCGTCTGCGTAGGCGGATTAGACAATTCCATGATGTCTTGGTCGACAACGATTTTGTTAAATGGAAAATTTTTGCTGATTCTTATGTATTTTTGGGTGCCGATTCCACGAAATTGAGGTCAGACTTGTACTACGGTATCTCCTTTTTTTTTTTTTTTTTTTTTTTAACCGACATACTTGTTTATAAACAATTTATATATTTTGCTCAAAACAACAGCCTGTTGTATGGCTCGTTTTCTTAATTTTTAAAAACGATTTTTTTCTCGTTTCAGGCCTTTCACAATAGGCAAAACATGTTAAATGCAGTAGCTATTCCGTATGAATCATTTATTCATGTCTAAGCAGAAAAGCAGGTAGAGGAATCTGCTGTGTATGACCAATTAAAACAACGGCGCCACACCAGAAATTTGCGAATCTTTCACTTAACTCATTAATCTTCGGTATCATTTCTCCGATCCTATTTTTCACAAAACTTGGGACTTTATTTCTTAAGAATAAAGTTTATAGCACTAAGTGGGCAAAATTCTATTTGAAACGCTGTCTTGGGTTTTGAGATACAGATAAACAGTTTTGTCACTTTTTTTTTAAGCCAGAAAGCAAAGCACACAAAGTTGAAACAAAGATACACACGTTGTTGGTGGGCTCACTGGCAAGGTCTTATTCGAGTTTTGGGGTTATATGATGCCAAAAGTAATATTTTTTTAAGTCTGGGATACTGTCAATTAAACGAGGCATTTCCTTTTATTTCTTGCGTACACAGGGGTGAGTGGGATGAAAAAAATAGAAGCAGAAATAACGTCCCACTAGTGTATTTATAACGTTGTTCCAAAAATATAGCTGAATGACGGACTCATTTCCAAACTATTCCTAAACATGATTTTAAACACATCTGCCCAATAGCTTCTTCAATTTGTTGATTTATCTATGAATTAATTCACTGGGGATTCACTGAGTTATTAGCATACAAGAATTCCTTTAATATATTCTTGACAATAACACGAAACGTAAATGCGAACGTATGTTACACCTTTGCGGGATTAAATCGGCAAGCAGTTTTAAGTCACTGAAAATCTGCCCCAAAACACGAAGAGTAAAGCGTCACGTCACAAATATGTATACTTCAATTCTCACTAATGGTAAATACGTGCATTAATATTATATTAAACCTCTTATGTAGATGGCAAAAGAGGCGCAAATAAGATATGCATATCTAAAAGACTACTCGTAAAGACTAAGTACAGCTCTATTGAGCTGTACTTAGTCTTTACTGGTTTACCATTTTTTTAATGGGATATAATCCTCGCTTAATAACCTTCCATTCAGAAAAAGCTGGACACTTCCTTCATCATGCGAAGCTTCAGAACATGAATTCCACACTCTAAAAATTAGAACTCCGGGATAGGGGGATGGGAATATTCTCTCGCAAAATCTCCACATGCATTAGCGTAGTAACTGGGGGGGGGGGGGGGGGGTACTCCTCCGACGTTTTTTAATTTATAACTTTCAAATATATTTTTTTTTTTTTTTTTTGTAAAAATACTAACTAGAGTCTAAATTTTATTAAGCTGAAATTGCGACCAAGATTCACACACACATAGTTGAGTCGCCAAAAAATGAGGGTTATTATTTGAAATGTTACATGCTAAGATTTGGTAGTTTGCCCACCAGAACGAATAGCCCAGATTACTCTTATATGTCCACAGGGCACTAAAGTATTATGAATTGCAGTTATCCACTTCCTCAGCCACAGCTTTAAATTAAACAGATTTCGAAGGGTCATCGTAAGGGAAGAACCTCTGCTCACGGTGGTCATTAAACCTCAAAAAAAAAAAAAAAAAAAAAAAAAAAAGGGAAGAACCTCACTTGCGTTAGGTGTCACAATATCTCTATTACGATACTAAAGAGCACAGCTTTAGCATAAACAGACTTCAAGAGGCCATCGTAAGGGAAGAACATTTGGAAAAATTAGGTCTGTTCCAGCCCACAAATTGTTGTTGGCGATGAAGGGCTGGGGTGGGGTTTTTTTTTTTTAGTTGACCATCGAAAGCCAACATTCTATACTTATGGAATATTAAAAACACAATTCCATATTTTCGAATATTTTCAAAACTGTGGACAGTAATGCTGCCAGACTATGTGCTAAGATGGGTATGAAAACATGTATTTAAACGTGATTTGGTAAACTTCTGTGACTGAAAGGTAAATTGAAAAATGCCATCACAGAAACTAGAATTTATATGAAAATCAAGAAAACCAATACAAAAGCCCAGAAAGGAAGTTAAAAAAAAAACTTTTTTTTCTTTTGGATAATGACGTAAATTAACTTTAGGACAATAACTCAAACACAGTTCTGAAAATTCTAGCAAATGTATTAATTAATAAACGATTGTTTTCTGAACACTAGATTATGCAATCGCTGAGAGTAATTCAAAATTTTACCAGTTCGGACTTACTTTTATACAGGTATTATCTCCTAAAGAGGAGGACACGTGATCGTAATTTAATATTCCTCGTTACTTCCCTTCAGGCGTTCATGATACACTTCGAGGTGTTACCACAATAAAAACAGACTATCTCTTCAGGTTACGTCTGCCTGATCAGAAAATTTCGATGACTACTTGGAACTTACCATCTTCCTCTTGGAAAACAAAATTAAATATAAAAAGGAATTCTTAAAATAATTATTCTGAAAATTAAATATATTGCATTATTGTTACGTATTTTTACAGTAGTTAAGATTTACGACATTTCACTATACCCTTTTCTGTTCTTAATGTATATGCAGAACCCTTGGGTCGACAAGTGAACATCAATCACTCAGGGACAAAGGCACACAGAAATACTTCAAAAATTACTATGGAAAAACTGAGCAATTCCCACATCATTACGCCAATGAAAGGAACTTTTGATTAATGACAGGCTTCGAAAAACTGACTTCGCAAAAAAAGTTACGCAATGTGCAAACAGTTGTTGTTTTTTTAGTTGTCACAACGTGTATGAATACTGTTTGTTAAGGAAATAAATATCCATATGCTTAATTAACGATAAGAAAAATATCTGAAATCACTATTTTAATTTGTGTTGCCGTAGAAACTCCTTTTAATGCCACACACAGACACAAATTCCATTAGAACGCATTTTTGATGTTGTAATACGTCATACATCGAATCATTCTTCTCCCCACGAAAAAGTAGAAATAGCTTTTGCAACTCGACGAAATCTGAATTGTGGGAAGAAGATTTCTCTAAGTGTCGCAACTATAAGTAAATGAACATTGCTTTGAAGTAGTGTACACAAAATTAGATTTTCGAAGAGCTTTGGTGAAAACTATATTTTAAACTTTTACCTAATTTTCGAGAGATTTTTCTGCCACGATGCCTTTACATTTTGGTTTGTCTCTTTCTCTGGTTTTTTATGTTCAGCTAGCAAGAAGTTCCGTAAAATTTCAAATTTAGAACCCATCTTTTGCTTCATTTTCTGACATAAGAATGCGGCGCTCTTTCTCTCCTGGCATCATGAATGCCAAATAATTCCCCATTAACAGAAATAATTTCTTTTTTATTCTGCAACGAATTCCTTCAGCTTCTTTCTCTGTTATTTTTATGTTTTGTAGCTCCCTTCTATTTCTTTCTTTGTTTTTCCTTTTTAAATTCGTGATTTCATTCAGAATTTATTCTTAATTATCGGAGTATACGGCAATCGGAAAAGAAATCTGCTTGTTTAAAGGCACATTTCATTATTGGAATTGAAACAGTAAATCACGGAGTGACGGGATAGCCCATTTTAAATTTTATTATTTTGTAAAATTTGACATAAGCTCTTAAAATAGTACTAGCGATCCGAATTTCTTGGCGTGGAATATAAATCAAAGTTTCCAAGCTTTCGCACATCAACCAGATGGCTTTTTCAAGGAAGGTAGACAGCTAACAGTTAGTTGTCTACTAACAGTTAGCTGTCTGCAGCTAGCTGTCTACCTTCCTTGAAAAAGCCATCTGGTTGATGTGCGAAAGCTTGGAAACTTTGATTTATATTCTACGCCAAGAAATTCGGATCATTAGTACTGTTTTAAGTGTAATTGGTATACAGTTCCTTGTTATTAATTGATTTAAGCAGTCGAGGGGTATTATAACGTGAAACAAATACACCAGTATCAGTCAGATACACACTGATAAACAGTGGTCCTAAATGATTCGTTTATTAGGCGTAGAATAAACTCAGGGAATGCCGAGCTCTCGCTCTTCTGAGAGAGGCCTTTTCTGGGCTATACGTTGGAGCAGGATTCACTCCAACGTATAGTCTAGAAAACGCCTCCCTCAGGAGAGCGAAAGCTCGGCATTTCTTACGTTTACACTACGCCTAATAAACTGATCATTTAAGACTACTGTTTATCAGTGTATGTGTGTGTGTGTGAGTTGAGGATATATTGCAGGAATCTCAAAATAATTGAAATACAAACTTTTGTCGTATAACGGCAGATACACGGCGCTATAGCAAATTATTGAACAAGAAAAATACATGATCATGAAATAAATACGGGATTACACCATGTAATACAAATTCTGGAGATGACAATCCGATTTTTGGTGTAAATATGACAAGGATGTTAAGTCAGGTGATATCCGAAAACTTGAAAATTCAAATTAATCGGAAACTTGAGACTTGGTCGTTCTGGGTGGTGTAGTGGTTAGCATACCCGGGCGCTATCTGGGAGACGCGGGCTCGAGTCCCGTCCAGGACGATGAAATTTTCAAGTTTTCGGATATTAGCTAACTTAACATCCTTGTCACATTTACACTAAAAGTCGGATTGTTATCTTCAAAATTTGTAATACATGATCAGTTTATTCTCAGCAGCAATAACATTGTTGGAGAACAATGGCAGGGACACCAAGTAATAATGACAATAGTTTTGACATATCTCTCCTCCACTTCACAGTTAGGTGTAAAGAGCCGCATGAGAGGACAACGCCCGTGTGTTACTGCATCGCACGCTCTGGAAATTTTGCAGCATAAAAGGCAGATAATTTATAAAGTCGGGGTATTAGGACGGCTGCTCTATGGCGAGCATCGTAAATCACTTACGCCAAAACTTCATTTGACTTGCTCTACTGTTACGAAAGCATTTCGGAATGTGCGCATGGGGAAGATGAACCCATAACCTGCTTTTAACAGCATTTTCTGTGAGTGTACACGCATCTTATTTTTGCATTATTTAAAAATGGCGTCTCTCTTCTGTGGGCGTTCACACCAGGGGAACAACGAAATATGCAACTTTTGTGTTTCCCATTGATCTTTCAATGGACTATACAAATGGGGGGTGGGGGTGGAAATTGTTTCACTTTTATAATCACGGCACGCTCCGTTTTGCTGCCAGCCAAGGGGGAAAAAACCCATTAAAAATCCACTTTTCTGTTGTGCGTTTTAAAATATTCATAACATTATGAGAGAAATAAAATATTCTTAGAAACTCTTTGGATTGATGTCGTACTGTTTACGATGTGCATATTGAATAAAAAACGCAACTATTTTATTGAAAAACAATTAATATTTACCTGTAAACCCAATTTTGCTGGCTTGATGCTTAGATGTGGCCATGATAATGTGAAGACGAAAGTTTGACCGCGGGGTCTTCTGCGCAAGGATCTTTTCACAGCCATGTTACCTATTTCGAGGCTAAAATTATGTATTATGTAAAAATAAACTGTTTCTTGAAATTGACTGCTTCTTGAATTATGTTTTGGCGCACAACTTTTCACCCTTCATCACTGATCTCACACCTTGTCTTCACATCAGAACAGTCACTAAATAGCCAATTCGTGTGCCTTGTTACCGTTCATCACCGATTCCGACGGGAATTCGTTGCTCGTGTAATTCGAAATCTGAATCAGACTACCGCAGTGAAATAAATTCAAGGTCCTCCGATCGAATCAATGCAGAACCGTGAATATCCTGCTGAAGAAATATAAAATCAGTTTAAAAAAAATAAAAAATCATGATCGATATTGCTACCTCACCTACACATCTAAAACGCACATTCCATTCCATCGAAAAGTAAGTGTTTCATTCAACTTTCACCAATGAATTATAACAATCAACCAGTACGCACTCAGATTATTATCTGATAAGTATCAGGATCCACGGTTCAAATTTCAAAGCCTCTGTCATCCTTTTCGGCGACTGATAAACAAAAACCCAGTGTTATTCGTCAGCATTATTATCACTTAAACACAGCGAGCATCAATGCAATTCTATATTTATCGCCATTAACCTCCGTTGCTGCTTTTTCACTAAAACACACGCTCATGTGAATCATCTGTTGTTGCAGTCCTGAAAACAGACAGCAGAACTGGTATTTCTCTCGGCATCCCTTCCCGGTTTCAAATCGAGGAGATCACGTGGTTTTGTACAATATTCTAGCATTTGCACCAGAAATCACAGCATCCTCGTCCCACGCACGCTTCTCAGTTTTAGCACATCGTTGAGAAACTGAGTGAAAGGAAGCAGCGGCAAAGGATGGAAAAAACAAAGCCTCACATAAACATTTCACTTATAGGCCTACTAAGAACTTAAAGTGCTTAAAGCTGCAGATTTTTGCAGAACAGTTAATGGCGGCTGTCCCGGTGGAGGAGTAGTAACTTGTTCAGCTGAGTGGTGGAAAAAGCAGAAAACAGTCGTGTCCATGGCGGAAGAGCCGGTTCACTCTGCAGGAGAGCAGCTATTCCAAAGAGAGAGTGGCAGCTGTTGGGGTAGACACTATTTTGTTCCTTTTATTGCAGCCCCCCCTCCTCCCCTCATCTCTGTAAGCCACAACTGTAAAGCGAATGGCGGCAGATGCTTCTGAATGTTTGCCACACGTGAGTTGAATAACAGGAGGACGATTACCTGATGCTGGCAAAACACAAAAGAAAATATCAATGAGATATTTCAATGTGCACTACCTTGCTGACGATGGAAAAAGATGAAAATAAAACAGGGTCAAAACTATGATTATTATCACCTCGTCAAACTGAAGAAAACACACGCTTTATTTGGAAGATGTGAATCGGTTTATTGGTGTAAATATGACATGGATGTTAAGTCAGATAATATCCGAAAACTTCAAATTTTTGTCGTCCTGGAGCGGGAATCGAACCCGCGTCTCCCGGATAGTGCCCGAGTATGCTAACCACTACATCCCATCTTCCAAATTTGTATTGTACTATGGTGTAATCCCGTATTTCATTCATTGATATTCTGTGCCTCCGGACAATCACGGGAATGAATTCTAAAATTCCAGATTCGCTATATATGAATGCTGGTTGCGTCGACTAGCGAATCCTGTGATGGTTATATTCAAATTAATCGGAAACTTGAAACTTGGTCGTTCTGGGTTGATGTAGTGGTTAGCATACTCACGCGCAATCCGGGAGACGCGGGTTCGATTCCTGCTCCAGGACGACGAAATTTTCGGATATTATCTGACTTAACATCCATGTCATATTTACACCAATAAACGGATTCACATCTTCCAAATTTGTATTGCACAATGGTGTAATCTCATATTTCATTCATTGACACGCTTTATTGTTATAATTGTTATCTCATCATCACAAAATATGGGTGACTCGCCTAATACCTCGCAAATTATACTACCGAAACTAACTAGCCGAAGCACAAAAACCGATTTTGTAAAAGTTTGTTCCAGCAAAACCAGATTTTTTTTTTTTAACGTTTTTATCATTTGGAATGATGCAGAGTTGGCAATGCTCTTTTTTTCTGCTCGCGTTTGCTTGTATTGCGTTATAAGGTTCTGTCCAAGACACCAAAACCTTATAACGCAATACATACAGTATCAACTCAAAGGGCTTAATTTGAATACGATAAAGTTCTAAAAAAAATCAAAAAGTGTTATTTTTTCTGCTGTTGCACAAGAGTAACAAGTTGTTTTTCTACAAGTATCCTAAAGAAATCAACAGGCACCAAATTCGTATCCATAGTCTTAATAAACGACAGACACTGTCCGTCGACACATGCAAAAATCCACTTTTCCTAATGCTTTATCATACCCTGAGAAAATATCGATTTTTTTTTTTTTAAGTATTTCAGGATTCTTCAAGAGCAAAATCACCCGAGGTGAAGAAACAGCTTCAAGACTTCCACAATCATTTTCTAAACATGGATGGGTAATTATGTTCAAGATATCATCATTGTCAACTATTATCAATCCACTGCTAGGTGAAGGTCTCCCGAAGTTTCTTCCACAACGGTCTGTCTTGCGCCAGTCTTCCCCGTGTCACTCCCGCATGCTTTCTACTTTCATCCACACACCTCCCATGTGGTCTTCTGGGTCTTTTCCTGTCTCTTGGAATCCAGTCTAGAATATCGGTTGTCCATCGGTGGTCCGTTCTTTTGGCAACATGTACAGCCTATAGCCATTTCAGGGATTTTACTATGATCACGATGTCTTCCACTTTTGTCATTTTTGTTCAAGATACACTGAAGAGCAATTGAATTAGAGACAGCTGGCGTTATGCAAATGTGGCGCTGTGGGTGGCCCTGTAAACGGAAACGACATGACGTATGCAGCCATCCGACAATATAAGAAGTGATGCGACGGGAATCAGTAAGAGTCCGACGCAGTATGGGTAAGACGAAGGATCTAAGCGCATTTGATCGTGGGAAAATTGTCGGGGCCCGACGAATGGTTCACTCCATCTCGGAAGTCATGCAGGCACTGGGATTTTCGCGAGCCACTGTGTCACGGGTGCACCGTGAGTACATCGAATCCGGTAAAACCATCCCTGCAAGGGCCAACTGCCGTGGACAACAGCATGTGGATGAGCGGGGTCATCGTCGGCTAGCTCGCATTGTAACAGCGGATATATGGGCCATAGTGCAAGAAATCACTCGGCAATTTAACGCTGGTGCACAAAAACGTGTAAGCAGCCACGCCATCCAGAACCATCTCCTCGTTATGGGGTACAGAAGCCATCGTCCCACGAGGGTACCGCTGCTAACCGCACATCACAGGGTGCAAAGATTAGCATGGGCGCGGGAATATTGCCACTGGACCCTAGACATGTGGAAAAATGTTGCCTGGACTGATGAGTCGAGATTCACGTTGGTACATGCGAATGGCAGGATACGAGTACGGCGCAAACCACATGAAGCGATGGATCCTTCTTGCCAGCAGGGTACTCTTCAAGCTGGGGGGGTGACATTATCGTCTGGGGACTGTTTACGTGGACTGAAATGGGACCCCTGGTACGTGTGACATCGTCCCTCAACGTTACCGGGATATCCTGGACGACCATTTGCTCCCGTTTGTGCGTCTTCAACATCCCACTGTGGACCTCATCCTGCAACAAGACAATGCACCGTGCCATCGCTCCCGAATCGTATCCGAATGGTTGGATGAACATCAATCGACGTGACTTCGTTTCCTTGGCCAGCTAGGTCAACTGACCTCAATGCCATCGAGCACATCTGGAATCCCATCGAGAGAGATGTTCGAGGCTCTGACCCCTCCATCAAATCTTCGTGAACTGTGGGAGCTTGTTCAGGGGTCGTGGATCCGCATGGCTTCCCAACGCTACCGGTGTCTTGTCGAGTCCATGCCGAGACGAATCGCCGCCGTCATCAGGGCGAAAGGTGGTGCTACACGTTACTAGACAGGTATCTCTAATTCAATTGCTCTTCAGTGTATATCTTCACAGAAATCTAGCCATTTTGTCGAAAACTTTGTTTACCGAACTTCCAAAAATTTCTTCGTAATTTTGGTGTATCCGTGCTGTATAATAACAACGTTCGACACATCAAAACCAGATGCTTTTTGCTGCATCCTAGGACGACGGCGAGGGAGAAAGTACGGTGCGCTGTCAAGAACTGCAATGTTTTCGAGTTTGAATCAATCAATAATCTCCCCACAGTTTCCTTTTTCTATTTCTAGATATTTTTGTTTTCCTTCGTTTGCCATATCTTCAACCAACAAATTCCACGTATTTATTTATCTATTATTATTATTTTTAATTTAGATAGCGTATTCATTCAGACACAGAATGAGGCTTACAAGTCGGATTTTCAAGGCTGTATATATGCATCCAGTGGTGCATTGATAATGGTTGATGATGATGTAGTAAGACCAGCAATACTATAACAGTGTTGAGACCTGGTCAGAGATATATTTTTAAAGCTTTCACCACTTGATCCCATGCATTGTTACGTACTACGTGATATGACATATTAGTGAGATGACGTAGGAGTCAAATTGACAATGGAGCAGTGATTAATCCTGCCGGCGTAGTTCAAATGGGAGAACAGTCGCTCCGGAGTAAGAAGGTGTGAAGTGGGTTCGAAGCCGGCAAAGAAAGCCGGCGTAGTTCAAATGGGAAAACAGTCGCTCCGGAGTAAGAAGGTGTGAAGTGGGTTCGAAGCCGGCAAAGAAAGGTTATGGGATGGAGTTTCACGAAATCGAATACAGTAGTACAAACGCAACCTCCCGTTGATATAGCTTGTAGTTAAAAAAAAGTTTCTTTTGTGTTAATTAAGCAAAACCCAGAAAATAAAACAAAACAAAACTGTCGAGCTAGCTTTAACGCGTTCACTGCGTTACGACCCACCCGAGAGGAGGAAAAAGTTTATATACATAAATCTGTAATGGATATCAGTCACTTTATGTATATATCTTTTAACGACCCACCGGTGTGTCGTACAGCACTGTATTGAAACAGTTACGACCCCACCGGTGGGTCGTAACGCACTACAAAAAAGTCGCCGAACAAACGTTGCCGCACCGAACGTGTTAAGGAGCAAGGAAGCATTAGCTGATTCTATGTGACTAGTAGGACGAACATTCCACAAAGCAGAGAACTTTCTCAATATGTAACACGCAGTTTCCTTATTGAATTTCAGATCAAAATTCGCACCTTTTAGCCACGAAGCCCAGTTAGGTTGACTGGGTTGGAATTTCGGAACAGAATGCTTACACAGAGCACTGGCAGACGAATCTTCACGAAACTAAAACTCCAATTTTTAAACACGCAAAAAGGAAGCTTCGATCGTGAGGCTCAAGTGTACCATGTACTAGTGTACCTGTACTATTTGAAATATATCACTTCTTTTCCAACGGTATGGTTTGTTTGAAGGTATTTATCGTTTGATGTTCAATTTATAGTTCAGAAGTAATTAACAGTGGCGTAAGTTCTGCATAAGGAGTTGCAAATATACGCTTTGAACTCATTATTGTTCTACGAGAACGTCGACCATCATTCCAAGTAAAAGCAATAAGCGTGCATAATTATGCTGCTCCTCGTGCGCTTTTAACGAAAAAGAAAAATGAGTTCAGAATGCTCCGAAGAAAATTAGAAGATATCTTTTGAATTAATTATGAAATCAACAAAGTGCATGGCTCCATGTGTAACAGACTTGGAAGTTGTCCACCGTCTCCGTTGCTGACAGCCGACGATCGGCAAGTGCACAGAATATTTGTAATTAAAGGACTTAGTTCTCGGCGGAAGGCTCTTCAAAGATTTAAAGCCCATAAAATGAGAAACTAACAAAAGGAAGACTGTCTTAGCACACTGAGCAATAAATAAAGATGCGGCGCTGGTTTCTAGGAAGCTGAGCTTCGTAAAGAGTTAAAAAATGACAGACAAGCTCTTTCGAAAATAATGTCTTCGCCTTTGTGTTCAACAGAATGAGGGAGGAGATTAAGTAAGCCTCGAACGACTGACGCCGAACTTAAAATATTTTCCGCGTGAATTCTTTCATACGACAAAATGTTGGAGGAAAACTGAATTGCATTTTGCAAACGATCTCAAATGTGTCGAAAAATCTTTAGCATTTGCATTGTTTTGATGCGGTATAATTTTGTAAATTCTGAAAACCAGTTTAATGATCGTCGATTTTGAAAACAAATTGGTATTTAACAATTTGTGTTTTTTTACTTTCGCGGGGCATACATTAACCGCTTTTCTTTTCTCCTGATACTGTTATTTTATGTACAAAGTTTGGCAAGCACGTTATGGGTTAAATAAAAGTTCTTTGTTCAGTTCGAGTATGTATAGATCTAGAAGCTATACAGATAGTTTGTTAGGTTAAGGCTTAAGCGCGACTGATAGTTGCTAATGAGCGTGTACCAGTTAGTTGTCACTAAGAACGAAGCTGGCCAAAATTGCGCCAGTAAGTGGAAGACTTCTGCCACCTATCCAACACGGCTCTTGTGGCTTTAGTCGGATGACCCCTTTCCAGGAAGGAGACTCAATTTGTAAAGCTTGGGTTTTACAAACTGCTTCCTAGAGGATAGATATTTATGTAGAGGATTTTAGGAAGCGTGTAACCCTAGGTCTTGCGCAACCCTTAGAGATAGGAAGCTAGGAGATTTGGCCCGACAGGAAAGTCATACAGAAGTGAGGTAGCACGGGGGGGGGGGGGAGGCGTCCTAATTTATAACGGGGAGGGAGGCAGTACCCAGGGTCCGAGAGCTTAACGTGCCCATCCGAAGCACAGGTATTTAGTGGTTCGAGCGTTCGTACCTGCCTGGGATCGAACCTGAAGCTTTTCCGTGGCAGTCACGAACGTTGACCACTAGAGCATTTCTCGACCCCAAACCGCTCCGAATCAGGTCAGATCATATGTAGAGGATTTTAGGAAGGGAGTGTCTGACTCCAGGTCTTAAACAACCCTTAGAAATAGGAAGCTAGGAGACTTGGGCTAGAGTGCCCGATAGGAAAGTGACACGGAAGCGAGGTAGAAAGGGGAGGAAGACGCCCTTATTTATTACCGGGGGTACCAGTACCCGGGGTCCGACGGCTTAACGTGCCCATCCCACGCACGGCGGGTATTTAGTGGTTCGAACCTGCCCAGGATCGAATCTGATGTCATCCCCATGGCAGTCACGAACGCTGACCACTAGGCCACCCGCGGCCCGCTGCTCCGATTCAAATGCCCAAGCACCTTAAGGTTTGGAAGATAATCCTCTCAGGAGGCGAAGAAAGTTCACTGTACCGCCTCTTTGTAGATGAAAGTATGAAATTCTTTATCTGTAGTGTTACACGGCACTAGCAGTGTTCCTGCCGAGTCGGCCGGTAACGGTGCTTGAGACCTGAAGTACAATTTAGTTGGCCACGGCACCAGGTGAGAATCTCAGGTGCACTGCTGCACTCAAAGATTCACACCAGAACATAAAAAATGAAAAGTTGAAGAATGACCCGAAGCATAAGGCTTGGGTGAATCCACCTTGTGAACAAAATAACAACAACAAATAAAAAATAAAATAATCTAAAAAAAATGATACTTTGGGATCAGAGTTGTGATGAGGTTCACCCGCAATCACCAATTCGTGACTGAGTGTAGTGGTCCGGATCTTACTCCGGTACATTCAATCCCCAACCAGTCAGTACAACACTCACTTTCGCAAATAACACATGATTCTCAAATACACAACACAACATTTAATAACGTTCTGCGAGATTTAAACAGATCCGGCGCTCTCTAGGCGCATAGACAATTGCCCCTCATATGTGGGCAGCATACGGTGTCACACTTTACTGTCGGATAACGCAGCCGACTGAGTCTCCACCGGACTATCTGAACAAGAGATACTACTCGTTTACACACTAAATAGAGCTGCAGGTGATATTCATATACAATTGCTTAGAGAATGAAAAAAAAATTATATGCAAACGATCACATTAAAAATACTCGCGACACAAAATACACAAGCACGTTAATTTGCGGTATAAGATTATAGGTGCGAAATACTGCCAAAGTTAATTAACTAAATCTAATAAGCATGCACATGCAGAACCCTGCCCCGCTGACGTTGGTCCTGAACCAAAGTTAAAAGAAACTGTCCCGCCCAGCGGAATTTGGCAGCCACACCTTCTCCCTTATTCATGTAAAAAAAGTAATCAGGAAATGGGCCCTGTAAGAAATTGAAATCTGTATGTGCAGGTATTTCCTCTGAGGTTCAGTCACTCAGCATTACTGCATCTATGTCCATGCAGCTTTGGGTGTCGGGATGGCACAAGTTCGCAGATGTGCGAAGAAAGAAAAAGGAAATATTCATCTACTTACAGTTACGTGACTTTGCTGTGCAAATCCGTTGTGCATCACATAATATCACACGACACAAAAAAAAAAACACACACACAGACACTTGCACCATGTGGCAGCACCGATGATTCAACACTTCACTTTGACGCTTGATGTAAATGAAGCACACAATTAAAAATGGTAATATCACGCCGCACTTTGTTGCAATGATTAGAGTGCACACTGATCTATTCTCGTGACGATTTGAAGGTGGGCGTTAAGCAAAATAGGCCCTCTCACATCTGATGTTGCGGTTTCCAAGATTAATTTTCTCGGCCGAGCGAAATCAGACGTGCTTTTACCTTAAGCGTATATCGGCAACTCAACATTTCACCTGTATATTTGTTAGGTATAGAAGCCACCGCTCTTACGCTCATATTTTTCTTTCGACATGTTTTTATCCCGTCGCACTTACACGTAGTGGCTTCGCTGCTTACGCGACCACACACACACGCACACATGGGGCCTCGCTTCACCCCGTAAGACAAGCGCATCTCTTCACTTCCTCCACAGTAAGGGATGAATGGGGGTGACGATTCCACACTGCAGTGGTTGGCATCCGAACCCGACTTTGCTTGGCTTCGCTTCTCATAGGAATGACCACTGTCCACTCGCAGACTTCTTAATTCCCCTGTAACTTGGCTTTCATTAGGCCAAACAGTCGCTGAGTTCCATTACGCTCCAGCCTAGAAATTTCTGCTTTATCCCGCGGATTTAGGCATTCTGCTGTCTTTATGGCAAACTGGCATCTCCAGCTGCCTCGAGTTGTCTCCATTTCTTACCAAATGCGGGGAGGTTTGCTGCTTCATTTTTCCCAATTCATTTTTTTTGCAGATCCAAGGCATCCAGCCTTTCACATCGGAGAGCGCACAGACAACTGAACTTTCTTCCTTATGTTCATGCCAAGTGCGAACTCTTATTTTTCTGCACGGACCACACAGAGAGCAATTTTTCTCGACAATGCCCCAAACAATCGACTAATTTACGATTATTCGCTAAACCTTTTGTCCCCATCTTCATTCATTTACTCAAGTGGACCCCTCTTCGAAAGGTACCATTCCGTGTTGCTTAGTTTCCCGTCAGCTGCGCCCTGATATTTATGACCTAACAGAGCTATTCTGAGACCACCCAGCCAGAGAGAGAATTCGTCGCCTCTTTTCTTTCCAAACCCCCAGATAAAACTTTATCTGCTGTTTACACTTTTAAACTCCAATCAAGCCTCGAACATAATTAATACTTAATTAATTTCACACATCAACCACGCCCATTAATTACTAAATTAATGGCGGGGGTGGGTCGTAACATCGGCCCCTAATCAAGAAATCCAGAAGCCCTCTTCTGGGCCTATCGCTTTGCTCTTATCAATTTCCAGAGCAACCATTGAGTGCTACATTTTCCCACAGGTAGAAACAATTTAAAATGGCAAAAATATTGCGTTGCATGCCTTCAAGAGCATTGGAGCGACTTCCCAATTATCCCGCAATTTTGTTAATTAATTTAGAGAACATCCGAAAGAAAAAACAACGTAAATGAGAAATAAATAAAAAAACTGAACTGTAAAAGAACATGTGAGCCTGCCGAACTGTGATTCCTAGCTGCCTCATACAATACGCGACATGGCGGACAAATTTTAAAGTTTTCTTCAGGTTTTAGGATGGGGGGGGGTGTCCACTGTAACAGTAGAGTGCGAACAATAGACAGCATCTAAGGACTACAGTCCTTCGAAAATGAGTTGTTTCGACAGCTGTGAGTGAGTTGCTGCCCACGCGACACACCTTAATTTCGCCCACAAATAAAAAGATTTAAGGGAAAACCAGGCAGAAGACAAACAGAAAAGAATGAGTAAAGGTAAAAAACAAGGTAGAGAAGTTATTGAAATAAATGTAGAGACGAAGCAGGGCGGTGATTGCAACCCGACAGAATCCGCCGTGGGCATAGCCAGAAATGCTACAGTTGACAAAGATAAGTTTCTTGATCTTCCGTATTCCATTTCCGTGTTTTGCTGTTAGCCGTTACAAAATTTAATTAAATAGGTATTAAATGTATATCGTGTCCAATAACAGGGAAGAGTACAGTTGACTGCACAAGAGTAACACAATTCAATTAAAATTAGCCAACTTGTACTCTACCGTTAATTTCAAGTACTGTTACGTTGTTGCTGGGAAATACTTGTTACCAAGAACATAATACAATAGAAGATCCCTTTATTCTCATCTTGCCGCTACGGTGGCGCAGTGGTCTAAGCGCTGGCTTCTGATCATTCGTCAGAGATGGGTCCGGGTTCGAATCCCGGTGAGGCATAGATGCTGTGTTTGTCTTACGGCACTGGATCTCTCCCTTCGCTGGAACCAGTACCCTTAAATTAGGGACAGGCGATTGCTTATAGCCCACTGAGTAGCTCTGGTGGTAGATAAACCCCGAATAAAAAAATTAAAAAATTCCCATCTTACAGTCAGCAGGAAGGGAAGTTTACAATCACCAAATCATTAGTGGCCGTTCAATAGCGTTTCCAGAGCAATCGAGTATTGCACATTAGACAAGCTCTTACAGCTAAGAAGTTTTATAGCATCAAAAATCAGCAATCATTTAATGTGCCTCAAGCCACGGCAGCAAGTAAAGCGAAAGTTCCCCAGACAATTCTTAATTAGTTTACAACTCTTACGGCGTCACTAGCCGTTTCGTTCAGTTCATGTAGAAAGCGAGGAATCCAGAAGAAATAATTTACGAATACAAGCAACGATCATGAGAGAGAGAGAGAATTCAGATGCTCCAAGAGCGTGACGCGTGAAAGTACCATTGTAAATTTATTTCGTAACTAAGATAATCTTGGGACAACACCTGATCGCCTAATAATAATACCTAACTAAAGATAAATATCAAAGGGAAGTCACAAGTGTATCTCAGGCCTTTCTCAAAAGTATTATAAATGAGTTACAAACATCGAATCCAAAGCGGAAAACATTCCGCTAAAAATATTCTATTTATTAATTTCGTCTAACGTACATAAAATTTGCCTTTTCCAAATCCTCACCTATCTACCTTAATTTCCACTTTGTTATTAAAATTGTTACATGTTACAAAAGGTTTTCTCATGTTGTTACAGTATATATATTTCCATTTTATGAAGTGTGTATGTATCACAGAACGGTAAGCACATTTAGTATCTAACTAAAGTTATCACGTGTACACATCAACATTATTTAGAGCACTCAAAATTCTTTTCCCAGCACAAGTGGAGGAGAAAAGTGTGTAAACACGCACTCCCTACACTTTCACTGACGATATGCTTATTGAGGCTCCTCCTTCGCAATTCATTTCATGAGGCGTTTATGATATCCATCATTGTAACTTTCAATATTTAACTTTATATAACATTGTCATCCTTTGCTAAATACTGTCAACATTGGTGCCATTTCATAGAAATAAATTATTTTGCATGCATTTTCTGACCTGGGTTTTTGCATTTTGTGCACGTGATAGTAATGAACATCGTGATTGCATCACATTCTTACCTTCTTCGTGAACTGAGGTACTCATAATTTTTGTCTTTTGAGTGCAGTGACCTTATAGAGTAAAACTCTTAAACAAACCTAGTACCTTCTCATAAACATCAAAATCTTTCCTCGTGTTCCAATAGTAGGCAATCATTTGACAAGGAACATTCCTAGGCCTGCCTTGGGTTGAACACAGTATAGAACCCGCTTAAACGAGGCCATATTTAGCGAAATCCCCGATTTACCGAGCAAAACAGGAACTTTTGTTTGGTGTTATGTTAATTCAAAGCTAATTTAATCAGTTTTTACCAACAAAATTTAACGAAATCCCCGGATTTTGTGAGGAAGAGAAAGTCTGAGATAATAAATTTTAACGAGCGAAGTAAAGAAATTTAATGAAATTCCATTTTAACGAGGAAGAGAAAACTTTTGCGTACCGTCCTGGAATGGAGAAATTGAGATGTTGGCATACAGAAAGAAATTGCAACATCGCATGGGAATTCTTGCGTGCTAGTGGAAGAATGTTGATAGAAAAGCAACGGGGTGCGTGAAATGCTCAAGGAGCGAGTTATGTAACACTCTCTGTCACCCAACTTGAAGGAGCTATCTATGTTATGGTAGCATCACGTCAGCAGTGTTGAAAACAGGCGCCATACTCCTACGCAAAAAGCGTGTGGGTGCTGTTTACCCCCATGTATGAAGGGATTTCTGGGCGACGATTGCAGAGAGGTTAGGGGGTAATGGAATGGGGTTGTGTCCTGAGGGGTAACAAGAGATAATTCTTGGAATTGTGTCCATTACACCTTTCACTTTCCAAGTGAGCGTTGCACTGGAAGACTGGTGCTGCTTTTGCTAAATTTACGTGTGTGGTTAACCAGCGGTCAATCTCACATAGCTGTCAAACACGAAATCTTACACTTTTATAAGTGACACCATGTTTAAGAGAAAAATATTACCCGTAAATAACAAAGTAGTATCATTAGAGAGCTAGGAAACGGTGAAGAAATGTTGCTATATGATATACGTACTACATGGATAAATAATATAAGCACACATGGATACTAACACGGTGGGTTTTTCATTTCAGAACGCATTTAACAAGCACCCGGATTTAACCAGGATTTCCGTTGCTCCCGAGCTTCTCGTTATAAGCGGGTTCTGCTTTTTCTAGACTTTGCCCCACTTCTTCCAGACCTTAATCTGCTTAAGAAGATTAAAAGAAAAAGTGGGACAGGATTATTTTTCTAAGCAACAGGATAGATAACTTTAAATTCTTTTTGACATTACACTTTAAGTTCGTACCACCCTAAAGCAGTTATCTTGTATTTGAGTTAAATCAATACTCAATTGAAGCTGGAAAAACGGGAATGTTTCGTTGACTAAAATCCTGGCAACTAATTCATTGTCCCGTTTCTTTCATACAAGTGGGCAGGAAAAACTATCTTTTACAGACACTACTAAAACGGACACTGCTCTCAAGATCTCTTTTTCCACCTCTACCAGTTTTCTACTGCACACCAGAAACATGGAACCCAACACTTATTTTGTGTTAGCTGAGTACGTGCCACTCCAATGGCTTCGTCAATGCATTCATCCCTACTACATACACATTCCTTGAGTATTACAACCTCCAGCAATACATACATAAATCCAGAATGATCAAGCAACTATATTACAATCATCATCATCATCATTGTCAACCATTATCAATCCACTGCTGGACGAAGGTCACCCCAAGTTTCCTCCACAACGGTCTGTCTTGTGCCAGTCTCCTCCATGTCACCCCTGCATACTTTCGAATTTCATCCACCCATCTCCCATGTGGTCTTCTTCTGGGTCTTTTCCTGTCCCTTGGAATCCAATCTAAAATTTCGGCTGTCCATCGATGATCTGTACTTCTGGCAGTATGTCCAGCCCATTGCCATTTCAGGGATTTAACTCTGATCATGATGTCTTCCACTCTTGTCATTTTTCGGATCCACGAGTTCCTCTTCTTATCTCTCCTGGTTACACCAAGCATGCACCTCTCCATGCTGCTTTGAGTTGTCTGCAGCCTTTGTATGTCTCTTTTAGTTAAGGTCCACGTCTCTGCACCATACGTAAGCACTGGAAGGATGCATTGATCAAACACTTTTCTTTTAAGACATAATGGCATATTGCTCTTGAAAATGATGCTGTTTCTTCCAAAAGCTCTCCAGGCAAGTTTTGTACGCCGATTAATTTCTTCATCAATGTGACCCTCACTTGATATCTGCTGTCCAAGATAAACGTACGTGTCTGTTATCTCCAGCTTTTCTCCATCAATCGATAAATCTTCATTTCTTGTAAAAGCATTGAACATCACTTTTGTCTTCTGAAAGTTCATTTTTAATCCCACTTCTTTACTCTTGTCAGCAAGTTCCTGGATCATACTCTGCAGCTCTGATGGGGTAGTTGCAAAAATGACTACGTCATCAGCAAAACGAAGGTGGGTTAGATAATCTCCATTAATCTTTATCCCCTTGTTTTCCCAGCTCAGCGACTGAAAAACACCCTCCAATGTGGCATTAAAGAGCTTCGGAGATATGGTGTCACCTTGTCTCACTCCCTTTCCAATTTTTACGTGTGTTGTATTTTCAAACAGCCTAATCTTTGCACTTGCATTTTCATAGAAGTTATTAATAATATTAATGTATGCAACTTCAATACCGCAGGTTTTCAGAGCCATTGTAACTGCTGATGGTTTCACCGAATCAAAGGCTTTTTCATAATCGATAAAAGCCATGCACAATGGAAGTTCATATATTACAATATATGCGTTATAAACTTAACCTAGCGTAACCATTAAAAAGACAAAAAATGGCTGACGCCACTGAATTACCATACTGACAATAAATGGACGATGTCATCGCTCTTTCCACGTTATTTTTTAAACAACGCATAGCGACTGAAAAATTGTATTCCGGCACCGCTGGGATCGAACCCCAGAACTCTCGATAACTAGTCGAGTGCGTTCGAATTTACGCTACGGTGCCAACAATTCTCAGCGCCATCCGTGGTAGGGCGCCGTAGCGTAAATTCGAACGCACTCGACTAGTTATCGAGAGTTCTGGGGTTCGATCCCAGCGGTGCCGGAATACAATTTTTCAGTCGCTATGCGTTGTTTAAAAAATAACGTGGAAAGAGTGATGACATCGTCCATTTACATTATCTCGACGTATTTGATATATATTAACCATACTGACAATATTTTTAAAAATGTAATCTGGCAATATTATCGCACAATTTCGGACGGATAGATTTGTTGATATGGCATGAGGGTAAGTTCCTATTATGGTAAGTTGTATCTCTTTTTAAAATATAAAGATAGAAATTTAATTCCCGAGTGGTAGTCCTGTTGCTAAAAATATTGCTCATGAAAATCCAGTCTCTTAGAATGAAAAAAAAAATTATAATAATCGCAGGAATACATTACTGGCATCTAGACTTCATGATAAAAAAAAGTTTCGCAGGGTGAAACACGGAAAAAGAAATGTACTACTTTAGTACCCCGTGAAAAAGACGAAATATAATAAAATGATGCGCTATATAGATTTTACATTACCGTACCGGATATGCAAATTCAATGATTTCACATTACCCGATATGCAAATTCAATGATTTCGGTTAAACATCTGCGCAAAGATGTATTACTACAAACACAAGAATGAGTAGTTATTTACATACAAATGGTTTCTGAATTTCAAATGTAAGTAAAATCTAGTTGAATCAGTTTCAAACTTTAATCTGGCAGATGAGCTTTCTTTGAAGAGCTAACATCTGAATCTCAGAGAATAACTTAGTGATATGTGTGTATGCAAATAATATTACGCTATTCCCCCAATTTTGAAATAACAAACATACATACAGCATGTTGCTCTTACGCATGATGTTTTTGAGTTTCCAGATTCACATGAAACGGAGCTGCCTCAGATTCTGTACGAAATATGATTGTTACAGTTCTCGTTCTTCGTGCATTTCTTGGAACCTGTACCCCTAAACCAGATATTCGGTAATTACAATTATAGTCCCGGTGAAACCTGAGAGGTACAAAAACCATCATCAATCAGTACAACACAATTCTTGCAATTTCTCCACACCAGCCAAATTTTATACAGAGTCTTTGGCAACACGTCTCAAATTATAGCAATCAAGGAACTAGTGAAGCATTGTCTGAAGAGAAAAAAAGTACCACAAAATCGTGCAGTCGAATCAAACAACTAAGGGCTAATAACACCTGTTTCGTTTGTGCTTGCTTCCCTCACAGAACTGATTTTTGTCTCCAAAAGCTTGTTTCTTCTATCTGGCTAAGAAAAACCACTAAGCAGAAATATCCTTCACGACTAAAATACTATACCATCATTTTGTTGGTGCAATGACAATTTCTGGAATTCTTTTTACCATGCGTAGGTTTTAATTTCATGATATCACAGGTTATTAAAAGTAATACCTACATACATAAATAACTCCATGACACTAGTAGTGAATAAACGTTGATAATTTATTCTTAATCAATATCACAAGCGTGTAGTCTTGAATTATATACATAAAGGACAATGTTCCAAAAATGGCGTAGCGTTTTAGAAGTGACATATATGCTTTCATATATTTTCGAATAAAATCCGGGACTGCATACAATACTTTTAATTTTGTTCCCGTTAACAAGCGAAATACGGTCATCTTTCTCAAACATTGCCCCCATCCTCGAAGAACAGTGATGGATATTGAAAGAAACACTTGATGCCGAAGTCGCTATTTTTTGTCTAGAACTTGCTTCAAAGAACACGATGTGCCCATGCACAGCTGATTTCCATGAAAGTTAGAAAAAAAAAAAAAATTCGACACTTTCGCGTAGCAGGAATTTGGATTCGTGGTGTAAAGAGTCTTTGGTTAATCAGCCATAACGAAATTGAATTCCCACTGAGCGTTGTGAAATTTCTACCTCGTTTTTTTTTTTTTTTCTTGCGAAAATTATTCAAAACATTTGCTTTCATGGCAATAAACTACTGATAAATGTGCCCAACGTTTTAAAGAACGTTCTAGCTCAAAATTACCGAATCCGAAGCTCCTTCAACATTCATTTACTTAGTCTGAGCTGCAAGCGAACCTGCAAACGAAAGAAACCGCATAGCTTTTCTCCATTAGCACCGATTCTGCAAGCAGCAAAAGTTGTAAATCATTCATTCCAAATTTAATGGCTCCAGTGAACGGAGACAAGCAGAACTGAGGAACAAAAACAACTATGCATCACCCGGAACAACTGATCTTTCTAAATACGAAAATTTCATCACAAAATCTTTCAGGCAGATGGCTGGTTCCATATTGCTGCCTAACACAGGATAATTCTGAATTCAACAGAGCACACGAGTACTGTAGCTGCAATTACGAAGTTACCACCCAAAACAAAAAGAGTGAGAATACATGGTGCACTTACCGCTTGAACAGGAAGAATCTTCATCTAGAGAGGCCCAAGCTAAGCATTCTCTAAAAGTCACGGTAACACGATCACTGAAAGATGACCCAGTGCTTTTCCGAGCACTGGCAGCCGTTGTGCCCATGAAGACGAAATTTTTGAACGTTAGCAAAGATGTTAAAATACACATAGGTTCCGAGCCTGCCAGAACACCGTAGTTTTCGCTAACCCAGCGCTCCGAAGGACTGAACTCACGGAAGAAAGGTCGAGGCCAGGACCAGGTATCCCATCTGGACCAGACGCTTACTATTCATTCGTCACATCTTTTTACACTCGTCCCCAGCAGTTCCCCTTTCATGAAAAGGGGAACAAAAAAAAAAAAAAAACAGGGACGGAGCGTGTGCCTGGCACGTGCGAGCAGCTGGTGTCTTCCCCTTCGGCAACCACCTAACTACTGTAGCATCCAGAAACAGCTGGGATTCGTGAGGCACCCGTAATTGGTCAGTAGATACCAGGTGGTTGACACGTGGCCAAGGAAGGGTCTCCTTGATATTCCACCCTTCCCTGTAGCAGCCAGGCGACAGAGTGTGCTCCCCCTGCCTGCTCTTCTCTCCGGGCATCCCTGCGCTAGCTTAATGTTTGTTCCCCTCGCAGCAACATGGAGCGACGGCGGCGTCCCATATGAATTAACTCATCTACGCGTCGTAAAATATTCATCACCTGATAACGCTAATCGCTTGCGTTAAGAGCACCCCGTCGACGTGAAAAATTAACTCAACAGAGCCAAGAAATAATTACGAAGAAAGCAGTCGCGCCGAGTAAACAAAACGCCACTTCTGTTGCTCTCAATCTGACCTTTAGAAGCAACAAAACCATTACAGTAAGTGACCAACAAACAATGACTCCTTCCACCACTTAAAATTATATGTGGAAAAGCCAACATCTCACACAGAAAAATCAGCTCACTCTCTCTTTCCATGAGAGCAATGAGCATCTATCTTTCTCTACGACAAAGCCAGCGAATGATACAGCTACAAGCTTGTTTCAGGAAAAAAGAAAAAGATACAACTGGATCTCGAAAATGGAAGTACCATTAAATCGTAGCGCAAAAAGCTATTACTCCTTCTGCCAACGTACAACAATTTCGGAACATCTTAAATCAGATATAAAGGAGAAGATATTCGCTAAACACCTCATTCCCTTTTTCTAAGAGAAGAGGAGGGCACACTTAAAAAAAAAAAAAAAAATTAAATATCGAGAAATTATGGCGCATTTTTTAATTGAATGAATATTCCAGTTTCAACATGAACAAACAGTTCTGAAAATTAGATACCCGATTTTCAATGATATATAATAATCACACCGTTTTGTTGTTGTTACTGCACGTGGGAAATGTGTATGTGTGTACATCTAATACTCACGTTGTTGTGTTTTCATGCCCACGAGAGATTTTAACTAATACGTATTTTACCGTGGAGGGAACTATGTTTCAAATATCCTCCACACTTCTTGATTCCTACCATCGAGAAGTGTAAGAGCCTAAATATCTAATCCTTCTTATTCCAAACAGAAGTCATCGCTCTTTCCACGTTAATAAGTGAGTCACGGGAAAATTATAATCGGCCGCCACCGGGAATCGAACCCAGGGTCTTCCAGTTACGCGCCGGACATGCTAAGTATTAAGCAACCTGCCATGTGGTTTAGCTGTTAATCACTTGCGAGTCTGGAGAATTCGAGGCCGCTGTGGTGCGTTGGTAGCATGTCCGGCGCGTAACTGGAAGACTGGGTTCGATTCCCGGGGGCGGCCGATGAGAATTTTTCCGTGATTCACTTATTAACGTGGAAAAAGCGATGACTTCTGTTTGGTGTTTCTGATCTACTTCTGATTCCTGTTACAGCCCAAATGAATCGTGTACCTGATATTGATAATTCATCACTCCTGTTGAGGCCTGAACACAGCGGGTGTCTAATAATTATTTACAGCAGTGCCAGCTTGGAAGACTGACGACGTATGGATTGCAGGCACTATGCACTCTCCTCTTGCATTTTATAACGTCACTAACACCACGTATAAGTGTAACTAATGTCTATGCTGGAAGCTCTTAAAATTTTAGAGAGAACCAATTTTAGAAAACGTCTCAAGAATTTGTCCACTCCACTTATCGACTGTATTTCGATTTGGTTTCCACAAGGGCCGGATTAAGAAGGGAGTCTGCCGGGGCTATAGCCTAGGGGCCCACCATAACCGAGGGTCCAGGAGGTATGCGTCTACATCACAAATAATACACAACTTATATATTTATATACAGAGTTTATAACATAAAATGTAGTTTTAGTTTTGTTTCGTGCGATTTCCACTCGATCACAAACACAGGCTATAAAATATAAAATGAGAAATTTCAAGGTAGTGACTTACTAAGGGTAAACTTTTCATGTCGCTGTGTACAGCGGGACCGGCGAGACAGTTTCAGCCTTTTCACTACCATCCACCCACACCTGTCTGCTTGCATTTAGAAATGTTAATGGGCAAAATCCACTGTGGCTTCACATTGCATAACTAAACAGATGCACCAAGAAAAGTATACAATGCTAAAGTATTAAGAATTCCAAGACAAAATCTAGGAATCTCAAGCTTTTAACCATGTTCTTGCGAGAACAGTGGAAAATACAGTGACCTTTTATGAAAACTCTGCAAGCAATTACTTTTTGCTTTTGTAAAATGCACTAAGTATTAATTCTCACAAGGATATTGCTAGAGTTTCGTGTTTTAACGGACTTCATAATGTTTCTCCGTCATAAGTTCTTTGGGGGATCACTCAGATGTCTTAGCCTAGGAGCCCACTAAGGCCTTAACCCGGTCCTGTGTACAGGTTCCCCCCTATTTCTGGAACTAGTTTTATCTCTGGTTCCCTTCGGTATCAGTCTACTTCGTAAGAAGCTTTCAGATTACACAGTACACAAGTTTTTCAGAAATTTTACTTAAATGGACGCTTTAAAAAAAGTACGTGAAGGCGAATAAAAAATGTGTTGAGTGGGAAGTTGACAGTTTTACTGAGTTCTCAAAAAAGGGGATGCCTATAGTTTATCATGAAGTGACGTCACATCGAAATTTAACATTTAGTTAATATTTTGATACTTCAAATCGAGGAGATGTGCAGTAAACTTCTATGTCTTTCTGGGAGCCGAAGTACTGTTTCTTTAGCTTTACTACGGTTTCAGAATCCTTTCTTGCCAGAGTTGAAGTGCACTCGGCACGAAATTTATTGGCAAATGGATTAAACACGAGAAAGGCTGATTCAAGGGACTTGCTTTTGCCCTGTTTTGAGAACGGTGTTCTGATTTAGGCAATGCAAACTGTTCATTTGTATTGGGAGTTCTAGCTTTTTCTATGGGAATTTCGAGGGGTTGATCTATAAAAAGAGAATGGGTTTTAGAGGATGTTTTGAAGAAAGAAGTCGTGGGACGTAAACGTCCTGGACAGAAAGAGCTTCGAAAATTATGTGCCGCTGAATGCAGAGTAAGATCGAAAGAGAATACTATAATTTCGGTAGATTTAGAAATTGTCTCACATTCAGTTGTGCAATTCGAAAAATTAAATTGTAGTTTCAGGTAAGGGTTTCCTAATAGGAAAGTATTTCAAAAAGAGAAATGTGGAGTAATAGAGTTAAAGGAGCATGCTGTTAAGGATGTAAATAATCCTTTTTATTAGCACCCTTAAGACCTAAGTAAAAAAAAGCACTAGTAGAAACATTAACCTAACAAAACATAAATAACATGTCCATCGAGAGAAAGGCAGCAAGGCGAGGGAGGAGTGCGGAATTGAGAAGCAAGAAAAAAAAATATTTCAAGGGTTTGTAAAATAGGTACCAGTTACCGGGCAGAATTTTTTTTTATTTTTCTTTTTTTTGGGGGGGGGGGGGGATCAGCTATACCGAACATACCGTGAAATAAGGAAATTCCAGATGCAACGAGCACGATTTAATCCGTGGTAATTCCTTGGGGGCTGTGCAGGTGGTGAGGGAATTTTGGAATTGATGGAAAGTATAACTGAATTAGGAATTGTGAGAAAGAAACAGAGAAAAGCACAATTAGAAGGAACTTTGCAATTTCGAGCTTGAGCTAGTCGAAAGAGAGATTAGATCAGATAATATGCAGAGGATTTTAGGAAGGGAGTGTCTGACCCCAGGTCTTAGAAATAGGAAGCTAGGAAATTTGGGCTAGAGTGCCCGATAGGAAAGTGACACGGAAGCGAGGTAGAAAGGGGAGGAAGACTCCCTTATATATTCCAGGGGGCCAGTACCCGGAGCCCGACGGCTTAACGTGCCCATCCGACGCACGGCGGATATTCGATGGTTCGAGCGTTCGTACCTTCCTGGTGTGAAAACACAAGTTTGTCCACGCCGGGCATAGAACCCTGGTCTCCCCTCACTCCGGAGTAAGTCGCTCTCCCAACTGAGCTACGCGGACATGTGCTCTCATTGCTATCTGCCTTTATCTCATGTGCGTCCTGCGGCGCAGGCACTTCACACTGGGATCGAACCAGGGTCTTCTCCGTGGCAGTCACGAACTTTGACCAACAGGCCACCAGCGGCCCTGTCGAAAGGAGAACAATGGCGACTGACTTACCCAGAGCTGAGGTCGAGATTTTTTGCGGAAAAGAACGGTTAGCACCGGGATACAGAAAACGATAGCCCAAAGAAGGGCTTTTGTCTTGTGATCCATTAGCGGGATGCCTCCCAAAACTACAAAAAAAAAAAAAAAATGTATACAACGCAACATATAGTCAGACGGATTTTTTTTTTAAATTCCGATAAAACACACGGGTCGGGAAGGCGTGGTTTTTTTTATAAGTCATTTATCAGCTATGCGGTGGCAACAGCGTTTGCGTGAGATTTGCGCAGACGATTATTTACGTTGTGCGTGACGTCATTCGGTGGAAGAACATTGTCACAGCTGTGTCATGGAGCAGAGAGCAAATATCCGCTTCTGTTTGAAAATCGATAAACATGCATCTGAGACAAAGGTTATTTTAAATACACCAGACAGTGAATACACAAGAAACGCATATAGCGTATTAAATCCGTTTATTTCTGTGGTGTAATAAGCGCAAGGATTCGCCAAGCTTTCGCACTCCACTGGGATGCTTTTTAAAGCCTCCAGTAGAGTTTTATGTCTACCATTGCCTTTAAAAAGCCTCCGAGTGGAGTGCGAAATCTTGGCGAATCCTTGCGCTTATTACACCACAGAAATAAACGGATTTAATATGCTATATGCGTTTCTTGTGTATTCATCTGGGATAGTTGAATTGTTGCGTGATTTGCACGGGGCTAATTGCCTATCTCGTGCACAAATATTCCGATGGTATGCACGTTTCAAGGATGGGTGGGAAGATTTGGATAATGACGAAAGGCACGGACGCCCTATTTCAGTGCGCACGTCTGACCTTATTGAGAAAAATCGCGAAAGGATAAAAAGTGGTCATTGTGTGACCCTGAAGATGCTAGAATGTCAGCTCGGTGTTAATGAGGAGACAATTCGTCAAGTTTTAGTGCAAGATTTGGGAGGCAAAAAGTTTGTGCTCGTTTTGTTCCACATGCTTTGTCAGACGACCAGAAACGTGCACGAGTGGAATTAACAAAAGACATCCTGGAAACTGCAGAAACAATGCAATTTTTTCTCCAAAGGACTGTGGCAGGTGACGAGACATGCTGTTCTCGTTATGTTCCTGAAATGAAGCGTAAGAGTGCTCTGTGGTAGTTACAACAATGTTCGGATTAAATCCTTCTAACAAAGTAGCGTAAGATCAGGTTGCAGAAATCCAAAATCAAGACAATGATTGTGTGCTTTTACGACAGCAAGATAATTCTTCATCGTGGGTTCATTCCAGAAGGTACAACTGTCACTGGCAATGCTTAGACATCCATTTTGGAACGATTGTGAAAGAGGATTGCACGTGACAGGCCTGAGAACAAAATGGTTCCTTCATCACGATAACGCACCCACACACCGAGTCGTCAGTGTACAGGAATTTCTGGCACGAAAACAAGTTTGTGTATTCAACAATCTTTCTATTATCCAGATTTTTCACCGTGTGACTTTCTATTCACTAAATTGAAGCTGCCTTCAAAAGGAAAAGTTTTCCAACACATTGAAGACGTACAAAGAACTGTGACATCAGCTCTTCACTCCATACCAAAAGATGGCCTCTGCAAGCCCTTCCTTTCGTTGGCTGATCGTGCCACTTCTTGTATTAATGCAGGAGGAATGTACTTCAAATAAATATGAAGACATACAAAGAACTGTGACATCAGCTGTTCACTCCATACCAAAAGATGACCTCTGCAAGTCCTTCCTTTCGTTGGCTGATCGTGCCACTTCTTGTATTAACACAGGAGGAAAGTACTTCGAATAAATATGAAGACATACAAAGAACTGTGACATCAGCTCTTCACTCCATACCAAAATATGACCTTTGCAAGTCCTTCCTTTCGTTGGCTGATCATGCCACTTCTTGTATTAACAAAGGAGGAAAGTACTTCGAATAAATATGAAGACATACAAAGAACTGTGACATCAGCTCTTCACTCCATACCAAAAGATGACCTCTGCAAGTCCTTCCTTTCGTTGGCTGATCGTGTCACTTCTTGTATTAACACAGGAGGAATGTACTTCGAATAAATATGAAGGCATAGAAAGAACTGTGACATCAGCTCTTCACTCCATACCAAAAGATGACCTTTGCGAGTCCTTCCTTTCGTTGGCTGATCATGCCACTTCTTGTATTAACAAAGGAGGAAAGTACTTCGAATAAATATGAAGGCATAGAAAGAACTGTGACATCAGCTCTTCACTCCATACCAAAAGATGACCTTTGCGAGTCCTTCCTTCTTTCGCTGATGGTGCCAATTCTTGTATTAACGAATGAAACTCTGAAATCAGCATTTTAGTCAAGCATGAATGCTGAGAATTTATACCACACACATGTGTTTCCAACTTATGAGTAGATGACAGCTGTTTATGTATATTTTAATGTTGTCACAATGACACACTGAAAAGATGTGACTAAATCGTTTGAGATTGCGCGCGCTTGTGTGTATTTGAAGAAAGTGGGACACTGGATATAATCTTCGTTTTAACACGCTGTATGTTTTCACATATGATACATTACACACGAATATTATAGCATGCTTTTGCATAGACACATGTGTAAACGTTAATCTGAATAAACATTTTAAACACATATATTTTGAAGTAATAACCAGTTACATTTGTTCTCAGTTTACAATTGCTAACATCATGTTAGTAGCCTTACAATAAATTCAGTGATTCTTTGATCCTCAACAAAATGACTAAAAATAAATATAGGTCAATCACAAACACGCAAAATAACAAAATAAGAAATTATGTTATACACAATCGTTTGTGAATGATTTGCCGATGGAAAAAATATATGGAAATACGTATAACAAGTACTTCACATCTTGGAAAGAAGAACTACGATCATTTTCGGTTTTGCTACGTTTTGTTTTTTAATCACTACTTCCTAAAAAAAAACAGTTCAGAGTCTCTTCTGCACGCTATGTCACACTTAAGAATTGTTAGCCTCCTCGACCACACAGCCCATCCACCGAGGAGAAACTTCGTACAACTGGATATTGATCGACAGTTGTCGATTAAAAACCACGAGCGCAAGAAGTGGGAAGAGAATTTTTTGTTTTTTGTTTTTGTGGTCTGGATGGAGTGAGTCCGTGCGTGGCAGCGTGACGATGACAAAGCACATTTTCTCATAAAACAAGCAAAGCCTGGACCAGTGAAGAAGTCACAAAACAATCGAGCTTTTTTTAAAAAAAAAGCTCAAGCGAAAAACAGGAATACCGCCCCATTTATCAGCGAAAAGCACGTCTTTTGTTAAATCTAAAAATCGGTCACAATTTTTTTTTTTAATTTCTTTGCTTTCTTTTTTTTTTTTTTTCTTTTTTTTTCAATTCGCATTTGGACGTTATTCCTTACCAAACAAAATGTAAGGAAATCGGAAAATATCTCGATAAATATCCATAAAATATCTAAAATCCGAAATATCTGGATAATTTTGGACATATTAACAGGGATTAATGTAGAACGGATTTATCTAATGTGACAGCAGCAGCAGATGGGTGACGAATCACTTTGTCCGTGATCATTTCGTCCATGTTCACTTGGCCCAATTCATTTCGTCCACCGTTCACTTTATACAGTGTTCATTCAGTTAACTGTTCATTTTTGTCCACCGTTCACATTATACGGTGTTCATTTTGTCCAGCGATCACATTATATGGTGTTCATTTTGTCCACCGTTCACATTATACGGTGTTCATTCAGTCCACTGTTCATTTCGTCCACGGTTCATTTTGCCCAGCGTTCACTTTATATGGTGTTCACACAGTCCACTGTTCATTTCGTCCACGTTTCACTTTGTCCACCGTTCACATTATACGGTGTTCATTCAGTCCACTGTTCATTTCGTCCACGGTTCATTTTGTCCACCGTTCACTTTATACGGTGTTCATTCAGTCCACTGTTCATTTTGTCCACCATTCACATTGTACAGTGTTCATTTTGTCCACCGCTCACATTATACGGTGTTCATTTTGTTCACCGTTCACATTATACGGTGTTCATTCAGTCCACTGTTCATTTAGTCCACGGTTCATTTTTTCCACCGTTCACTTTATACGGTGTTCATTCAGTCCACGGTTCATTTAGTCCACGGTTCATTTATTCCACCGTTCACTTTATACGGTGTTCATTCAGTCCACGGTTCATTTCGTCCACGGTTCACTTTGTCCACCGTTCACTTTATACTGTGTTTATTCACTCCACTGTTCATTTCGTCCACGGTCACTTTATACGGTGCTCATTCAGTCCACTGTTCATTTCGTCCACGGTTCACCTTATCCGCCGTTCACTTTATTCAGTCTTCATTTAGCCCACTGCTCATTTCGTCCACGGTTCACTCTATCCACCGTTCACTTTACACAGTGTTCATTCAGTCCACTGTTCATTACGTCTATGGTTCACTCTATCCACAGTTCACTTTATACGGTGTTCATTCAGTCCACTGTTCATTTCGTCCACGGTTCACTTTATCCACCGTTCACTTTATACGGTCTTCATTCAGTCCACTGTTCATTTCGTCCACGGTTCACTCTATCCACCGTTCACTTTACACAGTGTTCATTCAGTCCACTGTTCATTACGTCTACGGTTCACTCTATCCACAGTTCACTTTATACGGTGTTCATTCAGTCCACTGTTCATTACGTCTACGGTTCACTCTATCCACGGTTCACTTTATACGGTGTTCATTCAGTCCACTGTTCATTTCGTCCACGGTTCACTCTATCCGCCGTTCAATTTACACAGTGTTCATTCAGTCCACTGTTCATTTCGTCCACGGTTCACTTTATCCACCGTTCACTTTATACGGTCTTCATTCAGTCCACTGTTCATTTCGTCCACGGTTCACTTTATCCACCGTTTACTTTATACGGTCTTCATTCAGTCCACTGTTTATTTCGTCCACGGTTCACTCTACCGCAGTTCACTTTATACGGTGTCCATTCAGTCCACTGTTCATTTCGTCCACAGTTCACTCTGGCCACCGTTCACTTCACACAGTGTTCATTCAGTCCACTATAAATTTCGTCCACGGTTCACTTTTTCCACCGTTCACTTTACACTGTTTTCATTCAGTCCACTGTTCATTTCGTCTACGATTTATTTTATCAACTGTTCACTTTATACGTTGTCCATTCAGTCCACCGTTAACTTTTTACGGTGTTCATTCAGTCCACTATTCATTTTGCCCACCATTAACTTTTTACGGCGTTCATTCAGTCCACCATTCATTTCGCCCACCGTTCAGTTTGTCCACATTCATTTCGTCCTCAGAATAGATGGAATACCGTGGAATTTTTTTATTTCGATGGAATTTTTATTAGTAGACAGAAAAAAAAAAAAGTTCAGCGGACATTACTTACATGCGGGTTTTTCCCTGTACAAGTTTTTCGATTAAAATTCAATTATTCTAAATGTTATTTAAAGTAAAACGGGGAACTGAACTTTGAAGAGCATTTTAACACTTTCGTGCGGTACGATGCCAATCACTATGACAGAAATCAAAGTTTTACAAAAATCTTTTAATGGTTTGAAATATGTCTTATATATTGTTTTCATATAGTTGTTTGCTTTTCAGTATATATCTTTTTATTATTAATTGTTTATTATCTTCGTATTTCTCATTTTCATACGAATGAACTACACTCATTTTCATAAAAATCCGCGCACCAAGAAGAAGGCGTCGGATTCAAAGTAGTGAGATGGTAAATACCTAGGACAGAAATGATTAGAATATCACAGCAGCAGGACGATTTCCCGCGGACATACGGTACACATTCCGGTTAGCGTTAGTACTGCGTCGTACCGCCTCGTGCTCAGATAGATGCGATGATACGGTCCGGCATGGAGTCAAAGAGACGCCGTATGTTATCCTGGGACAGATTGGCCCACACTTCTTGCAACTGTCGCTCTAAATCATGAACACTGGGACATGGAGAAAGCTGGCGTCCCATCTGGTCCCACATGTGCTCGATAGGCGAGAGATCAGGCGATCTGGCAGGCAACGAAAGCATGACGTAGACAGTCCTGGAAAACCCCAGCGTTATCTCGTTGGAAAATGGCTCCGGGCCGCCCCGCCAGGAAAGGCAGCACATGGAGCCGCAGGATCTCCTGTACGCAGCGCTGGGCTGTCAACGTCCCTCGGATCACTGCGAGGGAAGACCGGCTGTCATACGCGATGGTTCCTCAGACCATAACGCCTGTAGTTCGGGACGTGTGATGCTGTACAGTGAGGTTGGGATTGTAGCGCTCACCTGCTGTCCTCCACACTCTGACACGGTGATCGTTCGTTCCCACACAGAAGCAGGATTCGTCGCTGAATACTATAGGTCGCCAGTCCGTAGGATTCCACGTTGCTCGCTGCTGACACCACTGCAATCGACGCCAACGATAGTCAGGTGTTAATGGCAGAAAACGTAAGGGCCGTCGAGAGTGCAGATTCGCCTCTGCCAGGCGACTGCAAATAATTCTGGCGGACACAGGAGTCTCTTGTACAGCCGCCGCATGGCTCTGGATACTGGACAAGGATGTCGTTGCATCTATGCATGCCGGTCTCACGATCCCACGGTCTTCTCTGCTGGTGGTGTGTCTGAGTCGTACAGAGCCAATCCGCCGTGTCTGGGTGCCTTCCCGTGTCCATTGCTCCCAACACGAACGCACCGTACTGTCCGACCGGCCCAAATGGCGGCCGATTCGGCGTGCAGGCCAACTTCCCCTCTAATCCCGACGATGCGGCCTCGTTCAAACTCCGTCAGTTGCCCTTACGCACATCTACGGCGGCTCCTCGTCATGTCTATAGCTCAGGGACCTCACCCGACTCTTACCGTGCACTTTGGCACGAATGTGGAGTCAGATGAAATCGGATCATATGTAGAGGATTTTAGGAAGGGAGTGTCTGACCCTAGGTCTTAAACAACCCTTAGAAATAGGATGCTAGGAGATTTGGGCTAGAGTGCCCGATAGGAAAGTGACACGGAAGCAAAGTAGGGAGGGGGAGGAAGACGCCCTTATTTATTACCAGGGGGGCCAGTACCCGGGGTCCGACGGCTTAACGTGCCCATCCGACGCACGGCGGGTATTTAGTGGTTCAAACGTTCGTATCTGAGGTTATCTCCATGGCATTCAAGAACGCTGACCAATAGGCCACCCGCGGCCCTCGAATGTGGAGTCCCCTGCCCAACGACTTATAAGCTCTAAGGATCGCCACTGTAGTGCCGGCCTTGGACGCGCGGAACTTTAATCATTTGCATGTCTGCCCTCCCCGTAGCTATTCGCCGAGTTTCGGGTTAATCGCATGGTCTTTTTCTTGGTGCGCGGATTTTTATGACAATGAGTGTTGTTACGTGCCTGCCCAGCAAGACGCACACGACATAAAGGCAGATAGCAGCGACAACGAACGTCCGCGTAGCTCAATTGGTAGAGCGACTTATTCCGGAATGAGGGGACCGGGTTCGAGCCCCGGCGTGGACAAAAATGACGGGGAAATTTACTTCGTTATAATGGCGCCCGAACTTTCCGGATGACCTGGCCGTTCAAGATCTCGCAATGGTGGTGATGTTCTTTCCACACCGCGAGATAGGAAAAATAGGAGAATCCCTTCTTCAGCGCTTCGAAAAATAAATGTGTGTGACGTTGCATTCCGCACACCAGATTGACTGGGAGTTCTCAAGTGCACGTTCTACAGCGGATGACTGGCTGCGACGATTCATGGTCACGGCTGACCCGTGGGCCATGCCCCCGGCCCTCTTTCGGGGGTGGGGGTGGGGTGCGACGTGTCTGCCCAGCAGGACGCACACGACATAAAGGCAGACAGCAGCGACAACGAACGTCCGCGTAGCTCAATTGGTAGAGCGACTTATTCCGGAATGAGGGGAGCCGGGTTCGAGCCCCGGCGTGGACAAAAATGACGGAAAAATTTACTTCGTTATAGTGTATAATACTCTCTCTATATGTGTCATAGCTGTTAAAGTGAGAAAAAATCCATAAAAGTATAATGGTGAAAAAATGTTTAGATTGATATTTGCTGTGAATTCGCGGCATGAGAGAAGGAAAATAGAGACTTTTTACATAAAGGAGAGAAAGGGGGTTTAAAATTTTCTTCAATGGAATGCATTTATGGCCATTAGAATAAATTTTTATTAATGTCATAGTAATTGACATCATTCCACACAAAAAATTAAACAGCTCTTCAAAGCCGAACACTCAATACTAACAGAAAGCCGGTCCTCGGGTTGTATGTATATATACTGCACTGTGAACTTCATCTGCGCCACCGTTCGGTCTCCAGGCGCGCTAATTTCTCTAGAGTGGGGATGGTCATAATGTAACGGCTCATTGGTGTAAGTTACCATGCTTCAGTCGCTCGGAAATGTGCTGTCCTTGAACGAGTGATAACATACTTGGACGAAAAATGGCAAAACGTGGCTTCAATTCTTCTTCCCAGGAAATACAACTTTCAAGTTTTCTGATAAGTTTGCCACATAAATAAAAAGACTCATGACATTTTCATGCCAAAAATGACTAATGCTTTGCCTAACACACTGAGAAAAACGTTTTGTTAATTCAACAAAAAACTTTGTCGATATACAGTCAAAAATTTTTTTGTTGGATTTACAAAATTATTTTGTTGAAAATTATTGTTGATTTAACAAAATTTTTTCCAATATGTTTTTTGTTGGATCAAACAAATTCTCAAAATTCGACCTAATCATTTTGTTAAATGAACAAAACGTTTTGGAGTGATAACAAAAAATTTTGTTAAATCAACAATAATTTTCAACAAAATAATTTTGTAAATCCAACAAAAATTTTTTTGACTGTATATCGACAAAGTTTTTTGTTGAATTAACAAAACGTTTTTCTCAGTGCACGTGATTTGGAGCATGAATTCTTCATGTCTGCAATTAAATTGTTTTTTCGTAGACAAATTTTACTGAAAATCCCCTCCCCCAAGTATTATAGTGGAATAACGCTAAAAACGACCTTGCTCTTGACATCTACATATTAATTCTAAAGTTGTTTTTACTGTGAGACTAATTTTGTGAGAACGGCTGAACGTAAAAATATGGTTGAGGTATCAAAATAAAGGTCTTACCATGTAAATGTGCCAGTCGAAGAGAAAAATGAGATTGGGAAACAGTTCAGACGTAGCGGAGCGGCAAAGTTCCCATGTAAAGTCTATGGGAGAAGCGAGCGGCCCTTATCTACATCAGGCGCTCGGTTCAGTGTCAGACTTGGTGTGTGCATGGTGTTCTATGATCACTCCTAAAGTAAGTAAATATTTTATTGCATACTTATCCTTTACTTATCAGGAACCTGTACACAAACAAAGGTTTCGTCAATGGCACACGCATTATCGTAAAGTCGCTCTTCCGAAATAAAATTGCGATGGAAATTTTGTGTGGAGAACATAAGGGGTCGTTGCACACCTTGCCACGTATTCCGCTGAATCCAAGCGACAACACTTTCTCTTTTACGATCAAACGGATTCAATTTCCGATCATACTGTCCTTTGCGATGACAATTAATAAGAGTCAAGGACAGTCACATGACATAACCAGTCTTCTCACATGGTATGCTCTACGTTGCCCTAGCTCCAGCAAGATCGAAGGATTCTGTTACAGTAAAGATCACTCACGAAGATGCACCTGGATTACCTGTAGCACATGAATGGACTCAAAATATTGTCTTTACTGAAGTGTCTGAATGAATTTGTAACATTTTTTGTCAGTCAAATAAAGTTTACATTTTTTGCTTGATATGAGTTTATTCTTTAAAAAAAATAATCGTCGATGATTTCAACTACTTTTATTTTAAGCGTTTACGCTGCTGCAATAAAAGCCAGCCTCCGGATATGACGTCATTAATACCGTGATACATGCGATGACGACATAACTGAGTTTCACTGCATATCTCATTCGTTCAATTCCCACCTTCACAATGTGATAAGTAAAACGCAGTCTGACGCTGTGACTTTCGTTACTATCATTGTTATAAGAACTATGCAGAAGGATCACGGAACCTCAGAACAACCGAATTCTGAAATTTTCACATGCCAAGCTGGCCAACTTTTTCAAAGAATTTTTTTTTATATGTGATGTATATTCTATTTCGACTTTCATTTGAGTTTGTTCCCTTTTGCAGTTTCCAAACGCAACGTGATATCTTCTCTCTTACATAAATGAGTTTTGGCAACACCCCTGAGGTCAGTACGTAAGTGACGTATGTATATTGATAATATCTTGTGTTTCGTCATGCAACTCTGAGGAGGTAATGATATTTTTTAAAAACATTTTTGGTGGGCTTATTACTTGCATCTATGGCTTTGCAGAAACCCATTTCCAACTAGGTCTTTGTGGAAGTGAGAAAATGCAGAGTTTTGCTGGTTCTTGATAAAGCCAAGGCTCGGCATTCTCGACACTTTTTACGTTCAGTTTGCTATTATTTTATCCTCTTTTTACTCATACCTGTCAGTTATGATTTTTTGTATGCTGTTTTTGGTATGTTTTTTAAAAAAATTGTTTTTGCTTCTGTCTCTTCTTAATGGTATAAGAACCAGAAAGTATATATATATTTTGCGACGTAGTTGTTTGATGGTGGAGATGTCGAATCTTTGCTGAGCGTATTACCGTTTGTAAATTTGTATTGTTATTGGTGTCTATATACATAACTATGTTGTAAAGGTGTGCGTGATATACTATTGATTGAATAACAGTGTTGGATTAATGACGTTGGAATATACAATGTTCTGTTGAAGTTGGATGGAAATAAAAGATTAGTAAGTACCAGCCCTTGACATTATTTAGAATGAACGCCTATTTCATTATCGGTGAACTTGATATTTAGCACATGTAGTGTTTAACTAGTTAGAAGGAATTAGGAATAGACATACACTACATACTGTATATGAGAATAACGTTATTTACTGAAGCAGATCATTTTTTGGCGTTGAAGTTCCCTATTTACCCAAAATGCTTGATAATTGCTATTTGAATTAAGGAATTATCATCTTCGTGATTTTTAAAACATTGTGACAGTTCATTCCGTTACAATTTAGCAAGGGGGAGGGGAAAGGTTCAGCAATTATAACATTTTTTAGCAGATATCATGTACTGGTTTATTAGATATTTTCATTATTTACTTATTGGAATTTCAAGATTTACGCCAACCAATTCAAATAAAAAATAATCACTCGGAATAATGCGACAAATTCTGATAAAACTGTGTACGCAAAATTAAGTTAATACATAACGGAGGAGACTGAGGGGGTGCTAGGAAGGAAGAAACTGCACTTCCTCCATCAATTTCTTTTCTTAGCATTTATGGTTTCTTCATCCATTTGCACAGAGTCTTAAAAGGAATGCATGAATGCATGCTGCATCTTTATGGGACATCCAAGGCTCAGCCGTCACAACCATGCACGGGAATGATTTACAATCCAGCTTCCGCAAATTTCTAAGAAAAAATGCTGACGAAACAGAATGGATGGGTGACTACAATAGGCAATACAATCATTCGGAGGAAACACAACTTATCTACGCATGAGCTTCCGTCCAAATAAAGTGTTGTGAAAGGAATAATGTTTAAGTGCCATCTATTTTAAAAGCGACCTCGCGGACGTAAATCGCTAGGAGATCTCTGTTAAGAAAGCTCAACATACAAAAAATTGGCATTTATGATGAAGATAATTAATTTTATGCATGTACGTAGCAGGGGCGGGCTTACAGGGAAGCCCACAAAGAACAAGCGAGAGGCCCCGCGATGCTGCAGGCCTCAAAAATAATGATTTATCTTTTTTTTTTTTTTTTTTTTTTTTTTTTTTAATTTTGCTTCTAAAAAAGAGAAGGTGTAGAGCGAGGGATAAATTCGCTGTCCTATGTTTGGGAAGATTTGGGGGCATAGTTCAGCCCGAAATCGAAGTACGTCATCTACAAGCATGAATTTACTGGCTTAAATGCAGGATCACTAAATATCGTTCTGAAGATAGTATCACTTAATAAAACACTGAAGAGCAATCGAATTAGATGTGGCGCTGTGGGCGGCCCTGTAAACGGAAACGACATGACGTATGCAGCGATCCGACAATATAAGGAGTGATGCGACGGGAATCAGTAAGAGTCGGACGCAGTATGGGTAAGACGAAGGATCTAAGCGCATTTGATCGTGGGAAAATTGTCGGGGTCCGACGAATGGTTCACTCCATCTCGGAAGTCGTGCTGGCACTTGGATTTTCACGAGCCACTGTGTCACGGGTGCACCGTGAGTACACCGAATCCGGAAAACCATCCCTGCAAGGGCCAACTGCCGTGGACAACAGCGTGTGGATGAGCGGGGTCGTCATCAGCTAGCTCGCATTGTAACAGCGGATAGACGGGCCACAGTGCAACAAATCACTCGGTAATTTAACGCTGGTGCACAAAAACGTGTAAGCAGCCACACCATCCAGAACTATCTCCTCGCTATGGGGTACAGAAGCCATCGTCCCACGAGGGTACCGCTGCTGACCGAACATCACAGGGTGCAAAGGTTAGCATGGGCGCTGGAACATCGCCACTGGACCCTAGACATGTGGGAAAATGTTGTCTGGACTGATGAGTCGAGATTCACGTTGGTACATGCGAATGGCAGGATACGAGTACGACGCAAAAACATGAAGCGAAGGATCCTTCTTGCCAGCAGGGTACTCTTCAAGCTCGTGGGGGTGGCATTATCGCCTGGGGACTGTTTATGTGGAAATAGGACCCCTGGTACGTGTGACATCATCCCTCACAGGTCAACGCGTTAGCGGGATATCCTGGACGAACCTTTGCTCCCGTTTGTGCGTCTTCAAAATCCCACTGGGGACCTCATCCTGCAACAAGACAATGCACCGTGCCATCGCTCTCGAATTGTATCCGAATGGTTGGATGAACACTCCACCGACGTGACCTCGCTTCCTTGGCCAGCTAGGTCACCTGACCTCAGTCCCATCGAGCACATCTGGGATGCCATCGAGAGAGATGTTTGAGGCTCTGACCCGCCTCTATCAAATCTTCGTGAACTGTGGGAGCTTGTTCAGGGGTCGTGGATCCGTATGGCTTCCCAACGCTTCCGGTGTCTTGTCGAGTCCATGCCGAGACGAATCGCCGCCGTCATCAGGTCGAAAGGTGGTGCTACACGTTACTAGACAGGTATCTCTAATTCAATTGCTCTTCAGTGTATAAACATCAAGAGTTGCTCTGGCTTTTTTAAAGTTTTCGTCAACTTATTCGCCAAATTCAATTTTTTTTTTCTTCACCAAAGTGTTGCAACAGTGCAAGAAGGTAATCGCCAAAATGTTTTTTCCATCGCCAAAATTATTTGTTTTCCCCAAATTGCGAAGAATTCGATCGGCAGCGTGATCCCTTGCTACATTACAACTAAGCTTAGAAATTGAGGAGTTATTTCTAGCCAATTTTCTTAGAATGTAATGAACATTTAGCTCTTTAGTTCAGTGTCTTATTATGACTCCCCATCTTTCTCTTGAAATCCCCCCCGTTAAGTTTAGTTTGAGAGATAATCACAAGACTGTCATCGTACGAGTAAAATGGCATTGGAAAACGTGTTTTACGAGGCACAGGAATAGATTTCATCCATGTTTGAACTGTCTGTAAGGGAACTAATTGTCAGTGAGGTGGAATCTGACGATCTGCGATAGCAGATCTCACACCGCATGTAACATAAATGTCAATTAGAATAGTATCATAAACTAATCTTACCTAACATTTTAAAGTGCAATGGTCATCTTTTTAAAAGTGCCGACTTTTTTCCTTAACAAAAGGATTTCCACTTTTAACTTCAGCCATGTCCTCCTCATTCGGGTATCAGAAAACCCTTAGTATTTAATTTGGTCTTGATAGCTATAACAGTTTTTGAGTTATGGCGACAACAAACCACACACACACAATAGTTAAATCATGTTAGGGGAAGGCCAAAATGGGTGTTTATTTCTGTTGAAATCTGGAAGTCAATTTGTTTTTGCGATTACAATCTATATATTAATTTTATAAGTTTTTTTACTGTGAGTCCTATTTTGAGAAACGGCTCAACGTAAAGATATGGTTCAGGTATCAAAATAAAGGTCTTACCATATAGATGTGCCAGTTGAAGAGAAAACTGAGATTGGGGAAACGGTTCGGGCGTTATGGGACGGCAAAGTTCCCATGTAAAGTTTATGGAAGAAGCGTGCTGCCTTTATCTACATCAGGCGCTCAGTTCAGTATCAGACTGGGGTTATTACCGAACTGCCAATTTCTAGCTGGCAGCATCCTTACACAGTCATGTAGTAGAGTAGAAGTACGATTAGGAATACAATTTTTGAAAACTGAAATTATACAACCGGCAGAATGATGCTCGGTACGATAAAAAATACATGAGTCAGCGCAAAGTTGATAAACGTAAACGCCACTGAATTACATAAATATTGTCATCATTGGCACTGATGTGTTGTATTTTCACTGTTGTCAATGTAGTCACTCTTTCAGAAAGCTTGAAAATTACATTGCCCTGTAGCAACAAATTAAAATTCAATGTTCAACGCATTTGAATGCTATTTCAAAAGTTACACTTTTAAAATGATGATTCCTTCCCCAGCGCATTTTAATGCTATTTCATAAGTACTATGTTTTTAAAAGGATGGCACCCTTCAAAGTCATGGCAGAATTTCCAAAGAAATTTGCTGTGAGTAAATGAAAACAAACATACACCAGTATTTCACAGATGGTACACTATATAAAAAAACCTATAAGCTACTTCAGCATATGTTCATCAAAGAAAAACAGATAAAAATCTCTCGTTTGTATGCGCGCAACGAATAAGAACTCACAAGATACTTCATGCAAGTGCAAGTTACAAAGTAGGAACCTTATTTATTCATCTTCAGCAGTTTTGTGCACACCACTCATAGATAGACACACATGGGAAATGTGATTTCAAAGCTGAAGAACCAAAAATTCAGGATATAGTATCGAGTTAAAAGAAAGTATCATATCTTTTAAAAATTATTGGCGATACCACTGCTTCTTCCCTCATGTAAAAAATAAATCTTTGTTATATCTATTTAGCTTGAAATCCTAAAAAGAACTAAGTATTCCGAAATTACTGAACCATATTTAAAAACATAAGTAAGATATTACATAATAGGAAACTGGAAGATCAGCACACAAACATAATATTAAATTACTCAAGAAGAAAAGGAAGTGGAAATTTATCTCACCTGCGAAAGGACAGCTTTCAATTTCATTACTCACTGAGATGCCAATGGTAGTATGTCTTTTGGGAGATTCATCATTTGACCCTGAGAACAAAATGAAGCATAAATACACAACCTTCAAAGAACATGAGGCTCTATCATTCTTAAAATTGTACGTGGTTTTTCGGATTGTATACATATAACCCAGTGGCGTATATTCAAGGCTAGCTGGGCTGAAGCCCATAGAATGCACAAATAAAAGTAAATTAAATATACACGAATAAAAGTCAATTATCAACGGTATTAAGATATGTCGATGCTTTTGGTGCGAAAAAAATACGAGCGGATTCGCTTTCGATTATGAGAATCAGTCTGCGAGCGATGATCAACGGCATCATCGTAACGTAAGTAGGTCTTCGAGAGACTTCGCTGTTCTGATGCGAAGAGCTTCAATACTACCGCCTGCTAGCGTTTCCATGACAACATGAATGAGCTACGGAGCTCGTGAGTGGCCATTGCTTTGGCCAAGGGTTCGCTCCGAAAAAACGGAGACTTCGGACTACCTCAGTCCATCCATGCTTCCAGCGCGTGTTTCGCGAGAGATGTTTCAGTTTGTATGAAGTATCAATGAATTAAAATCAGTGATATTATATCTGAAATTCGTGGCTTTGTTGGATTCGAACTGTTTTGATAAATTTTGTGAAAGCTTCCCTGAACATCTACTATCAGAGCTTAAAGAACTCTTGGCTTCAAATTTTGATACAGCTCGATTAAAAAATGAACTGAAGGTGTTTAATTCCCTTGATGAATACAAAACAAATCAGTAAGAAACATTACTTGTTACATAAAGTTGAATAATTGGACATTGTGTTTATTGAGGTGTACAAATTAGCAGATCAATATTAAACTGTTCTCAATAACTGCAACTGCCGAAAAAGTTTTTCCGTATTAAAAAGAATCAAGACATATCTTAGAGCCACACAAGGACATGCACATTCCAGCAACTTGGCTAGTTTCTTAATAGAGAAAAACATTATTTTTAAATATGAAAAAGTACTCGGAAGAAACATTTTTCTGAAAACGTAACACTCAAGTTCACACGACAGGAAAGAAGAATGGAGTTCATGTACAAATAACTGTTCAAATCATAATTATTTGGTATCATGTTAGCAACAGCATGCACCTAAAATTTAGAAACAAAATGTTACTTCCATTACTTAACAATTAAAAAATAAACTTTGCAATTTTTAAAAAACAGTACTGGGGGGGGGGGGAGATAGCCTAGGTGGCGGACCCAAGATACGCCACCGATATAACCATATACACCGGCGGAAAGTGAAAAAAGAACACCAAGAAGGAATTGGCGGACGATCATGAAATTTACATATGTTAATGGGTCGAGTTTACGTAGGCGTGATGTTAATTTCGGGACCAAATGGTGAGCGATTACGCCACAGCACGGCATAATATGCAAATTATCGTCAGTGGTATTTAAGGAGTACGGCAAAGTGAATGTAATCAGTCGTCGGCGTACGGACACGTGCGAAGACCTTGAAGAAGCTGCAATGCCTGGACATGGAAGACGTGTACGATTTCAGCAGTTATCGGACTTTGAGTGAGGTCGTCTAGTCGGACTCCGCGAGGCCGGGTGGTCGTATCGTCGTATTGCGGAGCGAATTGGACGGGAAGTATCGGTGATGGTCCGAGGAACATTCCCACACGAGAAGACGTGGAACCGGGAGTCACAGACAGACTGATGAGCTGACCAATCGACGCATAAGAAGAGCGGCGTTGTCAAGCAGAACATCCACTGCGACGCAAATCCGAACTTCCGTTGCACCTGAGGTGACTGTGCAAACAATCCGCAACCGTCTACTGGATGCAGGACTACGTGCACGTGTGCCTCTGTCATGTGTACCTCTGACTCCAGCCCCACCGTCAGGAACGGCTGCAGTGGTGTCGCCAACGTCTGCACTGGAGAACGCAATGGCGATCTGTCGTGTTCAGCGATGAAAGCAGATTCTGCTTGGCAGCCTCCGATGGCCGTATGCGTGTTCGCAGACGCAGGGGGAGCGTCTCCACCCTTCTTGCATCCGCCAGCGACACACAGGGCCTCAACTACTGTTTGTACCGGATACGTTAAACAGCACCTCCTACATCAACAACATAATTCAGCTCGTTGTTGTACCATTTGTAAGGTCGGTCCATCGTGGTGTTTTCCAGCAAGATAACGCACGCCCACACACGGCACGTACAACGTAACATGCACTTCAGGGTGTGAGACAACTTCCATGGCCTACACGTTCACCGGATTTGTCCCACATTGAGCACGTGTGGGATATTATGGGACAACGACTTATCCGGTCTCCACGGCCAGCCACGACCATCCCCGATTTGCGCGGCCAGGTTGAGGATGCTTGGAACTCAATACCCCAAACTTACTTCCAAGATCTGTACGACAGACTCCATGCCAGAATTGCACAGTGTGACGCCGTTCATGGCGATTTAACCTCGTAATAACCATGTTACATGCAAATGTTATTTTTCAGTTTACCAGCAAATACAGCTGTATTTTGCCATAATGTTTTGGTCACGTTATCCTCTGTATTCCGTTATTATGCTGTATAAATTTCATTGGTATCAGACGTCTCCTTCTTGGTGTTCTTTTTTCACTTTCCGCCAGTGTATAATTATATATATTATACTCTACTTTAATTGAATGTGATTACTAATGCCATTCTTAGAATTGTACACGGCTCTTCGTACTATTCTCTACACTCTATTTCATTACTCGCAAAGTGACGCGCTGACTGGGCCAGAAGCATTATGACAAAAACAACAACAAAAAAATGCATGATCCTATTTCTCAGGATTTTAATGAAAGCTATACGGAGTCAAGCATTCCAAATTTAGAGAGTCTGTGCCAGGACAGGGAGAAGGCAAGGCCGTCCTTGAAGGCCACTACTAGAAAGACTAACAACATTCACTTTCAGTTTTGGGATCCAAATTCAGACCTAGCTGCAATAGAAGTCCGAATCTCGCACCCTAGAACACCAGATACTGAGCGACGCAGATATTACAAACTGAAGGAAACAACTATTACGTTCAAACTTAAAATTTGCACGACTCTCATTAAACTGCGAAGCAATTTTGAAAATGAGTTATTCCTTTAAGCAAAACTTCGTAAACTCTGTACTTCGATAAAGCATTCATTTACTCACATACATTTTCGTCGAGACCTACAAACTATTTATTCATTTACAACCGGGATTCCCGTAACATTTTATAAAAGCTTGACGGGTGATAAGCTGCTCATGATATTTTTTAGTTACTCAATTTTTCAATTTTTCAAACCCAGAAATATTAACTGTAACGCTTCATAGAGGAATAGAAGCATGGATATTTAAAAATATCGCTCGCCACTATCTGAAAAGAGGAAACCAAACATGTCAACAAAGCAACGGCAGTAAAGAGGCCGGAAGTGCTTCAAATGGGTTACAGGGTTATTCTTGCATTACGATGCTTATATTTGCTACGTTTGACACTTTACTTCATTTTAAAAAAAAACGTTTACAAAGTTAAGATGCTGAAAACAAATATTATTTTAAAAACACGTATGAGGAAGAGAAAACTTTCATTAGTAAATCAAGCTATATATGATGCACAAAAGGAAGATACAAAATGTCTTTATGATATGCTGAAAGCTTTTTATTTTACTACTTTTCTAACAGCTTTTAAGCAATAGAAAAGCATACAGATTTACTTAAGCGTCATTTTTTTGTTCTCCAGAACAGGGATGTCGTTAGACTTTGAAATCAGGACAAGCGACGGGTGGACGGGCATTATTTGTGGTGGGGCAAGCCTGAGAGCCTTTTTTTTTACGAAGCATTGAAAGAACTAATTTTTAATGCTTTTCACTACCCGCTACAAAGAAATTTGTACAATCCTCACTCCCTCCACTTGAACAGACACACACACGCGGGTCTTACTAGTTACCTCACTGGTGTAAGATACAAGTGTTACTAGAATGTCGCCTTCATCTTTTTCCTTGCTTTGAATGCATTGTCTTAAACTACTTTTTCAAATTTTGCATTTTTGTTTGCGAAAATACAGGGTGATTCATAAAGAAGTATACAGTTTTTTTTTTTTTTGATTGGAGGTTTAACCACCACCGTGAGCAACTCAATGGGCTATAAGCAGTCGCCCGTCCCTAATTTAGGGTCACTGGTTCCAGGGAAGGGAGAGAGCCAGTGCCGTAAGACAAACACAACATCCATGCCTGACCGGGATTCGAACCCGGACCCCTTACGGACGAATGATCAGAGGCCAAAGTATACAGTTTCAACGCACTATAAGAACAATGTAAGATATTTTATGTTACCTGTAACAGAATTGTAGGGGTATGTTTCGAGTTTTTAGAGACAGTCCCAGATGATCTATGTGTGCACCCTTAGTCACACGACACACATCGAGCCGGTAATCCATTTCCGCCCAAACGCGAGGTAAGATATCTGAATCAAGTGCGGTGATAGTGGCTGTGATACGCTGTTTCAGCTCCGCTAGATCAGCAGGAAGGGGAGGGGCGAATACCTTGTCCTTTACGTACCCCCACAGGAAAAAGTCACAAGGTGTTAAGTCAGGACTTCTGGGTGGCCATTTAGTCAGTGGCATGTTGTTGTCCGCGGCTCGTCCAATCCATCGGTGAGGAAGATGTTCATCGACTGACTAGTCACGTGACACGCGCGCTATCGCCTACGTCACTTCCCTTAGTAGCGGGACACAAACTTTATGAGTACATCTACCTAACCGCTCGCAGTTGTGGTGCGTGTCTTCAACTGTTACTGTTTTACAGCATCTGGAAACTGTATACTTCTTTATGAATCACCCTGTAGTACTGTACTTGAACAATTTAAAGGAAAATGTCGTTTTTGTTTATCTAACTCAAATTTTAACGTCGTGCCACGCAGACACAATACCTCCCGCTCCTTAACTCCCTTCCTTCAAGCCAGCGACTTTGCCTTGCACCCCTCTCCTGCAAAGCAGTCTTCAGCTACTATCTGCACTTTCACTGTCCTGGGGATGTCTTAAGAGCGCTAGTGTACCTTTAAACTGCACGTTCCATTTTGAAATCCCCTATTTTGTAAAGAAAACAAACAGCGGAGCGACGTGACCTCCTCAGCTAATTCCTACTCACACTCATCATTGGCCTCCCTGGCCGTGCAATTATGAAAAAGAAGCTTAAACTAAGGATTTGGACTAGTGGAGAACAACTGAATTTCCAAGGCCCTGTGGATGCTGTTTTGATAGCCTTTCTATAGAGAAGTAACAACGCATTTCCAAAGGGGGAAAATACGTAGGGCTACATGAAATAAAACACAAGATTTATTACTTGTCAAAGCCCAGATTATATTTTAAAGTTAAATATTTTGAAAAATGGCACATTTTGAACTGGGTGGGCAAGACAAATTTCAGGGTGGGCTCAAGCCCGCCCTCGCACTCCCTTGGCGACGTCCCTGCTCCAGGAACACAAACACAAATCTTCCAAAAAGTCCGCAAAACTTAATAACATATCACCATTTGTATTTTTAAAAATGTTATTTAGTTTTACTTTCGAATGTCAGTAACAAGGTGTATATCAATTACTGTTATTCCTCTTTTATTTTTACTCCCCTGCGCATGCAAATTTAAGTATGTTCATCTTTAACTTAAACAGGTCTTAGGAAGAGGTAAGGAACAGGTCTTAAACAGGTCTTGTCTTAGGAACAGGTCTTAAACAGGTCTTGTCTTAGGAACAGGTCTTAAACAGGTCTTAGGAAAAATATTTAACTTAATAAGGTCTTAGGACAGGGAGGCAATTAAAACCGTAGAATTAACATACTTAATTTTCACTCGGAACCGTAATCCATCCAAATGAAAAAAATGGTCACTACTGTGTAAACTTCCGACAATAGAAATGCACAAAAGGCGTATATAGTGTGCATAATATGAACAGAATTGAGTACAGCATAGAAATGTATGGTACTGGCAGTGTCAAGAGAAAGCAGGCATCACGGAGCGGTTCTCCTGTGAAGTGAGAACGGACAGGCCGCGCGAATGTCTACCTATCAAGATCAAATCATTTGTTTTATGTTCCAGCTGAATTTTTAGAAAAATATTTATACACTGATTTCCATAAATTAAGGGGAAAAAATGAAAAATCGCGATACGTTGGCTAATTATTGTTAATATACACGAAATTTGCATATGCTACGGGCAAAGAATCAGTGAATGGCATGCAAATACTGACTGGCGCTTGTATAGCTTTATGCAAATTAAAAACAGCATAAAATTGGTTGTTTCTCAATAAGTCGCCAAACGTGCGGAGATTGAAGAAAGGATTTTATGATAGATATTGTGTCGTAATGACTTCGACACGTCATTTACCAGTAGAATTACGCTACAGAGCTGTAGGCAGACTCGAAGCAAGCCCAAGTCAGACGAACGTAGCCAGATGGCTGAACGTAAGTCGTTCTGTGGTCCAAAGGCTGTGGAACCGCTTCCAAACCACAGCATCATGTTCCCATAGGAACAGCCAAGACAGGCCTAGAGTAAAAACTTTCTCAAATGATCGATATTTGCGTCTATCTGCGCACCGCGACAGGACTGCTACGCCGACCCATCTTCAAACTGTGCTTGCTGCAGCTACCGGAAGGACGGTATCAGCTTCTACCGTACGCAGAAGGCGACATGAATGTGGACTCTATGTTAGCCGGCCAGTAACGTGAGCGCCCCTAACCTCCCGCAACGTGACAGAACGTTTGAATTGGCCGCGCATGCATGTGAATTATAGTCCAAATCTATGGAGATCTGCACTGTTCACGGACGAGTCCAGTATGTTTTACAGAGTGATTCTCGCCGAATTTTCATCTGGAGAAAGATAGGGGCCTGATATCAACCTTCTTATATCCGTGAAAGGGACATGTATGGTGGAGATAGTGTGCTTGTATGGAGAAGCATCTCTTTAGGCGGGAGAACCGACCTCTACGTGCTGCCAGGTGGCAACTTGTACACTTGGAGGTATAGAGATGATATCCTGGACACTTTTGTTTCGGCCATATGCAGGTGCAATTGGAGACGCATTCATATTGCAAGCCGATAATGCTCGCCCATACACAGCGCGGCTGCTACAGCAATTCCTTGAAGAGGAGACTATGGTCCGTATGGAGTGGCCAGCACACTCTTCTGACCTTAACCCAATCGAGCCTGTGTGGGGACACTCTAGGTAGGCGTATTCCTGCCCTCAACCCCTTCCCCGAACCATGCAGGAGCTTCAAACTGCTTTGCTACAACAATGGGCATTGCTACGAACCGATCTCATAGACACCATTATGAACAGCATGAAACATTGCTGTCGGGATATGTTTTTTGTTTTGTTTTTTCATAGCAAAAACAAATGTAAATGCTTTGTATAAAATGTTCTTGCTTACGATTTCTGTTACATATGGTACAATGAAGATTTTCACTAAATTTCATTCAAATTGGGTTCATATTTTTTTAGCTGTAACAATTTTCCCCTTAATTTATGGGAACTAGTATAGTTGCTGTTCATCTGAACGGAAGTATTTTGACACAGCAGGAACAGGGGAAAAGGAATATATAAATGAGGTTATACTCCTACGTAAAACGTCAGGGAAATTGCGCTTTCATCAAAATTGTACTTTTTCAGCAAATGAAACCAGTACTGCTGTCTTGTGTGTTCTCAAATTTATTTTGAACATTGGTTGAATGTTCTTGTTTAAATTGTTGTATTTGTCGTTTCCTCTTACTTTAACCTCGTACTCCTATATGAACTCCGATAGTTTCTACTCATATAGCAACACTAGCAGAAGGTCAAAGGTAAACAACAAAATAAAATGAGACAGTTTTATGGGCAAATAGTGAGAGAGGACGAGATATTCTTTAAATAAAACCTCACGTTCTGTGTTTTAATTATTATATTAATAGTATTAAGTGTGTTCAACAGATTGTTTCTGTTAAGTGCTATTTATTGTGGCAGAAAATCAGAGTTCATGTTTCATAAACAAAGTAAGCAACTAACAAACGGTTATATTCTACGAATAAGTCGTAAGTCAATTCTTATTGTCTTATTACTTTTGAACTTTGGTTACTTAGTTTAGCTATTAAAGTGAAGTGTTATATTTAGACTTTTATGTGTTCAAGTGACGAGATAGTTAACTAAAAACATAATAGTTCCTTATGAAAGCTGTGATTCTATCCTAAATGTAGAGCTCTTAGGTGATTACTGAAAGTATTTAATGCTGAAAGCAGTGAGTTAGAGTGTTTAGTGGCTCCGAATTCAAACAAGATTGAGGTAATAATAGCTGATTCTGCCTTCGGAATAATTTCTGTAAACAACGTTCTTACTTTCATAATTTCAGACCTCCCAAAAGGGGACATATTCTGCTTTCCAGTTTTACAACTGTAGTGTTATTGACGAAATATTTGACTTAAAACACCATAGTTGCATAGATGAAAGCTGATAAAAATGTCGTCCTGCAGATAACTCCACAACAACTGTATCGTCCTGGAAACGAGAACGAACCGGCAGGTCCGCTTTTTTAACCGAACAATCATTACACCTGTAACACAGGACACGCATTCCCAAGCAACTATAGTTTTTTCCTTTTTCAGTTTTCGGAGTAGTCATGTGACGATGATAATTTCTGGAGGCGTACCTGTGACAAAAAGCGATGCTTTTTAGGATTGTTGTATTTCAGAAATTAAAGATTGATTGATTCAGCTTAATAATAATAATAATAATGTGTGATACACTCGCTGAAAACCTTAACATTAAGCAAGTGAATTAAATAAACACATGAGTGAAAATGCCGAGATTCATTTGTGTAAAAACGTTTTCGTTTGCACTCCTTTTGTGTTTCGATATAGTCCAGAACTTTTACTAATGATTCTTCAAAAAGGAGTTGCATATTTTAAAAGCAGTTTTCAGACATAGCATTCCGCACTTATTTACTTAAAACTTAAATCAGCACGTGAGGCAATCAGTGACCTGCGATGATGAGAGAGGTCAATCCAGAGCCGGCCCAGCTGTGTTGTGCCGGGTATCTGTCAACTGCGTCTCCGATGTCCCTTCGGCGTAGCTGAGTTTAATCTCCGATTACGCCCGCCGGCCGATCCCGCTATTAGAGTGCTTAAAACAGATTTTAAATTTTAAGGCTGGTAAAACTGAGTTTGTAACTCGAAACACAGTCTTAAGGGACGACGAACGGGGGATTTCATGGGTAAACATTCGAGAAGGGTACTTACCCAGCTGATATTTCTTCCTTCTGATGAAAGACGCCCACATGGAGCCCGTCGCCATATTCGTCTGCCTCACGCCCAATTCCGCGCTTCCGCTTCAACGTGACTGACTTCCGTCTGCTCGGCAAGCGCGGCCCCCGGTTGCCTCTGCCGGCTGTGGGTGCAGGAGCAACACCCAAAACTTCTCTTGGATTTTGTTTTCTTCCTTTTTCATTTTTGCCGCTTAGATACGGAGACTGCTCCGTTATTTCGGATCCCTTGCGTACGTGCGTAAACGAAGTTCTCCACCAAACGCAGTTTCAAGAAGCACGCGCGCGTCAGCAGTTCAGACGATCGTTGACGCCGCGGATTGCATAACTCACACGTAAACTAATCTTCTTTTTACTGTTATTGACAGTTCTTGGTTGAATTTACAAGTTCAAAACAAGCATTCCACTACATGTGGTAGCCAAACCAAGTATCTGCGGAAATTGCTAGTTAAATATATATATATATATATATATATACAATGTATATTTTTAAAAGGCGAAGAAATAAAGAAATAAAAGCCATAGTAAAGTCGTTATCTAATCGTTCAATTTCAGATTGCGAAAGTCGTTATCTAGGCCTCAAAAAGTCCAGAAATAAATGATACCATACAACAAACATAACAAACCTTTCACATATAAAGTGGCGTGAAATCAATTGTTACATTTGTGCGGTACCATTAGACAAGTACAAAATCTTGTCGCACGACTTACATACAAGTGCATACATTTTAGCACAACACTAAAACTTTTTCAAAATTTTCCGAGATTTACGTCGAACAACCTTTGATAAAAGTCATTCTCCGTAAGAACTGAAGGATAAATGAAGCGTGAGAGAAAGAGAGGCAGTAAGAAACACAAAAAATAAATATTTTATGTTAAGTACATTAGAGATGAGACGGGCTACGAATAGGATCATCAGTTTCATCTCGGGCTTCGGCGGCTACGAATAGCATCATCAGTTTCATCTCGGGCTTCGGCGGGCTACGAACAGCATCATCAATTTCATCTCGGGCGGGTTACCAATATAATCATCAGTTTCATCTCGAGCTCGGGCGGGCTACGAAGAGCATCATCAGTTTCATCTCGGGCTCGGGCGGGCTACGAAGAGCATCATCAGTTTCATATCGGGCTCGGGAGGGCTACGAATAGCATCACCAGTTTCATCTCGGCCGGGCTACGAAGAGTATCATCAGTTTCATCTCGGGTTCGGGCGGGCTACGAAGAGCATCATCAGTTTCATATCAGGCTCGGGAGGGCTACGAAGAGCATCATCAGTTTCATCTCGGGTTCGGGCGGGCTACGAAGAGCATCATCAGTTTCATATCAGGCTCGGGAGGGCTACGAAGAGCATCATCAGTTTCATCTCGGGCTCGGGCGGGCTACGAAGAGCATCATCAGTTTCATATCGGGCTCGGGAGGGCTACGAATAGCATCATCAGTTTCATCTCGGCCGGGCTACGAAGAGTATCATCAGTTTCATCTCGGGTTCGGGCGGGCTACGAAGAGCATCATCAGTTTCATATCGGGCTCGGGAGGGCTACGAATAGCATCATCAGTTTCATCTCGGGCGGGCTACGAAGAGCATCATCAGTTTCATATCGGGCTCGGGAGGGCTACGAATAGCATCATCAGTTTCATCTCGGGCGGGCTACGAAGAGCATCATCAGTTTCATCTCGGGCTCGGGAGGGCTACGAAGAGCGTCATCAGTTTCATCTCGAGCTTCGGCGGGCTACGAACAGCATGATCAGTTTCATCTCGGGCTCGGGCGGGTTACCAATATCATCATCAGTTTCATCTCGGGTTCGGGCGGGCTACGAATAGTATCATCAGTTTCATCTCGGGCTCGGGCGGTCTACGAAGAGCATCATCAATTTCATATCGGGCTCGGGAGGGCTACGAATAGCATCATCAGTTTCATCTCGGGCTCAGGCGGGCTACGAATAGTCTAATCAGTTTCATCTCGGGCTCGGACGAGTTACGAATAGAATATTAATTACATCTCGGGCGGGATTCTCTTTTATGTTAAAATACTGAGTCTTTCTTTTCCGCTTTTTTTCTTCTTCTAAGTTTTAGGAAGAGGGATCAGTTTATTTTCCTGCAGTGTATCCATGAATCCTGATTGCATGGGAAGGGAATCGATGTGTCATTGTGTGATAGTTTAAGTGCTTTTTAAGAGAGTAATTAGCCGTGGAAAGTAGGAGTTGAGGCAGGGGAAAGAGATGGTTAGGAAACTCCACCTTCGCACAGACGCAACAGGACAGTCAGTTCAGTGGCCAGCTAAAATTCCCCTTGGACACATCAGAGAAGACTGCTTCAATTCTCTAAAGAAACATCCGCAATAAAACAGATGGGGAGGGGAAAAGAACAAACCGCTAGAGTCATAAATTTTTCATTGAAACATAGTGCACAGGAAAGGAAAAGATCTGTTAGTCTATAAATTAGGAAATAGAGGGTGGATAAAGATATGCAGTTTGATTATGTTGTGAAAAATAGCCCTGGGGCATGATGGCAGTTGAAGTGCGAATCAAAGTAAATTCCCCAGAGGAAACAATCCGCTTGAAAACCAGCGGTAGGACAGTCGGGAGATTTATTGCTTCGACGGATTTGTTTCGCCTGTGTGAAACTGGCCTTAGGATCTCAGCTCTGAGGACGGAAGTTCGCCTCCAGTATTTCAGAAGGCCTCGTTAAACCAAACATCGTGTAGAAGGCGGCAAGGAAACAACAAATTAAACAAAGCTTTTCTAATAGCTGTTACTGTCACCTTCGCTCAACATTCATCCCTTAAGTTGAGGTACTCTTTTTATCCATTTGCGCATTACAATATGAATGATCCTGAAGTTATACGAAAAAATTAAATACTGGTGATTGTAAAACAGTTAAAAATGAAGTGGGAAAATCTGCCGCGTGGAAACATTTTTTCCAAATTATTGATTGATTGCACGACCAACGCAAAATGGGATTACGTTCAGTGCGAGAAATGCGAAGTCCTTCAGGATCTAGCAGACTTTTGCGGCATGCCAAAACATGCGTGAAGACCATCTCCTCTCTATGCACAAAAAAAGTAAACAGTTTCTTTTTCTTAGATAAGAAAAAACTATTAGCTACTGCAAAATTTTCTGTGAAACTGTAAAATATAAATTTTATTTCAAGGTTATATCCTTTCTAATGAGACGCATAAATGCTGAGCATCATTTTCCACGTTCCTTCCTGTCTCATGTAAAAATCGGATAAAAGGGAGAAAAGCATCAGTCCCTGGAAAAGTCGGACCCCACCACCGACAATTAGTTGTCCATCATTACCAGAAACACAGTCTCAAAGTTTCTATATTGTATACAGATGAATAAGTGTTGCACAGATCTCGCTTTGTGAACACATTTCTCCCTGCTACATTCAAATACTCCTACCGGGTAGGTAGTTTTTTGTAGTTTTACATTCTTAAGGGATTTATATTAAGCGAAAAAAAATCTACCCTCAAAAAGTTTCATATATACAAAAAATTTTATCTTTTTTTTGGTATGTAATATAGACCTGACCTTCCGCCACTCATTTTTCAGAGCTACTATATTGCAAATGAATACCAGAAGTATCAATTAATATTATTAAATATTCACAGCGTATGTTCTGTACTACTGAAAACTTAGTTTTACATTTGAAAACGTTTAATTTAAAACTGAGGTATTTCGGAAATATGTGTATGTGTCTCTGTGCGCACGCGGATCTCCCCCTTCCCCCTCTATTTTAACGAAGTCATCTAGTGATGAACGAAATACTCATTATATAGAAAATTCGTGATATGGAATAGATATTATTTTAACATCAACTCTGGCCATAAGAACTAAATACCGTACCGTTTTAATTTTTTTTAATATTCTATTACAATTAAAGTTCATCTTCGTAGAAGAATTTAACTGCAACAGCCATAAATTTAAAATCTTATTAACACTTGTTGAAGTCTTTACTACTAGAGTAATACACAATTACGTATTGTATTCATTTAATTTCAGTAACACTAATCTGAACTTAAAGAATGACTTACAACCCTTGTTACAAAATGTACGTAATGTATGCGTATCAGATCGTAAATTTAAGTTTCAGAGAAATTAAATGATACTGCCTTCAAGCATTTTATAGATCATTCTTCAAAGAATAAAAAAAAAATTCTGAGCTTTTACACAAGATGTTTTTTCACAGTAAATATCGCGTCTATTAAGACAGCGAAAATATCTACTGGAACATTATCAATGAACTGAAGGCCATTTTAAATGGTCTGAAATGCTTTTTAGTTCGTTTTGCATTCGCAGCCTTCATCTTGGGAGTCACCGGCATTCGCAAAACTTTTCTGAACATTCAGTAGATATCCTCGTCTGCAAGATGATCAGCATACTACTTTAAATGGAGAGAACTAATTTTTGTATTAAATACAAAATTAGATATCATACTATTAAATTAAGTTAAACAAAGAAATCTTCATCAATTTCGAGTACAACAAACGGAAACAAAAATGAGCCGCCCCGGTGGCGCAGTGGTCTAAGCGATGGCTTCTGATCATTCGTCCGAACAGGGTCCGGGTTCGAATCCCGGTGAGGCGTGGATGTTTTGTTTGTCCTACGGCACTGGCTCTCTCCCTTCCCTGGAACCAGTGACCCTAAATTAGGGACGGGCGACTGCTTATAGCCCATTGAGTTGCTCACGGTGGTCGTTAAACCTCCAATCCAAAAAAAAAAAAAAAATGAAAAAAACGTCTACGAAGGACTTCGTTGAACAAAAAAATTCGCTAAATAGAGGATCGTTCACTACAAGTTCCACTGTATCCTTAAAAGAAAAGTGACACGAAAAACAAACTTTTTTTTAATATGGCAGATGGATTTCGATATTTGGGTATAATATTTTGCGAGTTAATTCCTGATGAACAGTTGACTCAGAAGAGGGATTTACACACCCTCAACCCCCCAATCTCCTCAGAACTCTTTAAAAAATTTCGGTACGACCCCATTAGAAGGTGTGTAGTACACACACACACACACACACACACACACACACACACACACAATGTGCCTGTTAAGTAATTAGACAAAAATTATTTCAAAACAACAAACTATATTTTGAATTGTGACTTATACAGATTCAAAATAATCTCCCTCCAACGCCACACAACGGTGAGATCTTTCGTATGGGTTTTCGAAGTCACGGTGGAAATCCTGAACCAGAACCTCTTTCAGTCTGTTGGCCACACCTCGTTGTATGTCTTCAGTGTCACTGAAACGCTTCCCTTTCAAAGCACACTTCACTTCTGGGAAAAGGATAAAGTCTGCAGAAGCCAAATCTGGCGGGTAGAGTGGATGTTCGATCACACAGATAGACTTCGAAGCCAGAAACTGCTTCACAGGCAACGCACAGTGTGCGGGCACGCTGTCGTGCAAAAGAAACCAATTATTTTTGTGGAACAGTTCTTTCCAGACACGTCGTATGCGGATGTGCAGACGTTGTATTACTCCTAAATAATACTGACCGTTCACTATGGTGCTCTCAAGAACTAATTCGCGGTGGATAATTCCAGCAGTCGAAAAACAACAACAATGACCATTGCCTGGACATGTGGTCTTTGCGACCCCGGCTACCGACACCAAGCTATTCAAGCGAGTAGCCTAATGGATATTCACCTGTCATGGGCAACAATTTTGCCAGCTTTCACCACATTTTCATTTGTTCGTGCAGAAAGTGAACTTCCTGTGCGTGGTTTATTCTCGAGGTACTCCCTCCCATCTTTAAACGTTGAAAACCAGCGAAACACCTGTGCATGGCTCAGACATTCATCGCCGTGAACTTTTTTGTACTAGTATGTCTTGGTACACTTCCGTGGCAGTTATCCTTAATTTACAGTAAAATTTTATCATAGCACTTTGCTCCATTATGCAACTTCTGAAATAATCCACTCACACAGTCTTACTTCAATGGTGGTCACACGAAAACTGCTGTGTCACCCGACTCGAAAGTTGCTCCTGCGATTACAGCACACTCTAGCGGTCAAAACTGTAAACACGTTTGTTACTTTTATTCAAAGGGCTTCTGTCCCGTAAAAATCAGTCTCATTACTTAAAAGGCACACTGCGTATGCTTTATACAATATATGCGGAAGTAAACATGACTGAATTTAACATGAAGCCATAACCACAACTGCGATGACGACTATTTATCCAGGAAAACTTGGAAACAATAAATATTAGTCCTTTTTGTTATCATGTAACACAGTTGTCAATAGCTTTTAGCAAGTACATGATTTGCTGAGCTTTACATTCAGAATTTTCTATCATAATGCAATAATTTTCCTTTTTTTTTTTTCCTACTTTGAAGTCTATGTATATAGCCGTCTAATGTTTTTTTAGTTATTTTTTAAAGCATATGTTTAAAGTCAGCCATTGCGAACACAAAACATACACCGAGGAGCCAGTACATTCGGACCACCTACCTAATAAGCTGTAGGACCCCACTTGGCGAGGCATCGATTCGATGAGGTGGCGATAGGTATCCTGGGGTATCTGGTACCATAATGTCAACAGCAGGTCCTCCAGTTCCCGTACATTTCAGAGTGTTGGTGATTTAGCGCGAACCCGCTTTCCCAAGTCCAACCACAAATGTTCGATCAGGTTCATGTCAGGAGAATTTGGAGGCCAGGGCATTAACAGACTGTCACCAGCATGTTCCTCGAACCACTCCATGACGATTCTGGCAGTGTGGCATGGCGCATCATCCTGTTGGTAATGGCCATCACCAGCAGGGAACACAGTTGCCATGAATGGGTGAACCTGGTCCGCGACGATGTTCAGATACCTGACAGCTGTCAGGGATTGTGCTATTGGGATAATAGGGCCTAAAATGTTCCAAGAAAACATCGCCCACAGCATAACACCGCGGCCGCCGGTTTGTTTCAGCCCAACAGTGTATCCAGATGACATATCCTTCATTGGTAATCGACGTATTCGCGTTCGGCTCTCTACGTGATGCACCAGGAATCTTAATTCGTCAGACCAGGCCACTTTCTCCCAATCATTCACGATCCAATCTCGATTATCTTGGGCCCATTTCATGCGTTGTTGGTGATAACGTGCAGTGAGTATGGGGACCCAGCTGGGTCTTCGGCTACGCATGCCCATGCGCAGAAGGCTGCGATGAACTGTGTGCTGTGACACATTGCCCTGATCACCACTGTTATGGCTGTGGGTGATTTGTCGCACTGCGGCCTTGACGTCGCTGCGAAAAATGCGCGACAGTCTTCGCTCTTTTCTGGCATCAATGAGCTGCGGACGACACACGGCTGGACAACGGTTCGTCGTTTGGCCATCTGTGCACCACTTTCGATACGTACTCACTACAGCGGCACGTGAACAACCCACAAGCCGCGCCGTCTCGAAGATCGTAGTTCCAAGCAGCCATGCCATCACAATTTGTCATTTAGCAAACTCCGATAAATCGGAAGCTTTTCTCATTCTGACCCCAAACGCTCTACTAACCGAAAGCCGGTCCTCGGGTTGTATTTGTGAACTTCAACTGCGCCAACGTTCGGTCTCCAGGCGTGATTATTTCTCTAAGCTGGGGGTGGTCATAATGTAATGGCTCATTACATTATATTTAATGTATTTCTTCATTGATGTCTGTTACAAATTTTGCGGATATACTTCTGAATCATTTCAGCAAGCACAAGACTTGTGATAATATCAATATCTACTTTTTCAGTAAAAATATTTTTCTATGTTAATATTCTTTGCTTTAGATTTGTATTTAGGGAAGCATTTAGACAAGAGATAAAAAATTAAAACAGCACAAAGACGAAACGACCCTGTTTAGTTTTGGAAAAAAAACTCCCGGTTTTAACCATGCTTAATTAAAAAATATCAATAGTTCCCAATTTTTAATACTCGGTTTAAAGCCTAAACATTTCACTGTAAATAAAAAATCTATTATCATCCAACACCCGCACAATTTTTTTCACCCTTTCTCACTTATTTGAAATTCCTGGATGAACCCCTGCTTGATCATATGTAGAGGATTTTAGGAAGGGAGGGTCTGACCCCAGCTGTCTTAAACAACCCTTAGAAATAGGAAGCTAGGAGATTTGGACTAGAGTCTCCGATAGGAAAGTGACACGGAAGCGAGGTAGAAAGGGGGAGGAAGACGCCCTTATTTATTATCGGGGTGCCAGTACCTGGGGTCCCACGTCTTAACGTGCCCATCCGACGCACGGCGGATATTTAGTGGATCGAGCGTTCGTACCTGATTGGGATCGAACCTGAGGTCCTTTCCGTGGCAGTCACGAACGTTGCCCACTATGCCACCCGCGGCACATAAACCCATGCTTGAGATTTTGAATGTTATAAATAGGCATCACAGATGAAACGCCTGTCTCGCCCAAGAGACTGTTGAGGAATGGAAGCTATCGCAGGAGTTTCGCTGATGTTTCAGAGGAATCATGCATGGGCTCTCCAATTCCACGTTAATTCATCAAGGTAACATATCTCGAGCTCAACTTCAGTCCTCCATCACAAGCCAAATCAATTAGTGATTATTCGGTGATTATATGAGCCGAAATCAAACTGAGTTTACGAGTAACCTGTTTCCATTCGACTTATTTGCTGCTATGAACATTTCATAATGCGCGCAAGGAAAGTAAATCCTGAGTTCACGGACACGCCAAGCAGGGCTTCAATGGGTGCGAAGCACCAGGGCGCTAGCTTCCGGGGGCGGCAGGACGCCTCAATCAAATTTTACGGTTGACAAATTAATGTCAGTGACGTAGAAGAAGTTAAGAAAACGTTTTATAGAAATCGTAATGCTACTTGGCACGTTTATTTTTCTAGTAAAAATATTCATTTTATAATTCAATAGAAAACGACTTGAAATCAGAGAATAATTTTTATTGTTTTGTTCAGTAACGGATACCGCGGGCAAAGAACTAATAATTTTTTTTTCTAATTTTTTTTTTAAATCTTGAAGATTTTAGCTTCATGAAATGCGTGGCCAGCACAATGACAATGGGGCCAATATGAAAGAAAAACACAGTGGACTTCAAAAAATATAATTTTTCGATCTAAAACCCTGATGTATTTTATGTACTTTGAGCGGCTCATACTTTAAATCTGGTCGTAAATATTTACAAAAACATTTCTCTAGAAATTTTCAGCATTATTCAAAAAAATATATGCTTTCTTTTCTGAATTACCTTACCTTTGGCAAATTCTAAACAAGGAGCTTCCAGCATTGACGGTAAAACCGTGCTCTGAGACAAAGTGGGAAATCGATGGGTATCGACGTTTGTAGGAGAGAAAAATATTTTAATATGAAAACCAGTTATTTCGAATTCTATTTTTAGTTTTAAACAACTCATTTGTATATGTACCCATATGAGAGATTTTTTGGGTAGTTGGTTAGAATAGTTAAACAGACGCCCAAATGTATATATATATTGATACGAAAATTGGGACTAAGTTAATTAACTATAAAAGGGGCGGCGGGGAGGCGGACTCGATAGGCGTGGATAAATTATTGTAATGTTTAAATTAAATATTTGGCCTATTACAAAATTAATTGGAAAAATTAGCACGTTTAATTGGGGAAGTCGGATAATTCGCTTTTGCTGGGTGGAAACAAAGAAATTGTAAGGTTGCCATGAAGGCCCACTCGGAAGCGAGGAGATCCCCAACGTCGCGACAGAGAGGCATCCGGGCCCTCATAAATATGCCTGCTCTTAAGCGATATATGTCAAAAAAGCTTTTAGCCGCCGTTAAAATTACGGCTACGGCGGGTCGAAGGTCGGAAATGACATCAGTCTTGCAGAGGCAATGGGCGCTCGGTACGAAAGTGCAGAGGGTAGCGCTAAGTTGTTGACAGGATGAAACAAGGCGAAGCCTCTTGACATTGAAAAGGAGCTATATAGGTTCGCCTCCGCGAAGTGCCAGAGGAAAAGAGAAGGGCAGTTGGTTTTTGCAGTCCGCTGGGGTAAGACGGCCGCGAGAGACACCAGCAGAAAACAAAATATGCAATGATGCTCGACGCGCTGAGGTAAGACGCTCGAGTACGGAAAAGCAAAGTCTAACAATACTTAGGTGGCTGAGGGAAGCCACCAGGTATGTCAAAACTAAGAACCTAGGAGGACAGTTCGACCGCTGTTGAAAAGAGCTGTGCGACTGATTAGCAAGAGGTCCAAAAGCCGCTGTGAGAGTACCGGGCTCATTTAAAGGGTCTATCGTCTGTTCTACTGTTCCAGCGAGGAATCAATAACGAACCGCAAGCAAGAAATTGGAAATGGACCCCTGGCCCGTCAAATTGAGGGATCCTCATCCAGCTTAAGGATTTAGCAGCGAAAACGCCATCTTCAGCCAAAGAGGAGGGGAGGTCAGCGACCTCCGCGAAAGTACCAGCCGTTAAACGCTCAGAGAAGAGAGCGGATATCTCTACATGGTCGAGGAATGTCAACCCCCGTTCATTCGGACCCCATCCGCCAGCGGCTTGACGCTGCTCCTTGAAGAGAAAGTGGAAAGAAGGGTGTGGCACTAGCTCGCACTTCTCACACAGGTGAAAGTCATCAAAAAGGCCCTATACAGTGCCTTTCCGTGCGTGTGTGTGTGTGCGTGTGTGTGTGCGTCGACAGCTTCACTGAAAATATTTAAACCTGCTATCGTTCGCTGGATTATAATTCTACTTCAAGCAATAAGTGAGTACTTTTTTGTTTATTGTTATCCTTGCGCTTAGATGGCGAACTAAATATATCAGCCGATACCAGACTTTTTAGAACTCTGATACGCCTAGCAGTGAAAGACTGTTGCTTAGAATTTAGCATAGACTTTATTTATTTCAGAAGTAGTAGAATAGCTCCAGTTTGTACGCCGTAGCCAATGTTTCGGATGGTAGGTTCCACCTACAATAAAAATTCTTAAGTGTTCAATCCTTACTCTATTTTCTCCCTAGGCTCTGGTGTTAAAAATTCCTGTGTTTCAGCAAGCTCAGAACGATTTCGTTATACATACCAGCTCCCGGATGGTACGGACGCCAAGCCTCTGGTAATAAACAAAAATCAAACAGCTCGGACACGCCTCGAATGAGGCGGGCATTGAAATTAATGAACACCATCGCTTGGCACCATATCGCTTCGATTGGTGGTCCACAGTTGGATCACGAAATCGCATCAAGTGGCGTTCAGCGGTTGGATAGTTACCCACAGACCGCATCAATTGGTGGTGAGCGGTGGAATGCATAACTTAGCTCGGCCCGATACCGCATCAATATGTTATGAAAACTCTTACTAACGGAAATCAAAATAATATATGCTAAAGATATTTATTTATGTAAAAATGAATAAAAATTGAAAAATATTCTCGTACAAGGGGCAGCAAATCTGGGCTTGCACCCTGGCGGTAAATGCCCTTGGCGCGGCCCTGCCTGAGTGTGCTCTTAATAATTTTCCAGGACGGTAGCAACGCTGCATTCATGGCAATAGGAATGTGTAAAATCGAGGCAAGAGGCAATGATCTCCAGCGTTTCTTTGTTGCCCTGCCTCGGTGGAGAATGACAAGTTTGTCTTTTTCCAAACTGCCGTAACTGCAGGCAGTGTTCCCACCTGCCGGAAAGAAACTTTAAAAACAGAACAAGGATATATTTCTCGTTTGCATATTCTCAAATCTTCATCACAATAATAAAACACCTGTCGAATAAAAAATATTAACCCAGATACTTTAATTTAGCCTCACATTAATCAAGAAAAAAAAAAACCCGGCAGAAACGAAAGAGTTACAAATTCGTTTTAATTTCGTATTATCTCGTTTGTAATATTTCTTCCAATTTAGGATTAACATTAAATGTTGCTCTGTTTTTGCTGAAATCGGCGGCTGACTTTAGTGCTTCCCCTCCCTATTTTTAGCAATCAACTACCAAGCCTGAGAAAAACTCTTAAGGAAATTTGAATCGTAATATACAGTAGGATTCTAATCTTTAGATTTTCGTCCAGAACTGATGCAGTTCCAAGCAACTGATGTATTCTAAGCTAGTGAAGATACTCAGTTTTGTACAACAGACGCCATCTGTTCCGATAACAAGCAATCAAGTCAGACTGCTCAATCAAATATCATGGAAATTAATATTTAATTTCCCGACCATGTAATCCAAAGAGTATATTTCTTTGACACAGAAATATACTTGCGGTATTACATGGTCAGTTTTTTGAGCTGCTGTCTACATAAAAATCTGGAGGGGAATTCTGTGTAGACAGCAACTCGGAAAACTTGAAAATTCTGTTATCGCGAAGCAGGAATTCGACTCGTATCACCCAATTTTAGTTTTTTTAGCCATTACAAAAACTTTTTTCGTGGATGACATTTCCCGACTGCATTTCTGCACCAAAAATAAGTTAATTTAATTCCATTCCAGGCCACATTTCTTCTTCTAATACTTGAAGCTTCATGTTTCACCAACCGAAGCCCTGGGTACCTTTAGAAGTACCTTCCAAAATCCTGATCGCATGACTTCGCGCTTTATTTGACCGAAACTTGGTCTTTTCTTTCCTACGGCTTACCTGTTACTTTCTTTGACCTGATCTGTCCATTCATACGGAATGACTTTTTACTTACTTTCATGAAAGTCTTAACCTGTTATTTGATGAAAAATAATTAACTTCACTTTGGCCGAAACGTTGAGTCGTTTCTTCCTGTGGAATGACTTATTACCGCCTTTGGAAGAAACCTTTACCTATAGAAATAAGTATGGGTATGATGCACCAATGATAAGCAAAACTAATAGTACATAGTAAATGCGTTTAATGGTACACAAAACGTTGTTAAATAAGGAATAACAAGCTTTCGCCACAATCGTGCGGCTTCGTCAGGCTAAGTAACAGATAACAGTAAGCTGAGATAAAACACACAGTTCACAAAGATCAAAAATCTTCACGATTGTGGCGAAAGCTTACTATTCCTTATTTAACAACGTTCTGTGTACCATTAAACGCATTTACTACTATTAGGTTTGCTTAAACCTTTACCTGTTCTTTTACACGGCATGCCTTCTTACCTCCTTTGCCTAAAAACCTTCATCTTTCTTTCTACAGCATGACTTCTCAGGACCTTTGATGAAGGAAATCTTGACGACAAAATAAAACACGGTAGAGCGCGTCATTGGGTGGACAGGCACTGATCATTTGATCGAATAAATCAAGTTGATTACAGAGAACATTTTAAAATTCAGAAGTGATTGTACGTTAGCCTTTAAAGAAATAACTACGTTAACCATTAATATAAACATATTTGATTATTTTCTTTTTGAATGCCCTGAGAAGCTCGAGTCCTTGTCTATTCATTGAGCTTATCAGGGTATTCAAAAAGAAAAGAATCAAATTAGTTAAAAATGAAGTACAATGGCAATTTTTAATGAATTGTAAAGAATTACACTTAACACCGAATTATTTAAAAATCACGATAATTTCAATTAATAACAAAGATGAAAGAATATTAAGGACATGTAAACAGAAAAGAATAAACCAACAAATTCGACAAAAGAAAAATTTGGTTTTCGCATTAAATAATGAAGTATATAGATTATGGCAAGAGAAGAACCAGACGTAGAAATTAAACAACAAATTGAAATGAATATGCAAAATATTTTCAATATATCTGAGTATCAGAGAGGAAAAACAAAAGGAAGTACTATGAAGACGTTAAATAACTTAATAATTGCAACAACAAGAAAGAAAAGTAAAGATGATAAGAAAATATATAATAATAATTATGATATACAAACTTATAGGAATTTATCAGGAATTTAATTAACAGAAGCACAGAAGAATGCTTTGCAACGAGGAGGGAAATATGCTTATCCAAAAGAAATACCTGAAACAGTTCAGTACATACCAAAATTAGAAAACATAGTCAACCATGTACCAATAGAGAACAGACCAGAATTAAGATTTAAATTATATCATGTAATGTTGAATGAATACAATAAGACCCCCAAAAAAACTCATATCAACTGAAGAAATTAAAATATGAGAGATCAACTACTCGAACTAAGAAACAATCAAGAATTAAAAATCTGCTCTGCAGATAAAAGCGATCAAATTATTATTTTACATCAAAGTGAATATAATCAAAAAATGGAAAATGCAATAGAAGAATTACAAGCCCATGTTGTTAAATATGATCCAACTGACAGACAAATAAAATATCTATCCAAAGTACGGAGCTATAGTGCATTACCAGATGAAGTAAAAAAAAGTTTCCCTCTTATGGGAGCAAATGTACCACAGTTATTACCGAAGATTAAGTTAAGACTCATAAGGAAAATATGCCAGTAAGATTAATAGTGACAAAAGGAAAGGCTCCATTGATAAATCTTGAAAAGAATCTATATTAATTCCTGTCAAAGAGATGCCTAAAAAATAAATATAATGTAAAAAATACTATTGAATTTATACAATCTATTGGGGTTATAGATAAAACAAATAAACCAAATATTAGTATGGCCAGTATGGATGTGAAAAGTCTATAACCAAATACACCATAAAAATTATTATACAAATCTTGCAAGAACAAAAAGAATTAACTAATAAACAGATTGAAGAAATAGAAACTATTTTATCATATATTTCAAAAAATAATTATTTTTGTTATAACAATAACATATATGCTCAGGAGAGGGGTGGCCTAATGGTATCACCTCTCTCTTGCTTATTTGCAGAGATAATCTTGCAAGAACTTGAAAGCAGGATAATAGATACATTAACAAAACAACCATTAATATATAAACCTTATGTGGATGACATTTTTTTGGTTTCAGATATGCAGGAGGAAAATTTAAAAAACTTAGCAAAAAGATTTACAGAAATTTTCCCAACCATTGTTCTAACCTTGGAAACGGAGCAAAACAAAAGTATATCCTTTCTAGATGTCTCTATAACAAGAACCGAACATGAATTTCAATTTAAAGTACATCGAAAACCATCCTACGAACCAATATTGATTCCAAATAACTCTAACCATCCGATAGCACAAAAAAGAAATGCTCTTTACAATCTGATAAAGAGAGCATATACACATACAAGCAACATTAAATTTCAGAACGAAGAATTAATGTGGATAACAACAGTAGCCTAGAAATATGGATATTCTGAACAAGTAATAGAAGACTTAATAAAAAAATATGAAGCTACAGTAAATAATATGAGCAAGACAACCAGGCAGAGAGAAAAGAAACATGAACAAGACAAAAAGCCATACATAAGTTCGTTTCCATATATTGATGGGGTAACAGGAAGAATTAATCATGAAGTAGCAAGATTTAAAAAAATATTGGACAATCTGTAACAACCATGTCTACAATGATAAATAATACAAGGCAAAAAATTCCAGATTTACAAAAAGAAGGAGTATATAGTATACCTATGGAACATGAGAACAACCAAGTTTTAAAAAAAAGGAAGAGCATATATTATTATGGATCAACCAAAAATAGACTTATAAAAAGAAGAAATCAACATATTAAAAACTGGGAAAAGAGAGAGAATGTTACAGCAATGGTGCAGTACTGTATTGAAGAAAATGCAAAACCAAAATTTGAAGATATTCAAATAAAAAGTGGATATAAGAATGAATGGGAGTTGAGGCTCTCACCATAGAAAAAAATAAACACAGAGCCTGTATTAATAATGAACCAATCATCATAGCAGAACCTTGGAAGGCCTTAATGAAAAGGGAAAAAGAATATAAAGAACAGCAATGGAGAAGGAAGGGTGGAAAAAAAGGGAATGTCAGAAACATAGGAGAATTGAACAGCGAATGAAATATAGATGGCAGCACGGTATCAAGAGAAAAACATAAAACTCAGAAATGCAGGGAGGAACACGTGATCCTGGCCCTTTCACACAAGTAAAGAGACCCCGTAGGGAATCTGGTGTACATGGTCGGTTTGCAGCATATGATTAGGACAAGTGTTCTGATGATGGCCTCTTAGAGGTTGAAAGGCTTCAACTAGAGTTTAGTGGAGTGATGGTGATCTCAGGCATGCCGTGATTTTAAACTTCTTAACGGATTTTAATAGTGAAATATTTTAAACTAATGGTGCAAGTAAACATCGATGGAATGTGAATGTTCATTGATGAATTGTCAAACTTCAAATTAAACTACTGGTGCAATAAGTACAGGGCACATCGATGGAATGAGTATTTTATCAACATGTATATAGTGATTTTAACATTAAAATAGTGTGTGTGTGTGTGTGTGTGTGTGTAATAGTGTACATAAAAGAAATTTAAAACCAAAAAAGTCTCATCTACCAAGGAATTATCATGGAAATATCACGACATGTGTTGAGAATCGTCAATGAATCCACAAGTAAAAAAAATGACACACCAATAATGTGAATTATTTCACTGAGGATTAGAGGTACGTAATAGTACTTAATCTATTAGTGTATTTATAATTGTTACTATTGAAACAGGATCAAACTGTTACTGCTGATCGCTACAAGTAACAATTAATGCGATTGAACCAGGAAATCCGTCTGAAACGTCCATTCACAGGAAAAGGATTGCGCCCCGTGAAATTACTGCATGACAACACTAGGCCGCATGTCGCGAAATCGGTCAAGGAAACATTATTGACTCTTGGCTGGGAAGTTTTGGAGCACCCGGCGTATAGTCCCGACATAGCCCCTTCAGACTATCGTTTGTTCCGATTGATGCAACATGGTTTGTCTGCTGTACGGTTCCGGACATGTGACGAAGTGCAAAAATGGGTTGACGACTTCATCGCGTCACACGACCAAGTATTCTTTAAGGGTGGAATCCGTCAGCTGCCCGACCGATGGCGGAAGGTGATAGATAATGACGGCGCATATTTTGATTCGTAAATGTATTGTTGTTTTCTCTCAAATTACATGTTGCATTGTCTTAAAACGCTTTAAAACTTATTTGTACACTTAATAGTAATACACGTTCTTTCCAGTGTCAAAGAAAGGTAAATAATAATAAAATAAAACAAGAAAGATGACACTGAATTTTCGGGTGTAATAAGCACGTCTTTTGAATCCGTTCTGACGCAAACTAAATTTATCAAAGCTATTCAACGTCAATGGAACCGGTATGGAAAACAATAGTATCTGACGGAAGAAAGAAGTTTTTCAATCGGGTCTTTAATCCCTCAGATATTGGTGTAAACGGAATCGTAAGCTTACGAACTCTTAGAAACAGAGTTATCGACAAAAATAAGATGTGACTTTACGTCCCCTGGTGGGAAAACCCTGCATTATTTTATGAAGAAAGTATTCGCAAAGGGTTTATCCATATGAGCGGTATCGGTCCAAGAAAAAAGTTTAGTCGAGTTTTCAGGAGCTCAGATTTTGCTACAAATACATCAGAAGCAGAAATTAACACTTATGACACCAGGTGGCCAAACCATATTAGAAATTATGTGAAAAATATTTTTCATCAGGTCTTATATGCGATACAGGAAGAATTTTTCAAATCGGAGTTTTACGAGCAGAAAACGCAATTTACCTTTATGCGCCCTAGCGGAAAGTCTATGATTTACTTGAAAATTTTGAATTTATAGGAAAAACATTTCGCATCGGAAACACTATCCAACAAAGAAGGAATTTTTCAAATCGGACTTTTAGAAGTAGAGATATTGACAAAACTAAGATATACCTCTACGCCCCCTGGCGTAGAAACCATGCATTATTTCCAGAAGAAAATGTTCCTAAAAGGTTTGTCGATATGAGTAGCATCGGTCAACAAAAGACTTTTTTTTCAATCGAGATTTTAGAAGCTCATATTTTGCTGCAAATACATCAGAAGCGGAAATTAAGACTTACGCCACCTGGTGGCCAAACCAGTTTTTTTTTACAAAAATTAGAAATTATGTGCAAACGATTTCCCATGAGGGGCTGTATCCAGTGCAGAAGGAATTTTTCAAATCGGAGATTTAGAAGCAGAGAAATAGTGAGAAACGCAATTTACCTTTACGCCCCCTTGCGGAAAGTCTATGAATTACTAGAAAATTTAGAAATTATATGAAAAATATGTTACATGGAAAACACTATCCAACAAAGAAGGAATTTTTCAAATCTGACTCCTAGAAGTAGAGATATTAAAAAAATAAGATATACATCTACGCCCCCTGGCGGAGCAACTGTGGGCTATTTTAGGAAGAAAGTATTCCGAAAATGTTTATCGATGTGAGTGGCATCAGTCCACGAAAGAATTTTTTCAATTGATATTTTAGAAGCTCAGATTTTATGGTAAATACATCGGAAGCTAAAATTAGCACTTACGCCCCCTGGTGGCCAAAGTATTCTTTATCAAAAATTCGAAATTATATGCAAAAGATTTTCCATCAGGAGATGTATCCGCTGAAATTTTTTTTTCAAATCGGAGTTTTAGGAGAAGAGTTACCGGAAAAAATGTAATTTACTTTTACACCCCTAGCGGAAAATCTATGCGTAATTTAAAAAAGAAACTATATCTAAAATACTCTTCGACATAAATGGAATCGAAAGATAAAATGTTTTTTTCAATCGGATGTTTGGAAGCAAATATGTGGAATAAAACGTAATTTTGAATTCGACATCATCTGCATTTACGCCCTCTAGCGGCGAAATTGTACATCCTAAGAAAAAAAAACGAAATAAAGGATCATCATTCGCATATTTCAAGCTTCCGAATGCAAAAAGAATTTTTCAAATCGGACAAATAGTTGCAGAGATACCGTGGGTACGGACGGACGGACAAACCGATAACATAAGCACGATCTTTTTTTACAAAAGACATGCTAAAAACATAGTCACGTTCACCTCATCTGTATTCCACGCAAAACGAATTTTACCAATCCATGTTGTACACAAACAGAAATTTCGTGGCAAACACAAAAAAGAATTTAGACCTCCCAGCAGGAAAGGTGTACGCTTCGAACAGCTGCAAGATACGTATATGAAACTCTTTGATCACGTTTATATTTATTCGATCGGCAAGAATTCTTTCTTCCAGTCTATTTTCCAGAAGTGGTGATATTACAGAAAATACAAATATACATGTTCGCGAACGAGCAGGAAAATAATCTATCAGGAAATGCGAAAATTAGGCAAAACATCTTTGTCACGTTTCCGCCTACCAGGCACAATAAGAATGTTTTTAATGCGTCTTCCAGAAGCGGAAACACCGCGCGCGTGGATGGAGGAACGAATACGGCGATACATCATTTTTGACACATGAATATCAAAAGACGATGTGCTTGTCCTCCACAGGTCTTTTATATCAAGGGACATGCACTAAGAAAGAAAGATATAAGTTTCCTGATATCAAATTGCTTAAACTTAGCCACATGTTATTCATCCCCCCCCGCCGCTCGTTCCCGGACTTTCCGCTCGCCGAACACGAAACTCTTTTGTTCAACACCATTGTCAGTTATTGCTTCATCTGTTTTGATAAACTCTCTTTTAACATCGAAACCACTCTCAAGCAGTGTCTCTACCTTGCGTATTATACAATGATTATCGCACTTAGATTTCGCAAAGACGTAATAAAACTCGTTCAGCACATTTTCCAATGAGCAGCAGCATGTAAATGCGGTCAGCTGGCTGGCTACGTTTCTTATGAAATTATTAGCAGCTTAAAAAGCGTACGTGTTGTTGCGAAAAAGTCCCTGTGATAGGAAAAGTAATCTGCTTAGATGTAAGGAGTACAACTGTGGAGAAAGTTAAGAGCATTTGCTTGAGGTCCTCCGGGGAATTGAGAGGCTCACGTCAGAGGGTAATTTGGATAATTGCATCCAAAAATTAACCTCTGGATAAGATCTTTTCAATAAAGCGAACATCTTTACTGCGGAAGGTTTCGTTTAATATTTATTATGACTCAAAATTCTGAAGCAGGAAAGATTTCACCCGGGCAGTCGGTATGTAAGTATACAAGGTGTTTCACGAAGAGTGTCAGAAAGGAACGGTTGGTCATAGCAGTAAAGTGAAAAATGCAAAATACGCAGCAAACAGAGATTAATTCAACAATGCTAGTTGCACTCCCCTCCCCTATATGTATTATTCGCGGAGGTTTACGCTGAAGGTGTTCGCTGCAGGTACCTGGCATGCGTTCAGAATTTCAACTATCGATATCTCAGCGAAATATTGTTCTACAGCGTCCGGGTAAATTTCTTTCCACGTAATTTGGCAAGGCGCGTTTTTTTACTAATTAACTTTGGTTTCAGTGGGACACCTTATAAGTATTTAATTTTTGCATTCTTCAGAAATTACCCAGGGGTGCAACTATCATAGCTGAATTGTCCCCTGTCTGCTGCGTATTTTGCAATTTTCACTTCACTGCTATGACCAAACGTTACTTTTCCTATTTCTTTTGGACACAACATCCTGCATAACCATACACAGGTTGAATACTCATCCGAAATTCTTGGGGCCAAAAATGTCACGGATTTTTTCGGTTTTTGGAGTATTCGTGTACGGTATATCTATATAGCCTGGGGAAGGGACCAAGTTTAAACACTAAATTAATTTATATTCCATAATATTTACAAATAAATTAAAAGCCGCTCGCCAAACCAAAACAGTCAATGAACGACACACACGGATTTGACTCTGAACCGATTCGCGACAGTCATTCCCTGCAGATATCGTTTTCACAGGAAGAGACAACGAACGGATTAGTGCGAATTAATTACTTTAGTGGGTCGAATCTGTTTTCCCTTCCCAACAACAGAACTTAGTGTCAGAGCTCCACCTAGAATAGCTGAAGTGACGTGGTAACCGTCGCGATGTACAAAGACCTGCGCAAAGCCTGAGGGCTTCCTGGAATTTTTCATATGTAATGTCATGTCTACGCTCGGAAAAGTTTGATTTCGGAGGTTTTCTTGTATACACTGATCAGTCATGCCCAACTGCCTAACAGCGCGTTGGCCCGCCTTTTTTTTTTTTTTTTTTTTGATTGTTTAACGACCACCGTCAGCAACTCAATGGGCTATAAGCAGTCGCCCGTCCCTAATTTAGGGTCACTAGTTCCAGGGAAGGGAGAGCCAGTGCCGTAAGACAAACACTACATCCATGCCTCAACGGGGTTCGAACGCGGACCCCTTTCGGACGAATGATCAGAGGCCATCGCTTAGACCACTGCGCCCCCGGGGCGGTTTGACCCGCAGTAACCCGATTGCACGCTGCATGGCATCGATTCCACTAGACTTCGGAAGGTTTCCTCAACTGTTGTGTACCAGATGGATAGAATGATGTTCCAGACCTCGGCGATGGAGCGAGGAACTGCCTCGGACCGGTGGTTGCTGCATTCCACAAATGTTTAATGGAATTCAGGTCTCGGAATTTTGGCTGCTAAGGGGAGCATAGGAAATGCTCAGACATGAAACTTCAATCATTCCTGCATACTGCGAGCCATATGGCATGGCACCACGTCATCTTGTTCAAAATATCATCCGGTCACACTTAATCAGAAAGAGTTCCTAGGCAGGGTCTGACGGTGAGGGTGTGTTCAATGGGACACGGTGATGTCTACAAGAGCAATCCACATATCATGATACCACCTCCATCGTCGCCCTGTTTCTGTCCAACTGTGTAGTCGAGTTGCAGCTGTTGACCCATGCTGCGTGGAATACGGATTCGTCGAATGGCACGTTGGAGCTGGGATCTTGACTCTCCGGACAAAGCGACCCTTTTCCAGTCGTCCAATGCCCAGTCACGGTACTACGATGCCTAGTCACGGTGCTCCAATACTAGTCACGGTACTCCAGTGCCCAGTCACGGTGCTCCAATGCCCAATCACGGTACTCCAATGCTAGTCACGGTGCTCCGATATGCCCAGTCAGGGTGCTCCAATAAGCCCAGTCACGGTGCTCCAATCTCACTGCAGACTGAGCTGTTGATGACAGTAAAGGCTCATGAACGGGGCGTCGACTCTTTAGGTCCATCCGCAAGAGCGTTCGCTAGTTTGCGGGCTTAGAAATATTTCTCTGTGAACCCTGGTTGTTAAGTGTCGTTAATTGAAGGATTGTTTGCCGTCTATTGTCTAGGAT